>JAWNOE010000095.1:1497561-2995123 GCA_035046095.1 Drosophila pseudotakahashii
CAGACCGCAGGTGACAATGCAAAAAAAAAAAAAAAAATGAAATAAAATAATAATAATCAAGTTGACCTATACGAAGCCATTTGTGGCACACTTTTTCGACCCACACACTTGGCACTATGCTAATGGCAGACTTAACGCAACTTTTTGATTTAAACCAGTTGAAGTCGATTATGTTAGTGGCTGTGACGAATCTCCAAAGGCATCGGACCATTATGCAAATGCTAAGGGAAAGGGAAGAGGGGCCAAAGCGAATGCAAATGCAAATGCAATCCATCAGCTGCATTGTGCCACCAACAAAGCCTGGCCGGGAGCAATCACAATCTTGCCTCCCATGTAAATGGCAATTAAGTTGCCGTCGTCGCAGTCGTGAACTTGTGAACCATTCCAAAAGGCATCATCATCATCAAGTCTGCGAGTCTGCGAGTCTAGGAGGAAGTTCGGTTCCATTTCCCCTATGTCCAGTGGTTCCTGCAATTAATCGCGTCTCAAGTGGCTCGCTGATTGCAATTAATCTTCATTAAGGCCACGGCTGCAAATTCTCCTGCTGCTGCTGCCCATTTCTTTGGAGATGTCCTTTGGCCCAGGCATTTGACACAGGTCTTTTACTTTTCCCTATCCCTCACCCAAATGGCTGGACGGCTTATCCTTACAAACCAATTTGGCGATCGTGAAGTGTTGTTGTCGTTCGCCAAAACCGCAACAGCAACACCAATTGCTGCAGCAGCAGCAGCAACAGCAGCAACATCGCCAGGTGACCGCACAGCAATCACCTTAATTAAACATTAGGCAAGCCTCGCTGAGTGCCAAGCTTCTGGAGATTGTGTTTGTGCTTGGCTTGCTTTTCTTGCCTCGCTTCGGTTCTGTTCGGTTCGGTTTGGTTTGGTTTGGTTGGCTTCGCTCTTGACTTGAGATCTGACTGCTGTGGTGTGGTCCATGTCAGCGATTTCCGTTCGGCACAGGGTAACAAAGGTTGTGCTGCCGCAGCATCACAGTGGTTCTAGCCGTGGTTCTTAAAATCGACCCTCAAAGATCATTTTTATTTTATAAATCGGTCTTTGAAGTTTTTAAATATTTAAGGCAATATAACAAAGTATTATGATATGTTTCAAGTGAATTTAACTCATCCCTATTAGCTACGAAATTGAAATAGGTATTCCTTTGACAATTTCCAGAAGAAAAGCTTTTTATACTTAGGAATGAATAGTCTTGAGAAACTCTAAAGAATTTAGTTTATAAGCTTCCTTTTTGGAATTAAAAATCATAGATCAACGATTCTGACATTTAAATTCAGATATCTTCCGGCTGTTTAGAGTTCTACCTCAACTTTACTCCTGAAGAATTCACGAAAGCTTAGAATAGAACCAGTGTGCCTTGTGTGCACTGAGCCCGGATGGTTGCCTTAATTTTCTGCAGTTTTCTTGGCTGTTGGCTTTCATTCGTTCGTGTTTGTTGTCGGCGGTGTCAACGTCGCCTCTCGTTGACAAATGCTGAAAGGCTTTGTGTGCGAGTCTGTCTGCGATTTTCATTGGAAAACGTGGAACGATCACCCAGGTTGATTTGACAAAAAGGAGGCGAAAAGCGGAGTGAAATAAAATAAACGGGTCACGTTATTAATTGGTTAACCCTTGCCAAGAGATTTATGAATATTGATTGCAAGCGAAGTGCAGCAGCGCGGCCAAAGTCTGAGGCGATTGCAAAAAGTGGCAGCTGCATTTGGCCCTGGGCCTGCAGTTCGCTCCCAGATTGAGTCAGCTTCCTGTCGATTAGGGTCACTCAGCCAGCTTGAATGCTGAATGCCGAATGCCCCTCGGTCAGCCGGGGTCATTTCCTGACTAATTAGTTGCCATGAGAGATTTGTTTTTCTTTTGCCTTCTGCTATTGTTTTTTTCTCTGCTCTCCATCGGCAATTAAGCGCCATCGCATATTTATGATATTAATTAATTAAGACAATTTGTGTGGCGTGTCTTTATCTGGGGAAATACGAGAGCTGCGTTGGGCTTGTCTTTAATTTGCCATAAATGGCATTGGATCCCTGGAGAACGGCATTGCGAGCGATCTAGCTTTGCATAAGAACTTTGGTCGCTGGAAATCACTAAAGCAGAACACGTTTCGAAAATCGTTGTAAACACTTGAATGGTATTAAATCGGAATTATAATCGAAAACGTCGAGAATGTTCAAAACTTATTCATAACAGTATTGTTTATTTTAGGATATTAGAAGTACATTTTAGTTTGACCCGAAAAAACAATAAAATATTAAAAAATTTAATAAATTCGATTTTAAAAACTATTAAAGGCATTTAAACAATTTTTTTATTTTGAAATAATATTATTTGTTAATAAAAATAATGTATTTTTAACGGTGGATCTTTTTAGTTAAATAAAAAAAATCTCAATTGAAATAGATATGATTTATTTTAACCAGTAAAAAGTAAAGAAAAATTAAGGGAAATTTTTTTTAAACAATTTAAATCTTTTTTCTATTTTGATATGGGTATGTTTTAAACTATATAGGAATACATTTTCAATTGATGATTTTTTTTACCCCAAATCTGATTTCATAAATCCCTTCCGCTTCATGGTTGACATTTAACCGACTCGAAGCCAAAATTTTAATTGAATTCGAAGCGGAAATAGCACCGTTAGGCCTCGATCGCAGCCACAAGACATATAATTTAATTTGTACGCACTGTGGCGCGCTTCCCAACATCGCCAACATTGACACACTTTGGGTGGTCTTGGCGCGCTGACTTAATTTTGGCAAGCCGGCGAGCGAAAAAACAGAAAGAAACCCCGAAAGTCCAACCGCACTCACGTCGAAATCGAGGCGAGTAATCGATGAGACGTGCGATGGCAGCCCAAAAAAACAGAGAACAGCGGTGCATGTGCTGCCACCTGTTGAAAGGGCGCAGCCGGAGTGAAAAGTCTTCGAGTCTCCGGACGACGCACTGCATCATTTGCAGCTGAAATTTCAATTTCAGCCTTTTGGCAGTGTTTCAAAAGAGCGACTGACTTGGTCGGTCGGTCGTTTGGTCGGCCGACGAAACTCAAACTCAAGTAGACGGCGGGCGCCAAGGCGCCAGCGAAAATTTTGCCAGCGAACGGCATTAAAGTGCGCGAAAATCTCATTTTATTTCTATTTTATTTATTGAGCCATTAGAGAGGGGCGCAGGAGTTTCGCTGTCAGCTCATTCACAGATTAATTTTGGCAATTTATAGCCGGCGAGATAGTTTTTGAGTAACTGCATCATGGACATATTTGCAACATGGAGTGCGCAGACCGTGAGTTATGTAATGAGCGGGGAGGAGAAGGAGGAAGGAGTAGGACGCTCGATCGCCAATTTGACTCCCATGCTGGCGACAGACTAACAGAAATGTCACGATACCCTGGGAAAATGAGCCGTCCGGCGTGAGTTATTGATTGGTATTTCGGGGGGATTTGGAAAAATATTTCGTTCATTTTTAACCATTAAAGGTATTTCAGTTAAATGCAATAGCTTAAATAGTTGATTGACAACGAACATGGAGGGAACTTTTTCTTTTATGGGTAAAAATTAATTGATTTTTTTTTGAAGACCATAGGTTAATTATTTTATTTAACTTTAGGAAATATTTTATTTTTTATACCGAACCATCAATATCTATTTTATCTCACATTTTTTATTTGCTTTAATTTTATTTTAAATATTTCAGAAAAATTACTTAAGTGTTGTGATATATTTTTTTGAAGCCTGAGACCTTATAAGTAATGTGAAATATTTAAAGTTAAGTGAAAGTAGAAAAATTATAATCATGTGGGTTTATATAGATTTAACGATCTGATTTCCTATAATTTTAGGACTGATCCGTTAAAACTTTTGAATATTAGAAAACAATATCATATAGTAGTTGCAATTTTTTAACTTTTTTATTATCCCTTCTTCAAGGATAAACCTATCAGCACAGTTCTATAATTTTCCAATATAAATACCAATATTTCTGTTCGATTGGTACATTGATGTCTACAATTTTCTGAGCAAATGAGGTGATCACTCACCTGTGCCATTGCTGCCGAACCAGAGGGCAACTAGGTCCTCGCTGGGCGGCGTATGGTGGTGATAGGGATTGCCGTACAAATAGGGACTCGGGTAATCGAGCAGAACACGACGCGAGCCGGGCGATGAGGACTCGGCTGGGGGAGGGGGTCAAATTATATTCGGGTAATAATGGCTGATGGGTTATCAATATGGGTGGGTGGGATTTTTCAGTCCTTACCCTGTGCTAATTGAGCTGCATATTCGGTGGCCTTTTGCAGATTAATTCGCGGTCGCGGCTTGGCAAGAATTTGTTGTTGTTGCTGCTGATGCTGATGCTGTGGTGGCACCACCGTATTTTGTTGTTGCTGCTGAATGGATTGTTCAGTTTGTGGGGGATTATTCGCTGCCGCTGCTGCTGCTGCCGACGAGTCCAATAGCAATTGTTGAACCTGCAATATGTCTACATATTCATCCAATTCCACTGACGGCTGTTGTTGTTGCTGAGCTGTGGCTGCTTCAGTGGTTGACTGCGGATGATGCACGGATGGTGGTGGTGGTGCGGCAGCACTCTGATAATAGCCAAAGGTGGGTCCGGAAGCTGGGGCACTCGGCACGGCAATGGGTGGTGCAGGCGGTGGTGCAAACTGCAGGGGATTTCGACTGAGAGACAACAAAGGTGTAGTGGGTGTATTGAGCGAATCCTGTGACGATGCTGCCGTCGCCGGTGGCACTAAACTAAGATTTTGTCCAGGTAATCCAGGTGGGCTGGTGGATGCCACAACTGCAGCCGATGATGGCGGAGTGGTTGACGAATGCTGTTGCTGGCTACCGACAATCAGTTCATTTTGACGCCGCATTGTCAGCAACATTTTTGTGGTTTAGCGCGTTGCACGTTGAGCGGTTCGAAAATAAAACAAAATATTTGGAAAACAAAAAATTGAAACACAAACGTATTTCCATTTGTTTGGTGATTGATCACTTTTTGGTTAATTTAAATTTAATTGACACATTTTGTTGTACTTTGTTCACGTTTTTGCTGCGGTTTGCTTGATTGATTTTCACTGTATTTATTTCTCAAAAAGATTTAATCAGTCTTTGCCAATTTATTTTGATTGTATTTTTATTTGATTGAAGTTTTGCGCAAAAGCTAAAATGAAAGAATAAATATTACTATTAGTTGAAGGGAAATTAAAAAGCTCACTTTTTGCTTATATTGTAAAATATGAAATTTATTTTACCTTTTCTTTCAATATATTTTGCCTTCCTTGTAAATTTTTGTTTCACCTTAATTTAATTAGATTTATGTAAATATGACACCAAAAAACATTCATAAAAATGGTTACAGTGAATATATACTACAGTAGATAAACACTCAGATTTTAATAATCACAATAAGACACTCAGAATAAGAATTTATAAAGATAAATATATATTTATTTTTATTCAAATTGACCCTCAAAAATACACATTTAAATAGATTTCAAAAATGTTGACCAAAAATATGCCCAATATATTTTCACTTTGCCGTCGGCAATTTATTTTTTTAATTTTCTTTGGCATCGAATGTTTGCCAAAAAGAAAAACTCTCGATCATTTTTCACGCTGTTGTTTGGGTTTTTGCTTAATTTTAATAATTATTTTTGACTTCGAAAATGATTTTGATTAATTTGTTTTGGCCTGACGCCCGCGTTTCAGTTATTTCGGTGATGTTTCTTATTCCCGATTGAATTTTGCCAAAAGTTGCGAGACGAGCCGTTGAGCCGTCGAAACGCTACTGGCGCAAGCGGTAAAATTGAAAATGAAAATGGGAAACTCGGGCCATCGGTGAAAAAATCATGAAAACAGCGGCAAATCGGCTGCGTCGGCGTCGGAAGCATCGGAAAATGCCTGAAAATGTGTGTTTAGCTTTTGGCCATCATCTATTTGCCGCCCCGAACGCTGTTGTGTCTCTGTCTGCGTGTAACTTTGATTCTTATTTGTACTGAAGCATCTGCCGGCTCTCGCTCCTGGCCCACACACATTTCTCTCTCTCTCATTTTCTCGCCCAATTTCCCCGGCCCGCGAGTGTGTGGGTGTGGGCTGTGCGAGAGTGAAAAGCCGCATTTCCGATTCCGAGCGGAGCAAATGTCAACAATTGTGGGTGGCGAGCGGTCGGGAGCGAGTGTGAGAAGCGCTGAGCATTCGAGAGATGGGATGGGGGCGAAATGAAAATGCCCAAGCACTCGGAGAGAAGCGAAAAATGTGCCACTGAACTTGCCAAAATCTACGTAATAGTTGTGCATTATTGCATGTGTGTATTTCGCAAACGTATTTCGCTTATCGGCGAAGATAAGCCATTCGATTATAAGCTTTCACTTTCGATGCCCATTGGCGTCATCACAGTGCGTATGAGTAATTTATGGTAATTATTATTCATACGCCTAGTTGTATCTGCTGCTTCAATGGAGATTCTAATAAAGCTGAACTACGAAAACTCCATTTTAATAAAGGAAAATGTTGAAAAAGTTGGCTGTAAAAATTACAATTTGTCTACCCATAATCTATACTAATAATAAAATAGGACCTATAAAAAAAGTCCAGTAGCAAATTCCACCCAGAACGGATTGACATAAAAATCTAAAAAATCGCATTAATTCGCATTCGTAAATAATTAGGAGCCGCGTGTGAGGTATAAATTTGAAAAATAAACGACCCCAAAGTGTCCCAAAATTCGACTTGGGATTTAACGAATACAACAAAATTTAAATATCGTAAGTTAAGGATATTTTTAATAAATTGAAAATTCAACTAATCTATATTGACCTTTGACATTTTCTTTAAAAATAAATTTAGTATCCAATTTTAAAAGCCCCATTTAAAATCATCGTCCAATCTTTTTCATTTTTGGAAAAAAATTTAAAGCATGTGAACTTATCAGATGGCTCTTTAACTTATTGAAGTTCACTTGTTTACCGAAAGGACCTTTCACTTATCAACTGACATTTGGCCAAAAAAGTTGCGGAATTCCATGAAATCCAAACAGTCGAAGGGCCAAAACACCGAAAACTTCAGAAAGCCAAAAAAACAGACAACATGCAAAATGCTAAAACGCCCCCGTTTCCTCAACGGTGGCAGAGCATCGCAAAATGGCAATTAGAGTTGCACAGTGGAAGCTTCGTCCCTGCGATGACATTTAAAGGTTAAAGGTTGCGAGCATCAATCAAAAAGGCAGCTACGAAAATACGGAGCCCACATCCCACTCCATTACCCTAGGAAAAACAAAAGAGCAATAATAATAATAATAATGAAAGGACAACGACTGGCAGGTGGGAAAACAGAAGGTACACTTTCGGCGGCTGGAGAGCTTAGCACATTAAGGTTATCCAAGCTGGACCTGTTGATTGCCTGCCTTTATCTCGCCAATATGCTCCACTTGTACTTCAATTTTCTAGAGGAAATAATTTTCTGGCGTGGGCGTGTAAGAAAATGCTCGACTAGGATGCTAATAGATGCGATTAAACGCCCACATTGTCAGATTCCATTGACTAGGAGACGAGGAGGAAGTGAGGGGCAGCAGCCTAGCTAAACGCAGAAGCGCACAGTGGGTTAATATCCTCAATAGAAAATATAATACATATTGTTCTGACATTTTGTAAACAATTGGCTTATATATAAGCCAAGATATAGAAGAAAGTATGTAAAAACTCTCATTATGTTTAGAAAATTTAAAAATTAGTAGACAAACGGTGAAAAAAAGATGTATTTAATTACAAATTATTGATATTATTTAAAAGGTAAAGAGTTTTTTTTTGGTAATTGAGTTTATATTTTATAATTATATATTAATATAATTTAATCTAAAGACATTTTTTTTGTGAATCAGTTTAAGTTTAAAGCCATAGTTTCAATTTGTAATTTTTTCAGAATTATTTTTTAAAGTTTCAATATTAACAAAGCCCAGAAAAATAAAATTTTGTATGATCCAATCCGTTTGGATTTTTGTTTCTAAAATGTTGTATCATAAACTCTAGTGGATCAAATAAAAAAAATTCAAATTAAAAATTAAATGAAAGTTGTCATTGTATTTCGACCCACTGTGCAGGGGGAAGCTAGAACTCGAACTTTCCACTTGTCGAGCGACTCGGGTGCGTAGTTACAGGAGGCTGATGCTTTGCCCTTTCGCCCTTTTTCCCCTTTGTGTGTGGGATGTCCTGTTGCTGGTCCCGTTTGCTCCTTGCTGTCGGCCATTATTGTCGGCCAATAGCAGACGAAAAGTTTCTGGTCATATTCGGAAATTATATGAATGAGTGGAAAATGAATTGAGCTTATCAATGATAAAAGCTCCCGTGACGTATGTGCTCAACTTGAAACTCATTCATGAAACATCCTGCGTTCTGTTTATGAAAAAGAGAGGGGAAACTATGGCCGCGTCCCTTGTTAGCCGGTTGAACTTTGGTATTTCGCGGAGTCCTGTTGCTTCCCGTTGCTCATTCGGGGTTCACTTCCAAATGTCAGCTGCGACTCCATTTAAGCCGCACAATTTTGCTCGGAGCTTTTTAGCTGGAACCGTTAAGTCGCAGTGTTTAATTAGTCAGGCAATTTTAACTTGTTGCAGGAAATTTGCGGCTGCCGATTGCCGGTTGACCTTAAGCAAACAGCAAACCCCCACACACATTTTCGCTGATTTGCAGAAACATGTGTGCGCGCCTTTTAACCTTTGAATGTGGCAGCGCTAATTGATTTGCCTCATGCACGTGTCGTTCTCCAGGAGAGAGAAGTTTCATCGCGTGGGCCGCACATCTTAAAGACTTTTGTTTCTAACGTGGAAAAGTAACTGAATATGGATGTCCTTTAGGACAAAATATATAGAAAATCATTAAAGAAAACTTTCCAGATGATTAACTGTTATTACTTAATTCCTCATTACTTCGATAATTGGAACTAACGAATAAAAACGAAAGTAAAAATTCTTTTATGTTTTTTATCTTTTTAATGACATTTCAAAGATTTCTCAAAGATTCTCAAAGATTCGTTCCTTTAAGACGAAATATATCAATATTGGATGTGTTTTTCAGTTGATAGGGGTGAAAAGTTAGGTGCTTTCCATTAAAGAAAACTTTCCAGATAATTAACTGTTATTACTTAATTCCTTATTATTTTAATGAATTGGAATTAACCTATAAAATCGAAAGTAAAAATTCTTTTATATTTTTTATCTTTTCGAAGACATTTCAAAGACTTCTCGAAGAGTCACTGGTTCCGTAAAAAGAACCCGGTTTCCTCCGAGTTCCAAATGGGGTCTATGTGCAAATGGTTTTTGGCAAAAACTGCTACATAATATTTAAGGAATGTTCAAATGTTTTTCCAGCAAAATGATCTCATTCGATTGTGCTAGATCTGTTTAGAAATAAATAACCATAATAAAGTTTTACAAGTATACTTGGAAATCATTCATAAATTATAAAAAAAGCAGTCTGAAGGTTATAAATTTCCAATTTCCCCGCCATATATGTATATTTAAGAAAGCTTAATTTTCGCCCCAATTAAAGGCCATTAGAGGCCATAACCCAGGAGCATCTTCAATCGGAGAATAAACCCCCCTCCGCCCAGCCGTAACCATTAATATACTTGTTTAGATGTCGATGGTGGAAGCCTGGCTACTTACCAGCTATAAAAAGGCAATCAGATGTCGTCGATTCAGAGGCAAGCCGGCGACAACGAAGCACGCAAACGCAAACGCAAGCCAGTCAGAAAGCTAGTCCAAAGAATCAAGATTTGGGCGCGTAAATAGGCAGGATCGTTGGATTGTTCAGACTGATTTTTCCTCAGGAGTTTTGCCGGTCAAAAAGGGGAAGACGTAGGGATTGCGACTGCGTTTGTAATTAATTACGAGGCGGGCCAAAAGGCGAACGCACGCGCGACTTACTGGCAACCACTACTTGCCGCCACTACTGCCAACTGCAACTGCAACTGCAGATGGCCAAGGAGCGATAAGATCCGGCCTGTAGAACGTGGCCAAGTCAAAGGAAGCGACCGAGCTACTGCGATTACGCGAAAGATATATCCACCGGGTGTAATCGCGATCTCAGCTTTTTTTCTTTTAGCCAGCGAAACTCGTTGCCGGCTTCTTCGCAGATTATGCAATTTTGATTTGAAACACGCAATTTGATGGGCTGGCCAAGATATTGGCCTAGCTATGGGCTATCTTTCGGCTTAATTCGCTTAACGATCTCATGCACAGGGCGCGTAAATCGGTTTATATTCCTTCTCCCTTTTTGGGATTCGGTGTGCTAACTTATTAGACGATGATTTCCTTCCGGTTGCGATCCGTTTTTTTGGTTTTGCGATTCGACTCGTCGTCCGACTGTCGACGGTATAAAAAAATACGGTTTGCTTCGCTTTGCAGCGCTGCCTTGACTGTTTTGCCTCGGTTTCACTGTATCCGTACAGTGTACATTGGCTCTGGTATCTGTATGTGTGGAATTGTTGAGTGTGAGTGCGGCAGTCGTGGGCCGATCATCGCCTTACTTAGAGATCTGTCGCCCATTTGAGATGCCTCGTCTTGATGTTGTTGTTGTTGTTACTGCCGTGTGTGGGCACAACTGTACAGGCGAACGGGCTAAGATAGCCGTCCCTGTCGCACACATGAGCGGAGGATTGCCGGTGGGGCAACAAACAACGAACAACGAACAACAAACAACAAACACCACACACACAACCCCCGCAACGCCTCAAAAAGTGCTTTACTCTCTCGCTGAGCTTCTATCGCTATAAGGCTTTAACACCTTTGGATTTTGCTCCTAAGCCGTTTTCCTACACTTAAAGAAATTATGGAAAATCTTGTATTTAATAGTCGTAAGTCCTCAGGTTATCAATCATCAAATCGAATCATTTTATAAAACACGTTCTAAAACGCAATTCCCAAAATCACCATTAGGTAAAAATGTAATTTTTTCATACCTTAAAACTTACTTACGTTTTCAAAAGAAAATGTTGTTAAATTTACCTGGATTATAAGATATGATCCATTGTTAAAAATAAGAAAGTATTTTTAATATCATGTATTTTTGATACAAAGCATTTACATTAGAACTTGTTTTATTTTATTTCATAAATACCACATAGGGATTACAATTTTGTTTACTGTGTACGAGAGCGTGCCTAGTTCTAGTAGTGTGAGTGGTTGTGTGGGCTTTTCTTCAGTCCAAAAGCCCACACACTTAGTCAAGAGTGCTGATCTCAACCCTCTCTGAAGATTTGAACACCTCGCCGCCTTTCCCTGGAAAACCCTTGTTAACAGGATATTTTTGGCATTTGCGTCATTCGCTGCACTTGTGCAAACATTATTTCAATACGCATTTTTTCAGATGCAATGAACTTCGAGGGTTTTCCTAGAATCGGCAGCAATCAAAATTCATTAATCAATCCTGAAAGCTTGTGCTGGAAAGCTGGCCAGCTAAAAATAACACCAACGAAAGCTGGGTGGCCGAAAAAAAAGCTTGCCGCCCCCTTAGAAAAAAGCTTTTGCCAATGGCACCCACACAGAAAAACCCACATGGATACACAGTCTCACACACACACAAAGGTAATGAGGGGTCACGTGGGTGGTTTCATTGATAAATTCGTATCTTTACCTCTCGCTCTTTCGGCTGACTGCAAATTGAATTGCAAAAGACTGCAGCTGTGCAACGCAGAAAGAGACAGAACGAGAGAAAGGGTGCAGGTGGTGAAAGGGTATGAGAAAGAGATGGAGCTACGGGGGAAAGATAGAGACAGGGACAGCCCCTCTTTGCACTGCTCCACTTTAAACGATGTGGGTGTGGATCAAGCTCGGCATTAGATTGTGAATGAAAACTCGAAGAGAGACAGCGAAACGCGGCGAGAAGGAGACAGAGCACCCAGTTGAAAACGCCCACTAAGCTTATACACACACTCTTACACTCTGACTTCTAATCATATTCATATTTTACCCAGCCCCCTTCGTCTCCTCCTCCATCCTAAAAAACTCGACTTCATTCATTCACAAAATGTTTATATATGGAAACTTGTCAATTAGTTCAAGTGTCTTACACTGAGCGAAACCTAAGCCCCCCCCCCCAGTCAAATTAATTATACTTAGCCGAATCGCCCACATGGCCATTTGACATTTGTACTCTTATTAACTGTAATTGCTCATTCAGAATGTGACAGCAATAACAAAAGCCAGCACAATTAGCTCGCACCTTATAAAGCTTATATACTTTGTCGAATAAATTTAAAAAATGGCATTATATAGAACAATGGTGACCCAAATATTGGCGAGCTACAAAAATGGTCTAAGGAGCTTGTCAAAAAAAATGATATCCTACTGTGAGTAAGTAAAGATTTTCGTATTTAAGATTTGTGACAGTAGTTACTAAATATGAGTAACGATTAAAAACATTTTAAGAATAATAAAAAACTGAAAAATATAAAGTAGGGATTTTATAAAAATAATAATATTAATATTTCTTGTTTTTAATATTTTGATTATCTTTATGGTAAGCACTTAAATTCCATTAATCACCAAGCAGTGGCGGATCCAGGATTTTGTTGTGGGGGGTGATATTAGAACAATTTTTTTGCTGCATACTTTTTGTATACCAAAAGTCCTTTCATTTTTCACCCGAGTGGGGGGTGATATATCACCCATATCACCCCCCGTGGATCCGCGCATGTCACCAAGTCTTTTCTTAGTTTATCCACATCATTGCCGCTTGATTGACCATGTTAAGTCCTTCATGGCAACTGGCTTCCGTTTTTAACATCATTTAATGAATTAATGACAGACTCTTGAGTTCTGCAGACCCCGCAGATTGAATGTATGTATATGTAAATACCTTAGGGCTATAGAGACGGAGACATCGTCGTCTGAGGCTTCTGTTGTCGACTGGATTTGATGGTTAGGAAGGGGTTGCTCATTAAAAGGCAACTCCTCTGCCATTTGGCTGTCAGTCACTCATTCAGTCACTTATTCATTCATTCGCCTGGCAGACAATTTACAAAACGCGTTCCATTCATTAGCATTGACTGCCAACTGATGTTGCAGTTGTTGTTATTGCTTACTTACCCGATGGTTACCCTGGACAACTCCTTTGACTGGATCGTTCACTTGTATTTTGTTGGCTGTTAACAAAGTGTTTAGTTTTAATTGAATTGCGTTTAAAATTAGTCATAAAAGCCCACGACAAATTAAAATTCTTTCTTTTATTCTGTATTTGAAAATGGCAAAATATTTATGAGATTTTAAAGAACAATAAATAAGCAAGTAATATATTTTATATTTTTGGTACAAATATTTCGTTTTCCCTATAAATAAAAAACTCTTACAATTTCTTTAATTATGTATCTTTGTTATAAAGATACCCTCCCCAATTGTGGTATCCATTCACCAAATCATGCTGGTGGTCCCCCAGATTCGATTCGATAATTTAATAGCCTAGAAAATTTCCTTTTTCAAGTCGTAAATTTTCGAAAAACATTTCAATTGGACTGCAGTCTGTGTGTGGCGCTGCGGCATTTGTTTTCATCATCATCAATATCGTCAACATCTCTGGGGTCTAGATACTAGATGCATCTAATAAGCGGACATATATAAGGTGACACTTTTATTTCGATCGGTTTTGCTTGCATTCATGGTGATTTACGATAACGCGTTCCATTCATTTTATGCAAATTTCATTGGCTGGAAATTTATTAGAAATATGTTCCTTTTCTTTGCTGGTCATATTTATTGGGCATTTTCTCAATTTATATTGTTTTATTGGCCGCTCCACACAGGTTGAGTGTCTAGGGTTACCACATGTATATCTTCGATCATCTTCGAACATCTCTCATAATAATCATAACCCTGGAATCTTGGATTAACAGCTTATAATTCTTCAATTAATAAATATGACACTGCCTTGCCTGGTTCATAAATCTCCAAACTGGCAGAGTCAAGAGCTGTATAAAATTTCTATTAATTTTAGGAGAGCAAAACAAAATTTGCAATTTCAATTAGTGCAACGCCTTTTAAAATCATGCCTGCATCGCTGGTGAACTATGTCACATAAATCATAACCAACACGGATCTCAGTCTTCTGGCCTGGCGTCAACTCAGCTCACTTCCTGTGCCCCACAACAAAATATTCGCATCCAAAGAACCAGCAAAGAGCGAAATTTAAATAAATAAATTGAGTTACCACCTCAAAATGCGCTTGTCAACAAGTTGAGCCCAAGTTTTATCGGTCTGTGGTGTAAAAGTAATTGCCAGTTGGGGGCCCAATTACGAAAATTTCACCATTACCTCAATTGTTGGTTCTATGCAAATGAAAATCCAATATTCCCCCAGCATTATTCCATGGATATCTCATGTCTCTGCTTGGATGATTGCCCCAACGATTTCTCTATTAGCCATAACCAGGGTAAATAGGCAATTGACTTGAAATTGGCAATTATTTTTTGTCTGTTTCGGAGACAGGCAAAAAGTTAAATGGTAAATAGAGAGAGACCCAGACAGACGTCCATATGTGAATGGCTGTCCCTCTGCATTTTCCCCATCCTCCGTCGAACTGTTCAGCCTCTGACTTTGCCTTCAGTCCCGTGAAAAGCCCAAGCGCATTATGAATGAATAATGTATGAATGAAAATTGCATGCACGTGCCCTCGAGCTATAAAATGTTGCACTCTTCGCCTATTTTTTGCTGCTGCCGAAGTCTGCGCAGATGAAGAACTTTGTTGGAATTGAAATCGGAAAATTGTTAGCCAATGATTTTCGTTTAAGAGTTTAGGGTTTTCCTGTTCATAAAACTGATCCTCTTTATGATCCTTTTATATATTATTCAGAATAATTTATTCTACAATGTCAGCAGAGAATCTTATACAATTTTTGTATTAAATTTGTGCCATTGAAAACTTCTGCTAAAAATAGTGAAAATATCGCTCCCAATATCCCACATATTTCATAAAAATATTTTAATATTAGTAATTATAAGCTTTAGATCTAAATCCAATTTCTTTAACTTTTTGTTATGAATAAGAATATTATATTTAGCTTTCGTTTTAAGCCAGAGGCCTTACAATTTCCTATGCTTTAAAAACGGAGACCGACCAACGAAACTGATCTGATTCGAGCCTCGAAAAGAGTTCGTCAAGTTCGTCACCTAAGTCTTTTGTTTCGCAGCGCCTCCGTTGATGTCTTCATTAGCGACGTCCGACGATAAGCGTGTTTAATGCTGGAAATTTTTTTTTAATAACCCTCGGGCGAACGCTTTTAATTAATTGATTGGAGTGAAGTGAAGTGAGGAAAAGCCTTTTGTCACAGAAACTCATCGGCGGTAGCTAGGCGATTTAAATGCAAATCCGAGCTGCCTGTGAGTGCATCGGATCGTTAAGTCGCCCGAAGATATTCAATTTGGGCACTTTGCTTGGCTTCTTAAGCATTGTTAGATGCAGTTATTAAATTTGACAGTTTACAGTTGGCGATAGCTTTGATGCGATGCCGACGCGGCTACTAAATTACTTCGAGTTGGGTGCATTATCGGCCGCGTGTTTGATTTTCTGGTGCAGCGACGGCAGCAGATGAAAGGCGGCAGCGCCGGGAAAAGCGGCAAGGAAAGCGATTTCAATTAGCATTTTGATGGCTCTACAAATGAGCGGACAGAACAAAAATCGCCGCCATTGATAGGCCATTGATAGCACATCATAAAGCAGGCGATCATTTGTCGATCGATCCGCCGTTCATTTAGTTCGTTACACTCTGAAAAACTATAAAAAATGTTATTTAAATAGAAGTGTAATTTAAAAAATATTTCCTATCTTATAAGACTTATGGGATAAGTTTAAATCTCAAATAAATGAACTATTTTTTTATTAATATTTTAAAATGAGAAAATTATTATCAAAATACAATTTATTTTATTTTTTATTCTAATGAAAAATAATTTACCTTTCGTGCAAATACCGCTTTCATGGGAGAGTCGGTGGCTTGCGGCCGGAGTCGCTCACATTATTAAATCATTTGGAATTTATGATACGTCACGCGATTTTCGAAAGACACCAGCCATCAAAGTGGCCTCCAACTGAGCCAGCTATGACAATCTTCGGGGTAATTAAGTTTTTGCCAAGTGACAAATTAATCGAACCGCGGCAATTGCCGCAATGACCGTCTGGGTCCGGCCCGCCTGGCATTAATCAATGAGATGTCAATTCAAACAGCAACTCGGGGATGCAATTTCTATATTTTTTTTGGTTTGCCTATATTTTTTGTGACCGTTTTGGCCGAAAACAAATGACAGGCGGCGATCGAGGTTCGAACAAGCGCATTCAACGAACCCGGCGACAAGATGTCAAGTTTTCGGTTTGGCAATAAAATTGTAAGCATTTATCTTGTAGTTCGTTGGCGTTGTTCGCTTGAGTCCGAGGTCTTTGTATTGTGCGTAGACCCAAAATAGGGTCTTACTTTTCTCTTTTTGCATTACAAAAGTATAGAGTTACCGGGCGATTTGTCAACGTTTAGCTAGTTATGCGCCAAAGGGGAACACTGGCACCGGATCCAAACATTTTGTTAGCTCGTTAAGATTTGTTGACACTCGTGTTAATGTTTTGTGTTATTTTCGTTTCTGTGTCGCCTTTTTTCCTGACTTGGCCTGGTGGTGATGCAAATCGACTGGGCAGACCACCTGGAAAGCCAGTTCATGGGTAAAACTTCGTGGAAGAATACCGATCAATTTGGTATTCTATGGCAGGAAATAATAAATTTACTAGAAACAATGTCAGCGTTGAATAGGATAATTGAAATATTGATATTAACTTTTAGATAGAAGTTTTTGATTTAAAATAAATTTCTATAACTTTTTAAAAATTAATTAATTTTTTCCAATAAATCCCATAATTGATCACCGGTCATTACAAGCTCTAATTTCACCTTAACCATGGAAACAACAGCCACTGCATTTCAGCAGCCCAAAGACAATATCAAACGCAGGCCGCAACGTCTTATCGCCGTATTTATGGTCAGAGCGATCCGAGTTATCCGACACAGTACACCACTTAAGGTCTTTGGGGACCTTTTATGTTTAATTTAATTATGCTAAAATCATTTGATGCCAGTCCGCTTCATTTCATTTCGTTTAATTTGATTCGATTCGATTTCATTAACAACGCCTGCAAATCCACATAGTTATGGCCCCAAACGAATTAGATCTAAGAGTCGAGAAATCCTCCCAGTCGTGTTCCAATTTCACCTACAAATTCGATACACTCGATGCACAGGTTGTAGAGGTCGGCGGATCCCAAAAATACCATGACGAATTGTCCAACCCAGTGTCATGTTAAATAAAATTGATAGAGAAATTAGGCAAAATGCGTAGCCGCCTTTTAATTGGGTCGCATTAGTTTTGGGCCTTAAGTGGTGCATTTGTCAGCGAGATGCCGATGCCCCCGTGTGCGCCGGCGGCCCCTGCAATTAGTCAATTAATGAAAAACCCATAAATATATGCGGCTAACATTCGTCGATAGCCAAAATGGAAAAAGGGGTCTCTACACACAATGCCACCAAAAAGCTCTCCCGCGGAAATGGCAACTGCAACGGTCGATCTCTGGTCTCCGTTGGCCATAAATTAATAGTCCATTATTTCTAAATTTTTGTCCACTTCAAACTGTCGTCGCCGAGTCGCCCAGAGCCAACTGACTGCCCTCGTTTGCATTTTAATCTCTCGATGTGGCGATGGGGGCCACAAATTAGTCCGGACCTGACTTTGTGTTGACTTGCCAGTGCGGCCAATAATTTAGAGCGACCGAAGCGATCGGCTCACGTAATGCTGGAAAACGAAAGCAAAAATACGCTCTTTTTTTTCGTTGAGCCCAAACCATATTTTTTTCGGGGAGAAAAGTTATTTTCAGTCATTTTGTGGCTGCACATTTTTCAAAATTGCTTAATTTCCTTCGCATGCAAGTACGCATGGGCTAGATAATCGAGGGATGGGTTGTGTAATAACAGGAAAATGGATAGGATAGTGTAAAAAAATATACAGAATTTTCAGATATACTGGTATATATGTACTCTATATTAAAATTCCGATTAATAATAAAGAATTTTTTACAATAGGAATTCAAAAGGATAGTATAATATCTCTATAGAGATAGTGTGGAAAATATAATATTCTTATAGTGTTGTTATATGATGATATGATATGTACTGGTATAGATGATATACTATGTTCAAATTCGTATTATTTATAAAGAATTTCTTTATACAGTTTTAGGCAACCTTGGATTTTCTTTAAATCTTGAGTTTTATTGTGTAATAACAGGAAAATGGATATACTTGGATACTTGGATTGCCTAATAAGAAATTTAATAGGCTAGTATAGAAAATTTATTGAATTAAGAGAAGTACTTGTATAGTATTATTTATAAAGAATTTCTTAGAACAGTTTTAGTGCAACCTTGGATTTTTTTGAGTATCGAGTTTTAGATACTTGACTGGCACTTTAAGTGTTCCAACCCTGAAATCAGAAATCCAAAACCCAAGCCAAGTCATAAGCAAAAGCCAAACTTCATCACTTATTTTTTTTTTGCCAGTTTGCCAATAGTTAGGAAGTTCGGCGATCGGGGGAGCTGAGAAGCTGGGCAGTCGGCAAAGAGCTTTGGGCACTTTGCGAACTCATTTTCCGACTCAATCAAATCAAATAATTTATGCCTCGCGAAATTAACTGGCCAAGTGAGTGGAGGTCATGCCACATGTGAGGAGGGAGGCCAAGAGGCGCAGGAGAAGGAGAGGGCGACTCGGGGCCCAGAGCACAGTTAAATCTTTTGGCTGGCCATAAAGTGTGTTGATTTTTCCATTTGCCAGACCCTAAAGCGCTGCAATGCGAAATAAATAAATGTTTGGCGTAGAGAGGAGACCTCTTGGAAAATTGCCTGCAATCGGGGAGTGTTTGAGAATGAAAATGTTGCGTTGGATTTTTTTTTAGCCAGTGCGTCTTATTTATTTACAAATACAAAAAAATTACAAAATAAATGGAAAATATTTTAAAGTGTCTTGGTATATATACAATTTGATATTCATGAATAAATATTCACTCAAAATCGAACTCGAAGCCATCCTCCTGGTATTCGTATTCACTGCTGTCGCAGGTGACCTGAACGTACTTGTTGCACTGCCAGTGATAATACTCCTCGGGTGTGAAGTTGCCCCACATCATGTCGCTAAAGACCTGCAGGGGTCGGGGGTTCCTCTCCTGATTGCGAATATTCACCAGCTTGTTGAGCTTCTCCCAGTTGCTGTGGTAGCCGTTCAGAGCCAAGTGCTCCAGGTTGACACACTGGGCCACCAGTTCCATTAGCTGATTCTCCCGCACAATCTCCCAGCCACTGAAGCTGATCACCTCCATTTGGTGGCACGGCATGTGCCGTTGGTCGAGGAAGAAATCGTTGTGGCCCCAGTTCTCGCAGATCACCCGCCTCAGCTTGGGCAGCTCCAGGAGCAGGCTATGCTGCCAGCGAGCTGGCAATTGCACCACCTCCTGGTTCAGGGCAATCCGTGTAATCCTATCGCTCTTGGCCATCACAATCTGCTGGAAGATGGTCTCCTCGTCGGCATTCAGCTGCCGCGAGTCGTCGAACCGCACGGATAGCTTCTGCAACTTGGGCAACTGCAGAACCTCCGATAGCATTCCTTCCACGGTGCTCAGGTTGATTTTCAGCACTTCCAGATTGGGCAATTTGATGTCTGTCAGCCTTACGCAGCTGTCGAACTGATCGGTGATGTCCAGGACCCTCAGCTGGGTCATATTCAGGCAGATCTCCTGCATCCAGCGGCTATCCAGTGGCACCGAGTGGTACAATGAGTTGAAGATCAGCTCCTCCAGCTTCCTGAATCCGCGCATATACAGGCCAGATAGATTCATGCAGGTCATCAGGCGCTTAAGATTGGGCAACATCACCGTGAGATCCCTGATGTCCTCATCCACCACTGTGTTGGGATTTCCGGCCAGAATGCAAGTGTCCACCTTGGGAAACCTGGTGATGTTGATGTCGCACAAATGTGTGATATAGTCGTAGAATTCGGAAAAGGAGCCAACGCCATCGTGAACATGCAGATCGGTGAAACTATCGGCCATGTGCTCCATGAAGAACACGTAGTCCTCGATGTCCAGGAGTCCCAGGAAGGGTGTGTTCGGTCCCACGATCAGGTGGAGTCTCCTCTGCCAGAACTTGAGGATCTGGGGCATGAACTGCGGATAGGCCCGAGCCATGCGAACCTGATCGCTCAAGTTATCGATCTCCTCGAAGATCTGCTCGAAGAATATGATGTGCAGGTTGTCGATATAGTTGGGTTCCAGGTCCTCCATCGATTGGGAATCGTTATGTTGTCCCTCCAAAGCGTCCTTGTAGAACACGGTATTGTGCATTTGAGACATCCTTGCAGATTGTTTAATAATATTTCGTTGGTTTAGATTGCGATGCTTCCTTGAAGGCTGCTGTCGTTTGAATGTGCTGTCGGTGTGAAGAGCCTAGGTTTTTATGCAAATTTAGGTAGCCGATTAGTGAGTGAGTCAGGTAGTGGGAGGGGATTTCCTCAGTTATCCTTATCTCTGGCCAACTGATAGCTAATCCTTTTTCAACAGCTGCGTCAGCTTTCCATAGCAGTAGTTACCTGTGTGTACTACCTGATCTGGAGGATCGTGCCGTGATTTGCCGGCCCTCATAAATCGCCCCCCGTATTCCTCGACTGCAATTTGTAAGCGTGTGTTGCAGAAAAACCCCCTATCTGTACAGTTATCGCGGAGCGACTCGCTAGTTTGCATATTACACGTACCCAGACGTGTTCCCAAAACTACCTCCTCGGCTCCCGCGACTCCAGTCGAGAATCTTTGGCCGGATGCGTTGGACAAAACGCGGTGAGCATTTGGCTTCTAGGAAATGCTAACAACTCTCGGGGAGGCACAGCGATCGCAGTAGGAAGAGAACAGTCCCACAGAATGGATTCTGTGAGCTTCAACGATCTAATAATCAAAGCAGTGTGTTTTTGTCTGGCAGCTTAGCGAGCGATTAGAGGAATCACAATTGGAAGCAGAACGATGAGGAGTACACTGTAAAGTAAAGGAAATAAACTGTGATACTCCGATACTCTCCGACTTTTAAAACAGATTCCAGGTTATATTTACCCTTTAAAGTATTTAAATTAAATAAAGAAGTTACGTTTAAACTTTAAAGATATATAATCTTAAATATATTACTTTGTTTATCGATAAAGTGATCTTCAAGGAATATTTAAGGTTCTTAAGGGATATACAAGGTTCTTATATATATTTTCAGATCATCAAAAACTTTGGTAAGTATTTCTTCTGAGTGTGCCAGAAGGTTCACACCGTCGTTGGGATGCCTTTTGTCAGGGACTAATGGCATTGTTGTCAGCCCTGTGTGTGTCTATATGGCCTGTCAAAGCATTAAACTGGGCAACAGACAATGCTGACAATCTTGACCGGGGAGTTGCCTCAACTTAATGTCTATATAATGCACATTTGTGTTTTGGCCTGGTTGGTGAAAATATTTTCATTTGTTCATATTTTTCAACAAGTTGTTTGGTACACCCCGAACGACTCATATTCATAAATTCTCAGCGTCTTTTATTTGTATATTTTTTTGGGAAAATCTTGCTTCACACGAGATTTGAGAAAAGAAAACAAGTTGGGGATCGGGGGATCTCTCTGATGCAAATGCACTTGTCTCCGGAGTTTGGTTTTTCGGCTATAATATTTTTTTTGGTTTGTTATTTGACTGTCTTATCTGAGATCAGTGTCGATCAAGGCAGCAGACGAATTGTGAAACATGACATACGGAGTATGCATGATGGGGAGGGACTCGAGACTGTTTTAATAATTTTGACGTAATCACATCACAACAATCTACCGTGGAGTCTTTTGGCTTTTTGACTCTTTGTCTGGCTCTGGCTCCCAAGTGGACAGTTCTTCTTAGCCTCGATCTCTGCCTGATTTGTTCATTTAAATGAATTACAATATTTTATCTTTACACAGAGATCGTTGGAGCTTAAAATGCTGTCTTTCTCTCTCGTTATCTTCAGGTAAAAATAAATGAGAACTTTCCAAGCAGCTGCCTGAAATTCCTAAAGCCATAAAAACGGAGCCAAAACAAAAGGATCAGGCACAGAACAGCAGCTGGCATTGGTAAATCAGGTAAAGCCCTTTTTGGCCAAATTACTTCACACCTCCAAGCCGACAAGCCAACACGATCGGTAGCCGCCAGAAAGAAAAACAAAAAAGGGTAAGTGCACGTTTTTTAATTCATTTGTTCTAAAACTTAATCAGCCAGCGCGAAAAGAGGAAGACTGCGTTTTTGGGCAGAGACAAGAAGTCGTGATTGCGCAACTCATAACTCACACAAGCCAACTTGAACTTGGCTTTGCTTGTTCCTTTTATTTTTGTTGTATTTTTTGCCATCTGCTTACATTGTTTAATTAAAAACGAGGCTGATGTTGTTGCTGCTGCCGCTGTTGCTCTTGCAACACGTACCAAGATGATGACAACACAACTGCGGCAGCAACTGCAACACTGGCAGCAACACACTCTTCAGCCAAAAGGGGCAACACTTCAAGTGGCTCAAAAGGACGACACGTTTTGGCTTCTGTGTGGAGTTGCTGTTGTTAGCTGCGGTCCGCAGTTGCAGTTGGCTGCTGCAGTTTGCATTGCTGAAGTGGAAAGCAGTAGCTGCAACAGCAGCAGCCACAAGAGGCGCACCACTTGCCACAATTACCGGGACGGGACTTTCGGAGTCTGTCTGCAGCGGCTGCTTAATTTTCAGACAGCCTGCGATTATATTGCTCTAGAAATATACGAAAATGATGGTCAAGATACTCTTTTTTAAAGGAGTATAGAGAAATTACATTTCAGCTTACGAAACTAAATTAAAATGAATAATTGACACAGATCGCAACTACAGAGTTTTTTAAAGAATCATATCGTATCATATCATTTTGATATGAATCAAGATTATGTTATTATTACAATATTTGTTCAAAAAATACTACATTTCGTATTTTAAAACAGTATTTGTATAACTTTTATGAAATGATAAAATACACACAAAAAAAAATTGTCAAAAAGACCCCAACCACAAAAAATTGTCAATTTTGTCCAGGATATAGGTGTGTGTCTTTGCTAATTGTGTTTATTTGTTGTTGTGAAAGTAACTATTTACTTAGTAGAATGTACTATTTTTTGTGGTTGGGGACTGTGTGTATCAAGTTGATATGTTTAAATCATAAATTGGACATTTCGGCTTTTAATTGACATGAAATAAGGTAGAAATGACCAATTTCATATCGAATCTTTTTTCTGCGTAGAAGTATCGTATATTCCATTCATATAAATAAATTGGTATTAAAATAGTTGGAAATAATACGAACACCAAGTTAATCTTCTCTATAAATTATGATATAATTTTTGATTTTAGATGAAATCCCAGGGTATGACTAATTCGTAGATACAATCATCACTTACTTTGTATCAGCGCCTGGTGTTTATAATTCGCGAATCATGTTGCATTGTTCGGGGCGTCTGGTGGCGGAGCTTTAGCTTCGGGTGATTCTGTTTCTGTTTCGGTGGCGATGATGAGGAGCTTCACTTTTATGGGGCCCCTGGAAGTTGGAACCTGGATGGCCCGGCATGATGTGGCACCTTTTGCCATGTGGACTTGAACTTGGCTCCTGTGAGCTCGGCTCGCCTTTAACAATGACAATTGTTAGTGCCACAGTCAGCAGTCGGCTGCTGATTATTTTGACTTGATAACGAGCTAAACAATAAAAACAAGCATCAGTCCAAACAGACTGAACAAAACTTTTCGCCAAGTCATGTTTATCAGGAGAACGCTGGACAGGATTCATCCTCATGGTTCAGAAAAACCGTGTGTGTGTGTTGTAATCAATTTGAATGCCTTGGGGTTTTTATTTGGCTGGATTCGAGTTTTGAGTTTGTTTTGCTGCTTGTTTGTTGTGATTTCTTAAGTTGTTGCAATTATGTTCGGTCTGTCGCCGATGTTTTGCAGCATAAAAGTGAAAACTAATTGAGGGGAACGGTCAAGGGGCCAAACAATCGAGAAATTAACATGTTCTCAGCTGTGGACTTAATGTCTTTTCCTTTTGCTACTTTAGTGTTTGGTAGCACTTTGTGTCATTCGACACGTTTCCTTCTTAGCAGTCGTAAATTGGCGATCCATAAACTGGCCGAACAATAAGCGGCTAACAATCGCTAACAAAATGTAGAGCGTCACAAACTCGGACCAAGATCATGATATCTCTTTTGTTGGCACCCCAACAGGCGATTTGCATAAGAATGCAACCAACCTGCGGTGGTAGCTCCACATTTTTCATCTGCATTTAGTCACAAATGTTCCTCGGCCATAAAGACCAGAGTTCCCGGTGGAAATGCAACCGAAATTATATCTCCAACACTTGATGTTGTCCCCCAAATGGACTGCAGATGAAGTGCATTGTGTTGTTGTCTTTAAAGAGCGGATATCTATTGTGTGCTTTTCGGAGCGAGATCCCAGCGATGAGATTAAATTTATTTTAGTGCTGTTTTACTGCAAATTGTTTTGCTTCTGAATGTCCAAACTATCGATCTGAGATCTCCATTCTATGGAGCTTTGATTGTTTTCGCTTCTGAATGTCTTAACTATGGCAACCATTTTAGCTCGTTATATAGACAGCTTCCTAAGTGATCTTTTCAAGTTTAGGTGATCATTTGGTCACTTGTTTTGGGGTTCGATCCTAAAAATTCGGAATCAAAAAGAAGGGACCACTTGAAAAAACTAGATCTTAAGATGGTATATTAATATTGTGCATATAATATATTTTTCTATTTTTTCACATCAAACACAATCTATAGATTATTTCCCCTACTTAAAGTTCTTGAAGATCGGTTTCGATTACTCACCCACAAATTTCCCAAGAGACCCCACAGACAGACTGTGGATATTTTACGATTTCGCCTTCGTTTATCATTGTACACTTGACTTGACCTCCCGATTCAATTCATAAATCAACAAATCATTAATTTTTCACTCCTCCGAAGAAAACTACACGCCTGAGTACCTTAACCATTTCTTCTTGTCTTCTTCGATTTGGAAAACCACACCGAGAACATAGAGAATGGGGGAGAAATGAGAACCCTTTCGCGGTGGGAAATCTTGGCTCCCACAATTAATCAAAGTTAAATTCAGAGTTCGAGGCAATGAAATGGAACACGCACACCCAGATAATTTGTTTATTGATCCATTGTGTTGAGTTGTGGCTATAGACGGGTATAATTGAACATGCTAATTAAATGTGGGATTCCGGGGAGGGGAATCTTTCGTCATGAAAATCCATAAGCTGTACGACCCCCACTGGAAGTCCGTATCCTGTCGGTCCTTAAGATCGCATTCCTTCTTTATTTTTCTGCGGCATGCTACGTAAGATCGCTTATCGCCGGTTCTTAATAAATATCAGTGCAAGGCGATAGCACTCACACTATTTATTATACAAACATATTGTAGATTGGCCGCTTATCGGGGCATATGATCAGCCGAGTATCCCTCAGCCGCAGACTTTCGATCCGGCCAACGATCGACCATCGACGGCCGATCGACGATCGACGATCGCCGATTGATTGATAATAGCACGAGATGCTGATGCTGTATTACTGTACGCCAGAACGGGTTGGCTGAATGGAAAAAGAGCAAACAGAAAACTCATTAACGCAATAATTAAGACGACAACAAGGTTTTTAAGATAACAGACAGCAGACAGAGACAACGACATGCTACAGGGTATATTTTTTCGGTATGCATGCACTTTAAGAATATTTTAAGAAAAGGTTTATAATGGTTTAAAGGAATATGTATTATTTCCTTTGAAGAAAGGTAAATTCTAAACAGATATATTAAAACTATAATATTTATAATATTTCCTTAAATTTGAGATAAATGTTAATACTTTTGTGCTGTTGAAAATGTACAAAATTACTAGAAAAATGTTTTTCAGCAAATCAAAAAAACCTATAGTTTAAGGTTAGATCTTTAAATTCCCAAAAATCCCAAATTACCGCAGAACGTTATGTAGCTTTTCTTCAAGTGCACGGCGAATCCGCATTACGGATCTGGGCCAGACTCTCCGACGCTGACGGGCTGCTTAGGCATTTGTCCTGAGCGGGACAGGGACTCGCGGCGACTCTCGAATCTTGATTCCCGATTCTGGACTCTGTCAATGTCTGGTACCTGCCCTCGGGCCAGATGTGATAATGATAAAGGGTTGCTACATCAATCGCTGACAGTTGGGCTACCACACTTTTCATTTGTCCCTCCACTCTACTTTCCACTCCACTCTCGATTCCCCGATCCTCGTCCTAAGTACCACTTCACGCTCTGCGATGCCTGGCTGTGATAAGATATTCTGGTTTCTTCGTTCCTTCGCCGATCCGATCCCGATCCCGATCGCTACGGAAAGAAGAGATATTTATTGTGAAATTGATTTTTTATTACACTGTCACATTTGCAGAAGACGATCGCACATTCCTCTCGATCTCTCGGTCGCTCGATCGCTCGCTCCTCGTGTGTGTTTTAAGAAAACCGCATTCAAGACCGGCAGCAATGGGCAATTTTACGCTTCATTTAGCGTGACGTTTAATTGGAAGTTGCTCGATCTTTCGCCCGACTGGATTGGTTTCTTCTTCGTATTCCCTGCGAGAGATCAGGTGGAACAACCGCAGATGTTTGGAGGGGGATCTTGGCCAGGCGATCACTATCTTGGCCACTCTCTCCCGATCCGGCAATTGCAATTGATCGATTGTTGCGTTCGATTTAATTGATTTTTGTTTTGACTCGCTTATGAATTTGGTTATTCATTTAGATAAATGCCATGACTGGGCGAAAGTGACCGAAATAATGGTATGGAAATTGCCTGCTCATGGCAATTAGAGGAACACGATCGGCGATCACTGCTAACTGGAGGTGTTAGCCATAACAGGGTGTTGGGTTTTTTTCATATGCCCTTTTTCTCGATGCCCTCCTGGCGTTATTTAATTATGCCGCTGATAACATTCCGCCTAGATGGTAGCAATTATTCATCAGACGGGAAGCAAAACAGCAGCAGGGCCTCCAGAACGGATTGGCTTGCAATAAATAAACCAAAATGATAAATGGGCCAGTGCTTTTTTAAATGTATTTTAAATGCAATTCGAATGTGGCAATGGGTAGCAAGGGGCATCGGAAGCTTCAACGACGGCGGCGCCTGTTCAGTCTCATTACGAGGATAATTTATGACGGCCAAGTGCGAAGGACGACCAAGACAACTCAAGCAAACCTGTCGACGGAATAAAAAAAGTGAAATTTAAGCTGCGAAAAATATCAATTTAATTTGTAACCATATAAAATTATATAAAAGTTAACTAGAAATATTTAAGTATAAAATAAAAAAACCCCCCTTGTATTCCCTTCAAGATTTTCTACTTAAATCCAATTTAATCGTGGCAAGTAAATGACATGCTGTACATACGTCACATTTCATTTGGAACAACTTAATTAGATTGCTAATAAGTCACCCAGTTGTGGCACTCGTCATTTGGGGGGGTTCCCAATGCCCCATCATCTTCCACTTGGCGCCATTGCTGACAAGTGCTTGGGTGGCAACAAAGGAAAAGGCCACATGAAAAAAGGGTGGTCCCCCCTTCGCAATTTCGCACATGTTTATGGCTTGTAAATCGTGTAAATGATTGAGGGTATATCATTAGCAGGCCGAGGGTGAATTAATGAGCACTGAAATTAACCATAGGAAGCGGCTTGGAACTCGAACTCCTCTCTTTTAAAACATATACATTTTTCACAAATTTATTTTACTAACTTTTTCATTATTTATATTTAGAAAACAAATGTAAATTAATGATTAAAATGTAGTAAAGTTAGCTGACTTTAAAATATAAATTATTTTTGATTTCCTTTGGATGTTAGGTTAAGATTACAAGTTTTAAGACGGCTCAGTCTTTCAAAATTCTTTCTCCTAGCCAGCTACTTTCTTCCATCTTTACCAGGTTCTCTTTTTGGAACATGCTGTGTCCCCTTTAAATATACGAATGTTAAACAGTTGAGCCGCTTTTGTAAAATGGATGTGTCTATGCATTATTAACAAAACATTTATAAGCCAACTTGTGGCCGGCTCTCTTGTTTTCCTTTGTTAACACCTGCTGTTTACATACCGAAATCAACATCTAATTGTGAACTGCCCATATTCCGCCTCTTGCATCGCGATCCCTTGGAGTCATTCCATTATATCTTTTGGAGCTACATAAATTAACATACGCTTTGCTCCAAATAAATTGACATAATTGCCGTTGAATTTATGGCAACTGGCTGGCTGGCCAAAGGGTTTCCACTTCGCTAAGACAAAGCCAAAGTGTCAAAGCAAGTCATTAGGTCGGAAAAACTTTGGGGAACTCTCGTTCAATTAATTAGGTATTCGTATGCCTCTGTGCGATGTTTTTTGTTTGGGTTAAAATTTTTCACTTTGTCGCCCGGAGATGCCGACACACTGCTGCGATCGAGATAAAGAGATAAAGGCACAAATAAAAATGCGATAAAATCTGATCGAAAATATTTCTCCCTGCCTGGTTGGATTTTTTAATTTTGTTGCATTCCAATTTGCATTTTTGGGCAGCGGGGCGACCGACTTAAACTAAAATAAATTGCCATCTAATATATTATGGGTGTGAGTTAGGAGTGGGGTGGGTTGATGAGGAGGAGGAGGAGGAGCGACCGGCGAAAAATGAAAACCTTTGGAGATTGTTTGCGGCAATTTTCCGGGCTAATTTGCCAATTTCGAGGCACGCCAAGTGAGATTGATCATAAAAATTGATTTTTTCTTAGCTCAAGTCGTGCTGCGGCGACGAAGCCAATTGAAATCAATTGCTGCTTTGCTCGGTGGTTAGATCGCTGGGATAGAAGGTGTTGGTTTGGCAGGTCTGGGGGCTTCGGGTAGAGCCGATGGCTAAGTGATTTGCTTGTCATATAAATACGTTTGATTTCCCCGGCTTTTCCCTGAAGCTTGGAAATTTATGAGGTCTCTGTTTTTGGAATGTCCATCGAATGCTTAGCTCCGATAATGAGGCATAGAGCCGAGCCGAAGGTAAAACTTTATGACAGACCCAAAATTGTACCGTCCATAAAATAATTAAATACTACTCAAAAACAGGGAAAACAAAAAACACGAACCAGTCGATCGGACAGCTCAGTTCCAGTTCGAGATCATTAGGGCTAAAGGTTTGAACCTGGAACCCGCATGTTTGGGGACAATGTTAACAAGGCTGTTATAGTTTTCTAATGAAGTCATTTTGGTCGATTTCTAATTGGGGGAACTTTGTGCCTGTGGCTTCAAGCTCGCTTTCTAATTAATGAACGATGCTGTCGTCATCGTCAACTGGCCCATCACATGTACTCCAAAGTATCCCCCCCCCCCATAACATTTATATGCATTTATTGATTTGCTCTCTTGCCGCGTCTTCTGATATATTTTGAATTTTTATGGGAGTTTAACAAGCCAAACTTTGATGCGAGTTAATAACTTTATTAGCGGTTAAGGCCTTTTTCGTCGTGTTGCGTGCTGTAATTTAATGGCCCCCGCCGGAATTTATAACTCCAAATGAGTCTGAACTATATTTTACAGTAGTTTAAGCTGGTTTTATGGTCGCCATGTACCGTAACGCCATTACCGAGATGACCATAGACAGTCGTTTTGGGATCATCCCGATCCTAGGCCCTGCGCTTTCTGGGCCTCTCCTCTCGAAAGGCCAGCAGAGAGTTTGTAGTCAATAAAAAATCGTAACTGACATTTTTCGTTTACGAAAATGTCACAAATTCACAGCGGGACTGTTGCCAATACAAGTGATTTAAATTCAATAAATCATTGGAAACGCTGTCCCAGCCGAGCTGCGATCCATTGATGGGTCCACCAGGTCCGCCTTGAAAGCCCTCTTGGTTTCTTTGGTAAGTGCGAGTGCGGTTGGCCTCAGAATCCGGGGATTGGATACCTTAATCTGGGAGTTAGTCTTTGGGATAAAAAGGTTGACTGCCAGTCCAGGAAAAAATATTCATGTTGCTTATTGCGATTTAATTACAATTGGGGGGGCTTTCTCTTCGTTGCGTCTTGGATATTATCTCATTTAAATTGGCTATTAAGTTAGGAGGAGAGGTAAGCTGGCTTGATCTGAATTACGGTTTAGAGGGTTCTTAAAAGAAATGACAGGGATAATATTATTGCAAAAGATGCGTAAATGAAGTGACAGTAAAATGTTTGAGAATAAAAATCTAGAAAGGGTAGTAAAACATTTTTTTTGATTTTTTTTTATAATTTGGTATTACAAAATCAAAATATGTACTATATGTATAAATATTTTTAAATATTCCACCTATGAGAAAATCAATATTAAATATTCGGAAAATATTTCTTAAAAATATTTAAAATAATAGAAAAAACGTAGCTAGAAACTTCTCTAGAAAATCAAAAGATGTTTTATATATTTTTTAAATATTACAGGTTATGTATTAAATCGTGTATTATAAAATGGTTATTTAGTATTTACATACTTCCATAATATGTGGCTTACTCAATGGGACTTACCTACATGCCTCGAGGACCCTGACCTGCCCATCGAATCGAATTGAACTCTTCTCCTTAATGAGAAAGTTGGATACGTATTTTTTCCCCCCATTTTTGCCCCAGACCGCACAGCACCAGCAAACTTTTGACTTTGACTCTTAACATATTTATGGGTTTTTGTATTGCCGCGTGCCGTGTGCCAAGTCAACCTCACAGATACACTCGAACATCCCAGAGATGGCAACAAAATAAAGAAAGAAGACAACAAAGATTCAGCCACGGACGCCCAGCAAGTTTCGCGGATGGAATGGAAAAAAGGGAGGAGGGCCGCCGCCTTTTTGGCATTCATAAATTTGTAACTTCACTTGGCGTGACAATTGCAACACATTCGTGTGTACATTAGCCCGTCGCCCGGCCGTCCGTCCGGGTGTCTGGATATGTGGGGAAAATAGACGTTTCATTGTCGCCTGGCACTCGGCTCTCTGGAGTTTGAGTTGGACTCTGGGACTCTGGGGATCTGGGCCTGATCTTCTGGGGCCTCGGAGCCAGCGCCGGCTTTTATTTATCGGGGCCGGTGCACCGGCGTGTCCAAAGTGGAGGTCGCAGGAGCCGGAGCAGGAAAAAAGGGATCATCGATCGCGCGATCGTCGCCACGCGTGTGGCGTTTCCCCGCAGCTGTGCTGGTGGTTTTGTTTTTGGATTTAGTTTTGGCTTTGGTTTTGGCTTGGTTTTCGGATCGGTTTGGGCCTGTCCATTATAATGTTGTTGCTCTCATTGTTGGCGCGACGATAAGAGCCATGTCCGCTGCTCCACGGTTCAGGCCAGATCAGACCGAGCCCTTTCATGTTCACAACATGTACCTTTAGCTAGTTTTACAAGATGTTTCCTGTCGTCGCAGCCGCATCGAATTGTTGTCAATATGCACTGGGAATTGAAGGAATTAAAAGTTGGAAATAAATTAACCTGGTAATCTTAAAGTCCACTTCTTACCAAGCTGCAAGCAGTTGGAACTTTGTAAAACATTTTTTAGCATTTTTTTTTATGAGGAGGTAATAATAATAATTGTATTTACTAGATTTAAATTTGAAAAAATTAGATATGGTTAGAAAATTCAAATAAATAGACTAAAGTTAAGTTTTCAATACTATAATTGATCTTTATAATATGTAACAAAAATGTTTTACCACATCAAAATCCCTTAAATTAGTTTTTTATTAAAATAAAGTATATTTATGTATATTTGTTACTAATAAATCTTATTTTTAGCCAACTACAAATTTCTCTCAGTGTAGTCGGAAAGGCAGGAAAGACAAATCTCAGGCCAGACACGAGGTCTCGCTCTTATTTTTTGTAAGATTTCGCCATTTCAAGAACGCGGACATTCTTAATCATTGATTTAGACATACGAAAATTGATTAGATGCAAACCTGCCCCCACCGAGCGAAATATGAAATTGTTGCACGCGGGAATTTATAGAGCTCACCGTGATAAATAACAATTTGCGGGCAAAAAGGAAAAGAGAGTTGATGATGAGCGGACGAGGACACTTTTATGGCCACGTCCGCTTGGCTGGCTCTCTGACTCTCCCCCGGAGCTTTTCATTTTTTCAGCTTTTCAGAGCTGATTGCAATGGCGATGGCAAAATCAGCGTTTCATAAATTCCAACCGCAAATGGCCAAGCACTTGGCCCCGCAATTTATGCGCCTGTAATTGGGTTCCCGTTCCCTCCTTAGACCAGAAATAAAATGTAGCTGCAGTTGGAGGAGCCCCGGGTGACGACGACCTCAGAGCGTTATCAATAAATTCAAATTGACACTTCACACTCGATATGTCACACGATACTCGCCGGCCGACACTTTACTCCTCGATTCCAAATGAAGAACGCAAAACACGAATACGCAAGCTCCAAACTCCCGACTCTCGGGGACCCAACTCAAAAGTACAGCAAAAAAAAGGAAACCCCTGCGACAGGAGATATGGCAGAAGGGACCTCGGAATACCTGAGATTGGGTCTCCCGAGGAGCTGGGACCTGCAAGGTCTTGAAAAAATATGATTGCGATTGAACACTGCAGGTTCATGTAATCTCTTAGCCAGAACAAACTTATTAAATGAGTGCCAAAGCACCAAAAACCGGCCGATAACCGGCCGCCATCGAGGGACAAAAAGATAAACGCGTATGATCATGTAAAAAAATGCATTAACCGACCATCCTCGAATCGGGCGCCAGCAGAGAATCCCCAGATCCCCAGTTGCCCCGTTTCCCCGGCAGGCGAGCATCATTAAAAAAATCTGCAGAGGAGCGCCGCCGTCAAATCAATGGAATCGGGTTAGGTTCCTCTCATATATACATATATAGTATTTGGGTTGGAGGAGCGGTTCGCCAGTGGTTGACAGGAAAAGGCAGCGATTGGTACTTATCGCTGGGCTAAGGTTGGGTTTTTCCGGTCCCCAAATGCCCTGCAGGAGAAAGCTAACAGCTTTATATAATCTTATTAAAAATATGGTATTTTTGGTTATTGGATCATCACTTCACACAAAACAAGAGAAAACGCTATAGTCGAGTACTTCGACTATTAGGTACCCGTTACTCAGCTAAAGGGAGTGGGAGAGAGATTAATATATGCACGCGTCAAAGCTACTAGCGCCATCTAGTGGATGTTTCATTTTTTGCTCATAACTTTTTAATGGATTGTCCGATTTGAAAAATTTCTTCTACAATTCGATAGGTATTGATAAACAGAATAAAACTGCATTTTTACTTTTCCGAAATCTTTAAAGTTGTGGGCGCCAGACACCTTTCAAAAAATGGTGTAGGGCGATTGTGGGCGTTAGAGGGGGCGTGGCACCTGTTTGAAACAAACTTGCGCTGCGTAGGAACTCCAAGAATATGCATGCAAAATGCCAATCCTCTAGCTTTTGTAGTTTCCGAGATCTCAGCGTTCATACAGACGGACAGACAGACGGACAGACGGACAGACGGACATGGCTAGTTCGACTCGGCTAGTGATCCTGATCAAGAATATATATACTTTATAGGGTCGGAAAAGCTTCCTTCTCCCTGTTACATACTTTTGCACGAATACAATATACCCTTTTACTCTACGAGTAACGGGTATAAAAACAGCATATCGTTTTTACATGAAATTTACATGAATCAAGTTAAAATTGATATTACATAATGTAAAATCGATCTATGTTTCATATAGTTTTTTTTTTGGGTGCGTTAAAGGGAATTTATTTTATTTGAGGAATGTATTATGATCCCAAATGGATAATCTAAAACTAATTGTATCTCAAATTTATTAATTTATTTTTTGAAATACTGTTATTACTTGTACGTTTTTCCTAAGTATTTTTTAAATATTCCCATTATTTTCCAGACTTCTGTTTCGTACCGCACTTTGCCAAAACCGAAAGCCTAACCCATGGCAATTGCAAATACCGGGGCCTGATAAAGTTCACATTAAGAGTCTCGTTTTACAAAATGTAAACATGTTAAGGGTTAATAAACATAAATAATCTACGCTTATTAACGGGGCACCAAAGGGAATGGGAATGAGAATGCGATGCGAGTTATCAGTGCTCGAGTGCATTTTGCAAAGGTGTTTGTCTGTTTTGATTGGCCCCTTTGCGACGACACGCTCCCGAGTGGCGACTGGGAGTGCAACCTGTACGGGATGACTTCGATTCCGTCTTCGACTCCGATTCCGACTCCGTCAAGCATCATGAAATATGTGTGTGCCACCAGCAGATAGCGGTGCCAAAGTGACTTAATTAGCTGGGGAAAGGCGAGCGGATGGGGCCACTACTTTATCGCCCTTTAATTAAGTTGCAGCCAATTTGTCAGACAATTAAAGGGATTTTTTGTGTTTTTACACTCTTTTATTTATAAAGATTTTGTGCTTCGAGCTTCGTGCTCCTTTATTGCGGCAGGTCGGGGGCACAAAGTCCAAAAATAATGCCAAACTGGTAGTCCAACAAGCACACTATCTCCACATGCACCACCACCAACCGGACTCTCTTGCAACCAGCTACCGACTAAGCCGAGTCAAAGCATTTAAACATCACCTTAGGCCTCATTAAAAACAAAATATTATGTAAATTTCATTAAATTACACACAAATCAATGACGGTGGAGCTGCCAGGGGCGTCTGCCAAGGGGGGTCGACTTAGATCCCAGGAGCCAGTCTGCGGACTGGCTGCTTGTTGAGCCAATGAGTATTCAAATGGACACTTGTCAAGCCATGCATGCGGCTACTAAATCATATTAAGACCAGACAAGGATTTCCAGACTGAAATTGGTGTAACATGTAAGCAGTTGCCGGCGGAGGAGGCTCTGTCCGCGAAGGGGATTGGGTTGGTTGGTGAGAGGGGGAGGGAGAGGGGAAGAGAGATGCCCCCAAAAGGGGGGGGACACTGCACTACGCATGATGTTCACTTGACACGCAAGGCGACAGGAGCCAAAGGAGGAGGAGGAAGCGACATGAGGTGGAGACCACAACAAGATCGCTTTGGAAAAGTATATATTTTCATTTAATTAAGTTGGCCATTTTTTTGTGATTTTATTTCTCTCCTTTTGGTATACCCTTAACGGGGGTCTAGCATGTTTGCAATAGGCTTAGACTTACTTTGAATAAATCATTTAAACATAAGCCGTTTGATCTGCAATATTTTACTTATATTACTCATTTCGAGCATATCGAATTTACGGGGCCTCATATCAAGTTAAAATTGATATTACATAATGTAAAATCAATCTACGTTTCATATCGATTTTTTGTGGGTTTTTTCAACGTCACATATGCAAACGATTTTAGGGATTATAACCTACTTTTATTTCAATATGATTTTTGTTAGGGCACTTTTGAATTCGTTTTTCACATCCAGTTTTCTTTTTCCTCCTCGTTTTCATCTTTTGTGACACCGACTGGCGACGGGGAAATGTAAACATTTAAACTCCTGCCCGGCAGTCCGGGTGTCCGGCTGTCCGGGAGTCCACATGTCCGGCGACGGACAGCTCTTGATGCTGACCTGACACCGCATCATCATCATCATCCTCGCTGCCCGAGGAGAGCGCGAGATCTCTTCCAGCTTAAACTGACGTGCCCCTGTCGCAACATGGCAAAACTCTGGCGGCTAAAACACAACCCGCTCATTAATCAACATGGAAATGGGTTGCTGATGCGGCCAAGGGGTGGGCGGCAGTACCGCTGGTCAACTGGTTATGCAATCTGCAATGGGTTTGGCCTTTTATGTCAATTTCATCCAGTCAAAAGGCACTGGCACACACCTCCACGCAGAGAAAATACAAAAATGGGCTACCACGATTGGCCATAAATCATAGCAATACCTTTGGAATGCCTTCATTTTATAGTTACAGGTTTTAAAAAAACAGAACTAGCTATTTTGTAGATTTTCCAATAAAGTGTATAGTTCAGAAAACAATTAAAAAACTTAATGGGACGCTATAAATCCAGAATTTTCATTTTTATTTATTTTGAAAATAAATATAGATATAAATGCCTGAGTTTATAGAGAGCACATATAAAATAATTTTTAAAAATAAAACAAGATGTCGAGCAACTTTTCTCAGTGATTTTATAGTGGCCTCCGGAAGTCTGTGCCTCCAGCTGCACCTGAGTCTTGGAGTTGGCCACTCCATCTCCATCTGCATCGAAATCAGCGGCTCCATCTGGGCCTCCATCTCGACCCGGCTTTGCTTTGTCATTGCCGTTGGCTCGGATCTGATACGAGGCAGAAACATATGTTGGCCCCCAGTCCGGCTGCTGCCCCTCTTGATTTTCGGGAGGGTATCCGTATCGACGGAGCCAGCGCCATTTGAGATTAAGTAACATGTTTCGGGCTCTGTCCGCAAGCTCTGGCCGCGGCTCTAAACCATTTGGTTAGCCAATAAACGAAGGCTTATCTAAACAAAAAATCTTTAAATTGATCTAGCGAAACCTTTTAGCATATTTTGTGCGATTTGGCAGGCGATCAACGCACCGGCAGCCCCATTACCATGGCCCAAACCATCGAGTCGTTTGAGGTCCAGTTTTTCCGGGGCGTAAAAGAGTTGTTGTCTTAGGTGAATTGATTTTTATTTTTCATTTTCTTTTTTTTTTTAGGCAACATAGTACCAAGTCCCGATTTGCGAATCCCGAGAGTTGCTCTGCCGCCACATTAAAAACGGCCTGGCCACAGTCATAAACATCTGAGCTATCAAATTACAGAACGATTTGTTAGATGCCGACGATGCAAAAAAAAAGGAGAAAAATCAGTAAGAGCGAGAGCAAAAAAAACGCATTGAGAAAACCTCGAAGAAAAGCAGCAAAGAAAACAACGCAGTTGCTAATGGATTGCCGGGATTGCAGCGGGTTCGGGTTTGGGTTTGGGCTTGGGTTTGGGTTCTTCAGGCCCTGACTTGGTTTCGCTGAACTCTAATAGCTCATAGCATGAGGTAAAGCTAGACGGAGTCTGTGCACTGAGAAAAATGTTTGTTTAGAATTGGAGATTCTTAATTTTATATTGTTGATATGACCTACTGTTCTTTCTTCTTTAAATTTTAAGTTAAAATTCTTCATTTTATATTGTTGATATGACCTACTGTTCTTTCTTCTTTAAATTTTAAGTTAAAATTCTTTGTAAGCTCTTATAAAAATAAAGTTTATTGAATACATGATAAATATTACCATCGAAATAAATTTACCATGAACTCATTTTTCGACTATTAAAATTTAAAAGGCGATATTAATATTAATTAAATTTATTTTTATAAAATAAATAAAACATTGCTTTTTTCGATTATAAAAACTTAAATTAAAAAGACGATACATTTAATTTTTAAACCATTTATGAAGCCCTCTAAAAATGTTTAATAAATTATTACCTTTAAAGGAAACTTTAGGTTTCTAAACTTTGATCTGCAGAACAACAATTTCTTCCAGTATCCGGAGACTCTGAGGAGACGACGCAGCGTGTCGGCTTTTGCGGGCCGATATCTTTGTTATAAATCTGTGAACCGAGTTCAACATGGTCCGGGGGATCCATGCTGGGTTTGTTGGTGTGGCCCACGAGGAGAGTTGGAGGCAGGAGGTCCGCGTCTCGTAAAAAGCTCGTTTGTTGCCTTTTGGCACGCGCAGAGAGCAGCTAAAGGTTAAGCTGGACAGCTTAACCTGACTCTACGGAAAGCTTCCTCCCAGTGCCAGGCGAAGACCAAGCCGAAGCCCGAAAACGCCATCATAAACGCGATTGATGGAGGCAATTTTACAACTTTATAACAGCGTACCCCAAACGTACCGAACGTCGTCCGACTTGACTGACCGACCATAAATGTCTCGCCGAGCTGCCAAATGCCGTCCAATCTCCGAAGCTGTCAACTCTCGAGCTGAGATCGCTTTTTGGGGGCAGAGCCTTCCTTCTACCAAATGACATCATTTGCATGCTACCAGGCCCACAGAGCTCCCAAAGTCCGGTTGAAAACTCCGGCTAGAGTGAGCCATTAACAGTGCTTTACAGCTGGGAGCTCCGTTTAATTGTTGTCCGCGTTCGGGGCCAAAATCAATAGTTGTCTGTTCCGCCTGCTGCGAGCGAAAGAGCCCGCCTCGTAAATAAATTGTTTCCTAGCCGTTTTTGGCCGTCTTTTCCCAGTTTATGGCTTAGACAAAAGCGGCCGTTCGGAGCTCTCTGACTTTTATGGCTACTGGTGGTGCTTGGTCACTCAAAACATCCATCCACTGCCAGTCAAAAGTCACCGCTCGCGGTTGACTGACTGGAGGGCTTGGACTTGGAGTGGAAGTGCGAGTATCTCACATCTCTGGCTCGTCAGGGGAAATGTTTTCAAGAGCGTCAAACGAGTTGCATTTCGAAATTCGAACAAGATATGTGTGGAAAAGTAGGGGAAAGTATGCGGAGAGAGACAGGCGTCGATCGAGTGGGGAGTTTTCAAGCTGACGTGGTGAAGAGCAACGATCGAGACATTGGTTGATCACGAGTTCGATTCGAATCCTACTCGAAACCCAGTTTGAATGGGTTTCTGGTTGGAATTTCTTCACAGTATAGTTTTTATTAAGTTATTCGAAGAGAATTTTGGTTATAACATTAGACAGTTTAGGGAAACTTAGAGATCGGATAGTAGTTTATAAAGATTCGAAACTTTAATTTAAATATATAAATCCTGACTAAAAGCCAGTTGGAATTGTCTTTGGTTGGGTTCTTTGAACAAGCGTTATATAAATATAAATACTTATTAATATTATAATATTTGTTAAATTTCACTGTAACTAAACTTGCGACAAATTTTATTTTTTATCATTAAAAATAATTAATTAATAAAACCTGTTAAATTTACTATAAATCATTGACCCTTTTCCTAGAACATTCTGAGAATAATCTCCCGCAGTCAGCAATTCACTTTCATTTAAAACAACTAGAAACGGCGCCGGCGCCGTTTGTCAATGGATCTGTCTGCGAAATATGATCGCGGATAATCAAGCCTAATCAGTGACTAACCCTAGCGTAGAACATGTATTTTCACGCCATTAAATTAGCCAAGGAATGCGGAAAATCCAAGTCCGGCGAGTTAGCGACCGGCAACTAGTTTCAAGTAGTAATACAAAACGTGAATGCAACTGCAACTGAAGCTGAAGCTGCAAATGCAACGGCAGCGGCGACTGCAATTCACTTTGTTTAATGTGCAGTCTTTGGATTTTGAAGAAGTTTTGCCCTCAGCTACTTACAGACAATCAGCACGAGAACCCGGAGAACCCAAAGTCCGCGATTCCCCGAGTACCGGCTGCTGCAATAATTCCTCCGCTGTTATCCAGCATTAGAATTTGTCTCTGCGGCTGCCGGCGGCTTTGCGCACGCGCCACGAACGCGGACTGGGTTCGGAATGGGAATGGAAATGGGAATGGGATTCGGAATCGGGGAACGGGAAATCTAACTGAAACTGAAACGAGAATGGGCAAAATCTACTAGGTACTTCGATAGTAAGAGTATTTTTAAAGAATCTCGGTTTAAATTTTCAAATAATTTTAAAGATTTTACATTTTTAGGAAACATTTGATAGTATTTTATTAAAATGAAAAATCTTTGTGTAAAAAAAGGAGGTATTAAATGGTTTTAAAAGATTGTTTTTAAATCTGGGTAAATGGTTAATATTAATAAACTGGTTTAATATAATTTTATTTTGTTAATACAAGTTCAAAAAATTCCCAAAGATATGTGCTTTTTACTATGTACATTTTTAATTAATTATGTTCTTTAATTTATGTTTAAAAATTGTAAAGCTTTTGTTATTTATTTCTTTTTATTTATTTATCTATTTTCATTTTTTTAGCGACATTTTCTATGGTCTTAATGACTATTTTATATTTACATTTTTGTAGTAATTTACAGAATGTATATAATTAATTTAGGAAAATAATTTAACTATACATTAAATTAGATATTGAACCAAAAATGTGGATGCTGATCAAATTTCCAGCTCCTGTATAGTTCCAACATAAATACAAAAGTACCGGGTATTTTTGCAGTCGATTTTCTCGGCTACTCCATCTAACGTGCTCCCATTCCAAAAGTGCACTGCATGAGATGCTGGCAGCCACATCCATTCAGCTGGGCTGGCTGTTTGTTATGTGCACTCTGTCGCCGGCGGTAGAATTATGCTCAAAGTGTTAATCAGGAAATCGTTGCATGTACTCAGAGCCGAACCGAACTCCTCCTCCTCCTCCATGACTTGGACTCTCTATTAACTTGGACAGTCGGACCCTTATAATGGCGTCTGCTCCGCTCGGCATTAACTTGTTGATTACCGGCGACTAGAGGGAGCTACTTTTCAATTGACGCCGCCGCAGTGAAAGTTGAGAGATGTAAAAGGAGTCATAAGCCCATTATCGGATTTATGGCCTATGACTACTGTTTCCAAACGCCCACCCCCGAAAGTAATAAAGCAGCAATGATGGTGATGATCATAAATCAGGATCAGCGCGTCACGATCGCCGGGAATCGAAGAGTGAGGGACGGCAAGTCAATTGGGTTGACAGTTTAACAGTGATCAAAACAAAACCAAAACAAGCCAAAGGGTCAAAACAAAAGAGAGCCTGAGACCGCACCCAGAGATCCAGAGATCCAGAGATCCGACCGACGATCGATGGCGACACACTAAACTAGTTGAATTTCAATTAACAATAAAATTGAATCATAAATCGGACAAGGGCCACACGCAACCCGCAGCATTCGGTGACGATTGTTATGATCGGCTGCTGTCCCCCAGGCCAAGAAAAAAAAGACCAAAAAATAACAGATCGCTGGTGGTCCCCAAGAAAATTAAGTCAAGATAATAAACAGAGGGGAACGTTAGAAGAAATTGAATTATCAATGCGACAAGGAAAGTGGTCGAATAGCATCCAAGTTGTAACGATCGTTGGCAGCGACACCTCGACAGCGCCGCACCACCATATAAACCCCCGAACCACCGATGGATCGGTGGATCGCTGGGTGGACCACTGGTGGATCAGATCGCCGGCCATGTGTGTGGCATACTTTAAAATGTCACATAAACTTGAACGCTGATTAGCACAACAAAGTCGGTGCATGACGACGACGGGAGGATTAGGGCCTATATAGCGATCGATGCCGGCTGGAGTTCGTTCTCTCGCCCGACTTACTATATAAATCAAAGAGCCGAAAGCTCTGCTCCATTGTTTACACATTGTGCGTCACAGACATTTTGGTGGCATTAACTCATTTGATTTAAGTAGCCGGCCATCGCGGTGTTATGACAATACTTTAGTCGCTCCCCTCGTGTGGGGTCTTAAGAGACCACCCAAAGAGGTGAAATTTCCAGGGAATCGGACCATGGGCATACGATTAAGACATTTGAGAATCAAAAGATTCATCTTCGTTTCGGTGCTCTTCAAATAACTGTAATATAATGCAAGATTTATGGAGGATTCTTTTCCGAAGAAAGTGTTGCAAACTATTTACTATTTAATTATTAAAAAATATTGTTCCAATATTTGTGGAGGATTCTTTTCCGAAGAAAGTGTTGTAAAATATTTACTATTTAATTATTAAAAAATATTGTTCCAATATTATTTATATAAAACACCTGATCTAACCGCTTTTAATATGGCAATACAAATAAGTACTCAATCACTTATTGCCTATCTCCAAAATAAAATATATTCGTTAAACTTTGAGACTTCCAATGGATATTGATCGCATTGCTTGTTATCTTGGCAGATCTTTATTTTAATTTCGTACGACAAACTGGCGTGCTCAATGAGGAAGTTTATTTCGATCAGCCCAAAGCTAAACAGAGTTGGTATTAATTTTTAATTGATCAATTATGTTTTGCGGTAACAACAACAAGTGCAACCACCACCAAAGCAGCCGTAATAACAGCGGCAATAGTAGGAAACCGCAACTACATACAACTAGCAACTATAACCCAAAGTGGTACAGCTCAAGGAAAACATAACGCCGAACGATGCCTGTTGCTGATCATAATCGCAACGATTTAAGTGATTGCCATTCCAGCGTCTTGGATTGCGGATTGGGGTGGAGTGCCAGTGCCGGCAGGGTTGGGTTGGCAGAGCACTGTGGCAAAAGCGATCTTCACTTAGATCTAAAATATAATTCTGTAAACTCATTACTCTTTCCTGTTTCATGATATTATATGCTATTTTAAAAATACCTCATCCATTAACATCTATAAAATATTTTTTTAAAAAATAAATTTATTTTTTGGGACCTTATTATAATAGTTTATAATATGAAATGGTCGTGTTTAAGATTTGTTATATGCTCTTCTTAAACGGAAATCGATTACCATGCCTCAGTGGGTTTTTATATATTTAATAGAATCCATGAGCTATTATAATTATTTCGAGCAGCATATTTTCTAATTTCTTAAACATTTTGTCATCTTTAAGTCTGCTTTTTCTCTCAGTGTGGGGCCGTGAAGTGGGTGGAGCCGCAGTCTTCGTCTGGCTAGACTCGTAAGCCAACGGTTAATGCCAAAACAAGCACCACCGCGAGATCGGGAAAATAAGGCAGGAAGATCGGCCCAAGATCGTGCCTGCACCTGTTGCACCTTGGCTGCCTTTTGTGAGGGTCGCCGCTGATCGCTGATCGGAAGATCGGTAGATCGGTAGATCGGTGTGAAAAGGCATTTGTTGTTTGGCCGCCGCTAACGCCAATGATAATAATGATGATGATACCGAAATGATCACGATCACGAGAGCGCTGAACGCAAATAGGCGGAGTTTTAATTTAATTAAAAGTTATTAGCAGGCAGCCAGTGGGGTTTGTGTTGGCAGGGGGATGGGGCATCTGCTGCACAAAACGATCATTAATGATCACTTTAGTAGCTGGCAATTGGCCATAGATATATGGCCGAGCATTTAAAGCTCACCACATTTTTGTTTTCGGGGGTAATTGGCGGTCCCATGATCGGCGGACCTTATTGATCACTAACTGATCGCCGGCTGATGAGCTGAGCGACATGTGTTAGATCGTTGGACAACTCATTTGGCTCTGGCTGTTGGCCGTTGAAATGCCAGACACGTACGAGCCACGAACATGGCGATCAACACAGGGAAAAACGATGATCGACCTGTGATCGGTGATCGACTTGATCAGCATCTCTCCACAGATCGCAGATCGCCTGATTAATTTGTGGCGCTGGCCGACTGCTTGACTGTTGTGTTGTCGGCCGTGCTAGAAAATTGTTTCAATTAATTTAGTGATTAATCCCAGTACGTGATCGGTGTAACAAAAGCCGGCCAACTGGGTCGTAAAGCGCAGATTAAGTGCACCCAAGCGGCGTGGCTTATAACTCATTCAAGGCGGCCAAAGAGGCCCAAGGAATCGTAAACTAAATTGCCCACCCGGCCCATGAAGATGACCCAATTTCCTTTCCGAGCCCATAAAATCAAACTTAATTTGGTGTTAATGCGGAGCCGGTCACAAAAGGCGCTGATTTTGATTGCCCCTGGAATGGCCATAAACGGGCATTGAGGAAATTATAAACGCATAAACCTGCAGGCAAAAAATATAAAACTAAAAAAAAAAACGGAGAAAAAATAGAGTCGCATGCCAGGATCTCAGGTGCAGACGGTGTCTCAGGCATATGCATTTGATTTATTAACCTTTCATAGCCATTCGTGTCGACAACAACGGCCGGCTATGCAAAATTAATGCGCATTGAAACGCCAAACATGCAAGGCCTTAGACCCGATCCACCGATCCACCGGCACACCACCATATATCCACCAGATTCCCGTCCAGATTCAGATACCGATTCGGATCCAGATTCCAGCCTCCCCGCGCCATCCAGCCAGCGATCCTTTCATGTGCCTCGACATGTGTTTGATGCCAAAAACAGCGACGTTAGCCGAAATCTGGGGCTGCTGCCGGAGCAGTGGTTCTCAAAAAAACCACCGGCAAAACCACCAACCACACACCACGCAAGACCGCTCGGCGGTTGGTACAGTTATGTCAGCGACGTTTTTGGAAGGCCTGCCCAAATGCCAGACAAACTGGCACTGGCACGCAGCTCCAAAAGATTTTCCCCGTTTCTACCCCTTCTTTCTTTCTTTTTTTTTGACAGCGACTGGTAATTGCGGGGGTCCCGAGAGGGGGTGACAGGGGGTCAGGGGAGTCAGTTGAGTCAGGGAGGCCAAGATCAAATACGGTAGCCTTTTGCGGAATGGATCGCAAATCGGCGGTTCGACCGACAACAATAAATTTGCGTGCCAACACTTTTGAGTTCACTTTTTGTTGAGAAAGGGGTATAATAGCTATCTTGTTATGTGGTTCTAAAACTTGGGGATATTATAAACAAATATATACTATTTTATATTGCAAGGAACTAGTAATATCTAAAATTTCAATAGTATTTATTTTAAAAAATATTTTAAAATTATCAATGCTATTAATTAAATATATTTAAAAGCGATTTGTATTGAGATGGTATTTATTAAGATAAATTATTTTTTAAATAAATAAATAATTGTGATTAAATAGCTAGTATTAGAATATTATATTTGTAAAACATTTCTAGAATATTTTAACAATAAATAATTTGAAAATGTATCCCTAAGAGCATGGGCTCTTCGTTTCCTAATTTCCGAGGCCATTACCTTAACTGACTTATGCGAACGCATTTGCATTGTGTGTAACCTGCCCGACATACGTGTATGCCCGTGTATTGCCATGCTATTGGTTCATGTAAGCGACGCCGGCGTGTGTGGGAAATATTTGTTGAGCCAGCGAGCCATCGGTGCAATGGTCCATGGCCAGTAGCAGCAGGCACCTCCGATCGCCGAGGTCCCAGGGTTCCAGTTCCAATGCCAGATCCACTTCCAGTTCCTTCGGCTCCCCCTTTAGCTATCCCAGGTGCAGTTATGATTTATGCGGTACTCCTTCTCCGCCTCCTGCTCAACGGTTTGAGGTGAGGCCTCGGTGTTTCCAACGGCGTAAATTATATCGGGCTTAGCATAAATCGTCAATTACAGCACATGATTATTATTAGGGATTATGGGGACCGGGCTAAGCAAAAAAAAAACAGGGAATATATGAAAAGGCCACGCCCGCACGCCAAGCCCAATCCGGCCGAAAGGTCTGTTTAAACGCACTTTTAAGCGCCAGTTTTAGCCGCCTCAACCCATTTTGCCCCCCGCCCCTCTAAAGAGCCAGCTTTAAATTATGGCCTAGACCGCGACGCAGGCTAAGGGCCTCTTGGTAAGACGGGAAAAAGAGCAGATAAAACCACTTTAAGGCCAGTGATTTTCGAACAGTAGCCGAGAACAGCGAAGATCGTGTTGCCTGGGATAGGAGGGATATCTAATATAATTAATACCCCTTTCATTAGATTCGCCGACTCGAATCGAGATTTCTGGTGGTTTGTTCTCCCCACAAGGGTTTCGATTTTGTTAAAAGCAAGATATCAACGGTCTTGGGCCCAAGCTGATTTACCATAGATACAAAGATTCATCATCTAACCCGGCACAGTATAAATCAATCAAGAGCATACAAGTTCATTGACAGCTCGCACAGCTTGCCGAGCCCCAAGCTCTGTTTTTTCCAGCCCCACATGATCCATGATCCTCGCTGCTCTGGCAGGCCAACTGGCCAACCGGGTTGGGACTCGAACAGGCCAGAAAGAAAAAAATAAGAGCCAACAACCAGCAACCCGCCTGTCAAATTGCCGGACCACATTGTAAGTTATGATTAGCTCACGCGCTTAAAGATTTAAGACCGGAAATGACGTGCAGGCAAGGTGGAGCCAATAATTCAAATTCGAATCTCCAATAGTTTTTGAGTGATTGGAAATGTGATTTGGCTTTTCTGTCTCGAGGGTTATTGCATTTTCATTTATTTATTTATTTATTTTTGCTATTTGCTATTTGTTATTTGTCTGCTCTTGTGGCAAATGCAAACACACCCGCATAATTCCGCCTGGCAGCAACCCACTCGGTTCGGGAAGATGCCAAATTGCCACGCATAGTTTATGCATAAATTATCGACATCATCTATGTGGAATTGGTCTGGTTTGGAAGCGGGGTTTTCGGTTCTATAGCAGATGTGAAAGGCCAAGAGCAGACTAGAGTTATAACTGAATAAAAAATATTTATCATCATAAAAGAGTTTACAATCATTTTTATAAATGTTATACAATTTGAACTATTTTTTAATATTTTTTTATATTTATTTACTTTTAAAATATTTAATTTTTGAATTAATATCTTGACAGCATCAAAGCTCATATTTTTTTTACCTTTTCACTCCAGTTATCTGCTAGTTTTTTTTTTGGCTCTTTAATTCGCTGGTCGAAAGCGTTTCTCATTGGCATATTTCGCATATAATTGGCTATAAAAATTCATGTTAATGTGCAATTAATCATATTAGCAATTAACTTTATGCTGTTTGGCTGCTCTGCACGAGATCTCTGCGCGATGGTTGCAGATCGTGTCGCCCAACTCGGGCTGGTGGATCGGATCGTGTCTCCAAAAGCCGGTCCTCATTCCCAATTTCCCATTTCCCATTCCCATTCCCAGATTCCCAGAGCCAATGGCCAAAGGCTCCGAGAGCCAATACTCCAGACTTTGAGCCAATTTTCCAATATTTATTTCTATGTTCGAAACGCTAACAACTTGCGTTTCGTTCTGGCCAAATTGAAAAGCCATACGGAAGCTGAGAATCGCGCGGCCCGAGGAGTTTGGAAGTCGAACCCCCAGTGCCCGCGGAGGATTGGCCAGGAGTGCATAAAATTTAAGTATTATGACCATACACTGGATGACGGTGGTGGCCGTCTTTAACTTCTTAACTTTTCCCCCCGTTCTCTGGCTTTACGAGGTTGTTAACTGTTGAAACTATGCTAACCACTCATGGGGATCCTCCCATTCCGGGCAGCAACATCAATTAATCAGTCAGGCGTAACGCCATTTGGCAAAGAGCGGGGCCCTCGGACCAAAATTGATGGTCAATAATCGTTAATTGTTTTCGATTTTCGGCCAAATCCCCTAGCAAGTAGTAGTCCATTGTTTGGTTAACCCTTTTTTGGGGTCTCCATGGAGACAAACACTAAACGATGCCCCATTGTCTTTGGCTCGCAGCGTGTGTGCTTTGATGGCTTTTTCTACTCGAGTGTCATTCATTAGAGGGGCTTTATTCTTCATCGCCGGTCGGCTACTGGTTGTGCTGCAGCCTCTGGCCATTTGGCAACTGGCCTTAAGTAGCCCATAATTAATAACTGCTAACTTACTTAGCGTGGTATTGTCCCGGCTAATGAATCCCATTCCGGATTTTTCACCTCTATCGAAGCGTGAAGAAATGCTTTAGGAATCTATGAAATATCTTTAAATTGATAACTTATCATTATCAGAAAGTGAAGATTCAAAAGAAAAAATTAAAATATGTTAAAAAATACAAAAATATTTTAAATAGTATTTTCTTTATACTTTTAAAGAAATGTTTACTAGAAAAAGAGCCATTATAATTGTTTTTATAATGATTGTGCTACTAAGGATCATTGGAAAAATTCCCTCATAATGATATTCATGAGTTTTTTCAGTGCGCTCGAAATTATGCAACAATTTGTGTTGCCCGACCATTGTTGAGATATTTCTTTCGACTCAATTGCACGAATTTAGAACGAGCGCGGTCTCCGCACTCAATTACATTTCACTTTCCAAGGGAAGGCCGCCACTCAGATACACATGGTATCCCCTAGCCCCTATACCATATACCCCCTATACCATATAGCCATGCACATATCCCCCGTTCTTCGACCCTTCCTCTCCTTCTGCCGCTGGGATTATACAATGTGTGGCTGGCGTTCCGTTCAGTTTTGTGTGTTTTCTGTATTTGTTTATGCGGCTGCCGCGAAAATACATTGCAGAGATGTGTTCTCCAGCATGTTGTGGATGATGGGGGAATATGAATTCGTTTCATTTGTTCCCTCATTTAATTGAAGAGATTTATTTCGCAGAGCTGCCTCGGTTCCGTTCGGTGTTTGGCTCTTCAGTTGCGATCGGACTGTGTGCCGTTACAGTTAGAGAATCGGAGGAAAAGCGACAGCGATCGATCGATCGTTCAATATCGCTAAATAATTATGTTTAATAATTGTTAGAAAAACAGTGCGGTATACGTGTACTGTGAAAACACATTTGGAACGAAGCAAAGAGTGAGACAGAGCCAAGTGTGCAGCAGTTTCTGCTTCTGTTTTAGTGCCTAAGTGCCATATAAATACGTACTAAAACATTTCAAGAATTTTAAGTGGAAACATTCTCGAATTCTGTGAACTTTCTCAATTGTGTTTTTGGTGAAACATTTACAATTTTAGCGAAGGCGAGAGAAATTCCAACGCAGAGACAACTTGGATATTGGGATATTTGGCTATTTGGCAAGAAGCTTTTTGTTTTGGAGCAACGCACATTGTGAGGTAAGTCTTTAAAAATATATATGCTTTCGTTTACTATACACACAGGCAGCTCGCTTTGGTTTATTTTGATTTTTTGCGTAATTGCGCAAATCATTTGTTTGGTCTACTTTTTGATTGACCGAGCACAGCAATTTGACTTTTCACCCAAAGGCCAAAAAGTGTAAAATGTGCCGTGGTTCCAGTTCCATGTTGCTGAACCAAAGCAATTTGTGTCGTTTATCTCGCAGTGTGTGTGTAGAGTCAATCGTTCAATTATCTGTTCTCTGGCTACCCCATAACGTACTGAATATGGCCAGTTCTGGATTTGAAAGCCCCATAGAATATGTTTTTTACTTCGCTCGCCTCTGTTATGGTTCATGCTCAAATTGAAAGCACTTTTCCACAGGGTTCCCATTCTAATTTATATTTATTTATTTGCTTTTACAACCCAACCGATGCGCGCCGAGCTGAGAAAATATTTCAAATTCATAATTTCGTTTTTCTGCCTCTCAGCTGGACTTGGGAAATGGGATTTTGTTTATTAACCAACAGCATCTAGATTCTCTGGGGAACATGCAATATTTTCTAGTCGCGTAAACAAACATTTCAACTTGTCTGCTCTTTGTCCGACTTGCTCTATATCGGTGTGTATATAGCTATGGCTATCTGTATATATTTATCGGGTATCTGTTTTGTCGGTCGAGAAGCTTTACGATGCCATCTTCTCACTGTCTCACAGAAGCCGTTCTGTTCGGTTGCCTTTGGCAATCCCTCAATTGGTTCCTTACTTTTCTCTTCTCTCTGGTCGGCAATCTTATTTATGAATGATAATTAAGGTTAGGTTTGTTTAGCTAATTGTACGGCCGAATCCTCCCATTCCTTCCATTCCAGGTGGAAACACCCAATAGCATAGAAATGCTCTTTTGATCTTCGGTGATGGGAAGTGAAGAATTACCATAAGCATTAAATTATTGTTTATATTATCGGTATATTTATACAAGATCTTATTAACACATTTTTGCATTCTTGTGTTTTAATATATTTTTCGAGTATTCCATAAGTTTGCCATTTAGCATTTTTGTTTACCATTTTGTTTTTATTATTTCCGCTAGAAATGGATCTTGAAATTGTTGTTTATCACTAGATGTTTTAAGGTTTTTTTTCTGAATGAATGGTTTGCTCCTAAGTTATTCCAAATATTGTTATAGATTACTGTAGAGAGCAAACACAGCCATATAATTCTCAGGTGTGAATACTTATGGAGAAGATTCATTGTTTTCTTTAATTTATTTAAAAGATTTACAATTAGTTTTTAATATGTATTTTAAGAATACAATATTTTCTAATTTATAATTCAATATTTTCTTATAGAATACGGTACAATATTTATAGAACATTGTAACGCTGTTCTATTGAATTTAGATATAGCTTATAATTCCTTAACCATGATTTTTACATATTTACGTTTTTTTTAAGTTTTTGAATTTTAAACTAAATACATTTTTAGGTATACATAAAGATTCGAAAAGATTAAAGATTTGTAATATTCCCTTGATACATTTGGCCCTTGTAATGTTCCTTAGATTAGTTTTTAGGTTCGCCTTTTTGATAAAGTCGGCTTTCCACACTCGACCTTTTGCTCCATCTGCTTCTTTTCGTTTCCCCCATCGGCTCCAACCTTCCCGCTGTCACGTACTGAGTGGCATATGGTGGATGGATGGATAGATTGGGTGGCTGGAACCTGCCAACGAACCGTGCGAAATTACAGACTCGTGCCGGTCTCCACTTGGTAACGAGTGAACTGGGAGGTGGCGGGGCTACCAAGTGCGTCACTTGGGATGAACCCGTGCGATTGAAATGGATCCCCAAGTGACCGCCGGTTCAATTCAACAGGAGATGTGTGTTGTTTGTATACTTTGCGAATACTTTCCGCACCCTGTTTGTTTATTTTCGGTAATTTTGGACTTGCACAGGAAATATACTAAAATGTGCGGTCGTTTTCGATGGAGGTGAAGGTTAATCCGACGGAGGGGGATGGAAAAATCTATTCCGTTATTTTCTCTTTTTTTTTGGCAGTTTCCAATTTGGCGGCTGCCTTCCTGGAAGTCAAAATTTAGGATAACCCCATCATCCCGTCGTCGTTTTCGACTTCCCCTCGAGAACCGGCGACAATGTCTGTGCAACACATGTGGCACGATCTTAGGTAGATCGAATACACATATACCGTTGAGGCTGATGATGTGCCCACATGTTGCAGTCAACAATAGAGCACCGAATGCAAACCGAAACAATATTTGCCCTTGTCTCCGCCGACTCTGCCTGTGGGCGTGGCCCAGGGGGCGGGAGAACAGAGACAACACAACACAGTAGTCTCTCCGTCCGTTATTTTTGTTGCTTTTAATTTCTTTAATTTTTTTTGTTCGCCAGATGTGGGCTGAATGTGACTGGAAAGATCACCAGAACAGCGAGAGAAACTGTGTCTGTTTTAATTAAAGACGAGAGAAATACTCGTGGAAAAGGAGGGAAACAGCGAGGCAGAGGGAGATGGGGCGAGCATATGTGAAAAATTAAGGCAGCCGTTGAAAGCGAAAAGATGCGGGACTCTGAAGGCAACGACCAACAAAACAGAACCTCAATAAGAATGGAAACGCGACTTTTTTTCGTTTTTCGACTAAGTCATACCTGACAGTTTAATATTTTGAATTCATTTAATTTTAAGATTTTTTTTAATAAAGAAATAAGTAACATCCTTTTATGAAAATGGTCCAAGTAAGTAAGAACAAATAAAAAAAATCAACCAAAATAATTAAAATACAATATGAATCACATTAAAATATCTAAATTAAACTAGGTTTTTAATACAAATTTTTTAAAAAAATCAACCAAAATGATTGAAATACAATATGAATCACATTAAAATATCTAACTATATATATATCTTAACTAAGTTTTTAATACAAATTTTTATAAACAATTTGTTTAATAGAGCAACAAATATCGTTTATTCAAGAAGAGAGGGAATGACGTTAAATAATATCAAAGGAATAGGTCCTTAAAGAACATTTCCATGCAATATTTTACCAAAAATCGTATATACCCTTCTGCGCCACAAGTACAGGGTATTAGGCATTGGAAAAATAACGGCAAAAGTGGAAGCGACTCGAGGGCCCACTAAATTGAGTCGTTCTTTCCCGACGCCGGCGCATTGAGTAGGACATTTATGTGGGAGAGATGAGACAGTGCAAGAGAGAGAAGGGCGATCCGGGGAGAGAAAGAGAGAGTGTCGGAGAAATAAGAGAGAGAGGTATGATACGCGATCACTGGGAATTGGAATTGGCATTGGGCATATTCAGTACATCGGACTACTCAGACCCATTTGGAACACAGTTTTCGCTTAGCTCCGTGAAAATTCACACAAAAAGTCAACCCCTCTAGCAAAGTTGTGCAAAAAATAGAATGAAACTTTAAACAGAACTACATTTGAGGGCGCATAATATATATATATAGATCGCATCCCATCGTAAAGTAAACTGACAACAAGTTGAAAAGAGTTTTCTCGCTCGCCAAAAAGGTAAACGCCGGGACAGGTCGTCATTTTATGGCGATATTAAAAGAGTGCCAGCCGAAAAATCTTTATGTGCCCCTCGGCTATAAAGCTATTTTCAAAATCGATAAAACATGCAACGCGTAAAAGATGAAAAACCTCAGTATTTCTTGTTCTATTTGCCGCACATTCTCGGAACTCATTCCTTTAGTGCGTTTTTAATTTATGGCACGCGCTGGACAAAAAAAAAATCAGAAACCGGGTATACGAGAAATGTTGAACAAGTTACCGGAAATGTGCGCGACATTTTAATTGAGCTCGCCAAATGGAAATGGCCTTTAATCGAGTCAAGACCAAAAAGAATCCCATCTCTGCAAAATGTCTGAAATGTCTGAATACTCAAAAATGGCCTATAAACAAAAGGGAAAGGAAATTCATTGAGTCAAAGAAACTGAGCGGATAATATACATCCGATACACACTTCCTATCCCCCATTTATTTTTGCACTAGCTGGTTGGCTTTTTCAATAAGTTTTTGAGTAGTCGGAAAAATATACTCAACGGATGTGACCATAAATCTAATCGTATGCATTCTTCCAGGTGTTGCAGTCACATCAAACACGATCCAGGGAATCCAGCACTCCCCCGGCCAAGCTGCCGAATGATCTATGGAACCTGCGATCATCCACGCCCACGAGTGGAGCTCTTCTGGTGACAAGATGGCTGCCATAAATCCATCAACTCACTGAGTATATCGCACACGAGACCGCTCCCCCAAATAGTTATAAGAGCCGGGAGGCATTGTTTTTGGGGGAAAGTATTTCCGTTACACCAACAAGAGATAGGTGATCATCAAGAGGATCATCATCATCGGCATCCGATTGCAATCGTAAGCGGAGCGGAGTGAAGTGGAGTGGAGGATCACTTCAAAGGCACACATGTTGCACTGAAGAGGCAACTGTTGTTGTTCGCATTATAAATTAGAAACTAGAAGATCACCGATCTTCTTCCGGCGCAAGCGAAAAAGGGAGAGAGAGCAGTCCATATAGAGCGGAGTACTCTAAAGTGGATTTCCGGTGAATAAAAAACACAGCAGCACATGCGACAAACTCCGACAAGGGAGTTGCAGTTGCAGTTGCTGTTGCACTTTTGAGGGTGCTGTCTGTTGTCTGCCCTTTTTCCTCTCCGGCAAGAGTTACAAAAATAAATATCCTAAAAATGGCTGCTGCCTGGAGTTTTCGAGCCAGTCGCCCAACGATTACAATGCGAAGCGGAACGCTGGGAATGCTGTTGTTCCTGGGGAGTTTAATGGCATTGCAAGTGGAAGGACGACGCCAAATGGCCAACAGTCAGGAGATTCTGTTGGCAGGCCGGCAAAACAGAAGCCTTCCAATTCCGAGCAATCCCAATAATACCAATCAAACGACCGAGCTGATGGATGATGGCGCCTCGGATGATGATGACGTCAAGGTTGTTCTGCCGGAAAGTGTCACCTCATTGCCCTATTGGCGGAATCCCAAGAAGATGAGTAAGCTGCACCTGCGACCCTCGGGCTCGTTGCTCACCTTCAATTGCCATGCCCTGGGCAATCCGGAACCCAATATCACGTGGTATCGCAATGGAACTGCCGAACCCTTCACCCGCGGCTATGGAACCATCAAACGGAATCGCTGGACCCTGACCATGGAGGACCTGGTGCCCGGTGATGGAGGCAACTACACATGCAAGGTGTGCAACTCATTGGGCTGCATACGCTACATCTCGCAGCTGATCGTTAGCGATCGGGTTAATCATAAGCCCATCTTGATGACTGGACCCGCAAATCTCACACTGGAAATCACCGAGAACGGGGGCATGGACTGCAAATATCTGTCGGATTTGACGAGCAAAAAGGCCTGGATCTTTGTGCCCTGCAAGGGGATGTACAACTGTTCGAGCAACCGATCGATCGTCGCCGAGGATCTGGATCGGCTGGACTTTGTGAACGTGACGATGGAGGAGGAGGGCTGGTACACCTGCGTCGAGAGCAACAGTCTGGGCCAATCGAATAGCACCGCCTATCTGCGAGTGGTGCGAAGTCGCACCGAAGTGGAGCACGGTGTGCTGGCCACTGCCACCCTGAATTCGACCAGCTTCATGTACATCTTCGTCCTGGGTGGCTTCATTCTCATCACCATCATGACCACCTTCTTTGTCTTCTATGCCATTCGCAAGATGAAGCATGAAAAGGTGCTGAAACAGCGCATCGAGACCGTCCACCAGTGGACCAAGAAGGTGATCTTGGTTCATCCCGAAGGCGGCGGCGATTCCAGCGGTTCCATGGACACCTTGTTGGTGCCGGTGGTGAAGATTAAGAAGCAGCGCACCACCGTTTTCCAGAATGGCACCGAACCGGCTCCCTTCAATGAGTACGAATTCCCGCTGGACTCGAACTGGGAACTGCCCAGGAGTCAGCTCGTGTTGGGCGCTACACTGGGAGAAGGTGCCTTCGGGCGCGTGGTCATGGCGGAGGTGAACAACGCCATTGTGGCCGTGAAAATGGTGAAGGAGGGACACACCGATGACGACATCTCTAGCTTGGTGCGCGAAATGGAGGTGATGAAGATCATTGGACGGCACATCAATATCATCAATCTATTGGGCTGCTGCAGCCAAAGTGGACCACTGTATGTGATCGTTGAGTTCGCACCGCACGGCAATCTGAAGGACTTTCTCTTTAAAAATCGACCCTTTGGCCGGGATCAGGATAGGGATAGTTCGCAGCCGCCGCCATCGCCGCCGGCTCATATGATCACCGAAAAGGATCTGATCAAGTTTGCCCACCAAATCGCCAGGGGCATGGACTACCTGGCCTCGCGGCGATGCATCCACCGGGATTTGGCTGCCAGGAATGTGCTCGTCAGCGATGATTATGTGCTGAAGATAGCTGACTTTGGCCTGGCCAGAGATATTCAGAGCACCGAATACTACAGGAAGAACACGAATGGCCGACTACCGATCAAGTGGATGGCACCGGAATCGCTGCAGGAGAAATTCTACGATTCGAAAAGCGATGTCTGGTCATACGGGATTCTGCTGTGGGAGATCATGACATACGGACAGCAGCCGTATCCAACTATCATGTCCGCCGAGGAGCTCTACGCTTATCTGATGTCCGGCCAGCGGATGGAGAAGCCGGCCAAGTGCTCCATGAACATCTACATACTCATGCGACAGTGTTGGCACTTCAATGCCGACGATCGGCCGCCCTTCACGGAAATCGTAGAGTACATGGACAAGCTGCTGCAGGCGAAGGAGGATTATCTGGACGTGGATATCGCCAATCTGGATACGCCGCCCTCGACAAGCGACGAGGAGGAGGAGGAGACGGATCACCTGCAGAAGTGGTGTAATTACTAAACGAATCGAGGAAAAGGAACCCAGTCAACTAGGGACTATTCAAGTAGGGTTCAAGTGTCTAATTAATCATGTAAGCTGAATCCTAGAAAATCTTTGAAAGATCTAAGGTTACCAAGAAAGGGTAACCCCTTCGAAACGAAAAAAACTATCTACACTCGAATTTATATGTATATAGCTATAATCTAAGTCTGTATATCTTTTGAACATTTTACCAAAATTGCACCAAAGGCGTAAAACCAAAAACTAGCAGCAGCTCGAATTTATACCTACTTAAGATTTTATTTTAAATATTACAATAGAACATATCTTAGACTTTAGAACGATTACTAATAAGCTAGGACTAAGATTCGGTTGTATTTCTGTTGTATTTCTGATTGTACTGATCTTTGTAGTATTCGCAGTTTTATACTCGCTAAATTATACTCGTAGTCCGTAAGCAACAACAATGTTCTATCCTAGAGTTAGTTGCATGCCTGCAGTGCCTTATGAAACAATAAATGTTGTACACGAACATAGTCGAAAATATAATCATAAACATGACCATAAGCATAAGAAATCCGACGACGACGAGAGATCATGACGTCTCAATTTGAAAATCTGTGAAAAAAATAACACTCGATTTGAGGCGCACGAGGCACGCGCGTCACTAAACGAAAAATGATGAATGGAACGGCCTGCGGTCCACTCTGTTGTTTTTTTCCTCTTAAATATAGGTATTTCTTTTTTGTTTTTCAGCTCCGAACCGCTGCCGAGGTGTGAGAGGATTAAAAGGGGGCTGGGGCCGGGGATCTTTGGGGTTGGGGTCGCCGCGGCGTTGGCGGCTCGTTTGTTGACGCGCTAAATGCCAAGAGCGTCGGCGATGCAATTAGACGATAATACAAGACCCGCAATGGGAGAAGAAAAATAAGTTTATAAAGTATTGTAATTGCGGGAGATTTGTGGAGTGTCCGATTTTTCGGGGTCCAAGGGGTATTCGCAATGAGCAGAGTCTCTGTCTCTGTCTCTCTGCCAGGGGCCAAAAGTTGGCCGACTTAGATCTGTGTGCCGTCGTGGTCCCAGCGATCTTGCAACATTGTGTGTGATAGTCTGATACTCGCGAGATATATGGGCATTGGGGCGAATTTAAATTAAAACTTGTGTCTTGATTATGAGCCGGTCTAAGCCAGAGATCAACGGTAATTGCCATGACTTAATGTGGGTGTGGAAGCCAACAGAAGTCTAAATTGATATTGGCTGGCGTATTTAATCATCGTTTAACCTGTTGTTGGGCATAGATAAACATAGTTTTAGAAGGAGGCGTTTCCGGACCTATCTATTCATCATCAGCAGTTTAAAACTTTTCCAAAACTCTTATTTCTATTAGTAATAACAAAGTAATGAGAAAAAAATAATATTTCGTTTTATTATTATTAGAATATAATTTTTAGAATAATATTAAATTAAAGGGAATAATCTGCAAGGCTGTATAAAATCTTGGGATAGCTGAATAAAGCTTCCTTTCTTGTTATGAATCAAATTCCTTATTTTTTATTTCAAATTTGAACGATTTTCAACTTGCCTTAATTCTTTAGGTATTAGTGTTAAACGTTTTAACCTGAGTCTTAGACAACACTGATTGTTTAAAGTTTAGGTGACAGCCCTGCACTCTGCCTATTAATCGATAGAACATTTAGTTGACTTTGCTGTCAGATGACAGTGCAAATATTGCTGTGTATTAGTGTTCAACGTATTAAAGTTCAGGTGACAACCCTGTACTCTGCTTATTAATCGATAGGACATTCGGCTCACTTTGCTGTCTGATGACATTGCATAAATTACTTTCCAATTCGTCTCAAAGAAAATTTTCTTTCCACTTTGCCGGTCGCTCAAGCAACAACTTCGCTGCTAACCAAAAAAAAAAAAAAAAGAATTACTATGGGACTACATTCTAAATATCCTGACCTCCAAGGTTTGTATGGTGAAATAATGTTCTTAAAACAAGCATTTTATTTAAAACTTGTTTTACGTATTAGCCGGCGAGGAAAGTGACGGAAATGTGGCTGGCTCTTCTAATCGGTGGGTTGTGGTTAATTAAAATACGGTACATTTTGAGTACTCATGTGGTTTTTTTTAGACGCGAAAGGGTGGACTCTTCCTCGAGCGCCGATGAAGCAGGCAGTCCAACCAGCCGCCAGCTTCCAGAAGCTTCGCCGATTGATGTTGCCAGTTCCGAAGGGGCTGATACTCCGGACGATGAGCTGCCAGGTGGAGAAGTAGATGACGAAGAAACTCCCGAGGCGACTCCAGTCCACCCAGTTGATAAAGAGGTCCCCAAAAGGATTGTGAACACGTTGTCGGTGCAGTTCAAGGCAACCCTACCAGCCAACAGTGATGGCCTTCTCGATGGGCAACCGCAGATCCTGAAGATGCCCCATTTCATACAAGTGGAATCCGAAACTTACGAGGCTGAAAACTTCAAGAATGCCATGACTCCAGATGACTTGAAGGACGAACAGGCCCGCGACGATTTTGTCAATCGTTTGAAGACAACAGTGAGATGGCGAGTGGGCCCGAACAACGACAGGGAGTCGAACGCGAGGATTGTTCGTTGGTCCGATAACAGCGAGACCTTCCATGTGGGCAGCGAGTCCTTCGACGTGGTGCATCATCCGGTCACCAATGAGCAAAGCCACTTGTATCTCCGAAGTGCGACCTTCTTCCTGCCCCAGGGGCCCATAAATGATAGGATGTCGTTGCGTCCCAAGCTGGACTCGGACTTCGGGCAGAGTCATGTCCAGGGCTTGCGTAATCGCGCAGTGAATAAGCCGAAAACGGGAGGCGTGAAGGTGCTAATGGACATGGGGGCTGATCCTGTGCAGGATCGCGAGCGTCGCGTCAAGGAGGAAATGGCCCAACTGCGTCGGGAGGAGCGTGACAAGCGCCGCGACCATCAGATGAATCGACGAAAGCCCAACAGCACCAAAGGCAAGAGCTCGGTTAATCCTAATACACTGCAAGAGCAGGAAAATGGTGCCGGTGTAGATGAGTTCGATGAGGACGATGAACCCTCGTGCAGCACTTCGAAGGCCAGGAAGCTTCCCCAATCGGATTCCGACTAGGGTCTCCTGATCGGAGGAGCAAAACGCAAGGCCAAGCGTGTGGACTAAATATTAAATACTAAATGTCCGCTGTATACAAAATGACAATAAACATAATGCTTGTCCAGTCTATTGTCATTATAAGCAATAGTGTTTAAATTTCTTAGTTCAGTTTCACAGTTGAAATGTTTCTAGAAGTGTTACGACTCAGTCTTCATCTGGAAAGAAAAGCTACCTCGGCTATTTTTGACTAAATAGGTAAAAAAATATTAAGTTAGTAAAAATATCGAGGCCGTCTAGGTCCATTTAAATCCATGCATAATTTGGGAAAAGCGTAACCGTTCAAAAGAAGGCGAATCAAAAATTAATTTATTATATTTAAGTTATTATTTTAACAGTTGGTAATCTCAAAATTTTTGTATTTTATTTTAATCGTCATTTTAATTTGCAGGTATATTAATTTAATTTGATCATTACGAAAAATTTCTTTAATATAAATTTTTTTACATATTTATTTTACACAATTTCTTAGCTGTTTGCTATGGACACTTCTTAAAGCTTCTATTCTTTTCTTTCCCATTATTTTGACACCTAATAAATTCTCGATGGTAAACTCTACCGTATCAAATTGTCAAATATTTTCCATCTTCTATTCCATCAGGGGCCTGCCTTTTGTTTTTATTATTTCGTATTTTTTCTGAGTGACCTACTGGATTATACGACGACATTTTCATCGCTTTCCATGCGTGGCCATCATTAATTAGGCGGCATTACCCGCTGAGGATCGCCAACGCATCTGATCGGATGATGACGAGCGGCCCGATCCAATGATTAATCTCAATATCTTTTTGTCTAAGACACACGCTAAACTGCATTTTTGATAATTTATCAATCCGAACGATGCTTTTTTTGTGCTTTGCAGCGGCCCTAAAATTGTTTTGTCTGTTTATTAATTAGGGCCCCTCCAGCGGTGCGAGTGGGCGTGGTGCGATGAGCGACTGTCTCCTCCTAATGATCGGAAGTTTGACACGTGTCTAGTGGGGATTGGAGCGTGGGTTGCCTGTGTTTTTTTTTCTCCCTGACCACAAGCGACGTGGGCCGCGGAGACCCCTGCAATTATTGCGTGAATATGTTAATTGAAATTTGTTCATGGAGCCATGAAAAAACATTTCACCAACTTAATCGAGCCGGCTACCTCGGGAAGTCTATGATCAGCCCGAATATGCGGGCACTTACCCACTAGCACCAACATAATTCGTGGCGATCAGCCGGCCATCGATCGATCGATCGATCGTCGGGTCCATAAGTCTGTAAGTCTATAAGTCTGGTCTGCAATCTCTGCAATGTGGCCGCTGTTGCCTGTCTCGAGTGATCAATTAATTTTTGGCCAAAGTTGGCTATTAATTTGCATGCGCTTTTTATACCCTTTGGATAGGGTATTCAAGATATAGGATCAGGGAATAATAATTTTAATTTTCTTTATATTATCTTTACTGATTAACACATTTTGGAAAATGGTCTAAAATAAATATAATATATTTTAGAATTTTTTTACATACAGAATCATAAATCTCTAACCCTAAGTTAAATCTAATAATATAGTATTACATTTAAAATATCATTTCTATTTATTGTGGATTAAAAACTTGTATTCCGGAGGACAGCATCCTGGATAAAAGGGTATGGATAAGTTCGACCTGCCGAATTCCGACTCCTCATTGTTGTGTTTGCTGTGGTCAATCGCTTTTGGCGATCGGACAGCGCACAGGTTGTCTGGTGGAGTGCCTGCTGGCCGACTGGCTGGGTTCCATTTGAAACTATTTTAAAAGTCTACAAATTGCCTGTCTAACGTCGATCGTCCAGATCGTGGCCGTCAGTCAGTCAGTCAGTTGGTCGATTGCACAGCTTGGGTTTGACCTCGTCTTGGGGCTTTTTCTTTGGAAAGGCGGACCGAAGGCAGATCAGGGTGATCAGGCGAGTTGAGGTATCATTTCGCCACCGACATAATTGAAGCCTTTTGTGGGGATAATTCAACGGAACGGACCAAACAAACAGACAAGTGCTTAGAGCATTAGAAGTGTTGGAATTTCTATAGATACTTTATTTATTGCTCTGAGCTTTGAGCAGCGTTTCAGACTGAGCAGCACCGGAAATAATAAATTAATAATAATTCAATTTGTTTATTTGAATAAGCCAGAAGATGAATCAGTTTGGCGCACCTGTCAGTAGGAGGTTGATTCACAGTGGAATCAGCTCTTTCCCTAGGAACTGAATCGCTATTTCTTTTCCTAAGTTCACTGGGGCGTATGAGTAATCTCGAGTGGTACTTCACGTGTTTCAAATGCAAATTTTACGCTCTTTCATTCATAAAACTCCACCGAAACTCACTAACAAAAAATACCCCGGCACAACCGATAAAACTGAAACAGTTTCATAACTGGCGAACCGGTTTCACAATTCTCGGGCTACAAAACTTTGAATGATCGAAAACAAGCACACACCGAAAACTTTAACGATTTTGTGACTTTTTACTACAGCAGCCATGATCACTTGACTTGGCTTACGAACTATGCAAATCCAGCCAGCATTTTGCCATGTGGGCAGCAGTCGAAACCGAATCGAAAAACTGTGACAGAGTCTCTGTCGGATTTTTATGAATGAAAACGAACGTGGAGTGGAGGTGACAACGCTGAATGAACCGATCCGAGCAGCGGATGTGCCTAATTAACATTGCTGATTACATTTTGTGTGTTATTAATTAGAAATACTCGAATGGTCGCATAAATTTATGAGTCTATATATATTGCATTTGCATTATAATGAGCGAAAGGCAGCAAAACGATGAGTTCAGATTCAGCAGGTAATTCATTTTCTCGGCTCTCTCCCTTATTTTATTTGTCGCCATGGTCCGTGGTCGCTGCATCTGTCGGATTTGTGAAATCATTTTCGTTGAGTTGCACAAAAATTATGAGCCAAACAGTCCGTGGCGAAACGGTAATGCCCTTCGCCGCATTTTGAGTGCACTTGAGTAGCCTTGAAGTTCAAAAATTACGAAAATGTAACATTAAATTTAATGATTTTCACTATAAAAATGCATTTCTAAGTCTTGAACAGAATCATAATAATATGATAAAAGCTCCAAGGTTTTTAAAAAAATTATTTGATTTACTCCAGATAAATTATACTCCCGAAATTTAGTTAAATGTTTTTAAACCCCAAATTAATGTTCACAGATGTTTGAATCTCCTTTACAGGGCATCACTATTAACCTGCAAACTGAATTTCCGATTTGCGATAATTTCAGTTACCCAATTCCTTGGCCGCAGCCTTCAACGATCTTGTATTTGACTGACTTTTGTGGGTCTCTTTTTTTCGCCGTTGCCTTTCTGCTACTGTTAAACGCAAAATTTATGAACAATTTTCAAAAGGAGTCACGCGTTAAATGTACGACACGAACTCACGCGACATTCCCAGGGACGGGGGCTGGGGGGTTAGTTCCACCTGGAGGAGACCTCAAAGGGGCCGGAGGATGTGGTAGATGATTTCGTTAACGCATTTGGGCCTGAAAGCAGCCCAGGCTCCGGCACACAACCCGGTTGGCCTTTTGTATTGCGCCTTGTAATATATTTTATTAACAATAAAATGTTAAGTGCCACAAGGAAGCAGCAGGGACGGAGTGGAGGAGGAGGATCGGGAGACCGGGAACGGAGACCCGTCGAGGCGCTCCTCCAGAAAGTGTTCGGATTTCAAGCCTTCACGCTGGGCTCAAGCTACTGTGCTGCTGCTCACAGAAAAACAAAAAGACAAAAAAATAAGAAATAAGAAAAGAAGATAAACTGCGTGCGCACATATAATCGCGCCATGAATCAAAATCACACCAGTTGGCTATATATAGATATCCGGCTAGCTGCAGCGGCAACGTGCTGAGCTAACGAGGGCAAAGCTCGCAGGAGGACACGACCACTACCGCTGGAGCTCCTCCGGTGTCGCCACTCCAAGTGCCACCTGTGCGAACCTGGATCGGAGTGCCAGAGTCACCAAAGAGCACCATGCAAATGCCAAAGGCGGAGGCATTAGAACCGGGGATCGATGATAGGAATACCCTTGCAGCCTTGTGCTTTTATATATAACACCGTTTTACCTAACACCTAACCTAATTTGATTTAAAGTTAGAGTTAAAGTTAAAGTTAGTTTGGTTATCTTCAGTTAAAAACTTTGTAATAATGATAGGTAATCAAATACGTTTAATATTGAAAATCTGGCGTATTTAATTTGATTATTACATCTTTTTGTGTATCTTACTTTCATATTTTAATTACACTTTTTATTACGAATTTGTTATGTAGCTAACAATTATATTTTAAATACTCTTTGTATTAAGATTTTTCGGGGAATTTACTATTATATTTTAATTTCAATTGCTATTAAGACTTTTTGCGGATTTTTCTATTATATTCGAATTGCACAACGATAAGTTTAGTTCATAGAATGTGAATATTTTTATGTACTCAGAAAACTGATAAAAGAAGCACTGCCTTCATACGTGTCGATTGAAGAATATTATTTTAAATAATATACATATGGCATCATTACTCAGACATTTTGCATAGAACAAACAAAACGATAACACTTCCATTGGATAATTGTTACTGTGAAGTCTTCTAAATACCCAATATTAAGTATTCTATTGTTTAAAATATTTAAAATACCCTTAGTTAGGGAATGACGAGAACAAGAATGGAAACCTAAACCCGTTCTCAGTTTTTTTCGGCATAAGCAGAATGCCACGAGATGCCGAATTCGGTGGTTCGACGGTGGTAGTGGTGCTGCAGAACTTCTGTGGTGCGGCTGCCACCCACAATTGGTCAACAAATAGCGGTCACAATTAACCGTACGATGCAAATGCGTCTCGGGACATTGACAATGCCCATAAAGAGCCGAAGGGGAGCTAGCTCTGTATTCTGGATTCCGGGCTCTCTGTCAGCATCATCAGTGGAGCATTTATCTTGCACCCGCTATTGAAGTCCGAGGAGCGAGTGGCCCAATGGGTTTGGCCAACAGATTGGAGGCAACAGAGGCAACAGCAGGTGATCAGTCCTCCACTGGGGACCACACAGCATTTGCCATGTGCCCGGTCATTTATCTATTTCGGATTTATCATTGATTAATCGGCCGGCGGCAGTCGGAGATGCCAGTAGCCAGTAGTCAAAAGTCAGTCCAATCCAGTAACCAGTCGTAGTCCAGTCCTAATCGTCGGCATATTTGCATATGCCACTTTATATAGCAAATGGTCTAGTCAATGATCGTTAAGCCGACTTCTGACTTGCTATACCCTTTATAAGGCGGTGATATTGTTAAATATCTGAGAGGTCTTGAAGAAGAATGATTTAAAAGGTACATATTTCTTAACCCTTCTAGTTGTAAATATTCCAAGTATTAAAGCACAATTATTTACTTTGGAAATGTTTGTTTAGTAAAGATACATAAGATAAAAATAAATAAATAAATCCTCCAAATATTTCGTAGTTAATTTCCCCGGAAATTGACAGCTGTTAAAGCCATTCCACAATTTTTGTATATTTTAGCAAAACAATAATCCTATTTATTTTGATGGAACATATCCATTAGATTATAATGATGATTCATAGATGAAATTCAGTTGAGTCTACTGTCTGCCCGATTACTTGTGAGAATAATTGAGAACCATTGTTTATAGAATTTTATTTTTTTAGAGCATTTTCTGGTGCGGCAACCGAATTCAATAACTTCTAGCTAGTGCATGTTTCGGAACCTCCCCGAATACATTTATGTTTGTCATAGATCGCGGCTCAATTAGCACACCCGGAGACAGCGAGATGGAGTGGCATGCACCTGCGTCTTGGCTCCGGTGGGTCAGTCCCCCCGGTTTTTGGCCACAGCACGGAGGAGCACGTGTTAAATGATCCGCTAATTGGCCACAGTTTCCAACTTGTGGCCACATTCGCCATGGACCATGGCCTCCGGGGCCATGGGATCAGCCTTCTCCCGATTTTGACTTGTGACCAATCAGTTTTCGTGCTGCCTGTCAGCGGGCTTTTTCTGCTTTGCTGACCCTGTTCTCGCGTAATCCTGTCAAGCTGTTAAATTAATTTCTGTGCCCCCGAGTGCAGGATACCAGACGCTATATGGTATATATACCAATCACACACACATCATATACGTATACGTATACGTATACCATATGAAATGGCAATCGGCTGCTGCCCTGGCCGGTCCAGTTTTTCTAGCCGCCACTGGTTGGACCACTGGCAAAGTGTTATAATCCATCATCGTAATCAACGCAAAAGTTGATAATTGTGCCCGGCCGAGCCCGGTTGCCTCACTCTCTGTTTCGGCCAAATAACTGTAACTAATGGAAATTGTAACACTTTGGCAATGTTTTTTTAAAAATGCAAAATTACAACCTCCTTTGCTATGGAGCTCAAACACTTTTCCTCATCTGCCCCTCGGTCTTTATCTCTGGTATGAGCGTATTTATGACGCCTCGTGAGGCGTTCAAAATTGATTAGGATTAGGAACGACTTCCAAAGACAGTTATTAAGCTGGGTCGGAATAGATTTTGAGGGGTATATTGGGTTTGTCCAGGGAGTTGTTACCGATATGGTTTTATATCTCCTTGAAAATTTGATTTATAATAATCTTCTAATATCATGAGTTGTATACTAACAATAATAAAAGTTTATAGTTATCAAATTAAATATTGTAAATAAGTAAAATCTTGTAAATATAATTATATTGTAACTTAATAAGTTAAAAAATAAATAAATAAATAAATTAATTAATAAATAAATAAATAAAAAAAAATAAAAATAAATTAATAAATAAATAAAAAATAAATAAATAAATGAATAAAATATGCAAATAAACAAAAATAAGTATTATTAACAAAAATTACTTTCAAGAACTTTATTTGTTTGAAAATTCGAAATGCAGGTATCCGAAATTCGACAGCAACGTTACAATTACTTTAATTTACCCTATGATTACTGACGGCCGTTGAGTGGAGTTGGCCACGCATTTAAGCCAAATTATCAGGCCATATAATGCGCGATATCCAGCTGGCCGATCCATCAAGATATTGGCATCGAGACACGTGACTGCGAGTCGCGGAAAATTAGAGCTTGACAAACGCTCAGCGGTTTCTTCGTTTCTCGACCCAAAAACATTCTCACGCAACGGCGACTGGAGAGGCTTGGTCGTCTGGTCTTTTGGCCATAAGTGAGACATTAAGCACAGTTTGCAGTCGGCTTGAACTCCGACCCAGGCCATATTTGAGCAATTTCTGGCGAGGAGCGGGGCAGCGCAGCTGATGGTAGTGGAGTATATGACCACGGCATCATTAGGAGTGGAAAACATTTGGCCAGGCACGACCCAAGGCGCTTGATTAATTGCGTTTAGTGCAGAATTTGACTTTTTTGTTGCTCAAATTGCAAGGCTGCAGCGGGCCAAGAGGCTGGGACTTTTTAGCCAGAGTAATTACCATGCCAGTACGAAAACAAAAATGATCAAAAAACAACCACAATAGACTCCGACTCAGTTTCACCCATTCGATTCTATTTCAAAATGCACTTAATATGGAATTTCAAGTTCAAACATGGCCTAGGCTTTTTTTTCGCATGCTAACCGATAGCCAGCAAAGCAAGGCATTTAGCCATTTAGTCAGGCCGCACAAAAATCCATTTGATCTGGCCGTTTCTTAGTTGGCCAATGATGTCATCTGCCGGCTCAAATTCAAATGGCCCCCGAGAGATCAAAGACTGTCAGATTGGCAAATCTTTTCACAAAATGTTTTGTTGCCCGCTAATTTCAACTTTAACTAATTGAATTATTTATGTGCGAGCTATGCGAGGCACGACTGGAAAGACACTGGGGGAAAAAATGATAAAAATATATATATTTTATATTACTAATTTAAACAAATTATTCGCTTATTTTTATAGGAGAAAGTAAAACCTTTTAACACTAAATGGTCGGTATTTAATATATTTTTTGGTCCAGAAAGTTTATCACTGAATATTTGTGATTCTAACAAATTTTTCATTGGCTCAGTACTTTTCGCTCAGTGCATTTACAAAGTGGCCTAACGATTTGCACACCATTTTTGGCTGCTATCCCGCGTGCGTCGTCTGCGTTTCACAGTCAATTTGCATATGTCGATTGTCGTTGCAACTTGCATGTTGCATGTTGCAAGTCGCCTTCAAATGCGGCCTGCTGCTGCTGCCGCGGCTGCTGATCTGCGATGCTGGCCAGATCTGTGGCCAAATTATGTCGTTATTTGTGCCATTTTTGGCAAATCGCCCCCTCCGCCACCGCCGCCAGAGTCGAGATGCATCGTCAATGATAAATTCCCTGCACTTAGAGCTCTCCTCAGACTGTCTGTCAAGGAGTATGTCAATTGGCTTGCTAATGGCTGCCAATGGAGTCGCGGCGACTGGGGGACTGCAGTAAAATCCTCTTAAAGTGTTGTAAACGATGCTCTCGGGAGACGGCTAACGAGCCGAGTCGGATTCAAAAGCCGCGGAGATCTTGGCATTTATCATAAATTTTATGGCAGTCGCCCCATAACTGCACAGCCACAAATTTCAAAAGGGAGGAGCGATGGATTTGGTTTTGGTTTTGGTTTTGGTTTCCATTGCCATGTCCCAAGGCAATAGGAAGCAGCAAAGTGCAACAATTGAATAGATAATAACTCACGCCCCACCTACCCACCCACCCATCGAAGCCAACGTAATAACCAAAATACTAGCCGAAAGCCACTGACCGTTGACCACAAAGAGCCCCTATAAAAATGGGATATGTATTGGGTTATCGAATATCTAAATGCTCTTAAAAGGTTAATATTTTTTAATTTTAATTTTTTAATTTAATCCTTTATTATAATTAGAATTATAGCAATTAAGTTAGTAAGTTGTCTTATGATACCAGTTTATTTTAGGACATCCCATATTATTCTTCAAAGCCGTATCTTATATCTTTACCATCTCTAGAAGTATTCAATTAAAGCTAGAAATTAAAAATAAATATAAATATTTTCTAGTTCCCATCTTTGGCTCCTTATACTTCAAGATTTACAATAATTAAAAGACAATATCAAGTTCCTGGCAGAATCCATATTCCCTCTTCATAGCGCACAAATAAAAGGCACAACAACAAGGCCTGTTACTGTTTGGAGCTGGCGCTGTCATATTCAAATTGCTAATATGATTGGTGTTTACAGATTAGAAAACAAATATTTCACAAATATTACCACTAATAATTTTGCCATGTAAACATGGAACGGAGGAGAGATCGGCGTCATGCCCACAACCGCGATCGGCGTCATTATCATCGTCGTGATGATCATGCCACATGATGAGGCCGTATAAATGCGGCAAGTGTGGCGATAACCTTTTGACTCCGATCCGCGGCAGAAAGGGGGGTATGAGCTCTTTCGTATCGTTCCGTTCCGTTTCGTCTCGGCCTGGAATGGAGTGGAGTGGAGTGGAGTGGACTGGGTTTCGTTTTGTGCTAGTGCAAAACTGACAAATTGAATGAATAAAAGAGCAACAAGTGGTCTTGCGGCGGGCTGGTTAAACATTTTGAATGAAAATGCAGTCGAGTCGGCCAGAGCATGTGGCATGTAGCTATAGCTGTGGCGGCCGAGGCGCAAAAACATAAATCGAAACACTTGCTGCGTGGCTTACACTTGGGCAAAGAAATCCCTTAGGATTTATGTAAACAAAAAATAATAATAGTAATAGTAATATAACAAAAAATATATTTATTTTTCCCTTATATTACCATTTTTATTCACGCACTCAAAGACTAACAATCAATGAAGAAATTGCAAAATTAAACTTTCTATTTTAAACACTCCATTTGATAATAAACACATAAGGCCTTAAATTAGAATTATTTCACAAGCGCTTAGAATATTTTGGATTTAACTAAATTCTAAATAATACAAGCCCGTGTTATAATATTCATAAATCTTGAAAACCCTTAGCACTCTTATAAAATTAATATTAATTAATTTTTCTAAAATATTTAAATATTTTTCCAAGTTAGATATAATTTTTCTGAGTGTCGAGTCCCCTCCCTTAACCTCTCTGCCTCAGTTTCAACCGCCCACCGTTGGCTCAGCAGGCTGTTGTGTTTTTTCTGCCCATTTGGTGGCTTGGTGCCTTTGGTAGGTGTTGCCTTGTGCCTCGAACTCAAAGTCTCCTTGCCAGAAAAAAACGCAAAGCAACCGAGGCGTTCAAAGCCTGGAAATGAAGTTGAAAATTGCAATTCCAAAATGTTTGCCCTCGGCTATGAACAAAAAAAAGGAAAACAACAACGCAATGGGCAACAACAAATGTGGAGTGCAGTGCATTGGAGTGGTCAGTCATGTGGCATCTATTCGAATCCGAACACATGTGGCGGGTCCTCGGAATAGAGCTCTTCCTGCCTTTTCGGCCTGCCTGGATTCGTTGCAATGCTTTCTGTGGTGTGTGTCGTTTAATGCGTGGCCGCCTCGCAAGGCGCTTTATTAATTCACTCGACGGTTGTTTAATATTGTTACCTCTTCGAGATACCCTACTTTAATCGACTATGATGGTCACAACGATCGTTTTTGACTCACTTTAATCTCAGTTGGTATTAGATTATATGTTTTTCTGTTTTAATGGTTCCCTTTTGTCAATGGAACTCTTAGGGATTTTTTATCTAAACCATCTTTACAAAAACATCTATATAATACTGTCACAAAAATGTATTTCCTGCTGATTATAAACTTAATGGTCAGAAAGTGGAAGACGAAACTGTTTTGGAAAAATTTCTAATTATATTTTAGGTAAAATTTCAATTATTTTTCAAGATATGTTAGAAATCAATCGAAATGTTAAAAGGGTATTGAGTTTAAGTTTTAGCATACCATATAGGGCATTAAATAATCGGCTTTAATTGCAATTTATTTTATTGCTGTCTCTTTTGTTGCGGGTGCGGGCCTGCAATGGTTGTTGTTCCTTTTGTTCGCTTCGTTTGTGGCATAAATCGGCCCCAGGTGTTTCGACGAGCATTTCCCACGGATTAGAGCATAAATAAAGGAGGTCAGAGCGGCCCCAGAGTTAACTAGATATTTCAAATGTTGTGGCACTGGTACAGGGGTCGCGTCATCGCCCCCCTGCCATCCCATATATTCCATTTTGTTTCTACCCCTTTCAGAATGTCCATCTTTCCTTTTGGCCATTCGGGCAAATTGCTTTATTAGCCCATGTCGATCGAAAGAACAGCTCAATCCCAAACTAAGAGTCAGTCCAAGGTGGTCCCTTGGCCTTTCCTTTAGCTCATTAACACTCCCGAAAAATAAAATGGCAAGGAAAGAAATCCTCTCGATTAAAACCACACGCAGCGGTTCTCACGCTGCGAAGCAAAAGCAAAAGGCTCGACTTCAATTTAAGATTAGCAACAGTTAACACACAAAGGAATTGGCGGAAGGGCACCACCGGGATCTCATAATGATTATGCCTTTAATAACAGGCGGTCATCCTGCGAAAGGACCACACCAAAAGTCAGCCAGCCAGCCAGCCAGCCAGTCAGCCAGCTCGCTGATAAGATGGCCAAGTGAGCGGTCTGCGTGCTGGCCAAGATCCCTTCATCGATAATCGGGCATTAAGCGTGCGTAAGTCACGTCACACGGAAATCGGAGGATCCAACAAAGGGATGGGGGCCGGGGGCATCCCGGGGCCGAAGATGATCCGAAGATGCCGGATCGGGAAGACCTTGCCCTGGGTGCGATCGCGATAAGCGCGACTTTTGCCTCGGTACGTGCTAAACCCCCGGGCTGCGATCATTTTAATTATACCCCATATCGGCTTGGCCGGCCACGCCCCTCGCCTCGATACACTATACCCTTCTCCCACCCTTTTGGGGCCGGGGTCAAGCAACGCAAATTACAGGCTGGGTCAATGTTTGTTTTAGCCAACCATAAATACTTAATTTGGCCAACGGTTTCGAGCTGACGAAAGCATCAAAAAAGAAACGAAATAAAAGGGGACCAGTTGTTAGGCTTTAAAGAACGAATCAAAAAATACTCTTAAAAACTAGTTTTGCTTTTGAAAAGTTGTTTCTTTCTATTTAACAATTTATTGTTATTTATTTGAATAAAAATGTATTAGCCTTAAAAATCAATATAAACGAAGTTATTGATTCAATATTTCAAGTACTATTCATCGCCCATGTGGGCATCAAAAAATCGATAGCACTATCGATACTATCGATGCAAATTTAGGAAACATCGATGGTTTGGGCCCACAATCGATACTATCGCTCAGAAAAATAATTCCATTTTGCATGTAATTTTTGGTATATTTTAAGAGAAAAAAAAGTATTTTTAAGTATATATTTTATAACACGACGGTACTTCCATTGTTAGGGCTCAACATTGAATTTTCCATACTTTTTATTATACAAGCATAAATTTTCAATTATTTTTTTTCATTATTTTCCTTAATTTTTGTAATTTTTTTTTTATTTTCTTAAATGTCCGATACTATCGATAGTGACCACCATCGATAGCCAATAACATCGATAGTGTACACTATCGAGCTTTTAACAACCCTATTTTAGAGTAGCTATACTTGGTACAATAAAAAGGGTGTGGGAAAAATGTAACAAACGGGTAAATAAATCCTATTTTTGTATTCATTTATTATAATGCCCCTTGTAAACGCCTAATGGAGCTTTATCTCTTTCGTTCATTTACGATGACGACTTTTCCTCAGGCGAATTCTGAATCGCCCATGTAGGCATCTCGACGTGGGGCGAGAAGTCGTAGGTGATAAGTTTGGGACCCAGGAAACCGCCATAGCCATCGAGGCCCTTATAGTAAATGCCGATGCCCGAGAGCGGTACCGGTGGATCCGAGGTTACGTCCTGGATATCGATGAAGGGCACTGTGCTCTGGGCAGCATCCTCTTTGAATCCGGTATTCGTAAATTCAATGTACTGGTTGTCGCTCGAAAGAGGTACCGAAGAGTTGGATCGTGTGGACACGTTCGAATTTTCCAGGAGCACTTTTTTCCTACAAAAATTAGATATATTGGAATTAACACCGAGTAATCAATACATTTTAAAAAATCACCTTGGTTGATCGCTGCCCCCTGACTTCCAGAAGCTATTTTTATTTGGCTCGATTAATTTTCCGCTCTCAAAGTCGAACTCGCTGAATTGGGCCTCCAAGTTAAGATGGGTTCCAATCACTCGGAAACGCAGTCCGGTAACAACGAAATTGCCTTCCTCTTTAACCTCGTCCAGATCGATGGAACGCTTTTCATAGCTCAGCATGTGAAAGTCAACGTCCTTTTTCACAGTTTCATCGGAAACTTCAAACTTGTTCACTGGTTTCCATTTAACACTTCCACCGATGACCCCCCGTGGTAAGAGTTCGCCCTCCTGGATCTGCAGATGCAAAATGCGATTATGCTTTACGAATCGCAGGCCCGTCACAACTCTGTAAGATGTATATATATAGATGTATAAAATATATATGTTTATTTTTGTTAGCTCACCTGTTGCTCTCCACATCGGCTACCACAGGTCTTAGGCTAAAGAACCGATCTGAGTTATCGCTTAGATCATCACACAAGCATAGACAGTAGCTGCATCTCCAGAAAATCCAGCGATGCCAGCTTTCTACGTTGGTAAGAGAGCGGAAGCTGCCCTTCTGGCCGTAGACAAGACCGCTTTCGAACTGGATGTACTCGTATCGCCTATTGGAGGTGTAGTCCGACTCACACAGCTTCATATCGGACTCCACAAAGCGGCAGTCATGGACATTTCCAACACATCCGGTATTTATGGCATAGGAAAAAATTTCAGAGAGACCCTCAAATTTCGTAGATTTGTAGTCCTCGCATTCATTGAAACATGTTCCGTCTGAGTTCAGATTCACCTCATTAGCGATGAATCCCTGCAGGAAGCGGGTGACCATCTCGTAGGTGACGTGTAGCCGGTGCTCTTTTGGATCGCAGCTCCAAACTGTGCGATCCGCGGTAACTATAAGGTCCTTCATCACCGACTGGATGCGATCCAATCTTTGTTCATAGTCCCTTTTTGCCCTTTCTTCAACGAAGGTATAATTCCGCTTGTTCGACTTAGTTAGCATCATATAGGACCATTTAATCAAGGCGTATTCCTTCGCTTCGTATAGGAGGCTTTGCATATAGAACGTATAAAGGAATTGCTGGGGCGACTGCGACGCTCTGCAGGTTATGTTGGCTTGCAACTTAAAAAAAAATAATACATTCGATTAAAGCCGAAAGATTATATTGATTGTTGTTACCTGATTGGCATTCGCCAGTTTTCCAATAAAACCATCGTGCTCGTAGAAAATGTTGTGAAAATTGTAATTGAAATTATTCGCTAGGTACCTCCTTGAGGACTGTTGCTTAGCAAAATCATTCAGGAATTCATTATAACCGGTGAACTTGGTGTATAAGAGCAAACTATTGTAGTCTTGTGAAAGCTTGTTCTCTGCATCCCTTATGTTCTCTCTATACCACCTCCGAAGTGATATCCCTAAATAGCTCTCTCGATCCACGGCACTTGCCGGTATGCGAATGAACTGAAATCGGTTGATTAATACTTATGTTGTTTATAATATATTTGACTCACCTTCTCCCCACCAGTTTTTTCATACTTATATATTCGGTCTCTTTCTTCTCTCAAATGTCGCTCAATATTTAATAAGTCGTCATCTGTCGGTATGGGCTCTACAAAGGTCAACATCGTGGCCAAAATCAAAAGAAGTCCACATTTCATCCAGACCTGGGGTTTTGGGCCCATAGCTTGGAAAACGGAAAAACTAATTTCAAACGGTTTCTTCTGGACAACTGAATGCCTATTTTGAACAGATTTTGATAGTTTTTAATATATTGTGGCAAAATTCAACTTTTCTATTGGTATTCACCAACAAATCGATGTTCTATTCTCTTCCGATGCTAAACACTCAATTACTTACTTTGCCGTTTCAATAGCGCTGCGAATGGCTTATCAAATGTGACCTTCCTTATCGGCCGAAATTTTGAGAGCAGGGTGGAGCATTTTTAATGTATTATAATCATATACATCGAGTTACCGCGACCGAATTTATTTAAAAATTGGTTGGTTTAAAATAAGATGTATAAACGGGAAACAAGATTGGTCGCCGTCGTTTAAAAAAACCTTTACTCTTATCCTTATCGAAATTTTAAAATTGTGGGCGCTGTAGACCTTTGTGATTTGTTGGAAGGGTATTTTTAACAGTATCAATTTTTCACAAAAAACCATAAAAAATTGGAAATCAAATGTATTTAGTTTGTTTTTATAAGTTAGTTTAAAAGAACCACGTTTCATATAAAATAATCCTATTCCGTCAAAAGAGTAGATATCATATTTGTTGAAGGTCCGATCGTCACTTTTTTTTACATGTTATAACTCTAAAATATTACAAAAATGCTCGATTTCAGAGTAACAGAAAAAATTAAGAAAAAAAAAACGAATTTTGTATTCCCTATACTTAGTAGAATAAAAAGGGTGTGGGAAAAATGTAACAAATTAACGAGTGAAAGAAATTTATTTTTGTATTCATCTATTATAATGCCCCTTGTAAACGCCTAATGGAGCTTTATCTCTTTCGTTCATTTACGATGACGACTTTTCCTCAGGCGAATTCTGAATCGCCCATGTAGGCATCTCGACGTGGGGCGAGAAGTCGTAGGTGATGAGTTTGGGACCCAGGAAACCGCCATAGCCATCGAGGCCCTTATAGTAAATGCCGATGCCCGAGAGCGGTACCGGTGGATCCGAGGTTACGTCCTGGATATCGATGAAGGGCACTGTGCTCTGGGCAGCATCCTCTTTGAATCCGGTATTCGTAAATTCAATGTACTGGTTGTCGCTCGAAAGAGGTACCGAAGAGTTGGATCGTGTGGACACGTTCGAATTTTCCAGGAGCACTTTTTTCCTACAAAAATTAGATATTTTGAAATTAACATCGAGTAATCAATACATTTTGAACAAGAGAGAACGCTATAGTCGGGTGCCCCGACTATCAGATACCCGTTACTCAGCCAAAGTGAGTGCGAGGGAGATGGAGATAGAAAATTTGTAACCTGGCATAACTTTTTAACGAATGGTCCGATTTGAAAAATTTCTTCTACATTTCGATAGGTATTGATAAATGCAATAAAACTGCAAAATCTTTAAAGGTGTGGGCGCCAGACATATTTTAAACTCGTTTATTGTGGGCGTAAGGCGATTGTGGGCGTTAGGGGGGGCGTGGCCCCCGGCTGAAACAAACTTGCGCTGCGTAGGAAGCCAAAGAATATGTGTGGGTAATCCCAATTCTCTAGCCTTTGTAGTTTCTGAGATCTCAGCGTTCATCCGGACGGACAGACGGACAGACGGACATGGCTAGATCGACTCGGCTAGTGACCCTGATCAAGAATATATATACTTTATAGGGTCGGAAACGCTTCCTTCTACCTGTTACATACTTTTGCACGAATACAATATACCCTTTTACTCTACGAGTAACGGGTATAAAAATCACCTTGGTTGATTGCTGCCCCCTGACTTCCAGAAGCTATTTTTATTCGGCTCAATTAATTTTCCGCTCTCAAAGTCGAACTCGCTGAATTGGGCCTCCAAGTTAAGATGGGTTCCAACCACTCGGAAACGCAGTCCGGTAACCACGCTTTTGTTTTCCGCCTGCACATCGTCCAGATCGATGGAACGCTTTTCGTAGGTCAGCATGTGAAAGTCAACGTCCTTCTTGACGTCCTTGCTGGAGACATCGAATGAGTCTACGGGCTTCCACTCGGTCTGGTTAATAACTCCCTGTGGCAAGAGTTCGCCCTCTTGGATTTGCAGGTGGAAAACTCGATTGCGCTTTACGAATCGCACCCCCGTGACGACTCTGTAAGATACAAGTAGGTTTTATCATATATCAAGTAAAGTATTTATGAATGTGAAAGCTCACCTGTTGCTCTCCACATCGGCTACCACAGGTCTTAGGCTGAAGAACCGATCTGAGTTAGGGCTAATATCATCGCACAAGCACAGGCAGTAGCTGCATCTATAAAACCAGCGAAGCCAGCTTTCTACATTGGTAACAGCACGGGAACTGCCCTTCTGGCCGTACACAAGTCCGCTCTCGTACTGGATGTACTCGTATCGCCTACCGGAGGTAGAGTCCGACTCACACACCTTCATATCGGACTCCACAAAGCGGCAGTCATAAACATTACCAGAGCATCTGGTGTGGCTGGATGAAAAGGGGCTGTCGGAGTAACCCTCATCTCTGGAGAATTTGAAGTCACCGCATACGCCCGTGCATGTTTTTTCCTTGCTTAGATCAAACTCATTAGAGATATATCCTTGCAGAAGGCGGGTGACCTTCTCGTAGGTGAGCCCTAGCTGGTGATCCTTTGGATCGCAGCGCCAAACTGTGCGATCCGCGGTGACTATAAGATCCTTGATGACCTTCTCGATGTGATCCAAAATTTTCTCATGATTTTCTTTAGCGTCTTTTTTATAGTAAATATAATCGCTCCATTCCGACTTAGCTCGCACCATGTAGGACCACTTCACCAAAGCGTATTTCTTGGCTTCGTATAGAACGCTTTGCATAAAGAACGTATAGAGGAATTGCTGGGGCGACTGCGAAGCTCTGCAGGTTATACTGGCTTGCTGATTGGCCTTTGCCAGTTTTTCAATCAAAATCGGGCTTCCAAAAGAGTAGAAATCCCAATAGAACCACATAATATGATTATTCGTGGAATATCTTATGCCCTGTTTGTAAGCCAAATCAGTTAGGAATTTACCACTACCGGTTCGGCTACTGTATGATTGCAAACTATCGTAGTCCTGTGCTAGCTGGCTGGCAGCTTCCCTTATGTTTTGGTACTCCCTCCGATATAATTTGCCCAAATCGCTTTCTGCATCCACGGCACAGGCCGGAAAACGTAAGTGCTAGAATCGGTTGATTAATACTTATGTTATTTTTAATATATTTAACTCACCTTCTCACCGCCCCTTTTTTCATACTTATCTATCTGGTCTCTTTCTTCTTTGTAATTCCGCTCAATATTTAATATGTCATTCATCGAAAGATCGTAGAAAACCAGGTTTTCATTTGTGGGTGTGGACTCAGCAGGGCTCAACATCGTGGCCACGATGAAAATGAGCCCACATTTCATCCAGACATCCGGTTTTGGGGCCATAGCTTGGGCACTGGAAAAACGAATTTCGAAAATTACTTCCCGACAACTAAATGCCAATGTGAATGATATTATGTTGAATTACACACGTTAAGTTTTTATTAAAATATCTCAATGCGTATTTCAGCACACTTTTTAATGAAATTTATTGTAATATTATAAATATTTTTGTATTGCTTTTCATTGCTTTTAATGGTACCTGATTACAAGTTATTTAATTCCGTATCGCACCAAAAAATCAAGCTTCTGCTCTCTTCCGATGCTACAAATTCAATGATTTGGTTCTGCCCTTTCAGTAGCGCTGAGGACAGCTTATCAAATGGGACAAGAATTCAACTAAGCATAATTCATGTATTGTAATCTTTAACTTGATTTCATCGCCAAGGGACTCGGTTAGTGGAAAAAAACGTGACGTATTTCACATAGAGAATTTATTAAAATTATTTTTGAGTTTAAGTGCTGCCAAATGACCTTCACTCTTCGTCCGGATCGGAATCGCGCCGCGATGTTGGGGCCGACGCATCTACCTCCAGATAGTCGTGCACCAGCTGACAGATATTCTCGGAGGCCTCGTTAAAGTTGCCCTCCTCGAGCCCTTCGCCCACATAGTGATAGACGAAGGCCCGCCGCTGATACAGCTTGTCGAACTTATTGACCAGGCGGCACCAGGCGATCCGGATGTTCGTGTTGTTCGAGATGGCCACGCAGGCGCGATTGGTCGGCGCTAGATCCCCGCCAGGAACATAATACGGCGGCATGGGGCTCACGCCGATCTTAAAGCCCGTGGGCGACCAGTCGACAAATCTGAAAGACCTGTTCCTCTTGATGTTCTCCAGGGCCGTATTGATCTCATTGGGCGCGATGTCCCCGCGGTAGAGGAGAACACTGGCCATGTACTTGCCATGACTTGGATTGCAGCGCACCATCTGGTTGCTCATCTGGAAGCACTGACCCGTCAGTTGGGCCGTCGACATGTTGACAAACTGCGAGTGCGAAATGGGTACCAACGGTGCATAGTTGATCAGCGGATAGTGGATTCGAGGGTATGGCACGAGGTTTGTCTGCAGCTCCTGGAAACTCACGGTCGATCCTCCGCCAAAACGCTGTGAGGCTGTGAAACTGGAGACAACCTGGCCGATGATTCTGTTCAGGTTCGTGTATGTGGGTGCAGGGACATTCAGCGTATTGGCACAGATGTCATACAGCGCCTCGTTGTCCACTATAAACGAGACATCGGTGCAGTCCATTGAGAAATGAGCAGCCAGCAGGGCATTGTACGGCTCCACAATAACCGGGGAGATCCTGGGGATTATAAAGATCAGGCGAGTTAGAAAATAAATTCCTAAAAGTCTTAATAAGCCCTTTTATAAAAGCTGTACAACAAATAAGGGCTTAATTATTACGATAGTACAAACTTACGAAGGCGAGGGATAGACCAAGAATTCCACAACCGTCATCTTCTTGCCAAAGTCGTCTACGAGTCTCTCCATGATGCGGGTGCCCAAACCAGAACCGGAACCCCCGCCAATCGCCCGAAAGACCAGGAAACCCCTCAGGTTCCTGCAGCGATCGGCCACGCGACGAATGGCATTCATGGAGCGATCCAGCAACTCGCTGGCCATCAGATTGTAGCCCCGGGCAAAATTACTGCCACTATCGTCCTTGCCCGAGATCAAAGTATCCGGATGAAAGAGATTGCGGTAGGAACCTGTACGAATTTCATCTGAAGAGAAAGATACAGATTATTTAAAAAAAATCAAGGGCCATCTCAAAAACAGACCTATTACTGTGGGTTCCGTGTCGATCATAACAAGGCGAGGCTGCACACATGGTTGACTGCTGGTGAACTCGAAGAAAGTCAAGAATGAGTCGTCCATGGGTGTTTGCGTAAGTCTTCCATTGGCCATAATCCCATGCTCCAGGCAAAAGAGCTCCCAACATGCGTTGGCTATCTGCACACCGGCCTGGCCGATGTGGATCTGAATGATCTCCCCCTTTCCGGACATCTGTCATATCTTAAGCTCAACCATTAATTTGCTATCTTTGGAGAAATACTTTTCCGAACCGTAATCAAACTAAATTTTCCTTGACAACCTGAACTAGGAAGACTTTCCTTCACAATCGTTTAAGTACATAACATTGATTTATTGTCCGCGCGCGGATTAATCAGTTTTCAAAGCGTTAGATACATGTAGATATAATTTCTTTAGATATATAGATATATTCTTATAGTTAGTTAGGTAATTCCGTGCTCGAGTACGTTGCCATTGTAAATTGGAATGTGTAAGAAGTCTGAATTGATTTGTGGCGGTCTAGATACTACAAAAAAATTCATCTGTATCCTGTACACAGATACATATCTTTGTGTATAATACAAAAGCAGTCGCGATGTCAAGCTAGGTAAATAATTTACACGATATTAATAAATTAAAAGAAATACATTTCGGTTTGGGGAGTACAAGGACTAGAGAGGTTACAAAGTTTATACACTTGATGTCTAAATGAGTAAAACAGTGCATTTTACGACTATAAGAAGTAAGTCAGCCAATTTTCTTTAAACACGTGTAGGAATATCTAAGAAACATTATTAGTGCCAATTATATTTTTACGACATAGGCTTATAAAATATTTGGTTTTTGACTAGATAGAGAAATTATGGCAAATGTGTTATATTCATGAGTTAAATGTGCGAGTAAAATGCATAAAGACTAAAGATTATATTTAATTTACAATCGAAATCTTTACAACAAAATTCTGAAATTGAAAAAAGTTATGAGAGAAAGACCTCTTTGCTTAACTTACTCTAAAGGCTTTAAATTCCTAGAATAAAATGCTGACCTATAGTCCTAAAACGCACTGTCTTCTTGTCATCTCTTCCATGTTTGTTCTCAAGCTGCTAATTTGTTCAAGGCTTCCGAATGGACTATCTAAAGTAACGACTGCTCCAGTAGAATACGCTCGAATCCAGGTGGTGGGCCATGCGAAAAATTATCCACGATAATGTCCAGAATGGCGCCATTGCCCACTGAAAAAGGTATTTTAGAGTTGAATTTCTTGAATCGAAAAATGCGTACCATAGATAATGGGAAATAAAGCTGCTCCTCGCACATTCCGGAAGGGAACCTCCAGATTCTTTCCATTGAAATAGAAATTAAGCTCCACATGATCGAAAGCCACGCCCACAATGTCGCCCTCGTCGGGAAAATCGCGCTGCTGTGATGTTACTAATGAATCTCCGATACCAACATCAGATGCTGCCACGCCGGTGGTCATCAGTAGATCTTCTTGCTGCAAGTCCTCAATGGCGATGAGTCCAGCCGCCTTTGCGGCACTGTTGTTCAGGATCCCATTGGTTGTCCTCGATGGTTGGGTGGTGCACGCTGCCTGGACCACCGGTCGGAATTCCTCTTGGTCGTTGTGGCGCGTGGCATTATCCGAGCACAGGCACCAGGATTCGCGATCCCCACCACCGCTCTTGCGACTGAGATCCGTTTGCCGGGTAGCAAGTCCCACGGACCAACTGCCTCCCTGCTGGATCTTCACCTCGAAGTAGGATTTCGACTGGACCAAAGGAGCTGTGGCCAAAACGCCACCGGTGCCCGTTACCCGCAGCTGATGCGACAGCAGGATAACATCAGGTCCTGAAAAGTGGAAAAGTCATTAATCAGTTAAAGGACACCGACTATAAACTTTAAAACACAATACGGATCGAAATCGAATTAAATTTCTGTTAGAACTGTACTACGCTTATCACCATATCATTATTATATCTGGTTCCATTGGAAATGTTCAACGACTTTATCTTTGTGGTTGCTTATCCATTATCAAATCAAACTGACTGGAAATCAAAACTTTACGATTTTAGGGAGAGAACGAAAGTTCTAAAAGAGTTTGATTATTATGAGTGGAATAATAATCCTTGTCAAGGATGCCTCTCCTAATGCATTAGGATTGACGTTTCCAATCTTTTTTGCTCTATTAAATTTTACCCATATGCGCTGCATCCAGGTGAACGTCGGGCTCCCGGAGGCGACTTGCAGCTGCCGTTGGTTTCCTCATGTGTCCGCCATTCAGGCAGGTGCGTAGGCAGCAGAACATTCCTATATCGACGTGTTTTTGCAGATGTATCCGTTAAAAAACCCTTTTTAAATTAGATCTGATAAATTGCAAATATTTTTCACTGTTTCGCTTGGTTTTGTTTTTGTAAACAGCTGTTGGTATTGTTAACGGTCATACTGAATGTGGTTTTTTCTGGTATATACAGTCAGCACAAAAATTATTCGTACATTCATCCCTTTCAACTTTGAAATCATATAACTTCTAAAATATAGTGTAAAAACACAAACAAAAAGTAAACTATTAAACAACATAATTGATATCATCAAGCTATGTAATACTATAATTTAATAAATTAAAGAAATTAAGCAGCGATGAGTGTAAAAATTACTTTTGTGCTCACTGTATACGAAAGTGAGAAATAGGTGGCGCCTTAAATGTCTTCTGGCAATTCATTGAATTTTAACGGTAATTGTTAAATTTTATACGTTATATTTAAAAACATTAAAAAAATACTGAATGCTGTAGAGTAATAATATTTGTTTGGTGAATTAAATAGAAACAGGAACTTTAAACTAGCGCCATCTTCTTAATAAGTATATGGCAGTTCATAAAATGCCCGACAAAAATTAAATGGAAAAATGGCGCTAATATTCGGACGGGAGAGTGTACCTATCCAACATGGAGGACCATATGGTAATAAACCCTACGAGTAACGGGTATAACGATCTCTTAAGAGTGAACCCCACCAACTTGCACTACCTATTTTATTTGATGCTAATCAAAATCAAACATGTGTTTAATTGAAAAAAAAAACGCAATATTCTTTATTTTGCATTGCAAGTAACAAAATGTTATTTTATTTGGTAATTCAGGAATATAGCACAAGTCTATTGCACTTCGGCACACTTGTCGTAGTTGGCCACTAGCTGGCGGTACAAATTGGAGACCCTGGAGCTCTTGTGGCAGACAGTTCCTCCGCCCCTTTGCAACTGACCTTGCTGGCGGTTGATATCGCCCACGCAAATCCAATCGCCGCCGCCAACACGCCAGTGGTAGATCAGAACGCCCGTGGGACGAGAAACGGCCCACTTTGAGTGATCCTGGGTGGTCCTAAAGTCCACCGATAGCTCCGGACTGGAAATAGACTCCACGTTGAGGATCTTGTCGGATTTATCGCAACTATTTGGCAAATTGCCGGAACCATCGCGCCACGCCTCCACGAAAAGACTGACATCCAGAGCGGGGGCCACAACATCGGCATACAACTCCACATTGGCGCGGCCACTCTTTCCAAACAGACGGAACTTCTTGCCATCCAGAGTACGGATCTCTACATCCTTCTGGAAAGGCGATTCCGTACGCCATTGGCCATGTAGTGCTCTCTCCAAGCTCGGAAATAGCTCATCGGATCGGCTGACCAGAGGATTCCGTTCGTAGTAGAAGTGTGGTTCATTGTAGACCAGCACCTGACCCACCTTCTCCAGATCCTCTGCCTTCAGCGTAATGCAGAGCATACTCTGGGCGTATTGCTCACCGGAAGTGGGATAGGTATATTCGGGAACAGTGGGATATTTGGGAACCGAGTGGACAATCCAAATGGCCGTCTCACCATCACTGGCCACAACTCCCTTGGCATGACCTCCCGTTCCGAAGACAGTTCCATTGGGCTGCTGATCGTTGTAGGCGGCCAGCAGAGTGTGGGTGGGATCAGCGTTCAGGGGATTGAGGGTCTGGGCTGGCAGGGACAAGGGGTCACTGATGAACTTCCCGGACATTTGCCAGGTGTCGTAGTTCTGGCTAGTCACGTACAGATACTTCAAGCCACTGGTGTCCTTGCCCAAATCGTTGTGCTGATAGTGCTTGGGCAACTTGTAAAGGTGCCACCTAAAAATATGGATAAAATAGGAGAATGCCAAAAAAATAAATTTTATTAATAGATAAATTTAATGGTTATACAAAATGTTTTATTAATTCTTTAAAAATGTTTAGGAAAATTTGCCCGAAATTAAAAATGCCTATAGATTTTAAATATTTCTTTGTTCTTTAATATTAAAGTATTTCTCAATTTAGAATTTTAATTCGTAAAGCGATAAAAATGCTTTAATAATTACCACATTCTGAAATATTTGTATACTTGTAATTAATCTCATAATAAATATAGAACCAAATACCTGCGTATGTATGTATGATTGCAAATGTTTAATGACGTGTAAACAGCAATATCAATTTAACAAAAAAATGTGTTTTTAAATTGACAATATTTACAAAAATAATACGTTTAGGAGGGCAATTATTTTGTTTGTGCTGAACTGCAGAACTGTGCTAATTGTATACATACCAATCTACATCGTTTCCAGACTCATCCTTACAGGACACTTTAGCTTCGCTTTGGCATGAAAACCAAACGAGCAGCAAGACAAAGCACAGCGATCTCATTATACAACCTTCAAGTTGCTCGCTCGGAATACAACTGAATGAGAGATAATGAAACCAAACCAATCAACAGCTGCCCGCATACAGGGTGTCTCCATCTTTGTCATCTTTTTCAATTTCTTCACCAGGTAGAAAGGATAGAACAAATACAAGCTCAGATATCTTCCTGTTTTACCTGTTTTATCTTAAAAGTGCCCCGTTTTCGGTTATTTGTACCCAGCTTATCAACTGAGGGGTTAGCAACATATTGCCAAAGATCATTCGAACACGGAGCTGAGCGATAAGCCGAGTAACTAAAAATTCAGCTATAACGAATATGAAATGCACCCTACTACTACTATTCAAAATTCAATTTAAAAAATGTTAAATAATCATATATTCAAAAAGATTTCTTTAACTAACTATTTATTTTCTTGAATTAATTTTAGTTAAATTTAAAAAGTAATAACCCATATTGTCTGCTTTTTAATCAGAAGTCTTACCGCATAGTACAAACCCCGCGCATCGATCCAATTTCACAATTATCGCCCCGTCCATCTTGTGGCACAACAAATTCCAGTTCTTTACAATTACACAAAACAATTGTTAAAGTTTTTATTTATTATTCGTATTATTATTATTATAATTTGTCGCCTGCTGCAAACTGCGATTTGTTGTTCTGCTTCCCCTTTAGCTGCAGGGCATATCGTTTGTGCCTCATCGATCGTGATCGCTTGAAAATATTATCATTATCAAATTGTATAATTTGTCTTGCGGGCTTGCCCATCATCTGCTATTATTGAATTGAAATAATCTGCCTGGTAATTTTAATTGAATTCAATTTCGTTTTAGTTCTTATCGCTGGTTGCTGTCTGTGAAAAAACGGTTCACCTTTCATTCTGTTTCGGTTCGCCTCTGATCTTTTCGTTTCTGTTCTTGTCAATCAACTGTCACTGCCAATCGGTTGGTATTGCCATTTAGTTTTACATTTAACTTAACTGTACCGATTTGTTATGTCATTTCTTTGGATTCGTATGCAACAATACATTTAAACTCACAATACAATATTTTCGCTAAATATTTTTTATGTTTTTGTATCCATTTTTTTTATAGTAGTTAATAATTTATTAATATTTTGTATTGTTTTTTTTAATTTTTTTGTTTTTTTTTAAATATATATATATAAAGAACAAGGCTGATATTTATATTTATATATATACGAGTTTGTTTCTGCTTTATGTAAGTTTTATAATAATATTTAGCTATAAGTTTTCATTTTCATTTGCTTTGAAAAATCAATTTGTTTTTTACAATATTAGCAAAAGATCTTTATTCGATTTTTAAAAAGAAAGTCGTACTTTTGTTTCGCGAAAATTCTAAATAAATGAGCCTCAAAATAGACAAATATTTGCCATTTGTTGTAGTTTTAATATTTGTAATTAATATTAATCATTATTTTCGTATTATTTACGGATAAAAGTAGACTCAACTTTGAGTTATGCAAATAAAAATTGCATTTTCCCGTTAGACTTTCGGTTTTTGTTCAATAACTCCATTTCATCTCTTTCTTATACCATTGAAATTTGCTGCGCATAATTTGTGGCTGCTTTTCATTTATATATATAGTGTATATATATGTGTATATATAGTTTTAATCGGGCACGAGTTTGATATGTTTTGACTTGTGTTATCTTCATTTTCTGCTGGTTTTCCGCTACCTCTGCCTTGATATTTTCAATATTCAATATCAGTTTCCTTTCCTACTTAACTTTCTATAGATACTATACATACGCCTGTCTGTATATAGATATGCATAGTACTTTATGTATTACGAATGTACAGCGAATTTCTCTGCTCTGTCCATAGCCAGTTGTGGTTGAGTATAATGCTTTTCTAGTTGGCTCTCCCGCAAATGACTCAAAACTTTAAGTGGGGAGAGATTCATATATGTAGTATAATATATGTAATTGTATAGTTGGTTTTAATTTTCTTGCAAAAATGTTCACTAATTTAAAATTCGTTTCTTCAAAGGTTTATCGCGTGTGTGTGAACTTGAATGAAACAATAATGAGTTTGTTTAACGAACAAAATATAAAGTTTTATTATGCATAATTAATACCGTCAATTGAAAAGTTCTAAGTTAAGGCTACACAAATGATATAAGTATATTTATATATGGGTTTATAATAGAGGTATACAATACATCATATACATATAAATTACTTAGAAATTAGTATTGAATTGTTTATAATTTAGTTTTTTAGGCAAACATAAGGCAATTTGGGAGGGAACTTAAAGTAAACCAAGAATCAAGAACGCAATGAAAATATTACCGAGACGCCAATGATAGCCAATACAATAAATACAATAGAATATAAGATTTACTGTTACTGTTTTATCATTACTGTTACTGTTTGCTGTCTTTCTATTACCGCTGCCACATATGTAGATATGCCATTACTATGTAAGCATATAGCTAGCATTTATGTAAGTAGTTCCATAATCTATTACTAAGCTTTCAATCAGTTATGCTTGCTTTCCCCTTTTTTGGTAACTGCTTTTCTGCCTTTTTACGCTTACAATGTTTAAAAATTTAAAAACCACATCAAAACATATCGGTTTTATGTTTCTTAATAATTTTTCTTGTAAAAGTTTCTTCTTATTTTGTTCTTTATCCGTTTGCTGATATGTATTTGTTATTTTTCTTCCTTTGTAGTTATTATTTAGTTTTCGTTTGTTTCAAAAATGTTTTAATATATGCGTGTGTATATATATTCATATAATGTTCCCATAATTCATATTGTTTAGTTTAGGTTTTCTGTCATTCATTCATTCATTTTAGCTTTCTTTAGTTTATCGTTTACGAGCTAGGTTATTCCTCTTTTGCTTCTTCTGGTGTTTGTCGAGATACTCCCAATTTTCTAGTTTAATATTTGCATGCTGCAGATTGGTTAGATCTGGATGTATATAGCTATGAAATTTAGATTATAGAATGTCTGAAAATCAAGCCTCGAAATGTTTTTTGGGGGTGGGGACTGAACAACCTTGCCACCGCGCTGGTTTTCCCTCAATGAAAATTGCACACGATTTTCCCAGATGCACACACACACACACACACTTGCACACTCACGCACTTATGCGTTCTTTCATTGCTTTTTTGTTGCATACTTAGGCGCTAAAAATTAATTTCGAAAATATTTGTTTTCATACTTTAGCATCTATTAATTTTTGTTTCGTTATTTATGCTTATTTGTAGTTGTAAATATTTTTGTTTTCCATCATCGGGCTTCTTGTTCGTTTTCTTAATTGTTTTGAAAGGCGCAATTTTATGATATGCATTAGTATATTATGTATAATTAAACATTTTCTTGCTTATACACTAAAACTTTAACTAATTTACTTGTCTTTGTGGTGAGCGTGTGCGTGTGTGTGTCTTGGGATTACAGACTTATAAGTAGACCTCTGTTCTTAACGTTGAATGATGATTTTCAAACCAACGCGATGCTGGCGAAGAGATGATTTTTTGGGCAAGAGGAAAGCACGAAATGTAATTGGACGGAATATGCATTTTACATTCGACTAAAGTTAGACAGGAATTAAAATAGGTAAATACTTAAAGAAAAATGTGTAGAAAAGGGCTAAAACTTTACCAATTGATAATGGTTTCCATTGTTTTTTTTTCATATTTTCTCTTAACAATTGCGTTTTTTTTTGTCAAATATGCCTTTGGTATGTCTAGTCACATTTAGCCTAAACTAAGCTTTAAAAAACATTTAAAATTAGTTGATTTACTCGTGGGTCTTTTATGTTTTTTGTTAAACAAATTGTGTGTGAAGTAATTAACATAACTTGTTAAATTAGTAAGGACAACTTTGGTAAAATTGTAAGATTTTATCCGTATTTATATATATGTATGTACTTAAATTGGTTTAAACAAGACTGAACGAACTCTTTCAAAAAACATTAGAAAATTATTATGTAAAAAGCTTGCTTATAAATTGTTCTTCGTATTTAACTATATATAGTTGTAGGCCATTAGGCCTCACATTGTTTTATAATTAATTGTAGTTGGTTTCTGCTGTTTTCTTGCGTTTAGTTACAATTGAATTTGTCTCTGTCCTTTTTTGTAGTTATACATACTGCTACGTAAGATGATATGCAATTGATTTTATTTACTCGTCCTTGTTCGCTGTTACCTCGTCTACACTCTCCCCACCCTCCCACTATTTCCGATCTCTCCTCATCCGATCTCGTCCTGCGCCCTCCCCCCACTAAATCGATCGTTGGTTTAGCAAGAAATGTGATTTGATTGTTCTAGCATTTCGAAAGTTAGTTAGGAATAGTTTCTCGTTATTTAGATGGAGTCCTTTCGGTTGGGGGTCCTCTAGTAAAGTTAGTCAAGTCTTTGTAAGGGAAACGCACAAAATTCTCAACAAAAATGGTGAAAGAAAACGTATTCTTTTCTGGGCGGAAAGTTTAGAGTGTCCTGTTCCAGTTTCTGTTAAAGTTCCGTTTCAGCTCTTCTTGCTTTTCCTGTTAAAAATCATTTTGTTCGAGTCTTTGCTTCACTACAGCGCACCTGCAACGTTCATCCCAAGTCGTCGATAGGTCCTATCGGGTAGATTTCAAATTCACATCTAAATGTTGTTATTCTTACGTTTTTACGTTTTTAACAAATAAATTTCGAAACCAGCGTTCAGTATTCCTCAATATAAATTTAAATTTATACGATGACGTCGACTACTCGTTGTGGTTGTTTTGTAGAATTTTCTTGTTGAGTAACATTTTCAAAATTACCTTACTAGTTATACAATTATTACATTAATGCATATATTTAAATTGTTTTGGTTTTGTTTCATATTATTTTTCATAATTCTAGAAAGAGAGCTATTTAAAGGGCACATTCGGTTAAGCTATAATTATATACTTTCTTCATCCTTATACATTGTTTATATATTTTATTCCCTTACACTGCTTGATGTAACGACGAAATAATCGAAATTATGAAAGTAATACGAATTTCATGTCTCAATTCCATTTGTTGAAAGTCGGTTAGGTTCGGGTATGAATGAGGGAGTAGTAACAATAAATAAAAGTAATAATATTCATTTTTCAAACAAAAACTCTGGAACAAAATCAATTCATCAAGCTAAAACAAAAAACATTGAAACGGTGTAAAGTAACCAACAAATTCTTGATCAGCATGCTATATATAATTTATATATATATAGGTTTATGTATATATGTGTGTATTCGTTTATAGGGGCATATCGGCTGTATTGCAACTAACTTAATTAAGTAGTTCGCTCAGCTTCCGATCTATCGTAAATTGTATATTTTACTACATGTTTATCCCGTTTTTGGTTTCCACTACAAATCTGTTTTTGTTGCCTGTCGAAAAATTTCACTAAACTGGGTTATACGGGGTCTGCTTGTTTCTTCTCCTGTCCTCCTCCTGTCACATATAAATTAACTTCTTTTTGCGTTTTTTCCATTTGGTTTTTTGTGTTTTTTTTTTGCGTTTTTTTAAATATTTTTTCTGTTTATATCTATAACTAAAGGTTTGCCTCCTCGCATGAATCCGTTGCATGCGGAGCTCTGTTCGCCCGTCGATTTCAAACTCAAATGTGATCCCATCAGGCTGCTATGTGACTGACCGCCGGCAGGACGTACGAGTAGATGTGGTGCGGCTGCATCGGCTGCTGCTGGTGGTGGTGGAGCTGGTGGTGCTGCGTCGTCGTCGTCGCATAATGGTGGCTCAAATTGCCACCGGGTCAGGTTGCTGTCGGCGTCATCAAGAACTGTTGCTGCTGATGGTGCTGATGATGAAGATGGTGGTGGTGGTGGTGGCTCAGGTGTTGCTGCTGGGCCTGCTGCTGCTGTTGTTGCTGCTGCTGCTGCTGCTGGTGGTGCTGGTGGTGCGCTGTCTGGTGGCTGTGGTGGTAGTGCTGCGCTGCGGCTGAATGGTGGTGCTGCTGCTGCGGCTGGTGGTGCACTTGCGTCTGCTGCTGCTGCATTTCGCGCTCTAGCTTCTTAGCGAGCAAATCATGCCGTGATTCCATACCCGCTCCTCTGAAAATAATTATCAAAACGAAGGGAATAGTTAGTTTTTGTCAGTGTGGGTGGTTTAGCTAAGGGTTTCGGTGGCGCTGGGTGGCTAAACATGCTGACTACTTTAGGGACTATGAGTGACTAACCATGCGTGGTACGTACATATATTTTGAAATCACTTTTAAGTGATCTGTAGGTTTTTGGGGTTCAAGAAAATTATTTTAAAAAGGCACTAAATTATATTTAGAAAATATATATTTTTTAAATTTTTTTTTAAGTATTTTCAGCAGTTAGAAAATATTTATTAATGAATGGACTGGTATTTTATTTTGATTCTTAATTTAAAAATATTATTAGTACTTTAACTTTATTCTTTTTCAGCCTTAATTATCCAATTTTAAGCCATACAATTTATAGCAGCTTAAACACATGCTCAGCCCTCAATATGTAAATTGGTTGTCGGGCAAACAACCTACAGCAAAGTAAAGAAAACTTCATGCCTTGTACAAAAATGGTTTAAAGCTGCAGTGGCCAAGTTGGTGGGGCAGTCAAGTGGGTTATGTGTATGGCAATATGGGTGTGGCATGCTGCGTTTAATTTTTGCATTTTTTATGAAGTTTTTGCCGCTGCTGCTGTTGCTTTTTCTTGCAGCAAATTGAAAAAATAAATTTATGTGGTCTTTTGGCATTTGAAATACGTGAGTCACACCCCACATGAGGTGGAAATGGTTAGATGGCGGTGCTGGTGGGGTGGCCGAAAGAGAGATATAGTGGTGCTCAAGTCAGTGGGTTGGCCTGCGCAGCAGTCTCCCAACGGAAGCTGGCGTTTAGAGAACGGATGTCTATGAGGAAGTCCCTCCAGCACCTCTTTGCCTTTCCCCTCGCTCTTTGGGCCAACATTTATGGCCGGCCTGCTAACTTTTTGTGTGCTATAATTTGTATTTAAATGCGGCTCCAATTGTTATGGCCAAATGTGCGCAGGGAGTGTGAGTGCTCCGGACCAAACTCATCTGGCTTTCGGTAGGCACCATCCCTTAGGTAGGTTCTTACTTGTTGTTGCTGATTGCTGCTCGATTGTTGCTTGCTGCTGATGTTGCTGCTGTTGCTGTTGTTGTTGTTGTTGTTGTTGTGGTGTTGGTGGTGGAGGTAGCATGCAAAGTAAACGAGCAAGCTTAACAATAACAATTTGCAAAATTTTATAAATACTTAATAGGGTTCGCTTTTATTTTGCTTAGGGCCAGCGGAATGGTTTTGGGTTTTTGTCTGTGGGTCATGCATATGAGGGATTTTTCGGGGCCTGGCCGAAACCTTTTTGCGGATTGAATGGCTTATTCTAATATTTATGGGCCAAAGGGGTGGTTGGGTGTTTGTGTGCCGTTTAGTGGCTGTGGATCAACTAATGATAATGGTGGTGGGGCATCTCAATTCTAGGGGTTAGACTACGCTACACAGACTTAGAAGAAACTTGGTTCATTTGGTTCACCCAGAATAATACATACGTCTCTAAAGAGATGATTTTGGTGGTGCTGATTTGGATGATGAAGTTGGTGGTGCTGTAGTGAGTTAACAACAACGCTAGTGGTGGTGCTGTTGGTGGTGGTGCTTGCTGTGGTGCAGGGTGCTGCCACGGTCAGCTGAAGTTGCTGCTGCTGCTGGTGCTGCATTTGCTGATGTTGCTGCTGTAGCTGCAGTTGCTGTTGCAGTTGCTGCATGTGGAGTTGCTGCTGCTGTGTCGGCGGCGGTGGTGCCGGTACCAGCAAGTGCTCGACCCCACCGCCGCCGTTCAGGATGTACATGGGTGGTGGTGGTGGAGGTGGTGGCTGTACCGTTGCTACTGCAGCAGCAACACTCATGGGTGGCAGTGGTGGTGGAGGTGCCTTGGTGTTCATAATGGCCAGCTCGTTGATCATTTTGCTGCGCGCAAACTCGATGCGAATGGAACCGCGATCCGAGCTGAGCAGATATTTACCCTGCAGCTGCTGCATGGCCTGGGAGGCGGTCGGTGGGTCCTTGAACTCGATGAAAGCCACCGGATGTTGCTGCACCGCAGCGATGTTCCCGTTGTTGTTGTTGTTGTTGTTGTTACTGGTGGAGCAGCTTGAGCCAGTTGCTGCTGCCATGGCTGGTTGATCAGTCGCAGATGTGGTTGTTGTTGTTGTTGTGGAGTAGGAAGTTGAAGTTGGTTTTGTTGAGGTCAGAGTTGAAGACAAAGTCATAGGCATAGAAGTTGTGATTGGGTGCATACCTTTTGTGTGCATTCGTAGGCGACAAAAGCCAGGCATACTGTGCATATTATATATCATAGTTGGGTATATATATTTGATTGTTGTTAGATATATATATCGGTTATCATGTATCATACAAGAAGAGTGATCGTGGGTGGGATGGTGGGCAACAAACGAACCAAGGAAGAGAACGCAAAAGTTTTCGGTTAGTATTTTTCGGTTAAGAAAGTTCACAAGGTGCCATCAAGAGTGGTGGTTTGTTAACTGGTGGTTATGTGTGATCGTGATCGTGACTTTCGGGTGGTTTTTACTGTGGCTGCTGGTGGTTTATCCTGTGCTGATTTCAGTGTGCAATTTTCAGTGTGTCTCGAACAAAAAAAAAAGTATCCTAGTTCTTGAGCGAGTCATTTGTGTGGAATTTACCTAGAGAACACCTCCTTCAGCTCGTGCTCAGAGACGAATTGGCCCAGGTTGGCCACAAACAGCGTGGAGCAGGGCGCATTGGCGGCGATCTGCGGATTGGCCGGATGGCTGGCGTTGTTCGTGGACCCAGCGGGACTGGCCAGGGCCGGACTCGACAGATAGTGGTGGTGCGAGGCAGCAGCCGCGGCAGCGGCAGAGGCGGCGGCCGTCGCAGCGGCACTCTGCGGTGCAGCAGCAGCGGTCGCCGCTCCACCACCGCCGGCAGCTGCGGCCGCCGCAGCAGCAGCCATGTGAGCCATCGCAGCTCCGGGATGAATAGCAGTTGTCTGATGATGTGGCGGCATGGTCATTTGAGTCTGAAAATTAATTATAATGTTTTTCAGTAACATTTTTAAGTTCTTATGATACAATATTTCACAGTTGCCACTGCTCTTAAAATTAAAACAATTTAAGTTTATTTGACAAGTCATTTAGTTAAATTTTCCACCTCTAAGCATTTTAGTGCTTAGTAAAAATTATAATTCAAAGAAAACCCATCTTAACGTAAGTGAATATTACTCATACGACCCGTAATGTGTTAAGTTTTCTTGGAAAAATAAGGTATATTTGATTTTAAAATGCGTCAACTTGAAATAAATTTAAATACAAATGTCAAAAATATTTTAGAAAAGCAATAAATAAATTTTAATTGCAATAAATTTTAAAAGTGACAAAAATATTACTTCAATCTTTCAATAGTTGAAATATCATTATTTCTGGCATCATAAAATAATAAATGACTATTTTCAAGTGCTTAGGTCTAACCAAATGTCTTTTAATGATATAATACTTTAATAAATATCAATTATTTCCTTCAATGCAGCCGTAAATAAACAGTAAAGATACGATCCACTTACTTGATGCATAGGCTGCTCCATTACTTTGTCTGTATTTAGTCAGAGATAGGAGCGCACTGGCACCTGCGGATGCAGGGCCGGATGCACTAGCGTTGCGTGCTGCAGGGCAGCTGCTCCTGGCAATTCAGCGGCGGCGGCGGCCGAATAGGCTAGCGGATGATGCCATAGCTCCGGTCCGCCCGGAAAGAAGGGCCCACCCAGATCTGTGAGTCGAGAAGAGAGATAGTATGGTAGATCAGATGGCAGCTCACCTAAGTGGGGTACTATTTGAGTATTAAACACTGGTTTTAGTTGACAAAAATCTAAATGGTAAAAACAAGAACGGTTTCCAAAACGAAACAACAAAAAAAATTAATTAACAAATTATTTTTTCATATGTTTAAAGTTCGTTGTCTCAGTCTTTTATTTGATTTAATGAAGAACAAAATGTAGCTAAACTGTTATGAGCTTTTAAACTTCAAAAATTTAATGCATCTTGGTTTAAATACTATGTAGAAATGTTAGACTATTTTTTTAGGATCTGTAAACTTTATCGGCACGTTTGTCAGTACTCTCCTTTAGCTCTTTAGCTTAGTTTTTTCTGTTTTTTCTTTTGTTTTTTCGGTAGGCGTGTATGGTCTTTGTGTTTCTGAGCGTGTGTGTGAGTTGCACAAAGTGTTACAAGTGATCAAAGTGCAGTACATTATAAATAGATGTTGTAGTTATTGTTGCTGTAACCTAGTAGGGAATATATATATATATATAACTCAATAGCGACTCGAAGTATGCAGATATAACAATTTCTTATGATAGATATAGCATACAAAAGTATTTACGATACGTATTTGTATATATAGAGTTGTGTGCACTTGAAGCAAGTTTCGGTTTCGTTTTGTTCAATTCAATATTTAACATTTTCAACTGCTCAATTGTTGGATAGATCTTGGTTTATCAGTGTGTGTGTGGTCGGTGTGTTTGGTGTGTTTTCTGTGTGGCTTTGTCGATAGTTAGGAGGTGCTCGAGTACGCCTTCGGTTCGGATTTCTTGTACCCTTAAACATATTGTTGGTTTTTCATAAATATCAACTACATACACAAAAGGAAAACAAAATGAAATCAAAGAAATTAGCAGCTGCCGAGTTCTCATTTTGGTATTTGGTTTTTCTTTTGATTTTTTTGTTTTTTTTTTTATTTTTTACTTACGTCCAGTGAGTGGGTGCATCAATGCAGGATGTGAGGCTGTTGTCGCTGTATTGGGCTGTGGTTTGGGTTTGCTCACTTTCGTGTTACTCTTGGCGAATTCCAAGCGAATTGTTTGGGGCATATCGGGATCGAAGCGTACACCCTGCTGTAAATGATCAGATCAAAATACAGCGGTTTGTATTTTCTATTTTTTCTTTTTTCATGTAATTTATTCTTTCAGCAAAGTTCAAAAGTTCGGGGGACATTTTTCGAGTATTTCTTTTGCAACAATTCGCCAAAAATAATTTTGAATGTCGCGTGAAAGTAACGTTTGAAAAAAAACGGTGGTAGAATATATGTTTTTTTTTTCTTTTTAAGGAGCTATTGCTTGAGGTTTTTGGAGCGGGAAACATTCAACGGAGAATTTGTATTGCATGGTGACTGCTCTGTAATCTGAGTTTTAAGTAGGAGGTACAGGGTTCGTGGCAGCTGGTTTTGGCAAAGTGTGTTACTATTTGGGGGTCTTGAAGAGGCAGCAGTTGGTTTTAATGGTCAACAGTGTTGGAAAATTTCATAAAAATTAATATTAAAAAAATGTTTTTCAAATATTTGATACAGTGAACCACAAAAATCAAGGATGTTCACATTAAATGTTATGTTGTATTGAAAAAGTTTTTTTATGATTTCTTTCAAAAGTTTTATGGAATAACGAATTAGAAAACCAAGATTATTTATTTTTAAGAACAATACTTTTGCTGATCCCAAAAGTATGGGTTTCTTGCGAGGCGATTTATGGGTCTTCAAAAGTCCTGGGATAATTACTAGTCATTTCTAGGATCTTTAGAGTGCTCTTCCAAGGGGGCGTGGCTCTTAAGGGGCGTGGCAGGGGAAGGGGGGGGACATGCACCACAGGCTTGAGACGTTGCTTTCATTTGGTTGCTTTTCTGGTTGTTGGTGCTTTTTGCTTTTGCCATTTTGCAGATTTTTGTTGCCAGAGATGACGGTGTGTGTGTGTGTGTGGGTGTGATGAGTGTACCAGTTTACGTGTGTATTTGTGTTCTCTGCGTGTCAAAGAGTTTCGTAGAATGAGCAAATAAAAGGGAGGGGGATGCAGATACCAAAAACAATAAAACAACTCAATGAGAAGTTAGAGAGAGAGAGACAGAGAGATATATAGAACGATAGAGAGAGATAGAGATATTTAGAGAGAGAGCGGGACAGCGAAGGCTAGACAGAGAGGGAAACACTTAATGCGATTGGGTGAAATTTAAAAGTTTCGTTTCTTTTCAAATGCAAGCACGTGTTCGTGTGGATTCTTGTTGTTTGTTTGTTCGTTTTGTTTGCTATTGTTTGGTTTTTTTTTTTTTTGTGATTTTCGGGTGATGCAAAAGGAGCTTGAGGCTCGATTTTTGAGCTGCGGCGTCGGGGGCCTAACGGTATTTAAGCCAGGCAATACGAGTATACAAGTATTTTGATATTTTGTAGTTTCAGTACTTTTTTTTCGGTGCTTTACAATTTTTATGTTAAAAGTGTAAGTTTCTTTTTGCCGTCGCTGAGAATACATTTTTTCGGGATTTTTATTTTGTCGTATTGCACAAAAAATGGCTAAATCATGTTGGTGTTCTTTCGATTATACAAGGTTTAAATATTGATTTAGTTTTACAATTTACCTGTAGATCCTGTTTGGCTGCCTCGGCTCCAGCTCTTGTATGGAATGTCACAAAGCCAACGGGCTGTGGAAAATTAATAGAAAATAATTATAAAAAATTTAATTTTAATATTAATTTCATACGAAAAATCAATGACACTTTACTTACCGATGCAGTTTTGCCATTTTTGCTAGTTACTTTCAAAAGAGATCCTTCGTAGCCCTGTTTATAAAGAAATGATCAGTTTTAAAATAGTTTTGATTTATTTCAGATTTTTCTAAACACTCACCTCGTAGGCTCTGAATAACAAATAAAGCTCACGCGGCTTGGCGTCCATGGGCAAACCGCTGACAAAAAGTGTGCGAACCTGGAAAAGTGGCAAAATAGATAGAGAATGGTTAGATGATTGCTAGTTCACAAAAACCAATTTCCTATGATTACGTAATTAAGTTGAAACTGTCACGTTGTCCCAGCTAAAACACAAATACAACCTTCAGCCTCAATTTTCAACTTCAAATGTTTGTAATGCGCTCTGTGTCCTGTGTGCCCGCTCTCTTTCCCTCCTTGGCCAAAAAGTTCATGACACCATCGTAATGCCCCCTCCCGTTGCCCACGCACATGACATTACAGAGGGGGTGGCAAATGGGGTGCGGCTGGGGGTCACATGTACATACTGATAATGAAACCAAATGGAATAAGCGCCATAAACGCTGAATTCATTATGACAACGCCAGAGACGTGACTCTAGTCGGCGGAAAAGGGGGGTTGGCAAATAAAGGGAGCGCTGATTCCAGGGGCGGATAAGGAGGGGTGAATGAAGGGAGAACATTGCAGGTGAGTCAGGTAAACTTACATTCATGTGTGCTGCAGGGACTAAATGAGTCCCCAGCACTGACAGCTTTTTATTTTTAACACCTAGGCGAAAATGTTTGAGTTGAGGTGGCAAGCGTTGCTTTTGAGCGATGTGAATGTGTGCAACTGGGTTAAATTCCCACCTCTTCTGTTTATTTTCGCTCTTTTTCGGGTGTATTTTTTGTGCTGAGCAGGTGGATTTACTTTGTTGCGGTTCTCTAAAGCTTTAGCGTCATTAGCTTTAAGAAATAATGGAAACTTATGTAAGAAGAAATAATCACGGTATTTTAACCTGGTGGTAATCAGATAAGTAACGATTAAATCTAAGAAATATGGTAAGAATCGTAATTAGTTAAACTTAAAAATGTTTTAAACATTTGTTTACATTTTTAAATTCTTTTTTTTTAATTAATTTTCTAACAAAACTGTTTCTGTTAAATGCTTTTATAAGAGATACAACGGCCATATTAATAAAGTTTACATTTTTCCGAGCAACTGAGCAACTAACTACCCTCCCATTTTCAACCCCCCTCCAGCTGACGTGTTGTGTTCAAAATTAAAACGTGTTCTATCATGGCCATCTACCTTCTTTTTTGCCCTTCCTCTCCTGCTGTTATCTACTGCAAACTCTGTCCTTGTGTGTTTTGAATTTGGTTTTATAAAAATAGCGATACAAGTTTGCAACATGTCACGCATATTGTCTAGAACTGAAGTTCAGGATGCAGGGGTAAATCTCAAATCTTATATCCCTGGCTAAAATTCAAGTGCAGCTGGAACAGAGGATAAGAAAAGGCGACAGGAGCAGCTTGTTTTGTCCGCTGTCCCGTTCCCAGACATTTTCACAAATTAATTAGGAAAAGTCCTGCCTCACAAATTTTCGTTTGGGGGAAACAGAAGAAAAGCCAAGGTGGTTGACTGAGGGGAAAGCCTTAGCATGGTCAGTTAAATGGCAATTTAAATTAATTTTTATGCAGTAAGCGGTTGGCTAATTGGCGGCAATAATGAGTTGGCGGGCGGAGAAGGGCAAACAGCCAAGAAGCCGGCTAATTAGGGAAATTCAGCGGACTGGTTTCGGGGTTTAAAAGGCTTTCCCGCTGATGGCAATTGAAATGCAATTATTAAATGCTCCGAAAACAGTGTAAATTAACTTAGGACAAGTGGGGGGAAAAGATGTTTTTATTCATTTTTATTTGAGTTGAGGTTCTGCATATCCCTTCTCCCTTCCTTTTCCATCCCATCTCTATATATATAGCTTTATCTCTGACTTTGTCTGGGAATGTGAATTTTGGCTTGTGTGTGCTTGTGGGCATTGCGGATAGACATTTAGTATTTTGGCAACTTCAACTGCATTGCAACTCGAACTCCGGCGGCCAACTCTCAACTTCAAATGCAAACTTTGGCTTACACATGCAAGCGACATAATATCGAAGCACTGAGAAAAATGGGTATTAAAATGGAAACTTTTTTGGTAAACGGAGAACTGTTTCAAAGTAATTTAAAAAAAAACAAACTGGTTAAAAACTGTAATCTGTTAGAAATTTATTTAATTTAAAAGTATTCTTTATTCTTCTAATTAAATCTCACAGTGTTTTTAGCTTCGAAGTAGCTCTGCGATGCTGATTCCGATGCTGTGGGTGTTCTGTTCCTGTATCCGTATCTGTATTTGAATCTGTATCTGCATCTGTTGTTGTTGCTGCTGCACTTTGCGGGTTTGTCTAACTCTGGTTGCCAAAATCCATTTAAATACAGCAAAACTGTTGTTTTTGTTGCTGATGCTGCTGCTGCTGTTGTCTTTTGGTCAACCTTGCAACTTGGCTCTGATTTTGGCTTGCTAAACATGCACTTCCCCCCCTTTTTGTCTGACTCTCTGCGTGTTTGTTTTTGCTATTTGCGGTTTGCTGTTTGTTGCCAAGAAGTTAAAGTCCCCCGCTCTGCCCCCCGCCTCTGTCTTAACCATTTGCCGCAATGCCTGCCACGCCCCCTTTCCTCCTACCACCCCTTTTGTCAGTTGATATTCCTTAGCCAAACTTTGTTTATAATTATGCTCGATTCCATTTGTTGTTCTTCCCGCAAATAAATGTTCTAGCTCGGGTGATTTACTTGAATTTCCAATGCATTGCGCATACGCAGCGTGGGCCACGTGGGAAATATGTGGTCAATAGAGTGCCTGAGAACAAGTCGACCTTGTCTTTCAACATTGTTGGGCCAACATAAACAGGGGGAATAACAACGTTTATAAATCAGTCGGCAGTCAAGTGTTGACTTACAATAATTAAGTGTGACAGAGACACAAACACATGGATACATACTTCTTTGCACAGCCAGTCACTTACGCCCATTAACCGCCGACGTGGGCGTGGCAATGGCCTATAAGAGCAAACAATTTGCCGGCCCAAGTAGCCTCCAATCACTTGAATGCTAAAACTATTTAGCCTCAGCGAATTTACATATTCCCATGTTGAGAGGGGCTTTTGAGCCACTTTTAAGCTGATTTGTTGCTGATTTTTATCGTTTGGCGGCATTGCCACAAAGCAAACAGCAACGCACGGCTTCAATCGCTTTTAATTTCTATAAATAGTTGGCAATTAAATTGCAATTGATGCATGCAAAAACGATAAACTAGCTTATAGCGTCGTCGGATGGAGAAAAATGGGCGAATAAAAGAGCGATTGATTGATGTGGATTTATAGCCAAAACTCATTTGGTTTCATTATGCTGCAAATGTAATCAACAAATTTATTACTATGCCAGTTGAATTTAAATAACATTAGTTCGCCCATTATACGCTTATGTTTAATTATACATTATTCAGCTGATTCCTTTTAAAACATTATTGGATTGTGTAAATATTTGTCGCCACTTAAATTGGTGGAACGTGTTTGCAAAATATTTCTTTATATTTGCATTGTTTGATTTTATTTATTTTAATTGTGTTCAATTTCGGATTTCATGTTGGAATTTATAACTTCAATAGTTAAATATTTTTACTCGATAGTTTTAATAAATTTTATTTAGATTTGTTTACATTATTTTGTTTTATTTTCTTGTCAAATCGGGTCAAGCCAAAGTTTTTTCCATAGTCTGCAGTATAGTTTTCAATGCCTCAGATTTTTCTTTTTTTTCTTAACTTTATTCTGTTCTACCCTCGACTGTTAGCCAATTAAGTCGAGCATTTAGTCAACTAAAATGCCGGCGGCTAAAAGTTTATGTTACAATTTGTTATTGTTGTGCTGTTGGTGCGGCTCTTGTTATTGTTGTTAGCTACTTGTGTTTGCTTAGCTTTTCTTTGCGTTTCTTTGCTTTCTCTGCTCCTTTCTTCGCTCTCGGCAGCGGAACAACAATAATAACAATAATAATAGTGGCAACAACGCCAGCATCCGAGGAAAATCTTCAAGAGTGCCGCAACAGCGATTGTTAACAGTAAACCGAGAGAAAAATCGATCAATTAATATATTTTTTTATATATTTAATTTAATTTAATTTTTGGGTGTTAAAATTAATATTAAATTTTTTTGCTATTTTAATATTAATATTTAATAATTTAATTTTGAATTCCCTAAAATATTTTTCCCAGTGTAAATTACAATTGTCGTTGGCAAGAAGAATACTGCAATGAGAGAAAAGAACTGCAACTAAATGAGTAAACCGAATGAATGAATGCATGTGGCTTGACTTTTGTTGCCCGCCATTGTTGTTGCCCTCCATTGTGGGTTTTTCCATTGCTTTGCCATTGATGTTTGTTGTAGTTGCTTTGGCGCATTTTGCATACAAAATGTGAACTGAAGTCGGTGAAAGGATAAATAAGAATGCCAAATGGTTCGGTTCTCTTTCCAGCAGCTCTATGCCGTATTGCCGTCCCTGTCGATGGTGCATTCCTTCTGCATCACAATGTTGGAAACGTTTCGTATTTTCCTAGAGATTTTCCCCGTTTCGTTCGCCTTGCCATTTCGGTTTTTGGCATTTAGCTCACGCGTCTGGCCAACATCGCGTATACGCGATGTGGACTGCTGTTCCCTCGCTGCTCCGCTCAATTAAGCCTGGTCGAGGTTTTAATCTCTTCGCAATCTTGGTTGTTGTTCTTGTTTCTTTGTTTTTATTTTCCTTTTGGCTTTGGCTTTCAGCTCCCAGCTTCCAGCCATTGTTTAAGCTTGTTTCTTTGCCTCTCCCCATTCTGGCTTATTTACTTTCTTCGGGCGCATTTCTTTTCTTAAACAAGACAATCTCGGGGGCGTTGCGGGTAATTAGCGCCTGTCGCCATTTTGCATTCCATTAAAGTTTATTTGGCTGGCTCAAAACTAATATTTTAACAGTGATCCACAAAGAAACTCGAAAGTTTATGTGTTTCAGCTTATTTTACAAATTAGCCCGAAATCAGAATGGAAAAGTGTGCGACAGAGATGGTGAGTGTGATAAATAGCTGAGGGCTTAGCCCCCCCAACACAAACACATCGCTGGGAATTTCCGTAGCTGGCAACTTTTGATTGCAAATTATTTGCGACACACACACATACAGACACCAAATTTCATACACTGGCTGACAAAAGTTTGTTGCCAGCAGCAAAATGTACTTGTTGTTGTTGCTATTGTTGCTTGGCAGTTTGGAAACAACAAAAATTTATAACAAGATAAACCCAGGAAACCATTTTGCGACTGGGAATTGCTGCAGTTAAGGAGCAGTCGCAAGGGGTGGGGCTTAGAGGGGTGTTGTGTGCTTCCCATGAAATATATAATATCTATAAATAAAACCCTAGTGCCCTTAAAAATGCAATGGCAGCAGCAGCAGGGGCAGCAACTTGAAAATTTTAATAATTAAAACTCATTAACACTTTCTCTTGCCAGCGGACGGTGGCAAAAAGGGTTAAGCAGGACAGAAGCAGCCCCTTGGCCGAACAAGGATTAAATAACAAATGAGCGATGACTTTTCCGGGGCTCATCCGTTGCATACTTTTTGGGGAGGGCAAGGGGCTACGAAATGCGGGTGGCCAAAGCCAAGTTGGCAGGCTTAAGTGTTGCGTCAGTTATGCTGGCTTATTAATTATGAACTCAGTCGGGGAGAAATCTTCTTCGCCAGCAGCTGCCGCTTCTAATTTATGGGATTTTCTGTAATTGCAATGAATAAACTACAAACTTTGGCAGGTGAAAAGTATCCTTACCAAAATAAAACCAAAAAACCAGCACAAGGCCTTCGGCACAGCGTTTAAATTAGCAAACAATTCAGCGTTTAGGCCAAGGTAAGCAAACACAACGAATTGTTTCCGCCAGCGAAGCAGAAAGAAATGAAACCAAAGGACAAAAACACAAACGAAAAATGAAAAATGAAAACCAACGGCGACAAATGACAAAACAATAGAGAAAGCCAGAAAAAAGGATTTCTAAACAACAAATAGATTGCCAGACAATTTGACAAGAAGCCTTATGCAGAGTAAAAGATTTTCAAGTGCTGGAGACAGAAGGATTAAGATAAATGACAAGACGAGGCAAAAGTTTCCCCAAAGTTTATCATTGAGACATTAATTAACTGGGCTTTAATTAAATTGATATTAATACTTTGGTCAAGAGTTAACTCTATTTACACAGTACCCAGTGAAGTCATTAATTACTGATACAACTTCCATTTGATATATGTGTGTTCATTAGAAGAATTTACGCCCAACTCTGCTGGCAAGTAATTGCAAGCTTGGTGTCATCTAATAAAATGCATATGCGGCGTATACGTGATATGTGGCGTACATGTAGGAAGCATTTGCAGTTGCGCTGCTGGATAACTGTAAACTGCGTCGACATCAGTTAATTAAGATTGAAGTTGCCGCAGTGCCAAAAGCAGTGGCTTCAGCCACCGGAGAAGCTAATTTATTATGCCAAAAGTATGTTGTGGCAGGCCACAGGGGCAAAAGGGAGATAGATAGAGAGTGTGTGCAGGAAAATGGAAAATGGGAAAATTGTGCTCGGTCTTGTAGCTACAACCTACTGTATACTGTACACTGTATGTGTGCTTTTGGAGGTGTTGAAGTGCAGGTGTTAACTGGCAGACTTAGGGCTGATTTTAGTCAGCTAATTATGGCCAAAACTTTCCCACCAAGTAATCAAATCAGAGACCATAATTGAATCCTTGTGAACTGGCCAAACTAATATGCTTCGACCAGCCTTTGTTCGTCCTGCAAATATTCCCCTTATTGAATTTTCGGGGGGCCAATTGAAAAGTTTTCCCTGGGCCATATTTTTGTTTTCAATTTGCTGGGCAGGCTGGGCACAAAAAAGAAAACGAAACGAAACGAAATGGTTTAAGCAGGAGTAGATGCGGAAAACAGAGTGAAAAATCAAAACGAATCATCGCATTTTTGGGTCAATCACGGAGAGACAGCAACGTGAAGAGAGATGGAGCGAAAGGAGGACATGGATTACGTGCCTGGGATGTGTCCTGTGCCCCAACTCCCCCCTCTTGAGCCAGATTTGAGCCATCTTTTCGGTTATCCCCGGGCTAACGAGCGCCCATCAGCCTGCCTGCACTACTTTCGTTACTTTCCCGGCATGTCCTGTTCTGCTCCGATTGACCAAACAACAGGGTACGCATATTAAACACGCCCCTCCTCAGTTTTCTCCTCTTAAATAAATAATGTTGACCTAAGCAGCGCTGCGGCTTTTCAATCAAAGCCAGTCCAAAAGCCTTGCTTCGAGTGCAGCAAAAAAAAAATAAAATGGAATAAAATGAAAAGAAAAATCATTAGAGAGCTCTTCACAGTTTCCTTCAATGCGGCTGTTTAATGATTCGTTGCGTTGCGCCAAAAAAAAAGAATGGGAAACACGAAAAACACATTTGCATTCCCTTGGCAAATTGATTTTGTTGATTGTTTTTGGTAATTAGTTTTGTCGCTAGAAAACAAACATTTTTATGGCCCAAACAATTTTGATGATATCAATTTTTAAGCAATCCACCGAGGACCCGATGTGATAAAAACATTTTGCATCCTTGTAGGAGTTCATTTGGCATTTACCGAAAAACAACAATGAAACATCAGCTGAATTATTGAAGAGCTGACAATTATCTGTGTGTGTCGGGATGACAATTAAACACTGGCCATGTGAATTGTTGTCAAGTTGTTTGGCCAAATGCTGCTCCACAAATATGTAATTAAATATTTATAAATGTTATTTGCACACTCGGCCAGGTTAAGTGCATTTCGGGCTGGGGCGAGGCATTAATATGTGGCCAGGATCTGTCCATAACCATTTGAATTGCTGATTTGCCATTACACAATATAAATATCCAAAGTCAACACAATTCCGTCAGATAAACAACGGAAAGAAATGCCAAATTGTCCGAGACAATAAACAAAGAAGTTGTTTGCATAATTCAGTTGCTGAGCCAATCGAAAATGGAATATTATAATGAAGTGTATTATTTTCTTATTATTATTGATTTTGTTAAAAGTTTTGTTTGCTGTTTTGTTCGACATTCGGGTTGTTTTGGTTTACTTTTGCCTGTTTTTCAGCAAAACCTATTGAAAGTCGATGAAAGATATGCCAAATACATTTGTTTTGAATTATTAATTTATTTCTTTTATTTGTTGATTACCGACTTATTACTTTTTTATTTATTTTGTAAATATTTTATTGAAAGCTTGCTACTTTGTGATCTTCATTTAATATTAATTTAATTAATCATCGTTTGTTTATTTGTGGTTACCTTTTGTTTACTAGTTTTTATAGTTTTAAATAATTAAAGTAATATTTTCTACATTTCTTTAAATAAGCTAAAATTTCTTAAATTTTTCCTGCTTACTCCGAAGCTAATTTTTTCGGCCACCAATTTTTGTGGCGCTTGCTTTTATTGCCGCAAATTAGGCAAAACTTTTCGCCCTCCTTGTGTTCCGAATTTCAGTCCCTCTTTTCCGGCTTCTTTCTTTCTTTTTGCCATTGTTGAGGAACTTTATTAGCTGCTTGGCAGGTGGCCAGGCGGAAACCAAAGGAATCTTAAACTTGCAGTGGGGAAATGTTGCAGCCGGAGGTTTTTGTTTGGCTTGAATGTGTGTCTGTGTTTCAAGGCTTTGGGTTTTTGGTTTTTTCTGTTCTTTTTTTTGCTGGCGACTATTTATAGGGGACAAATGTGAGTCGCCTCGAAATGCGAAGGGGTACAGCAATTTTCACACTCACTTGAGCTGCCATCGATGTGCACACGCATCTGGAATCCTCAGTCTCCAACCCGCCTGTCAGTCACAATTAGCCGCTTGGCTAAAAATAAGGATGTGCCATGCAAGGATGCGGAATGGGGGACAGTGCTTCAAGCTGACTTGGGGCTAAAGCGGGTTTGACAGCGTGTGACAATACAGAGAAACAAACACAGCAACGGCTACACACACTGGCAAACACTTCAGCTGGATGGCCAGCGCTTAGCATATATATTTCGTTCTTTTTTTTATTTCGAAGCGAAGCTACAGAGAAGGACAGACACACTTGGACACAAGGATTCAAGTGTCCTTCAGTCTATTTGGATACTTTGCATTTTCTACCGTTTTTTTTCCTTTTTTTTGTTTCGTTTTTTTCCGCTGCTGTTGTTTGCTAAATGTGCTCTATTTTTGAGCCAAAGAGTGGGCGGGTGAATAAGGCTAACACACACACACACACACACACACACAAACACACAGACAATGCCACTTTGGCTAATGAAATGCAAACGCCAAGGCAAAGCCATGTATTCGTGTAAGTGTGTGTGTGTATGTGCAGGAGTATGAATATTTATATGGAGAAGAGTGTGCGGGTGTGTAGGTGGAAAATAGCTGGAAAAACATGGCCAACACTAACAAGAGAATCTTCAGCTGCCACATTAATATTTATGCTCGGTAGCCGCTTTGAAGCTGAAACGCATACCCGATTCATAACCGTTTGGCAAACGTTTCCCGCTTAAAGGATCACAACAGGATTTGTATTACAATCTCTAACAATGTTTCTCTGTTTAAATATATTACAAGAGATTTAAATTTTTATTCATAATATTTTATTGTATCTTAAAAAGATTCTGATGAATAAAAGTAAGCAGATTACAACTTAAATTTAAACTGAATTAAATATCAGATCCACAAGACCTTATAGAATTAAATTCAAAGTTGAAAGGTGAAATTTCCGCCCCTTGGCTAGCTGGCAATTTGATTTGCAAATTGAAAACGGAAATCTGGTTTCGAAATCAGCTTGGGGGAGGACCCCTTCAGGACCCCTTCGAAACTGGGGAGTCGATGATTTTAATTAGCGATTTGTTTGGGGAGCGGGCAAGTCGACAAGTGATTTATACGCTGATTTATTCATAAACTGCAACTTGAGGCAAATGTTTGCCGAGTCTGGGGAATACTTGATTGAGTACAAATAAAAATGTTGCAAATGCATTTGAAATACGGTGAGCGTTTATTTATTTATTTTGTATTTTTTTTTATTTTGCTCTTTCCGCTTGGCCATGCAAATTAATTGAAATTAATTACTTCATTTGTTAACGCATTTCTCAAATGGCCAGCAGCAGTGGCAATGTGTTTTTATGTAATTTTCTCGTATTTCCCTCATTCCTTGCCGACTTGCAATTGAATTAAATTAAAATCTTTACGCACAAATGTTTGGCTTTAATTGTCGCACAATTTAATTCACATTATTTCGGTTATTTGTTGTAATTAACGAATGTGGTCAGCCGTTCAGGTGAAAGCTGTCGGCGCCAGAGTTTTTGTAAAGATTACTTAAACTTTTGTCGAATTTAAAAGCGGGAGCGAGGGAAGCGGACAGATTCAATGCCAAATGGTCATCCAATTGAGTTTTTATAGCGCAAATATCGACACAAACAAGCGCGTAATTGAGTCTGCACTGCAGTCACATGCTCCCTGCCCTTTTCCCGGATTTTTGGCCAGTTCAAATAGCATGAAAATGCAGCAGGATAAACAAGAATTTAGCGTCTGCTGCGAAAAAAAGTGGAAAAGGTGTTTTTTGGCTGGCAATAACAGGCAAACATACAAATTGGCCATAGGGTTTCGCTTTAAAATAAGTGGCAATGAAAATATGTATCAAAAAAGCAGGGATGGGTTATTTTTTAGATTTTAACTTTTGCTGGATTTCATTAAAATTACATTGACCAGTTATCAAAAAGTAGCCTTACAGAATTTAAACCAAAAGCAGAAAGAAAGCATGCTTTAAACTATAATATTTAAAAAATAATATTGAAAAAAAGAATAAATATTTTTATTCCTTTGAACATTTTCAAGCATATCATTTCTATCGGGGCCTATCAATTTGTCATCGCATATCGATTATACAGTTAAGCTTCCCTCTTCATTTGGTGAGTGTATAAAATAACATTTTTTTACTGCCTGGCCGGCAATCGCGATGACAGCTAGTATCCTCTGTGCATCCTGTTCCCCTTCCCTGCTTCCCCTCCCTTCATATCGTTCTGTCAATAGACATCAAAAATGAAAATTGTAATGCGAACATTTCGGCAAACGCAACCGGGACTCATCGCAGCCGGAATTTGTCCGGTTCGTCAGGCAGTGTGGATATAACATGGCGGTGTATATCCAGCAGGAAGCTCTGTCCCGCCCGTTTGTTGTTTTTATACTCCTGCTCCTGCTGCTCCTGCGTCCTCTTCCATTTCTCCCCCCTGGTAGTTGGCCATATTGACAGCGGCAAATTCATTAATGTCAGAGGAAAGTGCCAAGTGGCGAGGAGGGGAAGTGGCAGGTATTGCTGCAGTTTCGACGAGGTCCTGCCGGGACTCCGCCCACACTCCCACACTCCAATCCACCGCCTTCGGTAATCCAAGTTTATACTTCTGGACGCCATTGTTAAATGGTTTGCATGCACAGCGACAAAAGGGTAGCGAAGGATCCAAAAAAGGGAGTACTCCGGAGTGAGTTATTGAAGCGCCACGCAGGATGCAGTTTGCAGGACGCAGGACAATGCGCGTAATGAAGTGACAGCTTTATTGACAAATAAATTCTGTTTGACAACACTCAACGTGGCCGTGGAAAACCCCGAAAAAAGGGGAAAAAACCTATTGAAAACACTAGCTTACATCCTCCGAACGACTGGTGGCCAATTGTGCAATTTGCTTTGATCTTTGGCTGTAAAATAAATTGCGTAAATATAACAAACGGCCAGAAGGGATGGGAAGGCGAGGAAGGTTTCATTTAAAATTCAAATCATCAGAGAGTTGATGGGCCATAGAATAGAGTTGTGGAGTGGATTGGAGTGCGAGTGCCCACAAACATTGCATCACTCAGCGGGAAATTCACACAAAAACAAACTACAATTGCTATGTGGTGCTCGGAAAATGCAGTTGCAATTTCAGTTTCAGTTTGCGACGTGGCGCCATGAATTATGCAACAAATGTGCAGATTAAACACAAAATGCCGGAGCACTTAAAATGCCCCGAATAACTAATGCAGCCAGGGTTAGAGGGATTTTCAGGGGGAAAATGAATGCCGGATTGGCCTTCACCATTCATTCGACTCAATGACAATGCCAGCAGGGATAACTAGCACAGAACCCACTCCGGAATTTCTGTCCATCAGTCTGTTGTCATTGGCCAAAGGAAGCGTCGAAAGACGATGCATCGACACAGACAATTATAATTGTCTAAATTATTTAGGTAAATAATAAAATGCAAATGGAATGAGCAGCAGAGCCCCGAGTGAGAACGAATGGCAGGCTAACACAAAGCAGCTCAAGAATGCGGAGAATCCTCCAGAGAATGCGGATGACTTGGCAACACAATCTGCCGAGTATCTCTGCTAATCGCATAAGTTGCATTTTAATCAAGTTTTCATTAGACGGCAGACAGGAAGTCGCAATAGTGCTGTGTTCTGTAATTTATGGGCCTTAAAGTCAGGGGTTTCTCGAGTTTATAAAGAATATGTGGGGAAAAATGATACTGTTTTGTATTGAAGACGAAATTAAGACATAATTCCTTCGGTAAATTAACTGTTTGACCGATTAATATCAAGTGAAACCAGCTTGTAAAGCCATTCAGTCGATTAATATTAGGACCTATTAATGTTTTGAAAATTTCACTTCTTAAATTTACTGTGAAGTAGGGGGATAATTATGGATGATTATCATGAAAATGATAACCTTTAAATTAAGAGGATTTATTTGATAGAAATATTCGAACCCAAGAAAGGTAAATTAGTTGACGAATTCTTTGGATCAAACCATCTTATCTGAGGTATTTTCCAGTTTCATCTTTAGCTTGGTCTCACTTGAATTTTGCTCAGAACTCGAGCTCAGTCTGGGATCATTTCCCAGTGAAGCATTGTTTCAAGCCCCCACATCTTGGTGGGTAACTATCAAAGTGAAAATCCTCTTGAAGCCGGGCGACTACATTCAAGTGTTTTCGCCGACAATTGCAGAACTCAATCTCGAACCACGAGATGAAGACATTTTTCATCCATGTGTGTGTGTGTTTGTGTGTGTGCGTGCTGGAGTGTTTAGCCCTGCATGTGTGTGCGTTTGGCCCCAAGGATAAGGATTCTTGTCGCCCAGCGTGTTTCTTTGTTTGTTTGTTTGTTCGACTGTCTGTCTGCTTTTCCGTCTGCCTGTCGCATTTTATCTTTTGCCTTTTTATGGGAAGCCATTTTTTTTATCGCTTAACGTGGCTGAGTTGATAGACCACCAGCAGTACCGCCCTATCCATCTTGTGGCTTATCTCCCTCGAACGACATTTTGTAACCATTTTTATTGTTTTTGTGCCGCCATCGCCATCGCCTGGAGTTTTGGCTTTTGTGCAGATTTATCTGCCTGTGGTCGGAGTGCCGGAGTGTCGGAGTAACTGGGGACTAGGCCCAATCCTCCAGCTTTGAGGCGATAAGAGTGCCAAAGAGCTTCGGGCTGGCCAAACGCTGAACGATTTATTTTCTATTTGTTGCCTGCGAAATGAACTCAAAATTAAATCAAGCGCAGTGGCAGGAGGTGCAGTGGCAAATAAAGAGTTCTTCGATTTGGGGAGAAGGCGAGGGAAAAATACGACCCATATTTTCAGGCTCATCACGTTCGCTCAAGTGGGCACAACTACACATCGCCCAAAATCCCTGCCCTGGAGACCCAGACATGGCCGCTGCAGTAGCAGCTCCTGATTTTTATGCGATTTCTGGCTTATTTCACAAATTTCCCGCGCACACCAACGAGCCAGGAGAAATGTCATCGGGGGATTTCGGTGGCGGCACCCAGTCACGTTTCTCAAACTCAAACCGCCTCATCAATATTATGGCTTTCCATGACTTGTCCTCTCTCGGTGGGATATGGAATTATGATGCAGTAAAATTTATGCCAAAGCATTTTAAGTCCCCCTTTGCAAAGAAGCGGAGAAAAATCCCAAATATAAATATGTATACATAATGCAAAATCAAATGGCAGCCGACGACATTGAGTGACAATGAAAATGCAACCAACAGCGGCTGCCAGTTGCATGTCGGGCTGGAAAAACTGAAACTGAAACTGAAACTGAGCCGGAGCCGGGAAAACAAAGAGATCGGGAGAGTGCCAGTGGATTTTCTCGACATCTGACAGCAGGCGACAAAAGGCAAATGAAGCAAACTCTTAAAAGCCGCAACAAAAACAGCAAGGAAAGCGGTCGCCAGTAAAAAAAAACTTTGTACTTTTCCTTTTTTCCTCCTCAACGGGGATGTTGAAAATGTTTTCCCGGTAAGAAAGCCAAAGTGGGCGACATGTGCAAAACTTCTGGCACTTTTTCTTATCATTTTATTGGTTTTTGCCATGAAAAGTGAGAAAAGAAATTTCACCAGCATAAGCTGGAAACTTAAGTTTACTTCGCGCTTGAAGTGTAATATGTATTCCCACATCTCATATCACACACTCTTTCATAATCGTTCGGAATCAATCAAAGGACATTACTATGCCCAGGTAACTAATGGCAACGTCCCTAGTTGCGGATGAGATAAATGAGAAATGTGCGTGCTCCACTTGAAGGCACTCGCCAGATGAGGTGGGTGAAATTTAATCAAGTTTCCACGCTTCACGATTGATGCGCATATAAATCAGCCTATATTAAGGCTTGAAAAAGCGGCAATCATAAGCGTCAAGCGGCGTGTCAGACGGGGCGTATGCGTGATCTCCGCTAACGAGACACTCCAATTGAGTGTGAAGAGCGTTTTGTTAAATTACTTGATGGACTTACAAAAGGTCATAGCCTTATGTGATTATTCTCTGTTAAATTTGTCGCTTTAAGAAGCAATCTTTTTAAAATTAGGTGTCCAAAAGTATGCAGTAATGTAATAATCCTTCGAGATTCCGGATTCCAAATAAATTATAGCATACTTTTGGACACATTTATAAATGATTTCAAACCGCTGTTAATTTTTCGTGGCATATTTCTCATTTTCCGCTGGATTCTTGCCTACTTTAAAAATGCAATAAAAACCCCATGCGGTTAATTTCCTCACATTACGTATACGCAGTGGGCTGCCAGGTGAGGCAGTATTCGATGCCACACGGGGAAGTCCGCCGAGTTGATGGCATTTCCCAATCAACGCCAATCAAATCAATGCCGTCTAATGGCATTAACCCATCAACTTCAGTGTCAGGCTTCTCCCCCGATCTCATATTCCCATATTCTCATATGCATCCCCGATTTCCAATCGACTCCCTCTGCCGTCTGGCCGACTGAAGTTTTCCACTTTTGCACTTTGCGTTCTTGCCTCTCGATTCGTGCAGCTCTTTTGCAAACTTTGCTTTGATTCGATCAGGAAATGTTTTGCGTTTTTTTCCGCCACGTTCCCTTCTATTTTCCCATTTTGCGGCCGGCTGTGTTGAGTTCTGTAATTTCGCCAACAGGCAACAGCAGAGACCAAGGGGGCGTGGCAGGCATCAGAGCGGAAGGGGGCGAATTCCAAATTGTATTTGACCAAACGTCAGCGACATCGGCGGCCAACGACATTTGCAATATGCAAAAGGTAGCTCCGTCACATGGAAATCGGTAGGTGGGCAAAACAAAAATCAACTTTTAAGGCGACTTTAAGGCGAAAGTTCAGACGAAGAATTTGTATTTTTTGTCCGTTTGTCCGTATGTCCGTAAGTTTAAAAGGACTGAGGGAACGTGCCGAAATGCCAAATCACGTAACACCTCATTGAGCTCATTAAATTGCCTCGCTGGGGTAATCTGAGTTTACTTCACCAGCGAATGTTAAAGGTTTGTGAAATTTTAAACCGCTCGGTGTCGTAAAAGTTGTTTTCTTAACCCACCCACCCACACACACACCCACACACATAGGACGTCCAGCGGCTCATGAAACATTAAACAAAACAACTTGAGGGGATGGGCTGTTTGCCTGTCATGTTATTGATGAAATGTTGTCAGGCGAATTTTATTTTGCCTCATGATGAGCGGAGAACTATGGCAACGGCAAACAAAAGGCAGAGGCGTCAGGCGCCAAAAAACACATCAAATTTTAAGGGGGTTTGGGTGGTTGGTTGGTTGGTTGTCGGTTGCCTAGCAATTCAGCAGACACGAAAATTTAATAGCCTCCGCAACAACAGCAGCAAACTTGATGGGCCAAAAAGTTGGCCGGGGGGCAGGGGCGGCGGCAGGGGGCCTAATAGTAAGGGGGATCGAGGGGGGTCGCTGTGCAACAAAATTTTCAACACTTGCCGGAACATGTCATGAATGCGAACATGAAGCGACGTGGCCAAAAAAGAGAAGAACGATCGGAAAGGAAAAGAGGGGGTATTTTCTGAAGGGGGTGCTATATGGTTTACCCACTGGGCACAAAGTGGAGCACACAGACACGTGACAGGAACCAGCTTCGTGGGTTCCAAGTAGTTTGTCATAAAAAGAAAGCACAAATAAATATGTATGTGCCATGTATGTGGAACCCAGAGCGGCATTAAAATTATATATAATATCTCGAGCATATTGTTCTGCAACATTTTGGCTGGCAGCGAGAGAAGCGAAGAGTTCAATGAACTAAATACAAATTCAAAGATGATATTTTTGATATTTTTGCTATTTTGGCAACCCTTCAACGCAAGTTGTACTTCTTCTTCTTGGCAAGCCGAAGAATGAAAATCTAATGCCAAATGCTGTGTGCAATTTTTAGCATCAAATTGCAATTAATCAGTGACCTAGTCAAAGGGGCCAGGCCAATCTCCTTTGAATATTGTATTTTTCCGTTTCTCTTTCTCTTTTTTTGTGCCACTTGTCTCCCTTCGAATGTATGTGCAACATTTGCACTTGTCGACGGGGGAACCGAAACCGTTGACAGCGATAAATATCCTCGCATTTATAATAATTTGCGACTAATTTATTGCCCGACACATTCCCTTCGCTGAGCTCGTTTTCGGCTGATCGGCGGCGAATTATGTGCTTATATGCTTATAATGCCCGATGTATTTCGGTGGACTTACAGATGGACGCAATAAGCGAAATTTATGTGGTACATACCTGCAATGAAAAGAAGGGGAGAAGCGTAAAATTAGAATTTTATTTGGATGAGATCTTATGCTAATGAAATTTATCGTATAAAAATGATTTTTAAAGTATTTAATAGGATTATTATTTGATATATGCAGTGGGTCGCTTTTTATCTTTCCTCTATCATCCTATTAAAAAGTTTTGCGAAACTATAATAAATAGCATCTTAGCTTTTTCTCAGATTTTTTCCCACAAAAACTTCAAGTCGTTTAAATCTTCCATATCCAGCTTCCCCTGAGTTCTTCGTATTTATGCACATTGTCGCATAAATCTTTTGCATATGCATTGAAATGTGTCTAATGGGAGTTAAAGTTGCCATAAATAAGCAGGAGTTGTGGCTTAAAGGGTAGCAGGATATTCAGGGTGGTAAAGTATAAAGGGAGGGGGGAGGGGGAGGGGGAGGAGGGTAACAAGGACTTGTTGTGGCACGCACGTCCTCTCCTGGACACATGTATAACAACCACCGGGTAATAACTGTCCTCGCAGCTCGGCGATGCTGTTGCTTGTCCTGTTCGAGAGGAAGTCCCTCCAGTTTTCCCGACTCCCTCGCAAGAACCACCCACTGCTACTCAGTTTCAGTTCGCAACTCGGGTCCTGTCTGCCTGGCACAACATATTTCGTACTTTATGCAATGCGGCGCATAAAACTTTGCGCTTAAAGCGTTCTGGTGAAAAAACACTGCCAGTGGCAGATGGGAAAAAATATCTATAAGAAAAGTTTGACCATCTTAAGTTTAAGGTTGGCATTTTTTTACTGTACTTATAATTCAAACTTATTTTGGAAATTAGATTCCGTCTTAAAAATTGAAACCAAAAATCATCAAACAAATATATTTTAATATAGATATATTTTTCATCATTTAATGTTCATAATGGAAATTTTTAGGCATACGAAATAAAAGATTTAAATAATATTTTTATTTTTTGAAGGGAATAGAAATAATAATATTAGGATGAAAATCATATAATGTTTCCCTCAGTGCAGTGACACCGCAACTGACCAACGTCCCCAGATCCTGGCGCGTATTATCCTGGAGACCCACTCCACTCCAGCAACCCCACTCCACACTACTCCACCCCGTGAAGCAAGTGTCTCAACACATTTGGCACGGTTCGTTGGGGGCGCGTGACATGTATATGAGAAATTATACCGTCGACTGCCCCTTTCGAGTTCCAAGGATGGATGCATGTGGCGCACGCTGCTGTTTTCATGCTCGACTGGCGCCCCGCCGCCAGTTTCGTCTCGCATTTTATTCGATTTTCCTCTGCCGGCTACGTTTTTGCACCTTTTTCGGCTGGGGAATAATTTATTATTGTTGTTGGACGGATGGCTCTGGGTGGCAGCAGCTTCGCCTCCGCATTTCCCGTTTTTTTCCTCGGCGAATGCATAATTCTTACTTCTCGCTTGGCCACAGGATTTACTCGACTCCACCCCTCCTCCGTTCCCTTGGCCCTTGGACTTTGGTCTATTCATTCCCGGCTGGACATGTCGATGTAATGAAATTATTTGTCGGCTTAAATGATTTTTTGCAGCTCTTTAAGTTGCTCTCCCCGAACTTTTTCATTTGAATCGTTCATTCTGACTTTTCTCGTTGAATATTTGATGATTTTTGCGCCAGTTGCAAGGTTTGCAATCGTATATTTGTGTGGCATTTGGTAAATCTCTGTGGAAATTCCAGCTCGCCACTCTCACTGGCAATCACTTTAGGCATTAAAATATTAATAACAATTTTGTGATGCATATTTTCAGGCTGATGCGCCAAAAATAACGACAGGGAAAAAAGCAGCAGGCAAAATAAATTGACAAAATGCAAATCAGCAAAAGGGGTAAAATGTGTTTTTCTATATGGGAACTTTCCACGGGGCATTTGTGACCGACGAAAGGCTTTGACACCGAATATTTCATTCAGATTTTATTTTTCAGATAAAATGTCATTTAAGCCAAAGACTTCTAACAGAACGTTTCATAGATATTTTAGCTGTATTTTTATTTTTCTTTGGTATTTCAATTGATACTTTTTTATAATCCTTAAGCTTCTTAATAGAGCCTGTTGTATAAAAGTTATTTTCTTTAATTTTCTTTAGATATATGTATATATATCACTGTTTTTAAGAAATATTAAAAAATATTTTAAATGAATTTTAATATTATGAAATAACAAATTTCCAAAGTGCATTCCTTATTCGTTGTATGAAAATATGTTTAATTTCCGCTTTATTGAGGCTGCCATATGACTTTTGAGCCGTATCAATTTGTGCTTTTTTCCGTTGGATTTGGAAATGAGTTTTGCCTTTGGATGTTTAACATAAACGACTTTATGGCAGGCCAATTGAGTCCCCAGAGCGAGCGTTCTCAGAGGAGGAGGCTGTCGATTAATTGCCACCGATAGCAAATGGTAATGAGCCACGCCCCTTCCTTTCCCGGTTCACCCAACGCAACCCCCCTCCCTTCTCATCTGGCATGCATTGTGAGCAGCTAATCACTGTGAAATCTGCCCAAGCAATGATCATTGGACCAAAACGTGACATAATTTGGCCTCCAAAATGGGGAGGGGAAATCTAATTGATGTTGCAACTGCTGTTCTGCTGTCGCTGCTGCACCCTTCGTAATTAAAGGCTGCGCCCATTTCCTCGATGAGAATGCATTTAGACCATTAAACAGTGTCTATTCATTCGCTTTTCCCCCATTTTCCAAAAAAAGAAAACTAAATTCGATTGAAACCGTATTTAGTTTCCATGCCAAATTTATTGAAAATCCAATTAGTAAATAATACTTTATGTTGCTTTTGTGTAATGTTTATTTTTGTTCAGCTTTTCATTGTGAATTTGTAGCCTAATTATCGAAATAAATCCAGCAAGTGACAGAATTTGGTTTCAATAATTAATTAATAACAGCTTTATGGTGTTTAAAGGCTGAATAGTATGCTGCATACAGGTTAAAGGGCAAAAGGATTGGCTTTTCCTAGCCAGCTTGTCATTAGTTAGACTTTCCATTGAGGACTCCTATTGCATTCAGTTCTTGGAATCCTGACTTTCCTGTCCTCATCCTCCGTGCGATAAGCATTTGATTGGTTTCCCAGGAAACTGGGCCAAAAGGGATGGCTGGGCTTTATTAAAAATTCCATTACTACCGCACTGAATGCGACCCAAACTGACAAATCAAAATTAAAGTGAACCGTAGTTCAGGGTAACTAGCGACAATGTTAATTGCAATTGTAATTGCACTTGCACACACACACACACACAGAGGAGCGAAAATCACGGCAAGGAAATCAGCTTTTTGCTTTTTGCCCTTCTGGTTTCCCTTTTCTACCCTCCTCGCTTTGCAGGTGAAATATGCGCTAATTAGTGTGCGCTCCGCACGGAGAATGGTGCAAAAATGGGGATTTTCGGGGGTTGGGGGGGCTGGCGAAAAACTGGCGCAGAAAGGAATGCAATTCACTTGCGAAATATGCGAAAGCAAGAGGCAACAAATGTCTAACAGAGGGACGACAAGTGCAGCAGCAATACCGGGCTACAATTGCAGCGGCAACAATAGAACAACTGCAGCAACACGAGCCACATCAGCAGCAGCAACATCTGCAGCAGCAACATCTACAGCAGCAACAACTACAGCAGCTACAACCATCATCAGCTCGAGCAGCAAACAAAAACCAATTACAATTATATCTGCGCTTGGTTAATCATGTGAGTCCGCCGGAGGAGCGGGCATTAACTGCTGCCGTTGATGTTGCTGCCGTGGATGTTGCTGCTGTTGCCGCAGCTTGCACGTTGCTGCTTGTGTTCCGCTTGGTGGCCATTGTTATCGGGAAATCCAGAATGGGCGTAGGCCAGTTTACGGCAGAACGCGGCTTAAAAGGGTGCCAGCAAATCAGGCGATGTTGCTGCTGCAGCTGCAATTGCCGCCTTTTCTTGGTTGCCGTTTACTTCCGCTCAATTTTAGTTTGGTGCAACGGATGGCGAACTGAGTTTGCCTTAAACTTCCGGTAAAGAAGTTAAATTTTAATAAAAAAAGGAGATTTTTCAATGATTTTAAAGGAAATTAAAGTTCCATTTAATTTGGTAGTTGAATCGGTAGAAAATAAAAGTTCCAATGCTTGTTTCCAACTGAACATATTTTCTTTTATATCTTGTTTCTCTCCTTTTTTCCTTTATTTGCACTCTCGGCCAACATAAACAATGACCCAACTGCGTGAATGCAGTTTTTTACTCCCCCCCCCCCCCTTCCTCCCCCACATCGTGGCATTTGCCGCATATTGTGGCTGTGGCACGTGAGATAAGCGCCAATTGGTATGGCACAATTTTGTGTAAATATGACGCGGTTGAAAAGAGCTTCTGTTGCAGAAACAATTTGCATTCATTTCGGACCGCCATCGATAGGGTGGCAAATGCCGCACATTACGCATACGCAACGTGTTGCGGCTCCTCCAGCCGGAGTTGCCACATCAGGAACACCGATCACGTTGCCTAATCAGGTTGCCAAATCATTTAATGATGTGTGTGTTCGTCCTCCGGCCAGGACGTTTTAAATATTCGTCCATGACTGGGGCAAAAACTATCTGTGTGCCTTCGTTGAATGTCATGTGGGCGGGGGGCTGCCTGGGTAAATAGTGTGTTTGGGTTCAGGGGTCAACCTTGTCTAGTCATTCCATTGGCAAATTGACGTTGACAGGAGGACACGAGAGTAAAAATGGGAGGAGGGGCAACGCTGCAGCCGCTGACAACACATGTTCCATTGATTTGTGAGTAGGTTTCGCTGTTGTCGGTTAGAACCAAATTAGTTTATGGCCCAAACATGTCAGATAGCCAAATTGAGGGATTGTTTAAATGCGGCAATTGATTGAATTTCAATGGAAATAATTTTAGCTTCAGTTATATTATTATGCTGTAATTTTTAAGCCAACATAAAATAGCTTTAACCTTTTTTACATCCCTAAAAAAATGTTACTATTTAATTTGACTTCTATTAGCTTTTACTGATAAATATTAATGCCCTGCAGGTTAGATTTTTTTCCTGTTTTCAATAAAACATTTCCACTTGTGCTATTTATTATCCTTAAAGCCGGCACATCCTTTTTTACGCCACACTAGTTTAAGCCGCTCTTTTCCGGGCTGCACTGAATCTGCGGTCTAACCACAATCCATGATCCAACAACAAACTGCCGCCCTCCGGCCTCCGACGGCACAACCAGATTTTTGCAATTAATTTAATTAGCTTTAGGACACCGACGCGAAAAAAAATGCATTTTAAAATTCACAAAATGCATGGCAGCAAAATGGAAACATTTTAATAATTAAACCGCAGAAAATGCTTATATTTCTGCTTTTATTTGTAATATTTTTTCGCTTGCCCCAAAAAGAAAACAGCAAATGAGCAATGCGATGCGAAAAAAGCGGGGAAAAATGAAATATTTTCAAGCGCGTAATTTGTCAGCCAGGCAGGAAAAAGGAGCAGGTGGTTAGAGCCGAAAGTGGGGACAACAAAAGCCTGTGGCAGGTCAGTCAGCCAGTTCAGGCAGTTCAGGCTTTCCAGGGAGCCGAGGGATCAGCGCCTGCCATAATTAGCATCCCACTGCAGCTGCTAGCTGCTGAAATAGCAACAGAAATATCTGGCGAATACGTCCAAAAAGCTCATTAACATAATGTGCGGTTACCTGGCCTGAAAACCCCCAACCTTAGCCGCTTAGCCCCCACCTTTCTGCCCGCCAAGTCTCAGCAATTGCAGCGCGGAGCATTTTTTATTTGCCAGCTTAGACACGGACTTTATGAGAAATCTGCGGTCCACTTAATGGGCCACAAAAAACAACATAAATAGTTTTAAAAATGACGGCGGCTTCTGGCTACTTTTCACTATATTTTTAACCCATAAAACGCAGGATATTATTTGAATTATATTTTGTAAAAATAGTGATAAAGTTAGTTCTTCCTTAGTTTTATTTAAGTATATAGTATTTTTTTGAATATATATGGAAAATAAAATACGTTTTGTATGATATGTTTTCAAAAAAAAAAAATTATAAATATACTTTCTCAAAAAAAAATTTTCTTTATATTTATTTTCTGCCAATTAGAAATGCTAATTCATTTTTGACTCGTAAAAAATTTCTTTAAGTTAAAAAAAAATGGGTTAACTCATTACTAAGTTCCTCCATCTATTTACCTTTTCAACGTAAATTTGCCTTCTTTATGTGGTGTATTTTTTCCAGCACCTTCTCCCTTTACACATTTAACTTTTGCATATCATTGAACATAGCTTGGTCCTGTAACAACGTGCCTGGCATGCTGAGCACTTCCTTCTCCTTTGCACGTATATATCCCATGCAGAAATTCCCCCAACTCCCGCATGTCGCACATTTCACTTTGGTTTATGAAAAATTCATAACAAAACATTTTTGCCTGTCACGGACCACGACACAACAAATTTCAAATGGAATTCGCTGCCCCCGCGCACACACGTTTCTATTTAAATGTTAATGCAATTGAAGTACGAGATCCTTGAAGTTTTCCCCCAAGTTTGCGTCACTGTTTTAATAAGCTGCCGAGAGCCACTGGTGTCTGACATCGGTTGCAACAATCAAATGGCAGTAATTAAGTGAAATGCTGTCGCCAACACATGGGGTGGAGTTACACAGTTACAAGTTGCAAGATCAGGGAAGCGGACGCATTAAAGTAACTTCTTTCAATCTCTAGAAACATTCAGCTGTGAGCTGCTTAGTGCTGCTCTCCTTTTCCTTTTTTGCTCCCGGCAATTGCCGCATTTGTATTGCTAAACCAACAGCGATTCACAACGCCAAGTTGGCTTAAACGATTCCACATAAATATGACAAGTTGTCGCCGGCGAAGGGGGCGAAAAGCAGAGCCAAGGATGATTCCCCGTTTTTCCGCTTTCCACTTTTCCGCCCCGAGACATCGCATCGTCCTTGGCCAGGAGAGCATCTCCTGAATCGAGGCGAGGGTGGGGCGGGAAAAGCTGCTCAAGTGGCTGGCGACGCTTATGAAAAGTCATGTGATGTATTTGCGGCCATTAAAGTGGCAAAATGGCTGCCATACACAAGCAAACACACACACACACACACCCGCAGCCAAACAGTTAAGCTATTTTAGGAGTGCGTGCGGTAAAATGAATATTTATGTTGGCCATGTGGCGTATACATAATATTTTCATGGCATTTATTAGTTTGTTTGTGGAAGCGGGGAAGCGGGGCACGATAAGCTTGGGAAAACCTTTTAGTTAAATGTCAAGAGCTGCGGACAGTTTCATCTCCGCAAGTCATTAATCAATTTGCCGCAAATGTCATCGTCACCTGGTCAGAAAAGATGCAAAAACGCAGCCGAAGGAAAATTTTGAGGTAGATGCTGATGATGATATTTCCCAGGCGTTAATTAACAGTGAAAACCCGACAGACAGACAGACGGACTCGACTCGCTTGGCAGGCGTGACCCGGCAAATAAACTTTAACCCCGTCAGCCAGCGAAGCGTACACTGCAAAAATACTTTGATTGCTCAACACTCGACGATTTAAATCCGAAAATAAATATTTTTAAAATTCAAAAATGGGAATTTAATATTTTCTTTTTCAGTTCTTACCACTTGCCTGATCAAATGGTAAAAATCTCATTTTTATTTTGGGGACCATAAACTATTTTTTCCTCTGGATTATCGTGCCCTGTCAACCAGTTAACATTTTTCTGCCAACTGCACTTTTGCATATATGTATGCAGAATGAATGTGGCAAATTCAGTTTTTTATTTTTCCTGGCACATAAATGTGTGTATATTTTTATGGTCTGCTGACAAATTACGCGAACTTTCCATTAGTACGAGGTTATGACGATGGGGAATGGGCAGAGAGTGCGGCTACGAGGAGAGTAGGAGATCTGTCCATGACTTGTCATTAAATGTTTAAACTTTAAAGTGGCGAACGTAAAAGGCATTCCCAGGCTACGCTGCAATTGCCTTAAATTGCTTTTTAATTGTCTAAGCCAGAATACGAGAGACAGGGAAGTTTCTGTGCCGAAAAGTTTCAAAGCTAAGCATACTCATATGGAACACCTGTCGCCGACAAAGATTAATCTGCCGAAGCTCATTAAAATGTCAGTTTTAATATACATATAGCAAACAGCGAAGCTTCCTCCTCCTCCAGGCGAAAGATTCTTCCAGGGGCCTCTGAATAATATGTCTACACGGCAAGTTCAAGGAACTGGGGTGCTTTGTTTCACGGCTCCGGGGGAAATAAAAAGGCTACGGCCCTTGATATATGGTCCAGCACATCCACCATGCATCATTTGCTGAGGCAGCAGGCAGCGGGTTGGGATACTAATAAATTTATTACATCCACACGCATGCCGGCGGAGATGGTATATGCATGGGGATTCCAGGGGGTAGACACACGCTAATGATGTAACCACATTTGGTTAGAAAATTATCTCCACATCAAAGGGGGAGGGACGTTCGGGGGAGGGGGAATGACATGTTTTTAATGAGCACTTTCAGCGGTTTTAATCAGACTTAAAGTTTGACTTTAAACCACCTAACGCCGTCGTCGGTGGCTTAAAAGTTTCCACCAGCTCATCTGCTCGTCTATACACACATATTAGTCTCCCTCGCTTCCTGCTGACAAATTGGCTTAGTCGAAGTTGCTTAGGCAAAAGTTTGGCTTTAATTTCGGCTTAGCCTGCCATTAGGCGGCAGCTGGCCCCTTCGATACTCTCCATATCCCCCGTTTGGGCCCGGCTATTAACGGACCATTTACCGAAATGGTTTTCTGATTAGACGCCAGAGCGGAAAAATCTCTTATCAAAGAAAAACTACGCCTCTGGTTTGTAGTTGCAACTGCCACTCAACTTTTGCTCTCAGACGATGCCTAGTCAGTCATGAGATGAAATTGCCGCGATAAACTTGATGGAAGTGTCTGCTCCGTCTGCTTGGGAAAATTCGAGTGGAGGGTGGGAAAAAACCGAAGCGGAGTGCAGAGATTTATCAAAACTGGGCAATCTGCCGGAGTCTGTGTGTCTGTCTGTGCTGTCTCCTCGTTCTCTTCTGTTGCCGAGTGTGTAAAGTAATTTGTTTACCAAATGACAGCCTGGCAGTTCTTTGGGACAAGGAGGGGGAACAGCGGCCAGATTTCAAATGAAATATTTAATTATGCGCCAACAAAAACACATTCGCAACAAGTTTGGATGTTTGGCTGGGAGGGCGACGTGCTGAAATGTCCATGTAAATCCACTTTACACCATCTTACGAATGCCAAATGCGTTTAGAATTTTTGAGCAGCTTGTTCGGGCAATTTGGAGAGCTAAGGGAAGAAGGCCTATTTTTAAACAATTTTTCAAGGTGGTCCAAAAATTTAAGAAAGCCCTAGGCATGCATATACAAATTTTAATCACTTTTTATTCCTTTGTTTCATTCAGCTGGCTAGCTATTTTATTTGTGGTTGATTTTATTTGATTTTATTATTTGAAATTATTTGGAAATTTGAAACTGGCCAAATTGGTTTAAATTTAAAAGAGAAGAAATGTAAATGCATTTGTTTTCCTTTCAATAAATTTCTTTTATCTAAGCGATGGAAGGTTATCCTTTTGATTAGTTTTTATTTCTATTTAAAATTGTAAATGCATTTATGTTTTTAAATCAGCTTTTAGCTCAGTTTAATTGCTTTAAGGGGTGATTGATGCAAAGATCGTTGGCTGTTATAGGCTAACGCCACTACTCATCCAGGGCCATCCACTTAATTCGTTTAATAAAGGCTTCGCCAAACATTATTTCCATTGAGATGAGTACGCTCACTCGTAGTCAGATTCGAAATCGCTTGCCAAGGCAGTCAACTTTTGAGCCCAATCAAAGGCGCCTGATTAATATTTATTATTTCATTAGCTCATTACACCACATGCAATTGTGGGTGGTTTTTAGGGGTCGAGGGGATGGGATTCGGGGTTCGATTCGATTCGATTGTGGTCGACGGTAATTTGAGCGTGAGGCCTAAGGCTTTGGGCGTGGCCGAAAAAAAAACACAACAAAACCATGAGCGAGTGTGTGCCGAGGTAACTGGATAAGTTGAGCAATTCTTTGGGGGGTAGGGGGCAACACTTTTTCCCCCTCGTTTTTGTGGCAAATCGACTTGCATAAGTCGCTCGTGTAATCCGAGCCAAACACCTCGAAGCACCCAGCTCAACCGCACTCGAATGTAAACATCGTTTCTCCCTTTTTATGCATTAAAAGTTATTATTTTTAATTTTCACTGCTGTACAACTTTTTGCCATTTCCCATTGTCTCTGTTTTGGCAGCGAAATGCCATTAACTTCCTGTACTTGCCACTGTTAATTGCTGTTGTTGCTGCTGCTGCTGCTGTTTTTGTCTCTAATTTGTCAAACATTAAACAGAGGGTCGTAAATAAAACAATCAACCCGAGACATTTGGACATTTTGCCATTTTGTTTCTTGACTTTTTTGGAATCGCCGAACCGTGAAGGTTGAATGATGAACGCAATCTATATGGAAGTGGGAGTTTTTATCCATGGGATACTTTTTGTGGGGTTTAGAACGCAATAAAAGATTTACTAGTTGGTTTTTCTAGGGGGGCATATGTTTTTAATATTAATCAGAAACTTTTCTTTTCATTTAAATGGATTTTCTGGGACAACTTCATCAGTAAGATAACATGGTAGAGCAATCTTCATTGCTATTGTTGCTGCCCCTCGCCACTCACGACAATTGCCGACTTGAACGAGACACAAATTAGCATTAGTATGAGTAATTAACTTAAATACAATAGAACAATTTAGTTTTCGCCAAATTGCACACAGCGGCAACAACAGGGCATCATTAGAATTAGAGGAGGCGACATTGTGCGACTTTGGCTCCCGCACACAATTGAAAATTTTGCAAGCTAAATAAGGCTTTGGTGGGGGGAATGGATGGAAAACCGGGTACTGGGAAGGGGGGTGGGAAACATTTTGGACTGTAATTACGCGAGAGCACGTCAACTGACCGCTCCACCGGCCATCGGAGCCATCGTCCTCCGATCCCCCGATCCCGCGATCCCCTAGTTTTTCAACAACCCCCCCCTCATATATAGACGGCATTATGTACCATGCATATTTGATTTTTAGCTGGGATTATATGTGTTCGCTGGCCATTGAATCGCTTGATATCGTGCACTTAAAGAGGATGTTCGGGGGGGTTGGTTATACAGTCGGATCTGTATAATTTGTGTGTGATTTTTTCCACAGCTAAATGGACATTTCATGACCCAAATTTCAGTGCCGGCTAATGAGCATTTGATTGAGCCTTGTTTTTCATTGATATTCCTGTCAGCCGAGCGTAACCAAAGTTATTTTTGTATACTTGCGTGTGGAATGAGATAAATTTCAATAGATACACGAAAGTCGATAGTCCATATAATGAGCACATACCTGCAAAGATACAAAAAACAGAAAATATATATTAGCAAAATAACCTTAAAGCTTCATTTAATTTCATGTCGGTTCGGAGAAAATCCATAAATTATAGAAAGTTTTCCCTCGAATGCTGAATCAACAGTTATGCCGCTCGCAGCGCACTTAACCCATGTTGACCGGCGACAATTTTTCCCCACAGATTGCCAATGGCCCTCTAAATGGTTTTTTCGCCATTCATTGACAACAATGCCCATTCAAGGAAAAACTCGATCATGTTTTCAATGCCCAAGCCTTTCCACTCCTATTTTTTTCCAGCTCCTCCACTCGCCTTTTTGTTCCCCTTTGGCACACCGACATTTTGGAATTAAGCGGCGATTCCTTTCTTATTTGCCGCCTTTCTGGAAACTCCTGCCTTCCTGGTTCGCCTTTTGTGACGTAAATAGGCGGAAAAGAAAATTATGTTTACGCAAAGGGAGCGGAGTTGTTTGGCATGGGAGTTTCCGCCGGCTTCAGGTTTCAAACGGGTGTCCTTTCGGGATGGTTGGTGCACAGTGGGTTAAAAATAGTGGAAATGTCCTTAAAACTTTTACTAAAATATTTATAATATTTATAATATTATATTATGTAGAATTTAGGGGGAATATATTTATTTATTTTCTTATTAATGGAAAATAGTTTTAATTCAAACTAAAGTTCTATTCTATTGAATCCCTTCGATATTCTATCGGAACTTCGAAGGACCACCACAGTGCATGGCCGAACTGAAACTCGCACCCTAACGTGGCACGCAAATTAAATGAATTGCTTACCCAGCTACATGGGTACCCCCCCTAGCCCCCTTTAACCCCCTTACCCCCCTTACCCCCCCTTTGCCACTCTTTTGCGCTGCCATTAAAATCATGCTTCAATGGTTTTTGACCATTTTTACCCGCTCTTTCTGTTGTTGTTGTTGGCCCCGGCTTGAAAGAGGTTTTTTTTTCCAGCTTTGTTGCATCGCCAGATGAAGGCAGCGTACAAAAGTTCCAAGCCAAGTGGCAAAGTGGAACGTGGAGCCGAGAGCACGGAGTGAGTTGAGTTGAGTTGAGCTCGCCACGCCCACCATTTCTGTTCTAGGTAAATGAACCTATGGAACGCTTGCCTCCTAAATGATTTACGCACTTTGAGAAATTTAATGGAGCAATTTTCGCAGTCAGTTGAGGGGAGGGGGGGGAGGAAATCTTGAGAAATTGCCAGGGGTTGGGACTACAGAAAGTGACTGGGCGAGACCCAGAGCTTTAACTTGTTAAATCAGCACTTGTTCTTAATATTTTCAGTAAATTTAAAATTAATTTAATTTTTTTTTAAGCATTCATAATAATAAATAAATAAATAAATTTATTTTATTTAAAGGGATTTCTACTACATATTTACATAAAAATCCTCAACTTTTCCCTTCCGTATCTGATATCGTTCAATTGCCATAGTGCTCTATTTATCTGTGGGTAACCTCAGATTCGTTTTCAATCTCTTGGTGTTATCCTGCGAATTTATTGTTTGTTTATTTATTTGTCCCCTTGTTGAGCAACCTGACAGCCATTCTTTCTCTTCGGCTTGCATAAAACATCAAAAGCTGTGTGAAAACCGAATCCTCCTGCCAAGGCTTGAACGCCACCCCCACTTCCTTCCCCCATCGCACATGCTAAACAAATATGGACCATGAAGCTGGGAAATATGAACAAAAAAATGCTGGAGGGGGAGGGGAAGGAAAAACCGAATGATGGCGGCCCCTAAAGCTGCGCTATGATTTTTTCCGAATGTTGTTCGCTGCTTATACTTTTTTTTCCACTACGCTGCAATTCAGTGTTGTTGTTTTGTTTGGTTTTCGTATTGTAGTGCAGAGAAAAAAAATAAAATCGCATAAACAAAAGGCGCCCTAAAGTTGATTTCCGGTTTCCGCTCAAATGGCTGCCTCTACCACGGACACCACCCCATTTCCCACCCGCCTCCCCCAATTTTCGTGTGAGAATTCCGTGCGAGATTGAGTGCAGCTGCAGGGTAATTGCTGGTATGTGTGCGTGGAGGCGTGTGGGTGTGTGGGCGTGTCTATTGGGGTGTGTAAATTTCATATTTTATGATTGACTCCACCCATGCAGTTTGGAAAACTGAAAATACAATCAAAAACAAAATACTTCCACAAAAACTAACGATATAAAACTTAAAGCTCGGCCAGGAAAATCACTAAAAATGTATGTGATTTTATTATCAAAGTTGATTACTTTTTATGACATCAAAAAACCAAAAATCCCTGGGCTTACGGAATCAAAACTCATTAAAATATTACTGTTTAAACCTTAAGTTCCGTAGAGTCAAAAAATATACCCTTTTTTTCTTCGGAATTATGATTTTTAAAGTTTACCTCTGTTTTTTTTAGTTTCCGACACACAGTGCAAATCAACTACTACTACTTTTTTGTACTTGATTGGATGAATTGGCCTTTGGCATGGCCCATGAATTGATAGAGAAGCCAGAAATAAAATGGCGAAAAAAGCAGAATGTTTGCATGACTGCAGATGGTTGATGGGCAGATGGGGGAGGGGCCAGAAACACATGTTCCGGGGCTGAGGCCTAATTATGATGGACGGCAAACACTTTTGGTGTCCTGTGCTGGGCCCACTAATGAAGCCCTCCCAAGTGCGACAGATCAAACACACAGCACGCGCGCCGTCCAAGAATTATTTCGACTCTCCGAGGAACTCAGGCGGAAACAAAGCAAATAGTCAAAGGAGAGGGGAGTGGGGAAAGGGGAGAGGGGAGCTAGGAGTAGCAAGGAATCGTGTGGCATGTGGCATTGTCATTTGTCTTTGGCCTGTTGTTTCCTACCTCACTCCCCCAAAGGAGCTTCCTGATTGCGTGTTGTCAGCACATTACCGCCAACATGTTCAACACATTAACGTTTTGGCCAAAAGGGGAAGTTTGGAGCTGAGGAATCTGGTGTATATGGGGTTCTCTATTTATTTAGTGCCACATCACTTACTTTTCGGCCACTTTTGATGGGACATTTACAATTTTAGTGAAAATAAATAAGGGTCAAAAGTATATTCAGCATTATAACAACAGAACCTTTGAATTCATTGTACCTTTTAAATAAAAAAATAATACATTTTAATTCTAAAGTAAAATAGTATTTTTTTAAGTATCCCAGATATTTTAGCTTTTACTTCTCTCAAGCAGAAACCCGCTTCTCTTCCTCACATAAAATCCTTATTTATAAGGGCAAACCGAAATTCAACCGCAGCGTGTAAATTAAATTTCCCGCAAGGCAGAACGGTCAGCTAGCTTATAAATTTTCAATTGATGGGAACTCACTTTCCCCCGACCCATCCGCCTTCCTTCACCAAGTTGTACCCAACTCCATCAATATTTAATTGAGCTTAACCTTTTTTCACTCACTCGCCGTTGACCGCAGGAGTTTCAACGTCAAGTTGAGTCCCAGTCCCCACCCCCTCGAAAAAGAACAACAAGAGGGGACAACTCAAATGAAACTTCAATTATTCCACGTAAAAAATAAGCAGCTGAAGGTGAGGAGTTTACTTACTTTCCTTTTTTTTGTGTGGGTACAAATTGTGGAGTTTTTCCCGACCATAAACTGTAACTAAAACAAGAAAAGAAACGAAATAAACCGAATTTTTATTCACTTTGTTGTTTTCGGCCTTGTCACGATTTCGTGTTTACAAAGAACCCGAGGTATATGGCAACTGGCCACCCGATTTTGTGGGTTGAATCTTTTCATTTCGCCGTCGGAGCGGCCACCTTTGTGCCGGCCATCCCCAAAATGCCCGTTTGCACTTATTTGTTTGGTGATTTGTTTGACTTGCGTGTCGATGATGACACAACACAAAACATCAGGAGCAGCAAAGGCAGCAGCAAAGGCAACGGCAACAGCAATAAACAACAAAAGGAGCAACAAAAACGTTAAGTGAAATTTTTGCCACCCACAAAAAAAAAGGAATGGGGGAAAACCACCGCCACCATCACCATCACCCACACCTTACATACAAACAAACAAAGAAACTTATAATAATCATAAAAAAGGCAGCACAGCAGACGGCAGATGTCGCATTGCATACAAAAAGGCGCTGGGCCGAGGAAAATGGGTGGGAAAACGTGCGAGGAGCGGAAACGGCCAACTGACCGAAAGCGGAAATTGTTGCAAATGTCAGCAGCATTTTTTGTATATGCATGTTTACCGACAGCCTTATTTATCGATGGTCAGAAAGTAGGGGTGGGAAATAAAAGGGAGAACATTTTTTACAGACAAAATGACAACTTTGCCAGAAATGGAAAAATAGTAAAAAGCGATACAAGCATTATTTTTAAACATAAAATATATAATATATATAATGATTTTCATTTTTAAGTGAATAAAAATAATCCTGAAATAATAATAAGCTCAAGTAAAACGCGTATCATCTTGAGGAACAGCACAATTAAATCGTTATTCCCCAGAAAGAAAACCCACTGCGTGCCAGAAAACGAAATCCATTTTTATTATGCTTTAATTACTTTTTTTGCACTCTTTCCCCATTTTTTCCTCATTTTTTTTTGGTCGGTCTCGTTTATGAGGCGTTTGCATGTTGGGTCGATTTGATGGCAACGCATAAACAAGAACACGAGACAAGGACAAAGAGCTGTATTTAGAGAGAGACAAAGCAGCGACTAATGAGTTTTTAGGGGGCTAAGAGACGGGGCTCCCGGGTGCGATATACCGGGCGTAATGAGCAAAGAAACCAAAGGGCGAAAAAGCAGCCGCAAAATGGTCAAATCCAAAGAGCAGACTGGGCTCAGATCAGCTGGGGGAAAATGCGATTCCAGAAACAGTTAAAGGGAATATTAATGATGATGGCAGGAGGAATACGGAGCAATTCGGCGAAAATCCCAGAGGCCAGGATGAAAACAAACATTGCTAAGAAAACTCTGCCGACCTGCAGTGTTTGCCAGGGTTTATGACTGCATTTCTTCCTTCTTTTTCCATCACTTCTCTCACTTTCTTCCCACTTTCACCCCGCCCTTTGGCCCACGCATATATAGGTAATTAAGAATTATGGTCCTGCGAGTCGAGGCCGAACAGAACTTATTAATTTCTGCATTATTCAAGCGTGTAATTTATGTGTTCAGCTGGCATTTTTAATTGCATTACACGGCGGTAGGTTAATGCATGTTAAATGCATAATGAGCCCCGCAAGCCGATGGGAAGAGCAGAAGTGTCACACGAGGTGACGTCGCATGGCGTTTGTTTTATTAATTGAAGTTTAATCAGCGACAGCTGCCACAAGTCACGTTCCATTTTCCATTTCCCCCCGCTTGGCTGCAAAAGGTCAAATTCAAATCCACTTCCCGAGTTTTAAAGCCACTTTAACTGCTTCTCATAACAATTTCAAACTAACTTGAACTACTTATCCGGGATCTTGGATCCAACGACCTTTAGTTGAGTGCAGCTCCTCTTCGATTCTTTTTATGTTGGCACCTCTAGTTTTACACAAATTATTTCCGATAACATCTTGAGAGCCCTGCCTCTCCTTTCCGTCCTTTTCTTTCTGCTGGCCTCAACCTTTTAATAATTTCATTTAGCCCGTAATTGTCTTTAGCCAAATTGAATTAAGCCACCTCCCGAACTCGTTCCCTATCAGCCAGAAAGGCAACTTCATCGTTTTTTCTTTTCTTGCTATCTTATAAAGTCTTTAGCTGCACTGAAAAAAATATTTTTAACATTAAGAAGTCTTGTAAATTCAGAAAAATATTTTTTCCGTTCAAAACCAATTTTTTATAAATATTGTGCACTATATAATATGATATAATCTCAAAATTACATTCTTAAAATTATATTTAAATTTCAGAAAATTATTATTCCAACTTTTAGCAGTACTTTAGATATTATCCCTATTTTATTTGCAGTGTAGCCTAAGCCAAACTTAGAGGTTGGCACTTGACTTGGCCTAATGGCGCTCAAGATGCTTCAAGGACTTGGCCGCAAAGTGGACATTGTTAAGGGAATGGTACCTGACCTGATTGGAAATGGAATTTGAAAGTGGCACAGGCGGGTCCCGAAAACATTTGACCACGTAAAGCAATTTGCCAACTGCATCAATGTTAGCTTAAAAGCCTTGTCAAAAACAAAAACAATAAAGGAAGGAAAGGAAAAAGAGCAGGAAAAATCCGAAAACTCAACTCTTTGGCATTTCGAGGGGAAAAGAGCAAGGACAAATAAAATGCAAATGTAAATAAGTAAATAAAATACACACAGTTGGCATTTTGTTTGCAGGGGCGGGGTGAGAGTGTGAAGAGACCCTCAAAGGGGGCGTGAATTGTTTAGCCCGAATTCATTGGGCCAAAAGGCACTAGCTTTCCCTTTCTTTCCCAGGCATTTCTAGCCTCATTTCCCCGCTCTTTTTTTATATTTTTAGCCATATAGTAGGTGAGCAACAGTTGCGGCAGGGAAACTGCAAACTTTGCCTTCTGTTTGCGTTAGACAGCCTGACAGTCTGACGCGCGCCACCTAGTGGCCAAAACTCAAACTCTCAACTTTGATATTCTTTTGGCCATTATTCTATTTGCAATTTTGCGCACAAACAACGGCAAATAAATAAGCAAATTGAAAAAATGTGAAACAAAATAATGCCAGCAAACTGGAAAACTGCAAGGCTGCCAGGGGAGTGTGTAGACGGTGGAAATGGCAGGCAGGGAAAACTGAAGCAGCTACCATTTTGGCACATGGCAATTTCCGTTGAGTGCACATGACAAAAATGTGGAATGTGCAGAAAAAGTGCCAGAAGAAGGGGGGCCAGGGGGCGAATTCCTTCAGCAAACTGGCAAAAAGTTAAAAGTTTAATTGTGCGCAACTTTGGGCAGGATGTGATGTCAACCCAGGCAACGGATCGGGCCAAAGGACATCTGTGACAACTTCTATTAAGTTTACTTTATATATATTCTCACATTTTGCATTTAAACAAAGCAGAGACGTGCTGCCACAAACTTGTTGGTGCAGTCGGAGCATTCGGAGCAGTTAGAGGGCCAAGTGGGTGGAATCTGGATGGGAACTGGGGACCAGGGGTCACTCGATGGCATCGCACACACTTTTATATGGCAGGTTGCGCACACTTGACTGCTCGATGGCCCCAGAAGTCGGCCACTTTGCATAAGTTTCAGGACTCTTGGGCAGGGCTCTTCTGCTTCCTCATCCCTAAAATCAAGTCCCCAATTTTTTACTGCTCAGTTAAACATGGGAAAAATAATAGATGAATGAAATACTTGGTTTTATATTATTTAAATCTTATTAAATTAATTAAAAACAATTTCAAATTAAAACTAAATTGTAATTTCAATAGTTCAAAAATCCAGGCAGCTCTTCCACTGACTGCTGCGCTTTCTCCTGCCCATTTCAAGATGTTGTTTTTAATCAAAATCCGATTTTTCCGCAGTGAAGCTGGGGGAAAACTGGCTGCCTGGCTCATAAAACGTTTAAATGAAAGAAAAGCAATATGTTGCCGCCTGCAGATGACAAGCAAACATTCGTGGCCAGGATGCAACGGGCGGGGATCTCGGAGCTCGGGTTCTCCTGGCCCTCTGGCTTGAGGTCTCTGTAAAATATTTACCAACCATCAGCCGCTGTCATACTTTTTTAATTGACTTATCAATAATTCATGTGGCTCACACACACAGGGACACACGTGAAGGAGCAGAAGGAGCAGAAGAAGTGGGAGGACAGAGCCGAGAATGAATACTCATAAATACAAATGAAGTCAGATTGCAGTGTGAATGAATAGGACAGAGGTTGAGAGAGACAGAGAGTGAGAGGATTCGGGTAGGGAAAAGGTGAAATGCATTTACAACTCTTTTTCCAGGTCCAGGTCAACGACCATCAACCCCAAGCCATCTTTACTCTTAATCCCCTCGCACTGCAGCAAGATTGCCTTCGTTTACTTTTCGGCTTGATATTTATTTTGATTAATTTAAGTCTCCTAGTCGGTAATATTTTTCATTTTCATGTGCAGCTTTATCATCCTTCGCCCAGGATCTTTCTCGCCTTTATATATCTCTTTTTTTTTGGCAAAGACTGCAGGGAAGTGGGGTAAAATGCAAGTGGAGCCAAGTGATTGATGCATTTTTAATGCGAATTTCCGGTGGAAATTCCAGCAGTAAGGCGGCAAAAGGTCCTTAATACATTAGAGACTATCTCTGGATTTTTTGAAATATATTCCTGTTTAAATATGTTATTTTATTGGCTTTGGTATAAGCCAAGACTTACAAATATTTGTAAGATCTAGCTTTTAGATTAAGATATTAAACAAGTTTATTTAGTAGGTTATAAAATAATGCATTTCCACTAACTTTTCCTTTTCCATTAACCTTTGGCCAACTACTTCAGTAAATTTCACAAAATCACGTGCACATAAAAATCCATAATCGCAGTAGAACCAAGAAAAGTAAAACAAAAGTCGGAACATTTTTTTGTTTTTATCAAGGATGAAATCAAATTTAACGCATCGCTTGGTAGTAGTGGTAATGCTTTTTTTAGCCCCCCCTTTGTGTGCGTGTAAGGCCACGTACCCACTTGACATGAAGGCAGTGCAGCGGAGCGCAAAAAGGGGTGGAGGTGCCCAGGCCCCACCCAACAGGGGGGCTGAATGGTGGGGTGGTTGGGCACGTGCCGCGCGGATTACGCGTGGCATGCTGCTGCGAAGAAATATGAAAGGAAAGCAGCGTGAAATATGTGTAGCATAAGACAAGGCGCATAATCAAAATGTAAGCAACAACAAAACATAGCAGAAGCAGCAGCAGTAGCACCACCAATGGATGCACATGCCACTTACACAAGTGCAAAGGCGTCGCACCACCCAACCACCACCTCTCCCTTTTTCATGCAGTCTTCATAAAGCAGCAGGCTATCCCCCCTTTCTGCCCAAAAACAAAGGGCGCCGTACAAAAATCTTACGCCCGAGCTGCCAGTTGATGTAGCGCACCATTATTTCAGGGGATTTTTAAAGGAGGTGGTGCTTGTATATTGGGCCAGCACTCCATATATCGATCATGCTAGAGAGCAGCTCAAAATCAGGCAAAAGTCTTTAAATGCATCAAATGAAAGCGAGCGAATGAAAGGGATGTTTATTCAGTTTATGGACTCTCAAATAATTTCTATTTCAGCTCCATAAATCACTCTTATAAACCGAATAAAGAGGAAAAGCTTATAATCAGTATTTAACTGTTTTGAAAATATGCATTAAAGTACATTATACTTTAAGCTGCCTAAATTGGCAGAAACTGTCTATCCAACTGTCAAAATTTAAACTTTGCATTTCTTTAAAGTCCAAACCCCCCAAGATAATCCCCAGAATAATTTGCATGGACCTTGCTTATGTACATAAATGTAAATTTCAGCCCAAATTCTAGTACTCTACTTAGAGTTTCGGCTGCCCAGAAAAAGTTAGCGCGACTCTCCACCCAATTCCATGCAATATTTCAGTATGCAGGATTCGGATTCCGTATTCCGTATTCCATATTCCCCAAGCTGTCACTTTTGTCGCATTTCACTGCTGGGCCAAACTCTTTTTCGCTCTCGCTTCCCAATGCTCCCTTTTTTCCACTCTTATTTTGTATATCTTTCGGATAGAGAAATGGAAGCTGTCACTCACCTCTTCCTCATTGCTGGCCGTGTTCACCGAGTCCATGCTCTGCGAAAGTCCCAGCGGGGCCAAAGCCATCTGATTCTCCATTATGGGGCTGCTGTTGCTGTTGTTCAGGTTGTTGTTGCTGTCGCTAACGGCCGATGTTGCTGGCGTGCCAGTTGCTGTTGCTGCCGTAGCTGTTGCTGTTGCTGTGGGGGCGGCGCTGGTGACGCTGCCTGCCGGCGAGGGCGTGGTCGGCGCGGATGCGGTCGCGGAGTTGGACTCGTGCGAGTGCGATTCGTGGGCGGGACTGTCCGGCAAGCTGCCGCCGCTGGTCGGCACCGCAGCAACGGATGTTGCTACTGGCACAGCCGCTGATGTTGCTGCTGCCGAGCTGCAGTTGGTGTTGCTGCTGTGCTTGTTGCTGCTGCCGCTGCTGTTGCTGGTGGTGCTCACCAGGATATGTTGCTGCTGCTGCTGCTGGGGAGCGTATCGGTGCAGCTGGTAGCCGCCGTAGTGGGCCAGAGATTGCTGCTGGGCCTGCTGTTGCTGCTGCTGGTGTTGCTGTTGCAGGTGTTGGTTTAGCAGGGCTGCTGCTGCCGCCTGGTTGAACTGGGCCAGTCGCTGTTGTTGCTGTGCCTGCTGCTGCTGTTGCGTTGAGGCCGCGACGGCGTAGGCAACTTGTTGCTGCTGCACTTGCTGCTGTTGCTGCTGCACCTGCTGCGCGTGCTGCTGCTGCTGCGCCTGTTGCTGCTGCTGATGTTGGTGGTGGGCGGCAACGGCGGCCGCGAACTGTGTGGGATGGGCGAAGCTCAGCTGGTGGTGGTGGGGATGCGAGATCGGATGCGAATGCGAGATCTGATGGGAGTGGGCGATCTGGTGGGTGTGGGCGATCGGGTGACCTTTGACCGCGACGGGCACAGAGACGGGCAGCGGTACGGAGACCGGAACGGGCACGGGAACGGTCACCGGCAGCACGGAGACGGCGGCGGCACACTGGCGCTTGGGCGACGGCGACAACACCTGTGGGGCACTTGCTGGCGTCTGCGGCAGCGTCGGCCTGCGTTTAATCGCAATCGACGAAATGGTGATGGCTTTTTCAAACACCGCCTGCTGGTTGTTGTTGTTCTGGTTGGCGCTGCTGATCTGATTGATCGATGGTTGGCTCGATGGGATCGGGTTTGCGGGACTGCCGGTCTGAATGGCTCCTGGTGTCGTCGGCCCTGCTGGCAGCAGTTGCAGTTGCTGTTGCAGTTGCAGTTGCGGTTCGGCGGCTGCTGCAGCGGCGGCGGCGGTGGCGGCTATGAGCAGTTGATGATGGCTGCCCAACAGGTCCTGGTAGTTGGCTATCTTGACGAATCACTTTAACTGCAAAGGTACAAGAAGGGGAGAAAGTTGATAAATACATTTAAATTAAATACAAAAACAAATTAAATTAAATGATATCTATAAAAATCGGGAAGTTTAGTATAATTAACATAATGAACCCTTCAATTGGAAGAACAAGTAACCAACGCAGTTTTGTCTAACTTACTAGGTTTATTAGTATTTAAATATAGTTCAGTTTATAAATTATACTTCTTTTTTTATTTTATTGCCTAAAATATTTAAAAAAAAAAATTCAAATATTATTTTCTATTTTGTATTACACAATGAATATATTTTAGTTCACCAAGATATATATTTTTCCTCTCTATAAAAAAGATAGATTTTTCAACTTTGAATAAAAGTAAAATATTTGTACGGCGTATAAGTTATTGTTCTTTCGATATGCAAATAATATTTCGATATTGTCGAAATACTTTCGGGTTTATTTAACATAATGCAAATGTTTACACGAGAGGAAATGGGGAGCACGAAGGTCTTGAACAACACTGCATAAATCAAAAGCAAATATGACGAGAAATGTGTTCGATGGAGAGTGAGAAGAAAAAGCGGGTGACAAACATTGAGCTGCAAAATATACTGAAAATTACAAATATGGAAAGCTTTATGACAAACACTTCCGAAAAATCTAATTTATTGAGATGGTATTAAATGAAAAATGGTAATAGGGCAAAAAGGCATATTCTCTCTCTCTACTTCGATCTCAAAACATGTTCATTTGGCAGATGTTTCTCGAAGCAATCTGCATTTTAGATTGAGTACGTTGGCAAATATGCAGAGAATGTAAATAGAAAACACAGACGGCCCTTGTTGTTTCTTGCAGTGTAGCACACACTCACTTATTCTTATCATAGTGAGACATCAGCAGCAGCAACAACAACAGCAACAACAAGGCCAGCTGCCGGCAACTCCATTGCGTAGTTGGGTTTTGGGTACGAAAAAAATTTAAATACACAGAGGCCAGAGCAGCAAAATGGGAATAACAGCAACCGCAAGGCAAACAAACAAACAAACAAACGAAAACCCAGATACACAGGGTACGAGTATACTATCCAGAATTCACTTGAGAGCTCAGGGGGAAACAACTTGAAAATTGAGCTGACAACAAACCGAAATTGTATTACAAACGCTCGCTTGAGCTGGCAAAAATATGCACATAACTAAAGTTCGGATCTCGAAGATATGTTATGGGATCTCAATATGCATATGGATGTGAATGTGAGTTTATGTGTAAATATATGCGGGACGGAGCTCAAACAAGGCTTTGAATGTGGATTATAATAGAGCAAGGACAAGCCCCATTCCATTCTCCATTTCTCCCCACTTCGACGCCTGTGTGAATTGTATCTATTCAGCTCGCTTTTCCCGATACCCCGACACTTTGCATATGACAAATTATGCAGACGATAAACCAACTTCTAAGACTTCATCAGCTCTGAGGAGGAGGAAGTCGATTCAAGACCTAATACGAATTTAATATGAGCCCCACCAATCAGCGGACAATCGGTGATTTGGTGGGATGGCAGGCACCACTAATCCTGTGTGATTAATAATTGATCGAAAAATAACCGAACCAACCGCACTATGAATATATTATAGACAATGGAGCTGAGATGTGTGTGGGGGTATACTTAAAACTGTGTATCAATATCGAGTGGCGTGAGATTTATGGCCAAAAATTGCGGACACATTGCGATTAATGGGCGGCCAAACAGGCATATGCGCAATGGCCAGAAAACATGCGAAATATATCACTCCAACTTATATTCAGCATTTATGGACTCGAATATAAATGAAATTGATTTCCGTTAGGGCAATTAATTAATTTTCCGAGCTGGCAATAACAACTTGTTGCCGTAATTTGCCTGATCAGATAATGCGATATTGTGTGTATAATAGAATGGAATTTTTCCCAAAAGAGCCGGGGCTCTGATTTAGAATTCTCTCTATCTCTCCATCTCCCTTTCTCCCTGAAATCTGAATTCTCAATGCACTTTTGCAGCAATAAATAAGTGACTAACACTCACAAGGTATTGTTTACATAAGCAGCAGCAGCAGCAGGAACAATAACGCTACAAATTCTAACAAAATACAATGGAAAAGGGCGGGGAAAATCGGTGGAGGGAAGCCAGAGAGTAACAATAATGACGCTGACTATCTACCATTTTGTTGTTGCTGTCTATTCCAATGCCATGGAAATTAGTCGGTAGAAATGTGAAAAAAGTGAACAGAAAAGGTCGGAGCACAAAACAGCGAGTCATAAATATTGCTAATGAATTTCCCGCACGCTTTGCTAAACAACAACACCCAACCCAACCAAACCGAGCCGAATCGAGTCGCTCTTTTTAACTATGCTGGAACGGAAGTTGGGAGCGGGAGCATTTGTTGTTTTGGCATAAAATAAATATAATAAAATGTAATTTTTATAATGACAAATGCTTTGTTGTCTGTGGCGCGCCCTCTGGGCAATTATTGCCGAAACGGAACGAAATCAAATCAGAAATTGTGTATCCCAAAAGGCCGCAGCGAAATCTAGAGCAAGCCTAAGCTTTACAGATCAATTTGGATGATGGCCGTTGAAAATCAGAAATCTTATTCAGCCCGCTGGCAAAGTCGATTTGCCTGCTGTTCGCTCGATTAGCTTGGCAATTGGATAAAGGCCCAGTCAAGTCTTCCCTTCTCCACCGCCGAATCGAGTCGAGATCCATTGTAAAAGATGGAAGCACACACACGCGGGCTAATAGATGCACGCCCACGATCCTCAGGGGCATTATGATGATGATGATGCCGATGATTGGCTGGCAAACGAGTTTTGCCATAAAAATAAAGATGATTTTGGCCAGATCACTTGTCAGCAACCGAGATCACAATTAGCATTGCTAATGCGTGAGGATAGTAGACAAAGCCCGAAGTACTCGTATCTGTAAGTGCGCTGCAAGTATCTGCAGCTCCCACGTGATCCGTTTTCTGTTTTAAGGTTTTTTTAGATTCGTAGATTCGTAGATTGTTGCGCATTCCGCTCGTTGACAGCACTTGAGGTATACGAATTGATATAGATACATGCAAATATATCGTGTTTCGTGTCAAATGCCCAAATTCGTCAACAGTTCCCCCATACTGATGATGATGATGATGATAATAGAGGTGGCTATTACTATGGAAGAGCCCGGAATTGGATGAGCTGACACGCCTAGTGGCACTCGAATGACAATTCGTCTCCATAGGCCAAGTGGTTCTGTCCATAAAATGGGAAAAATACACATCCACCTTCATTGTTATTGCTATTGCTCTGCACTCGCAGTGCGACTCGTTCGGCAGTTGCATAATTAATATTTAATAAGCCAAGTCAAGAGCATTGCCAAAAGTTTTCTCGAGTGAAATATTCCGTTTCTCAGGTTTTCCCTTCTCCTTTTTATTTCACCTCTTCTTTATCTACTTGTCTACACTCGCAAATTTGATGAACTCGTAAGTTTAGCGGGTTGGTTAGCTATTTTAAGAAGGAGTTTTGATTAATCCTTTCATAAAAAATATAAAGAATACGTTATTTCCATAATGATAACTTTATAATTATTTTTTTAATTTGTTTTTACTTTGATTTACATTTTAGTAAGTCTGAAGATTAAAATATAAACAGTTTTAGGGATTTTAAATATTTTAAATTTATTATTCTTCAAGCTTTCCCTTTATTTTAACAATATATCTGGTATCTCTAAACTAATAAAATAGGACCTATAAAAAACGGCCAGTAGCAAATTCCACCCATAACGGGTTGACATAAAAATCTAAAAAAATCACATTAACTCGTGTTATTTATAATGGTATATTATATGGATCCATCTATTTTACATTCTATTACGTAATAGCTCTGTTCTGGCATTTAATTTCCCCTTCTTCGCCTAGTTTGACTTTTGTAAGTTGGCTAATTCATACTTTGCTCTTTCCAAGGTTATTTCTGCAGGGCATGATAAGTTCGGCTTGCCCCACAAGTTCTCCCACCCGAATGTTTGTTTTCGTTTTCAACTTTTCCCCCGCCAAAGAGACAGAGACTGAGAGGAAGTCTCGGTTTTGGCTCGTTGCGATGCTTATGTGCCGCATACATTATGATGCTCGAGCAACATTTTTTATAACTTGGCATGCTCCAATTCTTTGCCGCAAGAGCCCGGCTCATGCCTCACGGCTCACGGCAGCCATCGGCTGGGGGAGATGGCTGGGGGATTGCCGGTGGAAACTTGAGGATGAACCATTCCGAATGTGTGCGCAAGTATCTACGAGATAGTTTGTTCTGGCCAACTTTTTTTCCGCCTTGCCTTTGGCTTCGAATCTCTCTCTGTATCTCTGTGTAGACATGAATACGAAAAAGAAGAGTGTGTTTCCTTCGTTTTTCGGAAAATTACAAAATCCATTAAGTTGCTTGCACGCAACTTAAACATAAATCCATCATACGCCATGTGGCACACATACAGAGAGCGAGGCAAGGACAAGTTGCAAGTGGTGGATGGGTGGTATGGGGTATCTTACATGGTATAGGTAGCATATACATATAGCATGCACCAGCCACGCCCACTAATGTGCCGCCCCTGCGATGCTGATTCGGCTGCTTTTATTATCCACGCCATATTTAATGCACAAACATTCAGACACTCGAGTAGGTAAGTAGGTTGGGCCCCGTCTACATCCACGTCTATATCTTTGGCTCTGCTCCGTACACCCCCCTCTTTCCTTTTCCTTTTCCTTTTCTTCAGCCTGCCGCCAGGCTTTCAATTTAATTTCCTTGCCCGACTTGACTTGACTTTAGTTTGAGTCTGTCTGACTGACGAACTTTGTGCTTACACTTTTCTCCAGTGCCCCTCGATACTTTCCAATTTGCTTTCAATGGAAGCGAACCCACCTCTTCGCCCGCCCCTTCCGATGGGATGTGTATCTTTTAGCTGATAGCTCGAGATACCATAAATCATAGAACCGATTACGCCAAATTGCAAACGTTAATGTAATAAAACCTCGGACCCAAAAATTGCCAGCGGAGAAAGAGCAAGCGATGTGGGAAAAGTAGAGCCCACGTCTTGGGAGAATCGAGCGGAGAAAGACGACAAGACAATAGACACGCTCTGTGTGTGAGTGAGCTTTAGTCTGCAGAATCTAGTTCAAAAGTTCAAGCGAAAAAGCGGAGATTGAAAGACACCAGAAGACACGATCGCAGAGAAAGGGAGTTCGGAATGAGATTGCTCTTTTTTTTTTGGGAGGGCTACTGTCTTGGGACCCACTTCTGGGTATTTATAGCAGGGTCCAGCAGTGAGCTAGCCGCTCTTTGTGGTTTTCGAGACTGCTTCCAGCCAGCTAGCAGTTACCATTTAGCATTTACCAATCAAAGCGTAATGCCAACTTGGCCAGAGGACCGCAAATCAAACGCCAGGCTTCAATGTGCATCAATGATTTTCGTTCGTGTCGGTGACAAGTACTATAAGCTCTGTTCAAAACAATACGGTACGATTAAGGTGAGGAACTCGGGGCTGAAGGCAATTTTGTAACCGCACCAAACGAACGAAACTGGAGCCGATGACAAATGCCCTGACGCCTGACAAATGCCATTGTCGTCGTCTCCATCATCATCAATGTCGTCGAGATGCCTCCCCCTTTTGCACCCACCACCCACTGGCCCTTTTGTTGCCGCAATCTCGGGCGCTTCCATTAGCATTCGCAATTAATTTCCATCTGTGCTGAATTTTTACAAATTTCTAAGCCAGCCCGGGGAAACGCAAAGCCATGAAATGCGGAAAAAATCCAACACAAATCGCTGGGGAAAAATCTCTAAGCTCTCTCGGCTGAACATATAACTTTATATGTCCCTCTGTATACACATTTCTATTCTGTTATTATTCCACCAACTGAGGCTAATTAACATTAATTTTGCATAATTAAAGCGGCCAGAGAGCGACGGAAGCCGAAAAACAAAAGAAAAAAAGACCGAAAATAGTTGAGGGGCCGGAAAATCTCCCTGAGTAAGCAGCAATCCCCGGATTGTCTGTCAGTGGGTCAGTGTCAAGGGTTTCCCTTGAGGAGCGAAACAGGGAAAAGCTTTCCGGCCAGCTCAATTTATATAAATTTCCATTGCGAGTTTGAGTCTGATGAAGAGATAAGCCCTCATTTGATTACTCAATTATTTTGCATAAATTAAGAGTATTGCCGTTTGGCCTTTGGCAAATCCCCGGCAGACCGCAAAAATCTATGAAAAGCCAAGACGATTTGTGGTTAATGTTTGGTGAAGTTGCGGTAAAACTAATAGAATTTTGCTAGCCAATTTATTTAAAGTAGTTTCAAAGAATAGTTTGGGACCTGAAGTAATCTTAGTATTTTGGGAAGAAATATACATTTTCTGTGGAATTTTGAAGGGAATTATTTAAGTGCTGCAGCTATTACTATTACTTTGGCCGCAACTGTACGAAAATGTGACTACATCTAGCTACTTCCGCTTGGCCATTCATTCAGCTGAGTACTCTCCTCTGTGCATTTCTGAAATTGCCTCGAATTAAGCGCAAAGTGCGTGTGCGTCTTCAACTGTTTGCAGCTCTTTCTTTTTCATAAATTGCGCTTTGTTTATTATGCCGCCCCCTTTCGAGCCCCCTCCTTTCAGGCCGCCATTCATTGCTGACCCGGCTTGGGAATGATGTCATTAATTAATGTGAATGAGTTCAGTATGATGTCAATTAGCTGCGGAAAGCGCACTTGGAGGCAGGGCAGCTGAAGCATCGGCTCAGCAGGCAAAGTGCATTGGATAATTTGTTATTGGACAGAAAACCACCCACACACACGACCAAAAAATATAAAAACACAGACAGACGCACTGGCGACTCAATGAATTCCGGAAGGCCTGGAGACTCCCTTCTTTTTTTCGATTATCATAAGCAGCTGCTCTTCTGCGCTTAGGAAAAAGAAGCTGAAAGCTTTATCTTCGGCAGGCCGAAAACTTTGGCCAAAAGTACTTAACAATAGTTAAGACCCACTCGGAAGAGCCACTAAAAAAAAACGAAGGCTGGCATAATCATTAAAACTCGACTCCCAATGGGAAAAAGCCGAGACCAGAAATATAATAACACTAAGTAAATGCAATAAAATGAAAATCCAACTGGGGAAATTTCGCCATGATTTATTATTGTTGGCGAACAAAAAGTAGTACAGCAAAAGCGTAGCAGGAAAACAAAAGTAAAAGGCATTATGCAGATCAAACTGGATGGAAAACTTTTGTTAGCTCTGCGCTTACTTACGAAAACATTTTTGTGTTCTTTTTTGGGGGCAACCAAGAACTTCGCTTTCAACTCACCTGCAAAGATAGAAGAGAAAGACTCATTAGTTGTTTATTTATTAGGAATTTTTTACTTAATTCGCTAAGTAAAATAATCAAATCTCAAACTTAGCGGCCAATTAAATTGGTTATTAATGAAGCAAATAATATATGGAATTGATTTATGCCTCTTAAAAGGCATAAATTACATATTATTTCTTTGAAATTTGTTGCAGCCCTGCAGATAAATATTTACAACTCATGAAAAATCAATTAAATTCAGCTTGGAAGGGTCAGAAAGGAATATGCAAAATTTAAATGGTTTTTCAACTAACACAGAAGCGTTATAAATTTCTATTTGGCAAAGATTTGAAAGCTGCCCAAGTCGAACTTGGATGTGTTCCCTTTTGCTGACCAAAATTGCATGCTCCAGACAAACGATTCTCTCTCGAGTGTGGTCATTGATTTTGGGCTTTGTTTTTGCTTTTCTGGCTCTATCTCTGGCCAATTGTTGCCACAATTTGTTAATGCAAAAAGGCGAAAGGCAGAAATATCGAAGCCCCCATTCCGAGTTTAGTTTGTGATTTTGCGGTGTGTGTTTGTGCAGCGAAGGCGAAACAATTTTCTGTGGTCAAGAGCCTTTCACCAAACGAGAGCGTAAAAGAAGGAATGGAGTGCGGTGCGAGTTCATAGCTCACGAACTCCCCCTTCTAAATCTGTAACTGAGCCCCCTCTTACTCTTGGGCCATGGAAATTTGCTTAGCCCTGCTTCGCTCTTATCCCCGTTTAAACAATGGTTCGGTCCTCCACTCCTGGCCGACCTTTTGGGGCTTCCCCCCCCGGTCGGAAATGGGAAATAAATGGCCAGTGAGACCCTGCAATCAGCTTGCATTCTTATCTGTCAATGGGAAATCAGTCAAAGCTACGAAAGTGTATCCATCACGAGGAATTACCTGGCATACATTCACTCGATAGATACAAGAGTGTATCTCAAAGTGTTTTGCTGTCTTTGCTAATGATGTGCAAATACAAGGCTAGGAAATGGCTAAAAAAAAAGGCGAAGAAAAGCGGGCAAGAGAAAAATATATATGGAGAGTGAGAGGTGACAGATAAGGAAAGCCAGATAAATCAGCCTGAGCAAATTCTCAGTTTCTGGGCCCCTTGCCAGCAGCTGCATTCCCCAATTAGCTTCTAGCCAGGAAGAGAACGAGCGAAAGAGACAGAATGCAGTGGTGCGAGGTGGGGCAACAGCAACCCACACATAATAAAGTAAGTGACAACCCTTGAACAAAAACTCAAGCGATATTTACTTATAAGCAGCTCAAACTTGGTCTCCCAATCCTTTTTATCCTCAACTTCTGGTTCCTCGTATATTTACACATGATGTTTCATGCAGAGAGAGAAAAACTAGGCTCTTTTTATACGTTTGGAAGATATACCATTTTTGAAACTCAAGATCATGGCATAAGTTGGATTATTATACAAACTCAGTAAGACCAGTCTAAGTTCATATATATTTTAAGGACTTGTATTCACAGATATCACTTTTTCCTCTGTGAATACCTGTTCTGAGTTCTGAGTTCTCATGGGGTGGCAGTTTTGCCTGATTGGGGGTGTCTGGGCTTCGGCACACACACACACACACACTCGCACTCAGACTGTTCGAGTTTCGGATTACATGCTGGCAGCCCTTTTTTGATGGATGGATGGGCGCATTCTCTACCTTTTCCCTTTTGCTTATTTACTTAAACAAGAACACAGAAAACTGGTTGTCGCCGACGGAACGAAGAACCATGTGAGTAAATTCAGGGGATCCGTGGAGGGGGGCAAGCGGTTTACGGGGGGGCAGAACAAGTGACAGTTGGCACGGAAGTGGTTTTGATTTAATGCCGCTTGGTGCTGAATGACGCAAGATAAACAGATGCTACCCAGCGAATAACAGGTGTCGACAGGTGGGAGAAGAAGCGCGAGAAACGTAAATGAGAGACGGAGAGAAAGGAGGATGAAACTAAAGTCGATTAGGATGTACCTTAAATGGGTATCGTAAAGGAGGAACCTTTTTTGATTTATTTGCTGGCTGCTAAAAACAGCAGATTATCATAAATTCAAGCTAATATCTGTAGGTAATCATTTTTCAAATATTTCGAGGAAAGTATTTGATTACTCTTTTCATTTAAAATGTAAAAATAAAGCCTTTTTAGCTTTTTTAATGATTTAACACTACTAGAATTTCTCTGTGTTGAAAGACTAGAAGAATTTAAACCCATTTTGATTGTTCTAATGCGGTTTATCTAATTTGTAATTGCTGCCGAAAATGAAATTCCGAAACAGAGTAAGACGAAACCACAAAGCACAATCACAGTGAACGAAGGGCGAGGACTTAAGGACCAAGGACTGATGGGGAATTTGGTGAGAGCACCAGGAAATAGCAGCAGACGGAATAAATCCCCCCACTGGGCATACTTCTAGCTTATTGGCAATCAAATTGGGAACAGAGCTCGTGTCTCAGCCAAGGAATCTCGAGGCAGTGAGTCGGGGTGAAACTGGGAGTCTCAGCTGATTAGCATAATTGACTTTGTGTTAAATTTAGCATTTAATTAATGCCTGCGAGTGCAGGCGAGAAGGTAACGCATAATCATGGTGAATGTATCGTTAAGGCGATCCCTAACCATCGAATCGATTTGCGAGGCCGGGGCGATTTGTAAACCCCGAATTAGGGAAACTCCCCGATTGTTTGCTGCTCAGTTTGGCAAACACATGTGCTCTAGTTTCAAACCCCGAAACTCTCTCGGCGCGCCGGCACTTGAACAAAGCCCGGCCATAATTGACTTTTCCAGCGGAGGCAGCAGCAGACGCCGGCAGGCAAGCCACAACCACTTAACACCTCCCAACCACCCACAAGCAAAGCAGCAGCAGGCAGAAGGAAAGGCGTTCTAGAAAACTTTGGGCCAGGCCAACCCCTCGGCAAAGCACTTAACATGTTCATCAATTGCGCCCGCTCCGCCTCTTGCTTTTCCGGCCCAGAGCCACACAGCAGACACCCGACAAAGTGTCCCGGCTTACAGTGAAGCCTGGAAATGGGACAGTTAGGGGGTTGGGGTTGGGGTTGGGCAAATCTGGGCAAGCCAAAACAATGCAACGCTACGAACCAAGAAGAAGAAGCCAGAAATCCGCAGGGAGCGCGTTGAAATTGTTTGGCGACAGGAAAGGCAGCCAAGAAAAGTGGAACACTTTTAGACACTGAGGGAAATTGGTTAAAGTTAAGGGAAAATATTATTATGTCCTTGAAAATAGATTTTACAATTTTTAAAAAAGTTTGGAGCTGATTAAAAGTAAACTAAAAATTGTACGACTAGAACCAGTTGGGAATTATATGTTCGTAGTGGAGAAAGTATATAAATATTGAAATATTTTTATTTCTCTTTGAAAATATATGTTATGGCTTTGGGTAACCCCTGTTGTAGATTTAAAGAACTTGTAATACCTTTCCTACTTTATTTTCTCTCAGTCTAGCGTCAAGGGAGTTGGCTGACAGAAAACGCCTACGCGAGAGCCACCGTAATTTGTTAGATGCGCCACGCCAAAAGCCAAAGCCAAGTCAAGGCCTCAAGATGTTCGGGCTGTAACTCAAGCAGAGCTTGAAGAAGAGGAGTCTGCGATGTAGGCGATCAAAAAATCTGGCAAGCTAACTTTGGTCAATGTCTAGACAAGAATCTTGGCTAATGAATGTCATCGCAAAGAACTAGTTAAACCAGTTTAAGGAGCAATCGAGGCTTGTAAAGCGGTAAAAGAAGAGATGGGGATGCCTTTGGGCTATTTAAAGTATCTCCCTGGGGGCACTTTATTCTAATATCTCAGATGAGAGGTGTTACGAATAGTTTCTTAAGGCCATATTTTGCTGAGCAATGGGAACCAGTTTTCTCATTTAAATGTTTAACATATTTTACATTGCATTTCTGGTAACTTTTATAATAGGCGGCAAGACGTTTAATATTTTTTAACTAAAGTAATAGCTCTTTTCTAAATACTCTTTGGTAAAACTAAAAAACTAAACAAAATTTAAATATGGTGTTTTTTTTACTTTTTATGATTTTTAATGTTTTTTTATAATATTCATTAGTCAATGCTCTCTTTCTTGTATTTAACGAAGTATATATTTTAGTCGTATTTAACCATCTTTCTAAGCAAGACATCTTGGCGATCTTCGCGAGCTAAACTATGATTAATTTGCCTTTTTGGCCGCACACGCTGAATGGCCGGATGACAGAAAGCTGGAAGGTTTCTTCACTCAGCGCGGTGTCAGAGTCGAATGGGACTCGACTCGGTTCAAGTTGCTGAACATTTTGTGGAAGTTTATGCAAATGACCAGTGGTCGAAGTAGCTGCATAAGTATCCGCATAATTACCCATAATGAGTAGAAAATGGAAAGTATCCGACGAGTGGGTTAAGCAAATTGTGGTTGAATGACCAAAGCGGACTGGAGGAGTCTGCCGGCTAGTTGGAGTAAACAAAGTTTTTCCCATTGCGGTCTTCGATTGGCGGCGTTTCCAATGAAGCATTCATGCATATAGATATATTATCAACTCGAGGTGTAAACGGATACAGAACTATGTATATAACTACAAACAGTTGCGCAAATTTGCATGGCGTCAACAGGTGGCTCGCTGGCAAGTCGAAGCGCGAAATCTATTTATTTAGTTACACATTTCGCTTTGTTTTCTTGTCGACTCGCTTTCAACTTGAGCCAACTCGAGCGTGTTTCAATGCTCCAACTTCGAAGACTCTTACTTCTGGGGGCTCCGGGCAATGTCAGTTCACTGAGCTGCACTCCACTTCACTTCTTCTTCGGCTGACTGGAAACTGCAGTCGAAATGCAAATCCAAATGATGCAACAACAGTCAAGCTCAGCAGAAAAGCAGAGTCAACGTTTTCTCGTTCGATCTTCGATGGCTGCCGAGGTCTCGACTTGACTTGACTCCAGCTGGAGGAAAACAACAACAACGGAGGCCCGCGGCATCGGATACTTTGTAATAATCCCCAACTAACAGTTGGAAACACTCGCAGCACACAGCGCGAAAATGTATCTCCATATGATGTGGCTTTCGGGGGGAACGAATGGCTTTCTGATGATGATGACGACGTTGAAGGCAGTCTGTCAATGCAGTTTACCCATTAGAGATGGCCTCGTGAGGGGAAGTACTTTACTTTGTTTAGTGTTAAGTTAGACAGAGTGTTTACCTCAGAAATATACAAATGCATCATGTATTTTGTATTGAATGGTAAGACAGAAGACAAAAAGATGGGATATTCCAAGAGCAAAAGAGATTGGTATAACCTATGATCGTAAAAGGTTACAATTATCTCTTAAATACCTAATAAAATGTATCTATTTTGTAAAATAAAGATCAAAGTTTTCAATATCCATAATTTTAATAATTGGCTGTATCTCTTTTGGGATACTTGAAGATCTGATGAGGCTTTCCCGGGTATTTCCCATGCCCATTTTCACGACTCCATCTCCAGGGACAACCGCAGAGCACGTTTCTCCCCGAGCTGGCCTCGCTCATTGGCATTCGCCATTTCCCGCTGATTTCTGTTGTTTTTGCGCTGAAACCATTGTCTTCGGCATCGCCTGGAGTTGTGAGCCACTTTCAGTTGGGATTCGGACTCGGATTTGTGTTTGGAATCGTTTTTCGTTTGGCTTTATATGTGGGTATTTTTTCCTTTTCCGACGCGACGCGTCAGAAACTCGTGCATGGAGATCAATCTCTCCATTAGAGTCGTCATCTTTGTTCGAGCCCCTCCGGATCTCAACTGGCAGTCGGTTATTGCATTGTAAAGACAGAAGCGACAGCCACAAAGGCAATGTAATGATGTTTGCGTCATGAGCGGCATTTCTGACTCAAGAGTGTGGAGTGTCTCTATATCTATATCTATATCTATATCTATATCTCTATATATATCCAAGTATCTTTGTATCTTTGTATCTGCTGTCGTGCACTTGTAGAGCTCCACTTCTCGTCGCCCGTCGCTCAAGCGTCTCGCATTTCGCATTTGCGGGCGAATATTGTGTAATATATGTATTGTTGTTGGCTTTGCCGGGAATTGGGTAATCCATATGGCCAATATCAAATATATTCCACCACCACCTCAACTGAAAACGAAACGCGAACCCCTTGACAAGAAAAATGTATACAACTCATATCCACACATTGAGATGGATTGGCGCGTTACATTTGCATCTCTTGCATAGTTTATCAATTTAAGGTGCCAGCGAGGCTAAAGCCTTTTGATAAATTGCACGAAACGAAGGCAGCATTTCTGTATCTGTATCTCTGAGATACATAAATATGAAACGAGACAAATTCAACAATCAATCAGCGGAAGACGACACTCAATGCAAATGGCCAATTCGTTTATAAATAAATGTTTGATATTTTCCGAGAAGCTGAAGGGGGGAAATAAAAGTGTCAGGGCTCTAAAGGGAATATAACTAAAGAAGCAAACAAGTAAGCCAAACATTTGTACTCTAAGACCAAAATGAAAGATTTCGCATATTAGGTTTGAATGCAATTTCCAATTATTTGACATTCAAAATGAAATTATAAACGTTTTATTGTCTTTCAGGATATTTTTAAGTTTTTCTTCTGGAATAAATATGCTTGTAGTATAATATATTTATATTTGAATGTTTTCAATTAGAACGAGAGTATTCGTTTGGATTTTTGGAAATCTAATCAAAATATTTGAAAGTTTTTACTAATTTCACTTATTTATTCTGTGAGGCAATTTCATAATTTGGTTTTGTCATCCAGTACCATATTTTGTTCGAGTGCATATGCCTTCCAACTAAGCACGTGCGCCTACAATAAAATTTTGAAATTTATTGCCTGGTTACAGAAAAGTACAGGATATTTTTTTGGTTACTTCAACCCCTCGGGTCCTTCACCCCCTCCAAGCCCTCCTACCCTTGCTACCAGGCTCCTTGACCCCGCGCCTGCTGCATGTGTGTGTGTGTTTGTATTAATGTTGCATGTTCATTCGGTTTGCGTGCAGGTCTTTCGACGCTTTTGCCCCGCTGGCTCATGCTGGTAGTAAATTACAGTGGCCGAGCCACCGAACGAAACGAACCCCTAAAACCCTGGTTGCAACCCTCGTGCCGAAGTAGCCAGCACTTGGACTGGTTTCCAGGACAACTCCTTGCCTTGCCACATTCCAGATCCTTTCCTATCCGTTCCGTTCCTTTCCTTTCCTTTTCTTTCCTTGCCCTGCCCCTAAAAACCAGCCGCGTCGCGCGACAGCTGATGGCCATGGTTTCCTCTTTCTGGCCCGCTTGGCAATTGGTTTTATGGCCACCCAAAGGCCACTGAACCGCACCTTAAAAAAGGCGCTAAAGCAAACTGTGGCCAAGTCGCAGTTTGATTAAAACTATACACAGAGCACACGGCGACAGATACACATGGGCCACAGTAATAAATGGCCATACATGGACTCATGGGAGCAGCCGCCTTAGGTCTTCAAACTCGCTGCTGTCGCTTTTTATTCGTTAGTTTGCTTTTTGGTTTTCATACCCTTACAAGGGCTCTACTCCATAATTCCCGGAAGTTTTGTGGTGTGAAAAAGACATCTACGCCTTTGTTAAGTGTGTACATATTCTCGAGCATCTTGATAATACAATACAATTTGAACCTATTTGACTTTTGGTTTCATTGTAGGCTAGTCTTTTGTTTTCTTGGTAACTATTTAAATGTCTATATAAATGTATATCAAATTAACGATTAAAAGTTCTATTATAATTTGATATATGATTTTTTTTTTTGGTATCTAAGACTACTGAATAGTTTTCTTGTTTCATAGGGTATTTCAGCCACCTCTCTTCTCTCTTATTTTGTAATGTTTTTTGTTTTAATGGTCTTGGCTTGACCTCGTCACCGGTTCGCGTTTTGGCCCAGCGGCGCTCCCTTCCTGACCCTTTCGCTTCCTCTTCCTGTCGCCCATCTGTTCTCTCGCCCTCTCTTTCGCTCTCCCCTGATTCTGTCTCTTTCTCCTTCTGACCGAGAGTGTGTGTGTGTGCTGGGCGGCTGGTTTGTCATGTTTCATGTCGGAAGTGGAAATTATCCGCAGTGCACTTTGCCATTGCCATTGCCCCGGTGACTGGCTGGTCACCCCCTCACCCCTCTTCTCATCTGTATCTGTCTCCCCTTGGGCCTCCCTTTTGGCCTTAGCATTTTGGTTTCGTTTCGTTTTCATTACCCGCTATCGCAGTCCCCTGGCAAGTCATTGACACACCTGTGGTGAGCATTATCAGGGAGGGAAAGGTTAGGTTAGGTTCCAAACAACCCGGTAACTCAACACCCCGCTCCTCGCTTTTCACCATCCGCTTTCCCGCGCCGTGAGACTCGCGTTCTCTGGAGAGTTTTGAGCATTCGCAGGCGTTTTACCTTAGTGAATTGCATTGTTGATGGTGGATTGGATAAATACACCTATAAAATGTATGGCATTAGGTACATGCGACAAGATCGTTAGGTATTTGGACTGTGGGGTGGCAAAATTCTCGGGAACACCTTAAATGTTCTATAGAAAAATAGTAGAATACTTTTTGGAATGTGAGAAATATGTTCCATAAAACCCATTTTAAACTTTAATTATTATATTATTATTGATTCCTTAAATATCAAGGTGATTATCTGATTTTCCTTTTCTTTAACCTTTCTCTTGCCCTGTAAAGTTCTCCCCCCACCAACAGAAACCAATTTTGGAAAAAGTAATTTCCCAGACAGAGTAGAAAAGAACAAAAATCCCCCTAAATAGAAACAGAAAATAACACTTCCGAAAACCATTTGCGATGTTGGCGATAATTGTTTGTAACTAGTTACAAACCAGACCCGCAGACCGATTCTCTATAGAGAGCAAATGACCCTTATGTGGCGAACCCCATTACGACACTTGGGACATTCGCCACGCATTCCACTCTTTTCAGAACTGAAGAACTTAATGATCATTCGATTCGATTTTGGTTTTCATGGCGGTCGAGAGAGAATTCTCGACTTAAATTCAATTAGATTTTATTGATGATTGATTTCGGTTTGAGGAAGAGGGGTAAAGCGAAGCGGGGTCAGAGTTTTCCGCGAGATCTTCGAAGATCTTTCTCTCTCTCTTGGAGAAAACATGCGCTAATTGTCTTTAATTCAATTAGGAGGCACACACACACCAACCCACACTTAACTTCAATTGCGGTGACCTAACGAGGCATCTCCCCCGACCCCCCACTGCCCTTTTCTCTTGGCCGATTTCATCAGATACCCGAATCTATCTCCCATATCGCCTGTTTCCCATACATATTTTATGGATTCGTTATGATATTTCCGCTTCCAAACTCAAATAAACACGCACACAGATAGACAAACAATCTAAGTTTATTGATATAGTTTCCTATACTTTTCTCTTTTTTCCTCTGATTTGCTGTCTCATTGTCTGTCTGTGTGTCATCGAGCAAATGGAATATATGGAAAAATATTCATGCAATTGCCGGCTCTTGTTATCAGCTATAAGCACATAAGCACATACCTAGATATGTATTGATATTTATATTTATATTTGTATACGATTCGGTCCTTTTATCGATATTGTAAACAAACAGCGTTTGGCCATCAGCAATCGATAGATAAGTTGAAATTGGCTTTATTCTCGTTTCCCACTTCTCGGGAGACAGCTGACAACACTCCCCCTCCCGAGAGCCAAGTTCCCCTCATATAATCACCCCTCCGACCATCGATCAGTGCGACTTATTGCGGGGCTCGTTAGGCGACCCGTGACGGATATTATTGGGAGGTCTGGGTCGCTGTTCTGGCATTCCGGGCGAGAGCGAGAGGGCAAACCGCATGGCCGCTTGCAAGTTGTATGCACTGACAGAAAACAGTGAGCAAAAGAATCAGTAATAGTATTTTTGTGTAATAAACTAAACTCATGGCCTTAAAGTATAATAATTTAATACTGACATTAAGAAAGCCATTTAAGACATTATTTAAAATAATTATGTTGCATATAAACTTGAACTTTTCTTTGGAGCAGAAAATAAACCAATTATTAAATTTGTAAATTAAATTTAAGAGACCCCATAAACTGGCATTTTTAACTACTTTTAAAAAACTTTCAAAATAAATTCGTAATTACAGCCTGAGGGCATAGCTATCTGATTTCTTGCTGTGCATGAGCATGACTTGCCCAAAGTTCGCTTTTCTCTCCCACAAGTAAGCTATGTTATGTACAATATCTTACTCTCCCATTGCTTTGGGTTTATTGTTTTAGTTGCCTTGCTCCGCTTCGCTTTGAGCAGCTGCTGGTCGGTCGGTTGAGACTATATAGACAGACCGGGACTTATATAAAGTCAACAGCGGTTGGGAAAGCAACAACAACAACAACTACAATCTACATACAGTTCATTTTAATTGACATCGATAATTAAAAAACTATTTTGAGTTTGAGTTTTTTTCGCCGAGTTTCCTCTTTGGGCTGAGCTAAACAATTTTCTCTTAATTTCGTGAGCTTGCATTTTGCTGTTGGCTGTTTGTAGTTTGCTTTATGATCTATAACCTCTTTGCCTTTGTCTCTGAGATACTTGCTCTACTTTCCCAGGTTTTCATTGTTTTAGCTGCCACCACAGAAAGGTCGAGGTGCTGGCTACTTGAGACCTAAACCAAGTCAAGGGCCAAGATACAAGTTTTGCCCCATCGCCGCATTCAGTTCTCTATCTGCCGCTGTCGTAATTACTCAACAATTAATAAAGTTAAGCACTTTCCTTGTTTGATATCTACCTCAAGTGCGAGGTTCTGATTACGAATCACGGAAAGTATCTCGCTCATAAAAATAAAGAATGTTATAAAAAGAACGTGGAACGAGCCGAAAAGCCATTCGCCTCTGACACACATAATGTAATCGCTTATTGGTGAATTGATAAAACCAAAAGAGAAATACGGAAAGAAGTGAGTACTGTATAAAGTGCTGTTATGACTCGGTAGGCAACACCTAGAAGTTGGCTTTAGATAAGATTTTCTACCTATACGGTAGCAGGCGGCGCTTGGTAGTTTAATTGAAGTACGTTTTTTGTGCTTCCAGGTTCAGATAGAACCTAAACTGAGAGAAAAATATCTTGGAGTTCTTTAGAATCTAAAGTAATAACTCAAAAAATGTTGAATATTTTTTAATGAGTCATTTCTAAATATATATTGACCCTGAGCAAACTAGAAACTATTTCCTTGTAATTTATATTATCTCAAACTAGAGAGTTCCCAAGAGTATTCCCTGAATAGCTCCAGGAAACAAGCTTAGTTATGGATATAGGTATTTGTATTTGAACAAAGTTAGCCCATACATATACTTTTTATCGTCACGTCGCGACTGTAAAGCATTAAATAATGGTCTGGTTGTCCGCAGTCGCAGTTCTAGTTCCCATTTCGAAGCTCCCTCCAGGGCAACTCAAGCGATAAGAGTTCTGTTCCCTAAGCATAATTTGTGGGTCAAGTACAGCGTGGTTGCAGTGGAGCAAGAGTGGTGCAAAAATAAATAATGAACACACCATTGTGATCCGCTTAGCACTCTCTCAATTTGCGTTTCACTTTTTAATATTTTTTTTGGTTATATTTGAATTCCAGTAAATCGGTTTACAATTTGATGGTTTTTATTGATTTTCTATAGGTTTTTATGGGGTATTTAATGAAGGCTTTATAAACTTTTATAAATTTTGTATGGCTTTGGGCCAACTATATTTTTTTTGGTTTTTGTGTGGACTTTTATAATTTCTTTGAAGCCAAACGCTTTGGCCGCGGAATGGCTATTGAAATATTTTACCTTTTTGTAGTTATTATTTATTTATTTCCCTCTCGTGTCTTTCTGCTGCCGCTGCCTGTCACTTTTAACTGGTTTTTGCGCCGTGCCGTTAGTGTTGTTATCGTTGTTGGAGTTTTACTTTTCAGCTGCACTGTAATTGAAATTTTTGTAGCCGTTGTTGCTGTGGAGCATTTCAAATTGTTTTGCACCGCCCACTTTGAATACTATTTTTCGCGATTGATATATATACACTGGGTGATTTCCACATATATATCGGTATTTATATAAAGATTTATGGTTTTTTCGCTTGTTCAGTTAGGTTTTGTAAATCAAATTTTTGTATCACAATTTTTTTTGGGTTGTTTTTCGTTTGTTTGGTGTTTGGGAAATATCCTCACTTTGATGCTTCTGCGGGGATTAAAAATGGCAAGGTAGTTAAGTCATCAGTTGCATAAACATCGGTCATTAGCACTTTGTGTTGTCTTTTATGCAACATTAAATGCAAACACACACATATGCACACAATAGCCGAGAGTTGAAAGTTCTTGCATGTGCGGCAAGAGTTGGCCATAATCAAATAAACCTGTTGGCTAAGACAAGAACGCAGCAGCAGCAGCAGCAGCTGATTTATGTTGCCGTGCTGGGAGATTTAGGTACACAAATATATATATACACAAATATGTATATTTATAGAGCTAGCGTTTTGTGAACCGGTTTGCGCCTGGGACTCGGACTCTTGGCCCGAGAGCCAAAAGTCTTGGACTCGGGCAACAATTGATACAATTTGCGGGATAATTTTCTGCTGGCGTTGCTGTTCTCTGATTTTCATGGCCGTTAGCGGGCGTGTGTGTGGGAAAGTCCCGCCGCCAGCAACCGGACTTCGGGGCCCCGGGCCACTTGCATAATGAGTGCAGCAAGCCGCGGCAATCGCGGCAAGAACAGTGGAAGTCAACGACTTTCACACGCCCAAAAACCAAAAGCCAAAACCAAAACCAAAGCCAAAGAGTGCGAGCCTAATGAGGGGAAAGGCAGCAGTGCGAGAGTTGAAAAGGTCAGCGGCACCAGTGGTTTGGATAAGGGGAAAAACGGCACAGATTGTACACTGAGGAAAAACAGTATATAATCCCTTAAAATACCAGTTTCTTCTTAACAAGTTCGTTAATAAAAAAGAATTTTTCAGTAAAACCTTTTTTTTATGTTCTTTTCAACGTTATAATATTTTCTGCTTATAATTCCCAAGTGCTTTTTCAGGAACTTTTGAAAATTCCTTTAGCACATTTTCTAGGCTCTATCATAACATTTTCCGCAGTGTATAAGCTGACCAAGTCCAACTCGAGTCCGATCCCATGTCCGCATTGCTTCAGCGGAAATAATCGTAAAGTAAGGTACCACCGAGGGCACCAACAGACACATAAAGACAAAAGCCAGGTTCAGCTGGCCAAGAAGAGGAGGTAGAAGAAGACGAAGCCGGAGCGGCTGGTGCTACCAAGAATATGGAGGAGAAAGAAGAAGAAGAAGTAGAAGCAGGATAGAAGTATCAGGCAATGGGCATAAAATAAAAGTTTAGCGCAAAGCGGAATTGAAATGGATGGCTGGCCAAGAACTAGACTCTCTCGACTGTTGACTGTTGTCGACTGCTGTTTGAACTTGGCTAAAATAAATAAAGCCATACAACCGACCAACTGGGGACCAACTCTCTTCCAGTTTGGGTGTCAGAAAAGTTTTGTCGCTGGCAAAGTTAACATTTCGCACCCCAAATGAAAATGAAATAGTTTTCTTTTCGCCCTCAACTTTACAGATATACTATACTGCAGCAACTTGTTTCGTTTCGCTTTTTTTTCGGTTGATGTATTGGATTCATAATTAAATTTGCTACTAATTGTGCGGCGTTCCTAATGAAGACATAGAAGAATGATCACTTCGTCGACTGGAGCTCCAAAGTTGTGAAGGCTCCAATTAAATGGACTTTCGGTTCGGTTCGGGCAACTAAAAAAATTACAACAAATTTCTGTTGCCATAAAATTGGCACTTTGCAATTGCAGCACGCAATTGCAGCTGGATGGCGGGGGAAAAAGCGGAGTGGGGAAAGTCTAGCCCGTTGCCAAGGGCTTTGGATTTCAATTTGTGGTTGCAGCTGCTCTCCCCTTCCCCCAGCTAAATGAGGAAAATATTTTGCGGTTCACTCGCAAGATTATGGACCAAGATTGCCAATCCCTTAACTAACCAGCTAACTAACAAAGCAGACTTGCATCTGGAAAATTTCCATAACTGAAAACGGATCTGCGGCAGAACGCTGAAGGTGACTCGAGGTGAAGAAAACTTGAGTAAAATGCTAAGCTATGGAAAAATATTACGAAATATAACGGACGATTGTTCTTTTTCACAAACTTTTAACGAATTCTTGGCTAAGAAAGAAAAACTCAAGTAGCTCACAGCGAATTTCCATATATCGATACATAAATGTAAAATATCAAGATATCTTTTTCAGAAAACTATAACAACATTGATCTAAATAATATTAAAATTTAATAGTTATGATTTCCAGATTTTGATGATCCATAAAAGAAGTGGGCAAACGCTTCCAATAGATTTTTAAATTAGTAACCAAATTAGTTTGAATATTAATGGAGTTTCCATAAAATTCCCATTCAATTTCTCTGATCTTTACTCAAGCTGTTCACTTCTTCACCATCCACCGGCTGCTCAGATGTTTGTATCTGAATTTGCATAGCTAAATATGTATTTAAATATTTATTTTTCAATTTTTTTTTGGTTCTTAATGAATTTGCTGGTTGTCTTTTATTTTCTTTTATTTATTATCTGCTTTGCATTTAACCCAAATAAATGGGCGAGCAAAAAGTTCTTGGTTTCGGATCGAGTTTCACATTGTATTTTGTGGGTTTTAGAACGTGACTCATTTGTGTCTAGTGGCTGGGTAAGAATTGCACACCTTGCACACCTTAATTTGTTAATAAACAATTACACCGCTCGTTGTGTGGGCAATTAAAATGTTGAATTAAAGCCAGAGAGCCTGGCTTGCGAAATGGAGCCGTGTATCGAAATGCACGAATTATACACATTCACGAATGTAATTGCCCAGTGTTTCCGCTTTTTGAGTTTGCGATATAGTTTTTTGATTTATGCGAAATAGTTTCTAGTTGCGAGATAGGCCAATATATGTACAGATATGTGTGTTTGCGTGTTTGATATTTGGTATTTGTGGTTGCAGCTTTATCGCTCGACTGGCGGGCTTTGTTTATTTTTTGATTTACAATATTTCAAGTTTCGACCGATGGCGTTGTAATCGAATTGCTGTTGTTGTTGCTGGTTTACTGGTACTGGTAGTAATAACAGTTATTGCAGTTTGTTTATTTATTCGGCTTTTATATTTAGGTATTAGATATTATTCGGCCAGTTTTGAGAGTTCCGCACGAGACGAGCAGCTAACTGCGTTCCTGACATTAGACTGAAAACTGAAACTGAAGCCCCGATCCGAACCCAAATCGCCTGAACTTAAAACTCTGCGAGCGTCGGCAGCGTTCGGCCCTCGCTCGGCACTCGCTCGGCTGCGACGTCGACAGCGACGCCGGCAGCGACAACAACGACTGGTTGCTGGGCCAATATGGCCTCTCTCTTTCACCCCCACCGCACCCCCCATCCATCAATCGGGCCTCTCTCTCTCTCGCTCTCTCTTAGCGGTAAAATTTTCGGAGCGCCATTCGGCATTTTCCTCACATTTGTTTTGCTTTTGCGGTTCGCCAATGGCCCCCCAAACCGAAAAGAGCAAATGGGCTTAAGAAAGTGCCGAGTGGATCCTAAGAGAGCGGCCCCTGTGGACTCCATCTGGCTAAGAGAGATACATTTGGTTAGGTTCTATTTCGGTTATTTTAGGTACTGCTAGCTGGCAATTGGAACCCCCATCTGAAAACGAGGGTGCAAATGGGGGTGACTACTTGAAACATGAAAGCGAAATGTCCTGAGACCCTACAGCAACTGGAAATACTCGCCTACACAGAAGAAAATATTTATTGTAGTCTAACAATAAGATTTATAGATCTTAAATCATCGATATCTATGTAAAACTTTCAAAATAATTAATATTTGTAATTTTACCCATCACCCCATTTTATCCACAAAACAAATATGAAGTTAAAAATAATATCTAATTAACTTTTTAAGGGAAAGATTAGTTTTTCTTACAAACTAAATTCACCATATATTTTTAATTATTCTATACAGTCGTTTGTATCACTCCTTAATCTTTCTATATTTTCCTACTGTGCAGAACAATGCTTACAGGAAAATCGGCACACTGACAATAAATCACGTGCGACTTTCCTCCCCTCTCAGGTGAATGACGGTGTGTGTGTCAGCTACTTTTCCAATCAAAAGCAAAAGTCTCGTTAGGGCTGCTGTTCGGGGAGTTTGCAGTGTGTCACAGAAATGGTTAACAAATCATTTGCCATTTTTAGAAATCTACTTGACTCGCACACCAGGCTCGGCAAAGGAAAGGCAATAGAAGGGGGATGGGGATTATGTAAGAGGCCAGAAAACTCACTCGCTCGCTAACTAACCTCCCACCAGGTCTCTTCCCCGTTTTCCCCTCGAGGAATGTGCCACGAATGTGTGGCAAACTGGATCGCCACAGACTGCAGCGGGAATATTCGGAGGGTGGGGTGGGGGGAAATGGGTGGCAAAGTCTGGGAGTGTCGCCTAGACAGGCTTGCGGTTCAAATTGCCCGACCAGAGCCATGAACAACACTTAAAACTTCATTCGCCATATCCCCGCATCCCCTACTACTATCATACCACCTCTGTTTTTTCTCACTCCCACTTTTTCCCAGAGAGTTTCGGTTTTATCTCTTTTCTCCAGCTATAGTTTCTTTTTTCCTGGCGCTGTGGAACTTTGAAACTTGCACTTTTTTTGGTTTCGTTTTGGGGTTTGGATGGGAAAGGAGTCGGAGGAGCATATCCACCGCTTGGGAGTGCTGTCCGTGGCAGCGTTCATTAATTGAGCAGGTCGAAAGTGCTCGCTGAATGCTTGACCAAAAGTGTAAGCCATGAAAAATGCTTCCTAGCCACCAATACACAATAACAGACTTTTTCACAAATGAAATTATGGGATTAAATGCAGTCATGTCTCACAAATCCATTTATTTAAATAAGTTAATTTAAAGAGTTTATCTTTTCGCTAAAAACTGTATTAAATAATCCTTTTTAATCCCTCAACATTGTTTCATGTCACATAATTACTCACAATTATAATAGTTTGGGTATTTATGGTTAATCATATAAATAAAACTTTGCTTATAACTGAAGCAGCGTTTATTTATGCAAATTATCCAAAGTTTCAGAAAACAATGTTAGGATAGATTTGTAAATAATTTAGGCCTGTTTTCCTGGTAACGAGAGAGGTTAAACTGTACCTAGAACATTCATGTAGCTTATAAATAGTTAATAATCGCCCATTAAAATCTCCAAGTTGGGCCAAGGAAACCGGAGCTCTTTCATCAACTATTCCCAACAATATCCAACCTGCAACCCATCGTTGTCACATTTTCTTTTGTTTTTCCTCGATAATTTGTCATAAAAATTGATCAAACAACCCGGAATAATGACAAAATGCAATTTGCATGTCATGAATGGCCGCCCCTCAGCCCTCAGCCCCTTCGCCAACCCCCATATCATTTATCCTTGAAGGCATTGCATGTGTGTCGTGGATAAAACAGAGGGGAACTTGTACACAACGACAGGCAGTCACGATAAACCATTTACAATATTTATTTATTCATAACTCACCGAGTGGAATTAACTTTACATACACAAGATGGCTCGGTTCAGTTTAGTTTGGTAATAGTAATAGTTGGCCGGATTTAGTTTGGGCCTTTTTTCGTTCAGCATTAGCCCTCTTGTTTCATGTCGGGCCACGATTTCCTTGGATTTGCGTACACAAATTGAAAATTGTGGGCAGGACAGGTGGAAGGGAAGTAGGTGGACTCCCAGTCCCTCTTCAGAAACCTGACGTGATTCGTAGTCATAACTTGGTCATATTTATTGACTCGGCCGGGCCTAATCAGAGAAGGGAGGTTTGGGGAAGAATTCCTATTACCAATTCTTGTTTATGCATCGAAAACAAATTCAAAAATTGAATTTTCTGCTTCTCTCTCTCTTTTGGGAATCCAAACAGTTGAGTCCAAGTGGCTTTCCCTTCATCTGGCCTGTTCAAACATCATCCACATAGCCCGGTGCTCTTAATGTTTGGCCAATTGTCCCAGGTAGACGGCAGACAGCAGACGACAGACGGCCAACATCGATGGTCGATGGTCGACGGTCGACGGTCGACGGCCAACAGCCGGCAGCCGGCTTGTGTTGCTTCTTCCTCTGGCGATGGCTCAAGCCAAAGATGGGACAGGTGCACCACCGACTATCAGTACACTCGCAGCAACAGTTTTTCAATATCTGGGATTTTTTTGGAATTTCTAGCCTCATTTTTCGAAATATGAAAAAATATTTACATTTAATATATTAGTTAAAATATTTTCTAAAATGTTCTTGCTCAATCGTAATACTTTTTCAATCCAAAATAATTTCTATTAACTTTAAAACAATGCAAGTATTTTTTGTACCATTTGTAGGAGTATAAATTCTTTCAGTGCAGCCATACTTTGTTATGGTTGTAATAAATTCAGGAAAAGGGAAGCGTACTTGCTCACAAACACAGAAGGAAAACAACACGCGGCACAAAGTCAGGTGTTTTGGTCTCTATCAAGGCATATGCTCTATGTATTTCCCTGCTGTTTTTTCTTTTACCTTATTTTTTATTTTAGAGGGTTACTTTTGGGCAGGGTGAACGGACTGAGGCGAGTGTGTTTCGGAAACCAGTCCGTCGCCAGTCCAACTCCAACTGCAGCCCAAGTACTTGCGATTGCAATTCCAATTGCCAGAAGACAATGACAATGGCTGTGGAGCCCACCAGACAGTGGAATGGGCGGAGAGAATTCCGACCAGTCAGTCCAGTCATGGCGGCACTTACTCGCCATGAGTTGGCCACTTTTTTGGGTTCCATTCGGCATTCTCCATTCTGCATTCAGCATTCTGCAGACCCGCAAACTGGACAATGGCAATGACCACGACGACCAGTCGACTGGGCGCATAATGCAATAAACAATCATAGAAATGCATAATGCATGTCAGATTAAGAAATTATTAGCCGCATGCGAGCGGGGAAAGAAGTTTAGGCTGCAGTTGGGGGACTTCTTTCGGAATCAGTCCTTAAACGGAGGCGAATTCCAAACTAAATCAGTTGCACTTGTATGAATATAAAAGAGAACCTCACTGAACTTGAAAACATTTAATATTATATTAAATTCTTTATATTATTTTTATTTAGCTTTTTCTGATTGGCTAATGCAGCTAGATCTAATGGTCTTCGCATCTGGATTTTCCTTTCATGCGCAAAAGTACAGGATGCACTAAGAGCTCCCCTACTTTTGCAATGGCATAATAGAACAAAAGTCTGTCGTTCAGGGCAGCTGAGTTATGCAAGTAGTCGTCTATCTATCCGACATAAAGAGCAATAATAGTGGGTGGATGGGAGGAGGGTGGAGTGTACTATACAGTATACACTCTATAGTATAGGATCACAGGAGGGTCCGCAGATGGAAGAGACAAATGTTGACGGCCATGCTTCAATGCGTGCGCAGCGGCGAATGCTTCCGTTTCCGTTCTTAATAGCTTTATTGTGATTTACTCAACAACAAACAGTAGGGCCAACGCCAAATACAACTACAACAACAACTACAACAACAGCTGCAATGTGCGAAAGCAATCAACGGAATTACAATAGCGTTAAAAAAGACAACAACTGTTGTTACGATAACTGATAAAAAACAGCATTCAATGATTGAGAACAATCGAGGAGAGAAAAGTTAAGCCCCCAAATAAAGGAAAGGAAATTTAAATGCTGGAAATTACTTTAATCGGCCAGGTGAGAATGGGCGTGTCGTACAAAAGACCGGAAAATATGGCAACCTATGCCAAAAGATACGTGACCCACCTATATACGTTTATACATTTGATGGCTGACTTTTCAAGGCTAGCAAACAGCTAACAAACAGCCAAAATACAAAAAAATCGACCAGTAACTTTTAAGGCCACTGGGTGAGCTACAACCCTTTTTTGCATAACTCTTGGACTCTGAGGACAAGGAAAAGTAGAAGCAAAAAGGGGTTGCGTACAGCCTGTCAATCAAACAAAGTACATGAACCACCCGCTCATGGCTCGACAGCACTTAAAAAAATATTATCTGAACATTAACAAGATAAAATAAAAAGTATTAGCTATAAAACGCTTTTAGAATATGAAATATTCTGTTTTAAAATGCTATAATAATAAAATATTTAAAAAACCCTAAATAATAATAGACCCTGAGTTTTTAAATGTGTGGGTCCCTCCCCCGTAAATGGTCAACGTTCTCCAGCTTACGTCACACAAAAAAAAGTAGACGGAGTAAAGAAAAACGGAAACCTCATCCAAAACTGAAACTTGAATGCCAAATTATATGTGGTACAACAAAAGCGGTACACACAGCGAACAGGAAACCCGGGATATGGCCAGGTTATACTCTGATATCACACACTATATAGCTGATATGTCAGATGGCGGTATATATGGCACATGGAATAGTGGTTGCTTTGTTGCTTGGTTGCGTTTCAAATGCTCAGCCAGGTGAGACGCGTTTTTTTTCTGTCCCTGTCTCTGTCTCCGTCTCTTTTCTTTGTTGTTGCTGTTGTTCTTTTTGTCTGGGCCGCCAACTCAGGTGTGACAAATAATTATACATACCTGTCTGTATACGGCTAAAGCATATACACATTCAGTCATTTTTAAAGAAGCGTCAGCAGCAAAAGTTCATTAAAAGGCGCACAATTTCCACTGGTAGAAAATAAAAGGCAAACGAGTTGTAGTAATAACCCCCTGAAAGCCAAACATAAAACACTTTTCAGTGCAAAGTGAGTTGGGTTCTGGAGTTGTCAACCTTTGCCGACGCTTTTCTGACTCATTAAGCCCGCCGAGATATCATATATTGGGCCTAGAATATTTCAATTAAAAAAAGGAGCACTCCAATTGAGCTGCTTTGCTTTCCAAGCGCCCTGCAGTTCCGATTAGATTGTCGGACAGCAAACCGAAGGCCAAATAGCGGAAAATGCTGGAAAAACTGGACCACCAGTCGCCAGCGGGGAGCTGCGAAAAAGGCGACTGGCCATGGTCCATGGTTCATGGTCCATTTTCCATTTTCCACGTGTGTGTTCTGGCCCCTCAGACAATTGTGCAACAATTTGCGGCACTTACGCCGCAGGGAAGCCGCTGAAGAGTGTGTCTGTCTTCGGGCCAAGGGAATTTGGTTTCTCCGAGTTTTGGGATTGCGAGGGATTGGGACTGAGAGGAAGGTTTCAACTGGGGGTCCAATCAAGCTAAGCGGTTTACCTTGGAGATCAAAGAATGTCGAAGATAATGCCTTAGCCAGCTGGGTGAGAAAAAGCCCTCGAAAGAACTTCTAAAATTGACCCCAGCACTCTCTTAATATATTTCCAATGGAATATAAAAAACTGACCCATTTATAAACTCATAATAACGATATATTGTAATGCAAAATCCATCATCATGATTAATGCTGTCACTGGCCGAAGCTCTAAATTAACTTGGCTCAGCCCATTCGACTTGCGGTTTTCCAACTTTCATCTATCCATCAATCTCTATCGGACCACTTATCTATTTGCGTAATTTATGACTTCCTGCACATTTGCATTCGAGATTAAGCTATCAAAAGAGCAAAAGCCGCACGGCTTCCTATAATTACAGCACACACTCGATGCAAATGAATATCCAATTGTTTTGATGAATCTCAAAATGTACTTCAATTAATTGATTGCCTTGGGTCTTTACATGCATAATCATATATTACGGTTTGGGAGATCAACTCAAGCCGTTATGCAAGTGCCCGAATTCGAGATCAGTTGTATTACATATTTATGGATTACTCACCTGGGCAAATAAAATGTATACAAATTGCTCGCAGCTTCCGATAGCAGCCCAATTATAATCTGAAAATAGAGAGATAAATACAGGTGAGTCAGAAAATCAGAGATAGATGTTACAAATTTCCGCATAATATTTTCAGTTTTTATACCCTTGCAGAGGGTATTATGATTTCAGTCAGAAGTTTGCAACGCAGTGAAGGAGACGTTTCCGACCCCATAAAGTATATATATTCTTGATCAGCATGACAAGACGAGTCGATCTAGCCATGTCCGTCTGTCCGTCTGTCCGTCTGTCCGTCCGTCTGTCCGTCTGTTTCTACGCAAACTAGTCTCTCAGTTTTAAAGCTATCGGGCTCAAACTTTCCCAAAAGTCTTCTTTCTATTGCAGGTAGTATATATGTCGGAACCGACCGGATCGGACAACTATATCTTATAGCTCCCATATGAAGGATCGAAAAAAAAAAACGTAAAAAACGTAAAAAAAAATTCTAGCTTTGGTGTTTTTTGAAATATTATCTTCTACTTTTGGGAATAATATTTTTTAAATATTTCTGAATTTCGAATAAAATTTTTTAAAAATCGGACGACTATATCATATAGCTGGCATAGGAACGGTCCAAAAATTATATGGAAATTAATAGGAAAACAATTATATCTTTGTTGATTTTTATTACATTGTCTTTTCCTCTAGGATATGGCTTTTCTTTAATATTTCAAAATTTCGAATAAAATTTAACAAAATTCGGACGGCTATATTATATAGCTGCCATAGGAAGGATCAAAAAATTAATGCCAAAGTAATACGAAATTTAATTTAAATTTAATGAATAGGAATGATCTGCAAGGGTATATAAGCTTCGGCTGGCCGAAGCTAGCTTCCTTTCTTGTTAGTAATGGAATTTATAACATTTATTACATTAAATCAGTTATTATTTTAAAAGCTATATAATTTTAATAGTATTTCAAAGTAAAGTCTTATATATTTTCCCAACTAGTTTAAGCTCCAATACATTCATTCTTTTTTAAACCTTTTGCTACTGACGGATACTCCAGATTCTGGCACCATTTTTTCACCCATTTCCATTTGCTTTTAACATATAGCAACCGCCCTCTCTGATTTCTGCAATCCGGTTTCCCCTTTGCCTTTTAGTTTTATTATTGCAAAATGCTTTCGCCAGGAGTTCAATTCCATTTATCTTTGATTTTCCGGCGCTACGCGAGAATCCACTTCATTTCACTGCCACCACATCGCAGTCGGTTTGATTAATTTTGTATATTTTTTCCTGAGCTTCCTGAGCTTGCATCACACCTGGAACGTGCAGCATCTTTTGCTCGATTTAATTGCCCACCTTTCGTTTGATCCCTGAACTAATTACGGTTTTTATACCCCAGTACCTAGTATCCATTGTCCAAATCCTTTTTAGTAAATTGCATTTGCAATTAGCGACCACCGAAATCAATTTGCGTTGCTCCCCAAGTAAATTTTGTTTTGCTCCTCGTAAATTCCTTTGGCGGCAGCCAACTGCATTTATGCAGTCGGGCCCAGAGAATCCGGCAGGAGAGTGCAGCTGACAAAGGATCCCCACCGACTGAAATTGGTCGCAAAAAACTACAAACCAGCCGGGGAAACAACAGGGCCATCAGAAGGGGGCCAAAAAATACCTACACATATACCCACGGGTAGCAAACTAATTTTATTACAGCACCACAGCCAAAGGGCCCCCACAGGAGGAGTGTCCTTGCGCCCCTGTTCCTTTTACTATGTGAAAACAATGTCATTTTTACACTTGGTCATTTTGCCTCTTCTTTTTTGCCTCTTGCTTTTTTGCCCCTCCTATTTGCCTGGTATTCGGCTGGTATTTTTTGGTTCTCGGTGGAAATTTAGCATATGTTGTTTAAATGTTTAATGAAATCCGCCATAGTGCCAAGCACAGAGTTGCATTTTAAAGCTGCCCTGCCCGAAAGCCCCTCTTTTTTGTGTTTTTGTTGCTCCTGGCTTCCCTGGGCAGTGGAGGCTCAATTTTCTAAGCCAATTTTGTCGCACATTGCTGCCGACCGACAAGAAAACAAAAGCAACACAACATGGACACTAAAAATCGAGTGGAGGGGAATGGAGAAATGGAGGTTGGGATATAGGATATAGAGCCTGCTGCACTACAGCCACTGCATGCAAAGTGAATCTAATAGAATAGTCAAAAGTTGTTGGCAAAGTGCTGCAGGCCGAACGGCCCGTCAATGGCAATAGATTGTTATGGTTACAGTGCTGGGGAGCTGGGTTCTTTCGAAGGCGGCAGCAGCCCAAAGATAATCCCAAAGTGCCCGTCAGATAAGGTCAGAATTTGTGCGGGCTATAAAGCAGATGCCTGGGATCAGTTGATAGGAAAGGTTGCATATAAGCTTTGATTTCTGCTGAGGGGGTATCTATAATATTGGGAGATCTTTTTCAGCTTGAAATGTATTATATTTGGTAATAAATACATTTTACATATTTCGAAATTATGAAGACTGGCTTCTATTTCTCTGTAAAACTGGATTTTTCCTTGGTATTTTCCAGCAATCTTCAAATCGAAGTTTAATCTTCTTCCTCCCACACTTGTCTCGATTAAAGAGCTTTAAACATTTCTTGGGGGATTTTATTGGGTCATAATTTGACGTCGAAGTGGATGTCTGTGAGTCTGGAGAGTCAAAACAAACTCAACGAGTTTTTGGGAGGAAACGCTCAACGGGTTTTCTTCACCATTTTCTTTTTTTCGGCACTCGGTTCAAAGCCAGCAATCGACAGGCTGTCAATTAAAATGGAAATGTTTAAGTTTCGTTGGCCATAAAAAGGCTGGCAGGGCTCTTGGCCCACAACCGAGAGGAAGTTGGGTTGTGCTTGGCTGGGATTCGGATTGGGACTCGGATGGGGATTGGTTTAGTTGGGTTTGGTCGGTTCATTCATCCAGAAAGAAAGGCAGGTTCTTTCTTCGTTTTCCTCCTGTATCCCATTTGAACTTTGACCCAATTTGGTGTGCAGAAGCGGCGGCAGCGTCATCCAGGATTGCCTTAGAACTTAGAGCCCGCCCGGCCTGGAACTCCTTTCGTCCTTTTCGTCCCCTTTGAAGGCAAACTCCTTGTGCCTGCTCGCTGATTGCACGTGGCACACTCACTCTCGCACAGAGAGATATGGCACAGAGTGTGCTACAAATTGAAGTCTTCAGCAGCGAGTCACGAAATCTAGAGTAGTAGTCTCTAGCACTGAATATGTGGCACATGGAACGCTGAAATGCTGAAACGCTGGCACGTTGCACGTGTATTATATTTTCCTATTTCGTACTTCGCATTTCGTTTTCCCTTTGCTGCTGTTGAAAGTCCTGCTGTAGTCCTGTGGCGCATACACTGGCAGAAACAGGAAACGAACTTACAATAAAATACCGAAAGGCTAGTTACAGTAGGTCTCTAAAAACGAACCAAAATATGCTAAATTTATCTGACCATAATATTTATTTTCTCTTGGTAAATATTTAAATATCTTTTACTTAAGACTTGTTAATTTTGGGACAGCTGAATTTTCTTTGCTGCTTGCTTGACAGCTGTGGGATTTGCCACTTGGCCCTCGACATTTCTCTCTGTGTATTCACGCTGCTAATAGCCGGCAGCTTGTTTAAGCTAGCTTTCCTCCATTTTCGCAGACAGACAGAAAGAACGAAAGGGGCGGAGAATTGTAAAGTGCGGAGACTTGTCCCTGCTGCAGAGTCGATTTTTATATGCAACTCTATAACAATTCCACAGACGTAGACGGTTACGTGCGATTTCGCCTGGGAGCAGACTGCTCGTCGGCACTGTGTGTGAGCCTCGCTTTAAATACAAAGATCTGGGCTTTTCACGGCGGCAGGGGGTTAAGTGCGGTGGAAAATGGTGGAAAACCGGGGCGAGGAGCAGCACCTTTCGCCTCCTTTTTCATGCATTTCGTTTACTTTTATGAAAATGGCTTCCATGTGTTCGTTGCGAGTATTTTTAAGGATTGCGCCAATGTGTAATGAACTGCACGGCAACTGGAGTGGTGCTCGTTCTGTGCCACAGACTTGCCTCTGAACTTTCCGATTCCTCAGTCTCAGTCTCTGAATTTTCCGCTGCCTTAGTCTCGCCGTTTTTCCCCAGCTTCTGTTTCCTACCGGCGGTCCAGTTTCAGCTTCAGTCCAGCTCTGGTTATTCGAGAGCTTCGTCATTCTTGAAAACTAATTTTATTTACAGGTGAAGCGTTGCTTTTTACTACCCCCTTTGAAATCCCCTTTTCGCCCACATTCCCTTTACTTTTTCTCTCGGACAGGCACTCGATTTATATTGAATAAATGCAAAAGGCGTGTTAATTGACAGACCATGAAGAAGGAAAAATATTTTTGCACTTTTATCGCCCCCTTCCCCCTCCTACTGCTCTATCCCCCGCCCCTGGAATACAGAAACAAGAACAACAACAACAACAACAATGGCTGGAGAGGAAAAGTAGTCGAAGCTTTCAAGCTGCCTTCGTGCTGAACTGCAAAATGACCAGCTAAATGAATGGGGTAAGTATAGAGTGGCAAGGGAAAGGTGGAAAGGTAGCTGCATAAAAAGCAGTTTGCCTCGCTCGGTTCTGTACACTTTGGCCAGCTTTTTGCTGAATGAGTCTAATGATTTGGTTATTCAATTTGTAAAGCAATCAAGAGGGTACGCGATGTTGGACTTCACTCGACTTAAGGAGTTATAAAGAAGGATTTGCCGTTAATAATGCCAATGTTTCTAGTACAGCATTATTAAAAGTTTAATAATCGATAGGACCTTCGTTTCAAGTATATAGTAAAAACTTTCTACTACTACTTAAATTTATATAAAGCAATATCCTTTAAATCATGATGTACTTAATAATTAATAATTAATAAAAATAATTTTTAATTTAATTAAAAATGTTTCGTAACAATAATATCAGAGTATTCGCTCTTCGTTACTTCACACTTCAAGGTACCTCACTAAAAAAGTTCTTAAAGCTGGGAACAATGTGCAAGTTTTGGTAAGTACCGTTAAGTCGTTTTTGGCGCATTGAGTGCGCTATATGAATGAAAATGATGCAAGGCAATTATGGTAATTTGTTGCTGCTTCTACTTAGCCAGGCTCTTTTATTTTTGTTTTTTTTTTATTATTAATAGCCGACTAAAAAAAGAAGGAGATGGCGCCTATAAATCTGACGGCCAGCGGCGTATATTTTATGACGCTTGGCTGGTTGCGTCTTCGCTGCGTTGGCCCCTCGAACACCCCGCTTTTCCCACTTTTCCAACTTTTCCAGGCATTTCTCCAGCGCCCGCTGGTCAGTTTAAGTTGCGTGCGGCACTAAATCGTTCATATTTATCTATAATAAAGGCAATTTTGAGCCATTCCCCTTGGCAGCCACCACCGTCAGAGTCCCGTGCCAACGCCTCCACCGCCTCCATTTTCCCCAGCTAGAGGTACTGGCAGAAAAATCGATTAAACAAATCGAGTAAAGTGTTGCCAGTGCCTGCCAGGCACGCCATATAGCAGTATATGGCACACGAATACACTTGGATGTAACTATACTGATACACGGAGAGAAAAAATATTTTTATAAATAATTTATTTTGTATTTTAAACTAAGGTAACTTGAACAAATATAATTATAAGGGTATTAATTTCCAAATAAATAATTAAAAATATTAATTAATAAAAACCGAAAAATATTTAACACTCAATATCAGGTAGCCTATAATTTATTTTGTATTTTAAACAAAGATAACTTCAACAAATATAATTTTAAAGATAAGTTACTCAGCAACAAGCTGACTTATTTCCAATTAAATAACTATATATTAATTATTAAAAAATATTTAACATTCAATTTCAGCTACCCTATTCACATTTTTCTCAGTGCATATATAGGGCATGTAGGTGGGGACTCTTGGTCTATAATTATATGCCTGGCCCCCATTTCGCCGCCTCTGTTTGTTGGGGCCAACATGCGTTGCCTTGGCTACGCGTCGTCAATAAGCCAAGCTCACACACTCGCACACACTTGTGGTAGGGATACTCACTTGCGCGCACGCATACACTCACACTCACACTCACAATCACACGCACACTCACAGTTACATTTACAGACAGGACACTAGCGAGCATGAAAGGCAAATAGTATTTATTTATTTTTTCTGTCCACTGGACTGGCTGGAGGGAATAATTTAATACTGCATACCGTCACTTGTTCGTAATTGAGTTCACTATATCGCTGGTTATGATTAATTATTCGCTGCAGTAACCTTTAACCTTTATAATTGTTCTCAACTGTAATGCTCATTGTTTGGTCCCTGTGTTGGCAGTTTAAAGCTTTTTATTTGATTTTCTTCCCATTATATATACATATATTCTGTCCACTTTCTCACCTCGCGTGTCCTCGCGGCGAGTCCTTGCGCAATTTGATCGCAAATATCTGGCAAAACCTCTGCGTATAACTCTTGATCTTGTAGATCTTTTGACCCAGCGACATCGTTCCACTAGCGATCTTATGTCACCATTTTCGAGTACTTTCCACCCTCTGCTCTCGGTTCATTATCGGTATTTTTGGTATTTTTCTCGCTACAAGGATATGCTTTGGTATTTCAACTGCTGCTTGGCTGCCGTTGCGACTGCTGCCATTTGCCACTGAGTCCAACTGCCAACTGGCGTGCCAGGACAATGCGTGTTTTGTTTTGGCCTCCCCCAGTTCGCGTTCGTATCCTAGCAATATGTTGGAGCTTTCCTTTCGCATTCCTTTTTGCGTGCCAGAGGTCCTTGGCTCGATGGGCTAAGCTGGCTAAGCCGCAGGGCTAGCACAGCTACATCTACATGTCCTGCAAAGCGTACGCCGTGGGCTAGACCTCGTTCCCAGCCAGAGAAACGCAGAGAGAAAGGAGAGAGGGAGAGAATGCCAGAGAATTGTGCACACGGAAAATCTAGTGGTCACAAGTGGAAGTCCTTTTCAGGTAAAATGCAATCTTCAATCATCATATTATTATTTTTTAAATCTATATTTATATATGCTTTTATGGTTTTTTTCTCTGTGTAAGGAACGCTTTTCTGGTTGTTTGGGTAGTACCAACAAGAAATCGTTAGGCCGTTGCCAAGGCAGCCAGCACCCACATTACACATTTCACCCACTCCGCTGGGAAAGCCTCGGCTTACTTAATTTGTATAAAAATATCGCACTTCTCCAGACCCGAAGATTTCAATTAAAGCAGACGCTTCAAGTGCCCGCAATTGCGGTAATTAGAAGAGCAATCACTGTGACAGGACCTACGCATATCGATCTAATTGTGGAACGGCGGTTGGGTGGTTGGCTCAGTTTTGGGTAAAGTGGTGGGTGGTGGGTGGTGGATGGTGGATGGCTTCATTGTTTCAGTGGTTCAGTTGGTCCGGGTCAGACTATGCAAATTTACTTGGCATACATCGCTTTGTCCCTGTCCATGTCGCTTTCCCTTCCGGCCTTGCTCTTCCTCCTAAAGCCCTCCATCTATTCGCCTCCTCCCTCCCACTCTCGTGGCTGCCCATCGGTTGGCATAAATAACAAGAGAAACCTGTTAATCGGGCTAATTGCATAAATTATAATGGATAATGGGCACGCACACTGTGGCAGCAAGGACATCGCAGCCAGGATGGCACCAGAAAACAAACGTTTTCATTTAAACGCATAAGGGGGCTTTAACTAAAGTTCCATTATAATAACAGTTGTTATTTCTAGCTAATATATTTTTGAAACATACTTTTCCATTACCCAGCAAAGTATACACACAGAAAAAGTAAACATGCATAATTATATAGGTATAGATTGATATTCAAAAATATTAAAATATTCCCTCCAAACATTTGTGTTCTTAATTCTGGTGATAATATTTCTCCGTGCACTTTCCTTTTCTCTCCTCCATAGGCCTTTCGCGATGTCAGCGGCAGACTTCTCCGGCGGTGGGCCAAACTTCAAAGTGAAAATCAATTTCTCTTTAAGCAATTTCCAATGGAATTGAATTTTCATTAGACAACAACACAGCAGGAAGAGCAGCGGAATGGGGGAGAGATTGGGCTTTGCTTGGTTGCCGGGAAACGGCAACTGGCGATTGAATTTCCATAAATCCTGCACCGCGACCCCTTAACCCGTTTTGCCGTTTACTGACACTTAAAGGCTCTGTCGAGCTCTCGAGTTGAACTTTGTTTCGCCACGGAGTTTTGGCCATGAAAGGAAAATGGCTTGACAACGGGCGGAAAAAAAAGGCGGACAGGAGTTGGGGATTCCGGGGGTTTTGATTGACGTCTGAGCCGCTTGTCATTTGCCAGGACCTCCACTTCTGCCACTGACAGGATTTCGCCTATAATAAAAGCCAACTGCCTGCATAAATAACATTTTGGAAATTGACAAATCGTAGAGGGTAGCATTTTATGGAGAGTCCTGTGCGTCCTTTGCGGCCACAAGTATGCCACAAAAAATTTTAATTATTTAGAAAACTCAACAGCAGATGCAGAACCACTATCCCTGCGAGATCCTTTTCCTGCACAAATTCCAGCCAAGCAAAGCTAACCAAATTTATTTTATGCCATTCAAAACTTTCTCTCAGGACTCGACTCATCACAATAAATCAAATCAAAAGCTTTCCGGAGGACACAAAGTGAACAGGAGAGGAGAGGACGGGGCAGGGTGACCATTGTTCGGCTTGCCCTGGCTGCCACTCATCAATTTTTGAAAATTATTAAAAATTTAAATGGAATACCAAAATACTTGAAATGCACTCCATACAAAACCATGGAGAGCTGGCCGTAACAAGGATATGGGACTGACTATATCCGTCCTTCGGTGGATGGGTTGTTGTCGTTATTTGTGTGTCAGCCATGTCAAACATTTTCCCAGCCCCTCGATGCGATGCGTATGAAAATTTAATTTTAATTGTTCACCAAATGCGCCGGACAAAATACGTTCGCAGGGCAAACCATGTAACGTACGTACATCTAGAGGATACTTTGTTTTCGAGTGGTGTACCATTCAATAAATATATATATGTATATTTACTGCCGTCGAGAGGGAGACAGAAATCTTTTTTATATGACTGACGTTTTAATGGGCGAAATGAAAAGCCTTTGACCGATGCCACACAGATTTTCCAGCCGTAAAAACACTGCTCGCATAAAAATTGAAGAACAATTGTGGGCCACAAAGTCACCTCCTTTGCGATGTAAAGCTCTCTTAATGGCTTCCACTTTATTGACTTTCCTGCCGAAGGAGCATCGGGAAGGAGCGGCAAGGGCAAGGACCCGGGCCCAAAGTGTCCATCATTAGCCGGCAATCCGGCCGAAAAAAATCCATAATTATAATGCACCTTACATAACGCTTCATTAAGATAATGATAATGAATACGTGACCGCAAAGTGGGCGCTGGAAAGAGAGAGAGAGAGGGCGACACTTCCTGCTAGGTAATGGCACGCATGAGGATATCGCTACGAGTGTGTGTGTAGGTTTTTGTGGGATATGAACTGCATATTTGTGTGCGTGTGTGCGAGCTAGTGGACTCTGCATATCCTTCTCGTGTAAATGTAACCAGGCCCGAGGACAGCCCACAAATGGCCAGCGGGCAAGGGACTTACCGCCCCAAAGGCAGCGGCGCTGCGTGACAAACCTACACCGAGAGAAAAAGGGCTTAGAAACCCTAACAGATTATGGTTATTATTTATGAATTTATTCTAACATTTTCTACAATTTTGTAAATTAAAAAAAAAATATATTTCTGTTATTTATGTTCATTTTGCTATTAACTTTAAATCAATATCATATTTTGTTTGATTCAGATTTTTTTTTTTGGTTTAATAAGTTTAAAGAAATTGTTAATAGGTTACAACATTATCTTCCAACATTAAACTTTAAATTTCTCTTTATAACAATGCAATTACAAAACTGATATATTTTTTTAAAGATAACACTTTTTTTCTCAGTGCGTGCCAGAGCAGGCCAGGACATAGCAGAGAAGAGACAGAAAGTATAACATGCCAGAACCGGCCTCGTGCCGAGTTGTAAGTCCTTCGTCCTGCAGACGCGCGTCGCATGAAATGCGGTCGATAATTTACATAAAAAATAACAAACACAGACAGCACACCGTAAATGAAATTGAAATAATATTTCATCAGGTAAATGCCCGTGTGTGTGGTACCCTGGAAAAACCATTGAAGCGCCAAATGCCACGGGGCAGTCTCTCGCTTTTTGGTTACCTTTATAGAGTAGAGACAAAGGATATCCATTCCAAAGTGAGAATGAAAAAAAATTATCTTAAAAAGGAAAAATGTTTTAATTTAATATTCCGTGTGTTACATCTTTAGGTTTTTTATATATGTACAGAGTAATTATAAAATGTGTGTTTATTGAGTGATATTTCATTTCCTTATTGATATATCCATCTTATTTATCCATCCAACGACTGGAAAACGAACTTCTCCCCTCTTGTTTTTATTTCCTTTTCAGTCACCGCGAATGACGATGATGAAATACAACTCAATAATCATTAAATGACAGGAAAAACGGAAAAGATAATGGCGGCTAGGCCATTGCGGCCCAACTTTAAGCTATTCAGTCATTGAACCCAAAAGACAGTCATCAATAAAAATGTTCTCGGGGAGGGTTACCAAAAATAATAAGCAGGGTAGGTTGGCAAACAGTTTGCTAGATTTTGGGGAAAAAGATGGCCACCATAATTAATTCACTTGCATGATAATCGAAATATCATTTGATTAATGTTTTGCCAACTCTACTGCACTGCAAACACAACAGAATATTGTTTTCATATTTTAAATTAGCCCAAAAACGGGGTTGCTTTGGTCGGAGGATGTGAGGGAAATGGGGTCCAAAACCCTGGAAAATGAGTTTTATGTTAAGAGCTAATTTGGGTTAATGCCGTAAAATGTGGCGCAGTTAAACAAATGCCAAAGGAGTGTGGATGAGTGGGTTATTTAGTGAGGAAGGGGGTTGGTGGGGTGGCTTGTGAAGCGGGGGTGAAGAGCAAACTTTCATCTCGTTCTCGTGCTAAGGCAGCTTTTTAACTCGCTCCTCAAAGTATGCTACATAAAATTGCACAATATGCGCATAAGCCACAGGAATTGTGAGCTAATGTGAGTGTGTGTGTGAGTGTGGGTGTTCATTAGTGTGCGTCTGAGTGTGTCTGCAAGAACTGTAGCATACTTCTGTGCGTTTGCCTTACCAAAAAGATTTCATTATGTATGGCCGAGTGTGTGTGTGTGTGTTTTCCCCTCTCGCTCTTTCTCTCTCTCTCTCTCTTCTCCTCTATTTCACATCCTCTTGCTGCTCTCCTTCATCTGCTTTTACTGCTGTTGCCGTAGCCGCCCGAGGCTCTCATTTTAAATTAGTCAAAATGTCAACTTGACACAGATTTTCGGGGCCCGGCAGCAATGAAAAGCGGTTTGCGGCTAAGGCGGAAAATGAGGAAAAGTTGCCAGCGCTGATGCCTTAAAGTCCGCATCTTTGAGTTCTCCAATTAACTTCTCGCTCAGGAATCGCTTTCGGCGGCATTAAATGCACTTGTTTGGGTCAACGCACACTAAATAAATGGGTTCCTAAAATCACCTATGAGGTGTGATACCATATTTATGACAACGGATATAGACAATTTGTTTGAAGATCAGCCCTTTTAATTGCACAAAAACAACATGCATTTTTTAAGGAATCCCCTGAACTCCTTGAATCCCTTAAGTCCTTCCTAAACGTTCACCTGAGCACGCTGATTCAATCGCCCTTTTTAGCTTCTCAGACAAATATTGACAAAACATTTGCCCGGCTCCTTCAGATTCCCATTGCGACTTCCTCCCTTTTGCTTATCTTAAATTACAAATCAGTCAATACCAAATTGAATGCAAACAGAGACAGAATGGAAGGCCAGGGACAGCCGAAAAGCGAAGAGAACTGCAGCTGGGGAGCAATTGGCGTGCACTTGAGCTGGAAATCAGTTTCGAGTTTGGATTTTCTTCTCCTGTCTTCCTGTCTGTCTGTCTGTCCTTTGAGTGTCCCCGCTGCAGTTGAGATTTGAATTTCCCTTTGCGTAAAAATATGAGCAACTATTAGGGAAGGAGCACCTGAAAGGGGATCATCATCATCATTATCATCATCATTTGCATATCCAGGGAATAAGTCTAATTTAAAACTCCTTGCGGAAACCCGACAGCTGTCAATGTAATTACGACTGGTCAGCGATGGAGAAGGGTTTTCCAAGAGCCCTCCTAACATCTGGTCATATGTGATGTGCTCTAAACTTTCCCACTGACACATTAAAAATTAAGCCAAATGGGACAATTAAAAGGGAAATTTCTCGTCAGGGTAGGAGGAGGGTTTGGCTTGGGAAAGACAGCAGAAGTTTGGGCCCCGAAACGGCCACGCCCCCCGGCCAGTAAGCTGCCAATCAGCCGTCAAGCAGTCAGTCAGTCAATCAATTTTCCATACATACATTATACAAAGACAACTTTCGGTATATATATATGTATGTATATAGCTTTCCCGGGCTGTAACTTCATAAATATTTAATGCGTGCTTGGGCTCGTGCTAAAGTATATAAGATATGATACAAATACATATAGACAGGAGCAGCCGTAAGTGACAATTATCCTTGTCCCTCGTCCCCTCGGGCGCATTTTCTTCGCCTGCAGTGGCTCGGAAAATGTACTTGGACTTCTTGGCCAGGTTAACATTAAGTGTAATTTTTTGTTAGTGGCAAACATTTCATGAATTAAAAATGAGCTCAGTTCGGGAAAAAGGAAAATGGGGGTTGGGTTTTGTTTGGGAAAAAGTGCGTGGCGCCGCTGGCAGTTAGTCATCTGAAGTTTTTCCTGCCGCCGAAAAAATGAAATGTTCTACTACGTCATTGTCACACGTCTACATAGCAATGAAGGCCACAAAGGGAGGGCGGCGGACGAGGGGGTGTGTCATCTAATGTAATGAAGCGTGGCAAATGGTGGGTGAGGGTCGAAGGTTGCTCGGCTTTTGCGCTTATTATTACGAAGGCAGCTGAAATTTCGTATGCCAGCCAAGTTCTCTTTTTTTTGGTTCCCACTCGCATATGATATATTTGGGCGGATGTCATGCGGCGTTTTGAGGTGGCTAAAACGTAAGCTATTTAAATGATTGCTCTGGGCCAAACACACGGCAGAAACAGCTCAGCCTAATTGCATTTGTTGTATTCAAGAGAGTATGCCACATGAATTTTGATTAATTCATGGAGCCAGCGATTAAGCTAGATTGTCCACCTGTAGGTACAAGCACCTTGTACTCAACTCCCAACCTCCCTCAACTCGCTTTTCGCAGCCCAGCTGATGACATCACCCGCTTGCCAATCGACCTGCGTGAGCTCTCAGAAATGCCATAAACCATGCACTCAACTTTTTAGCTCAACAGAATGTGTACGACTTCCCGGATACCGCTTAAAGTCCTACCACCTATCCAAGATTTAACTACCCCGCCACTCTATTCTGCAAAACTTTAACTAAAAATCATAAAAAATACGCTCACGCAACAGAACGAGAACAACGCAGAGAATCTGCACAAAAAAGAACGAAGCAATTTGCATGAAATGTCGACACGACTACGTGGAAAATTACCTTCACCCACTTTGGTGGAAAGTTCCTCTGCCGTTACGTTGGCCAAAAAGCCTGGCGTTGGCTACTTTAACTTGGCCAAAAGGTCGAGTATTTTTATTCAGTATGCAGAAAAGGCCTCCACAACTTTAGTTAAAAACCAATTAAGTTGATAAATTTTGAAATTACTTATTAAGGTGTCTAAAAGTATGCAATGAATCTGCAGAACTTCCAACTCAAAATATTTTATTGCATACTTTCAGACACCTTTAAAAATGTCTTTAAACCCCTTTAGTTTTCTGCGGTATTATGATCTGTAAACCATCCCAATTATGCCCTTAGTTACATCTCTTTTTATAAAAGCAACTTGAAGGAGCCTTTTTATTACATAGTTGACTGAGAAGAGTTGCTTAGTGTAATATCCAAGGCTATCTGCAGAGTTTCCTTTCATTTTCCCAGTACTACTTTGTTGCTGCTGCCGTTCAGCATTTCCCGAAGCTCATTTTTGCACTCATTAGGGCAGGGGGTTTGGCCAGAACTGGCCAGCAGAAAAGGCCAAGAACGGTGAAAATGACGCGGGAAAAGGCGAAAAGCCAGCAGCTGCTGCTGCTCGCTGGGCTGATGGAGAGCTCTGGCTGCTGGAGATTAATTTTTGATGCCCCAAAGTGAGGCAGCTGCAGCGAGAGCGGCCTTAAAGTGGCCACCGCTCTAATGGCAATGGCCAAAAGGTGGCCCAACTCCGCCAGCCAGCTGGAGAATTTTTTAATCGCTTCGTTATTCCGCCGTGGGGTGCAATTCATGCAAGGCCAAAAACAAACGATTGCCGGGCGCGGTAATTGAAAATTAAATTTAATTTTATGGCCAAAGTTAAACATTTGCTCGGTGGCACAAACACGCATACACGCACTCCTTTCCTTGCTGCGTCATCGTAGGTGTCCTGTATCCTTAGTCCTTCGTCCCTTTTTGCACCGTGTGAACCCGCACAATTGTTGCGGATTTTCGCAGGCGATAATCATAAAAATGAAAATTTTAATAGCGCGCGTGGCGTCGTCGACTAAATTTCCCCCTCGCTTTCCCCATCCTGCCTGAGTGTTGGTTGATTTTTCTAGCTGTTTACCCACACACGCACACATGGCCGCCTATTGATTTTGTTTGGGTGTGCGTGTGTGAGTGCTCGGGCATGTTTGTGGCATGCTCCTAGGCGCTGCAGCAACAAATTTCCCATCGACAGGCTCATTACGGTTTAGCGCAAAGCGGGAAGGGGTGGGGGAAACGCGAATCCCCCCCAGAGCCATTGGCGCATAAAATGTTGGGGCCTCGGCCGGTTTTATTTTAGGCTGTTTTATGGATTACCTATACGCTCGCAGGCTTTAACCAAAAAGTTTATGATTGCTTTTAGGAGAGCTTTCTTGTTTTGGTATTGGGCATATTTCTAAAGTGCTCAAAAACCAAGAAAGTATTTTCGAATTCCATTTTGCAATTAAAAATGTCAGTGTTTTATTTTATTTCATTTTGGAATATCTAAAATATTTTTTATTTTTCTAAACTACTTCTCAGTAATAAAAATATGAGTAAAAAAATGTTTTAGAGGACATTTCAGTGTTTAGAACACTACACTCCTTTATTGGCCGTTAAAAAAATGTTAAGCTAATGGATTCCTTATAATTAAAACTTACCTTTTAACAATGCCTTGTTCTCTACTTCGTTTTCTGGAATCAAATTAAGTCTTCTCGTCATATGAAATTGGTCCGCTTAATAAAGTAAGTTTTTTTCGTAGCTGTCTTAAACACGCAGTCTATATAATTGATAAGTTCTCTAGTCGTACTGGTTTTTCACTTTTTTTTTCTGGCGAGGATTCCTCAAAGATATGTGGCGATATGGTGTATATATGTTTTTCTTATTTATATTACTGCTATGTAAAACTTCTAACAAAAATTGCTATTTCTTGGGCAATTTAAATGTAATATATTTTGTAAATTTAATATTTTAGATTTATTCTACGGATTTACTCTTTGCAAGAGCTTTGATATGTATGCGATAATTTGCACAATTTTCTTTAGACTAGTTCATTTGGTTTTCTTTATATTTTTGGATAAGATATAAGAGCTTGATTAGTGGTTCAGCAAGCTTTTTAGGCGTATTACATGATATGTTTACGTTTCCTTTGGTAAAATCCTTATTTTTTTACGATCTACATGTATTTTTATTCCTTATTTATATTTATTTATTTTATGTTGGCTTTAATGCGCTTTTACTTGATATGTATGGCTATCGCATTTGTTTTTTTATCAGTTAATATAATATCTTTTTCTGTTTTGGTAAGTACTGGAATTAGTTGGCTGCTTGTCTCAGCTTATATTTATTTATTTATATTGAATGATATGTGTTGATATGAGAGTTTTTTTCCTTATTTAAGTTACATTTCTTGAATATATCTTTTTTTTATTTATTTGGGCATAACATTTCTTGTTTTTCAGCGTTTTTAATGTGGAACTTAATTTTTGTTTATAATTTTTCCATCCACTGGGATCCACAAAATAGCGCAGGTGACTCTTTGACTTTCTCTCTGGCTTTCTCTCTTTCGGGTCGGCTCTCTTTTGCAGTAATGGCTGCTTTCTCTTACTCCTTGGGCCCCCTTTCTCCAACTCCGCGACCTTCTCCGCACTTTCTTCCTCTTCCTCTTCCTATCTCTTTCTCCTTCTCCACCCCCTTTTCTCTTTGCTTTTACAGGCGGCAACGGCAGCGGCAAGTTCTCTATGTATTCCTTCTTTTTTCTCGCTGGCCGTTGTATTTCAGTAACTTTTTTCGATTCCGCTTTGGGCCCGCATTCGCTTTCACGGAGAAAAAAACCGTAGGCGCACAAACAACAACAAATCGAACTCGAAATTATTTATTAAAGTCAATTAGGCTTTCATGTCGGGCCACTTGGGTATTTTTCGCTGATTATCTCTGGCGGAGCTTGGCTAATACGTATTACCCGGAAGATATGTACATATATCTCCTTGGCCGCTGCCGTTGGGCGCCCACACCCGTAAAAATAGCAAAGCAGGGGAAATTATACAATCACTGGCTGGATTTTCGAAACAATCAATTTTTGGTGGCACTCGCGTTCGAGGTATTTCTCGATTTGGCCTCGGAATTATCTGGCTGCGCCCTGCGGTAGGCAGCGATTTATTTATTGCACAATTCGGATGTGTCCTTTCAAATGGGGGATCTTTCACTACAATATATATATCTGGCCTGTGTTCGCTGCGTGTGGCTGAGTCGGAGTGTTTTCGTTTACTCAGGAGCCAGCGCAGGATGCGTGCGATGCCAGGCCATGAATTTTTCATCATCGGGCATCCTTATTAGAGATTTTCGCCCCATCTCGTTGAGATTGCTGCGCGCAGAGCGGAAAAGCATCCGAAAGAGAGCAGTCGAGAGAGAACGAGCGTATGTCCTGAGAGCGCGCCCACACACATTTGTTGTTAGGGGCTGCTTGGGGGTGGTGCATCTGCTTAAAATACACCCCCCATCCTGCTTACAAGTAATTCCCAATTTTCCCCGGTCCTTGCATTTTCTTCAAGGCCCATCATAATCTCATTCAGGTATTTTTCCTAAACTTTTTCCTTGCTTTTTCGGGGGTTGTTTGGCTGTCATGTGTGTTTGGGGGTCCGTGTGATACGGCAGGGGGCGGCTTTTTGGGGGTGGCTTTATATTTATCTGTTTGTTTTTCGCTCTCCTCGTACACACAGCTTTTCCATTGTCATGTCACTTTGACATTTCACAAAAGAGAGCAAGAGAAGGTGAGGGATTTGAAGATTTGCGCAGGTTTTTCAAAATATATGCAAGTCACACATGTAAAGTGGTTGCTGAACCAGCTACATCGTTGGCCACATCCGGTTGATGTCTTGGCTGTGGCCACCATGTTTTGATTTCGCCGCCTGCAGCGAATTGGATAGATGTAAATTTTCACGTAGATGTAAAATAAGCATGTAGATAATAAACAAGAGGGAACTCTAAAGTCGAGTGTCTCGACTATCATATACCGGTTACTCTGTTAAAGGGAGTGAGTGCGAGGGAAATGGAGATATGCAAGCACAACCCTGATTTCTCTTTGGCCCAAAATGAAAGGATTTTAGCGGTAGATTACTAGAGAAATTCGCGATCTAAGTACCAAATGCTCGAATTTTAGACACTTTTTTTGATTTTTTTTGTTCAGTTTTGGCTTTTTGTTTTTTAATGTCGCTCCCCTTCTGTCCATTCGAACATCCACACAAGGAGAGATAAATTACAAGGTGATAGTTCATAATTCACATATCAACATCTGTTTGGTCGTAGTCCAACGCGCTGCTCTCCCCGGGCTTGGCGTTCTCGTCCTGGTTGATGCTGCCGGCGGGGCTGGCCATGTGCCAGGCGACGTGCTCCTCATAGAACTGGATGACCACCTGGGGACACCGAATGTTGGCCAGCTTGGCGGGCACCAGGTCCGCCAGATTGGTGCCCTTCCACTGCATCAGGAACATGAGGTGGCCTGGCGAGTCGGTGGCGCCCAGTATCTTCCAGGGCTCCAGGCCGCGCTCGAAGCCAATCTGCTCCTCGGTGTCGTCCTCCAGGAATTTCTTCGCCTTGCTGGGGATGGTGTCGGGTATGGTCGACAGGCGCTTCTTGGCCTCTTTCTTCTTTGCGTTCTTCAGCGACTCCAGGTAGTTGGCTATCAAGTCGTCGCAGTCGAGATTCTCCGCCGGTTCCCAGGAGTTTTCGCTGTGCGGATAGCCCTCCCACTTCAGGTAGTATTCCGTGCGGCCGTTCACTATCCGCCTGTCCACGACGCTTTCCACTAAGAATTCGGCCATTGTTTTCCGCTTATCTTTCTTATTTTCTCGGCGCTCCAACAAAATTGAGTTAAGTAAAGTCAGTGATAATTTCTTTCGATTGAAATATGGCATTTGCACTGCCAACTCTTCGATAATTTCCCAAGCAAACAGTCATAATTTCCGATAGCTTCCGACAGGCAACAAAAATAACGATTGTTTGTCAAACAATAATAGAAAAATCAAAATACACCGGGTTATATGTGTACTCGAACATAAACAGCCTGATTACGCAGTGTGGCCAAATCTAAATAATATATTATTTACTTCCGCATTAAACATTTTTTTTGTATTTATTTTTTTTTTTTTTTTTGCTTTTCTTATTAAAGTGTAAGCCATGAACGCCCCGAAATCAAAAGACCCCTACAAAACCGCTTTCGAAATCTCTTTCTTTAATTCGTCGTCGCTTCTTGAATGACATCTGTTGGCCTTCCCGCCCTTCGTCCTAGCCCAAGTATTTCTTCTTCTGCTTGCCAGAGTTGTTTTATATTTTTTGGTTAAAATGGAAATCAATAAAAAGCTCAATGACGTCAGCCGTCCAGACTCACACACATACGCACACTGTGTAAGCGGCAACATCGGAAAATGCTGGTGGGCAAACAGAGCTCCCGGCTCTTCCAGACTCCGCCTGCCACTCCCCCCGCCCACAGAGGGTTCTCTCATCTCCGCCGGAAATCCAATCGCTCCCCTTCGTGCGCCAGTGTGTGCGTGAGTGTGCGCCTGTGTGGGTGCGTGTGTGGCGGAGCCGAAGACACTGCACGTGAGCAGGCTATCAGCAATGGACTAAGAGTTTCGACAGCCAGAAACGCGTTTTTCTTTTTGCCTTCAGCTGCCCTACACGGAGAGAAAATGTCAACTTAATAGACTTTTGGAAAATTATAAATTCTATAAACTATTTAAAAATATTTTGTCACAGAACAGATTTAGTTAGATATTTGTTTAACTTTGGTCAAAAAATTTAAATTCAATACTTGGCATATTTTAATATTTTTGAACTTAAGTAATATTATAAATTTATTTAATGTACATTTTAATGTACCATTAATCCTATTTATCTAAAATAAATGATTTAATTATTCAGTTTTCGTTTTTTTAATGCCAAAGACCATTTATATTATTTTTCCCAGTAATTTTCTTTGCTTTGCTAAGGGCAAACCAAGTAAAGGAAATGCACTGGGGCTAAAAATGGCCATGGTTTCGAACGGAAGGCGTGGAGTGGCTCTGACAATTTACGCCAAATCTCATGATGGCTGCGATAAGCTGGCAGATAAAAGCGAGAGCAGCAACGACAACTCAAGCCAATTGCGAAAATATGCAACAGAAGTGAACGAATTTTATAGGCTTTGTGTGTTGGATATTTTTGACAAGCACGTAATGTGCTAAGGTCAGACGTTGTGTAGCCAAAAATAAATTTGATTTATACGGATTTAAGAGGGGTAATCATGCATGAAGAAGTTTAAGTAATGTAAGGCAAAGCATGAGACTTATAGAGAACCTTACTTAAGAAGATAGGGAAAATCATTGGCCATTACTTGATACCAAGAAATTATTTTAAAACTGATTTACTGGATGATTTTAAATATAAATGGTGTTGGGAATTAATCGTCCACATTTATTTAAAAATCCCCTCTGAACTTGGGCAAGTTTATTGCATTTTTAAACCCGATTGAGCTGCCAAATCTTTTCAATCATGCGATTTAACCCTTTTCCCTTCATCGCTGCCCCTCAAAGTATGCAATAAAAAGTGATTCGTTCCAATTTGCCGCTGCACCATCCCCAAATGCAATGAAAAATTGTTTTCTTTTTTCCCCCTTTTGGGAAACGGCAGAGGGGAGGACCAAACACATTTCCATAAACACACACGCCCCCCAAAAACACCCGACGAACATGAAGAGTTGAATTTTATGAATATGCAACACGATGTTGTTGCTTAATGTTTGCCCAAAACAACTATATGAGCATGTAATTCCCAAAAGGGGCGGTTATTTGAGGGAGGGGGGAGTTTGGAGGCGGGGGGCGGACACACACACACACACACACTAACATTTATTAGAGCAGTTAGTTTGTAGTAGGTGTTAAAATTGCACATGAAATATGAAAAGCCACTCATAACACTGAGAGAAACATGTGCTCCCACTTGCCTGGTTAACAACTCCCTGGTCAATTCACCACGGGAGAGTGGGAAAGAGAGAGCGAGAGTGAGCGCCTCTCCCAAATGGGGATAGCGAGATGGCGAGAGAGAAATTCCTGAACTGCTGACGACAATCGAAGCGAATTCCTGATGTAGGTGGGCCATATCGTGGGCTATATACCGTTAGCCAGCCAGCCTTTTCAGCTTTCTCAGCTCCAGCTGCGGGTCCAGTTTTCAGTCGTTGTCGTGCCGTCGTGATGTCGTTGCCGTCGCATCCGTCGTCGTTGTCGTTGTCGTCGTTGTTGTTGTCGCCGCACTCCATCTAGTTGTTGTTGGTGCAGCAGGCAGCAGGCAGCAGTACAGCAACAGCAACACACCAGCAAAACAACAATTATAAACCAACAAAAAAAAAGAAATATGAAGAAAATGAGTTCGCTAAACGGAAAATTAATTTGCGCATATGGAATGCTGCACACATAGATATATAGCCGTACATACATATACATATAGATAAATAAATATATGTTATACACACACAAATCTACATAAAATCTAAGTGCAAACCAATTGTGATTTAAGCTAATGACCACAACCGAAAAAAAACAGCTACGACCGAAACCAAAAAAAGAATAAGTGTATAAAAATGTAAGAAAATGCTGAATTTTCCACTGGATTCCCTGGCAAAAAATTGGATTCGTTATTTTTTCCTATTTTTTTTTTTCGCCGTTCGTGAGCTGGTTGCTTTTTTCTGTACACACAACGCCACGCAATCCCACCCAAAACTCTCCTCTCCTCTCTCCGCTCTCTTCGCTCGTCGACTTCTCGCCTCTGCGCTCCTTTGTTGTGCTGGCCGTGATCCTTTTGGCCAGGATTCGGTGCGGATGAACGCATTAAATATGCAGAAAAATAAAGCAACACACATACAGAGGCACCCAGAGTAGAGCAGTTAACAGTTGTCCTTTATCCTTTATCCTTGAGCCAGAGTGAAAATTGTATTAGGCAAAGATTTTTCATAACTATTTTTAGGAATTCCATTTAAAATTCATAAATTTCAATTAAAGTTACTATAAATGCGGGTGAAAAGTCGAACGAGAAAGGTAGTTAAAACGAGAGAGAGAGAGAGTTCACCACACACAATCAACAACGAAGAAGGCTAACCAAAACAATAAGAGGCCAAAAATAAATTTCCATTTCGTTTTAAGCGCTTAAAAATAACCGAAAGCAAAGTAAATATATATTTTTTATGTACCACAGTGCGTATGATTAACTTGGCTAACCCATGTTGGCCTTTGGCCTCCGTCGAGTGAGTGGAAACCCAGTATTGGCCAAATAACATCCCAGTATTTCCTGCCAGCTGCAGTGCCCTCTCTCAGTCGCTCATTCGCTCTCTCTCTCTCTCTATTATTTCCCAAGTGTGCGTGTGTGTGTTACAACAATAGAGGCAGCATGCAACATAATTACAACTCAACTTCAACTTTACACTTAGACGACAAGCGAAGCTCGCTAGAGAAACAACAAGTAACGAGAGGCGGCCAAGTGTTTACCAATTAAAACTACATTTAAATAATACAAAAATATATATTTTTAACAGTTTTCAAGTTTATTAAGTATATGGAAATCAACCGAAAGCCTTGTAAATAGCAAAACAAAACAAAACTAACTAAAGAAGTAAAGAACTCTTTTCCTATTGATGATACCAACAGTAAGTTAAACCAAAGAAGTATGAAAAATAAACAACGAATTAGCAGACAACGCCGTTTACACAACAACTCGATAGAGAAATGCATGTAAGTCAAGTCAAATGGAGGTGCATTTAATTAGTTTACTAGTTTACAGTGAATCAAAGATTATCCCTATCGAGAATCAAGAAGCAACAACATCAACCGTTGCCCCGAAGCAAACAGTGACGAACAAAGGCCGAGAAATTGCCACAAGATATAAGCCAAATGTGGCCCCTCTTTCCACTGTTATTCTTTTTACTGCTCTGTTTGCTGGGCAATAAAGAATAGTAAATGGTTGTGTGGGTGGTGGATGGTGAATGGTGGGTTGCTTTTCCCCATCGATGGGCCTTAAATTTAATTAAAAGGTAAACTAGTAGCAAACAGCAACAGGCAGTCAGTTGGAATCGATTTTCCTTTTGACTCGATTCAGTTGGCAAATGGCGAACGTCACCAGGCAACGGCAGCGAATGGATAAAGGGGGTCTCTATGGCCCCACAGACAAATGACAGTAATGACGACACAAGCACCCACACTAAAATATATACACTCGCCAAAAAGGACGTCATAAATGTTTGACAATGAACACGGGGCGTATGAGTAATGGCAGCCAGCCCACAATTGGTAAAACGGTGTCTTTGTGTGCGATACAAGTGGGCGATACTGGTTGGACATCATCGAAACAACTATCCATTGACACTGCACCCCCCTAGCATCCTTTTACCACCCCCTTCCTCACTTATGAGGGGGTCAATGGGTGCATGAAATTGCTTTTTATGCTTCGATGTCGTTGCTCGTTGCTCGTGTTGCCCCCTTTGCCACTTTTCTCCTATCTACAGAATGTTTTGTTGGGCCAACAGTTTCAGTTTCAGTTCGTAGACCATTGACAAGTTTTTGTCGCTCGCATTTGTTTGCCGTTAATTGCATGGAAATTGTGCGCGCAATTGAAAAAGTTGAACAAGCCATTGTTCCAGCTTCCCTTTTCCGGTAAAAGATATCCCGGCAAGATATCCTACTCATGAGTCAACGACTTGTGTTGTTTGGCCCGAGCGGCGACTATGAATGAATAAGTGCAATTATAGAACTCCAGGCCCATGAATCAACCGAGTAGCCACGAATATAAAATGGTCATTAGTCAGGCTGGCGGGGAAAACCCCCAAAACCCCCAAGACTTTCCATTTGGCAGGCGACCGCAAAAAGTCACCAAGTCATTGCCTCGTTTATAGTTTTTGGCTGCAATGGCACAAACGGCAACTTGGCCACGTTTTCTTTTCTTTTATGGCTCTATTCGAGTGAGTGAGCGAGTGTGTGAGTGCAAGTGTGTGTCCTGCGAGTACTACAAGTGTGTACAGGCGAGTTTGCCCGAGTCCATTGCACTCGACGACTAAAAATGGCTGACGCCATGCGAAATTCGCTAGCCAATTCAGTTATCTGCATAAATTTCAAGCGATCTCCATGGGCGGCGTGACGTCACGGGTACAAACAATAGACTATATAGAGACTCGATAAGGAAACCCCCCGTTGACAGGTGATGTCAGTTGATAAATGACCCAGTTCCTAAGCGAGCAACCAGTTGAAGCTTTGCCCTTTTCAGTGGATGGCAACCTGGTTCTCCTAGAAAAACTAAGAAAAACCAAGCGGGTTTGAAATTTAAGTTTTTCAGGGAATTAAGTAATTGGAATTACAACGAATGCAATCATGAAAAACAAGAAGAACTTTTTTGGTTTGTATTTCTAAGGAAGGTAGCTGCTTACACAATTCATAACATTTCCAGTTAAAAATTCAAAAATATACACGTTTCTTTTCAATATTTTTACTAGTTAAAATAGTCAACTTTTACTTTAAACGAACTTTCATTTTATTGGTATTTATTTTAATTATAATAATAAAACATTTAATGAACATACTAAATGGATTTTAAACTTTTATATTATTTTCTGTTCAATCTGAAGACTTTTTTTTAAGCAACATTAAATTTAGTTAAAGGATTTTTGGCCTAAAAATACTCAAAGCTGGCCTAATTAAAAGATGTTCAACCGCATATATAATTCATATTGTTTTCGATTGCGGTTAGCCATTTAGCATTTTGACCTTTCGCCTGATGGCTTTCTTGTGTCGCCTTCCACTTTGACTGCTCCGTGCTCTTTTTCAGGCTTTTCGAATGCATTTCCGATGAGATTTCCCCGCCGCTGGGCACATTGTTGCTGCCTTGCCGCTTCTGCTGCTGATTGCGATGGCTAATTGAAAGTGTCAATTATCAGCTGGGCAGGGGCAGCACTGCTGGCAGTGAACTTTCACATTTGTGCGCTGCCTTCACTCCCATGTGCTATGTGCCATGTCCCTATTCCTTTCCCTCCCGTTGGCCCGCGGGGCGTATGCGTAATGTGAGATAACCTTGGCCAGTGGACAAGGAATGCACAAGGCACCCGCTCCGCACCCCTGGATTTTTCATTATTATTATAATTCATCCTTGTGCCTGATAAGTTTTCCCTCTGCCCGCATGCTTTGGGGTTTTCCATTGCTGCGCTTTTCTTTTTGTTCCTTTTAGTAATTGCTATTGTTGTTGCTGCTGAGTTCGCGCGGTCAGCGCATGAAATTTCTATCTACTGCGAAGCAGGTGGCTGGGAAATTCACAGGGGGAAATTCGTGGGAAATTCACTCGCTGGCGAGCAGTTAAACTGTTAGCGCCCTCAAAAGCGCGCGCATTGAGAGGAGTTTGTGGTTCGTGGTGAAATATTAACCGCTTTCTCTCTTTGGTTTGACTCGCTCTCTCTCTCTCTTTTCAGTTAATATGCTGATTTTTGTGTTTTCCTAGCTGTTTTTAAGGGAAACTTTAAGAACGAAAATAAATCTGGCAACTTAATCAATTGATTGAAGAGCCACAAGATTGATTTCTGGTCCTTCCAGGACCTCCCTGGATGTCCTGCTCCTTGGTCGCCCATAAAGCAGCCACTTAAGCCCCAACAACCAGGCAACACAACCATCAATTTTGCATGGCACGTTGGCGCTGTTCTTGCAGCCCCTGCTGCATCTGCTGCATTATCAATTCATGAGCTCCCGCTGAAACACAAGACACCGTATAACGTATACCGTATACCAGATACAAGATACACGCCATCGCCGGAGGACCTCTGTGGATGGCAGCATAAAGCAGGCCCATAAACACCATGGAAGCTGGATTTTATCTCGCTTGAACTACATAAGTTATAGGCCAAGAGGGGGCTGCAGCTGCACAGGGAGAAATATAAGAGACTTTGGTGAAGTTATTAAATAGTTGAAGAAAAGGATTTGAAGTTAGAATTAATTAATAGTTGTTAAGATAGTTGATTTTCGTTTACTTAATTTAAAAATATTTTTGTATTGTTTAGGAAAGCTATTCCAGATATTCCTGGTCAGTTGTAAAAGAACAAATCATTCAAAATAACAAACTAGTAAATTTAAAGACTTTCGCAGCATTTATCATTTTAATTTTTGCGTCACCCCATTTTCTCTCTCTGTAAATATGCGATTTGGTGTGTGTGCATGCCCTAAGGATGCGCATTAAACCAGCAATAAATACACATTCATGAGAAAATTCAATCGCATTTTTCATGTAGTTGATGATTTGACATGGATTTTAATGTTTCCCCAACCCAATTTGATTAGAAGTGGGTCATGCAAGTTGACAAAGTGTCGTAAAGTAAAGTTATTCGTTTGGGGAGTGGGAAATTGTTCTCAGTGGTCCGAGGGTCATAACCAATGCCCACTTGGGTCGGAACTCTCTGACCTGCTGTTGCTGCTGCAATATTCATGCAATCAAAGCTGCTGCTGCTGCTGCTGCTGTTTTGCAATGTGCTGCGAAGAAGACCCACAGCTACATCGCCTGCTGCAGCTGCTCCTTGCTTAGTTGATCCTTTACCGGGACTTTCAATAGGATTAGAGGTCGATATCCTGGCTAAGCCGCCTATCTGCCGGCCATCTGGCTTACTTCACTTGCCGCAAGCTGCTTGATGGCTTTTAATTACGAAGGCTTGGATTGCTTCCTGGCCCATTGAATGCTAATTTTGAACGCCTTTCAGCCGCAGGAAATGAGGCACATGAAGGCATCTCTCGCTCCCCTGCCAGTGAAGTGTCTACTTCCGGTTGCACTCTGCAGTCTTCCATCGGGCTTGTCTATATATATAAATAGCCGACTCTGGCCCCTCATCCCGCCCACTTTCCTGCACCCCTTTGCTCTTCCGTCTGGCCAGGCAATCTCCTCTTATGCGTGAGTGTTTGCGAGTGCACTGGGAAAAGAATAAGGATAATAAATCCTATTTAAAGTCTGGAAATTAATAATTTATTTTTGATTTTTTTCCAAAAAAAAAATAATTATATATTGGTATGATTCACCGAGAGCGCAGTCTTGCTGCCTTATAAACCTTTTTAACGTTAAGTTAAGCATACAAGAGATTTATTGAATTTATTTATTTTTTTATTGTGTACATTTTGTAGATAGAGAAAATGTTGTTTTCGTATTATTAAAATAATCGTTAAAGTGTGTACAGTAAAAATAATTAAAAGCAATAAAAATATAAAATATTTCACTATATTTATGAGACAAATGAATTTTTTAAAGGATAACAAAACCAATTTTGTAAAAAATAAAGTGTTAGGTATTTAGAATGTTTGGTAGTACACTTTAAAGGTAGACAAAAAAAATGTTTATGATATTTTTTTCTCAGCGCACATGTGCATGGCCTCATATATATTTTCGCATTTTGTACGTGCGTCACGGTGTCAACCGCAGTGGCCCGTGGCCCCTTCCTTTCCGCATCCTCCCCGTCGCCCTCCATCTGCGTCTCCGTCGCACTAAGGGACCCGCCTGGTTTTGCGGCTGGTTGTTTGCCCTGGCACGTTGATGGCCATAAATACAGTTACATATGTTTGCATTGCGGCCAGATACTGACCAACCCAGGACCTCTTCGTCCTTCTCCATCCCCAGGACGACCCCCACCCCCTTTGCCTGCTTTGCCCGCACTGTTCATCTCGTTAAAATTCTCATTTCCTCCTGGCTTACTTTTTGTTTGGCTTGTGAATTTCGCATTGCATTTGGTTTACGTTTGAGTTTGAAGTTAATCGATTAAAATATTTAATATATGCGCCGTTGTTTAGCTTTATTGAATTCTTATAAAGATAAACATAAAAAGGTACTTTTTATAAAAAGGGGGTATTTCTAGGTAACGAATAACAGTTTTTTATACAAAATTTAAATGAAAGAAAATAACAACCTGCTTAAAAATGGCTTTAAAAATAAATCTTGAAGTTTAAGTTCTTCTTTAATTTTGCAAATCTTTTAATTGCAGTGCTGAACAACTGGGGGCTATAAACTCTCTTTGAAACGAGTGGCCTGCAAATCCGGAACGATCTTAACGCAAAAATGGCACTGCAACGCACTGGGCAACAACAACATCAGCTAAGGACACATCTAACTGGGCAAAGGCAGCAGCAGCAGCAGCAGGAACAACAACAACAAAAGCAATTAGAAACAACAACAAAGGCCCGGCAACGATTTAGAGCGGTGGAAAAATGAAACAAAAACCAGAAACGAATTTTCCACTCAAATTTGCATTCAGTCAAAGAAATACAAAAGTCTAAACAAAGAAGGAAGGAAGCAGAAACAACACACACAATTCAGAGCACAATAAGAAAGTCGCCAGTGAAAAGGGGTCAGAGGGCACGGACACACACACATAGAAACACAGAAGCACAGGAGCAGACCGCAACACAAATACAAGCATACGGAGCGCATAAAACACATAAAACATTCAACACACGGACACAAAGGACGACGAGTGCATTGTGAACAATTTTCAACGAATTTCCAAAAGTCTACAAAACAAATCTAACAAAAGTTCATTACAAATAATAAATAATAAAAACCAAAAACCATAAAAATTTTTGAAATTTGCTCTGTGATTTTCTATCAGAAATGGTTTAGTAATCCAAATAATAATAATAATAATATTTAATAAAACAAAGTATTTATAAATATTGCTAAGCTGCATTCCAAGCAACTAAACAAGCGACAAGTTTATCAAATCCCCAAAGAAAAGCTTTAAATCCAATCGAAAACGTAAATCAACAATTTCTATAGATATTACCAACCAAAGTTTACGACACTGCGACTAATTAGAGCAGCTTAGAGCTAGTCAAGTACCGATACACGTCAACGAACCTCGATCAGAACTGCGATCACAATTCCACCAAAGGACATCCGTAGACATAGACCGGAGCCATGGACGAAATGCCCGACCTGTCGCACCTCACGCCCCACGAGCGGATGCAGATCGAGAATGTCCTCATGCGGCAGAAGCAGGAGGAGGAGAAGCAGAACGAGATCATGCGGTGAGTTTGCGAGCCAGTTATATGTCCTTTCAGTAGACAGATAGAGATTTTACACCTTTAAAACTGGTTTTAGGGATTTAATACACCCAAAAAAAAAAACAATAAGAACATTACATTATTTAAGATCAATTTTAATTTGATATTTGGCCAGGTAAATTTGACCTGGTTGAAAGGAGTACTTCATGTAAAAACGATATGGGTTTTCCATGACCTGAAATTTACATGGCCTTTTCGATTTTACGGTCTGGAAAAAATTAACAAATCAGTTTAAAAGCTTTGTTTTTAAATACTACTTGCTAAATAAATTATAAAAAAATAAACTCATAATAAACGTCTTAAATATTTATAAAATTAAATATAAATTATATAAAAGTTCATTCATTATGCTTAAAAATCTACGTCTGTTGGAGTCATTTAAACAAGTCGGAACTATCATTTTACAAATAAAAATGCTAACTAATTGCTAATTAAAATTAAAATAATATTTGAAATTCTTTTTTAAGCTTAAAAAGCACTAATCTTGTTTTAATTCTTCAAATGATGTTAACCATTTTATTTAAAGACTTTAAAAGGCTCTCAAAAACGTGTTCTTGCAAGCTACTCCTTTAAAATTCCTATCTAATGTAACTTTCGCATCCTGATCCCTCTGCAGGCGCAAACAGGACGAGGTGGTCACGCTGGAAATGCAAATCAGACAGCGCTCCGAGCAGCAGAAGAAGGCCGGCGTCGAGCTGGATGCCACCTGTCACATATGCCTTAAGACCAAGTTCGCCGACGGAGTTGGCCACATTTGCCACTACTGCAACATCCGCTGCTGCGCTCGGTGCGGTGGAAAGGTGACGCTGCGCAGCAACAAGGTGAGTTGGCCTAAGCCGCCATTCCATTCCACCTGTCAGCTCCTTTGGACTCACTCCCTGTCGGGCTTAGCTACTCCTCGAGAAGCGCGTGACAGCGGAAAAATAGTCTTCGTTTTTTTTCCTAGGGGTGTCGAGCTCATTTTCCGCCCATTGACAAATAGGACAACGCTGGTGCCAATATTACTGGCGACCCGGCAGCCGCTTGACTAAGCAGCCATCACTCATACGCTCCATTGCCACATCGACATAGGCCATAGGCCAACATCGCTTGTTGCCAACTGTCCCCAGTGACGCGTGGAGCGCATGAATAAGTGCCCTTTGTCGCCTCGAAGTCCGCCATCGCGGCCGGGATAATTGGCGTTGGGCGAGAAAGAGTGAGTGAGTGGGTGGTGAGAAGTGGGCGGTATGGCGGATATTTCCCCGTCCCAAGAGCCAAGCCACTATCCCTTCTTCCGTTCCATCGCAACGCCCCACAATTTGAAACTCATAATTTAGAAATAATTTCCAGTTTCAAGCGCTGCCTCTGGTCAAGGATATAAGATGACGAAGCCCCTTGGGTTGCCAGAAATAGATTCTAATTACAACCAAAAAAAAAATCGATATGAAACGTAGATCGATTTTACATTATGTAATATCAATTTTATTTTGATAAGATATGCTCGAAAAGAGCATGCACATATCGATTTTAACTAGATATGCGGCCAGGTAAATTTGATATGCTCTAAAAGAGTATTTCATGTAAAAACAACATGCCAAAAATTTACATGCGATATGCGACATATCGATTTTACGACAACATGTTTTTTTTTTGTGTGTATGCATAATATCATTTATAGCACCAATGATATACCTTATCTTGTTTAAATCTAGGGTACTTATACTAAAATATCAGGGTTTTTAGCCGCTTAAATAAATATATATATATTTTTATTAATCTTGGTTTTGTGAAATATAGGACCTGATAGTGGGATAGTAATTGCTTATTTAACGTATACCTTGTATTTCGGGGCACCTTAACCGGTAACCTTGATAGCAGGATATCTTTTGCTGGCATTGAAGAAAGTCCCCTCCGCATTCTTTCCTTTGAATTCACACCACTTTCCCTTCGCCCCCCCCCTCCCCTCCCCCCACAGGGCATTGCATTTCAATTACACTTTTTTCAATTTTTATTTAACTCAGTGAACCGTTTCCTTGGTTGTTTTCCCCCTTTTTTTTGTCCACTGCCCAGGCTTATCATTTTCTGGCCGTGCTGCCAAACGTTTTTCCGTTGAACTGCTGCCAAAATGTCACATACACACACACACAGGGCCACAGAAAAGGGCAGAGACGTGGGCTTTGGGCTTTGGGAGGGGGTTAAGAAGTGAATGCCAGGGCGCAAAATGAAACGAGATGGGCCAACAACTCCGAACAAATGCCAAATGGAATTCCAATTTGGCTGCCAAGGCATCTTCCTCAGGACAATGTGTTGGATCTGAAGGCGCGGAAGAAGAGCGACAGGTGGATCCAGCGGTACCGCTCCGTCCGTCGATCGTCCTGGAACGGAGCCACCAGCTGCACGTTGCTAAATCCCGCAAAGTATTCACTTCGCCCGCGCTCCACGTAGGTGGTGAAGAAGATGTTTCCGCTCAGAAGGTCGTACAATCTGCTGAAGAAGTAGAGCAACTGGGTATCCGCACCGTCAACTGCTTCGTCGTCATCCTCCTCCTCCTCCTCCTCCAGGAGTTCATTCCGCTGATGCTGCATGCTGCTGAGACTCAGATTTAGTAACACGTCCATGGCGAAGCCTGGTCGCAAATTTGAAAGCGTATCTAGTGCCCGTGGAAATTCCCCGAAGTGTGAAGGAACTTTTGTATGTGTGTTCGAATGATTGAAGCACCTGGGTAGACTAGATTGGTCTCAATCCTTTGACATGCAGGGGAAGGTAGGATGGGTGAAAGCCTAGGGAGAACTCGCTGAGATTTGAGGGAGTGACAACCAGAAGACCCTAGGACTTTAATATTATTTATATCCTATTTTAATTTATTTATTTTTAATTATATTTCTATATACCAGGTCATTTGGGTGTGCATTCTATGTCGCAAGAAGCAGGAGCTGCTGTCCAAGACGGGCCAATGGATCAACAAGACGGGGGCCCAACAAGACGGTTTCATCCGACGCATCGAGCCGGATGGCAGCAGCGTAAGTAGATGACATGGCCCTTTGTGGGCGATACCAAGTTCCTTACTCTTCATCCTACAGGACATATCGCAGCACCCCATCGTGGATCCGCACGACACCACGGACAAGCGGCCCAAGCTGGAGCGGACTCGCAGTGCCGCCGAGAAGGAGAACCTGCCGATGCAGCGGGCGGGCAGCATGCTGAGGCGCCAGTACTCGCAGCAGGAGCAGCCCACCAACCGCCGCCTCTCGGCCTCCGACAGCGGCATGGATCCCATGATGAGTCCCGGCCAGCAGATGCAGCAGATGCACCACAACCAGCAGCAGCAGCAGATGCAGCAGCAGCGCTCCCGGATGCAGCCGATGAATCCGCAACAGGCGCAGCAGGGCTACGGAATGCAGCAGCAGCAGCAGCCGAGATCGGGGGGCGCCTATCCCGACGATGATCCGCGTTACTATCAGGTGAATAACCCAAATCAAATTTAAATTAAAATTAAAATGATTAAAATAAAAAATTAAATAATATATAAAGAATTCAAAGACTATTTGAAATATTTTTTACCGACTAAAAAATGATTATAATCGATCTTTCCATATATCTTAACTTTAGATATGCATTTTCAATGCCTATTTTTTTAATCATCTAAAATTAATTTTGAAAACCACTTAAAATCATATTTTCAAATTGCAGGGTGAACTGGATGGCCTCATGAGGCAGCATCCCCACTTGGCGCATCCAAGTCAGGTGCAGCCGCATCATCCGCAGCAGTCGCAGTCACAGCACCAACAGCAGCAGCAATCTCAGCACCAGCAACATCAGCAGCAGCAACAGCAACATCTTATGCCGCAGCAGCATCGCCAGTCAGCGCAGCAACATCCTCAGCAGCAGCAGCAGCAATTTGCCACCAGAGCAGCAGCAGCAGGTGCAGCAATCCTACCAGGCGCAGATACACCAACAGCCGCAGCAACATCAGCAACACCAGCAGATGCAGCAGCAACATGGCCAGCAAATGCCGCAGATGGGTGGCTACCAGAAGCCGCCGCCTTTGACCCGCAACCTGACCATCAGCGGAGGTCATGCGATGGACTCCAGTAACTACAGCCAGCAGCAACAGCAGCAGCAGCAACAACAGCAGCAGCGACGGGCACTGGCCGGATCGCAGTACGCCTCGCAGCAGCAGAGATCCTTCAGCAGCTCCGAGGAGGAGTTCCAGCACCAGTTGCTGGCCGCCCAGGCGCAGGCGGCCGGATCGGGGGGCGTGGCCACGGTGACCGCCGGCTCGGACTATGACGGTGAGCTGAGACGTTTTGTCCAATTTGATGCATCCCAATCGAGTCTCCCCGCTCCTCCTCCATCTCGGCTCTATCTCTATCTCTGTCTCCTTCTGTGAGATCCCCAGTCTCTCTCTATCCTTCGATCTCTATCTACCTATCCCCTATATCTCTAATCTCTATCGCTTCCTTACTTTCCGCTCTGAATGTCCCACCAGGCAAAGTCCCCGTAAAATCCAATCCTATATCAAATTCACTATCTATCTCTCGATGTAAACTCTCTCTTTGACTCGCTCGCTCTACCAAACTCCTATATCCTTTATAAAAATGCCAAACTTTCGAAAATGTAGCACTCTCTTGTCTCACATTGGTGCGTTGTCTTTTTCTTTTTTCGTTGACTCGTCTTTTGAGATCCAATACTTAATGTTTTTCCGAACCAACTCTAAAGTCTTTTAACTATTCCGTTTTTGCCTCTCATATATTTCTGTGTTTCGTTTATCGGTGTATATATCGGTGTTATATATATTTTATTTTTCAATGTCTATTAAACTCATCTTGTAAGTTAGCATTAAGCTTAATTTAAGGCCCTAAGTTCGTTTTAAGCTGGATAAGGAAACCCCTAAATTTGGCGCTTTGCACAAAAATGAAAGTTTAAGCTGCTAAACTGAAAAAGTTTTGCGCCGAACACTTTTACCCGCAAAACGAAAAACGCAACTTGCATGCCGGGGGTTATAAAAATAGAGAGCACACTCACCCACACACACACACGTGCAGTTTAAAGGGAAAAGCAGGGGAAAAGCGAGGAAAAGCTGGGGCAAAAAGCGAAAGGCGAATGGCGAATGGCGAGGAATGTTTTGTAGCGGAAACATTTCGATGCGCTTATCTCGGGGGCACTTGACTCGGCGCTCGACAACAGCCAGCGAATGGAAGGGAAAATCTCAAAAAGGGTGGCGGAAAAGCGTGCTTTTCGGGGGGCGAGGGCAGAGGGAAAATACTAGGAAGAACGGTAAAAGCGCACAAGAAGGTGCCGCGGAAGCGAGGAAAATAAAAATAAATTGTTTACAGAGAGAGAGGCGAAAAGAGCCACCACCGAGACAAGTGCGCACTCCTGGACGCTGAATATTTTCACTTTGCCTTCGCTTGTGCCGCGCTGGCCGTTAAATGCAATCAGCATAAATTATATGCCAGTGCAAGGAAGGCAGGAAGGTTGCACACAGCTGACCCGAAAACACATTTTCCAACTGGGAAAGGCAAGGAAAAAAGAAAGGAGGCAAAAATAAAGGCAGCAGGCCGAGCAGCTTTTCCTTTTTGGCAGCCACCACAAAACATCAAGAAGTTGGCCAAGCAGCTGCACTTGCCTTATGATGTCGGGCTAAACGGGGGGTGGGGGTGGCAGGGGGTTTTTCCGTCCAAAAGGGGGTGGCATTTCCTTTCGAAGGTTGAGGCTTTCGGCTCTCGGCTTCCTTCTGCTCTTCATGTTTTGAGAGATGCCGGGCGACGTTGTCAAGTGCGATGCTGGCAAATTTATTATCCTAATTAGAAAGTTTCTTGTTGCCACTTGCTGCAGTTCTGCTGCCACCCTTAAATCCCTCCACCCCCAAACCCCTCTTCCCACCTCCTCGACAGGCGACAGTTTGGTAGGCACTCAGAAAAATAGCCTTCCAAATCTACAATCATCAAAGTATTTTTATTGCCTAAAAATTGAAATCTCTATATCAAAAATTTGTATAAAATCCTTAAAATGTAAAATCGTTGATATTTTAACCTACAATTTTTTGAGGATTATTTGATTTATTTCTGACTTATTTTCTTCGAGTGTTTGTTTCGATGGAAGTGCAACATGCGGCGCTTGGTGATTTAAATTTTTTATTGCTGCACATTAGCGCGCAAGTTTCTGGCAAGCATGTTGCACTTGCACCGACCAAAGCATCACCCCCTACATACCGCCCACCCAACTCCTTCTGTCATTTTCAATTTCCCAACAAACTAGCATATAATAATTATTGATTTCAACTTTGCCCTCAGGCCTTACAGCCTTACAGCCAGAGTTTGTGTTTGTGGGGCATCAAATTAGGCGCACAAAAGTTACGAACCACCCAAAGCACCACCCACCACCCACCTGATCTGGCGTGTGCAACCAGGCCGATAACCAGGTGGCCAAACTTATGTCTGCATCCCGTAAATTAAATGCCAAAATGCAGCAAAGTGATAAAGAAATCGAAACCGAAGCGAAAGTCCCAGGGGAAACGGGAGAAAGTGGGTGGTGGTCTGGTTGGATGCCATGTGGTTCGTGTTGTCGGTGCAGATGCACTCGGAATCCACCACAGTTGTGCCACCGCGAAACCCACCACTTTATTGGCCAGTTCACAATAGTCGCTGTGTGGCGCCAGACGTCATGCGTTGGAATTTCCCGACGAAAGACTCGCTTGGAAAATTCCCACACACCATCGTGTTGAAGTAAGGCGCATGCGCTGCACGTGCCTACCCCCTCCCCCCCCCCCCCCTTTACTCCCTTGTTGTTTTTGTTACATCCACTTCCATGGCGGTGGGCGGTCAAGTGGGTGGGCGGGGCAGAGGAGCAGCTGATGTTGGCGTGAAGCGCGCGTAAACCCACAAAAAGTTCAGTTCTACCCATGATTGAGAAAACTAGCAGAATTTAAATCTATTATGACCAAAAAATAAATTATTTGCGGATCAAATTGTTTTTTTTTTAACTTTGTGTGCTAAAATATAAAAACTTTTAAAAAATTTCCATAATATAAAAAAAAAAAAATTTAAAAGCCTTCAAAAATTAAAACATAATTTTGTACGAAAAAAGTACTTTATAGTTATATTTTATCACTTTCAAAAGTTCACCAGCTTAGTTCTGGTAGTATTCAGTAGTATTATTTTTAAGAAATATTTTAAAGAAGAATCGTTTCCCGATTTTTCATAAGTAAAACTCGTTATAGGTCCATAGACTAGCTTATGTTTTTTATAAGTTCCACAACTCAAATGTTATTTTTCAAACTATAGAAAGTAGATTGTAAAATTCAATTTGGGAGAATTCTTCTTTTCCATCTTTGAACTTGTAAACTCTTTTTAATAACACCGCCTCGATCTGCGTCACGTCAGTAACTTTTGCCTTTTTATTGCGAGCCTCCTGGCTTCGTCTGCAAATCGAGTGGAGTCCTCTTCCCAGTTTGGGTTTCCCCTGCAGCGACGTCATTTCATTCAGTGTTCCTCCTCGTTTCGGTTATTTTTTGTGCAGCGTCATGGTCCTTACTACGGATTGCATTTGCACTGGCAGTGCGCTTTGGTTCCTGGCTTTTCCGCATCCAGCACGCGCAGCGCCACCCACTGACCCACCAACCCACCATCAGCCCACCGGTGGCCTTACCACCCATCAAAAACTGGAAGGCAAAGACAAACACGATGACTTTGCGAGAGATTCGCCTTGAAGGTGGCAAACACGCAGGCAAAAACCCGCTGACCCTTAAGTGGGCGGTGGGTGGTTAGCTAGTGGGTGGTGGGTGGTGGGTGACAGCAGCAGCTGTCAATGTTATCGCTGCTGGCTGCGACGTCGACTGAGGCAGCGACTGCGGTGTTGGCCACGCGCTTAACTTTATTTTTAGTTTGCCACTGGAAGCGCCATGGGAAAGTCCCTACAACAACAATCACTGGACGCCGTGTAATATTGTTATTGGAAATGTTGTAGGCCCCAAGAAAGAGAGAGAGCGAGAGAGAGAATCCGCGCGAGTAGGCGCAAGGGAAAGCGAATGGCAGCGTAAAGCGAAAATTCCATTGAGATTTTTTATGAAATCGAAACGAAATTAGTTTTCGATGAACTTTAAAGCCGAGTAAACACAGCCGCAGCGGTCCTTCTCGCCAAATTCGCACGTGTGTCGCAAGGAAGCGAGGAAAGCAAAAGGGAAAAATATTCTACTACCCCATAATATATAGGCAAAAATACGTTTGCTGGAAAATCGGAAAATCCCCGCTAACCAAATACGAGTGAGAGGCGCAAAAGTGGCCCCGAGTGAGTGAAATCGAAAGCGAAGCGGGCGGAAAACGAAAGCCAAACTCTGTGAAATGTGAATGTCGAGTTAAAAATAACCTTGGTGGCAAATTGTACAATCCCCAAGAAAAAAAAAAAGAAAATACAAAAAAGGAGCAGAAGAAGCGGAAAGCCTGACATGTGGCTGTCGGGCGAAGAAAACGGAGAAAGTGAAGAGAGAGCGGCGTCAATTGAACATAAAGAAATGCACTTAATTGGCCATGAAGCATGAATAATTGACAACTTGGCATTGAGCAGCAGCCAAGGGTAATTGGCATGCAGCCGGAGTAAACCAAAAAAAAAAGAAAAAACTAATAACCAAGCAAAAAGTGTGAAAATTTAAAGGAATTCATATTCCAAGCAAAGTGAAAGTGTTTAATTCTACAAAAATAAGGTAACCACGACCTTGAAATCGCTTTAAATCTGCCTAATTGAGCGAAAGCGTACCCAACAACCAGGGCGAAAAAAAAGCAAACAAATTTGCTCTCGAATCAGTCAATCGACTAACAATACACTGCGCAAATTGTGGCGCCCAACAGACGCTTTTGCATATGGCCAACCACCCGAGCCACTTAGCCACCCACCAGCCACCACCCACGACCCCGAACCCAAGGGCCTAAAGGCCACCCACCCACCTACCCACACACATACTCTCGCAAAAAACAAAAAGCGGAGGCAGCAGCAACTTAATATTATTGTTTTATTTATTTTTCTTATTTTGCCATTTTTGCTGTTGGCTAGAAAGGTAGAGGGAAAGCGCTCGATTTGTTTACTGTACTGCCACGCAATCTTTATGCTGATGTGGGTGGTGGGTGGTAGAACTGCTGGGTGGTGCTCCTTGGTGCCACCTGAGTCCCAAAGTATGGGTGTCTGTGTGCGCGAGGGGGTTGGCTAACAGGCCCAGCAATTTGTACCACAAATTAGGCAACTGTAAATAAGAAAAGCTAAACTAAAAATAAAAGATAATCCTTCGCAAATTAACAACATATGGAAAAGTAACAGCCGAAAAAAACAAAATTCCAATCTAAATAAAATTCAGTAAAAGAAAGCCGAGTTTTTTGAGGTGAGTGTCAGTTGCAGTTAGTGAAGCTTCTCTTGAATTGCACCCACAACAGCTACAGAAACCACCAAAATAAAAAAAATACAACAACTGCCACACACACTCAGATCAACGAACAACATTCAAACCACAAACAAAATGCTTAGACAGCCGAAAAAGTTGAATATTTAAATGCAAAATGCAAATAGATTAGCACCCAGTACCGAAAAATGCTTATAGCGTACAAAAAATAAGTCCGACAAATGCCAAAAAAAAATCGAAATACTGCCAAAAAAAAAAACAATCAGTCACAACAGCAACATGGGAAAAACAACAACGGCAATGCAGCATCAACTAGAATAAAATCAGTTGAATTTGTCGAGGAAGAATTTCTGTTTTGGTTATGAGCCAAGCATTTCGATTCCCTTTTGGGTTGTCCTTTGGTCAAATTTGAATTTATAATTGAAAGAAAGATAGCTTCTTATTCGGAACAGCTATTTATTAATATTAATTGTTAAATTTAACTCTTAAATGGAATATCTACTTTTTGAAGCACTTACTTTTGGAATCTAGAATTCGTAGTATAGTAATGGCTTTTAATTTAAAATAATTTAATAAACAGAATACCTTTCTTTTGTGACCTAAGAATATTTGTAATGACTTAAAAATAGTTTACTTTGTTTTAAATAGTCCAAAAATAATTATTATGTTCTTACCAAAAAAATATAAAAATCTCAAGTATACAAAAATAATTTCGAGGCCCTATTTAAGATGCCCAAAAAAGGCTTAGGCAAGATCCGCGAATTCTTTAGATTCGGTTTTAAAATTGGCTAATAGAATGAACGTTTTTGGCTCTGAATAAAGTGCTTATACCAAAATCTTTAATATTTGTATTTTAAGAGGAATACAAAAATATTGATAAACAGATATACTTTTAATTTTTTGATTAGAAAAAAAATTATATTTTATAATGGTCAATTAAAAATTATGATAAATAAATGATTTATAAAGTAAAAATTATACGAGTCCCTGCTTGTTCCAAAAATTGCAATAGTTTTTGCAAAATTATGTAGCCTAAAACCTAAAATAGATTTAATTAAATAAGGCAGGTGACTTCACCCACACTCATGCGAATTCCATATCACTTAGCCCGAATACAATACGCTTTATAGAGAGAGCTCTCGGTGTGTTTGTTACACGTTACAGCTTCCGTGTTGGCCGCCAAATGTAAATGTGTGTGTTGCCATTGGTCGCCACCCCACAAACTTCCAAAGCCCCCCGAAAATTGCGACCAAAACTGTGCAACAAATTTGTGAAATGAATTACATTTTCGATTAAACACACAAAATCAATAGGTCCTAGAAGGAAGTCCTTTGCAGGAGGTGGACAGAAAGGGTGGACAGAAAGGGGAGTTTGAAAACTAAAATGGCAACCGCAACATCAACGCGAAATGTGTCGCATATGGGCGACCAGGCTGTGAATAAGTAAATATAGACCGCATATCCTGCGTGGGTGTATATGTATGCGTGTGTATGTATCGCAGGATATATGAACGGGTGTTTGGCTATTTTAAAATGCCACCAGACCAAACTGAGGATCTTTGGGGAATGGGGCTGAATTTAATTAAATCGTTGACCAACACACCAGTTGACGTTGATGTTGCCTGCTCGTTGTTGTTGTTGTCGCTAGTGTTGTTGTTATTGTTTGTTTGCATGTGCAACTGTGCGTATGAGTGACATTAATGCGAACATTGAGGCTGGCCCACGCAGAAAACGCGTGTGTGTGTGTGTGTGAGTGCCGCCTGTTTGTTTGTTTGCTCTTCGTTAGTGTGTGTGTATGTGTGTGTGTGCCCGTTTGCGGCCATTTGTGTGTGCTATTTATGCGCCTGCGTGTGTGTTTGTGTGTGAGTGTGTTTGGAGCGTTGGTTTAAAAATAGCACAAGCTACGGCTGCTTTCTCCGATTTCTCCCGTTTCGGCTGCTCTGCTGCTGCTGATGATGATGATGATTTTAGTGTCCTTTTGCCAGCCCAACGCCCATTACACCTAACCAAACCCCCCCTCCCCCCCTCTCACTTCTGTCAGCCAAACTGGCTTGAATTTATGGCCAAAAATATAAAACAGGAAGCAGCAGGACATACACACACACGCACACATGAAATTTGTTTGATTTTTCTTTCCCTTTTGTTTGTTGCACAATGCGATGATTGTGCGCAGCCTTTCCACAACAACAACAATAGCAACAACACGAACAACAATAAGAAAGGTCGCCAAGGGACAGAAATGACCGTGTTTTTGTGTACATTATTGATTTTTGCTTTCTTTTCTTGGTCTTTTGCGCCTTTCACTTGGGGGGAGGCACCCCCTGAATGCCACCCAAAAGCAGATTGTGCGTGTGGTTTCTCAAATAATTTACTTTACTTTGGCTTTGTTTTACTTTCGTGCCTTCTTTTGTTTACATTTTTATCGCTTGGTCTTGCTGTTTTTATGTAATTTTTTTATTCCCTCTTGTATTTTTATTTTTATTTCACTTGTTTTTGTTTTGTTTGCTGTTGCTGTTGTTTTTCCTACTGCTGCTGTTGCCCATTATGCGCACAATAAACGTTTTGTATCGTGACCAAAGTCAAATGAAAGTATGCCAGGGGTATGGCCCACAAAAACACAACTGTATGGGTGAGAGATTGTGTGTCTGTGTGGGAAAACTAGTTTTTCTTTCGCACCCAAGGCGATTGTCTGAGTGAGTGCTGCTGGCATGATGGTGTCTGTGCCTGTGAGTATGAGTGTGAGTGTGCATTTGTTTTAAAGAATCGGTTGGAAATGCGTTTGCAGCAACTTTTATTGCCTACTTTCAAGGGCAGAAAGTGAGCTGCCATTTTTGGTATCAGTAATGTAAGTTTGAAAGCTTTTAGCTGCTTATGAGCACTCAAAATTATAAGCTACATATATATATAAGTAATTATTACATTTAGATGTAATTTATTTAATTTAACCCTAAGCTAAGTTAGTAAGCTAGTTAAGCGTTAGTCTAACTCACATTTACCACTCGAACTCACCTTTGAAATATTGTTTTCATATATTTTTCTCCACTCTTTCTCTCTCTCTGGTCAACCCTGAAAATGAAACTCCAACCAACTTGCCCGCCACAATAAACCATTATGCCAAAAACCAAAAATACCAAAAAAACCAAAAAATTACCAAAAATACCCCATAAAATAATATAAATGAAACCAAAAATAAACATCGAATAGCAGGTAATTTTGGCGGCGTTCAAGGTGTCCAAACAGTAATCTCGCCCGGCGATCTACAGATTCATGCAAATGTAAGCGAAAAGAATTAAATCAAGGCCCAAAGGCATTTAATGCGAATTAATTTGAATGTGTGTGTCTCTTCGATGTTATGTTTTCCTTTGAGTTTTCCACACGTTTCCCACACACGTCACCAGCGAAAGCAAGGAATGTGCGATTTTCTTAGTTGTTAACTTTGTTTCCTTTGTTCGAGCACCGTCCTCCCTCACTAACACTTTCTCCCACACACTCTACTCCCTAGAATTTTCTATTCGTTTTTCGATATTCGATTTTTGACAATAAAGTGATGCAATCAAGCGTTTCTCAGTCCGCAGTTCTTTTGCTTCCGATTCTGCTCTCTCGATCATCACTTGATTTCCACACACACACACACCAACACACACTCTCTTTTTATGGCTGTGAACACATGTGTTATCTATCGTTACTTGACGAGATTATCCAACACTTTGTATTCCCCTATGTTTTTGTTACTTTCTGCCTTTTTTATGTATCTTCTACGTTTTTAACCCTACCTGTAAATGTGAACTGAAACAAAAAGAAATTTTGACAAAACAAGAAATCTTGGTGAATAATTTGCATGGATATCGTAACGCTGTTTCCCGTTTCCTCCTTACTTCAATCAGAATTCACACTGTCGAACAAAAACAAAAACCAAACACACACCTCCGAACATTCAACAGTTTACACTGTCCCCTGAGATACCAAAAATCTTAGCTTGTAACTTAATGCTCTTGCAACTTTTAGCCACAACAGATAAGTATTTCAATGCCTTGTACTTGAACTCCGAACCCCCGAAAACATAAGGCACATACCATATAGCCCCTGCGTCATATTTTCCCGGCCCTGGCACTTTTTTAGTCCCAGCAGTCGCGGGCACTCGTAGCTCTAATCTAGTAGGTCTACTTATGATACTCGTACTACCCATACTTAGCTTACTCATGCAGTTCTGGTCGAAATTATGGCACTGTCGCAGCTTTTTTCGAAAATTTTATATACATCATTTGATTGAAAACGAATTCTGATCGATCATATAAATTTGACAATAGGTCCTAGATCCAAAATGGCATTTAGCTATAAGAAAAGCCAACTACAAACTACTGAATAATTAAATTAATAACTAAAAGTTTTAAATAGCATTACGTAAACAACTTTATTACTTTGAAATTTTTCAAAATTTATTTATGAACCATTTTTTTAACAATCTGATAAATAGTTTCGGTCTTAATATCATTATTTTAAAAATTAGTAGAAATCACTTGAAACCATCTTAACTTAGAATGTTTATGAATTCAACATTTACTGATTCTTCTATGAAATTTTCGAAAAAACAATAAATCAAACTCACAGGGACCCAAAATTAAGTCTTATATCATACGTATTTATTTGCTTTGAACTTTTGCTTTCTCAAACCGATCGATTACCATTATGATTGTGTGCATTTGTTGAAACATCTGAAAAGGACAACAAACTATGGCAGGCAAGCGGCGCAGTTTCCCTTGAAAGAGAAGAAGAAAACCCAACCCGAAAAGACCCCTGAACCCCTAACCCAAAAAATCCCCCAGAGCAACCCAACCCCGTAGTAGCGTTTATAGCCACACCCAATCAACATCTACCACCCCTACAGGCGGGCGCCTCCAGGTGCGCACCTCTTTGGACCCGTGGCGCCAGCAGCGCAGCCTCAACGAGCGGGATCTGATCAGTGGCTCGGCCGGCGGCGGTGGTGGTGGCGTCGGTGGTGCTGACTTCCGCCACCTGTCGCACGCCACCCAGCGGCTGTACGCCTCCGCCGATCAGCGGGATCGCTACGAGCTGCAGCTGCAGCACCGCGAGCGCTTGGAGCAGTATCCGCTGACGCGCACCGCTCGCCTGGACGTCCAGCAGCGCAACTCGCTGAACCGCAGCAACCACGAGCGGCAGTTCTCCGGCGGAGGAGGAGTGTCAGGGGGAGGACCGGGTGGACCAGGTGGTGGTGCTGCTGGCGTCTACCGACGTGCCCCGCCCTTGGCAGCCGCCGGTGGCGGTGGCAGCAGCAGCAGCAGCACCACTAGCAGCAGCTACTATCCCCAGTCCCAGTCGAAGCCGCAGATTGTGATTGGTCCCGGAACGGGCTACGATCGAGGATCGGCGGCCATGGCGGCGGCGGCGGCGGCGGATGCCCAAGGTCAGGCGGCGCGGAGTAATCAGCGTGGTGGTCTGCTGGGCGCCACGAGGGGCGGCGGTGGCAGCAGTTCCGTCAGCTCCACGGAGGCGGCCTACTGGGATGAGCCGGCCACCAGTTCCTCCTCATCGGCGGCCCAGGATTCGCGGCGTTTCACCGAGCGCAGAATAAAGAAGACGGTGCGTTTCGATGCGGCCGAAGAAGAGGCTGCCTCCATAATGGCAGCAGCCGGTGGTTCATTGCCACCGGTAACGGGAATCCTGCCCTCCACAGCGGTGGATGTGGGTGCAGCCACCATACTGAGCAGTGGCAAGAGCCTGGAGTCCGGAGGACAAGACTGGTCGCGGTGGGAGGCCGAGCGGCAGGGCAGCCAGGACTCGGCCACCAAGGACTCGGGCATCGATACCAGCAGTACGTTCACCAGCAGCGAGGACTCGAATCGAGGAGACGGGCCCAAGGTACACATGGCTGCGGGGAAATGGAAAAGAAATGGAGAAGAACAAGTTCCTGATGGGCAAGAATGCATTGTGTCTGTGTAGAGTCCTCTGTCTCTCTCTCCCTTTGTCTCTTTCTCCCCCACTGGACCCCAGTTTCCGTTTGTCTGTGTGTGTGGCGAAAAACCCCATGAAAATCCCATCCCGATGATCTGTTTGTTGTTCTTGTCATGTCCAAAAAGTAACCATAAAAAGCCCAGACCATATAAGCTATGATATCGTTTTTGGTTATCACTCCCAGCTCGCTAACTCAACTAACTTCCAGCTATTATGACAAAAACATCCTGTCATCCTACAACCTCACTAAAAAAAAAAAAGAAAACCCAGAGATATTCGAACCGCCCCCAACCCACACCACCAAAGAACTGTAATCTTGCATGCCCAATATGATCCGATTTTTTACGAAACCTCTAAGTGTTGTGCTTGCATGAAGCTCCACCCAAAACAAAAACCCCATATTAGCACGCCCTGCATGACCTCTAAATGTCGTTAGCCCACTTTCGAAATTTATCCCATTCTAACCTCAACATGAGGGTTTCAAAACTCTTGAAACGTGTGTGTTCTCAAACAAAAGTAGGAAACAACCAATGAAACAACTATGTATCTATATCTATATCTATATCTATGCGCTATGCCAAAACTATCCGTGATTGAGTAGAACATGTTTTTTAGACTGTAAGAAAAGCCAAGACTTGAATGTGAACAAAGTGTACAAACTGTTACTTTCTACTGTTATATATTATACATATGTTTTTCGTTTACCAACTCTAATTGTAAGTTTAATAACCTAGGGTCTAAGTTCTATGTCTAAGACCTGTGAGCGGTGCAAAAAGCTAACTAAAACCAATTCTACTTCCCGCATACGATGGCTCCCCACCGACACCACCACATCCAACAACCAAAATCTATGCACGATCATCCGCAATCCGAACTGTAAACTGTAAACCCACAAAAATAATATCACCAAAACCAAACCAAACCAAACCAATTACCATCTTAACCTCCACACCCACAATCGTAAATCGAACGCTGCAAATAGAATCCGGTGAATTGGCAAACATCCGCGGACAATACTCGCCTGATCGGGCACATGATATTGCGTAAATACTATGATGGGGAGGATATATTAGGCTTAAAGGTCAACGGCGGTCAGCTGCTTGGAACGGGAGCGTTAACGGGTGGATCGGGAGTCGGAGGTCCATGCGGGGCCATTGTGGAGAAGGTGAAGCGCGGATCGGTGGCCGATCTCGAGGGAAGGATTCGACCAGGTAAAGTTCAAGAGCATCCCCATCCCCCACATCGACTCATTCTGACTTTTTCTCTTCTGTCTATCTCTTCTATCTGTCACAATCGAATCCAAACAATCAACCACCTTCCATCCAACGATCATCCGACGGAGCAGGCGACGAGATCCTCGAGTGGAATGGCCGCGGGCTGCACAACAAAAGTGCCGACGAGGTGTACGACATCATCGACGAGAGTCGCCTGGACGCCCAGGTGGAGCTTATTGTGAGCCGGCCCATCGGCAGCGGAGGTGGCAGTGGCGGGAGCAGCAGCAACGTCAGTCCCATCAGCGGCGCCTCCGGAGGATCCGCATCCGCATCCCACAGTGTCCCCGCTCGCCGCTCCTCGGCCAACTTCCCGCACAGCGGGCTGGCCAGCAGCATGGCCGGCAGTGCGGTGGTCAGCAGCGGCGGACGATATCTCCAGCGCAAAGGTACTACTATACCATACCATATACCATGCAGATGGTTGAGGACTTTCGGGGCTGTGTGTCTGTGTCTAAGTGTGACTGATATGGTTGATTTTTGTGCTACTAGCCTTGTTCCTAAAGTTCTTGATTTTTCAATGAGAAATTATCACATAAACACATTCAATTCATATAGGGGAAATTTTATGAAAGCAATCCCTCCTATCGCTCTCAAAACTAAATAGACTTTTTGAATTAAATAAATAAGCAGAAATGGTTTTACTTAAAAAATTTGCTACTGGGCTATTTTGTTAGACTTGCTAGAACTTTAGCCCATTTCATAAAACTAAATGATCTTTGGCAGTTTTATAAGGTTTCTGTAAAACTTATATTGATCTTAAATCATGATTTTAGAATTCTAAAATTTGTTTTTCTCATCCATAAAATGACCAATGAAATGACCACAAACAACACGCTAAACCGACTTAACCGCAACTCGAAGTTAATTTATTTCTCAAAAACACACTCCTGATCCTAACCCGATTCAAAATCCACCCACAGCTCCCGCCGTCGAGGCCATTGAAATCCATCGGGACAAGCCGAGCGTGCTGATCACTTCGCCCGGTTCGCCGGACATCCACACCAGTGTTTCCGGACCGTGCTCGGTATCGGGATCAGTAGCAGCATCAGGTTCAGGCTCTGGATCTGGCATCCGGCAACGTGGCGGCGTCGGGCAGTCGCAGCGCCTGGGACCAAGCCACAGTACCCACAGCCACAGCAGCAGCGGGAGTGGCAGCGGCAGCGGCAGCAGCACCAGCAGCGTCCACGCCCCCGCCTCCCACGCCCACGGCCCCGCCCACGCGTCAGCGTCCGCTTCCGGTTCCGCCCCTGGCGGCCTGTACGGCACAACGACGGCGGGCCACCATCACCACCCGCACCACTACCACCCGCACCAGCATTCGCATCCGCATCAGCATCCGCACCAGGGTCCACCCGCCGCCGCCCACCTGCAAGGCCACGGGGTGGGCGGTGGCATCGGCATGGGCAGTGGCACCGGCACCACCACCCAGCCCATACCCATCGAGGGGCGGCTGCAGCTGAAGCTCGGCTATGACCAGAACACGCTGCAGCTGATCGTGACCCTGGTCTGCGCCACCGGACTCTCCCTGCGCCAGAGCGGAGCGGGCAGGAATCCCTATGCTAAAGTGAGTGAATCTTATAGAATGGATCATAAAATCGATCCTTGTATTGAGAAAGTTTTTCCCTTGAGAAGGAATCAATCGATTTGAAACTTATAGTTTATTACGATTAATTAGATAGACCCTTAAATAAATATATACATTGATAAAGGTTGTTAAAAGCGATTTCAAAAAATTTTAAACAATTATTAACAATTAGTTATCCAAGAATTTGTAATTATTTTAACATAAATGAAGTAAATCACTTTAAAATGCATTAATTCGTAAATGTTTTAGATTTATTTGTGACTAAAAAGATTTTATATAATTCATGAGAAATGAAATGATAGGATTTCTGAAAGAAATTTAAGTTCTAATGTAATTCAGGTGTATACATATTCATATATAGGTTTATAGAATATACTCTTAATATTTAGTAATTTAAAAATATCCTTCATTTTCCACAGGTGTTCCTTCTGCCCGATCGGAGCCACAAATCAAAGCGGCGAACGAAGACGGTGGGCACCACCTGCGAACCCCGATGGGGCCAGACCTTTGTCTACTCCGGTCTGAGACGCTGTGACCTCAATGGCCGCCTGCTCGAGGTGAGTAGTCGCCATTGATACGCAATAAACGTATAAATCCACTCACTTCATTGCAATCTGCTCAGGTGACGCTGTGGGACTATGTGCGGTACGGGGCCAACGACTTTATCGGGGAGGTGGTCATCGATCTGGCGCACCATATCCTGGACGACGAGGCCGAGTGGTATCAGCTGCAGCCCCACCAGGACACCTCCTATCTCGTATGTGTGGGCCTTTAAGTGTGGCTCTTTAAGTTCGTTTCCATTTGGTTTCCATTTTGCGTTCGTTCGTTTCCGTTTCCTGGTTGTTATATAGGTGTTGGTAAACACTTGAAAGCAATGATGATGGAAACACACAGAGTTCAGGTTCAGTTCAGCGAACGAAGTTTTGGCGAGTGAAAAACTTAACACAAATCTGTCTAAGAAAGGAATGAAAATGTTTTCGTTTCATTTCATTTCTTTAATTTCTATATTGGTTTGTAAAGCTCGATGTTTGGGCGGTTCTAGCTTTCACTTTCGAATACCTAAAGAACGGTTTTAAAAATAACTGTGAAAGTGAAGGCCAAAACTGACCTGGTAATGTCCTTTATCCACCCTCCACTACCCGCAGCAGCTGCCCGGTTTGAGAACAAAATTATTAACTCAGCATTGTCATAATCTGTTTATTTTTTTCGTTGGTTTTTTGTCGTGCACCCGCCAATACATCACCACCCACAACAACAAAAAAACACCATCCACCATAACCAACAACAATGATACACCAACAACATTGCGACGCAAAATTTATGACAACAACGAAACAACAACCAACAACGAATATACAGTTACGTGACGAGGGCAGCGATGTGGACGGCCTGATACTGACACCGACAGATCATTTATCACCGCCGAGCACCATGTCGCGTCTGAGCGATTCGGACACCACGTCCGACTGCGACATCGATGGAATGACTCCGGGGGCCAGCATCTCGTCGATGGGCAGCTCAGCGAGTCCGCCGCCCCTGCTAGAGGTAACAGTCCACCACAACAACTTGAAAACAACAATAAGAACAACTTTATCAACAACAACAACAACCACATTACCAACAACAACAACAACAGCCTGAACAACAAGAACAAATCAGAGCCATATAACACTGAACACCACACACAGAAACAGAAATTGAATTTATTATTTCATATATGTATATAGTACACACGAAGAAAATGGAAAGGATTTCATCCGAAGCGAAAACAACTGACAGCAACAAGAGTGAGGACACCAGAGACACTCTCACACACACACATTAGACTTCAATCGCAGCTTGCCACTTCCAGTGGCACTCAGACCCGCACACAGATACATACAAGCGAACATTTCCGCCCACTGTGCCACCCACTCTCACTCACACACACACACATGCCCACAAAGCATTTGACGTGAAAGTAAAAACTATATTGCCTGTATACTCTGGCTTGGGAAATAATTATAATAATAATTATAAAAATGGAATATTACAACCAAAAAGAACGGCAACTTTTCAATTAGATCTATAAAGATCTATAGTAAAATCCCTAAGAATTCAAAAATATCTTTTTAAAAAATATTCTTCAATATTTTTTGATCTTATTTGTTATTTAATTTACATATTTAACAGGAACCACTACTTTTGTTTAATCAGTCCTTATAAAAGCAAGAGTATACAGTGTATAAAGTGCTTTGCATAGTGTTCTTACTAGGGTTCCATAGTTTGTTATTCTCTCTCTTTTTCCTCGTCTTTGTGTGTGTGCCTTTTTCTAACTGTAACTCACATATCACATGCCATGAGCAGTATCAGCATAAGCATCACCATCAACCAGCCAACTCGTTGGGTTTGGTCATCATCATCAGCACAGCAATCGCCATCGCAATCGCAATCGCAAACAAAAAGAATAACGAATAGCTCACACATGCCCATCGTATATGTGCTCCATCACAGGGAAGACTCCATTGCGGTTCCAGTTCCTGTTCCTGTCAGTTATCAGTTCTCAGTTCGCATGCCACAAGCACACAAATAAACCAAGTCACATACATTCAAACTGGTTCATGGTCAGGGACAGAATCGGACTGATGCCGACTGTTCATGTTTTTGGCCAAATACAAAATACAAATGCAAATACAAAATACACGACATGATATGACACCTCCCAGCAATTGTACAAAGTATTTTCGTTATCATGATGTTTTGAGTTCGTTTGAAACTTTTATTCATCTAATTGGTGTCGTTGTTTGGTTGTGCGTGTGTTAAATTTTTCTCTCTCTCTCTCTCTCGATCTACTGCCTCTATCTCTTCGAAGTCTAAACTGTCGTTCTACTAACTCTCTGTACTAAGAACCTAAAACGAATCCAAGCCCGTCTTGGTCGCGTCTTTTCAGCTAACGATAACTATTTCATTTAAGATGGAAATTAATCTAGTCTAAGTCTTATAAGAAGAATGTTATAAGTTAAGAATCCGTGTAAACCTGAGAAACTTGAGAACACATACTGCCCAAGGCTGTTTCTCGCCGAAACTATCTGTCTGTCATAAGATCCACGATCGAACAGCCATTGAAGAACATTTGAATACTTGAAAAACTTGAAAACAGCTTTGCATGCCCTTGTAGCGAACCGCTTTTGCCCATCTATCCATCACTTAGCACCTGTTAATTGCCCGTCCTGCTTTCCTTGTGGCTTCTTCACCTAGTAGCTTTAAGTGTGTAGCATTGCGTATACTTGATGTGAGTTGAGTTAATCGAACACCGACCCCCAAAAGAGACACCAGAAACCTAGAGACACTCCCACACAAACACAATGTAAGAGGTCGCTATTCAAAAGGCAATATCCGATATCCGATATCCCACACATTTAAACAGCATCTCACACTGTGCTCCAGACTCTCCATTCATTTTGATCATATGTAAATTTCTCTATTGTCTACTCCTTCTTTTTCTCTCGATTCTTAACCCTCACTGAAATCCCCCAAAATAATCCACCACCCTGTTGGAAACCCTTTCGTCCCGATCCAAACCCCGAAACCAAAACCAAATCCAGCTCGATCTAAACGAGCGTCGGTCCCGACGTGACATGTCGCCCCAGGGCCGCAAAAGGGTGGCCGGGATGGTGGCCCGCGACTACCGCACTGTATCTGGCATTGGACAAAGTTACCACAATCAGGTTTGCACCCAAGCTAAATTAACGAACCACCGAAACAAAATGGCCAGAAAGATGGCAAAACCAACAGAACAGAACAGTACAGACAAAGATAACACTTCAAAGGGAGAGATTAGCTTAAGATTCGGGGTATAAATAGAAACAGTTAGGAGAGGTTTACCTTTAAGTAGTGCGATCTTCGCAATAAACAATCAGAAATTCATTAATATTTCAATCTCAATATTTCTCACCAATAATTATAATTAGCTCCCTGTTTAAATACTGTAGGAGGTATTTTATTATATCTAGGGCTTCCAGAAGTCATACCACTGACTCACCTGATTATCAGTCCAAAACATACAGTATCTTGACCATCCTCAACCCCACAAGTATAGCTAGTTAGTTAGACCAAACAACCACTGCCAACAACTTACTGCACTTTCAATTCAGAGTTTATGCTAATCCTTTACTTAACCTAACTAACCGATTAATCCACTAATCTAACAAATCTAACAAGTCGCGTGCGGCTCTAAATGTGTTTTGATTGATTTCGTTTCGAAAGCGTATTCTTATTCAATTTGTATGGCTCTCTATCTATTGCTCTCTCTATAATCATATATATACCTAAATATATATATATATATATGAACTTACCTGTATTAATGTTCCAGTAGAAGTTGCAGTAACAGTTAACCAAAGACACTAAACACTCCCAGACACACAAAAAAAGACCCAAGCACACTGTTAATGCCTGACCCGATTCGTATCGAATCGAATCGATTCGAATCCACCCAGAATCACTCACATGCCTAGTCAGTAAGCTCCAATCCGAATGATTGTAAGAATCCCCCGGGGATCGCGGAGCTTCGGTCAAAGGGTGCACCACTAAACCACACTCTACTTTCCATGCCACCACCACTTGCTACCACTCAACAGGCCTCTGCCACCGGCTACTATCGTCGCGGAGGTGGTAATGGTATCGGCTCGGCCATCGGTCCCGGTGGCATGAGCCTTAGCCAGCGGAGCCACTCGGCGGCACCCAGCGACGGTTACCACAGCGGCGGCGGCGGAGGAGGTGTGGGCGGAGTGCCCTCCGGCGGATCCGCCTACGGCTATCGGAGCACCAGTCCCCGACGGGGATCGCTCTCGCCACCGGACGACCGCTACATAGACTATCCAGTGCTTCCAGTTCACGGTTCGCCCAACACCCCATCGGTCTACCAGGGAGGACCGGGCGGTGCGTCCTCAGCGGCGGCGGCTGCCTCGCAGCAGCAGCGATTCCAGTCGCGTTCGGCCACAGCCACGCCCACAGGATCGCCCAAGAAGAGGCAACTACCACAGGTAATCGATCGAAACGATTATTAGGGAAAGGAATCGAGATTATATTATAATTATGAAACTTACCCCGGAACCCTTTTCTTCCTGCCACAGGTGCCGCAGACCTCTCGCAGTGCCATGCTGCGCGATCGACTTGGCCAGGAATTCGACGAGCGGCTGGCCTCGGGCGGCCGCTTTGGACGGCACCGAACACGACAGCCGCACCACCAGGCCACGTACCGCAGCACCGGAATGGGCGGCTGGGAGCGCCACTACACGGGACTGTCGGACAGCGACCTGCACTCGATGGACGCCAGGATGCGGCCACGGCACTCCCTATCGCCGGACAAGGACTTTATGGGCGAGTTCGGCGACTCGGACATGGAGTCGGTGGTCAGCGTGACCTCCAGCGCCTTCTCCACGCAGTCGGAGCGACCGCGCACCTCGCGCGGACTCAGGTAAGTGGCCGGCGGACTGAGGAGAGGATGGAGGAGGAGGAAGGAGTGCCAGTCGAAAGCCCAAGCCATTAGCCATTAGCCAAATAAGCCAAGCTACGCTTCCAAAATTACGCTGAAATTTCGCTCTGGACCACACGCAAATTGGTCTACCATTTAATCCACATTTACTTTCTGAGTAGTAGCTGCGAACAAAATCCAAAATTTCCCTGAATTAGGCTCAAAATTAGAATCGGTTATCGGTTATCGATCAGAATCGGCGCGCTTACCGCCCAACTCTCTTTTTGACACCCACACATACACGCAACAGTATCTCGCTCACACAGATACACCAACACCTTGAAACGCACACTGAAACCAACGAAAAACGATAGCGAAAACATAAAGTTTCTTTTCTGCATTTACTTTTTGCGTTTGCCAAAACCAACCGACAAAATCAAATCGCTCAAATAAAAATCAAATCTCTATGCAAATGTCAACAACAATCAACAACAACGCCGCTCTCGTCGCGCGTACTTTCTTTGTGTTTGTGTTTGAATGCTTCTCTCGCGTGCTGTGCTCTCACCACACGCTTACACGCCAACTCACCACGAAACTCAACAACAACCACAACTCGCCACGAAACCACTCAAATCGAAACCACACACACACACACACCACTCACCTCGAACCAAACGCTGACGTCGGACGTTGTTCGTTCTCTTCCCTTCGATTGCGCCTTGTTAATTTTTCAACAACAACCACCCAACAAATCCAAACCACCACACACTCGAAACTCACCACACGACGAGTGCTGTCTTTTGAAAAATCACGCTCATTGGGAATGGTAAATGGGATTACAAAACATATATTCGATCACTCCCAACACACTTTGCATGCCCCGAAACCGAAATGTTTTCACCACAAAACACCAACCACCACCGCTGCCAACACCGTTACCACCCGATACCACCCGTTACCGTTGCCCGCAATAACCGTTAGCTTCCCCCGAAACTGGCGCAACCTCTTTGGCGTCCGCAACAGTCTCCTCAGCGGAGCCGGAGGCGGCGAACCCATCACCGGACTGCGGCTGCACCCATCGGAGCCACTCGGAAGGGCCAACACCATCGAGGTGGATGACTGTGACTATCTGCCGATGGGCGGTGCCCAGCAGTTGGTGTTGCTGGAGCAGCTGGAGCAACTGCAGCAGCTGGCTGCTCTGGCGGCAGCAGACTCTCCGCCCATTTCGGCCGGCATTGGGATGCCTCCACCACCACCACTATTGGCACCACCACATCAGGTGCTGGTGACCGATGCCAACAGCGGCCAGCTGGTGGAGCAGTTCTTCGTGGAGCCCGGCACAATGGCCGAGGAGATGATGATGATCGAGCCACTCGATCCCCTTGATCCATTCGATCCGCTCGATCCCCATGCGCATCTGCATCCACATTCCGCCTTCTACTCGCAATCGCCCCATTTCGACATCGACATCATCTATCCACCACCAGCATCACGACGGTCGAACGGACAGAAACCGAACGTACAAGCCACCGCCGCTGCCTATCCGCTGCCGCTGCTGCCGAGCTTTGAGCAATTCAAGCGCATTACCACGCCCATCACGAATCTCTTCCGCAGCTCCTCGCCCTCCTCGGGTGTCCATGCCCACGCCCACGTCCACGACCACGCCTCCGCGGCGCCCAGTTCGCTGGTGGGCTATGTGCGCGATCACCAGGACAAGAGCTGCAGCCACTGCCAGAATGGAAGTCAGCCGGTGGTGCTGTCAACGCACCACCCTCTACATCTGACCACTGCCGCCGGTCTAGCGATTGGAGCTTGCCAGGATCCCTGCTGTCTGGCGGATGCCCATCCCCATCCGCAGCACCAGCCTATTCACCAGCCACCACCACCCTCATCGGATCCCGCGATGTGCGGCGAGTGTGTGGATCAGCACTTTCTGGGCGGGCTGACGGGACCACAGATGAATCTGGGTGTTGTGCCCACCTACCATGTGCACACGCCCACCCCGAATGCCCATCGTCGGGCGAGGGGTCATATGGCAACGCCGGCACCACCACCCACTCAATCGGTGCTCCGTCTATCGCGACAGCTGAGCGAGGACGCGCTGGTGGCCGCCATTCCCATCTCGGAGGCCAAGGCGCAACCCACTTCCATTCTGAAGAAACCGAAGCTGGAGCGAAGACGACTCTTTCACGAGGGTCAGTCGCGTTCGCTGGACTACGATGATCTGCACACGAAGAGCTGGGGTCGCCGGCGCATTCGCTACGAGGATGAGGTTATGCCCTCGTCGGCGGACTATCCCTATCCGCATCCCGGCTCCTATGCCAACCACTCACCCATGACGGCGGCGATGTCACGTCGCTACGGGTCGGAAACTAATATCCGTCAATCGTATATGGGAGCCAACGTGGATGCCAGCCATCCGTTGAGTCACTCGCATTTCCTGGTAACCGATGACAAGATTGTGACCATTACCTATGACTCGGATGTGGGCTGGACGAGAAGGGGCGTCGCGCCGTCCCTTTTTAGGGGGGCGCATCGACAACGTGGACTGGCGGATGCCAGGCACCATATGTCGCTGGACCTGCAGCGAACCAGCCAGCAGAAGTTGTACGGACCGGCGGCTCCTTACCTGAAGCGCCGAAGGAATCTGCCGCATCCGCCGAGTGCGCAGAATGCCCACAACTTTTCACCAATGGAGCAGGGTTCGGGAATGGGAACGGGAATGGGAATGGAGCAGGGCAACAACGGAATGGGCAGCGGTGGTGCTGCACACAACACTACCGGTATACACAATAGCAACCACCACACCACTACCAACCACCACAATAGCCAAGCGAGTAGTGTTAGTGTTAGCCAAAGTCACAATCAACAACAACAACAACAACAGAATCAACAACAACAATCAGTTAGGCAAAAAGGGAAAGAAGGCACCACCGCCAACAGCGGATCGATGATGGCATCGATGGCATCGGAGCAGCTGACGAAATCTAGTAGTGGGAGCGGTGGTGCAACATCTGCTGCCGCTGCTGGGCATTTGGTCGTCGGTGGTACTAATGCTAATAATGCTTCTTCTTCCTCTTTTGCAAATCCCCAACCACCACCACCACAACAACAACAACTACAACAACAACAACAACAACTTCATGGATCACCCAATAATATCAACAACAATAACAAACGTGCCCCATCATCAACACCACAACAAAACACCAACAACACTGACGCTAACTACCTGACGCTTGACGCCACACAACAACAATTACAACAACAACAACAACAACCACCTTCACAACAACAACAACCACCAAATACATGCACAAATCTTATCACAAATACAACAACAACATTAACAACAACAACCACAACATCGTCGAATGCAACGAATGCGGCGACAACGACAACCGCAACAACAACAACAACAACTGCGACAACAACAAATGCTACAACAACTGCCACAAATCCAACAACAACGAATAACACGAACGAACCAAACGCAACAACAACAACAACGAACGCTAATGCTGATGCGGATGCGGACGCGGATGCTCCGCTGGACGCCATCGACTGGGATGCAATCGATGCGATGCTGGACGATGACTTTAGCGAGTACGACAAGGACAAGAACGGAGGTGAAGAAGCGGGCGTCTCCAAGTCAGCGGAGGGCGGTGGTGCCGAAGATAAAGTCGGTGAGTAGCCGGAGATCTAAGGAACTATTGTTTAATCAAAAGAAAGTCCCAGGGTTACAATGCTAAAACTTGTGCCTTGAACCTCAAGATCACGGATCCTTGCTTCCCAACTTTATTATTCGCTTGTTATATATCAAATGCCTACCCACAGATGGCAGCCTATCGGACACCGCCAACGACCGGAAGAAGGGCGGTGGCGTCGACCAGGAGCGATCCCCCAAGGCGGGCAGCGGCATGGGCAAGAAGTCGAACTCCACCTCGCAGCTTTCGGCCACAGGTAGGGTGATTTTGTTCCGTTCTCTGTTTGTTTACCGTTCTCGTTCCGTTGCCTTGTGTTGCTCAGTCAGCCAGTCAATCAACCAATCAATCAGTCAGTTGATCATTTGCTCAGCTTATCAGTTATTTGGAACATAGTAGGCTCACTCTGGAACTTTAAAGCCGGAGCAGGAGCATTTATCATCTTTCGTCTCTTCTTTTGCTTTGCCATTTGATAACAACTAACCCACTAAGCCCATAATCATTATCATAAGCTAACCAAACTAACCGATATATATATATAGTAATACTAAGAAAACTAAAACTGTGTAAAATGCCATACTCGAAGGTCGTAAAAGACGTATGGGCTTTGGAAAGAAGGGTAAGAACTCGTTCACGGTGCACCGCAGCGAAGAAGTGCTGCCCGGCGATATAACGCGGGAACTGCGGAGCGGTGGTGGCGGACTGGGCGTTAGCCTCGGCGGTGCCGGTGGTGCCGGTGGCTCAGGCGCCGGTGGTTCAGGTGGCGCCGGCGGGGGCGGTCTGTCCCGCGGCTCGTCCTCGGAGGCGGACGCCATCGAGCAGTTCTTCGGCGATGGCGCCGGCGGGGAAAGGTGCGCACAAGTCCAACTTTCTATTCCAAACTATCTTCTCTCTGTCTCTCTCTCTACTGTACTCTACTCTAAACTCTAAACTACTACTATTCTACTATGCTATGCTATCAGTTCTTTTCGGTTGATTATCGTTTTGTGACTTTCTTTTTGGTTTTGAGTTGCCTTTTTGGAGGAGGAAAGAGAATACAAGTAAACTGTTGAACGAGTGAAGCAAAAACGCCCGTTAGGCGCTGTCGATTGAGATGATAAACATTAGTCGGCCCAGAAATGTAACAGTAATAGTAACAGTAAAGCCCAAGCCGCATGGCTAACAGTAACAGTATAGTATCGGTAACAGAAACCCCTCCCGAAAACAAATACCCGTTCAGCACACAGGAGGTTGGTCCTCCAATCCCTACATGTAAGAGCTTTTCATCCACTCTGCTCTCTGAATTTTCGCGCGCGCTTTTTGCCAAAGCTTCAGCCTCTCTCTCTCTCCGTTTAACTTTTTTCGCAGGCATGACCAAATGTATCTTGAAAACGTAACCGAACCACCCGCCTTTCCCCCCGTTAACTTGATTTATTATTTTCGACCTCCTTTAAAACGCAGGCGCAGCAAAAAACCAAAGCAAAAACAAACCAGAAAAAATCCAGAACCAGAACAACCCAACTAAACCAAACCAAGAACCAACAAACAATCCAAAGTCGATACGTATTTTTAGGCTTACAAAAGGGGAACACCCCAGACCAAGGGGGTTTCCCCTTAAAAAACGAAGCGGGGCACACCGAAAGCTTTGCCCATCCGCAGTTTCCCCGGAAAATGCGAGGCACTGAGCGCAAAGCTTTCCGGCACACACTTTTCGCACCCACTGTGGATGCGTCGGTGTGGATGCGCCCCATTTGCATTTTACTTTCGTAGCAGCATACTTACTTACTTACCTACTTACTACTATTACTAACCAAACCCGTACCGATTGCTAATGCCATCTTTTGTATAACCAAGCCACACAAAACATTTTAATCCTAGCGTTCTGTTCGATTTGCATGCATTGAGTTAAGCCAACCTACTTACCAACTTATATACTCTCTCGTTACCACTCGTACGCGACATACCAAGCTACTACCACTCTATTGCAGCCTCAATATTGTTAAGTTATCGTCATAGCTAAAGCTTGTGATTCGGCTTTTTGTTGTAAGCGGTAAGAGTCAACAATCGAATCCAAATGAGATCCCCCAACATGGAGCTAAACCTAATCTAATCCACACATAAACCGTTTTGATCTTGAGGTCTTCGATTCCCGATTCAGCGAACTAATGTTTATCATCTGCCTCCCGCAAGATTCTCCTTCAGTTCGATTATGTTTTGCGCAATTACGATTTGGATCACTAAGTATATATACAGGGAGCTCTGTCACAGAAAGCCAGCAGACATCCAACAACAACAACAACTACAGCCACTACAACAATCAACACACAACAAACAACCAACAACAACAACAAGTAGCAACAATAATAGCTGCATTATCAACAACAACAAGACTCCTCATCTGAAATTTGGCCAAACTAGACAGCAAACAAAATTCGCATTGCACACGATGTAGTGGAAAAACAAAAGTGCAGTATATATCACAAGCAAGCTTCAAAGTAACACTATATAAATACTAGAAATACTAGAAAAAATACACAACCAGACGGGTTGAGTTTCTAGTGATAAATAACGCAATAATTGTTTTCATTTACGCCACTAGTTTTGATGATTTCTCGCTGATATATAAATATATATATACATATAATGTGTTCTCTATGATCTGTGTTCTTATGGTTATTTAGTTAACGTTCTCGCTTGAGTTTACCCCTTAAGTTTGATTAAGTATTTCGACTCTTCCGTTAACGACTCTACTCTGTCTTGTTCCTCTCTGGGGTTCCCTATTTGAGATTTGTAATTTGCTGTTTCCAAGAGCCCAACGTCAAGAGTCCAGAAAGCAGCGTCGCAATCTCACCACACCCTGCATCGTCGCTTTAATGAGTTAAGAACAGGAGATCAAAATTGACATGTACAGAATACCATTTAGAATAAACGAATACAAATATGCAGAAATCTCTAAATATCTTGAGGTCTTGGTATTCCAACAGTCTGAAACACAGATTATATAGATATTTCTGCATAATGGCATATGAAACATGATAGGATCATCTTATTGATCATACATACACCCCCACCCTTTGTATATACGCGCACACACACACACACATCTGTATAAATATGTATTGTTGTCTCCGGCAGAACAAGAGCAATACCAGGCACAGTTCGCAATACCAGGCAGCTCGACCAGTTCGGCTGGTCACCACCATATCACACTACCACCACCACATCCATACCACCAGCGGCAGTCGCGCGGCTCGGCGGGCAGCATCCAGCGGTCGGTGGAGGTGCCGCTGGTGCCTCCGGTGACCCGTTACAGTGCCGGCAGCATTCACTCGATCACTAGCTCCGAGGGCTCATCGTAAGTCTCCCGATAGCAGCTGCAATTGGCCAGTAAACTAGCTTTCCGGCCGAAGGATCTCTATCTCTTGCCTGTTCCTGTTTCTGTCTCTGTATCTCTGAATCTGTGAATCTGTGAATCTCTGACTCTATTCTCTCACTCTCCGACTGTCCGACTCAATCTAAAACTATATCCTCCATTGGCTTTTGTATATGGTAATCTGTGTGGCGATCCCATCACCAACTTTCCCACAAAAAAATCTATTTCATCCTGCAACTCTCTCTTTCTCTCTCTGTCTTTAATCGATGTCTGTATGCGTGCGCCTTATAAACCAATACCGCTGCTTTTGCGTACATTTTTTCTCTAAGTGTATTCCACTTTTTCTTCATTGAGTTCCGTTTGATTTTTCGACTTGTTTGTGTATTTTTCTGTCATGTAATGTGTATAAATTGTGATTTCCTTAACTTGATTTCAACTATGATTTTCAGCAATATCTATAGTATATATATATATATATATGTATAAAAAAAAGATAACCTCACCTTTCGATGTGTGTGTAAATGAAGGGATTAGACTAAGACAAGCATACAAAAAAAGAAAATTGTAAAGCTGTAGATCGCTTATGATCGCTCTCTAGAAAACCCGCTCTCTCTGTATTTAGATGACTTAGGATTGAGCTAGAAGACTCCTTGTCCAAGTCACTCGATCGTAAATAGTACCTTCTCTGCACTTTTGATCCGCGAAATGAAAAAAGACACTTGCATGCCACCATTGAACTGTGACTCCACTTGTCTCTCTCTCTCTCTCTCTTTGCCCTGCACCAACACCACCAGTATCACCTTCAGAACCAACCACACTGATCCATTTCAGACCACTGAACACAGAACCACCAACTGAAACTAAAACATTTACTGTCTTTCTACAACTCCCTGTGTATAAAAAGTTCTTTCTTTCTCAAAAATCAAATCCTTTCTTTGTGTAAATTACGTTACGTTATAATAAAAAAAAGATCTTTAGATGAGAGATGATACAAGAACGAAAAACCATCCAACGACGCTGTACTAAAGTGCTTTCTTTAATGTACCCCCCGAAACCCCGAACTCCCCACACATATAGATTCTCCCCCTCGCTGCGCAACGATGGAGCCCTCAATGAGTTCGTGGATGGCCTGGGACCAGGCCAACTGGTGGGTCGCCAAGTGCTGGGAGCTCCCTCGCTGGGCGACATCCAGCTATCGCTGTGCCATCAAAAGGGCTGTCTGGAGGTGGAGGTCATTCGGGCCAGGGGCTTACAGGTATGTCAGGATAAAGTGTGCTGGTCAGTAGCTAAAACCTCAACATAACATTCGTTTTTATCCCACAGCAAAAGGCCCAGTCCAAAATGCTGCCTGCTCCGTATGTAAAGGTTTACTTGGTGTCGGGAAAACGCTGTGTGGACAAGATGAAGACCTCTTCAGCTCGACGTACCCTGGATCCACTGTACCAGCAGCAGTTGGTATTCAAACAGTCCTACACCGGTTGCATACTACAGGTGGGTCTCTCATATCTTGAAATACTCTACATCTAATCCATGTGATCTTTAACCAGATAACCGTGTGGGGCGACTATGGACGCATCGAGAAGAAGGTGTTTATGGGCGTGGCGCAGATAATGCTCGACGATCTGAATCTGTCGAATATCGTGATCGGCTGGTACAAGCTCTTTGGCACCACCTCACTGGTCAGTTGTCCCACTAATATAGGCTTAGGCTCTAGGCGCTCATCCATAGCCTCACTCGACTCACTCAAACTCTAGCTCTTAACTAAACTGAAACTCGTCTAAAGCCAGAATTTTTCAAACTCGAATCGTAAAAGAAACCAAGAAAAAAAAACAAACAAATTAAAATAGAAATTTTGAAAATTTGATAAACAAACAAAAACACTTGCATATATTTATATAAACCTACACACAAAACATATATTTATATAGTATTTAGCTCAACGTTTTGTTCATAGCAAGTTACCGAGAACAAACGATATACAACTTTGTAGAGTAATCAGTCGCAAAACTCATGTAAAAAGAAATCCCAAACTCAAAATATCAGTTAAAAGATCCAGCAAATTAAACCGATAATATAGTAAACATCAAAGCATTTGTTTTTAGTTAGCAATATATACATACGCACTCCTGTAAATGAAAAGCTTATTATTAAAACTCACGGAAACTCACACACAACACCCTACACCTACACACCCATGAGGCAAAGTAGAATGAAAATTCGCATTGTGTACTGAAACGTTGAATGGAAAGTTGATCGAAAGCAAACCAATCAAAAACCAAAAACAAAAAACCAAACAGCAAACCAAATCAATACGAAAATAAACTTTCGCAAGTCACCTTAAATCACCGTTACCGTTCAAGTTACCGTTACTTCAACGTAGTTTTCACATAGACTCGTATAATAATCATATAGGTATGTTTCTCTATCCCCAAAACTACCCAATCAAAATCAATTTAATAGATCCGAACCACAATACACAAAACCGTTTTGCTTAGCATTTTTCTAGTGCATGCGTAGTTAATCCATTTCGAATCATTATAATTTACGATCCACAACGACTACTTTTGATTGATTTTCAACAATGTAATTACTAACTACACCTCAGTTTAACTTGGATTTTGTAAAACACATCCTACACAAACTGCATATACATCTGAATATATAAAATGGCAAATCTCGGCTAGTTACCAAACATACATATACTAAATAGACATTTCCTAGGCCTAGCTCTTTTGTAAACCTTTTTGTACACGATAAGAAAAAAAAGTGCTGTTACCAACCAACTTTGAAACCACACCAGGGTCGTCCGATCGTTTGGGCCGGCGAATCGGTTATTATGGAGGAGCCGGGCGAATAACAATATCCAACACTATCGACACCCAAACCAACAACCAACACAACAACGCTTACTTTTAAAGCCACAACAACGAAAACACTTTAAAGCACCCAAGCACAATTCAATTCAAGCGAACCCCAAACTGAACTGAATTCAGTAAGTGCACTTAATTTAAATCAAATTTAAATTTAACTTTCAATTCAAGCTTACTCTCTAGTGCGCTATTCAACCAGACATTCCGCCACTTTGCCATTTTACACAAAACCAAAAGATATAACTTTAAGTAACAAAAAAATTTAAAAAAAAAACCGCTACTAACCCACTTTGCCCGTTTTGAAAACAACTAACAAACACACCCACCACAGATCAAACAGCAAGTACCATATCATGCTAATCGATCCTTGTGTCCTTGCAGTAACCATTCGCCAGTGCTGTCAGCCCGGCAGCCAAATAGCAAAGGACCAAAGGTTAGCCTGCAGCGGCGGATCCCAGGAAAAGCCGCCCGATCCTCATTCGGCAGGTTGCTGGCCTAAGCTAAGTCCACATCTGTTCTTCTTTTCTACTCTACGGCGGACGAAGACTTTCGAAGATACCAGAAAAAATACAAAACAAAAAAGGGATATGATGAATGATAAAAAAAAAACAGAGAAATATCTAATTTTTATAAGTCATGAAAACAAATGCATTTAAATGAACCGAGAACAGAGAACACAAGCAGAGCAGTAAAATGATTAAACGTAACTACGGAATACGGATAAATGATAAATGATAAATGTAAAGGCAGTCTATATATACATATACACATATATAACGGATAACATTTGACAAAAAAGGATACTTGTAAATTATGCATATTTAAAATAATTTTTATTACACACCTAAGATCACTATTATTTTCGTAATACGATTACTGCGATTATTATTACTTAAACACTATTATTGATAAAAGAAGAAAATACAAAAAAAAAAAAAGAAACGAGAGAGGATGATATGAAAACCAAGGAGAAGGTGGATAAAGATAAAGATAAAGACAAAGTTCAAGTGCTAGTGTCAGTCATGCCTAAGCCTTAGCCTGAGCAAAGACGCAGAAGGATATAAATTGTTTATTGAATAAATAGCTAAATCTAAATCAGTAAAGGGAGTTATAGATTTTCAGAGAGGGAGTTATTTAAGTATATATATATATATATATACATACATATATAAATCGATATATACATAAATATATTTTACTGTTTAAGCAAGCAAAGAACCACTAACACTTAAATAAGCCTAACTTACGATAAAACCGATAACGTTAAAGCTTAAGATTAGGTAACTAAAGAGGGATAAAAACGAGATATGTATTAATCGAACAAAAAGAACAACAAATATTTACCAAGCGAGAGAGATGAGCAAGTTTAACTTAATAATGCAAAATCTGAACTTAAGCTGTACATAGGATCCACACACGTTACATAATACACCACATCCGGATAACCGATACCCAAAACCGATTACCGATTACCAATTACCAATTACCGATTACCGCTTCCCCGAGTTTAGGCTTTATAGCTATTGGTTAGCTCTGCGCCACGGCAAAAACTCCGCAGCCACCCCAAAATGCACGAGTTTTTGTCGTCGGCGATGAGGTAAATATACATTGACACTTTTGAGGCAGAACGTATCGTATGATTTAACTTAGAGCAAAGGAAAACAAACTATCTCTCTCTATATGAATATATACTATATTGCGATTTTGTTGTAGATCCCCTGGCTTCACTTTGTCGCGCTTTTAGAGTCGGTTTAGAGTCCTTTTCGTCGCCTTGGTTCCAATCAACTTGCCTCGAAAACGCATCAAGTACCTTCAAGTTAATAGTGTGAGCTGTAAAAATCGTTACCTGCTTGCCAAAGATACACGTACACGTACATTAGCATAGATGGAAAATGAATAGTGGAAAAGTGTAACGGAAAACCAAAAATAGTTTGCAATTTACTGCATGTTAATTTGAGATATTCTTTTTTTTGTTGGCATTCTTTTGGGCAACATTTTGCAATGCATTCCTGGGGAGAAGCAAACATATCACTGGCCTGCAGACAGATGATGGATGGGAGCAGTTAACTTTTATATATACATTTAGGATTATCATAGGTCAGAGGGCAGAGGGATAACTATGTATTATGGATTATAAAACACCTAGCTATTGTTCCTATCCAGTTGTTTAGTGCTCGTTATTTTGCTTTCACTCATAGCTACGGATATTGAGTTGAACCTTTCCGTCCATTCATTCAGATACACACAGCTATACATAACACACACAGTTGCAGTTGCAGTTACAGCTATAGATTGAGATAAAGTCAGATAATATATTGACACGTGCATATCCATCCAGGCAGCAGCTTCCTATATCAGAACTAAACAACTAAGAGATACGTAATGAAATGCCGAAACACAGGGAAAATGCATTCAAAATGTTGCTGCAAAGAAATCACACAAAAAAGGGCATCACAAATCAAGCATTTTGAAAGATGAGGAGGATAGCGCGCTTCAGATATTTGAGGAAAGTAAAACTACCAGCGAGGTTTCCAGCAACTAATTATACGATATATAAGTCAGAGGAACATGCATTCAGATACATACATTATAGATAATCAGATTTGTAATCTCCGCTCTTCACGAACCTCATACGAACTTTTCTATGATAAAAATCTCTCTCTATCTCTACCTATATATTGTTTCCACTGCTCTCCTTCGGCAAAAACATTCAAAGATGCTTTGATTACTCAGCAAACCAGCAAAAAGGAAGAACAGAACTACTATAAACTTCGGCCAGGTCGAAGTTAAAATGTCCTTTCCGAAAGCAATTGGCTTTTTGAAATTATTGTGAAATTAATTAAGGAGCAGAACTTCCAAGATAAATACTACGAAAAGGGCATTTCTACCGTACAGTCATAACAGAAATTCTTATTAGGATTCCTCTAGAATTCGTTACATTTAAGTCACACCAAAGACAAAAGCATATAGAAAATGTTAATGAAGCAAATGATATATTATGGCAAGTTATTTCAATGGCAACCAATACAAGAAAAAAAATGCTATTTACTAAGTTCAATTTGAATGACAAGCGACGTTAGAACACGACACACAAGAAGATCAACAACACGAGAATATATCATTTATTGCAAATGTTGAACAAAATTGATTAAAAGGCGAAGGTCTGCGCTCTCGCTGGGCGCCCCCGAACACCTTATATTGTATTTTAATATCTCGACAACAATCGAAGGTCGAGAAACGACAATAAACTGTGAAATGAATATGTAAAAACAAACCAAAAACACAAAAAACTAAAATTATACTAAAAATTGCGGAGAAGGGCATTATTAATATTGATGAACACAGAAACTTAAATTGTGTAAAACTAAAAACTAAAGAGAAAATTTAATGAAAAGCAAAACATTTAAAGAAAAAAACAAAAGAAAATTCATTAAAAATTGTTTTCTAATAAAGCAAAGAAAAAGTGTTTTATTTAATCATCGTATATCATCGGACTATCGTGGACCATCAATAAAAATGCACAAAGTTGGGGTTTTACATAAAGCGGTGGTATTTCTTTATTTACCATTGATAAACCATTTAATCCGTATATTGTATATATAAATAATTCAAACATTTATGGGTTTATATTATTAAATATAAATGTTTTTGGATGTATGCGCCATATCGGATACTGGGTTTAACCTTACAAGTTCATTTACAAGTTTTGCCCGCTTGCGCAAAAAAATTGTGACCCAGGTTAATAAATCAAGTATTTGTAATTCTCTTTTAGGGCATACTTGGTATTTCATTTGGATATTTTGTTTGAATAATTGTTTAATTAATTCGAAATTATCTTACAAAAGTTTTCTTTCTTAACTGTTGATATCTCGTTTAGTTTAGTGCGTTTCACAAAGGAACCAAGTTAATGACGACATACTAAACTATATTTATGGCCTAACCACTATCGTATCAATGCTATGAATTTCTCAAGCTGACTTCGGATCTTGTTTTTAGGTTTTCTGATGGATGTGCATTTCAAAATGTATTATATTACTAATCAGTCTTTATAACGAAAATAAATACGACCGGTCAACAGAATGCTCTACAAAAAGGGTTCGGAACTTACATCGTTTGCTTTATGGTTGTTACAAGCAAGCACGATTTTCGATCCGAAATAAAAGTACATTTAACTACGAGGGGTTCGAAAAACAAAACCTTATAAGCGGGTGTATTGGCGGAAGGACATTCCAGCGTGCAGTAGGTTAAGGTCGAAAGTCTTGTGCGTGTGAGAGATATGTATGTATGGGGGGCCGTGGATAGTATTCGTTTGTATCATACATTAGATAATATTCATATTGTCGCTTTGTTACATTACATTTTACATTCATCTTAAACGATAAGCGTTGAGAGACCATAGAAAATACATATGCCAAAGCCTTGCTGGGGTGTCTATCATCTATGCCGACTAGCTGAAGCATAACGTTTTGGCTAGTTAGTGCCATAAAATTACGATTTACCACTTTACAGTTTATCCTTACAATAAAAACCATAGAATTGCAGCTTAAATTCGTATGCCTTTTGTTCATTTCTTACTTTTTCTGTTTTTGTTTTTAGTTTCGATAAGAGAAATTGCTTAGGGGAAAATACTTTGAGTGCTTGCACATGATCGAGCTATGATATTTTATTCCTTTCAGTTATAATATTGGTTAGGGTCTTACACTTAGCTATCCGATATTCATTCATATATGATATGATAAACTTTAGTTTACATTGATTACTTAAACACGATTAGCTTATTATCTTACACATTGTATACGAGCATAGCATGTATAAATATAAATATATATTTAGAATTAGATTTAGCCGTAGATGTAGGTGTAGTTTGGATGTAGATATAGTTTTTTTAGGTTCAATTTTTCCTTTTTCGTGGGTCATCTGAGTGGCTGTTAGCGCTACATACTTGAGTGGATCATCGTCAAGGCGTCGAAGCAAATGAAGAATAATATATATCATTGGGGGATTAGGTAACCAGCTGATCCTTTGGAAGATTAGTGGATTTGGTATGGCTTCTCTTGGGGCCGGAGCTGTACAAAAACCGAGAGGCTAACTTAGAACGTTAGGGGTAGGGACTTGTGTCCGTCTATAATGCCGTAGATCAATCATACACAAGCTTCGAATAGAACGGTTTAAGGGGGTTTTACATGGATCGCAAGTCCAAGTTCATAGTATAGTAGAGGAGCCTGAAGAGTGATCCTTTGCCATCCTAGTGCAGCTGGGCCGTCACATACAGTCCGCAATCCTGGTCGGAGGCCATCGAGTAGTTGGCCGAGTCGCGGTCCTCCGGAATGGTGGGATGCGTCTCGTGCGGCAGCTTGGCGAAGGCGTGGTGCCCGGCCCCGTAGCCCAGGTGTCCATAGGGCGACTCCGCCGCCTTGGTCACGTGCGGCAGGCGGCGCAGGAAGTGCGGATTGGAGTAGCGCACTCCATTGGGCAGCGTGGTGTGCGGCGTCTGCTGGCCAACACCACCCATTGCCACCGAGGCGTTGGCGTAGTGCATGCTGTTGCTGCTGCTGCTGGGCGTCATGAAGCTGGAGACCTGCGATGGCGGCGGCGGTAGTGGTGGACCCATGGAACTGGTCATCGCCGAGGTGGAGGCATAGCCGGCGAGCTGCTGGCTGTGGCAGCCCACCGGCAGTGGCATCGTGCTGCAGTGAGCCGTATAGTCGAACTTCTGCTCCGGCACCGAACGTTGCAGCGGCAGCGTGGCACTATTGATGACCGACGAGGAGACAGCGGAGGTGGCCGAGGGATCGGCATTGAAGCTGGACATGCGCATGTTGGTGCACCGGCCGTAGGGCTCCTCCTGGATGGGCGGCTGGGGGGGGCGTGGCGGTGGCTTGCTGTTGGCCCGCGGCCGGATAATGACCTCCAGCTCACGCTCCTCGCCCGAATGGACGCCGCTGGAGGACTCGGAGGGGGCGCGTTCCGGCGGCGAGGTGGTGTTGGTGCTCTCGGTGGTGGAGGTGGTGTCGCTGCGGGGCGTCAACGCCTCGTTGGGAACGCCCGAATCGGCGCGTCGCAGGCAGCGGGGTGTGGAACTGGAGGCGATCTGGGGATGGGGCAGAACCAAAGTGAAAGTGGTCAGGGAGCAGTTGGGATAATGAGAGATTCTAGGAGGTGACTCTGCTTCAGTGTGGCCCCGTCTGCAAGTGAAAACGAAATCAAATCAAATCGGGGAGACAGTCTCGTAGCCCATCTCCGCCCTCCCCATCCTCATCCTCGTCACATCCATCAGCCGGAGCACTAATTCGGACAGTGTCGCTGTCGCTGCTGTCCCTCAGACCAATCCCCAATCCCCAAACCCTTGCTTCCATGTCCATGCCCTGTCTGTGGCCCTGGCACTGATTTATGCTGTCTCATAACAGCAAACATAAATCTCCGGCTGCTCCAGGGGCGTGACATGCTACACACACGCCTCCACATGACGACGCACAGCCTCCCTGCAATCCCACATGCAAATCACAAGCAAGAACACAAAATCATTCACTATGCACTATTCACTATTCAGTATGCTGAAGGGGAAATACTCTTGCTATGGGTGCACCCAAAAGTCTGGGAATTTATTTCATTGTGACGGGGAATTTGGGTGCAACACATAAGAGGTCTTTCAAAGAATCAGTGATTGTTAAAGTTATAAGAAACTAAAAGTTCAACTTATCTACTTTGAATTGGGAAAACAAGATGTGTACTTTAAAAAGTTTTTAATACAAATGCTAACTCCTAATTGGGGATATTTATAATATTTTTTATGAATAAGTTTTCCATTGGGAAATATGCAACAAAGTCCCCTGTGCACCTATTTTAATACCCTTACTAACAACCTGCCTGAGAAAGAGTATCTCCCCATAGTATATAGTATATAGATATAATATACTATATAGCCATTCCTCCACTTACATGCGCTTCGTTGGTGTGAACTGCGACCGTGACCGGAGCCAAGGGGCTGACTAGATGCTGGTGCGGATTGCTCGGTTGCTGGAGAGGATGCTGTGGTGGCTGCTGATGCTGCTGCTGCTGCTGTAGCTGCTTCTGCTGGAGAGGATGCTGTTGTGGATGCTGCAGCGAGTGCTGAAGTGGATTGTGGTGGTGCTCGGGCGACAACTGCATCATCTCGGGCATGGCTTGAGGGGCCCGACCGTAGATGCCGGTGGAGTGGGGCAGTACCGCTGGTGGCTGAGGCACTGGGGCTCCCTTCATGGGCAGCGGCGGAGGTGGTGGCGGTGCCTGAGTCGAAGGGTGCGGCGGCTCCAGGTCCCTGGTGGAGGCGTACGTAATGCTGTCGTCGCGCACACAGGCCAGCAGTTTGCCCTCCTCGGAGATGTTGTCGTCGCTGATGCCACCCAATCCGGTGAGATTTGCATAGTCGTGGGGATGTCCATGGGCAAAGGATTGCGTCTGCCGTTGCTGCTGCTGCTGCTGTTGGTGATTATGATGATGGTTGGCCGGCGGCGGCGGAGGAAGCTCGTCGTACTCCGAGAGGTGCAGCAGGCTGACCCCCACCGAGGTGTTGCTAACGCCCCTCTTTATGCTGCCCATGGTGATGCCCACGACGGCTCCGGCGGTGGCGGCCCTTAGTGTCGCGTACTCGCCGTCGTCAGCTTCCCCCGCAGCACTGGCAAAACATATCGAGGCTCCACGGCTCGTATGGCTGGGGGAGGATAGGGATAAGGATATGTTTCTGGTCAGTGTGCGTCATATTATCTAACTAAATTGTCGCCTTGTGTTGTTTGCTTTCAGGTTTGTCAGGCACCACGGGGAATAGAACGAATTCAAAGCTGGAAATCTAATAGATTAAATCTAACTTTTAAATAATTAAAAAAAAAATTATGAACCGGACCATTAGTATAAGTGTTAATTCATTAAGATTTTTATATATTTTAAATAGACAATTGGGTTATAAGTTTAATCGTTTTTTTTTTAAGAATAGTCAAATATATTATTTTATTTAATACCAGAGTAGTTGTCATTAGATCAAAAATCTACCACAACTACCTTTAAAGCCTTTTAAAATATTTCTAAAATTCGTTCTGTTCCCTTGCATTCGTTCAAACATTGTCTGTGTTAGTTCAATGGTTTTCCGGTTAGTTAAACAAATTACCAAGGACAACAACAACACGGCGACATCGACAACAACAACACAAAATCTGCGAACTCTCTGTTTTAGTAATTAATTGTTAATTGAAATTCAATTCGCCCACACTCAATTAGCTAGAGTTAGTAGTAATTAAGTTCTAGTAAATCAAACAATTGAAAAGTAAAATGAAAAGAATCGTTTTTAAAAAACAGGCGACAAGCGGAACAAAATAGTTTCTCATCATTATCCTTCATCCTCTATACATACATGTCTCTCTATATATATATATATAGTATATATGTGGATAAATCGGTTTTGTTATGTTAAAATTGAACAATCGTTTTAGTGGACAAACAAAAGCTTAAAGTAAACGGAAAACAAAAACGCAAAGTGGTTATATAAAATGGCGAATGTCAGAAGCACGCACAAATCGGAACGGAAGAAAATAGTGCTGGTAAATGGTAAATGAGGGGAAAATGAGGTGTGGCAAAACGCTGCACTAATGGCTAGTGTTGGGCAATTAGTTTTCAATAATGAGTCTTTCCCCAAAACGGAAAGGAACGTGCACAAGGAAACACACCGATAAAGTACAAATGAATGAATTAGCAGTCTAGGTAAACGAAAAACACAAAATCACATGGAATTCCTGAAAAATAGGTGCTGGGTTTTGGGTGTCTTATGTGTTTTGGGTGATTGAATATTATTCTTTCTTATTTTTGTATTTGATTGTTTGGTTTTGGTGGTGCAGTGTGTGTGTGTATGTGAACAAAAACTAAATGAAACTAGTTGCTATAAGGGTTAGAGTTAAGAGAACGGACAAAGTACGGAGCTTAGAAGCCGTAATGCTTTTTGTTTGGTTGTTGGTAGCTAAAAAACGATTTTTTACCGCTTGCCATCAGTTTGTTCTTGGTCACCAATTAGTAGGACATCATCAGACGTACTCGTAACTTCGTTGAAGGTGACCTTCAGCTTGGGCGAGCTTGGCGTCAGCTTGGGCCAATAGATGTCCTCCTGGGCGGCCAGTCCCATTCCAGTGCCGCCCATGCCCATGCCCATGCCTCCGTTGATACCCATTCCCCCACCCATTCCCATTCCCAGTTCCGTGCTGGTGGCCGTGCTCATCATGTCCGGCTTGGAATCGCCTCCATTCACCGTGGTGCTGGTGGAGTTGCAGCCACTGCTGCTCGAGTTGCTCCCCGTCCGCTGACCGCTGGACATCAGAAGCGGCTGGGCACTCGACTTGCCCAGCAGGCCGCCGTAAGTGCTGTCCAGTGGCGGCAGCTTAAAGTGCCAGCGACGCTTGATGGTCAGGCACAGCCAGATGACAATCCACAGCAGCAGGTGCGTCACTCCGACGAGAGCTGGAAAGTCAGAAGAGGAAAGGTGAGATGGAACCGGTGAAATGGAAACGTAATACGGTTAAGGCACATCAGGCGTATGACAGCTTAATTGGACCGAGTCTGCAGTTTGATTGTCTCGCCCCGAGTGACACTCAATACCCCGTAACTCCCGACATCTTCTTCTCCGTCTACCGGCTGGCCATCTATCCGGCGATTAACGCTCAACCAATCGCAGATCCAAAGTCCAAACAAGGCCGCTAATTGGCTTAGACCACAAAACATACCTCAGACCGAGCTCAAGGCGCACTCCAAACCCCCCGAACCATCCAATTATGCAGATTCAACACACTTAATCAAATGGGGACTTAGACACCGAAGTGATTTGCATCGCGACCCCTCCGGTATTTGCTATTTCAAACGTCTATAACCGAATTCAGCGATATCAACTGGTCTTGACGAAAAGCCTTTTAAAGTACATCTGTCCTGTTTTAAATTATAATTTTAAAAATAATATCTAATTCAACATAATTTAAGTGCACTCAAAAAAGCATTCCCGCTGAATTTTAAAAGTTTGTCTTTAATTTTCAAATTAAGTAAATTAACTTGAAGAATTTTTCGTCTAAAATGTAAAACAAATCAATTTTAACGCCAAATTTTTAAAATTCAGGGTAATAGTTTTTTGAGTGTTTTAGAATTTTTTTTAAGTTGGTAGGATAAGCCTACTGAAATGGATTATTATGATGTAATCTGAAATAAGATCCCAATTTTAATTCCTTCTTGTTGTAAAATAACAGCGCCACGCCCACTCTAACGCCCACAATCGCCTTAAAAGACTTTAAAATGTGTCTGGCGCTCACATCTTAAAAGATTTAGAAAAAGTGCAAATGCAATTTTGTTGTCTTTAAAAATATTTACCGAAATGTAGAATAAAGTTTTCATATCGGACCATATGTTAAAAAGTTATGCGCGATCAAAGATTTATATTTCCATCTCCCTCGCACTCCCTTTGGCTGAGTAACGGGTATCTGACAGTCGGGGCATCCGACTATTGCGTTCTCTCTTGTTTTCAATTTAATCAGATCCTTAAGGAAAATTTGTACTCACCCGCCAGGAAAGTGGGGCAGTGCAGGTTGTTCTTGTAGGTCGCGCTCAGATCGTTGAGTAGCGGGGCCTTCACCACCGCCAAGGCGAGGACGAAGCACAGGGAGGCGCAGTGGGCGAAGTAGATCCAGGTCTGGTGGCTCTTCAGGGTGATGATCGAGCGATCGCGCATTCGCGTGGCCAAGCGACCGTGTCCGTACAGGTACATGACCATCGAGGAGGCCAGCACCAAGGCGGTGGCCAGAAGGTACAGGGCCAGGGTGACCACGGCGTTCAGGATGAGCCCGGGCTGATGGACTGGCATGGCCTCGGCGTAGATCTGCAGCTTGTACAGATTCGAGACGCCCACGTAGCCGAGGATAATGTCCAGGGCGGCCACCACCATCTGGAGGCTGAAGACGCAGGCAAAGGCCTTGGAGGTATTCCAAAAGACCGCCGGATAGCGAACTGACCAGACCAGCAGGGCGCACAGCAGATTGACAAATTCGGCACTGGGCGGCTGGGAGAAAATGGCCACATCAATGGGCTTATCGATACCGAAGAAGAGCTGCAGCATTCCGGCAAAGCCATCCAACCGGACGTAATCCTGCCCTGCCTTCGGGCCACTTGGTGCCGCCGGAGGGGAGGGGGTCAAGGCGGGCACAGCCTGAAAATCACCATCCTCCAGCTCGAAATCCTCGCTCTCCTCGGCTCCAGTCTCCTCCTCATTCGATTTGGCCACAAATTCACTGGAATTTATATTCGCATCGCCGAGCAAATATTCCGGTTCGATTTCCACACCGGCCGCCCGTTTGGAAATCCTACGCTTTTGGTTCTTCGGCTTGATGGCAATGATCTTCGAGTTGGAGGTCGAAACGGGCGTTGAGGGAATGGGTAGCTCGGGCAGGACTTCGGGCCTCACTCGATGGATGCTGCTGTCGCGCGTGGTTGTCTCCTCCTCCGCCGCCGGCGGGAAGCTCTCGAGGATCGCCTGCTCGTGGGAGGCCACGTGATGGCGACGCGGTTGCTGCTGCTGCTGTTGCCTCTGTTTGTTGTGATGTTTGTGGTGTTTGCGGGTCTTGCCATGGTGGTGATGTGGTTGCCGGCTGGTTGTTATATCAACAGGTTTATGGGTGGTGCTGCTACTTATTGTCGTTGCAGCCGTAGTTGTTGTTGTCGTAGTTGTGGTGCTGGTCGTAGACGGTGTTGTACTAGAGCTGCTTGTTGTGGTCTCTTTGCCCAGGGTTCCCAGCTTTTGCCAATTTTCCACATCCAACTTGCCGGCATCCGAGGAGCCTGCTGTTGTGGTTGTCGTGCCAACTGCGGTTCTTGGCGGCAACTCATCGAAATCGGGCATGATGACGGTTCCCTCTTCGCCGAATGCCCCCTCATCCTCGTCACCATCCCCACCCCCATCCCCATCCTCGCCACGCATCGCTTCCTCGAGTTCCTGTCGCTCCTCCTCGTCGATATCTTGATTAATTAAATCGGGCACTTCAAAGTATTGGCCCTTGCCCGCATCCAGTTTGGTGGTGGATATGGTGCTCGTTGTCCTCGCCTTCGTCGTTGCCGTCGTCTTGGCCGCCTTTCTGCCACTTGCCTTATCGGGTCGCGGGTCGAACAAATTGTTATTGCCCCCGGCTGGCATGGCGCCTCGGATGGCCGTGAACATGGTATCGTTAAAGTAGTCCTCCTCGTCCTGCTCCAAGCTGTTTGCGGTCAGGTTCAGTCTGCTGTGCTGGTTCTGGTTCTGATTCTGGTGGTGCTGCTGCTCCTGCTGGTGGTGAGGTTGCCTGGGGAAGGGTGGCGTAGCCCCTACCACCGACATGGCCATCAAATTGCGTCGATTGATCACAACAAAGTCCAATTCAGTGGCCCAAATTTGCTCTGCAATGGAGGAGATAAATTCAGAGAGAGAGAGGGTAAGTTGCTGTGCTCAAGTATATAGAATTAATTGCTTTGAACTCGGAAGAGCAGGCAAAAGCCAGTTGCCTTCGCATCTAATTGGAATACATCACGCAGGATTACATGGTAAGCACCTGTTAAGGACAAACGCACACTGCCTGCATAAACATGAGCTCGTGTAATGAGCAAGAGCTGCTTCCGGTCTTCCACTCGAATCTTCCCTTGTCTATGTGTGTGGCAATCGTTAATTAAATGAGGCATCGATACTTGCAGGACTTCTATAATCCACGCCCTGTTGATTATTAGATGGAACGCAAGGGGTTGTGACCATCCCAAAAGGGAAGAATTTTCTTTGCCTAAATCTCAATGAATACCAATCGAATTCGAAGCCCCATCGATGGCGCAGTCCCGACAATGGGCAAACTACGCTGTATTGGGTTGGCCTGGTCGAAAGGCAACAAGCAGAAAAAAGGGAACAAAAACCTACTTTTGCATCCCCCCAGCAGATTACATTTCCGTTCGACTATGCCCCAAATGGGAAACAATGCTCACATTTCCAGCATTCCAGTTTCGGAGGTCTAATTAGGCGCCCTTTGGGAACATATGTAGCTACACATATGTCTGTGTCCAACCAACCCACCTACCTTTTCACCCGATCTGCTTACACCATCAATAGTATCAACGTTACATTCCCGTATTTTCGGATCTGCACTGCCTAACTCGAGCTTAATATTCATGTTTATTACGGTCCAACTTTAGGCTCTGCGATTTGTTGAAGTGAGCTGAGAATTGAGGATTTTCCCCAGGGGTTGGCATGACACCCTTTCCTCAGTTCAATACCAAACAACAAGGAGTGGGTCAGTGGATTCTGGAAACCAATCAGGCGAAGAGATAAACACAGTTCTAAGCGTTGGGAACTTTAAAGGGAATAACGCATAGTTTGTAAAGCTTGGGAGCTCCTTGAAGCATGCAAATATCTACTGGGAATTATTATATACTTTATGATTTGCTATTAATCTGATGATTTACGAAATAATAAAAGAGAAACTTCTTTGAAACTTTGTAAGCTATAACAAATATGCTCGCTGATTTGGAATTAAGCGCGGGAAGAATGAAGTATTTTAAAATTACTGAACATTTAACAAGTTCTTAAAAAGGCAATTGGCTGGGAAATAATTCTAACACTCCCATGGGGTCAAATACAGGTAACTTTTCTGCCCCAGGGAGTTCTCCGCACCGGATTACTTATCACAACCTCAATACTTTTCCCGCAGCCACAGCCGCTAAGTCCAAATAAATCCGCCTCGAAGTCACAAATTTGTTTGTCTTAGCCGAGTTAAGACGCCGCTGAGCTTTGTGAAGATTCCTGAAAGCTTTCTAATTAGTTTACTTTATGATGTCGCTCATGGCATATACATACATATATAGCACCTATAGAATGGCCCAGTTAATAATAAGGAAAAAAACGGAAATTTGCCAAGTTAACACTTTCATAAAATAATTTATTAGTCGAGTTGCTTTAAGGACATTTACCCAGCGGGCGGTTGGAAATAAAAGAAAGCCGCCGAAATGAGAATTGCCGGGCAAATATTAAAGACAATGGCCCGAAACGAAGGGCGAAAATCTGAGGGCGAAGATGAAGCCAAGTCGAAAGCCCAGGAAACACGAACCGAGGCGAAATTACAACAATGGCTGCCATAATAATATGTCGTTGTTGTTATGGCTAAAGACGATGCTGGCAAGTGGCTCGTAAAACCGACAGCACCGAAAATCTGAAGATTAACCCGAAGGCCTCCCATCCTAGCCACCCAAAGCCACCCACTCTCCCTCTTGATTATGCCAATGACAATAACACCAACGAGACCGAGAACGAGAACGAGCGGCCGAAAGGACGATGCAGGATAGGAAAGATGCCGGAGCTCTGGGGATAAGACTAATGAAAATGCGCAAATCCAACTCCGGCCACGCCCACCGGTGGCGGGGACTTCCCGCTGCGGTAATAGTTGCGATAAGACGGGCCCACATTATCCCAGAGCCCAGAATCCACCCAATCGCTGGCCCTTCCTGCAGCTCAAACTCGCGCTCGTTAAGTCTTTAGCATGAATAATGATAAGTTCTCGGCTAGCAGCTAGGCCAATATACAGTTGCGGTCGGCAAAATAGCAGTGAGAATACATTGTAAGGGGAAAAACTCTTTTTATCGGTTAAAGTTGCAGGAAGTCAGAAGTTTGCAACGCATACTGTGTTTATACGATGCCGAATTCACGCTATCATTTCACGCTTTCGGCCGATTCGTGCTTGTATAAACGCTATTTCGTGAATTCGGCAACACACGAAAGTTGACTATGATTTCAGCCTCAAAGCGTGATTTGGTGATAAGCAGCTCTGGTAACTCTGTTAAAAATTATCAACGTTGCCAGATCGCTAGAAATTTAATGCCCTTCGTAGGCTATTTCTCCACTCAGAGCTATTAAAGGTTAAAAATGATCACTTATTTTTACCGGTCCGGCATCCCTATCAGCTGAGAGTGAACAAAAGCATGAATTCTCTGCTGTCGTATAAACAGGGGTTATTTCTATTTCGCGCTTTCAAGAAATCGTGATTGCTATCGTATAAACATAGTAGCAGTGAAGCAGACGTTTCCGGCCCCATAAAGTATATATATTCTTGATCAGCATCATTAGACGAGTCAATCTAGCCATTTCCGTCTGTCCGTCCGTCTGTCCGTCTGTCCGTCTGTCCGTCTGTCCGTCCGTCCGTCCGTCCGTCCGTCTGTCCGTCTGTCCGTCTGTCCGTCCGTTTCTACGCAAACTAGTCTCTCAGTTTTCAAGCTTTTGGGATGAAACTTTTCCAAAAGTCTTCTTTCTTCCCATAGGAAATTTGGAAAAATAATCTAGTTTTTGTATTTACAGATTTCATATATATTTTTCCCTTTTTAAAATGTTGCAGTGCAGCTTGTTGGAATATTATTTTTGCCGCTGCTGTAGCTGCTGCTCACCCCAACGGGCAGTCCGGGGCCAATGTCTTGAGCCACTTCCGGAGCGCCCGTCGAGAAGGCCACCCACCCGCAACACCCCAACGCCCATCCACGAACCTCCTGGTAATCTGGGCGAGCCTGTTTAGCAGCCTTTTATGCGCCCAATATGGTGCTGGACTGGGGCCTACTGTTATCCATCCACTTCTTCCTGCCCTTCCCCCGGACCTTTCTCATCTGAATTTTCATTTGTTTTCCGCCAGAGATGTCTGCATTAATTATTTATGAATGCAGGATGGCGTATAAGTGATTTCGCCATTAAATTGTTCTTCGAAGTGATTTTTGTGTCATCTATTAATGAAATTAATTAATGAATTGCGACCACTTCCTTGCTGCCGATCGTCTTCCCTTGAACACCTAACTTTTTTCTGATTTCTTTTCTTGTGGCTGCCAACAACAGCTGCAGGCCGTTGGAAACTTTTTTATTATAATATTTTAATAAGTTTTCTTTTACTTTGAGATGTAAATGAGGCAGTTTAATGGGTCAGTGGGTAAGGAGGAATCTTTGGGCCAGTTATGTTCGTACAATTCCATTAAATAGTGGTTATGATTTGAGGAAAACTTTATTTATACGTTTTTTTTAGCTGCTCTCTCTAGCATTATCTTTTCATTGTTTTATCTTCTTTGGGTTTTACAAGTTCTTAAATATCCCATAGTTTACACTGCCTTTACGAAATTTCTCCAAAGTCGTTAAAGTCTTTTTGAATTTAATAAAACGTAATCATGAAATGCATTTGTGGCCATATTTTCTCCTTTGATGGCTTTGCCCTGCAGCTTTTTATGCGAGTTGGGCGAAACTTTTAAAAGCATTTTTTATGATCCGCCTCGCCTAATTGCTTCATCTTTCTGTGGTCCCGATTTTATGCTTATACTAAAGTTCAGTTCCCAACCACTCATTAGTTTCGATACTTACATCCCTACCTCCCCCTCAATCATTGGCTGTCAATCAAGCTGCAGAAAATTTCTAATTGCTGGCTGAAAATCATAATTCTCAACTTACAGGCATAAGCGCATCATCAAGCCGAGCCGACAGGCCAATCTTGGCCAGCTTAAGTCTTTAAGGATGTCAGAAGCGTTGACAAATTGCAGGGGACAAAAGGGCAAAAAAGAAAAGGAAGGGAAGAGGAAAGTTGAGAGAAAACGGAGGAGAAAAGCCAGCCAGCCAGTCAGTCGAGCATGAAAATGGCGAAAAGAAGTCGCGGGACAAGGCATTGCACTTAGCTTGACCAGCTGGCCCCTTGACCCATCCATTTCCCCCCCCTTTGACCAAGTGCAACTTTAGCTTTGACTGCACATTTTATTTGTGCCAATGATTTTCTAATTTAAGAGCGGGGTCTCGTGGGGGTGTAAAAACAATTTCCCGCCCAGCGTGGATTGCACATCGACCACCACCGCCATTGAATGTCTGTCAGCGACAAGAGATCGACTTTGTGGGGAGCAAAAACAGGAGCATCGGGGGAAATATACAAAAAGACGACAACGAAATTAATTGAAAAATCACATAGGGAGGACTACCCATATAGTCAGTCGGTCAGTTAGTCAGTCAGCGAGGAGGATTTAAACTCATCTCGTCATGGTTTTTATGATCCAGCCAATCCCGAACCCCAACCCCTTACCAAACCCATTGCCCCGTTGTCGATGCCACATTTTTAATTTAGTCCGCGTGGAAACGATGAACTGGATGGTCGATGTGGATGTGGATGGCATTGTCTTCTCGTCCTGCCCACTGACTCACTTCTGTTCTCTTTGCTTCTCTTCGCTTTCCCACTGGTTCAATAAACCGGCTAACCATTCCGGACCAACTGCTGATCGGGGGACTCCAGCTCTCGGACCCACTTTAAATGTAGTTAATTTTGATTTGCCTGTCGATGCTGCAGCCATGGCTTTCCATCATTGTTGCACCAGTCGCGGTGTTTTTACCCCACTTCCGCATTTCCAGTTGTCCATTCGTGGCCATTTAGCGAAAGTTTTTGATGCAAAGGGTATGTGTACTTTGTAAAGCGGCTTAGCAAGTTAGAGTTTGTAACTATGAACCGTTTTATCCTAAGTGGTTATCATTTAACTTTTGTAATGTATAGCCTGCGTTTATTTTGATCCTTAATCCCATGAACAATACATACAGAAATTGTATGTGGAAAATGTTATTCGCTATTATCATTGTTTTATATGAAAAACTGTATTCATAAAATTCAAATTTAAGCAAACTTAGTTAAAATAAAATTTTTTGAAAAAATAAATCAAAATTTTATAAATTTTTAATTTAATTTGTAAATGTTCTAGGATATTATATTTAGTTAAGAATCGCCTGAAAACGTTTTTGCATATAATCCGATGCCTTATTATTACAGACTACACACAAAAAAAATAGTAAATTTTTGGTTATGCAATACGCATATCGCTTTTACATGAGATTCTCTTTTCGAGCATTTCAAATTTACCAGGCCGCATATCAAGTTAAATCTATCTACTCTTCATATCGATTTTTTTTTGGGTGTAGCTATTTAAAATATAGAGAAGTTTTTAGCTAACTCGAGGTCATGCCGGCTTAGACTTCCAGAAGTTCAAGACGTCGGCATTATGCCAACACACAAAAATTATATATTTTGTAAGTAAAAATTATATTCTTAAAATTTTTATTATAAAATGTATCATAAATAATTAAATTAAATATTTTAGGTAAAGGTGGAAATTCTTCTGCATGTTTTAGGGGATTTCTCCATTCGCTAGAAGCCAATTTTTTTGTAAGTTCCCCGCCATTACATTTGCCGGCCTGTCATTAACTGTGGAATTAGTTTACTGTGCTGCGACGGCATCATGTGAGATTCGCCGATCCGACTGCACACACACAGTTGGAGGAGTAAACAGAACACGGGGAACTCCTGGTCCTGGTCCTGGGATGATCACAGTTGGCCAACATTTGCACAGTTTTGGGTCGCTTGGCTAGCTTTCGCTGCTGCCTTGTTATTAACATGGCTTATTGCTGGCCATAATGGGCGCACCTCCGCCCCTGTCGACCTGTTACCCTCCCCCAACGTCCTTTGCTCCTGTTTCGGTGTTTCAGTGCTTCACTGTATCAGTGTGTGTGTGACGGGTGTTTACTCCTGCGGTTGTTAGCCTGTATGCTCGCTCGTTCGTTTGTGTTTTTGTTTGCCGAGCGGTCGTGCATACAGCCACACAGAGATGTAGGTATATATGTATATACACTGTAGATGTTTGGCCAGCAGATTTCCCCAGCGATTGCCTTTGAAGCGGCTGCTCCAGCTACTACTCGGAATTTTTTCGAGCTTCCCCCGGATATTCCCACAAGTTCACTTTGTTAAGCGTCCTTCAGAGCTTCCTACTAAACTTCTTGGTTAAACAGTTTGCCATGGCCCCCAATGCACACACATTGCCATATATGGCAAAGAATTTAAATTGGCCTGCTCCCTGATTTTCCTCTGAGGAGAAGGGAGATGGGCAATTGCAGACAATTTCAGTTCGTTTTAAGCACAATAAATTGAATTAAAACACGGAATGGCAAATGCAATTGTGAATTGATTGCATCGACAATGGAAATTATGATTGATTTAAAGCTCCACCCCCCGCCCAAACTGCCTGCACTCGTGCAAGCCGGAAAACTGATGCCCCATGCACTCATGTTCATTTTAATAGTTGTCATCAGCGACAGCGCCAGTGTCATCGCACCATCAATATGACAATGTACAACGCGGCGTATGCTTGACAACAATGAAAGTGGGGATAAATGCAATTCGTGCCCGGCAACATTGTGCATGGGTTATTCGCCCGCCCCCAGGACTTCCTCTTCCTCTTCGGCGGGAAGTGCATAATCGACATGCTATAAAAAATAGCAATAAAAGTAGCTCTTAGGGATCGAACGTTTGAGTACCGTTCTGGAGGTATTTCAGCTAGTATACTAGTTAGCAACTGTGGCAAATGGTTTTAGTTAGAAAAAAAAAAAAAAAAAAATGATATGAAACGAAGATCGATTTTACATTTTGTAATATCAATTTGAACTTGATGTGTGCATAAACAGAAATTTACATTCACATATCGATTTTACGTGTGTACAATGTACAGATATTATTTTCAATAGTATGATATTTTGAATAAATGAAATTAATTAAGATAATATATATGATAGATCGATAACCCACTTTGACAATCATAATTTAAAGAAATAAATAAAGAATAAATGAAGTTTTTCATGGCACCGGAAATGCACAGCTGGAATAAAAGCAACATGGCGGAATAAAAGCAACTCACCTTTTGGCAGCAATCCGTTCTCAATGATGCGAGCCTCGAGCAGCAGGCGCGGCAGGAGCAGGCAGAGTGCAATCAGGATGTGGACGAAGGCCGCCGTCGGTCCGCCGTGGGTCCAAAGGGCTCGCAGGGTTCCGCCCCGCGACTCCTCCTCCAGGCCATCGTGCGGCGACAGAGTGCAGCGCCGCTCCCTGGCACCGGTGGCCAATTTGATGCCGTCGTTTGCCAAGTTCCCAACCTGTCGAGTAGTCCACACACACAATTTGGCGTTATTAAAATGAAATACATATAATTCGGATCCCAATTTGATTCAGTGGTTTGGAAAGGGGGAAAATAGTTCACATATGCAAATGTTCTCTGTCCCCTTTTGGGAGGGGGGGATTAACTTAAGCGGAATCAAGGACTTGGCAATGACTGCTTATTGATTCGAACCCGCTTTCGCTTTTGGCCCCTTGGGCGGAAATTGAAAATTTCCCAAGACTCACTCAACTTCCTGCCAAATGTGCATGCATATGCAATTTAATTTTCTCTAAAATGCGGTGGAATTATTTAGTCAAACCCAAGTGCTGGCGAACAGCACATCCAAACTGCTGGGAACAATAGGTTGAAAATAAATAATATAGCTGCATAAAGCCAGGAAGATTTGTAGCTACAAATATAAACCAAATCAAAATATAATAACTTTGATTTTACAAAAAGTTTCAATTTAATGAAAAAAGAGCGATTTTAAATTGTTTAAGGTTCATTAAACAAATTTAATTGTAATCTTGATTAACTACTATTTATTCATTGGGTACATGAAAATATAATGAAAATCTAAATGATGAGCAAAATATTTATACATTTTAAAAAGCGAGCAACGTACAAATAAATTAGTTATTTATATTTCACACTGCCTCTTATTTGTTAACGTGATTCATAACATACAATCAACTCACTAAGCACAAGTAATAGTCAATCTCGAAATTACAACAGACACTTAAGAACAATATCATTAAAGTCAATCAAATAATTTGAAGATATATGTGCATGAATTGAATCGCCTAAAATCACACATTTAATTTATGCACATTATCTGAAATATCAAATTGTCTTTGGTTGCGTTTCTCACAATCACTGCATAAATTGCTCAACTGTGAGTATATCATATAGGAAGGCATTTCGTAATTGCCTGCAACAGGCAACAGGACGATATCCTTGGTTGACCGCACAACTGTTCCCATCCCAATGGGATCGCCAGTGGCAATTAATAAAAAATATATATGTGGACAAATAAAAACCGCTAAAACTGTGAGAAAACTTCAATTGAACATGTGTAGAGCTGAAACAAAAATGCAGACAAAAAGTGCTTGTTTGGCTGTGTGTTTTAATGCATTTTTTATGCGCTCAAAATGCGAACACATCGCGATTTGAGCGACAGGGTGAGAGAAACCAAAGCATTGCGCATACGACGCGTTGGCGCATAAACAACAGCAACCGAATAAAGGAAACGTTGCACGTGACAAATGGCGAAATGAAATATTTATATACGCGCACCCATGCAATATACATGCATCTATTATTTCCCATACACATACATATATATTCTCACGCTCCCTCCACATTTATTTCCGCGAGCTGGGAAAAAAGGAACACTAAAATCACGTGCATACATATATATATATAAATAAATGCGAGCTGTCGGGCTTTTAAATTAAAAACAAGCAGACATCAGCATGATGAAGGAGCTGGATTTGAATCAGAATCAGGATCTGAGGCAAAAGCACCAGGAGCACAAAATGGAACCCGACTCGTTCACTTTGTTTTCCTGCGCTCCGGTTTCGGTTTTGTTTCGTTTGGTTTGGTTTGGTTTGGTTGGGTTTGGTTGGGTTTTGGTTTCGTCTCGTCTCGTTTCGAGCAGAAGCAACAATGATTGCAATTTGCAAAAAGCAAAGTGCATTGGGGGAGAGGTGGTGGTTTGAGCAACTACTCGTAAGTGCCAGGCAGATAATACATTTAAATGTGCCAACATTTCGCGGCTCCTTCATCTCTAAATCATGTCACTGTGCGCAGCCGTTCATTAACGTCTTAGATGTGAAAAAGCCCAAAGGAGGTGGTTATGTATTTAGCTGGCAATTCATTTTAATTGGAGCTACAAAGGAAAAGTGATTTCGTAAGTTTAACAAAAAACATTATATCAGGAAGTGCGAGAGAGAATAAGATATACAAGCGACTGCTTGCACTGCTTGCACTACTTGAATTCCATTATTTGCTCATAACTTTTTAACGAATGGTCCGATTTAAAATTTTATTTCACATTTCAATAGGTATTACTAAACCAAACAAAATTGCATTAACACTTTATCGGGTATAAATATAATTTTTTTAAAAAGGAATAAAATGCAGGTATCATGAAGTTAATATATATCCTGCTTTATTTCAACAAGGGAAATTATCGTGATAACTTCCATTGTTCCTTAGTTTGTCGACATTGAAAAGTTTTCCACGAGAAGCACCACCTCCGTCGTGGCTGGTCAACCATTTCGTTAGGAGCACTTGCCGCATATGGAGTGCGGTTTATACTGCCACCCTGTCGTTTCATTCGTTTAATTTCGAATGCTGTGCAAATATGAAAGTCGCAAAGTTTTCGCATCTCGTTGTTATGGCTGTGACAGTTTGCCAGCCCCTGCTCTTTTGCCCGTTTTTCGGGCTTTCCACCGCTTTTCCCACTTTCCAATTGCCCCAAAGCCTTATCGGTCGACACATGCTCGTACCCGTAGGAGTTGCACTAGTCGTAATTGTGACTGGTCCGGCGGTCTGGTCTTCTGCTGGCCAAAAAACTAAGCAAAACTATGAACTTCTGGTCCCGTTTCGTTCCTCTTCCTGTTGCTCGTCCTGATTTCGGGACTCTGGCTCCTGGCCTCTGCCAGCGTCCTGATAGCCACGCCTCAATGGTCAATGTTGGGATTTTAGTTTGCAACCAATTTCTGTTCGTTGACGCTGCTGTTGCTGTTGATGTTGCTGCTGCCTTTTATTAAACGTTCGGCGACGTGTGATGAACCCCTTTCCCCCGTCTGTCTGTGTTTTTCAGCTCCCTTTGTCATTCAGCTCGTTGGCGGTTTTCGGTTTTCAGTTTTCAGTGTTCAGTTCTCGGTAGTTTTTTCCCCCCTTCCAAAAATTTCCCAATTTCCCCGCCATTTCCTCGCCTTTCATCGCCCTCTGTCTGGCCGCTGACTGATAGGCAGCTTTTGCCAGTATTTTGTGACTGCTCCTGATGATGTTGTTCGTGTTGTTGAAGCTGCTGCCGCTTTTGTGGTCGTCTGGCAGCCGTAAAAAGGAATATTTGCATACAATTTGTATACTCCTTTGTAGTGTCGAAAAGCCAATGCAGAGATTTTTGTGCCGGAGCCATGAATATTAATTCCGAAATCAATGGTAAATTGTGAGGGGCTTTGAGGTGGAACTTGTATTTTCAATTAAAATAAAGGCAAATAAAGACACTTCAAACTATATATTTCAGATAGTTTTTACCTTTTGTTTATAAATTGTGTTTGATTGGAATTTGATTAAAAATGTATAGTAAAAACCTAAGAATCATAGAAAAGTCTATAACATTAAATGAGATAGGATTTAATAAGTATAATTTGTATATAAATCCAGTCAACGATCTAGCCTTAAGTAACATTTAAGAAACCACAACAAAACCTATTCAAAGTTTATTATAAACCAAAAACTGTCGCCTACCCATATTTCCGATACCAAGTGGAGAATAATCAACTCTTTCTGAAGCGGGACGTTCCGTACTTAATGGTATTATGTGTTCGGGGACCTAAATGGGTGGAGAATAGTGGAGGACTGGCCGACTTCGTGTGATAGGATCTATGGTCAGTCTGCTGTCACAGCCAATGGACAGTCTGTGGTGGACTGGCCCCATTCACTCCACTGCCAAAACTCCCAATCTCCCAGTCCACATTCCGGCAGCTTCCTTCCATTTCGCTTGTTTTAAAAACAAGCCAATTATTTGTGAAAACTTCCAGAAGGAGCGGGTGTAGGGCGTAAAAACAAATATGGGGACGAGGACCTGGAATGACAGCCACCACAGCAGCGTTCGCATCAGCAGACCAAGCCAAACGTGGCAGGAGAAGCACACTTTGAGAAATAGTTTTAGGGAAAATACAAAAATAAAAAAATATATATTTCTCTTTTAGAAAATAATAAATAAAAAATATCCATTTTTAAGTGGAAGTCTATATTTTAAGCTTCTTTTTTTTCCAGTGTAGACGCCATTTACCTCCTCTTCTGAGCCTCCCCTCATATCTGTCTTTCATTTTAAGTGGCTTTTACCAGAAACAAGGAGTGAAAGAGTAAAAGGTGGTGGAGTAAATGCCGTTTGTCGGTGATTGTATTTTTCTATCGAGCTTTTGCCATCATCGTCTGGCGTACACTTTATAAATAGATGATAAATAAAATACAAACCAACTATATGGGAGGTATGGGAACTATACTTGTGGCTCTCGGTCAGAGGGAAATCGAAAGGGGAAAACCATAATTGCATTTATTATGCTGATAAAAGCAGAGACACTGGGAAAGGGGTGAAAGGAGCACGGCCACAGGACACACCAATAGAATGTGTGTGTGTTTGGAAAGGCGCACAGCCACAGGACGAGTGTCCATGTGTGCGTCTGTGTTGTCAGCCATTTTGCGGATCCACTGAAAAGGACCCACAACGTATGCTCCTCCGTGGTCCTGCTGCTGCTGCCGCTGCTCCTGTTTTTGTTTGCAAATAAATTTAATAACGTGAATAATGCCACTAAAAATAATTCACACAAACACAAAGAGCAGCATCGTAGGGGCAAAATGGAGCCACTGCAGCGGCAGAGACAACAAAAAATTTAATTATTGAGTGCAACCGAGTACATAACACTCGCACACACATCCAGATAAAGGACACTCCCGTACACAGTTAATTATTGCAGGACCATGATCCCGGTTAAAAGCCCATTGGACCAATGCGACCACCACTCACCTTGAACACAGCCGAAGTGAAAAAGACCGGCAGAAGGATGAACACAACTCCAGAAAGCACAATTTGCAAATTCAGCTCTGCCACGGGCTCGATTTTCCAGGGTATCAGTGAGCAGCCTGCAGGGTAAAATAAATATATTAATATATAAAGTAAATGGTACTTTTTTATTTGAGTAATAAAGGTATTTCTGCAAGCATTATGCATTAAAATGAGTTTTCCCGTATTTAATATGGCAGAAAAACAGAAAACTCTAAGAAAAATTATCAGCATTATAATCCGGAATTTACTTATTTATTAAAATAATAATATAAAGTAATCTTTTATGAATACACCTTTTTTCAAAGTCACACCATAGGGATTACATCGTCCAAAATGCCAGTTTTTATATTTGAACGCCAATCGATTGCGAATTTTATTACGAACTTAACTCTTACTCTATAGTTGGACAATTTGTTGCTTTGTTTTGGACAAAATACAGATTTCTTTTACAGGAAAATTAAATTTAGAATACCATTTTGACATGCTACGATCGCTTAAAACAGATTAAAGAGAGTTCTTTATAAACTTATGGTATTAAATAGACATTGTAACATTCAAAAGAATTTATTTAGATACAATTATGTTTCAAAAATTCTTAAATCATATTTCATTAAACCTTTTCTTAGAATCAAATGTTTAGAAAACTTTTTGGTATACAGTCGAATGTTTAGTTATAAACACATCTATTATTTTATAGTCTAAAGGTGCAAGGACTTCACTCACCCAGGAACCTGTAGGCGCCGTGCATGGCCAAGTAGCCCTGGAACAGGGTCAGCAGCACTCCGTACCAGATGGACCAGAGCGAGTTGAGGTGCAGATAGCTGCCGGAATCGTGGCCGAAATGCTGGAGGCTGGTGTAGCGGCTCTGGTGGCGCTTCGACTTGATGTACTTGGCCTGCAGCTGCTGCTGCTGCTGGGTGAGACTGCTGCTGGCGGTGGTGGCACTCGTCATCACCGAGTTGCACAGGCTCGAGTTGAGGCTACCGCCTCCTCCTCCTGCGCCAACGGAGGAGGAGATTCCTGCTCCGGATCCTTGGTGCTTGCCTCCCATTCTAGCTGGGGGATTTCGCTTTTTTGTTTGCCGGCTTTCAATGCTCCGATGGCTTTTGTTGCCGCTACTCGGGTTTTTATCGCTCTGCGCGACAGCGAATAATGTTGACAATCAATTTCTGTCTATCGCCCCGCACTATTTATATTGATTCTGTATTGATTCTGAACACTGATTTTCTATTTACTCAAGTGCTGCTGCTGCTGAGGATGATGATGATCATGCTGCTGCTGCTCATTGTTTTGGCCATTTCCCGTTCCATTCGCTGGCGGCGTGTTTAATATTTGCTCGCTGATATGGCTCATTATAGCGTCCGACGATTCTATTTGCCGGCGCATATTTGTGGAAAATCGTGTCGTTTTCCCACACCGTGATTGACACTGATTTGCTGTGTCTGCAATGACAGAGAGGAAAATAAATGTGGGATTTAGTTGTGGCGAGAAGCAATCCAATAAATGTTTGGCTAAAATACACGTATAGCTAGGAAATTTAAATGTTTATTTCTACTTTAGTCGCAGATAAATGACATTTTCTTGATTTAAACGGAAAATAAATGGGATATTAGAGTGTGTTGTATAGACTAAAATAGTTCTTAATTTAAATTAAACTGGCACAAATATATGTAATATTTACAGCCATGTCTAAGTTATATAGAACAAAAAATAATGCTTAAAATTCTTAGTTTAACTTATGCTGGCACCAATAAATAAAAACCATTATACTTAATATTATTTTAGGAATTTATGTGATTTTTTTTAGATTTTTTTTAGATTTTTATGTCAATCCGTTCTGGGTGAATTATGCTACTGACCGTTATTTATAGCAAACCTTTTATAGTAGTTCATAGATTTACAGCAGTATCGACCTTCTCAAGGAAATGGTCAAATCATCAAATAAATCCACCAATTGCAATTTGTTCATAATTATACTTTTTAAATTAACCATTCGATTATGTAATTAGGCAGACAATTATCAATCAGCAAAGCGCTTTAAAAATGCATGACACTTTTAAAACCCACTTAAACCATAAATAATTAATTGTCGAGCGCAAATCCGATCCGTATTTTAATTAGTCGTTGGCTTTTTTGCTACTCTGGCCCATGGCCAAATTGACGCGTTCAAATTGGCAACAATTTAAATAAGATTACAACTCCCAAAATGGCTGATAAGGGATAAAGGGGGGAAGGGAAGGGGCTTAAAGTATAAATCAATCCGCTGGGGGAAATGGTGGAGAAATTGCAGGCCGTGCGGTGTCTGTAAACCAATTTGGCACATGAGAGTTACTGTTCCTGCTGCTTCTGGGCGTTGGGTGTTGCACGTTGCACGTTGCTGTTGCTGCTGGGTGTTGCATATAGCATATAGCATGTAGCATGTAGCGTGTTGCTATTGCTTTCGCTGGCACTGTTGGCTGTCGCATAATTAAGGCAAACCTCGTTGCCAGACAGACAAATGCGTCGGAAGGGCTGGGCGAAGGGATTGGGGGATGCAGCCGGGGAATGGGCGAGACAGAGGCAGATCCTCCGGGGAGAAGCCTCCTTTGTCTGGGCCCTTGTTTAATGCGTCGCGCCTGGTATTCTGCCACATCGGAAGCAGCATAATTATAGGCCAAAAATACACAAACAAAATATTTGGTTTCAAGTTAAGCTAGTTTAAAATAATAATCAAAAACCAGCCATAATTATGAAGTTTACTCTAAACTAATCAATACTTTAGTTATTAAAAAAATGTTTTTATATTTTTAAGTTTTACAGGATGATAATTCTATTTACGAAACTATTTTCAGTGGTTGGTAAAAATTAAAAAAAAAATTAATATACATTTTCATTACTAACTCCTTTGTAATTATACTTTTTGTATCAGAACCTTAAATCTTAAATCTTATAAATATAAATAAAAAATTTAAAATGTATAGCTACAATTTTTTTCAGTGCATTTACTTTAGCTCACTGACTGCAAGGCAGGTAAACTATTTGCAGCTTTGCGTGTTGCAGTTGAATCTAACATGTGTAGAGCCGTTAACATTTATGCCGCCTTTCAGCAAATTTTGCGTTTTGTTCAACACAACCGCGAGTTGGGCAAAAGGGAAATGGAAAATGGGAAACGCAGTTCCTTGGCCTTCCTTCCCTTTCCCTCCCTTTTCCGCTGTTCTGTTTGCCATGCAAAAATAATAAAATGTTTGCAATTTGTTCGCGTCGACGTTGTTTGTAATTAAACGTGTTGCAACAACACAGTTAACAAATGGGCGGGAATGTGCCCTTATCCGCGTTCTTCTCGCTGCCCAGTAATTGACCCGATTTAATTGATAATGGCTGTTGTGAACAACGTAATGTCAGTGGCCCAGGTGACATGGCAGTCTGAATCGGAATATCAGTTGAAAATCAGCAGTAAGCCATGGCGAAATAATGGCCTGGTAAAAGTAAGTATATACCAAAAGTGACAGCTTTGAAATCCCATCTATAAATCAGTTGGAAATTTGAATCAAATATCTTAGGAAATCTGTTTATTAAACCGAATTTCCTTTCAATTAAATATTATTAACCAAATTTAGCAAATACTGTATATTCTCTACTGTCTCAATAGGAAATCCTATCCTTGAAACATAATATACCCGAAGTTTACCCACAATCTGCTACCTTATTCACACACATTTCAGCAGCTAACCAAACAGTGTAAGCCAAGATCCTGTAAGTCCTGTCCTGTGATATTAATTTTATGTTAATTACAATCTTCGCCAGGCTCCGCACCAAACGAGTCCTGTTTCATGTTTGTTGCCTGCAGAACAGTGGAGTTCCTGGGGGCCATGTGGCCCTGGTTTTCCCCCTTGGAGAAACGCAGGGTGGTTAATGTGCACCCAAGGCAGAGGCGAAACTTCCCTGGAGTTCCTTTCGCCCTCCCCCTTCCTGTTTTGACATACTCAACATCAGATTAGCCAGCCGCAAAAGTCATAAATGCAGATGTTTACATTTCTTTTCCCGCTCCAGCTATTTTCTTCACTGGCTTCCTTTGGGCCATTTTCTTTGTCTTTTGCCGGTGCAGCAGAAAGGGGGGGTGGGGTGGAGCAAGTGGGTGGTTTTGGGGTGGCTGAGGTGGGTGTTGTTTTCGGGAGCCCGTCGAGCAGATAGACCAAGAACTTTTGCCCCTGTCCTTGGGGCAATTTGTCGCGTTCGCACGACTTTTACGCAGATGAAACAGCCACTTTATGGGCGTCAAGAGGTGTGTGAGTACACAGAAAAAAGGAAAAGTTATTCTAATATTTTTTTATTCAAATTTTAACCAACTAACATTACAGGATATTTTATTAAAAATTAGCAAATTTATTTTATATTTTATTTCATTTCATTTTCTAAAAATAAAATATTTTTATACTCTCAATATTTTCACAAAATAGTATCAGAAGATGTTTGGTTGGAGTGTTGGACCATTTAAAAATATTTTATTAAAAATGATCAAATTTTTTTATATTTTATTTTTGTATAATTTTCTAAAAAACAAAATTTATATTCTCAATATTTCTTTTGGTTTTTCCCAGTGCATGCATGTTTGTCTCTGGCATTTCCTTTGTGTGTTCCGGCGTAAAATTAAAATGTTTTGCTCTGGAAGCAGAAAAAGATAGCGTGGCATTCTCTCTTCTCCTTTTTTCCACCCCCTCCCGTTGTTAATGCAAATTAAAAACTTCACTCAACTGCATTTATTTGGTTAGCACAGTTTCCTCTGTCTTTCATACTTTCCATCCACATTCACATACTCCGAACCCCCCCACCTCACTCCATTTTAGTGACTCATTCTTTGGGGTTTTCTTATTTTCCCACTCTAAAGGCGCAGACTCCGGTTCACTTGAGCATTCCGCCCCCAAAAACAGAGGGAAAAATACAACAAAATATGCTAAATGGCACTTGGCACCCCACAACATCCCCCCTCTCATTTTCCCGCTTTTCCCCCTCACGTTTCCAACCCCCCGCCCCCCCCTGGAATTCCAGGCTCACACATTGCCTTTGGCATGCTCAAGTGGGCCACTCCGGCAAATTTATATGGGCAAGCAGCTTTTTTCCATCCACTTTTGCTTCATTTGTCTCGTTTCTGAGTTTCTGAACTACCCCTTCTGCATTTTCCATCCCCTCCCCACCCAGATTTTCTTTAATGGCCGAACGAACGGTCATCGCTGAAGAGCTGGACAAAGAAAAACATTCGCAATTTTCATCTTTGTGCAATTTTCCCCGATGCTTATATATATTTATTTAAGCTACCATTGAGATGGCGTTTTTTGCTTTCCTGCCATTTTGCATAAATGAAAATGTTGCATTTTCCTCGCCGCATCATTTACTCTCGTCCTTTATTTTCTCTTTTCAAAATCAAACACAATGGATACTCGCTTTCTTTTTTCTGCATCTTGGCAGTTGGTTTTGTTCCTAGAAGCGTGACAAATGTGGGCACACTGAGAATATAAATTAAGATTATTCCGGACAAAGAATTCGAAATAGGATAAGCTACACAAAGAAAATGTATCATACATTTTATTTTATATAAGACGAAATTTTAAAGAGTGTTTTTCCTTTTTAAATCATTAATTTTCCTAACTTGAAGTGAACTTTTTCCGACTGCAGCAACCGAAATTTCTATTCACCCCTCTGCAACTTCGTGACTCACTTGTTATATGTATTTTCAGCCAGAGTTGCCAACAAACATGGACAAAGGAAGAAAAGGAGAAGAATTTATTTTCTGCATTGGCTGGCAAAAGTTTTGGCTTAGCTTGGTGGCTGGAGGGGCAAGGGGGAAGGAAGGGGGGATGAAGGAGGTTGCACGTGGCATGTTTTGAATTGGATTTACACATGTGCCGAGTTAATACGTGTCAGCCCCCCCTTCGCCCACCGCCTGATGACATTTTTTTCAATTTCAACTTTCCAGCAGGCAATACGTGAGTAAGCTGAAAATGTGTTGCCGACTTTTTGGGGCAGCCTGGCAGGCTAGTAAATCCCCGAAAATGTTTAAAACTAAAATAGCTACAATTAATTTTGATTTATTATACGGGGCAGTGCGACCCAAAACACTAATATTATGTAAGCCTGCCAAAACATAACTCATAAGCTGTTATTCAAATCAATTGTTTTTATATTTCTAGAACTAGGTCATAAATGCCCTGGGAAACCCGAAATCACCAAAAACAAAAAAAAATAAGCTCACAACAAACCAGTCACAAAAAGAAAGCCACAAGGGAGCTAGGCAAATTTATGACTGCAATTAAATCGCTACCAGCGGGCAAATAAAATTAAAATAAAACATAATAAACTATATAAATTAGAATGCGAATCGCATAAAATGGCGCCAAATGAAAGCGGAGCACATTGTCTGCATGTAAATTATCGCATCGACTCTGTGCGTTTACTGTGCACCACCCAAAAACACCCATTCTAAAAATTAAACCACCCAAAACAAAGCGGGCAACAACAAATGAGCCACATGCCACCACTTGCAGACGGGGCAAAGCTAAGCCAAATATCGCGTTGAAATGTTACCAATTTTGGAGGGCGCTTAAATTGCGTTACACGTCGAGGGGTTCGGGGGGTTAAAGGGGTTGAAGGGGTGGTTGCGCCCCCATGGATATTCTGTCGCCTGAATTCCCGGAGAGCACTTGGCTCCCGGGTTCCGGGTTCTCGATTCCTGGTCGTAAAAATGCCGGCGAATTTATCGCATTCGAATGGATTTTACCAAGGGTAGAACTCCGGAGGGGTGTTTGTGTGCCGGTTATTGTGCAATCGTCGTGGTCAGCGGTTTGTTGTGTTGTGAGTACGTTGTTGTGCACATTGCATGAGTGAGTTTGGCAGGCTCGAAAAATATTCAAAGCGAAAACTTTGGTCGCTTAAGAAAATCGATGAATCCCCCGAGCAAGCAACATCAATGGGTTCGACCTCCTCCACCCTCCTTCATCCTACTCCACCGGAAAACCCACCCTCTGGGTCTGCACAGGTGGGTCGAAAACTCAGGACACGCCATATTAAGCGGCATTTTGTTTTGACATTTCCTCTGGGTTGCCTACTTTTGCCGCAAAAAACCAAAACAAGAAAGGGGAAAAAGTAGAAAAAAAAACAGGTTTTTAGTAAAGGGGATAGGTTAAAGAAAAACTGGAACTGCGCACTTGGCAAAAAGAAAACAGGAAAAGAAAGTAAGAACAAGAACATGAAAGTCGCTTTCATCAAATGTCGCACAAGTAGTACACGAAAGGCTGAGCGGAAAATGTACCCTTTTAACATGGGTCATCTGGGAAAAGGTCTTGAGTTTTCAGGATAGAAAGGTAATCTTTTGTACCAACCAATTACAAAGGACATTCTTGAGAATATTCAACTTAAAAGCTCTGAAATTCCTTAAAGTAAATATTGGGTGCACAAAGATTCAACGAAATAATATAAATATATAAATACATAAATATATAAATATTTACAAAATATTTAGGGTTTTCTTTTCAATTTCGTTATAACATATTTTCAAAAATTTAACAAATATTTAGTATTTTCTTTTCAATTTCGTTATTACTCATTTTTCAAAAAAAGTAAAACCTGCATTCCCCTCTATAAAACATGATATCTTTTACATACTTCAATTGAGTACCCTTCACATTGTTTGCCATTCGACTCCCTTTTTGTATTGGTTTATTTTGTTGTTAATATTTCTAGCTCTTGGCGAAGCAGTAACCCATTTATTTCTATCTGTTTTATATCCCTGGCCATTTTGCCCCCCCAGCCACAATCGCTGCTACTGACAATCATTTCCTTTCAATTTCAGCGGCTAAAATTGGTTTTTTAATTAAGCCATAGTAGAAATGGCCGGAGAGCGCCAAGAACAACAATTTTTCCCCAACTACCCTTCAGTAGTGGTGATATGCCAACAGCAATGTAACACAAGCTAACCGACTGACCAACTGCTGTTGCTCATGTGAACAGTGGTAAACAAACAGAAGGGAGGACAAAGCGAGGGGGGAAAAAAAGGAAAATTCTGCCTCTGGCGGAAAATGGAAAAGGCAGGCGAAGAGGAAACTGGGGAATTCGTGGCTCATAATGATTGCATTGCAATTGAAATCAACTTTGGCATGTTCGCTTGACGGCCATTCGGTGGGCACAAAATCCGCAGCTCAACGGGGCGTATGCGCAATATTGATTCATAAACACATTTCGGCACAATCACACATAGACAAATGTACATGTGTATATATATAGAAAACAGAATGATGTGACTCGGCCAGGATTTAATTGATTTTGTATTGTGTGCGAAATTGCAAAATCTGTTACAAGCATTTTCACTAAAGCCATCAATAAGCCATTGAATAAATTATCCACACTCCATTCCGTACATTTCTGCACATTTTAGCAATAAATTGAAGCAATTTCCACTATGCAAAGGGGGGTGGGGGGCGAAACCGCACAAAAACAATTGCAAATGCTGGGATTTATATATGACAAGTTCAATTATTTGCCAGAGTAGTGAAGACAACATCACAGCTTAGTTACAGTGTTCTCGACACTCGGGAAATTTGAGCCAAAAGTAATTTGCTCAAGGAATAAACCGCAGCAAAGCGAGCAGACGAGACAAAACAAGCTAAAGGCCAAAACCGCAGGGCAATGAAGGATCAGCCAGCCAAGCGACAGGACAAACTGGGGCTAAACCTAACCTAACCCAACCGAAAACCAAACCAAACCGAACGGAACCCGACCTGAGCTATTAAAAATAGCACATGCCAGTAAAATTGAGACGGCAGCCAAAGTCCAGAGACCAGAGGTTTCAATTTCACTTAATAACAAAACCGTTTGGTTAACAAAACCGCAAGAACGAACGAACGAACGACCGGAGGGAAAATCATCGGATCGGATGAAAGTAGAAGCTGCGAAAGATGAGAAATGGCCAGTGGTCACATTTGAGAGAACAACAAAGTTGTTGCTAAAGCTGGAAATACAAAGCGGAAAAATGCAACCACAGCTGGCAGCTGCTTTTCCTGCATAGCCACTGAAAACAACTCGTTGTATAAGAAGTATACTTATAAGTATAACAAAAAAAAACATAAAATTCAGAAACAATTTAATTGATAAATTCTATATTTTAAAATTCTTCATATAATTTTTTTAAAATATATACACAAATGAATAAATAAAAAATAAAATAATAATAATTTGTAAAAATCAAGAAAAAGTCAAAAAGACTTAAATAAAGAATAAATAAATACCAAAAATGTATTAAATTCCATTTCTTCGAAATGTAATATTTTCAAGCCACCGACATGAAACCATTCTTAGAAGATAACAATCAGCATTCTGGCATTTTATTTTTGATTTCAGATATTCCATTTTCCCCGCAGTGTTCGAAAAGGAGAATGTAAGCCAAGTCAGCAAATCAAATGGCATGCAGATGCAGATGCCAAGTGCGTTTGGTTAGCAAAGAGGATTGGCAGGGGCGCCAAGGGGGAGAAAAGAAAGAGGCGAGTTAGTTCAGCTGGCTGCCACATGAATGCCGATAGTTGTCAGGGATTATGACACGAGAATGCCACAAGCAGGACTCACCGACAGACAAAGACAGCTGGCCGGGTAGGGGAAGGGGGTTTTCCCCCAAAAGGGGCTGGGGAAAACTTTCAAGCAATGAACACATTTGCGCATATTTGCATAAAACTCGCTGCAAGGATGCAGAAGCGAAGGATGAGGAGGTTTGGCAGGGAAATGCCAGGGAAACTCAAACACGGACATTAAAAACGGCTCACTCTGGCTTCACGAAGTCCCAATGCACTCTCTAAAATTCGATTTCCAAATGGAAATCAGCCAGTCAGCCAGAGGAAATTGCTGACGTTTTCCTATCTTCAGCATTTCTTGTTGTAATCAAGATTTCGCATTAACTGTGCGATTAAAGATTATAAATTTCTTTAAGATTTTAAAAGCATATTATTTAATATTAAATAATATTTCCATACTTAACAGATCTTGAGAATGTAGTTCTTCTTTAAGATTTCAAGAGCATAGTTTTTAATATTGAATAATATTTCCATACTTATCAGATCTAGAGAATATAGTTCTTCTTTAAGATTCTTTAAGATTTCACAAGCAAAGAATTTAATATTAAATAATATTTCCATACTCAACAGATCTTGAGAATATAGTTCTTCATAATCGATACTGCCGTGGGACAGAATATATTTTGCCATAAAACTTGATCAACTTGGGTGAACATGCAGAAAAGGGGGCCCAAAGGATGAAAGAGAAAAAAAAAGAGAAAAAAGAGGGGGTGGGATGTGACTTGGTACTTATTGGGAATTGTGAAAGTTCATGCCTGAAGAAAACTCATAAAAACTGCTGACAACAACAAACAAAATTACAAAAATGTATTCCCAGAATGCTTTAAGCCGGGCGTGTGTATAAGTGAGTAGGTCCTTTGCCGGCATCTTTATCTGCGCACAAACCCAATGGAAGTCTATAAGGTTCTATAAGCTACGATTATTAAAAATGGAAAATATTTTTCTACCCCACAAAGGATTTGCCGAGCCAAAGAAGCTGAAGCCGAAGCTGAAGCTGGGGCAAAGCTGTTTTTCTTCTACCCATTTGATTGCAGTTTATGCATATGAATGAAGTTGTTTGGCACTCAACTTGGTCCGTAACAAAGATAGAAGCGATAGGCCAAGATAAGATGAGATGGAAACGAAGTTAGCCGGAAAGACAAAAGTGCTGCAAAGGAAAACCCTAGACAATTTGCATTGAAATCGAGTAACGGTTCGGTCAGGGAAAACCCAAACCCAATGCAGGTCGCAATTAAGTTATAGGAAAAAAGAAGAATGAGGTTAGCTAGCGGCTTAAGTTTCTGACTTGGTTAGTGGCTGGGAAAATAAAACTTTTCGCCGGCGCACAACGAGTATAACCAAAGTTGGCTAAATTGTGGATAAAAATGCATTATTCATTTAAGGCGATCTTCTCCCTCTCCCTCTCTTTCTTTTTTATTCTATAGCTTGTCTCACTCCCTCCCTCCTGCACTTCATCCCAACCATTAGTCAAAGCGTCAAGCGTAAAATGCTAAACTGAAATTTTGTGTTCAACAAATGTTGACAGCTAACGCGGCGAAGCCCTCCACGATTTTCCCCTATCCACGATTTTCCCTACCATTTTCCACACCATTTTCCCACCAGCTCCATTAGGCGGCGCCCTTGACAGCTGCTGGCAGCGATGGAAGCTCTGCGACAAAGTGACGCAAAGTTTAATTGAAATTCTAAAAGGAATTTCCACAAAACTCGTGCGGATAAGCAAAATGGTAGAAACACCAAAGGACCGACTTGCCACAACTTCAAATTAGTTTTACATATTATTAGGTGTATTGAAAAGAAAGCTAGAAGCCAGTTTCGCAGCCAGATGGAAAGGAAACTCGGCATAAGTCGTAAAACATAATTTTAAAAGTGATTAGAAGGAAAGCAAGAAGAATTGAAACTTTTTAATTAGTGTTGGAATATTTCGGCAAATAAAAATATTAGGATTTTAATTAGTTAAAAAAATTAAAAATTACCAAGCTTAATTAAAACTTTTGTATATTTTATTATTATTTATTTATTTCTTTTTTTTATTTTATTTTTATTTTTTATTTATTTGTTTTTTATTTTTTACTTTTTTTTATTATTATTTTATACTATTTATGTTGTTTTAAATTTTTTTCTTCATAACCTTATTATTTTTAAATTAGAGCATTTAAAAATGTTTAAGTCCCCTTGAAGTACTTGTGTTTCCAATTATAGAAACCACATTTTCCTAAGCTTGATGGACTCAACATTTTTAATGCTCCTCTCGGGCTGCAACAAAAGATTCCGCAGAAAGTCAACTTGAATTCCCTTTGATTCATCAGCCACTTTTGGTTACTTGGTTGGTTAAATTGCAGGTCGAAAGCCACTTGAAGAATGAAGAATGAAATTTCCATTTGGCCTTATGAAAATTAAATGAAGCCAAAGCTCCAAATTCTAAATTCCAAATTCCGAACCTACAAAAAGTGTATGTAAAAGGGAGGAGGAGGAGGTGGGTGGGTCAGGGATCTGCGGGAAAAGTGAGAAAAGTCAAGTGCCGCAAACGTTTAGGTTTTCGGGGAGTTAAGTGGGCGTGCCTCTCATATGGCGCAAGCTGTTTATAATTTGTTTTCCCCGCCCGCCCTCGGAAAAACAGAGGAAAACTCGCCGTAAACAAAAGGAACATTTTTCAAATTTTTTCTTCCCCCTTGTTTATTCGCCGCTGGGCTTGACTCCTTCTGTCATTCTCCTTTGCTCTTCTGTTTTTTGAAGTTTATTACATCCAACTTTCTTTGGTCGAGAGTTAAAGATTTCCAAATTGAAGCAGACAAATTTAATGTCGAGATAAGAAAATTTCCAAGTGACACACACGCACACTGGTGAAATGCGAGCTACCAGCAAAAAGTGGATAAAAAGCTGGCTAGCAAAAGTTGGGGAGGCACATCATCTTCCGGTAACATGAAACTTTCTTCTTTCGGGTTTTCTCTGTGAGGAAATGGGGATGGGCGTTTGGGGGAGAGGTTTAGAATCACAGCTGGCAGTTGAAAATAACACTTATCGCCCGAAAATGGGGCTGCAAAAGGGGAGATGGCCTCTATAAAAGTGGGTTTATAGATATGCGATCTTTGCTTTTTATTGGCTTTCATGGGTTGAAAAGCGTGGGAGGTAGCCTGTCGTTTGTAGTTTTCCTACTCAACTTAATCCTTTCTTATTGAAAACCAAAAACGAGGCAAAAAGAGTGGTGGCCCACCCAGGAGATAAATCTTTATATGTCTGAATGGCTCTCTCTGGATGTTTTTGGTCGGTTGCTTGGCTGCTTGGCACGTGCGGCCTGAAAAGCCGTTTACAGCTGCTTGTGGGCCTGGGAAAATGCCTGGCAACGCTTTAGACCAATTCGCAGTTCAGCAAATTTATGACTTGATTACAATACGCATACGCCCCGTGGCCGGGGACAAAAAGACCGAGAGAGCGACTCGGAAAAACGGCGGAAGGCGGAAAATTAAAGAGGAAAAACTTGTTTGTGTGTGTGTGCCATGCCGGCTGGTCTAAAGCAAATGGCAAATAATGTAATAATATGACAGAAGAAAAGAAGCCCGATAATGCACAGAAAAAAAAAACAACAATGACAACAACAAACGCCTGTAAAAAGCGAGTCAGAATAATGGAGGAAACGAGGGCGTGGCTGTGTAAATTGTGGTGACAACAATTCAATTTAACGCCCCACTGCCCTTTTGTTTTCACCATTCCACCAACCATTTTACTGCCTCTTTTTTGCACTGTGTGTTTTCTATTAAATTTAATTTAAACTTAATTCAATTGATTACATTTTGCTTTTGCTTTTGCCTGCTGGCCGAGCACAGCACAAAAGTTTGCTTTTAATCTATTTAATTGCTGTTTAAAGCGGCAAAAGGAAAAATATCACATATATTTTTACGATGTCCAGTCTGGTTAGCTGTCAAGTTGTAATATGACAGGCGAACGAGATTGATCGATGGATTGATTGATGAACTGCAGTGAGCCATGCTGTCTGGCTCTTGAGTTGCTGTCAACATATTTGGTTTTTACACGCGATTTTCTTGCGTTATTTGTATCAAAAGCTTAAAATATAATAATAAAATATTCAACAAAAAGCTAGAAAAATCAGACAGATTTTTCAATTAATTAAAATATATATTTTACAATTTTTCTATCCTTTTAAAAAATGTTAAAATAAATAATGAACCCATTTTTCCTTCGCTTGGTAACCTCATTATTCTAGGCTTACGTGATTATATGTGCTGACAAAATAAAATGAAAAATTATTCCGGCAGCAAATGAAGAAATTTTTCATTCTATTGAATTACAATTGAATTGCCTTCAATGGCATGTGTTGTCCCGATACCTTTTTCTCCATTTTCCCTCTGTCCTTTCACAAACACACGAAAAATACAAAATATATACCCAAAAAGTATACAAAAAAACACAAGGACACACACTCACATGCATAGAAGTGAAATCTAATAATCAGCTTGCCACCTAACGAATGTGAAAATGTTGACGGTGGAAAATGTGAGGGAAAAGCGAGGTAATGCGGAGTAAAATTAGGAAGGAGAGAATGCGGTTGCTGCTGGCGGTGACATTTGAATTTTTGGCCATTTTAGCGCAAATTTCTTCATTCTTTTTTCTGCTATTTGTTCCTGTGCTACCCAACTCATGATTGTTTGGTTGAGTTTGGCTGGGTTTGGTTTGGTTCGGTGAGGTTTTCTTTCAGTTTTTGTGCTCGCTTTTGCCGGAAAATAACGTGACATGCATAAATAATTGACTTTTCACAAAATTCGCCATGGCAGCGGCAAACAAACAAAGGCACCAGAAGCAGAAACAACAAACACGTGGAATGGGGCGGAAATGAAATATGGCGGAATGGTAAAAATGGCGAAATAGTGAATGCCAAAATGGCGGCGGCCATATTGTATTTGTGAGCATGAGCGAGAGCGAGACGGCAGGAGCGCATCCAAAATGCCATAAAATATTTATTTGCAATGCGAAGGCAGCTGCCACATGACGAAGGAAAACCAGATGAACAGGAGGAGCTAGCAGAGAGCGAAAGAAAATGGCCGGATCAGGAAAACTTATATATTTTAAAATCAGGCCGCAGGCTTTTCCTTGCGGCGCAAAAACAAATATCCCCCGGCTGATTGACAATTAATCAACTAAATGGAGCTGTTATTGTTACCATCTATATAAACAAAGTATCCGTATTGGAATGTACACAGTATGCATTTGAATAAATGGACAAATCAATTTGCCAAAATGAAAGCCAAACAAATGGCTAACGGAGTGGAAAAAGGAAAATATCAGGGGTCCATGAAGTGAACTCTCGAAACTAAAAGCATAAATATTTAGACAAAATCTATTTTGTACAAATAAACCGAGCGACCAATTGTTGGCCAAAGCTTTTACAACATTGTTGAATGCCCACTTAGCACTGGATTTTAGGGTATAAGCGACCGTACACGGTCTTTGAGAATTTAAAAAAAATATAGATTTTATATTAAGTAGATATTAAGTAGATATTAAGTAGATATTAAGAAGATATTATGTAGATATTAAGTAGATAATAAGTAGACTTCGTGTTATATGTTTATAATTTAAGCCCAAGGGAACTTTTAATACACAGTTGTTTTTATTATCTAATAATCTAACATACCATTAAAAAGGTAATCAATAGATTTGGTGGGGAAAGCAAAAATAAACACAGAACTATTTAAACACACCAGAATTATAAAGATCAGGCCTTATTGAACAGATAAATATTGGTTAAATAAATTACTCAGGGATACCAAACCATAAATTAACGGTTTAAAAACATTCACATAATCCCCCGAATTTAAATGGGCAACCGGCGAGTCTGGCCCATATTTTAGTGCAGCATTTTTTTTCCCAGCAATTTGTCGCAAAGTTTTTTTTGGCAGCGCCCCCCTTTTGGGGGAACCACCAACTTTTCTTTGCCGCTTCTGGTTTTTATGGCCAATTTATAAACTCGGCTTCGCTGCGAAAGTGAGCGAACAAATACTTTTACTTCTTTTGTGCCATAATAATTTATAAGCCATTTTTACGAAACTGTTGCTGTTTTCTGGCACTTCTGGAAAAGCTTACATGTGGATGGCTCTCTTCGAATGGTCAATTTGTTGGCGACCATTCAGAATTATTAATGGGGCGGCTTTGTTCGTCTTTGTTGGGCTTTTTGGGGGGAAGGAGATTACAGTTGTAGTTGGAGTAAATTCAATTTTGGTTAAAATGTTTTCAATGTAACTGCTTGCCCCGAGTCCCATGGAAACGCATATATGGTGTGGTGACATATGCCAAAAATGTGACTGCAATTCAGGCAGGAAACGAGAAACGAACATTTTTGGGTAACATTTTGTGAAGTCGACTGAAAACGAGAGGGAGAACTTGGATGTCTGCGTCTGCCCTGTTGTGTTGTGTACTTTATGACTTGAAGTCACTCGAGATCCCCCCCGGAAAATCCCCATCCCCATCGCCTCTCCGCCCATGTCGTCTAGCTTTTTTGTAGCATTTCAAAAGTTTTTGCAGTGAGATTGCAAGCAAACATGGTCGTCGTTGTTGTTGTTGCGGTTGTTGCGGTTGTTGCTGTTGCTATTTGGGTTTTTAGCATGTGACGCCATTTGTGGCACAGTCTTGTTGCATAGCCCCCTTATTTCCCCCCCCCCCCTTTTTTGGTTGCTCCAGGAAAGCACTACGCACGTTGAAAGCAAAAGCAGAAGCAGAAGCAAGAACCCAAAAACCCAATAGCACTTTTTTACCCACTCTTCAAGTAGAAATGGAACTAAAAGGGATCTAGAATTCTTGGCCAACACCCGTACGCCCACCTCCTCCTCCTCCTTCAATACTGCGTGCTCGAAAGGACAACTCTTTGTGTGTGTGAGGAAGAGTCCTCGAGTGTTGAACAGCCATTGTTGCTATAGTTGTTTCTATTGTTACTTGTCTATACCCTTTAAAAAATCAGGTGTATAAAACTTAAAAAAAAGAATTAAAAATTCTTTTAAAAATAAAACCTTGCGATTTAAAAATTTTAATGCTTTTTAAAACTTTGAATTTCTAATTTGAATTATAGCAAATTATAGAAAAATCAATATAATTCTTATTAGCTAAAACTAATAATTAAAATTTAAAATAAAATGTTTAATTGTATTTTTTCATGTCTAATAGGATAATTTCCTTATCCTTTTAAGTGCTCCTTCCAGGGAATTAACCTGGTCTCGAAGTTTGACCAACCTTTTACACTTATTTGCAGTTCTAGTCAGAGGCTTCCGTTTTCTTGTTTTTTCCCCCCAACTTTGAAAATGTTCAAACCTTTCTCCCTTTTCGCCTAGTTTTTCTCGGTTTCTTGAGGGAAAAAGGGAAAAGGAAATTTTTTTTTGCCTTCCCTTCACCGCTTTGTTTACGACCAAATCCAAAACAATGGCATTTTTGCACATGAGCGCATTTAAGCCAAGTTCTGCTGGCTGTCGTCGTCGTCGATGTTGTTGTTTCTGCTGTTGTTGTTGCTCTTACACTTAAACTAAACTTTTCAGCTGCTGCTTTCTGGTGCTCCTTCCGTGTGACTAAGAGTCTTCCTGGTCTCGACTTGTGCTGCATATTTAATCCTTTTTCCTGCACTTCCCGATCCCTTCCCATCCCCCTCCCCTTTTTTTGGCCAGAAGTGAATTATTACGGACATCTTTCCGCCTCAAACCGAAGGATATCTGGGCCAGCTATCCTTGCAGAGCGAGCAGCTTTACTCCTTTGGAATCGCAATTGCCCGAATCATTCGACTCATTGGCTTGCCATTCCTATTTTTTTCCCAGCACTTTTCCCCAACTCATCTTTGTTTGCCGTTCGCATTAGTAATACAAATTGCACGGCAAAAGTTCAACAAACTGCATTAAAAATGGAGCAAGCTGGAGTTTCAAAAAAAATAAAAAGTGGGAATAAAATTCGTTGGATTGGGGTTAAAGCTCAGTCAATTTTTACTGGCCCTTTATCGATTATATGTCTCCATATAATTTTTTTATCAGTAAACAAAATCCTAAATTTTTCAGAAATTGCACAAAACTTGTTTGCAAAAATCAAGAAAATAGATGGATAAAATAAAAATTAAATTGTAATTTGTTTATTTTCAAATCCAGCTATTTTCCTCTTTTAATTGCATTGCTCAAATTTCGTTAAATCTATATCCACTACCAAATTGTGGGCAAACAAATCAAAAGGCACACACTACCATAAATTTCATTAAACTGCATATTTCGAAATATTTATACACCGTATAGACTTAATTGGGTTTATGGCCAGCGAAATTGCATTGCAAAATGCAATTTATGGAAAATGCATTACAAAAAGTAGCTAGCAAATATTTTTGGGAATAAAAATGAACTTACCATCGATATTAATTGGCGGAACCGTAACGCACTTTTGCCTCAAAGTTGGTTCCGTTTGGTTGGCTTCAATTCGATATGGTCGATGCTGGAAAAAAATGTGGGGGAAACAAACGAAATGGAAATATAAATAAATTGATTTATGTCGGCCACAGGAAATCGATGAATCAAATGCACGGTTAAGCAATAAAGCCAAAAGGCCGTCCCTTTAATAAATGTCCTGGTTGATGGGCTATCTTTAGAAGGATCATACTGATGTTTATTTATTATCCAAAGCACAGGCTTCGAGCCGGAGATAAATAAATACTTTCCTTAGACCTAAAATCACAAAGTATAATCTTATAAACTTTAATTAATACCTTTTGCCCAGCCCAAAATTCCACTTCAGCCTATTCAGCTTATAAGTCAAGACCATTAAGTGTTTTTATTGACTTTATCGAGTGTCAAAAATAGCATCATAATCAGCAAAGCCAATAAAAACACAAACGGAAAGTGGGAAAATAATACAAATAAAAATCTCCAGCTATTTGAGACCGAGTGAGAAGGCACAAAACAATACCAGGCACTAAATCAAGAAATAGAAAGGCAGCCAGAAAACATTATGAAATCAACGAAGCTCAGCCAAACAGCGGGCTCCCCAAGAGAAGGGGCAAAAACTTTGGTGAAGGAACATTGCTCGGGAGTATACTTATGTCATATTATCGACGATGATGGCAAATGAACCAAGAATAAAGAGGGGGCATGGAAAAGTTGGGGGGGAGTCTGTCTGTCAGCAATTTCATCAGCTTAAACTGATGACAGTTGAAAAATGTGCTTCCACTTTCCGCTCTTTTTTTTGGCCATTTTTCCTTGGCTGTTTTTGTATATTTAAAAATACATAAAATGACGGTTGACATTTGATGGAGGAAAAGAGCGACAGTCAAAAACACAGAGAAAATATGACAGTCCAGGTATTGAAATTTTCAAAAAATTTTAAAAACACATAAGTGATTTCAAAATTGAAGATGTTTGTATATTTTGGAAAATAAAAAGAAAATATTTCAAAAATTTTTTATTAAAATTATAAAAGGCAGTAGATTAGATTTTTCTCTCTGTGTAGCTCACTGCCGCTGCCGTTTTTCTTTTTGTTGAGACTAAGAAGTAGGTCGGTTGCTGGCAGCTGGTTGACATTTCGCAAAGTGTGGCGCCTCAGCCTTATGCAAATGACGTGCGCCGCCTTTGAACAGTGCTTTTTTTTGTGGATACCTCAATGCGGCCTGCCGAAAATCAAACAGTAAATCGAAACCATCGCCGCAGGTGTCCTGTGACATTCAAGCCGCAAAGTGTCGGCCATTTCAAACGACAAATCGGCCGCAAACATTGTCAAATATTGCCACCTCAGAGGCATGTCACACTCGAACCAGTAGAAGCAGAAGCAGAAACAGGAGCACCCACATCCCAGCACAATCAGCACATCCAATCCATACCCCAAACACCACACCGCAAGTGGGAAAGTCCTCTTGGCCAGAAAACTTTCCACATGCCAGAACAATTTGTTTCGCTTCGAAGGCAAATTCTTCGGCATGAGCTGTCCTCTGCATAACAAATATTGCCTGTAATTTAATTAATCTCCCACGAAAGTATTAAAGTTTGACCCGAAGCTGATGGTGATGTTGGTGGTGTTGGGATTACCACAGTAAACTTTCACAGCCGAAGAAACTATTGTTGGAGTTTTGCTGTGGGCATTAAAGTCGGAACTCGTTTAAAATAATAGAAATCTTTTCCTAACAGTAAGCAAATAAATACCTTAAATAGATTTTCTACATTCCAAAAGCCATAAACTCGAAATAAATAATTTAAAATATCTCCCCTAGCGAGTATTTACTGTTTCCGCCTGAATGTTGGATATCAATTAAATGCAAAACACAAACATAAAGCTGGAAAAGTAGGGTAGGGCCCAAAATCTATTAGGATGCCGGCCAGAAAGTTTTGCCAATTCAGGCACGCACTTTGATTAATTTTAAGACAATAATCATAAAGGAGGTTCGGTCTATCCAATCGTCCTGTCACTCTCTAGCACTCCCTTGCTGTCTCTCTCGCACTCATCTTAATGTGTTTACGTGCCTGCGAGAATCTCTATAGCATACTTAGCCGGGTTCTCGTTCATAGAGAACCCAAGCACGTCCTTTTTCTCCATCACTCTGCATCTCTCTCTCCCCGTCCCCCTCCCTCTCTCTCTAGTTCTCTCTATATCGCGCCTTTCTCTTTTCCGGGTTAGTTAATTTCGACGCCTCACAGGCAGGAACTTTAAGTCGATGGAAAACTTAATCAAAGTTCCTTACGGCTTCTTTCTCCTCGTGTCCTGCAGCTGCAAAAGTTTCTCTTTCTCCTTCGGTTCGGTGTTCGGTTTTGGCCAAAAAGAGTTTTTGGGCACGCAACACTATGGCCAATGGCTTCGTTAACTTGTTCGGGGGAAAAACTCTGCCCCTTGCTCTGTTTTCACCTGGCCAAACGGTTTGCGTGTTTGGATGTTATTTATAATATGCTAAGCTCGCTGCTCGCTTCATCCTTTTGGCCTCGACTGCAACTCGACCGGAAGCCTTCAACTTGACCAAGGCGCCGGCTGAAAAAAAATGCAGTACTTCAAGTTCTTACACTGGGAAAAATACCATACATGTCCTTGAAATTGGTGAAGCAAAGCAAAAGCTACAAAATTAGATACTATAAATAATTATAAAAAAGTTTTAATATAATATAATTTAAAACATACTTTTTCTTGCAAATTTTAGAATTCTTTACAACAAATTTCTAATTTTCGTTCAGTGATTAAACACCTTTTTCTCCCTGAGCAGACTCTTTTCCCTGAGTTTTGCCTTTGTGGCGTTTAACTTTTAATTGGATTTCAGTTTTGGCTTAGTTAATGGCGAAATGAGTTCAACATTCTCGATTGCCTCTGTTGTTGTTGTTGTTGGTCTGTGCAAAATATTAGCGCATAATTTCAACAATTACTTCCACTGACTGACCACCAAAAACACCCATTGCCACGCCCCCGTTTGCTTAATCATTTGCATATTTCATTAGAGTTTCAGCGTTTCATTTTGTTTTCTTTTGAATAATTATCCTTGAGTTGAACGAGTCAGCTCGTTAAGGAAGTAGGGTTAAAAACTACCTTAACTTTATTATTAATTTCAAGGAAATCCTGTCTTAAATTGAGGCTTCCCTCTCGCCCTCCGTTTTGGAGGTCATTTGATCTCATACCTCCGGAAATTCCATAGAATAATTTCCATATTAGGTTCATTGAATTGGATTAAAAGGGAAACCAAAAAAAATTGAGAAAATTCCTCACTCAGCTTAACCAAGAATTTCCCAACAAATGCCACCCGAAAGTCATACCCCAAAGAAAGAATCGGAATCCAACCTCTCATCACCCCTGGCGAATTCCCACCCACACCATCCATGTAAGCACATTCAGCGCCATCAACAATTTATCACAGCAAACTGAACGAAATCTCATTTGCAAAGGCAGCCAGCAGAGAGGGTCGGGGAAAAAGTTTACCAATGTTCAGAGCTTGTCAAACGGTAAAGGCGAAAATAAAGAGGAAAAACCCAAAAAAAACATGACCAGACGGAAGCTGCGACAAAGCAAATTTATGTTTTCGGGCTACAGCAAAAAAAAAAAGAGAGAAGTAACCAGGAAAAGCGAAAGGAAATGCGTGCAAAAGGGTTCTGGGGAGTCTGGAAAGTTGAGGGAAATAAATAAGGAAATAATGTTTAACTTGCGCCGAGGCAAGGGGCACAATCAAATGCTACAAGCTGTGCCCAGGGAGAATTTTCCATCTCCCTTGCCTCATTTATCAAAATCAGCCAGAGAAATAAAGAAATATGAGACTCGAGTCGGGCAATTTACAATGGTGATCCCAATATGATTGCCAGGAAAGGAAAGTGGAGAAACTAGAAAGAGTCCTTCGGTTCGGTTCGGTTCCTTTGTCCTTTGACATTGAAAAATGAAAAATTTCCCGCCAGCAGTCGAAAAACAAAGGAAAAGTCAACAAGCACCGAGTGGATGCAGCCACTTGGCAGCTATTAAAGGAATGTGTCACCTTGCACCACAAATGATTCTCCTCCTCCCACTTTTTGGCCAATGGCAAAATTGTTGCAGCAAAGTGTACGCAAACATTTGGCTCTCTCTGGCAATCTTTATGGCTGGTGCCCGGTGCCCGGGTGACTCAACTTTGTCTTCTCGGGAATGTGTGTGCCGAGTCTCTTTGTCTCAGTCTGGTTAATGGCGCAAAAGGACTTTAAACTTTTTTATTGTCAAAGCTGCAAAGTTTCGGTCCCCGCCGCTTCGTTTATGCGTTGTGTGAATTCTAAATTTTATTGGAGAATTATACAATTGAAAGATAGAATTGTGAGATAAAAGTTTGGATGCCTCTGCTAAAGTTTGAATATAACATTGAATGGTTTTGATTTACCTACCACATTAGAAATGGGGTTTTTAAATTAATTTTTAAAGGGTTTTAAAGGTAAATTAGAATAATTACAAATTTAAAGAGGTTTTAAATATTTTAAAAAAATATTATTTACGAAAAATTGTACCTTGAAATAAATCTGTAAAATTAATTTCAGTTCCTTTTAAATAATTTTGAATTAAAGATGGTAAGCCTTTGCTCTAAAAAACACTTATATTAGTTAAAGTTAAGGTTAAAATACAAAACTTTAAAATATTTATAAAATATTGAAGTCCCTGTGCATAAACTATTGAATACCACACCGAGAAAAAAAACCGTTCTCAACGTTCTTGATTTCAGTATTTTCGTGCTCAAAAGTGAGCCAAGAACGGTTTTACTGAAATCAAGAACGAGTATTCTTGATTTGAGAGTACTTTTTTGAAAACAAGTATTCTTGATTTCAGTATAAGTCTTCTTGGTTTCAAGAAGAAAAATTCTTGGATTCAAGCATAGGCGTTCTTGATTTCAAGAACACGCGTTCTTGGTTCCAAGAATAAATCGTTCTCGGTTTAAATAATGTCTCTCTTACCAAGAAGAAGGTATTCTTGTTTTCAAGAACAGAATTCTTGATTTCAAGAGTAGGCGTTCTTGATTTCAAGAGTAGGCGTTCTTGATTTCAAGAGTGGGAGATCTTGATTTTAGTAATATATCCCCTACCGAGACGAAACTATTCTTGATTTCAAGAGGAGGCGTTCTTGATTTCAAGAGTAGGTGTTCTTGATTTTAGTAATATATCCCCTACCGAGACGAAACTATTCTTGATTTCAAGAGTAGGCGTTCTCGATTTCAAGAATACGTTCTTCTCGATTTCAAGAATGTTTTACTCTTGATCCCAAAAGGAATTTTTCAAAAAAATTAAAAATGTGTATATTCATTTTCTTTATATTTTATTCCTTTTTTATTTATTATTATAGATATTACATAATTACAAATTACTTATAACTAAACAAATTTAAGTGTTACAGCAGTCTTATCATTATTAAATATGAATAATTTTTTATATAAATTAAAAAACAATAAATAATACAAATTGTAGAACATTTCGCCAAGCGAACAGCTTCTCCAATTGGCGGAATCGCCTCCTTGATCTTTTGTTCGTCTATGAATTCTAGATACTCATATGTACATACATATGTAGTTCGCTCCAGCGCCTAAAAATATAGTTAAAGTATTAAACATAAATATAATTTTATGGCCTTAAAAATAACAGAATAGAAAATGCACTCATACATAAGAACTTAGCACGTGTTCTGCAAATTTTAGACACATTAACGCTGCTGCATAAGCATACATATATATGTACATATGTATACATATGTACACAGATGCATTTAGCGTGACGTGCCTTTTTTCACAGCACATGTATGTACATGTTCAAAGTAGGTACATATACTAGAAACTCATTTCCACTATTAATAATTGGAAATTCACTTTCACTATTATTAAAATTAATAATATTATTAAACACTTACGTTCGAGAAAGGGCAGCGCACTCAAAATGTTTAATTCCTCTAGAAGGTTCTTCACACGTGTGTCGTGTGAGTCGTCAGCGCACTCAATTATGCTCGCTTCACTGCTTCACTGATTCCGAGAAACTGGCCGAAAAAAACGAGCATTTGACGAGATCCGAAGTGAACTTCGGTAACTTCCCGAACAATTCCAGAGAGAATGTCTCTCTCATTTTTAATCTCTCTCATTTTTTTTCATCTCTGAGACGAAGTTGGGGACGATTTTAAGAGTACTCATGCTTGATTAACGAAATCAAGAATGATGTATTCTCAAAAAACCAGATCAAGAATACTTTTATTCTTGATTTCAAGAACGTTTGTGCTCAAAAAAGTGAGAAGACGAAATACTGAAATCAAGAAGATTCGTTCTTGGTTTTTTCGTTCTCAAGTTTTCTCAGTGCATTAACATCTCCTTAGTTTGCACTAGAATTTTAACAACCCATCCTCAACTTGGTTGCATGTCAAAGTAGGGGATTTCTGCAGAGCTCCTGGATTCGAGCTCATTGCAGCAAATGATAAATTTTCCAATTTCTTGCGGAGTATCTTCATTTTTTCGGGAGTGTGTTTCTTTGTTGTCTGGCGCGTGGTATTAAGTTCTTGGAAGTTCTGGCAAGGAATAGCTATATATACATATATATATTTATATAGAAGGGGAGTAGCGAATCCTAGTATAGCATGTAAATAAGTTGCAACACATGCGGACGCTGCTGCTGCAGGGATTTTGCCATCAAAGTTAACGAGCAGGCCAGATCCTTCGTCACTTATAATTTATGGCCGTCTGAAACCGATTCTCTAGCAAATCTTGCCCGACCAATTTGCCAAAAGAGATTTCTCCACTATCCACGCACACCTGACATTTGTGCGGTGGGTCCTAAAACAAATGAAACGGTTTCCATTTCCCACTTCATTAGCATTTCGTGCTGTCACGTGCCAAAAAAAAGAAAGGACTGCCCCACATGGCACTTCCGGTTCCTGTCATTAGGGCAGGCCTGTAAATCAAATTGCTGGCAACCCTTTTCTCGGGTCAAGACATTCTATTAGTTGGCCATTTTCACGCCCCCAAAACCCGTGGGTTGCCGAACAAATGAACCTTTAAACTAAGCCCAGAAAGGTTATGCCTCACATATTGGCACCTTGGAGCACACACACACACGCGCACACCTTTCGCACACACAGCTGTTACGCAGGACACACCCCCGAAAAAGAAAAACGCCTCACCACTCCCTCCTCCGATCTGTGGAATGCCCTCTGACTAGGCAAACGCATTCAAACATCAATAAATTAAAGGTACAAATGTAATTTCGTATCCTGACAACGAGGGGTAGGAAAATCCGTAAAAACTTGGTAGGAAATAATGGGAAAATGTGGAAAGAACGAAGGCTTAAAGGCCCTTTAAAAATCGATATACCCTTTTTTATTTTTTTATTTATTTTCGAAATTATTTTATTTGTAATTTTAAAATAGGAAATGAAATGCTTCTCATTATACTAATTTATTGGATTTATTTTAGATCTTAAGAATAAATTCATGTTTTAAAAACATTTTTATAATTATTACAATTATAATTAAAATATTTTTTTGTACTAGAAAATCCTTGAAAAAAACATTACAATTTAACAAAATAAGAGATAATAATTTTTTTCATATGTTCATCAAAATTGTTTTAAAAATCATGTTACCTGTAGGAAAGGGCATTCCGAAACGAAGGAAATAAAAAAGCGGAAAAGCAGAAAAATAAATAAATATCTATATATTTCCTCCCCGCTTTTGGCAGGACATAGATTAGGGTGCTGCCATGGCGATGGCTGAAAATGAGACTCCCCGACCAGGTCACGTCTTAATGTCCTTCCGTCCCCCTATCGATATACTCCACAGACCAGGTCGGTCCACCCCAGTCCTCCTCCCCAGTCTAATGTCAGTTTCAGCCTGGGGCAATATTTTTACCATTTTATGACACGCATTCCTCACATGCGACAATCACCACCGACCCAGTCACCCACCTTTCTGGCCAAACAAATTGCAATTTCCAGCCGAGAGTTGGGCCAGTAAATGTTTATAATGCGGCAGGGCACTTTCAATCTGCTATTTTGTTACCCTTACACCTCATCGTCATCTGCCCATCATCATCATCATTCGTATCCTTGTTGCAAAAGGGGCTGGACATCGAGTCGTTGTCACACATTTGGGGGAATGTGAATGTGAAGTCCCCACAGGTGGATTAATATATGCCCCATACACCTCGACAAAAAGGGGCAGCTGCAAAAGGAGTGTGAAGTAATGCGAATTGAAGCACTCGCATGACAACTCGCAGACCCCCGGAACCCTTCAGAATCCCAGCTATCCTATCCATTACCTCCTCAGCGAATGGAATTCAGCCCTTCAGAGGCGGAGTGAAATTAATGGGTCGGAAAGTGTTGAGATTAATCATGGCCGCCGCCACTGGTCGCGGAAGTAAGTAAGTAGCTGCGTCCCCATTTATGGCTATGTATGTCCTGCAACCTTTTGGTCCTTTTGCTTTTGCCACTGCCCGCTGCATTTGCTCATTAAGATGTGACGCAATCTGGGCAACTTTATCATGCAGCCGAAAACTTAAAGCCCCATTTGTCGGGTGCTTCTGTGTTTCTGCGAGTAAATGGAAATTCAGGACGTGAAAATGTAGGCGGGCTAAAAGGGAAGCATTCAGCAGGATTTTAAGGCAGGAGCAGGAGGAGAAGGACAGGTGAAAAGGGAATCTGAACACCAAGCCCTAAAAGGGCAGGAAAAATGTAACGAATTTTAAATACCCTTAAAATTATGGGAAAATATTGTTCTTAATATTTTTTAGCTATTATATTTGAATTTAAAAATTTTATAAAAATAATTTGATAAATATTTAATTTTATTAAATCAAGTTACTTAAAGTTGACTTTATACCACAAGATATCCTATTCAAAAAGCTAAATATGGAACACAGAGGACAGAACTAGTTACAGGGAAGTAGAAAAAGGCGGGCGAAGTAAAAGAGACAGATAAACAGACCAACGGTCTCGGCATAGAAACAAAAATTAAGCAGAAATCTAAGGCAATGTGGGCGGGACTTGGGCGGGGGGGTCGGAATTCAAGGAGCCACAGGATCTAGACTAGAGCAAAAATTTGAAAAACTTACGTGCGGGTAGCGGAACGGAAAAACCGACGGACAGAATCACAAAAATGTTTTAGGCAACTTCCACTTCCAACGGGCACTCCACTCGGGCAATCTGAATTAGAGAATCCGAGGGGAAGAAGGCCGCGGAGTAGGAGGGAGTTTGAGAAGTGGAACTCGAGAGTAGGGGAAGAATCAGGAAGACCCAACCGCTAGGTGGCAAAGTAAGCAGAGATAAAGCCAGCGGCCCCCGACTTCGTCATCAAACAGAGTCACAAAATACCAGGGAGTGGGGCAAAAAAGTAAATATCACACTGCTTGAGGTGGGTGGGGAGGTGAGGTGGGGGCAACACAAAAGTTCACTAACTGACACACATAGATAGCATAGCCCCACTCCCATACTTATACCATTTATATGTAGACACTTTTTGAGATAATGATACCACCTGCAATGGGGTCAAGTCAATAAGGAAAGAAAGAAAGAAATGCCTTATTAAAATAATAATTATAATCGAAAAGTAAACGAGTAAAGCTTTAATGCTTTCAGAGTTATACAACAAGACTTGTTAGGCCTAAGATAATTTAATAATCTTATTATTATTTTTGAAGATTCCGAATTTTTTCAATAATTATTTTATCATTACTCACTTTATTAGGGCTTGGTCAAAATTTAATTAAATATTTTCCCAGCATCGAACAAAACACAGCTTAAATCTACCTTTTGGACAATTTGTAATTGACTAAACTGGGAACTGACATGCGCCATCATCAGACAAGAGAATACCCAAAAATCGTAGACCAAAAACCGGAGGCCATTTTCGAGTCATTTTTCAATATTTTCTCTTGGCCATCGGTCCATCTCTCTGCATGTGTCTTTGGCTTTCCACCCGTTTGTCACTCGAGCCAAGAGTGCAAAATGATAAATATCCAGGGACAGCAGAGGACGCAGGACACAGGACACAGGACACTCTTGGACAACTTGGACGACCCCAGGATCTCCGGCCACTCGTCCGTCTTTTCTCATTTGCACTCGAGGCGATTCAAGTGGCACACTGGCTCCACTTTGGGCTCCCACTTTCTGGAGGGGTTTTTGTGTTTTATAGCCCTGGCCACTTGAAGTGATATTTCCCCAATTGATAGGTGGTATTGGTGTGTACGTAAGCCGCAGGAGGATGAGAGTCAGTTCCGGAGGATAGTAGGCAGCAACAAAGATTTTCAAACTGCTCCGACACTGCGTTCCTATCCTGACAGGAACGTCGCTCGTTCCCCTCCTTTTCTCCAAGGACCCCGGCTAAACACGTACTTCTCAGCGTCTGTCAAACATAAATGAGGAAAAGACAGCGGCAGGAGTCCACATCCGTGGGAGGATGCCTGAAATAAAAACGGACAGGCGAGGCGGTTGGAAATGCCAATGGGAATGGGAAAACCGGAACTCCTCTGCTGCACTGTCAGGTATCTCAAATTATTGGCAAAATGACGACGGAACAGTCTGTCTAAAAAGTTTCGACACTTTGCTGAAGGTATTCGATAACAATGGTTATCAATGTTTCTCCATAACTGAAGAGCAAAATCTGCTTTAAATGAAGAGCAAAATCCCTTTATTTAATCAAAATCAGTGAGCATATTATTATTTTTGATCAACATTTTCAAATATAAAACTGATTTCAAATAAACATTTAAATCTTTGTATCCATTATCCATACTTATACTTATTTGAAATCCTGTTCCTTAACGATACAATAAATATTTTACGAAAAAGCCTTCAAACCTACGATTCCCCTGAAATTCTCTCGCCTGTTATTCCTATCGATTTTTGGTTTAGTTTGGTTTCGGTTTGTTTCTCTCACCAATTTCGGTGTGTATAGTGGAAAACTAAAGTTTTTTCTTCTGTTATCTGGTTTTCGACTATTTTCGGGGGGTTTGGGATAAAAGGGAAATAGAGGGGGAGTGGCGAGGAATAGAGACAGAACTGTCAAACAATGCGACGGCTAGTGGCGTTGGAATAACACTGGCAAATGCAGTTGGGATTTGGGGAGTGTAGAAAGCAGAGAGAGAGAGAGTGGGTGGTGGGCGGAGAAAGTCTGTTCTGAAAATATACCAACAGCGCGACAGTTCAAGTTGAAGTACCCCCGTTGTACACAGCAGTAATTTTCGTAAATCTGAACGACAACGGGCACGACAAACTGCAAAATGCGAGATGAACTCGGTGGAGATGTACTCAAAGATAGGCCAAGCCTACTTTCTCCCTCCTCTTCAGTCAGGGGTCTTCCCCCTTGAGGCTGAGCAATTTCAAGTTTAGTTTTCGGTGTTCATTCATTTTAATGAAGGAAATTTTATTTGGTCAAGTGAAACTCAAGTGGAATCACTTCATCAAACGTTGATAAGAGCAGAAAACGAGAAAACGGCAATGCAAAATTTAAAGCAGCCGAAAACCTAAATAAAATAAAATTCGACCATGTTATTCAATTTTTACTACAACTTGTTTCAGTTTGTAGATTGCCAGTGTAGTGATAGAATAAAGGTAAAAGTTTCAATGGCCATACAAAAGAAATTAATTCAATTGACGCCCGAAAAGAAATACTCCACAAAGGCAGTCGGGGAAATTAACACATTCACAAGGACTTTAGTTTTTGTTCAAGTGATTCGAGGTTATTTCCAGACAGTAGCAGGTAGTGGAATAATTTATGGCAATTATTGTGACACGGACAATGATGAGAGGTCGTTCCAGACCCGTCCTCCCTAAGCCACAGATCGTAATCTTCAAGGGTCCTGAGCGCAGGATACAGACTTGAGCACTTTCGATTAACGCAGAGCCCAACAACCAAAGCAAACAAATTGCGAAAAGGCCATTATGGCCACAAAGGATCACGTCAGGCTACCTGAGTGTGTCGGAGTGTAAGGAATATGTATATCTTATATTTAGGTATGTATGTATATGTATATGGGGAGATCGCAAACAAGGACAGGACAGCAGGTGTGCCAGCGCAAAGGAAATCAGTTAAGGCAACGGACACAAAGCCAGGGAAAGGAACAGATATATTGTACCTGCACTGAAGAAAATACATATTTTAAAAACAAATTTCTTAAAATTTTAATGATCTTTACCTATTAGATCATGTTATTTGGTATACCCAAACAAATTGTTATGAAACGTACATCGATTTTACATTATGTAATATCAATCTTAACTTGATATGGGACCAGGTAAATTTGATATTATCGAAGTTAGTATTTCATGTAAAAACGATCTGGGTTTTGCATAACCAGAAATTTACATGCACATATCGATTTTACGGCGACATGCTTTTTTTGTGTGTATATAAATGGTAACTCATATAAATTATAAATATTAAAAAATAATAAAAAAAGAATTATTTTTATATGTTATTACTGTTTTTTTTTAAATTTATTTTATAATTATTTTTTAAGGAGCGTTTATATATGGTTAATAAAATATAAACAATTTTATCAATACTTAACTACTTTCTGATATTTATTAACTGTTTTGATAAGACACCTTAACCTTCCAACAATTTCTTTCAGTGCTCAGAAGCAGCGACCCTAAAGCCCCGATCAGACTTGGATTTTTGCACCTGCCGCAGCTCAAATCAAAGGAGACAGCATATAGCATATAGGATGGCAGAGAACAGCAAAGCGACCCCCGATCTCAGGTAACTCGATCGCGATCGCCGACATCTGTTGTTGTTGGCCTTTTACCGATTTTTTTTTTTGGGGCCAAGGGAGCGGAATTTATTTCGCGAAACCGCCGCCTTCAAACCCGTTTTTCCTTCTTTGCTTTCTGCCTCGTTTCCGAGGGTAACCCAAATTTTTTGGCGGATACCGTTGGCCATATAATTTTGGGCATTAGCTTTGTGCAAATTAATGGTCAGTCATCCAGGCAGTTGGAGGTTTCATCTGCGCTTAAAGGCAGCTGTTAGATTTCAGATGCAGCCCAAAACAGGAAGATGAAACGTGTTTCCTTTAGTTTTGTCGGTTATGCTTACACTAAGCTACAAAATTGGGATGTAGGATAAGTGGTAAAAATGAGGAATATTTGCCTACCGTTCGGTAAGTACTAATAAGCAGAAATACTTTTAAAAAGAAAATTATTCCGACTATTTAAAATATTTTTTTATATAGGTTCTTGTCATAATACACTCCTTCAACCTCAACACTCTTTGTTAAAATTCATAAATTAATTTTCATATAAACATTAATTACCATTGGTCCTAACTATATATTTATTTCTGCAGCAGACTTTACCAATTAAATAAAAGTAACTGCTGAACAGAAACGAAAATGGCGAAAAAACACATTAAGCACCAGCAATTAAGCATTCCGCAATTGGCTCAATTGATCAAAGGATGTCTGGTCTTAATGTGATTGCATTTTAAATGCCAATTTGCGATGGGAATTTCAAGAACTTCTGCCATATTAACAGCGATACACGTTTTATTTAATTTTTTCTCTTTTTTTGTGTGATATTTGCGCGTAATTAAAACTTTTTTGCCAACCGCAAGTGTGGAGAAAGGGAAATTCATTCGGGGGCTTAATCGATTTTTGATTTCTTGCTGATGGCTTTGGCCAGGAAACTACTACGCAGAACACTCTGCCGGTTGTTTATGGCTAATGGATTTTATCGATTGCCGTGTATTTTTACTTTTATCAGGCAATTATTAAATCGATAGCGAATTGCGACCAGGGGTCCGTAATTGAGTTGGTTATTACATGCATGCCTTGAACTTGATTGCGGAGTGGAAAATGTTGACCCAAAGGGTTGTTTTCGGGGTGGTTTTTGTTTTGGAGCAAGTTTGATTGGATTGGTTTGGTTTAGATACCGAAATTTGGAACACAACGTTGACCCACATAGAGTTAAGTTGTTGGGTGTCGATTACAAGGAGTTCCCCGTTTTAGGGTGGACCTTAATTAACCTTCAATTAGCACTCGCTGGCTGCACAAATGTTCGCCCCCTAAAAACCAAGGCAATCTTCTGATATGCATATCATGAGTCTCCCTTTTTTGCGGGCAATAAAACGAAATGCCGCACATAAATTATGCTCCATTTAATAAAGCGGGTGAGTATATAGCCCCCGACTCCGGAGAAAAAGTTAAGAGCAGTCAGAGAGATAAAGGAAAAGTCGGAGGTAGCAATTCGTTGGCATTTATAATGCTCAACTGTCAACAGGAAAGCGGATGATGATGATGATGATGACTCGACGCAAGTGGCTTCGTTGATGAGCGAGGGCAAAAAATAAAATAAAAAGTCACAAAAGTCACGCAACTCACATTTGAGCAAGTAAAAAGGATCTTCTTCGGCCAGGTTCAAAGTGAACCAGTCGATAAGTCCAAAGCCAGAATGGCATATTTTCCTCTGACTTCCACAGCCACATGTGACGTGACTGGCTTTATGCCCGGACCAATCTGCACTTGCCATTTATTTTTTATTCTTTAAGCTTTAAGCAAGTAATTTGCATAAAATGCGCGACAGACGGAGGAAAACCAGCTCGCGACGAAAGCTAACAAGGATTAAGTAGAGAGGAGAGAGAGAGAGACAGGGAGAGAGTGGGGAAAAGCCGGCGAAAAATGACTTCAGGATGCCATGTGGCGATGGGGAAAACTTACGAGCTGCACAAATGAAAATGAATTTGGGGCCAGAGGAATAATAATGAAGAGGTCGAAACGAACGCAGGACAATGGCTCCTATCCACAGCGAGAATTAAAGAAAAATAATTAATCCGCGAAAAACCCCGCCAGTCCTTTCAGTATACTTTCAATTCTGCAAGTGTATTGCGGAAACTACAACTCCAAGTGCTGTAGCAGCCGCAGAAATTTAATAAGTTATAATACAAAAGTTCGTGATGCTTCATTATGGGAATGCTGACGGCTACACAGGCACAGCTTCCTCATCGCGAACTTTTGCCATCCAATCCTTACTCCTTAGACTGCTTGTGTGTATTCCATTTACCCACATTATGTACTTGATGTATAACAGCGCACAGGTTGCACAAATACAGTGAGCTTTGGGAATTTAAATCCTAATAAAAGTATCAAAATACTTAATTAAGAATTAATTTGCTAAATGCACACGCACATCGGTATAAATTGTAACTAAATGTAAACAATTACCATATCAAATTGTGGCCTTAATCAATTTAAACCCAATTTCACAGTAGTGGCATTAGCACTTTAAAATACTTCCTTATCGGAACAATTATGTAGGTCAGTTGGGTAATCAACTATGGTTTTATCTTTTAATTTTTGTTCAATTAATTACAAAATGCACGGCAGCAGCTATGAAATCTATTTAATTATCAAACTTTAAAGGCAATTTAATATTGCAATTTAATATTCCAAAATTTATATAAATATATATGGAGCATTTAATGCTTCACTAAATTGTATTCAATTTGAATAAAATACTTTTGCTGAGCAACTTTAATGTATTACCATCGCTTTAAATGATATTATATACAAACTTTTAAATGATTTTTATTATTTTTTTAAATATATAAAGATATAGTTACAATTTCTAACGTTTCTTCCCTAAGATTTTGGCACTCACTGTATCTATGGATAAATCCATTTGTATATATATTTATATACATATATGTTCTATTTAGCCACTCAGCAGTTACGTGTGAATATTTGTAAGACCCCACTGATGTTGCCTTTCCAGGTCCTCCAAGTAAACCTGCTGCAAGTGCTTACCCCCTTTTTCATCCTCATTTCCCTACTGTTTTGGTCCTGTTTCTTTTTTTCTTCGACTCTAAGCGACGTCGCATTTCATGCAAATGAAGTTAACTTGCATATGCAAATGAGGTTTGTTTGTTTGTGCGTTACATTTTACGTTTGCAGGGAAATTTGTGCGTGGGATTTTCTCGCTTCTTTGGATTATAAATATTTTTTTTTTCGCGCGCACACACCTGATTTATGACTAATGAATTAATTTTGAATTCGGTTACAATTAACATGAAATTTTAAGCCGCGTCAGGCAAATTCCATATAATCCTTTGCACCTACACACGGCAGGAAGAAATCCTTTCGCACACACATACTCACACTGTGACGTAAATCAACACCGTGTGGGGCAAATGCGATTAGCATTTTATACCATTTAAACACTGTCGCACACACCACCAGACAGAAAACAATGCAAAACGGCAGCGGGGAAAAGCGGAAAACATTGTGACAAAGCTGCTAGAGCCCCACATTTCCCCTCTCTTTCCCGCTCTCCAGCCCCGTCTCTTTCTCCTCTTTTTTTGTTACCCCTGAATGTGTGCATCTCCCTTCGAGCAAACCAAACACAATTACATATTACTTATATGGAGGGAAATGAAAAGGGAACACACAGTTAGAAACGGTTCTCCATGGACACAAAAAAAGGGGTTCGAATTGGAGGTACTCTGTGGAATTAGGAATCTTCTAATAGCGATAATATATAAGTTGTCAAACTTGTAATAATAAAATTATATTAAAATTTAATAACTTTATAATTACCAACTCATGGTTTATAATAAATTAGTTGCTGGCCAATCCATTACCTAGAAAAAAATAAACACATTGATTAATATCCCACTGATTAGAGATATATAAGTAGCGGATTAAAATGGATTATAAAACCTATTAACTATTTATTAAAAAGAGATTTTCCACAAATTCCTGGGCCGCCAAACCACTCTCTAACACCCTATATGTAGAATATAGGGAATAGGAAACCCGCAAGTAGAATGCAAATTGCTCAAAAATCGGTAGAAAAAACAAATGTGCAGCAAAGCGAACAATTGTAATTTAACTGCAGTCAGACTCTAGTTGGCAGCAGGAACCACAACAACAACAGAAGCAGCATCAAATGGCAAAAAGCAAAAACCAGAAAGCAACAACCAGAATTGTGCGAGCCTCAAGTGTTGTATGTAAGCCGCTTTTGTTAGGCAATTGTTTGCCTGCCTGGCTTTCGCAGTGGTTCGTTTTTGAGGGGCCTCCAAACGGGGGGGTTGGCATGCAAAAGGGGGGAGTTAGGCAAATGAAATATCCCTACTGCACACTACACCCTAGCATAATCCACTTTGCCCAGGCAGCATCCCAAATAACAAAACAAAAAAATACAAGGAAAAGCACAATAACAACAAGAAAATCCGGAAGTTACACATACGCCCCGTTGTCTGCGACTCCCTCCCCAAAAAACCCTAACCCCTGAATCTCAGCAGTTTTTTGTCCCTGGTCCCCCATCCAGTTGACAAATGTCACAGCAATGCCATTAAGCTGCACTGCAACAAAAGTTTGTTGATTTATTACAATTTGGTATTCCTGTTTTTGGTTTTAATCTCATCTTATTAAATGTTTAAAAAATCTATAATCTTTTGATAAATTTAATTAGTTTATTAAAAATATTTTTTTTTAATTTTTTATAGAAAGAAAAAATTAAGTAATCATGTATACATACATATTTACACGCGATTTATTGATTTTTTAAAAAGAAAAATTATTAAATTGAAAGATGTTAGCCAAAGATTTTTAAACAAATGCAATGTAAGAATCTAATAATATAAATATACATACTTAAACATAATAAATATTTAAATATTTAAAAAATTGTAATATTAAATTTATTAAATATTTAAATATACATATCTTATTTTAGAAATGAATTTTTTCCCCTGTGTAGGACTGCCTCGCCTCTTTAGCGCGCTTCGCATCCGCTCCACAGCGAGAGACAAATGTAAAACAGCATAAAACACTCGTCATCACTAGTTGCAGTTTGCACCCCCCCCCCCCTCCCCTCCCCTCTAGCACTTTTCCAGCTTTTCCCCCTCCATTATAATGTTCGTGAAAAACTTGACACTTAATTGTCTGTCCATGTCCATGTGCGTCATGTGTTCCCCGCTTCTCATCCGATCCGATGCCATCTATGGCATCTCATCTCGTCTGGCGCCTGTTTCTGTTGTCAATTGTTGCACATTTGCATGGCAATTGGATTGGGCCACTAGAATGGGGAGTGTGTGGAATGCCGGCGGAGTGCCGTTTGGGCCAATGCCCGTTGTTTCATGAGGCGTTCAGTGAAATGAGCCGCCTCTTGGCTAAAAGCTAGTTGAAAACAGCACAGCAGCTCCTGCTCCTTCGCCATTCTGAATTTTCATTTTGCAGCACTTTAAGCCATCATATGAAACATTTCAAGGAAATGCAGATGGTATGTTCTAGGAGGTTTTTCGGGAAACTGGGATCATTTTGAACATATTTAATCTATATTTAAATAAGCAGCATTTAAAATGGAAAAGACTCCCTAGGCTGTTTATTGTTAATGTTGAAATGCTTAAATACTTTGGATCAATTAATTATTATCAGTGCGTAAGTGTTGTAATGTTTTATAAAATTAAATAAAATAAGGATACAACTTATTAGATTTTGACAATTAAATAAATAAATAAAATAATAGAAAATAAATCTAATTATTTTCTAGTATTTATGATTGTAGCAAATAAATAAAACAAATAAAAATGTAATTACTTTAATTTTAAAATCTGATAAACTTTAAGTAAAATTCTGCATTTTTAAAGAGTATTATAATATTTTTGGTTATGCAATACGCATATCGTTTTTACATGAAATAATCATTTCGAGCATATCAAATTTTCCTGGCCGCATATCAAGTTAAAATGGATATTAAATAATGTAAAATCGATCTACGTTATTATTATTTCATATCGATTTTTTTTGGGTGTAAATGATTTAAATTATAAACACATGCAAGTAAATGTACAACATATTTACAGAGATACCATCTCTTCCGATTATTTTTCTTTTCAAGGCACTCAGGTTTATCTCTGTAGCTGTTCCTACATTTATCCACCGGCCACCCATTTGGCGCAATGACGAGGAGCAGCCCTTCCGGTGGCAGGAGATGCAGTGGATGAGCAGATGAACAGATGCACAGTTGCCACAATGCCGCGGGGCATTTGTTTTGGTTGGCGGTTCTGGTTGTGGCTCAGTTCGGTGAGGTCTGTTCTGGGTTGGTTTATTTTTGGGTTCGGCAGCAGTTTCAGCCACCCCAAAAAAAAGGGGGGGGGGGCTGAATGGCGGGAAATGGATAGTGGGTGCAGTACGATTTTTGCCTGGATTTTGCACTTTGCACGGTCTCCGCTAATGAAAATGAAGTCGTAAAAGGGTTTGCCACGTGGCTGGTAATGCGCTACCCCTTTTCTCTCCTGCTCTCTCCCTTCCATTTTCCTTGTTTGCTCCGCTTTCGGAATCCTTTAAGCGCCATTTAGTTTCAACGAGCGCTTAACTTAATGAACACAATGGGCGGAAACCGGTTGAGAATGCTGCGGAAAATCTAATGGAAAATGTTGGAGCTTCCGCTATTTGCTATCTACGTATTCGCAATCCCATTGGAGCACATAATCAGTTTTTAATAGCCCCCCCGTTCCGAAAAAGGACATACATAGATCAACATAGGGAATAGAGCAACAACTAAAAATGCCATTAATGAAATGATGATGACGACGAAGAAAGTTTTGCACGACCCAAACACATAAAACAAAAATTCCCCAAAGTCACAGCAGAGAAAACAAAGACGAATCGGAAGTGGAATGGGGATGTGCACAGTAATAAAATGGATGTGTGTTTCTCTATAGGAAAATGTTATTTATTATCCTTAAATAAAATTGTCACCACAGCTGAAAAATGGAACTCACAGTTTAATATAATTGATTTATTACTAAATTTCTGAATAAATAGATTTTTGGGAATCAGCCATATAAAAATATAGCTGTATCTATTTTTTTTCTGTGTAGAAGCCAAGAACCAGGAAGTGATAGAGCCAAGACTCAGCTGGAAAACGATGAGAAGCAAAAATAAAACATAAAACAAAATGCCCAAAAAATTAACGACAAATTGCGCATCATTAAAAGTAAAGAGGGAGACGACTGGGGAAATGGAAGAGGGAGGGACATGTAGGGGGTTTACGAGGAGCAACAGAAAGAGCCTGCCAAAAGCCAATAATGAAGGCAAACGCACGTTAAGAGCGAAATGAAGCCAAAAGCCCCAAAAGACTGACAGGCAATGAAAGAAGCTTTAAGGGGATGCCTCCAAATTGTAAGGAACAAGGTGAACTTTTAAGGGAGGGAGGGGGAGTGGGTCCTGCGTGGGTGGGTGGAAATTGGGTGGGTGTGGCACCGCCTGCGGCAACACCTGGGCGCAGTCATTTGTTTGATTACAAGCCACGAGAAACAACGACAATGAAGCCAAATTGAGAAGATGGTAAAGTGAAAAAGGGCAGGGGAAATGGAATAGACCCGTCACCTCTCAACCCCTGGTAATGAAAAATATTTGCCCATTCATTTTGTTAATTTAAACAAGTTGATCTAATAAAGATGTTAATAAAAATCGGAAAAAGAGAAATCACAATTAACACGCAAACATTACAAAATACACAATAGTTAAAAAATCGAAAAGAGGCTTATAAGAAATTTAACTTAAATTTCGCATATAAATTACAAATAATATTAAGCTTTAAAATTTTAAATTTTGTTTACCAATTTAGCTGAATTCTATGAACTTTTTAGTCAAAAGAAAAAAATATTTATTTGTTTTCCCAATTAACTTAATGAAAAATAAAAAAGACCGTAGCTTTTCTTTAAAAAAAAAAAGAAAAATTAAAATAAGTAAAGGGATTTCAAATTAAACAAAAACAGTTAGGTTAAACAATTTAAATATTTTTTATATGTATTTATATTTATTAATACGATTTTTAAAAGATTAAGAGATAGAGATTTTTATAAAATACTAAATAAAGTTAATAAATGTTGTTTGGGGATATATTTTAATAAAAATATGTATTTTAATGCTTCATACAGACTATCAAAAATACACTCAATATTCCTATTATTTTAAGTGCACTTCGATTTATTATCAAGTATTTTTTTCGCGGTGCAAACAGCTTAGTTTTAGCCAGAGACGGCGCTTAATTGCCCGACAATGCAGCTGCCCCGAAAACACACGCAGTAACTCACATCCTTCGGTGAAGATGGCCCAACCTCATTTACGAAAACTGACAGGCGCCAACGTCAAACCCTTTGCTCGCTCCCCCTCCGTTACCCCTCCGCTTCCCCCACCCAAATCCTGGCCACAGAAACCCCCTGTTGCCACCATAATGACTCACTCACTTTGTGGCAACGGAGTTTACCAACTGCAGAGGAGTCGGGTCTCGCTGCTCTTTTGCCAGTTTGTATTTTGTTTTTTCCCCAGTTTTGTATTTTTTTTTTCCTTTTTTGGGAGGTGTGACAAGCCACCGGCTCAGCTGAGGGAAGCGTGTCCTGTATCCCATATCCTATGTACCCATATATCCCAAGTCTCGTGTCCTGGCACATGTAACATGGTGTTCCCTTCGCTTTTTTTGTTGGGGATAATTTTAATTGGTTTCCAAAGCATCAAGTGAAAAATGAAAATTTTGTGGCCAACAAAAAAAATTATGTTTAACATGGCCAACACGAAAGTCTCATTAAAAGTCGTTTCAACTTGTACACGGATGACAACAAATTGCCACAAGGCATGATTATTTGATGGTTAACCACAGAAAACTGAATTTTCAACAAAAGAAAATTTAAGTAACGGAAAACAAATCATTTAACTATTTAAAGTTTTTTTTGTGAGCATTTAATTTTTGGTGATTTCTTTTTTAATCATATGATTATTTGATGGTTAAGTAAAATCATAAAATATTTTGAAGTTTTTTTTATGTAATTTTTTTTTTTTTTTTGATTTTTTATTTAATCATATCTTCTTAAATCTTTCCCCACCGAATTTCACTTTTATTTTTCCCTGTAGTCATGCTAGACGGAACATTTTAATTAAATTCACACAAAAGAGCCACTGAAGCTGTAATCGAGATATTTGAAAATGACATTTAAGCTATTTGCACAGCAGCTATGTAAGATTTTTAAAGTGAAATTGTAGATTACTGTGGTTTTTTTTCTTCGTAATTCATGTTATGACATCGTTTGCAATGGATTTTCCTTTTTAATAAATTTCCGAGAGCCACAAGCTTCTGGTCCTGGTCATTTTAATCAGCATTTTTTCACTTGGCCGCAGCATTTTTTATTTTTCGCTCCGATGTCCTGAAAGTGACCGCCGCAGTGGCAGCTATTTAACCGCCCACCGACTGCCACGCCCCCTTTCCTTGACCGAACTTTGTACACACCGCACTTTGTTATGTTTTGTTTGCCTTTGCCTTGCTCTCGGTCCTTTTGTTTGCACTTCTCGTGATTTTTCTCTCTCTGTGTATTTAGTTGTTTTTCCTTCCTTCTTTTTTTTGGATTTTTTTCCACCAGCTGCTGCGGTGAAGCTGTGGCTCAGTTTTTAATCAAAACATAATGTAAAAAGGATGCAAAATACACAAGGAAAGTGGCAGGCACTACCCAACAAAGTCCATCATTCCATCCCATTCCCTCCCCGCCGGCCGACTTCTAAAAAGTGTTTGCCCTGTCGCTGTTGTTTTGTGTGTCGTCCATTATTCAAAGCATAATGTCACAATAAACGTAAAAGGTGCAAAATATGGCCCAAAGGCAACAAGCAAAAGCAAGTGCCAACAATGGGAAAGAGCAGTGACAACACAAATATACAGTACAACTTCGCTAACTCAAAGTTTTCACGTGTTGATTGCAAGTTTTTCATTTGGCTGATCTTTCGACTTTGTGAAAACTGAACTCTTAAGACCAAAAATTATTTTTGTAAGCCAACAAAAAATGTATTCATTATTTTTTTAAAACATTTTTGCTTGATTTTGGCGATTTAATTTAGTAACTCCAATATCTAATAGGCTAAAAAAATTAATGTTTTTACTTATTTAATTCATTTTATTTGATTGTTTGATTGAAGAAGATTACAATCTTACTTAATACAAAATTAATTAACTTTTTATGCTATTTACATAAAATTAATTAAAAACCTAAATTTATTTATTGTTTTCTTAAAGATTGTAAGTTGATTTTGGCGATTTAATTTAGTAACTTAAATATTTTATAGGCTAACATAATTAATATTCTTATTACAAATATATTTAAATCTCCATCAATTAAAAGACAGTTTTTAAGTACACTTTAAGTAATTCAAATTATTATTATAACTTAGTTTTAAGAACCATTTCATTAAAAACTCACCATGAAGACCAAAATATATTTTCTAAACTTATATTTTATAACTAGTTTGGGTTTCGGACATTTCACTGTAGTTACAAAAGAGAGTTACAACAAAAGAGCCACCGTAATAGCAGCACAACAACAACAACGGCAACAACAACAACTCAACTTAATAACACTTTGCAGTTGTCGCTGCCCAGGGCAATCACCCGGTACTTCCTCCATCCCAACCCGTGACCTCCTCCCGATTGGAGGTTCCTCCATTTAGAGCTGGACTTGGACTGCATAAATTTCGAAGGCAGAGTAGCTGGGAAGGAAAAAGTTGATCACATCCCCTTCTCTCCCACCTTTCTCCTTGCCGCAATTGTTGCATGCCCGTCATTCAGTCAGTCACTCAAGCTGCCAGTCATTCAGTCAGTCAGTCAGTCATTCGTGTGTCCATGAGCATGGATAAAAGCGTCAACACAAATGACCCGCTGGCAACTTGATTCTCGGGCATTTTAACGGAATTTTAAGCACCTTGCAGTGGACCACTCGGAAATTGAATCTTTCGGATGCCAATTCATAGGATGCACTTTTTTGGTAAAACATAAATATTTTGAATGTGAGTTAAGGGTAAAAAACACAGGTAAAAAACAACTTTAGGTTTTTAGTTTTTAGTAAATATCTAGAGGTATAGGTACAGGTATATAAATACAAATAGTATTTCATGTAAAAACGATATGCGTATAGCCTAACCAAAAATGTACATGCGCATATCGATTTGACGGGGACATGCTTTTTTTGTCTATATATATATTAAACTATGTAACTGTATACTAAAACGGTTCTGGGCACTTACAACCTAATTTGCCATTCTCTTCAGAAGAAGAATTGCTCAAGACGGAGAACCACTCTAGTCATTAACCCGTAGAGAGTGTGCTCTAATCGCTATCTTTTATCTGTCTCTCTGTCTTCGGCTACCTGAATTGGTTCGCGTAATTTGCCTTTTGATAGCCCGAGGTCCACCATCTCGGCACAAGTTGTTCCACATGTTTGTCACGTGTGGCGAGTGAACTCAATTACCCTCGCCCTCCCCTCTTCTTTGTCATCCGAAGAACCCCTCCTGCTCCTCTGGCAACAGCTATCATGGAGAAAGCACTTCACAAATTGAATGCAGCGCGAGAATTAGAGAAGAAGAGAATTGGAGAGGGCACACGAAGCACTTCCGCAGCTATTTTCCCTGCTTTCCTCGAGCGAACATTTGTCGATTGTTATTTGGAAAATGTCAAAGGCACTTGATGTTGATCACTGCCCTGCAAGAGATCATCCGATGCACTGAGAAAAATCTGCTGATATGAAGTATGCACCTCAATTTGACTGTTTTGTAGTTTTTCAAAAGAGGTGACATTTTCAAGAAATGTATTTAAAAGATAATATTTCTATGAAATCTTTACCAAAAGTACCTAAATAATATTTTTAATTGGTTGTTTATGATTGGAAAAGTGTACAACCTTACTTAATGAAGAATTTTTAAGAACCTACCTATTTTGAAATTATAAAATCCTTAAAATATATTCAAAGGTATCCCTTTTCCACATCCTAATTGCCTGAAATCTGATACCTTTTCTATGATAATGATATATTATAATCTATCAATCTAAATCCCTCAATTCCCTTCTTGGCATTAGTGTTTTTCAGTGCCTGGTTGTAAATCAAACGAGTGAGCGAGCCAGCGAAAATAGAAAAAGGGGCCTGGATGCGTTGCACTTGCCTCGACATCGCCATCGCCGTCCCGTTCCCACTCTCTGAGGCCAAATGATGGCCTCTCGCTCGCTCCGCTTTTAATTATAGCCACGTCGTCTGCGAAGCGGAAGTTTGTTTAGGATATTTGGCATTGTGTGCTGGCATTTTACAAGCTCATGCAGCTGCCTGCATTCATATGGCGCCGTCTCTTCAGATTCCCTGACTCTCCTGACTTCCCTTTCCCTGCCCCACCGACTCTTCGGAATATCTCTGCCCCATTTGGAGACTATATATCCCAGGCATCCGAGAGAGTCCATGATGCGAATTATTCAAATAGCTCGCGCCTGCCTTTGGAGCGGTCTGCATGCGGGCCATACAGCTCGACGACTTTGGCATACAAATTAGATGCAGCGATAATCGACTATTCAGGTTGACTGCCTCAGTGCCATCCATATCCATCCCAAGCCCCTGCAACCAACCAACCAACCAAGCACCTCACCCACCCAAAATGCACACACGCACTGGCTGCGAAAAAGCTTACCTGTCACGGGTTTTAGCTCTTGAGCGCCTTTAAAGTGAATTTTTCAGTCCAAAATAATCCCTTCTTTGATATGTTTTGCCGGTTGTAGCTGCAAAAGAACAATTTTCCAGATACGATTTTAGTTTTTCGTTTCTTTTTGGCGAAACAAATTTCAGTGACATAAATTCAACATGAAATTAATGTTAATCCTGCTAAAGCAAAGGGGAAAATGTCGCAGACAGCAACGTGTATACGCAGTAAAAGAAACTTGAGGCAAGTTTATACGAAAACTGCATTAATGTTGCAAGAGAATGTGAAAATATATGTACCTAAATGTGTAGAAATATGAGGTGCAATTTGATTTTATTGCTCATTCAAAATAAGAACCATATTAGATGAATTTCTTTTGATTAGTTATTTAACAGTTTGAAATAAAAATAGAAAAAAATAAGAAAAGGTATTTAAAAATACATAAACTTGTTCAAGGTAATGATATTATTGGAATAAATTATTTATACTTGATTTGTAAGATACCCAATTACTGAAACAGTCAAAAATCTAAAATATTTTCCTAATTCAACCGTAAACAAAAATAATTCCATTACAGAAATTGCTTGCATTTGAAATGGGATTATCCTGTAAATGTTAAGATGTGACTTCTATAAAAATTCACCGCATAAACTGTTGTAAGATAAATGTACTTTTTGATTCCGTGTCTAGACTGAGGACAAGTTTTCTATGCCAAATGCTGCCATAAGGCAAGAGAAAGGAAAAGAGCGCAAAAGGGCGACGGCAGCGCAAAAACTTTTGCAGCGCAATAAAAAGCCGCACAGAAATCAAAAATCAGGAGTGGAAACTTGCGGGCCAACCCCACGAGATGGGAGTTGGAAACTCGGCAATAAGCAACAGCAACCCAGCGAAAACCACCCATCAACCCACCCAGCGAAAACCACCCAGGCAGCAGTGCAACCACCCCCTCCCCCTTTAACCACCCACTTTTGGGGGTGGCAGTTTGGCTATTTGCCTTTTGCGAAGGACGCAGGAAGCAAAAGGACGCTGCGCGGAGCGTATCGCGTCTGGATCAGAAATTGCAGACGGGCCTAATGGGATAAACTAGGTGTAGCACACACACAGCTGGAGCCAAAATAATACAATTTGTCATGTGGAATATTGTAAAAATCATATTTTGGGGAAATAAATCACTATTAGAATTTTTTGAAAAATAAAAGTATTTAAAAACTTTTGATTTAATCCTAGATATGTAAAAATCTGAAACATATGCTTGTTCTATTTTTATTTTTACTTTATAATAGCTGACTTATAAGATGGAAACCTCATTTATAAAAACTTAAGTGAGACGAAAGATAAAAATTTAAAAAAAAACATTTTTTAAAAAAAAGTTTTAAGATTATTTTAAGATTCATTTTCAAAACATAAATCCTTCGAAATCTATATAAATCTGTAATATCTTATCTTAACAACTCTTTTAAACTCAAGGATATTCGGTTTTAGTAATATGACCCCATCTGTGGATTCAGCTATAATCCCAGACAGTCGTGTGACAAATTTCCCGATGGCACTAGAGAAAATACTACGCGCATAAAAATGCATAAATGGAAAACAAGAAACCTGCAAATTGTAGTGTTCGTGTGGTGTAGGGAAATTTGCATTTCCACTTCATCGAAATTCGATGGCTCGAAATAACCCCACACACACACACACAGACGGATAGAGAAGCCACCCACACATAGACAGCCAGACAGGCGCCAACTGGAGGGTGGAAAACCGGCTTGTTTTGCCGGCGAAAATGCGTAAAATAACGGCAGTTGGAGTGCTTTTCCAGATTTTACTCACCGGCCAGTTTTTTATTGTTTCTCAAAGTCTTGGATGATAAACTCCAAATTATGATCAGACTTTTGGTTTTTAGTCTCGTTTGTTTTTCTTCACCACTTGGTATTTTAATTTTAATATTTTTCTCTACTTTGTAGCATTAGTTGCTGCGAATATTGTAGCACGGCACACACACTGACGCACACGCGCAGATAAACACAGAGCTTGATGTCCCGTTAGAAAAGCGCCGCACTCACGAGCCGCGACGTCACGTCCGAACGAGTCCGAATTTTCCGCGGGAATGACGTAGAGAAGTCGATTTGAAAATTCATCTGAATATAATGTGGCCAGTCCTGTTTGGACCGGATTTAGCTGAATTCTGTACTGTTGGCTTTTGGTGGTGTTTTTTTCGGTTGCAATCAAGGTCTTACATTTTATAAACTTTAAATTATTTACTAGTTTTAGCTCAGACACAAACCAGTACGTGTTGTAAGCACAAATAACACAAAAATATTAAGGGAGTTCCTGTAATTAACTAAATTATTTCTTCAGCTTTCCTTAATATATTTTTTTTTATTTATTCTATTTTATTTTAAGACATAATATTATACATGCTATAATTTTTTAAGTTAAAAATAACATAAACTATATACAGCAGCTGAATTTAATTTTAAACTTAAATTTAAACTTTTAAATATTTTTACATTCTGCAGATATGTTTCGTTGATTTATTAAGCTCTCCAAATTAATGATTTATTTTTCAGAATTTAACAAAACATAAAACCAGAAAACTAAGGAATCCCCCTATTATATTAGTATTTTTACATTTCCATGGTATTTTCCAGCAATCCAGGTGAAGCCCGTTCCTTCAGGAGGATTTCAACCGAACCCCAAACAAAACGCGCAATTGCCTTTGATCGGAGATAAACCACGTATTTTTCACAGCCCAGCGATGACGGAAGCGCCGCCCAAGAAGCGCAATGCCTGCGTCATCGTGCTGGGCGACATTGGACGCAGTCCACGGATGCAGTACCATGCCCAGAGCCTTCTGGAGGAGAACTACCACGTGGACGTGATTGGCTATCTGGAGACGAGGCCGCTGGAGGCACTTACCCAACATCCGCGCTGCCGAATCCACGAGCTGACGGCCGTTCCGGTGACCAATCTCACGCCTAAGCTGCGGCTACTCTTCAAGGCCTTCTGGCAGACGCTCAGCCTCCTGATGGCCCTCATCTCGATAGGGCGACCCAGCTTCTTGCTTGTCCAGAATCCCCCGGGGATTCCCACGTTGATCGTGTGCTACCTCTACTGTGCCGTCAGCCGAACCAAACTGGCCATCGATTGGCACAACTACACCTACACGGTGCTGGCCCTGGGGATGTCCAACGGGGAGCAGAGCCTGCTGATCCGACTGGTGAGGCGACTGGAGCGATACTTTGGCTCCAAGGCGCACACGCACTTTTGTGTGACGCGGGCCATGCAGGAGGATCTGCAACAGAACTGGGGGATTGGGTATGCCATTGGTTTAACCACCCAAAGATAGTCAAATACTAATTTCTAACTCGATTTTCCAGGCCCGTTAAAGTTCTTTATGATCGTGCGCCCTCGCAGTTTCATCCCATCGACCTGCCGCAAAAACACGAGCTGTTCCTGAAGCTGGCCAGGGATTACCCCCAGTTTCAGGCCAAGGAAACCGGCCAGTCCGATGTGCTGGAGGCCACCGCTCTTACCCAGAAGCTGGCCAACGGCAGCGTGCAATACAAACCCCAGCGACAGGCGGTTCTCGTTTCGAGTACCAGTTGGACGCCGGATGAGGACTTTGGAATACTTCTGAAAGCTTTGCAGGCCTACGAGGAGACGGCGCAAGCGGAGCCCCAGGTGTATCCTTCGCTGCTGTGCATAATCACTGGAAAGGGACCGCAGAAGGAGCACTATGTGGCGGAAATCGAGAAACTGGAATGGCAAAAGGTGTCGGTCATCACGCCCTGGCTGGAGATCGAGGACTATCCCACTGTGCTGGCCAGTGCCGATCTGGGCGTGTGCCTGCACTGGAGCACCAGTGGTCTAGACCTGCCCATGAAGGTGGTCGATATGTTCGGAAGCGGCCTGCCTGTTTGTGCTTACGATTTCAAGTGGTGGGTAATCCCTGTGATTATAGTTAGCCTCTAGAACTAACTCACATTTTCGTTTACAGCCTGGACGAGCTGGTGAAGCACGGCGAGAATGGCTTTGTGTTTGGGGACCATGTTCAGTTGGCCGAGCAGCTGAGAATTTGGTTCGAGCATTTCCCAAAAAATCCGAGTATCCTGGAGACGAGAGCCGGCTTTCAGCGCAGTCTTCAGGAGTTCCAGGAATTGCGATGGCGCGAGAGTTGGCGATCTATTGCGGCTCCCGTGCTGGAGGCATTTCTCTAGGGCATTTTATGTTGTTTTCTTTAAAAAACACTTGACAATTACACGTTAAGACAGACGTTCTGCAATTACTTATCGCTTTTCTTATGCTAGTTGCTAACAGTTCAATGTGCACAAGGGGCTCAACACTTGCTCATGCAGATATATATATATTATCATTTCATTCTGCAGAGCTAAAATATTTATTTGTAATCATAATTTATAGTTAAAACTTAATGCTAACAACACGGATGGATCTTAAAATTTAATTAAATGTATTTATATTTGCCTATTAATTTCGTACTAATGGTGTAGATACAATTTTTGGAATATTCATATATATATATTTACACGGTTTAAAAATTAAAGAATTTTAATAAACAGGAAATATTTAAATTTAAAACAATTTTAGAAATTGCATTTTGAAGTGAATGGCAAAAACTAAGAAGAAGCTTGTCAGCTGACTTATTGTCTCTGCTAGAAATTTTTTAGTGTGTACTGTACATATATAACGCTGTACACAATAGGAAAATTCTGAATAACAACAACAAAAAACTAATGGAGACGTTTTTAAAATAAACAAATCATAATTAATACAAAAAAGTTAAGTTTTTTTATTTATGAAATAACGAGATATTTAAAAATAAAAACATGTTCCATGTTTCACCGTTCCATTTTCATCCACGCTATTTCGCGCCAGAGGGTATTTTGGTCACACGACGGTCACACTGAAAAACCACTTCACCCGGCTGCACTAAACAATTTTAACAAAAATTCACTAATTAATTAAATTCCTGCTGCCATGGCCACCCAATGTCGCATCTGTGGCGAGCAGATCTTCACGCCGCATCCAAAGAACATTTTCGAAAAGCGCAACCATCGCATTCGAACGGCCATCGAGCAAATCACGGGATTGGAGGTGGCGTCGCTTCCATTTGGTGTCTTGAATTATTTAAAAAATCGGGTTTTTCAGATTCGCCTGGAGGGGCTGCTGCCCCAGCACATCTGCTCCTGCTGTCTCCTGGACCTGAGCCAAGCCATTGCCTTCCGGCAGCGATGCCTGAAGACCCACGAGAATCTACACCAGAGGTACCCCAACAAAACCACCACCTCCTCATCCCCCACAAAAGTGGTTGCCAAAAAAGTGGCTGCCCCAAAGGGCAACGTGGAGACTGTGCAGGTGGATTGTGATCCACTGTTTAAGCGGGAAGTTCAGGAGGATATGAGCGAGGCGGAGGAAGATAAGGAGTTCCTGGACGAGGATAAAGAGTTCTTAGAGGACGTGAAACCCGTCATCAAGCAGCCACCGGCCAAGAGAATACGACGTGAGGAGCAAAAGCTGCCCAACAGTCAATCTCCACGTGTCATGGTCAAGCGTCTCCGTGTGCCGGAGACCAAAAAAGCCGAAAGTCCACCACCAGTGCGTCGGGAGCCTGGTCGGCGGGTCAGAAAGCGACGACCCAAGCCCAAGGTCGATCGGTCGATCAAGCGTTATGTGTGCGACCAGTGCGGCTGGTCCTTCAACGACCACAGCAACATGAAGGACCACAAGTTGCGGCACTTTGCGGAGAAGTATTCATGCGACGATTGCGGTCGAAAGTTCTACACTTTGCCACTGCTGCGGCTGCACATACGAGTTCATCACAAGGGCGAGAAACCGTATGTCTGCAAGTTCTGCGGCATGGGATTCGCAAATAGTCCCAGCCGCTGTCGGCATGAGCGGTAAGTTTGGTCGTCCTCCTGGTAACTAACCCATCTAAATGCCTGTGCCCTTTCACAGTCAAGTGCATCCAAACGAACTGACCCATGCATGCCGCATCTGTCATAAACGTTTCAACAGCGAAAAAGGTCGATCCAAGCATGAGGAGGGGCACAAAAGCGACCAGCCGGATGTCTTTCTGTAAGACCACCTTACGATTAATCCGAAAGATTCAAAACAATAAAAGTATTCTTTCGCAGATGCCTTACCTGCAATAAGGAGTTCAAGGAGGGACAGTTTTTGCAGCGGCACTACACCACCAAGTACCATCGCAAGCGGGAGAATATGCTGGTGGAAGGCACGAAGGAGGAGTTCCAGTCGGATGGAGATCCTGAGGAGGATCCTGGATACATGGAAGAAGGACAGGCAGAAATGGAAGACAGTCAGGCCGAAATGGACATCCTTCTGGAGGACACCGCCTATGATCAGTACGAGAACAGCGAGGCACTTTTGGACGAGGAGGAGGCTATCGAGGATTTCAACAATTACGAAACCATCATAGAGGAGCTGTACACTTAACTTTTGGCGCAAAAATATTACGTACGTGGCGCCAAATATTTACAAATGCGAGGGATGCAGGCTATCTAATTATTCGGTTTGAAGAATTTTTTTTAACCAGCAAATGTGCCAGCACCATTTTTTACGTGTTTCAAATATGGTCGTGGGGTACTATTTGTTATACAAACAATTATGCTAACTGATTATGATTTTGAAATAAAAGTATAAGTAAATAAAAACTCTAAGCTGATATTTATCAAATGAATTTTGTCTTATTATTATTTGAATTAGATAGTATAAGGTTTTGAAAAACTGGTAGTATTTAATAAAAAAAATTTTTTTTAAATCTTACGTGGAACTAATTCCGTATCCCTGGATTGATCAAAGAAAAAACAGTTATGTTTATGAAGACGATCTGGCAACGTCAAAGGCACAAAAAATCTCTGAAGCACAATTTTAAAGCGATTTTATAATATTTTACGGAGTTAAAGTGATCAGCAAACGGGTTTAAGTGTCTCTGTCCCTTCCTAGGCATTCTTTGATCATGTTTTAGTCGAAAACATTGAAAATCCAGAAATAAGATTGAATGCTACCTACATTTGTCCTAATTGGCCAACAATTTAATTTAATACTTATGTATTTAGTATCGTAAAAATGGCTGTCCAGTGCCGACTGTGTGCTTTGTATTTCTGCAAATTGAATCCCATGATAATATTCGACCGCGGACTTCTCGCCAAGATCAAAGATCTGACCGGAAAATGGGTGAGTTTCTGGTTTCACTACATTCCCCGTTATCTCAATTCCTAACCATTCACAGTTACATGATGAGGAGCACCTGCCACGTCACATTTGCCCATCATGTCTGAATGAGTTGAATATATTCTCTGATTTGAGGCAGACCATTCAACGAAACCACAATAGACTGAAGTTGGAAAAAGAAACTATTTGTGTTCAAGATCTGGTGTCTCATATGTCAAGTACGGATTCAGAAGAGGGTATCTTTTGTGACCTGGGAGAATCAGAGGAATCCTTTGACATTCCAAGTGCCGCCAATTCAACAGAATGGAAACTATCTAACTTGGGAAGTCTAGCATCTCTAGATGTCGACGATCTCAACAAAAGTAAATATGAGGAAAATAAAAGGGATCCAGAGCCAGAGAACTATGATTGGTCCAATTTAAACAACTCAGATCTACTTAAACCAGAAGAAGCTTCTCACTACAACTAGAAACTGTTTGTTCAGGAATCTGAAACATATGCACAAAACATGTTTTCCCCTAAAAAATCTAAAGTATCCAAATTTAAGTATCAAAATACGAAGACATCTGAAAGTGATGGAGACTCTGAGAACTATGGAAAATGGAAACCATACAAGTTAGATAATAAAAGGACTCAACACAAGTCAGTTACCAACCAATTTTCAAAAAATGTTAAAAAGGCTGTAGCTGAGACTTCTGTGGGAACAGAAAATGTTGTTCGCAAAGCTAATTTTAAATACCCCAATGAAGGGGAATTTATTCAAATTGAATCTAAGTTGTCGCTGTATAAAACTAGAATTACCTATAACACCAAGAAAAAACATCCTCCATTGAATCTGGAAGACGAATATGATTAGAAATTTGTGTTCCAAAAAACAATCAATTTAGTGCGTTAATGTTTTTTTGTAACTGGATTACCTTTCGTTAAGTTTACCTATATACGCGTTACGTACATATATTTGAAAAATTTCCTTTTTTGAACTGGTTTTGGCATTGAATTGTCTTTTGTTTTTCATATTATATTTAAAATGTAATATATAATTTAACACAGACATTTATCTTTCACAATGAACATTTGTATGTAATTTTTTTGAAAATACATACTTAGCCTTTCAACCAAAATTTCTTTCCTTGGTTAAATAATAAAGAGTTGAATTTTAAATTTGCCGCCATTAACAGGCATTCACCCAGACACGCAGCCACCGCAAAATCTGGGAATGGTTAAAATACAAATAATAACAGTGTGGAAAGGGATGCACAAACTCAAGTAAAGCCGAATTTACGCGGAAATAATAATTAAAATATAATAATAATAATGCCGCCGCAATGCCGGTTATGTGGGGATATAATATACACCAAAGACCCGATTAATATATTCACAGGCCCCAGTGAAACTACCAAGCACATCGCTTTGCTGACGGGTCTTTCGGTGAGTATCAATGTCAAAAGTATAATTTGTATGTTAAAAACATTGCGTTTCATTCTAAACAGCTCAGTGACGAACTCAATTTGCCTAGAAATATGTGTGAGTGCTGTCTTCTAAGCCTAAAAAGTGCGATAGCCTTCCGAGAGCTCTGCATTAAGACCAACAACAAACTAACAGGAAATCTAAAGTCGTTGAAAACTGAAGATGAGAGGGATTTGAATGATCCCCTAAAGAACATACCAAAGGTAGAGACAATAGGGAAGGATGCGGAAGACGAGGAGGTAGACATAGCCGAAGAGGAATCGGATTATGAGGAAGAAGAATTCATTGATGAACTGGAGAACTACTATGCAAAGTACACTGAAGAGCAGGATGAGTTCGTGGACATCGATGAGGAGATTCAGGAAGATAATGAGGAGATTCAGGATAATAATGAGAAGTTGGAGGTAGATGAGGAGGAGGAGGTAGACGAGGATGAGGACTGGACACAGGGAGATGAGGATTCAGATTCAGATACTAATGACGACGACAGTGTGGATGATTCAAGGCCCAAAGCAGCACTCCAATCTCCAGTAACGAAACGAGTCGGAAAAGACCAACCGAAAGGAAATTCCGCAAACTCCTTGAAAAATTCCAAAAACGAAGAGAACTCCCTTCCCATGGAACCGAAAAAGAAACGAAAGAGGTACAAAGGCACTAAAACCTATGTCTGTGATCACTGCGGCAGGAAATTCAACGACAAGGGCAACCTCAATATGCACGTTTTGCGCCACACCGGCGTCCGTCCATTCGAGTGTCCGGAATGCGGACAAAAGGAGTTCAATAAGTACATCCTGAACATTCACATTCGGGTGAAACACCGCGGAGAGAAGCCCTACGCCTGCAAATATTGCGATGAAAAATTCGAGACCAGCATCAAGCGAACTCGCCACTCAAGGTAATTGTTAAGTTCTGGGATTCGAATTTCTTAATATCTTTCAATTATTACCCTTCAGGAGGACTCATGAAAAGCATAAGATAAAGCCAAAACCTTATGAGTGCTCTGCCTGCGACATGCGGTTCGAGTTGCCATCTTTACTGACGAAGCACGAGCAAGTTCACACTGGGGAACGTAACTTTTCGTAAGCAATACCCAAGATTATCATTAATATTTTTTTTTCACATATAATGTTATCTTAGTATTTATACCAAAATGATTTTGGTTACAATAATAAACTCAAAAATAGGGTCTTTTCAAAATAGTCAAACAAAAACCTCCATATACTCTCAGCTGATCCTTTATTTGCTTCCACAGGTGTGAATTATGCAACAAGTCCTTCACCCGCAGCGGCAACCTCAAGACCCACTTTCAATCAATGCAGCACAAAAATAATGAGTTCGAAGCGAAACGTAAACCCAAGCCACAGCGAAAAATAATAATAATTAATAACCCAAAGTTGGCTGTATAGTGTTAAGTTTGTCATTCACCCGGCTTCGCGTGCGAATGGTTATCCATTCACCACAAAGGTCAACAATATTTTATAAACAAAACAACAGCTGCTTGAATAAAATTTCCCAACCAAATTAGAGAAAAATAAATAAAAAATAAGTTTTTAAGATGTCGATGAAGTGTCGCATTTGCGGTTCGTTGGTGGAGTACGGCAGGAAACTCTTTGATATTGACGGCGTGGGCCATCTGCAAAACATTCTCAGCCTGACGGGTGTTTGGGTAAGTTTACCTACTTGTATGTGGAACGCTTTAGTAATTATGGTCCATGTTCGATTCCAGTTAATTAATAAGCCCGGGGTGCCCTCAACGATGTGTCTATCCTGCCTGCTTGACTTAAATGCAGCAGTCGCCTTTCGCCAACGGTTAATCAGGACGAACCATTCTTGGTTGGAGGCTCAAATCGACCTATCGAATAAAAAGGATCGCGAGCCCGGAAACATTTTAAGTACTATTCAAGATGATCTTAAGGGAAGTATAGCACCTGTCAGTTCTTCAAAAAAGACAAGGATTTCCGTAAGAAAAAAAATCACACCTTTGCGCTACAGAAAATCGGATAAGTTGCCATCCAATGCGGTAAATGAAGAAGACTTCATATTGTCTTCCGCTCGAGATCCCTCAATTGATCCTCCTTGGTGCCAAGATCTCATAAGAGTGAAAAACGAACCCCTGCTATCGGACACAGAACTGGAGGATACCAGAATAGAGCAAGAAAACCCCGAAGATCAGCCTTTAATGAGGGTTATAAATGGTAGCCAAGATCTCATAAGGGTGGAAAACGAACCTCTGCTATCGGACACTGAGCTAGAGGACACCAGAATCCAGCAAGGAAATGCCGATTATCAGCCTTTAATAAGGGTAAGAAATGTCAGGCCACCAAAAAAACGGGATGGAAAGAACGGACGACGTCCACGAAAGGTCCAGCAATTATGTTATATCTTGTGCGATCAGTGCGGGGCAGCATTCACCGAAAAAGGCGACTACGAAGAACACCTTTTGCAACACTCCAGCTTTAAGCAGTTCCAGTGCGAGGAGTGCGATCACCGGGAGAACACAGCTCACCGGCTCAATTTGCACGTGCGGATCAAGCACAGTGGCGAACTGCCTTACATGTGCAGGTTCTGCGGCCAGAGTTTCGACAGGATTATGAAGAGATTACGACACGAACGATACCACAAGGAGATCCTTCCTACTAGAGTCTTAACAAAACATTCCTAAGTTATGTAACCATATTATGAGTAAATATTTTATTATATCTTTAGAAAGAAATACAATGTGGATAAATGATTTTAAAAATGCAGTAAAGTTCAGTTTTTCAATGCTAAACTAAAAAACTTTTTTTCAGTGTTAAATTTGCTATTCCCATAAATGTGCCGGGATTTTTTTGCCATTCACCAAAAAAATGGAAGGTGGTAAACATAAGAGAAGCCTCAAATTGTTTACTAAAACAATATAATTTGTTTAAAAGGATAAAAAGGAGCGGAGATCATCGAAATGGCCACGCTGTGTCGCACATGTGGCCAGGAGGCGGAGCATGCCAAGACACTCTTCGACAGGGAAGGCAGCAACGTCCTGTGCAACATCCTAAAACTGACAGGCATTTTGGTACGCCTTCCTACAAAAAGGGGAAAATTCTTAATAACAAAAATAATTCCAGTTCGGTAATCACCCCGGAGTGCCCACAAAGATCTGTTTCTCCTGCGTGCTGGACCTCAACTATGCCGTCGCTTTCCGGGAGCGTTGCATCAAGACCAATATCTCTTGGTTCAACGATCCGAATAAATCAGAGCCTTTGTCCACTGTCACTGCCGATGAGAAGGGCATTAGCAAAGGGAAACCTGTCCCTGCATACAAGCTCTTTGGGCAGGGAAAGATAATACCAATACGCAACCAGAAACTGGATACAATTTCGACCAAAACCATAGGGGACCATACATATCCCTTGACCGCTCCTGAATCCCCATTGGCTGAACTCGAGGATCCCCTGAGGTGCGAGGACCCTGTCTACATAAAGGACGAGCCCCTGCTTTCAGATGAGGAGCCTGAGCAAACCAGAAGTCAAGAGCGGGAGGAGATACAGTCAGATGAGGAGTTACAGCCAGATGAGGAGATACAGCAAGATGAGGGGATACAGCAAGATGAGGAGATACAGCAAGATGAGGAGATACAGCAAGATGAGGAGATACAGTCAGATGAGGAGCAGTTAGAGGATAATGAGGAGGATATAGTCGAAGATGAGGAGATATTTGAAGATGAGGATATACAGGAAGATGTGGAGGAGTTACTGCAAGACGAGGAGGAGTTAGAGGATAATGAGGAGGCGATAGTTGAGGATGAGGATATAAACGAAAATGGGGAGGAGGTACAGCAAGACGAGGAGGATTTTGAGGAGGAGGTACTAGAAGATGATGAGTGGTCACTGGATGATGATGACCTCAACATCAATAACGTCAAAATGTATGATTCAAGTACACTCCAATCTCTAGTACCTGAAGTCCCCGAAGCAGAATACCCTGAACGGCAATCTAATGGAAAGATAAAAAACTCCACCTCGAGTTCCAAACGAAAAAGGAAGAAAAGCGCAACGATCTATGTCTGCGATCACTGCGGAAAGCAAATGAATGACAAAGGCAACCTCGACACCCACGTTCTTCGACACACTGGCGTCCGGCCATTCGAATGCCCAGAATGCGACCACCGGGAGATCAATAGGTACACCCTAAACATTCACATTCGAGTAAAGCACCGCGGAGAAAAGCCCTACGCCTGCAAATACTGCGATGAGAAATTCGAGACCAGCATCAAGCGAACTCGCCACACAAGGTAACTACATCTATAGTGTTTTTTGCGATGAAACTAATACACATTATCTTTAGGAGGATCCACGATAGAAAGTTACTAGAACTAAAACCATATAAGTGCTCCTTCTGTGGCAAGGGGTTCGTGCTCAATTATGAAAGGACGAGCCACGAGAAATTGCACTATGCAGAACGTGAATTTACGTAAGTCATATCCCAGATAAGATTTAAGGAAATCGGAATCGTAAACTTTTACATTTGCCAAAAATGTAGTTACATTTTCATTCTCTAGCAGAAGATAGTATATTTATGGTTAGAAAATTGTTACGCAATTTTTTTTAACTGTACTCTTTCTCATCATACCCTTTATTTTCTTCTTTAGTTGTGAAATATGCGACATGTCCTTCAACCGCAACCATAACCTGAACCTCCACTTTAAATCAAAGAATCACAAAAGGAAAGAGTTGGAGGCAAATTGTTGAATCCCAAAACAGTTTTCAATTAATAAGGATTCGTTATTTTATTAAATATAAATATATAAATAAGTTTTTGAAAAAGCTGACAACATGACTAAATGTAAATAAAAAGTAAAAAGATAAATACAATGGTATTTCAAAATAAAAATAAATAAACTAAATATTTTACAAAATTTGAATTTGTTGGGCAGTGTTCATTTGTCATTCACAATAACCTGAATTTCGTCATTCACAAAAAAGGGTAACTGCTAACCAGTAAACAAACAATCACTCTGCTGAAAAGAATTTATGAAAATATATCTCACGAAGCCATTTAATAAGTCAGGAAGACCTGCAAAATGATCACGATGTGTCGCACCTGCGGTCAGGAGGTGGAGCACGCCAAGGCACTCTTCGATAAGGAAAGCAGTGAAGTCCTGTATAACATCCTCACGTTGACAGGGATTCTGGTAGATATTTTACCAGTAATTTACCCGTAAATATTAATATTTATAAATCCATGTTCCTTTGCAGTTAAGTGACAAGCCCGGCGTGCCAACAAAGATTTGTTTGCCTTGCCTGCAGGATCTCAATGGGGCCATCTCCTTCCGGGAGCTCTGCATCAGGAACAACAGCTCTTGGTTCGATGATCAGGACACAAAAGAGGACTTTGACGTTCAAATGGAGGAGGACATTTGCAAAAACGAAGTTCGAGTAAAAATTGTGCCTAAAAGAACCTTAAAACAACCAAAGGGTCCACCGCAATGTAGCAAGAAGCTGGATGGGGTTATGTCGATGACTATAGATGACCCTATTGATCGCTTGAATGACCCTGATGCCCCTTCTATTGATGTCGTGGATCCCCTGAGATGCGAGGATAGTGTTCAAGAGAAGGTCGAACACCTCCCTCCAGATGGAGAGCCTGGGGAATCCACACATGAAAAAACTATTGAAGATATATCTGAAGACTTAGTCATAAATAAAGTGTCATCTTCAACAAGAAAAAAACGGGGTAGACCAAAAGAAGACAGTAAAAGCAAAGCAGAAAAGTACGCCAAGCGAAAAAAGTTGGCTGCGGAGAAGAGAGCTCAAGCGAAGGATCAGAAACCATATTTCTGCGACCAATGTGGCAAAACCTTCAGCGAAAGGGGCAACTTTAATGTCCACCTCACGCGGCACAAGGGCACCAAGGAGTTCCAGTGCCAGGAGTGCGACCGCAAGGAATTCACCCAACACCTGCTCAATTTGCACGTGCGGGTCAAACATCGCGGGGAACTGCCCTATGTGTGCAAGTACTGTGGCCAGCGGTTTGATAATTGCCTCAAGCGGCTCTTCCATGAACGGAATCACAAGGAGAGCCCTGACCACCGACCGCATGTGTGTCCCATTTGCAAGAAGGGCTTCAAAAGTACGACGTCCCTTAGGAACCACAGCGTAGTGCACACGGGCGAACAGCCATTTCAGTGAGTTAAATTCCAAGAGTATTTATTGTATCGGAACTAACTTTATATCTCTTTAGCTGCGAACTCTGCCAGACACACTTCAATCGCAGGAACAGCCTGAGAACCCACTTCAAGTCCAAGCAGCATATCATTAAAGCCGAGGAGCAGGCAAAACAGATGGAGGCCGAAGAAGATACTGTTCTGGAAGATGGGTAAAACATTGATTCTTTTGAATTTTGGTCCAACTAACAAACTAAAATGTTCGGTTATTACATTCTAAAATGTTTTTAAATACCAAAATGTTATGTGCTATCGTGGTATGATAAATATACAAGAAGTATTTTTAAAATACATGTATCTATAACCATTCCTTGCGTTTTAAAATTCAGTAAATATTAATAGTAAAATAGTCTTCTTGTTTTCCAGTTTTAAAATTGCGTTCTCATCTTTTTTTCTTTACAGTGACTATTAATAAAGCATGCCCTAAAAAGTACAACTTGTTTGTAGCTCAGTGTTAGATTTGCGATTCCCACAGAGACGGCTGCATAGTTTTGGCGTTCACCAAATACGGTGACAGTTTCATGGTAAACAGAAGCCCAAGTTTGTTTACTAAACAAAACTACATATATATATTTATTATTCCTTAACAAAGATATAAACGAAGATATACGAAATGGCCACGCTGTGTCGCACTTGTGGCCAGGAGGCGGAGCATGCCAAAGGACTTTTCGACAAGCAGGGTAGCGACGTCCTAGGGAACATCTTCAAGCTGACGGGGATTTGGGTACGCCACCTGTTAAAGGATAACATTCTAAATAATAAGAGGGTCCTGTTCGATTCCAGATAAATGATCACCCCGGAGTGCCCACAAAGATCTGTTTGTCCTGTCTGCTGGACCTGAACGATGCCATCGCCTTCCGAGAGATGTGCATCAAGACCAATATTTCTTGGTTCGAAGATCAGGATGAACAAGAGGAGGACACTGACATTGTCGATAAGGAGGACATTCATTATCAGGAAAAAAAGATAAATATTGTACCTATTAAAACGGTGCCCATAAAGATAGTGCCTATCAAAACGGTGCCCATCAATATGGTGCCTATAAATAGTGTCCCTGTCAATATCGTTCCTATTAGACAGCCACACAAGGTCATGGAGCAAGGAACGATTCCACCACAACACAACAAGAAGCTAGATAAGATCCCGGTTAAGACCATAGATGGTCCTATTTATCCGTCGACTGCTCCGAAAGGCCCTTCTCCTGACCTTGTGGATCCTCTCAGGTGTGAAGACCCTATCGAAGTAAAGAGTGATACCCTGTTTTCAGACGAGGAGTCTGAGGAATCCAGGATTCAAGAAGACCTAGTAACGGAAAACCAAAAAACCATAACAAAAAAATTCAAAATCCAACCAGTTATAGAGAAACGTTCATCTTCAACGAGAAAAAAACCAAGCAAACAACCTAAGACATGTGAAGCACAGTCCAACAACTACTTGGAGAAGAAACCTAGCCAGGATTCCGATAGGGACGAGCGTTCGTCAAGGCACATGAACGAAAAGATGATGGAGCTACTTCTGGCCGAGGATAGTGTCGAAGCTTCTACAGTCAAAACGAAAAAGACGGAAGCAGAAAAATATGCTACGCGAAATAAGTGGAACGCTGTCAAAAGGGCCAATGCACTGGAGAAAAGGCTCTATTTTTGCGATCAGTGCGGAAGATCCTTCTCCGAAAAGGGCAATTTTAATGTGCATCTCAAACGTCACACGGGCACCAAGGAGTTCCAGTGCACCGAGTGCGACCGCAAGGAATTCACCCAACACCTGCTCAATTTGCATGTGCGGATCAGGCATCGCGGTGAATTGCCCTATGTGTGCAAGTACTGTGGTCAGCGATTTCATAATTGCCTCAAGAGACTGACTCACGAGCGGAACCACAAGGAGAGCCCCGACCACCGACCGCATGTGTGCCCCATCTGCAAGAAAGCCTTCAAGAATTCCCAGGCCCTTAAGAACCACAGCGTGGTGCACACGGGGGAACAGCCATTCCAGTGAGATGGCTTTAAAGACCTTATGCTTGGATAATTACTTATTTCTTTTATTTTCAGCTGCGAACTTTGCCAGACGTCTTTTAATCGGAGGAACGCCCTGGCCACCCACAAAAAATCGAAGCATCATAGATTGAAACTTGAGCAACAGGCGAATAATCTTGATAGTTGAGGAACAACTAAACTAGAGGATGATTCCTCTTTAAATTTGTTATGCTAGATTGTAAAGTCTAACCCCAAACATTTTCAAAAAAGTGTTTTTTCTTATAGAAATGTTTGCAATAAAATGCCAGTTGATCACAACTACCAGGACTTCATATTATTCACAAATATGTTAGCTTTTTGCCTTATCAATGTACACTTTTAAAATGTGCGCCATGTGAACGAACTAGTTCCTGATGTATTTGAATAAAGCCATGGGCGTAGGAGAAAGCTTCCATTTTCAAACTAAACCAATTTATTTAATTTGTTGCTTGTATTAATAAAATGATATAAAACGAGATGGCTTTACAATTTCAACCAACATATAACATTATCCCCCTATGAATAATTCCGACTACGCGCATGTCCCCAGCCCTGTCTGCAACCCCTGTGCAGCTGTTTCGCTGTTTTGCTTTGCAGAAATTTCGCACTTTGCCGGCAAAGGATGAAGTGCGCAGTTCAAAGCGCGGCGGCTAGGGACCTTTTGCAACTCCGAAGCAAAGCATCCCGGTAAAAACAAAAGAATTTTCTCGACTTTTCCAAGTGCCCGCGAAAACTTTCCACCGAAAAAGCAACGCAACCCTGCCAAAACTGAACCAATCCTATTAATTGCGGTGAATTTTCAAAGATGAGATCGTCAAAGGCGGCCGGTGATTCAAAATGGGTGTGTCCCTCCAACTCCTCTTGCGTATCATAAATATTCTAATCACGTTTCTGTATACCTTTTGTCTTTTTGAAGCAGAACCTGATATTCGAGAACAAAGACCCTGTGGAAAAGGAGCGAACAAAACGCTCCCCGAAGCAAATAAACAAAAAGCTGGTGGACCTATTCATGCCGGATGTGGACGCCACTACCACTACTGATTTAACTCCTATTACCACTCCCACGACAGACAGCGCTTTCTTCGATAGCCATTCCGAAGGAGAAAGCACTGGAGTTCAGGATGTGGATCCCCTCCTGAAAAAGAAGTGCCGCACCTGCTTTCAAGTCCCATCATTGGATGAAGATGTCAAGGATCTTTACGACAGGGACAACATTGCACTCCTTTACCACATAGAAGTTACCACCGGAGTGTGGGTAGGTTTGGACACAGGGTGGGTCAATGTATTCTGTATTCTGCTACGAAATTGCGTGGGTACCGCCTGAAAACTTAAACCACCCTTTCCAAAATGTGAATGCGTCTTGTTTTTTGTACTTTTGAAAATATTATTTAGCTAAGTAAATGTAGTAAAAATAAGTTTAAAACTTTATAAAATGTATAACATTGTCTTCTTCGATTGATCATGGTTTCATATGAGGAGTTTCTTTTGAAGAAATTATTGTGCTTATCAAGTAAAAATTTTTATTTTTATACATGCTTACTAATATGAATAGCAAGTTGATAAGCCAAAAATTTATATTGTGTACATCTGAGGATATGTATGTATAATGCATATCTGAAGACGAAGTACGCGTTTCCTTTTTTTTTTACTATTTATTTTTAATTTCAACAATAACAATAACATATTTCATTATATTCTTAAATTCCACACAGATAGAAACCGGAGTAAAGGGACTTCCGCATCACATCTGCGCAACGTGCCAGGAAACCCTGCAGAAGTCCGTAGATTTTCGAGATAAATGCATTCAGATTGATAAAAAGTTTAAGCAAAACACAAACCAAAATTGTGATGATGAAATTGAATCGGAATTGGAAAACGTTCTTTACGAACAGTCCGTCCAGCAGGCGAGTGAAGTCTCAGGAATAGACTTCAAGACCACAGAGTATGGGTCGGATAGTGAGTGCGTCCTAGATGAGAAGGACTTTCCACTAGATCTGGATTCAACTGATTTCTCATCAGGGGAACAGGATTCATACCTAGATGACGAGATCAGTAACTCCAACAAAGAAACAGATTTCCTATTGAAAAAAAAAAATCATCGAGAAAGCCAAAGAGTGCTTGCAATGAGATTGTAAGCATTAAAAAATGTGTTACCAAAGAAGAGATTGGAAAAGTCGATCATGGAGCTCAGGTCTATAAGGTTGTGCTAAGTGAATGCAATCGCAAGGATGGAACCAAGCCGAAGCATTCGCTTCCAATACCAAAGCGTCTCCCATCAAGGGTAAGCTTGGAGGAGAAGAATCGTAGGCGACGCGAAAGGGGTCGTGCCAAACCATTCAGCCATGTCTGCGATAAGTGCGGCCACTCCTTCCGCGAACAGGGTCAGCTTCAGATGCACTTGCTCCGGCATGATAGCGTAAAAAACTTTGATTGTCCGGAGTGCCCGAAGAAGTTCTATGACGCCTATACGCGCAACATTCACCTTAGGGCCAGACACAAGGGCGAAACTCCATTTCCTTGCAATCATTGCAACAAGTCGTTTCCCAACGCCAGCAGTCGTCATAGGCACGAGCAGTAAGCAGTAACATACGTTGAAGGAGGTAGTAATCTAAACCTTTCCAATTATTACAGAAAAGTTCACGGGGCTGGTTCTCGGATTCTCGCGCGTCAGAAGTCAAAGGAAGATGGCTCCGATCGACACTATTGCACCAAGTGTACGAAGAGTTACTGCACCAAGAACGCTCTAACTTTACATATGAACTCCCACAACGGAGACAGGCCCTTTAAGTGCAAGGTTTGCCAGAAAGGATTTATGGACCCATCTACTAGGAAGCGACATGAAGCCAGACACGATAAGTTTCCGCATCACTGTGATATCTGCTCCAGGGGATTTTTGCTGCGCTCCCAACTTATCAAGCACGAGGACGTACACACTGGGGATCGTCCTCATTGGTAGGTGCCTTATTAGTTTTTGAATATCAACCCATTTACTAATTACTAATACTTTTTTTCTGGCAGGTGCGAGTTCTGCGATGTTCATTATCGTCAGAAGTATAAACTAAACGAACACTACAACAGCAATATGCACAAGAATAATGTGCTAAAGGCTCAGGAAGAGGAATATAATGGACTGCAACAAACACTTCAGGATTTTTTGAACTTCTAAGTGATATCTATATACTTACTAATGAATCTCAAACGTATCTCGAAGCTAGGACTAAGACATATGCACCAGAAGTACGTGCCAAAACTCAGGAAAACACATCAGAATTATCTGTATACAAGTAATTCGTTTAACCTTATTCATACTTAATAATCAATACTCAAGTAAAAAGATACTCAAGCGCACATGAAGTACGTGCCAACGGCTCAGAAAGAGCAGCCAAGATGTCATTAATATAATTTTGTAAACATAAATATTGATATTTCGTAATACTACATTCCAAAATCAGGAATATTATCCATTTAATAACCACAAACACGTCTAGGCTGAAAGAAGAGAAGACTTAACAATTTATGTACTTAAAACAAGTAAAACGTATGGCTCAAATAAAGAATGTTAAAGAAAATGGGTTTTTGTTTTATAATAAAGATCATTATTATCCCCGAAAAGAAATCTTCATTGTTTTCTGTTAAAATACTTTTATAAAAGATAATTTATTTTCCTGATGTTACAGTTCAAATCTATTAAAGTATATCAACCATCTAAGGGGGAATGGTAGGGGTAAGAGTTAGCAGTAACTGGGGGAATTCCTGTAGGCGGTAAATGAATGTAGCCAAATGATGACTTTATGAGGCTCGCTCCCTAATCCTTAAGGATTTCGTTAACGGCGTTGACGACGTGGCGGGCAGAGATGCCGAACATGTCGATGAGGACGGTAGGAGGACCGGAGCGTGGAACAGTGGGCACGAATAGGTGCTTGACCACAAAGTTTCGCTCGCCAGCCAGGGCACTCAGCACAGCTTCACCCAGACCACCTTGCCTGAAAAGGTAAAGGAAAAAATTCCAGTTAGAAAAGTAGTTTGATTAAAGATTTTAAGAAAAACTTACTGGTAGTGATCCTCCACAACGACCACACGTCCTCCGCACTGCTTGCCGTGCTCAATAATGAGCTCGGCGTCCAAGGGCTTAATGGTGAAGGGATCAATCACACGGACGGTGATGCACTTCTTCTCCAGCTGATCGGCGGCGGCCAGGCACTCGTACAAGGTGATACCGGCTCCGATCAGGAGCACCTCGTCGGAGCTCTTCTGGCGCACGACCTTGCCGCGTCCGATGGTAAAGGGTTCCTCGTTGTCGTAGATCACGCAGGTGTTGGGACGCGATGTGCGGATGAAGCAGACGCCCTTGGTGTTGGCGGCCAATTCCACGGCACGCTCCGTGCTCACCGCATCCGAGGGATAGAAGATGGTGCTGCCCGGAATTGTGCGGAACATGGCAATGTCCTCCAGACCCATCTGCGAAGGACCATCCTCACCGATGCTGCAGCCGCAGTGGGAGCCCACAAAGTTCACGTTCGTCTGCGAGATGGCGCCCATGCGGATCTGATCGAAGGCACGGGTGAAGAAGGTGGCAAAGGTGGACACGAAGGCCACAGTGCGGCGACGGCAGGCGGCTCCCACGGCAACGCCGACCAGATTCTGCTCAGCAATGAAGCACTCGATGTAGCGCTCCGCGTCGAGGGCCTTCAGCTTGTCCGAGAAAGTGGAGTTTTTGGTGTCACCATCCAGGGCAACCACACGCTTGTTGTTCTGTCCGATCTTGGCCAGAGCTGTACCATAGGCCAAACGGGTGGCAATCGAATCGCCCAGCTTGTAGGCGGGCGGCGAGCTCAGCTTGACATTGCTGATGTCCACCTCGGGAGCAGCGCCCGTCTTGGACACCGGCTTGGGGGCCAGCTTGACATCCTTGTTGACAATCAGACCCTGCAGATGCTTGACCACCTCGGCGGCCTTGTCGCCCAGTGGCTTGCCGTGCCAGTTGTCCAAGTCCTCGATGTTAGGGAAGTCCTTGCCCTTAAAAGTCTTGGCAATGATGGCGGTGGGCTTGCTCTTGGTGATGGCAGCGCAATGGAAAGCCTTGGTCAGCTCCTCGACATCGTGGCCATCGACAACCACAGCGTTGAAGCCGAAGGCCTCCAGACGATCGCGGTACACGTCCAGTTTGTGCTGCAGAGAGGTGGCCTCCGACTGACCCAGGCGGTTCACATCGAAGATCACGCACAGGTTGTCCAGTTTGTAGTGGCCGGCAAAGTGCAGCGACTCCCAGATGGAACCCTCGGCGGACTCGCCATCGCCAACAACGACGTAGGTGCGGTAGTCGGCCTTGTCGAAGTTCTTGCCCACATAGGCCATTCCGGCGCCGACAGCGACTCCCTGTCCCAGGGATCCCGTACCCACATCGATGAAGTTCAGACGGGGCGTGGGGTGACCCTCCAGATCGCTGTCGATCTTGCGGAGATTGTTCAGATCCTCGATGGGGAAGAGGCCAGCCTCAGCCCAGGCGGCGTACAGGATGGGTGCCGCATGTCCCTTGGACAGGATGAAGCGATCGCTGGAAGGATCGCGCGGGTGCTTCAAGTTCAGGCGCAGCTGCTGGAAGAACAGCACGGACATGATCTCGGCGATCGAGGCACATGATGTGGGATGTCTATAAAGAGGGAAAGAGGGAAATATTAGATTGTAGAATAAACTTGGTTTATTGAAATCTGGGTTAAGGCCAGTGTTTATTGAACCGCTCAGAAGTCGACCTTCTCGGGAGACTATGAAGGCCCCGGTGCAAAAGGAAAGTATGACTATAATATTTGGAGATTTCTATTAATATTATTAAAAAATCGATTAATAAATGTACATATATCACTAGAACTCCATCTTTCTTCTTCTTTAAAATTAAAATTTTCTGAAGAGTTCTAATATCAATAGTATCCAATTTCAAAGTACAAATAAATACGATTAGCTTGATTTCGCAAAACTCTGAGTTCCCATGCGATCATGTTCCGATAAGTAAGATAAATTCTAAAAGAGACGGCTGCAAATTGCAGATCTGGCACAACTCCAACCGCAAAAGCACGCAATTTCATACCAAGAGGGGCTCGTCTTACCCCCAGACATAAGTATAAATAAACCATATCGCGTAAGCAACAGTATGTGCAAATGTACATACATATGTATATGGTGTGAGTTTCTGAATCTACTAGTGTAAATCGCAATTGCTCACCGGTTCTAGACCTTGAACTTCACTGATCCCCAAAAAAAACAATAGCCCTCAGAACAGGATTCTTGCGCTACACGATGGGGTTGCATGCTGATCTGCGTCGGCGCACGTGTTTCTAGATAGTTCCCAAGTGCGTCCCCATTTCCTCCAGCCATATCAAGAACTATTGAAGGTGATACCGAGTGTTAGCAGTGACCCGGCTCGCTTATTTTATCAATTTTCAGTGATTTTCAGTTATCATGCGGGGAACACACTTGAGCTGGTCACCTCTAATCGGTCATATCGTTGCCAGTGAGTAACCAAACCCGGCTTATCTCGCCAGCAGAGGTCACATTTAGAGCAAATAGAACAGATCTTATCTTGCACCGTCACAAATAAAAAAAAAATGGAAAAACTAATGGAGGCGATAAAAGTGTTTTCCTTATCAGCATACTCTATTTTTTATTTACTGTTGCACCAACAATTTAGTAGCGGTTATTCGAGATATAATTACATCGAAAGCCATAAGGTCGTAAATCTCGAGTGCAGGGGATCATTCCATTACTATCCCCATCCCTTTCGTTCCCGTCACAAGCTGTGCTTTCCAACACTTTAATATCAAATGTTTGTACATTTGTATTTTTGTATGTCACGCCATATGTATGTGTTTGTGTGTGATGGCGGCGTCGGCTTTTTAAAAGCCACGCACAAAAACAAAACAGAATTTAAAAAGCAGTAAGAGAAAAAGCTAATTTTTCAAGGTTGTCGAAGGTCAAAAAAATATTAGCCCAGTAATTAAGGTGAATGTGGCTTATCAGTGAGCACGCAAACAGGGCGAAAAAATTCGCGAATTCACTAGAGTCAGTGGAAAACACGTGGCTTAGTAACAGAAAGTCAGGGGCGGAGAGGGGGGTCTTTATAAAAGGAACCGGTCTTCCTAAATATCTTTTATGTGAAAGTTAAATGTTATCTAATCAGTTATAAACCATATTTTAATGTTGCAAAACAAATATTACCGTCCCTTTCAACCTTTTCTACAGCCACCCCTGGAATAGAGGGGTCACCTTTGAAGCAACAAGTGCAAGGTGCACAACTTTTAAAATTCGCAGCTCACTCACAAATACATATATGCACACTTTAATTTGCTAATGGGCTTCGATTTATTCGTTAGCTTACCCCGACTTGGAGGCCTGGGTGGCGTTGATAGAGTGAATGCGCAGCTTCTGGGCCAAATCTTTAAGATCCTGGACGGTCTTGGCTTCTGGCTTGTGGTACGACATCTTGCGAATATTCACGTAAACTGGATTCGAACAAATGCGGTCTTTGATATGCGGTTGAACAGCAGCGACTCTCGAGAGTTTCGGATTCGTTAGCCAAAGGGTGACGCCTCTATGTTTGCAAAAGACAGACAAGAGCTTCGACGTGGTGGAGTAGCTGGAATCGGAGTTGTGAACGGACCGCTGCAGCCGGCTTCTGGGAACGAAGTGCTCTCGTCGCCGGCGCCTCGGTCGCTTTTAGGCTGTGGGGGCTCAATCTTGGGAGCGCACTCGTACCCGCAAAGTCACCGCTATGTGGAGTCCAACTGCTCACGCTCTATACTCGTCGGCGCTGGAACGAGATGGATATATATAGACATCAGTTCGGCTCGCACCCTCAATCTGGGCACAGTTGCGGGTCGATAACTAGCCATGATTGAGGTGATTCCAAGGATAAGATAAGATAGTTTTGTATCATTTATAAACTAAAATTGTTGAACCAACTTTAGAACATTTTAGGCCTCAAAAGAAATGTTGCACCAATAAATATTAATTATTATTTAAAACTTGTTTTCATGATATAATAAATTTATTAAATAACATGTTTTAAATATATGGTGAAACTATTTTTTTGACCGCAACTATACGTGTATATATTCTCATGCAACAGTTTAAGGAAAGAGAGCGCTCTCTTTATGGGCTCTCTTTTTGTTTTGTTACTTTCCCCTCCTCGCTCGTGAACAAAAGGCGAATTTGCCGCCACCAATTTCAACCTTCGATAGCTCAGTTGGTAGAGCGGTGGACTGTAGTTGGCAAACAAGCAATAGAAATCCATAGGTCGCTGGTTCAAATCCGGCTCGAAGGATCGGAAGATGTAATCTTTTTTTATTTTTTTTTACGTTACTCTTATATATTTTGATTTTTTTAAATATTGTTTTTTAACTTTGATCACGGGTGAATCAATGAATTATTTTAAATAATGTAATAAATATAAATATAAAATTGATAGCTGTGGCCAAACTTATGAAATCAAATGATAACAGTGGGAAAGATAGTGAAAAGTAATAAAAACCAATTAAAAGTAAAACTTAATAAAGAAGAGGTGAATTTAAAAAAAAAATGTACTTTAATCATAAACCTTATGATTTCGTATAGCACCCAGCTTGGTTTCGAAAACGTTTTAATCTTTTCAATTATAAATATCAATTGTGCAGTATAAAACGTGGCCTTTCTTATATTTCGTAATACGAAAGATGACCATTACTTTTGACCCGGGTACTAAACAAAATATGCAAGCATTAATCGTACTTCTCGTTTGTGCGCATGCACAAAACTCACATTGGCCGCCAGTAATTTCAACCTTCGATAGCTCAGTTGGTAGAGCGGTGGACTGTAGTTGGTATAAAATGCAATAGAAATCCATAGGTCGCTGGTTCAAATCCGGCTCGAAGGATTTTTTGTTTTTGTTTTTTTTTTTCTTTTAATTAAGTAGTGCAAGAAATATTAAATTATGTGGTACTTTCTATTAAAAGAGTTATTTAAGTCGTGGAACAAGCATAGTTAATCAATTTTTATTTGTCGTACTCTTGTTATATATAAAACCAATGAAATAAAAAATACCAAATCTATTTTAAAAATAAATCCGAGCTGCATTAAAAAAAAAATTAACAAAAGAAAATACATTAGGAAAAATTATTTATAACCACCGGGTTAGACGATGATTTTATTTTATACCACCAGCCATCAAAAGTGATATTAAAGAGCGTGGTCGACAAAAATGACCCTGGTCTGAATAAATGGAATTAACGAGGTGAATTGTAAATTAAGTTGGCCATTTTCGACACAATGTCTACCGAACAGTCGCGATTATCCGGATACCCGGTGAAAAACCTACACCCCAGCACGCCCCCTTCGATAGCTCAGTTGGTAGAGCGGTGGACTGTAGTTGGAAAACATGCAATAGAAATCCATAGGTCGCTGGTTCAAATCCGGCTCGAAGGATTTTTTTTTTTTTTTTTTTCTGTAATCTTACAATTAAATTCCGCAAGGAATTTTGAATGAAAATGTTCTGTTTCTTTAATTGAGCATTGTTGATCTTATTTCTACATTACCTTTTCCGCAAATGGTAAATTTCCGCTCCCCAATATATTTCTTACCGATATATCACAAGAAATTTTAATGCGTTAATTGAAAGTATTTCAAATAATTTCCGAGATATTTTGAATTTACAAGTTTTTGTCCTAAAACCAAAAGCACAAGTGGATCAATTTCTTTTTTTTGTAGTAGACCCCATATTCTGTGTTTTTACTGATAGGAAATCCAACATTGCACTTATTATATTGAAATTTATGATTTAATGAAGAATAAGATTACAGATTTTATTAATAATTTAGCGTGTTGTTTTATTTCTTTATGCGTACAAGTCGATTTACATATTTGTCACAAATACAAATAAATATGCAGTTCAAATAGTTAAAACGGACTTATGAATATTAACTTTTGCTTTCCCGTCTTAAAGATTCAACCAATGCATAAATTAGTTAGCAAAATAGTCAACGTTAACAATAGTTACTTTCAAATATACATTAGTTGCATTTAGATTCCGACTTTGTTCCAACTCGGAGCAACGTTCTCTACATTAAATACGAATTTATAAAAATAGGCATTATATTTGTACACATTTATGTACTTATGTTTGCTAATCGGTAATTAGGTCTAAACAACATTATGTTTTTGTGCACACATTTCGTCCAAGTACAGTGAAAGCTGCTGCGAGTGCACGATCTGTTAGAGTTGGCAGCACATTGATCAGCTCAGCTAAATCGTAACGTTTATTTATAGTATTGTACAAGCGGGTTCCAAATAAATTACAAAAAATAATTGCATCAACAAAATAAAACAAATGCTCACAAGGGATGTACAAAAGATAGTTAAATCGTTTTACGACGTTGGCAAAATAAATTACAATTAAAAAATGAAATATCACTAGCTAAAAAGCGTTTGAAGAGTATACAAAAAACGGTAATAAATTATAATACAATATCGATGAGTGGTCGTTGATTAGCTTAGACTCAGTCCAGGGCGATGCCCTGTATCCAGGCGCTCAGATCGCTGCCGTCCGACTCCATGATGATCTCGTCTGGCTCCTCGCTCGCCAGCAAATGCTGCGCCGCCGTCCGTCCGCTTAAATAGGCGCCGTGTACAGTAGAGTAAAAACTGGAATGGGTGTGCTCTCCGGCAAAGGTTATCGCGGGCTAAGGAAAGATATTAAATTGAATGACGATTTTCATAATTGGATAGCTTGTTGAACCGACCTTCATGGCCTGAGGCGTGGCGTATAGGGGCTGGGCGAGGTTCTCGATGTCCTCCTGAGTGGCCCCAACGGGTATCGAGGTGTAGGCCCCGCCGGTAAAGTCTTGCGACTTCCAACTGGTGCTAGAAAATGAGATTTTGATAAATATTTCCCCAGATGAACTACCTCATTTGAGTTTGCCTTACCAAACACATCGCTTTGGTTTGGGCACGTAAGGATCCTGGAGAAAGTTTCTCAGTATTTCCGTGCACTTTTCCGCCACCGCCTCATGAGGCAGTGTCTCCATGTACTCCGCCTCACGACCCGAAACCCAACCCAAGAGCAGCGTGTCCGTCATCTTGGCAAACGAGTATATCTTCTTGAACCAATTCTTGCTCAGATATGCTTCGCTGGCCAGCTCCTCCTCGGTGCTGTTCATATCCCGCTTATCGTCGTCCCAAAGCAGCATTATCTCTGATATATCGGCACTAAGGAATGGCCGTTCGTACTCCAAGAAGATCTTGTCAACGGTGCCGAACATGAGATTCTCGATGGACTCCTGCTTGTACTGGGGCAGCACAGGATCGAAGAGTGTTCGATGGGTGTCTTTCAGCACGCCCAGCGGTATCGTGCATATCACATGGGCTGCATGGAACACTCGACCGTCCTCGCAATCTACGCGCACATTGCCTGCAGGAATATCACAAGTGCTGCTGGAGTTGGACTCCACGGAGCCGCCTCGAAGTCCTCCCGTCGGCACTTCCGTCACAGTTCGCTCCGAGTCGTCCGAGTGCTCGTCCTCCGAATTCTCGTCGACGGTCTCCAGTCCGGTGAAGGTCTTTTTTCGCTTCCAGTGAATTTTCTTCACTGGACATTTGGTCAGGATGGACTGCTTGGGTATCTGTGCGCCCAGCGGTCTCAGGATGGAGCTGTAACCAGAGGGCAGCACTATGTTGCCTCCCTGTAGCTCCGTATAGCTGCCTAAAAGGGATGATATATTTATATTTTAAACTGTTGATGATTTTTAATTGTTTAAGGACTCACCGAGTTCTAGGAGATCCACCTCGTTCATGTTGTTGCAGCCCGTAATGCAGGTCTCTCGCTTGAGCAGACAGTTAAAGATGGACTGCTTCAGGCGCTTCTCCTTGGGATCCTGCACACCGCTCAGGTAGATCTCGATCTCGTAGTTGATGTGTTCGCCCACGCTGTGTATATCCGGTGGCGGGCTGTACTGACACAGGAAGTACTCATCGCAGCGCCTCAGAAAGCAGACGTACGCCTCGTAGATCTCCTGCAGTATGCTAAACGGCACCTGGTGTCCGTCCTCCGTGGTGGCCACCACCTTGTGCGGTTTTGGTACGTTCACCACGCTGACTAGACCATGCTGCACGGCCAGTTCGAAAATGGGGTTGCCTAGGACGCCGTGTATCCAGTTGGCGCCTAGTTCAATCTGTGGAATAAAAAGGAGATTAATACCGAGTGTTTTAAGAGTTAATAGGTATTTCTAGGGCAAGTTTCTGACTAAAGCTTCTTTTTAATACAGATAAATGCCTTCAACTTGCCGGTGATAAACAGATAGGAACTGTCCTACATTGTTATTATTTTTAGGGGGCGTAAAAAGTAAATGTAAAATGCATAAGACAGTATTATAGACAGTTAATCTAGGAACTAAATTAAAATACTATCAACTCAAGGATAGTTGATACCATATTAACTATGAGAACAAAATATTGTGAAATAATAAGGTACTATAAACAAACAGATAGAGATAATATTATCTTCCCCTAAATTATGTAGTAACCAATTTAATACAATAATTTTATATATTAGGAGCCCTATAAATAAGACTACGTGATCGTGGCCCCGCAAACCCGTGAGTTTTTATAGGGCATTGCACTAGATACGTCATCGTTGGCTTAATTCAGAAAAACCCTATCTTATCTACCCAAAAACGTTGCCAAAGAAAGTTGTATAACAAATTCCTTGATAAGGTGCCGCCAAACCGGTGAAAACTATGCAAATAAACAGAAGAAAATCGTTAGAAAGTGGGAATTCCAACTACTTAACAGAAAAGCCGGATACAATTAAATAAAATTATTAGATGTAACAAATGAAACTAACAACAGACAAATAAGGGACAGAACAGGAACATTTAAATAAAAATAGCATCGATGAAAAGCGTGAACAGCTGACCGACTGCGCAGTGCTTGGAAAAATCTATAATCAACTGCTGGGGCGAAAAGTCTGTTACAACATGCTGATGGTTTTCCCAAATCGCGAGTATTTTTTGATTATATCCCATAGAATCGATTGTAGTTTGTTTTGGTTCCTGGGGGCTCGAGGGTTATATAACGATGGCGGTACCTTCTGATTATTGCTAAGCGGTATGGACACTATACGTCCGCCCACCCGGCCCCGTGCCTCCAGAATGATGAAATCCTCGCAGCCGTTTTGCAGAAGGTGATTGGCAGCCGATAGTCCCGCCATTCCGGCCCCGATGATCACGATCTTTACGTTGGTACTTGTCCCCGAAGTCTGGGGCTGATCTCCCCCTGCTCCAGCAGCCCCAATTTCGGCCATCGCCTCCTCCGTGGGCGAGGGAGCGGGTGTTACGGGCTCCTCCTTGTCGCCCATTGCTACACTTTGGTTTCTGTGCACATATGCGAGTTAGATGTGTTCCCCTGGCAATTATTTGTATTTTTCTAGTGCCTCATTTCACTTTTTCTGCACTGTTTTTTTCGCCTGGCGAGTCGCGCGACTGTTTTGACGTTTCTTTGACAGCAGATTTTGCGGTTGGGGGAGGTAGCAGCAAACAGCTGTTCGGATGGCGACTATACTATGCGTTTTTTGGCCACCATCATTGCTTTATGACAGTATTTATTTATCTTATACTTATTTAACGTTATTCCTTTGAATAAAATAGGTTTTTATTGAAAGTTTTGGTGAAAACGGGAGTAACAGCTGTTGGATTTGGCGTTGCCATCCTAATTTAAGCAAAGGTAAACAAGGCGAATGGCATTTCACAACACTGCAAAATATTGATTTTTAAAATACCGTGACTTTTGAACTTTTTTGTTTTAAAACAGTTTTGAAATTAACCAAAACCTAGAGTTATATATCAATAAAATGCAGATACTTGAAACCATAAAATTATTTTCAAATAAACAAAAAATAGTAACAAATATTTAAAACCGATAAATATGACCACTTGCTATCGACCACCTGCCAGAACTAACAGAGCTGCCAGACAGTTCCAACCTGAGTACACAAATTGCTTGCTCGGCTGATAAAAACACAAGTTTTGTAAATAATTACTTGAGATTAGGAAGGGCAATCAATAAATCCCCATTAAAGAGCAAGCTATGTGATCAGCAGACAATTTGGAACAGTAAAAACCCGCAAGATGGCCGACGCCTACTGCCTGACGAACTTTATTGATTTTTCGCTGTCGCTGTCGCTGCCGCTGAAACACCACAATCGCATCAAGGTGAGCAATTAGATTGGATCTCACCTGTAATTTGATAGCAGGCCTAGCCGTTCACTTACTGACGGATCTTCTCTGTTCTTCCGCCTTTAGTACACCTGCTTCGACATCTCCGACAGCTATATCATTTTCGGGGCTTCCTCCGGATCGCTGTACCTGTTCAATCGGAACGGCAAGTTCCTGCTCTTGATACCCAATAAACATGGAGCTATCACCAGTCTCAGCATCTCGGCAAATAGCAAATATGTGGCATTTGCGACGCAGCGATCGCTCATCTGCGTGTATGCCGTCAATTTGTCCGCCCAGGCGACGCCGCAGGTGATCTTCACGCACCTGGACCAATCCGTGCAGGTGAGCTGCATCCACTGGACGCAGGACGAGAAACAGTTCTACTACGGCGACTCCCGCGGCCAGGTCAGCCTTGTCCTGCTCTCCTCGTTCATCGGGCACAGCCTGCTGCTCAACATGACCGTGCACCCGCTGCTCTACCTGGATTCCCCCATCGTCCAGATCGACGACTTCGAGTCCCTGCTGCTGGTGTCCAACTGCACCAAGTGCATTCTCTGCAACACGGAGTACGAGGAGTACAAGCAGGTGGGTCCTGTTCCATTTAATTGCATCCGCTATCACTAATTGATGCCCCTGTTTGGATGGGAATTATTGCCCGAAATAGAACGACGCGAATTCTTTAGCACAATTATTTATTTCCTTGTTGAAATATTTTTTAAGTTCATAACGTACTTGCGAATTCTTCAGTTAATTAGAGGTTTTATTAATATATATTAAATAAAATCACTAAATACACAGCTCTTCGAGTTACTTAATTAACTATAATTTAAGAAGAACTAGATCTTTTCATAATTTTATGTAAGTTGTAGACGCCTATGAAAGACGCATTCCAAACTTAAACTAATCACGTCTTTCGTTAATATTCTTGTCTTTTCAGATAGGGAACCGTCCGCGTGATGGATCCTTCGGAGCCTGCTTCTTCGTCTCGCCGCAGGAATCTTTGCAGCCATCTCGCATATACTGCGCCCGCCCAGGCAGTCGCGTGTGGGAGGTGGACTTTGAAGGCGAGGTGATACAAACGCACCAGTTCAAGGCTGCCCTGGCTACCGCACCGGCGCGGATTCAGCGACCTGGCAGCGGCACAGACGAACTGGACGCCAATGCCGAGCTGCTGGACTACCAGCCGCAGAACCTGCAGTTGGCCAAGGTCCAAAGGCTGAACGAGGACTTTCTGTTGGCCTTTACAGAGCTGGGACTATATGTGTTTGATGTGCGACGATCGGCGGTAGTGCTGTGGTGCAATCAGTTCGAGAGGATCGCCGACTGTCGTTCCTCCGGATCAGAGATCTTTGTGTTCACCCAATCGGGTGCACTTTATAGTGTCCAGCTGCAAACGCTGCAATCGCACGCCGTTTCCCTCATACAGCAATCGAAACTGCTGCCCTGCGCGAATCTACTGCGCCAGCATGTGCGATATTTTGCGGACAAGGCTCGCGAAGATTACGAGCTGAAGCAGCTGAATCCCCTGAAACAGCTTCTTATCGAGCGACAGGAGTATGAGCTGCTGAATGATATATCCGTGATCTTTGATGCCATAACACAGTGCACGGGCAGTGCTTTGGATACCCAGAGTTCGGGAGGAAGTTCAGCCACCACTGAGCGCAGCTTAAGCGGAGGAAGCTCAGCCAAAGCGCCACCCAAAGGAGTTTACGTTCTGGAGAACGCCTTTTGCGACAACCTGAAGCAGCCGCTCAAGTCGGGACACTTCAAGGATGCCCTGCTGACGGTAACTGGTAAATTCGGCAAGAACATCATAAAGTACAAGTTCAATATTTTCGCCGAGGAACAGCAGCAGTTGGTCAGAGAACTGATCCCGGCCAGCGAGCGCTCTCTGCCGTTCAAGGACATCAAGGCGCGCTACGAGTCGGGTGGCGAGGATCCGGAGGAGGAGATTGTGAGTCGCTGCAAAAGACCGGCTCCCCAGGCTCCGCACATCAGTCCCGAGGAGAAGACCCTGTACAATCTCTACCTGATCGCCAAGAGCGCCAAGTTCAGCCGGACGCAGTGCGTCGATCGATATCGAGCGGTGTTCGATGAGTATGCAGCCGGGGAGCTGGTGAATCTGCTCGAGAAATTGGCCCAGGTGATGGTGGAGCACGGTGATACGACGGATCAGGCGCAGCGCAACTGCTACGAGATGTACTTTGATTACCTGGATCCGGAGATGATTTGGGAAGTGGACGACGCCACGCGGGATCACATAGCTGCCGGTTTTGTGCTGCTGAATGCGCCCGAGAATGCGGAGATTGTAAAATGTGAGCACTGCTCGTTCCCTCTGCGTTTCGACACCTCCTGCCAGTATCACGAGCTCGGAGCGGTGCTCCTGCGGTATTTCTGGTCGCGCGGCGAGCAGGTCAAGTGTTTCGATGTGGTGCAGTATGTTCCGGCTCTCCTAGACGTCTTAGCTAAATTCTACCTGGCCGAACAGAACCTCACCAAGGTGGTGGCCATCGTTCTCAACTACGGACTGCCGGAACTCCTTGCGGACGTTGGCAAGCAACTGAGCGTCGGCGCCTGGGGTCGCTGCTTTGAGCAGTTCGTTGAACTCCAACGCGGGCGGCTAACTTGCGCCAACTGTGAATGCATCTCTGGCGTGGAACAGGAGCAGCTGGGTCGCCACTTCTTCTACAACTGGAACTGCTTCCTGAACATCGCACTGGACCACATGCCAGCCGGGGATACGCTGGCGTTGATCTTCAAGTGGAGCTCGTACATTCCAAACGACGCCATCGACCGGGAGTTCTACTCCCGCTGCCTGCTCAAGGGCTAGACGATCTGGCAGTAATATATATACGATACTATATAGCCATATTTATTGTTCCACTATCTAATCTCAAGCTAAGGCCAATACCAAAAGCATTTATTCTATATAAACATGTACACCCACGATATGTATATTCTCAATACGAAAGTGCATGAATATATTCGAGAGTTCGAGAAATCCAAGTTGTGTTCTTTGTTATCTTGTAAGGGAGATTGGAGATTGACTTTTGACTTGACTTTTACTTCAAACTGAAAAATGGGGAAAGCGACTGACGCTTTGTAGAGCAACTACCCCTCAGCATAAACACAACAATTTTTGGCCTTATTGATACAAAATTTAAACTGCCCAGCCTAATTTCTCTTCCATACAGAAAAAATTCAACAGCCTAGAAGATATCGACGAACCGGCGAAGTGAAAGTGAGCCAACTTCAATTTAAATTCGATTGGCCGCAAAGTGGGCGCAGCGATCTGGCAACGCCCGAGTCTCCGCTACGTGCAACGAAGCTGCAAACCCAGGTTCGAGTCCCAGCTTTCCCAATCGCATAATCGATTATTCATCGATAGGAGTGTTTTAACAACCCTATTTTTTAGACACGCGTCTGAAAGCGGAAAAAAACGTGAACTCGTCGGAAAAGCAGCATTTTCCAAGCCCAGAGCGCTTGTAATTGTAATTGTTGGCACAAGCAGGCCAGCCGAATCCGATACGGAAACGTCTCAGTTTCAAGACGAACAAAAGGAATTGTGTGTGAGGAACGAAAAGAACCGAAAAAAGTACAGACCTCTGAAATTTCACACGAGAACGCAGTAGCTTGTGGAACGTAAGAAGTTTTGTCGGAAAAACTAAGGAAAAACGTATAGACACAAAGTGCAACACCAACACAACGATCGTATACATTTTTTTGTCGCAAATTGCAAGTGTGCACCCCAAAAAAAAGCAAAGCGTAACCATTGCAAAATTTTCCTAAACGGAAAGCAAGAACAAAAAAGCAACTGACTGGAGGATAATATGAGTAATGCTATTAACCAAAATGGCACAGGTCTAGAGCAGCAAGTAAGTAAAGTTTTAAACTGGGTGAAAATACCGTCTACTATATAAGAAAAGTACATATGTATATGCAGTGAGTAAGTGCGTGCGTGTGTGTGAGTGATGCTCATGCGGCTAGTGGGGGAAAAGTTCGGCTAGAAATTTATTGATTTCATAACACACTAATGTCTCTATCGCTCTTTTACAACGGTGAATCGTGTCGGTGTCTCCCCCCTTTGTGCATGTGTGCGTCTGGGCTCCTCTTCGTCATTCCAATTTGTAATTTCTTTTGTATAATTTTTGCTCGCTTGCCTCCAATTTGACATGTATATTATATACATACGAAAGTTTCCACTCGGCCTCCCGTGTCGGTGTGTGTGTGCGAGCAGTGCCGCTGTTCTAAGGCTGACCGTGTGTGTGTGTACTTCGCTCTTTCTCGCTTGCGCACACATGTGGAAGCTGTTGTAAACAGGGTTGCCAGGGGTTGACGATCTGGTGATTAATTTCAAGGGTGATTTAGCAAAAAAAAATTAAAAAGTGTAATCTACACCAATAAAAGAAAAAGACATTTTATACAAAATATTTAAATAATAAGCAATAACTTGTGTGAGAATTAAATTAGGTCATCTGTGATTAAATACGAATTCCAATTCAATAGGATCTTATCTTAATACAATCAAAATAAAATATTGGGGTTCCCCAAATTAGACATCATGGCATTCCATAAAAGGAGGTTGGGGGCAATGATCTTGCCAGGTAACTCCCCATAAAGTTACGAATATTTTATTCATGTTTATAATGTTTTATCTTGTTTTGATTTTGTATTATCTTTATTTTATTGAGAATTAAAAGTATTACAAAAATAATTTTTAGTTATAGTTATCCAAACATAGTGCTTTTAAAAATTGTTTAAAATATCAAATGATACATTCCCCTTATAAATGTATATTAGTATTTTAACACTTTTATTAGTTTTGTGGAATGTTCTTTCAACACATTCCACATTGTTTTCATTTGGGTTCCACAACCGGGCTTAATGTTCTACCACTACGGCTGCGATTTATTTAACCATGTGTGGGTGGCCCGCTCACGTGTTGTTTTTGTTGGGTTGCTAGGCGGTCTCTCTTTGTGTAATGCACTGTCAGTGAGTGCGATAGAGATGGTTACAAAGAGTGAGGCGAAATTCAAATTCAAAGCTTTAAACTAGTTGCGCCTCTCTCTACCTTTGTATATATTCCAGAGATTTGCGCGTATGTATATATACACGTTGCTCTGGAAAGAGGAAGCGGTAAATAGCACATGTTGCTAAGCGAGAACCGCGAAGTTTTGAAAGTTCTGGAGGAGATTTCCCTTGGGAAATCTTCAAACAATCAGTTGAACTTGAAACTTGACCAGCTGCCGGCAAAATAAAAGTGAACAAATTATTTGGTTAATTAGCCACAGCAATTTGTGGTCTTAATTGTTATTACCACCCTTGTCTTTTTGTAGAGATCAGATTGCATTCGAAGCTTAGTTTTGGAATGCGGGTTTAATTCTTATCTTACAGTGCACTTTGTCCTATTAAATGGATTTAATGGAAACAAAGAAAAGAAATTGAAAGCTGGTGATGATTCATGTTATTACCTTTTATAGAGATTGTGAAATCGAAAAGTATACAAAAGTATATAACGTTTTCATTTTCATGGTTTAGTAGGAGAAAATTACCAAAATTCGCCTACATAGATTGAAACACTTATTTGTTATTAAAGGCAACACTACGTATAATTGATATTCAAAACATCCATTCAATTTTGGACCAGTCTAATGTATATTCTTCGTTTGTAATGATCCCGATTTCCCATCACTGTCTTCATTCTGACGAAAACTAACGATTTCCTCTTTGTACTTTTCAGGTTGCTGGTCTGGACTTGAATGGCGGCTCTGCTGACTACAGCGGCCCCATAACAAGCAAGACTTCCACTAACTCGGTCACCGGTGGTGTGTATGTGCCCCCGCATCTTCGTGGTGGTGGTGGCAACAACAACGCAGCGGACGCAGAGAGCCAGGGCCAAGGACAAGGCCAGGGCTTCGAGTCGAGATCCGGGAATCCGCGCCAGGACAGCAGGGACCCGCAGCAGTCGCGCGGCGGAGGCGAATACCGCAGGGGCGGCGGCGGTGGAGGTCGCGGCTTTAATCGCCAGAGCGGCGACTACGGCAGTTTCGGAAGCGGCGGCGGCGGCGGACGACGAGGAGGTCGCTACGAGGACAACTACAACGGTGAGTTCAAATACATTACTTGAAATACCCTGACAGACCAAGCTATAACAAAATCCCAACGATTTTACCTAAGCTAGGCATAACCCTCCAAATCCGTACTTTACATTTCATTTCATATCAAAAACATTCAAATTAATCTCCGAATACCTTGCAGGTGGTGGTGAATTCGACTCGCGTCGCGGCGGTGACTGGAATCGCAGCGGCGGAGGCGGAGGAGGACGCGGCTTCGGTCGTGGACCGTCGTACCGCGGCGGTGGCGGAGGAAGCGGTAACGCCCTCAACGAGCAGACTCCCGAGGATGGCCAGGCACAGCCGCAGCAGCAGCAGCCGCGCAACGATCGCTGGCAAGAGCCGGAGCGTCCGGCCGGCTTCGATGGCGGCGAGGGCGGAGCACCCGGCGGCGGCAACAGAAGCTACAACAATCGCGGAGAGCGCGGAGGCGGCGGTTACAACAGCCGCTGGAAGGAGGGCGGCGGCGGCAACATCGACTACACAAAGCTGGGCGCCCGAGATGAGCGCCTGGAGGTGGAGCTGTTCGGCGTGGGCAATACGGGAATCAATTTTGACAAATACGAGGATATACCCGTGGAGGCGACGGGCCAGAATGTGCCCCCGAACATCACATCGTTCGATGATGTGCAGCTGACGGAGATTATTCGCAACAACGTGGCACTAGCACGTTATGACAAACCGACACCGGTGCAAAAGCACGCCATTCCGATCATTATCAATGGCCGCGATCTGATGGCCTGCGCCCAGACCGGATCCGGCAAGACGGCCGCCTTCCTGGTGCCGATTCTCAACCAGATGTACGAGCACGGGCATTCGCAGCCGCCGCAGAGCAACCGGCAGTATAGCCGACGCAAGCAGTATCCGCTGGGTTTGGTGCTGGCACCGACCCGCGAGCTGGCCACCCAGATCTTCGAGGAGGCCAAGAAGTTCGCCTATCGCTCCCGGATGCGTCCGGCCGTTCTGTACGGTGGCAACAACACCAGCGAGCAAATGCGTGAGCTGGACCGCGGCTGCCACCTGATTGTGGCCACACCCGGCCGCTTGGAGGATATGATTACGCGCGGCAAGGTGGGACTGGAGAACATTCGATTCCTGGTCTTGGACGAGGCAGATCGTATGTTGGACATGGGTTTCGAGCCCCAGATCCGTCGCATCGTCGAGCAGCTGAACATGCCGCCAACCGGGCAGCGCCAGACGCTTATGTTCTCGGCCACATTCCCCAAGCAGATCCAGGAGCTGGCCAGCGATTTCCTCAGCAACTACATCTTCTTGGCCGTTGGTCGTGTGGGCTCAACCTCCGAGAATATTACGCAGACGATCCTGTGGGTCTACGAGCCTGATAAGCGTTCGTATCTGCTGGATCTGCTCTCGTCCATCCGTGACGGTCCCGAGTACACCAAAGAAAGCCTGACGCTGATCTTTGTGGAGACGAAAAAGGGTGCAGACTCGCTGGAGGAGTTCCTGTACCAATGCAACCATCCCGTGACCAGCATCCACGGCGATCGCACGCAGAAGGAGCGCGAGGAGGCGCTGCGCTGCTTCCGGTCGGGCGACTGCCCCATTCTGGTGGCCACTGCTGTGGCCGCCCGTGGCCTGGACATTCCGCACGTGAAGCACGTTATCAACTTTGACCTGCCCTCGGATGTGGAGGAGTATGTCCATCGTATCGGACGTACCGGTCGCATGGGTAACCTCGGTGTGGCCACCTCCTTCTTCAACGAGAAGAACCGCAACATTTGCTCCGAGCTTCTGGAGCTGCTGATCGAAACGAAGCAGGAGATCCCCAGTTTCATGGAGGATATGAGCTCGGATCGCGGCCATTCCGGAGCCAAGAGAGGAGGACGAGGCGGCGGGCGTTATGGTGGCGGCTTCGGGTCGAGGGATTATCGTCAAAGCTCTGGCGGCGGAGGCGGTGGCGGTCGCAGTGGACCCCCGCCACGCAGCAGTGGCTCCGGATCGGGAGGCGGCGGTGGCAGTTACCGCAGCAATGGAAACTCGTACGGTAAGTTCGGTAAGTGTGGATTTAACCATCAGAAGTTATTTGACCATGGTGAGATACTAAATATCGTTTTTCCTTTCAAGGTGGCAACTCGGGAGGCGGTGGATACTATGGCGGCGGTGCCGGTGGTGGCTCCTATGGCGGCTCCTACGGCGGAAGTGCCGCACAATCGGGCAACGATCCCGACTGGTGGGATCATTGAGCAAGGCCTCAGCTTCAGGCAAAGGTCCTGGGCCAGCAGCAGCATCAGCATTCGCAACGTAGCCACTTTCGCAACTAACCAAACGGAAAAAAAATACAAAGTCGATAACAACTATATATATATATGTGCACACACGTATACTATATAGGAACAGCAAATGTGAAAGAGAAACTGTCTGTGCGCAGCGCAACACAAAACACGAAAATACAGAAAAGATACACTGATGCACCCTCCACCCTCGTTTAGCAATTCTCTCCTCTCTCACAACCTCAAAAACCAGGAGCAAGCATTAATAATAAATTGTGCAAATCCATCGCGAAAGTATATTACATTCATGTATAGCCAGCCCAAAAAGCCCATGCCCATGCCCTCTTCCCATCTCCCCCCATCCTTATATTTTATGGAATCGATGCGCGTAGTTGAAGAAATATGCAAACATACATATTACAAATATGCTAAACAACCACAAATATTAAGAATATTTAAGCAACTGATACAATTTTGAATTTTTGTCCATAAGTTACACTTCTCACACATCATTTTTCTTGGAATTCTTAAAATACAAATATATGTAGACATAAATACTGTCGATATCGGATCAAGACGATGATGAATGCGCAAATCCTTGAACTTCAATTGATGATTTTAAACGAAGAAAACATAAAAATAGTAATGGTATATATATTACAAAATATATAGATCGAGATATAATGTACTATATAAAAAAAGAAACCAACACAAACAAAAAGTAATTAAAAAACAAAGTTTGCTAAACTTAAAATTAATAATTTAGCAAATGAAAAAAGAGCTCGTCTAGTTTTCTTTCAATTTAAAGTTAATCTTTCGGGTTTGGGATAAGTCGATAAAGCATGCGAAATAACGGAAAAAAACCCCTTTTTCTTCTGCTGATAGATTGATCTGATTTAAAAGTGTAGATTTTTCAGATAGCGTATTGCTTATACATCGCCAACATTTTTATTAATTGTGGACGTTCTATTATCTTTTTATATGTCGGTGGGACTTATTAACTCAAATTCTGTCTACTATTTTTTGTTCGATTAAGATTTATTTACTTATTGCTATCAGCTTTTAAATAAACCCCGGTGATAAGAATTGGCCAGGTACTCGTTCTTAACTCGGGGTCCTTAGTTAACTGAGTGTTGCGATCCATTACACTTGGTGTGTTTCTGTAACTAAGAACTTTATGTAATCGCGTTTCGATCTGCAGCTACAACTCGTTTTTGAATAAATTAAAGACGAAATAAAATAGCCATAGATTGGGTTAGTGACCTCTTAGAAGCTTCCAAAACGAGAGCTTTGTCACCGGTGTTCTTCTAGCCTCTCTCTCAGTTCATTTTAGCAATCAGACTAATTGAAAGTGCAAATCGAGGGGAGAAAATTTAAATGAAAATGCAGCAAATAACGAGGAGGATGTGACGATCGTGCTCGCTTACTAATTAGATTAGATTAGGCAAACTTGGTTAGTTTGCTCTGATGTTTTCTGGAGGCCAAGGGAGCTTGTCGATCGCTGTTTGTCAGATAAATTTTGCTCCGAGAGCAAAGCTCTTGGCTGGCATTTTAAACAGAGTGGGCTCTTGACTAGGCCACACCCCGTTTTTTATTATATCGGAGAACCGACCGGAATTTTCGGTGCATTCTGTTGTTTTTGCGGATCTCAGCTGTGTCAATTTCAGGCCCCCATCTCATAAACACTGTGAAAATGCAGAAGCCACAACAAAGTCTGTGCTGGATTTTGCTCCTTCTGGGATCGCTGATCGCCACTTTCATGCTCGCCTTCAGCTACTGGATGTTTATGCCGCGCGAGGAGCCATTGTGGTCCATTATATCCAAGAATTACGACGGTTCTGCAATCAAGTTCTCCCTGCCGCCATCTGCTCTACCTGAGGAACTGAAAATCAGGCCAAGACCCCCGTTCGTTTACCAGATTTTACATTAATAGAAATACAATATAGTGTTTACATGCTATGTAATCTTACGCTAGTTTAACAATAAATTACATGTACAGAGAAGCTGAGTGGATAAACTAGCAGGGCATCACAAGTTGGTGGATCAGAGTCAGACGTCCGACTTTTGATTGAGGGCCGCATAGCCTACGGGAATCTCTTTCATTTCGGTCTGCAGGCAGAGGAACTCGCCGCCTATGCACATTATCGTGCCTGTGATGACGTTGAGCAACCACCAGGAGGCGTTGGCGGGAAAGGAGCGGTTGTACCACCAACAGATGAGCAAATGCAGGACGTGGAAGGTGCAACTGAGGAAAAACAGAGATCCTTGATAAATGGGGTAAATGCATTACATATATGAAACGGTGAGTCGTAAAATAAGAACTTAGTCTTCGAGTGCTTTCCACTGCCTATCTCTGAAGCGCATAAAAAAACTATAAAACTTTTTGTTTTCATAGAAGCAATCATACCAACTTAAGATTAGAATATAGCTCCTTATAATTACTGATGGTTGTGGAGATCATTGACCTTCTAAACAAACAAATTGATTTGAAATTGACTCATATGGAACGTCAAACTACTAAGGCAATTCGCCCTCCACTCCTCTCTCATTTTAATAGAGTCGAGATGCCCACCTGAAGTCCAGACAGAGCTTGGCTCGTCTCACGATGCACCACAGTGCCAGGGAGGCCAGGAAAGCGTTCAGGACGAAGGCGCAGATCACCAGTCTGCCGCCCAAATCGTAGATGTGTATCTCCTGAAATAGCGAACAGATCATAGGTCATTAGGTGGCTAGGACTGGGACTTAAGGGGTCCGGATCCCAAATATCATACATGGTACTCGAACAAGTGATCCAGACTGTAGTTATCCCCGGACAACTTGTTGGCCACGAAGACTAGCAAGCCGAGAGTGAAGTACACGCAGAACTGCATGGATACGATCTGTGCCGACAGCAGCGTGGGATCCCACTGGGTGTTGCGAAAGGTTCCGCCCTTCATGGTGGCCCTGGGTTTCCAAATCAGCGGTTAAAAGGCGAAATTTCCCAAATTTCAGCTGGCCATAACAAACTGACTCAATCTTTAGGGATGCCACTAGGGGCCAGTGGTGGTTATCGATAGTCGTGCGGCAGGGGCGTCGAGGCAAAAGGGGTTTCATTTGGTACACAGAAAATGGATTTATATTTTAAACTGAAGAATAGATTTCATGTTTTTTCTCTGTAAGCCTCGCATGAATTTTCTCTCAAAATGAAGCGACTTTCTCCCAAATTGAACTTATTTTAGAACTCTAGTACAATACATACATACTTTTATACATTTTTTTTAACACTCCGCGAAACTACAGTTTCCCGCTTAATCGCCCACAATCGACAGTCGACGATAGTCACGTCACAATGGAGAATGCGAAAAACGCAACGCGCAGAATTGTGAGTAAAGTAAGGCCTACAGAGCACCGGATTTTGAATGATTCCTCCCACAGGGTCGTCTGCGGTCGCTGGGGATCGTTACGGCCGGAGCAGCCGCTTTGGTGGCGGGCATTACGGCGCACAAGAAGCAGGACCAGTTGTTCCGCACGTTCGTGATGCCGGCGGTGCGCCTGCTCCCGGCGGAAACCAGTCACCAGCTGGCCGTGCTGGCCTGCAAGTACCGCCTGTGTCCGGTGTCCCAGTACCAGGATGACCAGAATCTTCACACCCCCTTCTTTGGCCGGATACTGAGCAATCCCATTGGCATTGCCGCGGGCTTCGATAAGAACGCGGAGGCGGTGGACGGCCTGCAGGATCTGGGATTTGGCTTTATAGAGGTGGGCACTGTGACACCAGCCGCCCAGGAGGGTAATCCCAAGCCCAGGGTCTTCCGGCTGGCCGACGACAAGGCCATCATCAATCGGTATGGGTTCAACAGCGAGGGTCATCAGGCGGTGCTCCAAAGGCTGCGCCTGCTCCGGAGTAAGGAGGACTTCAACGGCGTCGTGGGCGTGAATCTCGGCCGGAACAAGAGCACCATGAGCCCCATAGCAGATTACGTGCAGGGTGTGCGGGTTTTCGGACCCGTGGCGGATTACCTCGTCATTAATGTAAGCAGTCCCAACACCAAGGGCCTGCGGGATATGCAGAGCAAGGAGAAGTTAAGGGAGCTCCTCGAGCAGGTCAATGACACCAGATCCACTCTGGACAAGAACAAGAATGTTCCCATTTTCCTGAAACTATCGCCGGATGTGTCCGAGGACGACATGAAGGACATCGTTTGGGTGATTAAGCGCAAGAAGAGCCGCGTGGATGGTCTGATTGTGTCCAATACGACGGTGTCGCGGGATCACATTGAAACCAACAAGCTGGCCGAGGAAGCAGGCGGATTAAGTGGCCCACCCCTGAAGGCCCGATCCACGGAGATGATTGCCCAGATGTACCAGCTAACTGATGGCAAGGTGCCCATCATTGGCGTCGGCGGCGTGGCCTCCGGCTATGATGCCTACGAGAAGATCGAGGCCGGGGCCTCCTACGTCCAAGTCTACACGGCTTTGGTGTACGAGGGACCCGCTCTTGTGGACGACATCAAGGCGGAGCTGTCGGCGCTGATCACGCAGCTGGGCCACACCAGTGTGGCGGAGGTGGTGGGCACCAACTCCAAGTTCTACCTGCCCAAGAAATGAAACGATGAGGTCGGGACTTAAAGCGAGTGCTGCCTTCATTTGTGTACAAAACTAAACTGCTTCACTACCATCTCTCCTTCGGTCTAACCAGTAAATCAATCCAATTGTCATCTATTAACTATTATCATTGAGGACTTTCATTTGCGCGCTGCACGGTGAGCACTCTGCCCTCCAGGAAGTGGGTGTTCTGGTTGCTGGCGCTGTTGAAGGCATCCCGCTGGCTGAAGACGACGAAGCCGTAGTGCTTGGAGAGGCCCAGTTGCCGGTCGAAGACCACCTCCGCGTTGGCCACGTGCCCGTATTTCGAGAAGTAGGTCCGCAGCTCCTTGCTGCTGATCGTCCACGGCAGGTTGCCCACGAACAATTTGTAGGTGCTGCGCGCGAATCCGCTGGACATGATTATGGATTTGTAATTCTGGGCTTCGAGCGGTTATGAAAATGTGCAGGGTTGGAGTGGTAGCGCAGGTTCTGACGTCACTAAAATATTTATACGATATATATTTTGATTTGTAGTAAATATTTCTGTTAGGTCTATTATCCGAAATTAACTTATTTTTTCAAATGGAAAAGTATTTCATTTAATTGCAACTAGCGCCGTAAAAATAACTTAATTCAAAATCATTTAAATCACCTTACAATCATCGCACCTTGCAGGGCTGCCTATCGGTAGTTTGCCTGCAACCCTATCGACCGCTCTGCGGTGCCCTATCGATAGGCCGCAAATAATCAATGTTTCACCTCTAGCCCATTTTAAGTTTTGCGTTATTTATATAAATGTTTAGCGAAATTGCCGAAAAATTGCATATCCGTGCGCTCGATTGCTGAAAAAGTAGTGGCGTTGCATCCGGCGAAGAGCCCATCGAAGGTGCCCAGTAGCCAAGTGACCGGAGGGCCAAAGGAAGTCCCAGTCGACGTGTTGTATTCGGGGCGCGGCGCCTGCAGAAAACGGACCGAACATCCTTAGGACAGCCACACACAAAGGGACATCGATACTTTCAGCCACCGCACACAATGGCCGAGCGACCGAAAAATTTGTTTGCAAGTGAGTTACCCTCTTGGTTTCGGTAGTGGACCGCCCACGCATGTCACACATATGCAGGCCAGAGGTACACACACTCGATACGGGTGACGCATAGTTGGGGGAATCGGCATCGGGTGATAAGCCGTCCGTCCATGCAGCTACATCCTACATTCTCCGTTTTCCCTTTCCGTTTTCCAGCCGGATCCAGCCGCTCCCGCAATCCCCCGGATCAGCTCAGCCTGAATAACCTCAGCATTCGCCATCCGCCCTCGTCCACGTCGTCCACTTCGTCGGGATCCACCTCCTCGGGCTCAAGTTCCTCATCGCAGCACAACCCCGTGACCCGCTGTTTTGGTGCCCAGCAACAGCCGCCACAGCCGGCTCCACCGGTGGCCAGCAGTCAGGTGCCCCCAGTTCCGGCCACCTCGAGCAGCAGCGCCGCCGATCGTCACCGGGAGCGGATTCGCCAGCAGGCCTGCGGCAAGCTGCAGTTCGGCGAGGGCGCCGCCAATACACACACTTTCACTTCGGACGATCTCGAGGATGAGGGCGAAATTGGGCGTGGAGCCTTCGGGGCAGTCAATAAGATGATCTTTAAGAAACTGGACAAGGTAATGGCCGTCAAGCGTATACGGTCCACCGTCGACGAGAAGGAACAGAAGCAGCTGCTCATGGATCTCGAGGTGGTCATGAAGTCCAACGAGTGTATCTACATCGTTCAGTTCTATGGTGCGCTTTTTAAAGAGGGCGACTGCTGGATTTGCATGGAGTTGATGGACACCTCGTTGGACAAGTTCTACAAGTACATCTACGAGAAGCAGCAGCGCCACATTCCAGAGTCCATTCTGGCCAAGATTACGGTGGCCACGGTGAATGCCCTTAACTATCTGAAGGAGGAGCTGAAGATCATCCATCGGGATGTGAAGCCGAGCAATATTCTGTTGCACCGTCGTGGTGACATAAAGCTGTGTGACTTTGGCATTTCGGGTCAGCTGGTTGACTCTATTGCCAAAACCAAGGACGCGGGCTGCAGGCCCTACATGGCGGTAATGAAACTAAAACATTTTCAAAGCTGTTCACTATAATTCTCTGTATTTTTACAGCCGGAACGCATTGATCCGGAGCGCGCCAAGGGCTATGACGTACGAAGCGATGTTTGGTCTTTGGGCATAACTTTGATGGAGGTGGCGACCGGCAATTTCCCCTATCGTAAATGGGATTCGGTCTTTGAGCAGTTGTGTCAGGTAAAAATGCCTTCCCAATATTTAAGTAAAGTGGTTATCCTGACTAAGATCTATGAATCATTTTTGCGAGATAAGAATATACAAATAACTTTTTATCTTGCTGTTTTTGCCCTTTGTGGTTAGAAAAACAACAAAAATAACTGAATTTTGAAAAGATAACGCAGATAGAATAACTTACTCATTACATTTGCTGTCGATCTAATCGTGATATCGCGTTTTTTTATTAGCATCATATATTTAGCCTTGCTGAAGCTAAAAATCAGGTTCAGCTATAACAATAACTTTGTTAAATATGCTGCGAGCTTGGGGAAATTCCTAATATTACCTATTAATATTCACATTTCTCTAGGTTGTGCAAGGTGAACCGCCCAGACTATTGACGTCCTACAACGGCATGGAGTTCTCTAAAGAGTTTGTGGACTTTGTCAATACTTGGTAAGCATCAACGACAAATTATGGAACTGAAAATGGAAATATAATGTCGCAAACTTTTTAGCCTGATTAAGAAGGAGAGCGATCGGCCCAAATACAGCCGGCTGCTGGAGATGCCCTTTATCCGTCGCGGTGAGACGAGCCACACCGATGTAGCCGTGTACGTGGCTGATATCCTTGAGTCGATGGAAAAGGACGGCATCACGCAGTTCACGGCCAACCAGCAGGCGGAGAGTTAATCACCCTATGCTAAGAAGCAAGTCATAAATAAACTGAGGATCAACAGCAAGCAAACTAAGCAGATGGGCAGCAGTAAAAATATAAATTGTTGTCTACTTTGTAGCATTCGTAGAAAACCTAGCGCATATTTTGTTAAACAGAAAAACAAAACTAAGCGAAAAGTGTGTAAGCTGGTAGTAAGCTAGATGTGTGTATAGTTTAAAGTCCCCCAAAAAGCCTATTGTAATTCAATAATTTTTGTATTCGCAGTTTTGTGCGTCAAGTTTTGTGTTGAAAATAAATTTGTGTTAAAAGAAGGCCAGCAGCGGGATACAGACGAGTATTTCGGCCAGTCATTTGACCGGCTTTTAACCCCCGCTCAATGCCAATTTACATTCAACCAACCGAGCATTTTAATAATCCGGTTGATTTATTTATCATTAATTATGATACAAGACCAATTGGTAATGCATTTTGCGTTAATAAGCAGCCACATGCAAAACATAAGCAATATTTGTAAAAAACTTCGTAGGAACGAAGATTAACTACCCATACAAACTAACAGTAACACCAACATGCGTTAAATGCGTAAAAAAATAGTTCGACAAAAACTATTGCATTATAAATTATTTATTAAACAGATTTTATAATCCTATTATATTTTTTAATTTGCATATATGAAAATGATTGTGAAAAGCTTTAAATATTAGCCAAGCGGCTGAGATGTTTAAATTGTAGTAGAAATTATTGCAGAGATAAATGCAAAATTAATCCCATAATATATAAAATAATTAGCCACAACACCGACACATTCACACACTACACACATATAGACACGTTTTTATGCGTAGTAATTAGTTGTAAGCGAAGCAAAAATATTTAGCAAAAAGTTACAGCTACAAAAACAAAAGTCATGTGAAAACTGAAAATAAAACAAAATAAATGTATTGTGCCTAAGTATAAACCGAAATGATAAACACTCACCAAGAGAACTACAATTTAAATTTAATCAAAACTCATAAGCCATATATAATCCCTAGCCTAGCTTTCAAGTCCAAGCTTATATAGCCGTATTGCATACACCATGCCACATCCCTCCCCCGAAAATGCACAGCCAAACAATTGCACCGTCTATGTTCCCGTCTCAAAAGAACAACAACAACAACAACAACAACAAAAACAACAACAACAAAAACCAAGTATAAACTGAAACCAATGTTTTTTGATTAACATTTTTATGCAAGCGTCAATGTGAAAGCAAAGTTTATTTTGTATACATATATACATGCATAATATATTTGCACGGGTTGCATATAGAGTAAGCAATGCAAGAAAAGCCTGCAGCAGTTTTCTTTTATTTTTTCATAGTTTGTTTTTGCGAAATAAAATCCTAAAACATGCAGCATTTAGAGCGGAAATATACACAAATATTAAATATATTTTTATTAAGCCCACAAACATCCCAGAATTTTCATATAGACTGGTCAACTAATGTTCGGCCAGCCGAGACATGTTCGCCCGTGGGAGAGTATTTATATAAAATACCAATTAAAAATAATGAAAGGGAGCATATGCATTGGGATAATCTAAGACAAAAGTTAATTAACATTCCATTCGAAAATCACATCAGTGAGGAACCTACATCTCTGATAAAATAGTTTCTACAGTTGCAGACAAAGCATGACAATGGTGGCATACTAACTGATCGCAATGTTGAATTTATTCCCTAATCACAAGGTGGTATAGTTGAAAACAATTACCTAAGTACTTGGGCAGATCACTTTTGATATAACTAAAGGTAGAATGAATAATCATATTATACAACTCATGTGTAATACCAGGAATAATGCAATCGCGTGTCGTCAATATTTTTGACAATAAATGAAGTATAATTTATTTGTAAAGTAAGAAAAACTTATCGTCCCTTGAGAGGATTTGGCGAGGGCATGTGGATTGTGTATATACGATAGATATACTAAGGACATATGACTGGCAAATATTTATCTACTAATCTATGAACTAGCTGCAAGTCAAGTGCGGTTCTTATGTCTATCAATCCCGAACTCAATTCCCAAGAGAAAAATTAACACCAAAACCCCCAAAGATTGGCTTCCATTGATCCAAGGCCTTTGAATAAAATTAAATCGCAAATTTATGGAGCAACCTAAAGCTCTTGACTAAATCTAACCAATGACAAAACTGGAAACGCAACGTCCACAACAATATTAATATTTGCAAACTTTTAAACCTAGCTTACACATAAGAGAGTGCTAAGTTTCGGAATATTTGTGGGATCCCAGTATTCGGGTCCAGATCCTAAGTAAAACCCATTGCAGAATCATAAGACGCTCACTCAACACTTAGCGCACTAAGTTTTATTAACTAACCCCGGCTTGTGTCTATAAATTGGCAAAAACTAATATTACACAAGGATAACCAAATACCGAAAGGGAACTATTCAAAGTCATGGCGAAATACACACAGATAAATAACATAGAAATGTTGAACAAAATTGGAAAAGCAAAACACCACAAATAAAACAATTTGTAAAAATATTAATAGCAAATAAAAATTATAATTCAAAAACTCTATTAATGCGTAATAGCTGTGTAAATGGGATTGGGATTGGGCATTGGGACCCATGGCCGGACACGCCCACTCAACTGACGTATCCGTAGGCGGAATTCACCAGGAATTACTAATTCGAAATATCTAATATGGGGAATTTCGATTTCTTTGATAAATCAAAGATCAAATAAAATAATACAATTTATGGAATGAAATAAAAATGTTCTGATTTGATTGTTAGTATATTTCGAGAATTTTGAGAAACAAGATCTTTGATTGGTAATTCGGTTTCATAATTTGCATTTGGTTATTTGTATTAATATTTTTAGTGAAATATACTCCAAACTTTTTAGTTCTTTAACCATTTTCCAGTCAGGGTATCTAAATTGACATGTAAATCTAACATTTTGTGTAGTCTGGTGCATATTATTATTGAATGGCATAATTTTGAGGGGCACACGACTCGAATGAAAATCGCCACCCAAACGAGAATCGGCCCACAACGTGGTGGGCATGGAAAGAGCTGCATTAAAGCCGCAAATGCGTAATCCCCAACAACAAAAATGTGTTAGTAAGCATACAAAGGTACAATCCCCTTTTTTTCGGGCGACTTTTAGCTGAACATCGACGAAAAGTAGGAAAACCAGATGAGTTGTGGTCGCAAAGCCAAGCGAAAAGGTTGTGTTTAGGAACTTTTTCTGATAAAAAATAGGTAAATTCATTAAAACAAGAAGAAATTGGTCAAAAAGTTACTTGCAGCTCACAGCTCCATTCAGATATCTATAAACGATTTGTTTATATCATGCATATAGAAATCTGAATGGAGCTGCGAGCTGGAATTAGTTTGCCTTCGAACGCCGTGCGTGGAGCAATTAAATTTTTGACTACGGATACGAATCACCTCGCAGGTTCAACGACATGCTGGCCTGCATCATTTTAAGCGGCTGGCTGCTGCTGGCTTGGATTTACTTCCTGTGGAGCCGGCGAAGGTACTATAAAGCCGCCTGGCAGTTACGCGGACCCATTGGCTGGCCCTTAATTGGCATGGGCTTACAGATGATGAGTCCGGAGAGTAAGAGCAAAGAGGATTGTCCAAAGGCACTCGATAACTGACAGTTTTGCAGCCTTTTTGCAGTACATGGATGGTCTGTCGCGACAGTTCAAGGCGCCCTTCATTTCGTGGATGGGCACCAATTGTTTTCTCTACGTCAACGATCCAAACAGTGTGGAGCAGATTTTCAACTCGACGCACTGCACCAACAAGGGCGATTTCTACCGATTCGTTAGTTCGGCAATAGGTGACGGACTTTTTACATCCAGCTCTCCTCGTTGGCACAAGCATCGTCGACTTATTAATCCCGCCTTTGGTCGCCAGATTCTCAGCAGCTTCCTGCCCATTTTCAATGCCGAGGCTCAGGTCCTCCTTCAAAAGCTCGAACTTGAGGGTGTGCAGCATGGCAAGCGGCTGGAGATCTATCAAATCCTCAAGAAAATCGTCCTGGAAGCAGCTTGTCGTGAGTATCTACACATCGGTTTGATCCTTAAGGTTTAAACTTAATGCTTTACAGAGACAACGATGGGCAAGAAAATGAACTTTCAGCATGACGGATCTATTGCCATTTTTGAGGCTTATAATGGGTGAGTAAAAAGGAATTAAATTAATAATAATAACTAACTTTTTTTATTTTAAGCTGTGAGGTATATTTTTTATTATCCTGGCGCATCAAGTATAATACTTTTATAATAAGTTAGGTTAGGTTTAGGTTTTTTTATATTTTAAGGGTTTTATTTTATTTGAAGCTAAGTTAGGTGGTTGGGTTTTTGTTCTTTGTAAAGAAGGTAATACAAATATTTTATTTATATCCTTTCAGCCTAACAGAAGTGTGTGTGAAACGAATGCTATCGCCGTGGCTTTATCCGGAGCTCATATACCGACGTTCAGGACTTTTTCGCCTACAGCAAAAGGTCGTCGGCATACTTTTTGGGTTTATAGAGCAGGTAAGCTGCTCATCCGATCAGTGAGCCATGACCCAAACCCCTTGTTCCGGCAGCTTCTCGAACCCATTGTTTCGGTGGTGGCTGCCAATGCCCATCCGGAGCAGCAGCGACCGGAACTGGAGATGCGGGGCAAGTCCAAGGCCATTTTTATCGAGCAGGTGCGAGAGCATGTGGAGCGGGGCCAACTGAGTTGGCAGGATGTGAGGGATGAGGCCAATGTGACCATTGCAGCGGTAAGTAAGAAGTAGTTTAACCTCCCAGCAAGAATGTTACTTTTTGATCTCGCTCCTCAGACTTTTGAGACGACATCGACGGCCCTTTATTTCACCATTCTCTGTCTGGCCATGCATCCTTGTTACCAGGAGAAACTCCACGAGGAACTGGTCAGGGAGCTGGCACCCACCGGCGATATATCCTTGGACCAGCTGCAACGACTGGAGTACACTGAAATGGTTATCAATGAGGCCATGCGGCTATTTGCTCCTGTGCCCATGGTCCTGCGATCGGCGGAACAGGATATTCAACTGCAGCGGGATGACGGGGAGTTCCTGATCCCCCGTGGCACCCAGATCGGCATTGATATCTACAATATGCAGCGGGATGAACGGGTCTGGGGGCCACTTTCCCGTACCTACAACCCGGAGGCGCATTTCGGATTGGACTCGCCACAGAGGCACGCCTTCGCCTTCGTTCCATTCACCAAGGGACTGCGCATGTGCATCGGCTATCGATATGCCCAGATGCTGATGAAGCTGCTGCTGGCCAGGATCTTTCGCAGCTATCGAATTAGCACCGAGGCTCGCTTGGAGGAGCTGCTGGTCAAGGGTAACATCTCCCTGAAGCTAAGGGATTATCCGCTGTGCCGAGTGGAGCGAAGATAACAGGACGGGTTATGCTGTAATTTTTCAATTAAAAATGCCATTTTTGTTGCATTTTCCCTGCGTTGGAAATTGAGTTTGTTTCATCTTTTGCCGTTGACCTCGTTAACGATGTCCACCTCCTCCTCCTCCTCGTGCACAAATTGCCAGCTTGCAAATGGCTATAATGGATTTCAGTTTGCACTTGTTCGTGCTCACCCACAACTTTGCAGCACACGTTGCGTATACGGAACGTAATTGATTGAATTCCTTGGAAGGATGGCTTGGCTAATGGCAGTGGGGCTATCTATTGCAACTGAGGGCCGGTCAAAGTTTCTGCCCTCAAAGAATTTGCCGAGGTGATTTCGATGGGGGTTTGAACTGTTCCGCCAATTCATCACATTTGATTACCCCGATAGGAAAAATTATTATCTTCGTTATTCAGAAATATAGGAAAGTGTGTAATAGCTTTATAAAAAAAATGATAAAGAACTCAATTTTTTCTTCGTTCTACTGGAAAGAATTATAAAGATGGCAGTTTTTAGATTATTATTCTTACAAAAAGTTGCATTCTTTTGATATTAATTTATGGTTATTATTTAAAAATGTTTGAAAAAAATTACACGCATCGCAAACATTTTTCAGATCGAGTTAAATTGGGGCTCGTAGTAAAAAATAACTTTATGCTTTATTATAAGCTATTTATAACTAATGACGTCATTAGTTGCGATCGAACAACGAACAGGCTGTCTCGCTCGCGCGTATACACTAAACGCACATTGGCCGCCCAAGATTTCAACCTTCGATAGCTCAGTTGGTAGAGCGGTGGACTGTAGTTGGCAAACAAGCAATAGAAATCCATAGGTCGCTGGTTCAAATCCGGCTCGAAGGATCGGAAGATGTAATCTTTTTTTTTTACTTTTATATTATATTTTTAGTTTTTTTTTAATATTTATTTTACTTTGCGCACGGCTGGATTAATTAATTAGCATAAATAATATAATAAATAAATAAAACAAAAGTTTTACTTTTTTATTTTTCCCATTTTTTTAAATAGGTATCGAAATTGTTTGCATTTTTATTTTTTACACAAATATAAAATAGTAAAACAATACGAAATCGGTAAAAAAAACGGGTTTTTTTAAAAATAAGATTTGTTTATATTATATATTATTTTACGTAGCTACAGTTGTCATTGTTTTGTGATCAAAATACTACTAGGTCGCAAAATAGCCTGACCCCCTAGCAGATAGAATTTAGGAACTGATAAATAATTTTTTGAGAAATTAAATTTAAATTGAGAAATTAAAGTATAGTATTTTTTACCCGGTAGTTAAACAAAGTCCCCAGATCGGCGCCCCTCACCGACCTTCGATAGCTCAGTTGGTAGAGCGGTGGACTGTAGTTGGAAAATAAGCAATAGAAATCCATAGGTCGCTGGTTCAAATCCGGCTCGAAGGATTTTTTGTAATTTTTTTTTAGTTTTCCTAATTTTTTTTTTTTTATTTTTATTGTGCTATTCTACATTTTAAATAAATATTTAAATAAATATTTTTAAGTAAATATATATTAGAGTTTAAAATAACATATCATATATTTCTGTTGGTGATTTAAATTTGCTATCATTTTAGATTAACCCTAATACGGATTTACAATGTTAATATAATACTTTAATACAATTTTTTAAATTTATTTTAAGCATAAATAATAGTGCGATAGAGAACCGAAATGATAATAAAGATTGTTGGTCACCTGGTCTTGTGTTTGTTGTCCTATTAAATATCTTAATCATTGACTTGGTGCAAATACAATTTATCAACACTTTGCCGAGGTAATAATTCTATTTGCCTCCCCTCCCCCCGTATTGCTTCCCCTCGCCACCGACGCCTGACAAACGAATAGATTGCTGTCTGGGCAACCAGCCTCTAGCCACCACTTCCCTTCAAGCTCCACTGCCTGCAACGAAATATGCATAATTCAATAGCAGATTCTGCGTCCTTGCCAACGTGAATCCTGCGGAACAAGGATGCAGGAGGGGAAGCCCCTCGACGGGAGCTGAAAAGTATGCAATAAGCGATTGCGACTCGTTAACGCTTCAAAATACAGAGAGGGATGGATTGCCGGCACATACAGCCAAGGAAAAAAATAGGAGTTCTATACTGATGACAAAAAAATATTCTAAATATTTTAATATATTTAAAAAAAAATAAATTGTTCTATAACTATCTTGGTGTAATATTAGCAAGTAAGTACAAGAGCATATTTTAATTTTTTTTAATATCTTTTTTTTTTAATACAATTCCAAGATATTTAGAATTAATGGCCAACTTTATGAGTATAAATTATGAATAAGCTAATTTCCTACAAATAATTTTTTTGTTTTAGTATAAACGTACTATTCAATGGATCATCTGCCGACGGGGATGACTGTGTAATCTCAACATTAATCTAATACGCGTGTTTAGTGCGGCCTGGCGGGCATCCAACTTAATAATAGCTTTCCCAGCGCCTTGCAATAAGTAATTAAATCATTTACAGCAAATCAAACTGACTGGAGGAGAGGAAAGGACGAGGAAGGTGGAACTGCTCCGCCCCGTAAGCAAATAGTCGCCAGGGCTCTGGCTTATTATTAATGAGAAAAACTTTTGCAAGTTTTCAATTAGTTGCGCTCCCCTCCAGCAACTTGGCGCATAATCAAGACAAACGCTGGCTCATAATAAAATATTTAGTTGGATTTCCTTGGCCAGTCGCCGTAATTGACTGGCCACCAGTTATTTGTATAACAAGGCGAGACTTTGGCACGGTTTTGGACTCGGATTCGGTTGATTACCGCGTTACTTGGGACACGGGCCAGGTCAGCTAATCCGAGTCGACAGCCTGCATAATGTGATTAATTGAATATTAGGGCAGGCAGGTGCTCGAATGCCAGGACTGGCCACAGCTTGGCTGTCTGGCGCCCCATTTACCTGTTCACCAGCTCACCTGTTGGCCTCTTCTGTTCTGTTCTGTTCTGTTGGCTGCAGTCAAGGTCTCCGCTTTCCACGTCACATGATTCCTTCAATTGCAGACTGACGGCTTTGTTCGCCTGCATGCCAAATCAGATTTTAATGAGCACATATTCCGAGCTAGAGCCCCAATTGGAGGGCGATTCATCTAAAGATTCTAGAAATACGAATTCGCCATTACACGCTGTTCTTACCCTTCAGTCATTCTCAATTCATTTACCAAGTATTCAGGTACTTTGTTGTCTTGTGTGTTTAAGGTTCAATGTTTTGGTTAATGTTTAAGAGGCTAATAATAAAATAAGAATCCTGAAAGTTGTATTTCTGTATGTGATATGTGTGTTTTATTATAAAAGGCTAATAATAAAATAATATTCCTGAAAGTTTTATTTTTGTATATGATATATATTCCAAATAACCGACTCTTTATTAAAGGCTTTTTAAGTTATTTTACAAAAAATATGATAGTATGATTACTAATGATAGACAAAGGCTTAGATAATTAATTATAAAATATGATCAATAAAATGGTAGTTACTTATAAATATAAAATCCAAACATCCTACGTCTTTTTCTTGCTGGCTGTTTGGGTTCAACCAACAGCTTTATCGTCTTAGTCATACACAATTAATTGTAATTCCCCTTTGACACTTCCAAACAATTTTCCTCAATTCCCGTTGAACCGCAAAACAGGTAACACTTGGTTGAGTTTTGTTAATGCAGCGCCTTTCCCATAGACTATAGACTATATAGTCGCGTGTGTTTAGACGGCTTTTGCTTTTGTTTGCCTAACCGTGGGCGTTAATTACAGTAAGACGTTTGTAGGAGAAAGGCGCCCGCAGGAGCAACTAATAAAGCAAATACATTCCAGTGAGACCGGAGTGGGCGTGGGAGTTGAACGCGGGGACTCCCCCAGAAACCGCATTAACAAGCAGCTGCTGCTGCAGATCCTGGCTGTAATTAAGTTTACTCCCGTTTTACGAGACACGCGCCAAAGCAAATCCCGGCCACATTTACTAGGACAACAAACCGCGGAGTTACGGGGGAAGTAAGGGGGTGGCGCCTCATCAATGTGTTAATGCTAATTGTTATTGTAGTTCGGGTTTGGGGCGCGGTGGCCTTGGGCGGGCTGGGCGTGGCCTGGGGGGCGAAAGTGCCACCACTTACCTCCAATTGAATTAGCCTCATATGTGGTCTGTCAGTTGAGACAGTTTGCAAGTTCCAAACTCAATTTGGCAGGTCGAAAAGTTTAGTTTTCACTTGCCAAAATAAATGGGGAAAAAAGTGTGGCACTCGCCCGCCGGAGCTTATATAGTTGGGGGACATTTTGATCGTGGCGGGTGCTTAACTATTTTCCTGGGGGCGCCAAACGAAATCTGTGCAAAAATATTTAACAAAATTGCATTAGAAACTTTTTTGCCAGGCAGCACAAAATTGCCGAACAAAAGGACCTAACAAACCCGGCAGATTCTAAGTCAAGCCTTCGAGGGATGTCAGCTATGCGATTCAAGTCGAGTCGACTCGGGCATTTGTACTCCGGCAGTTTGTGTTCATCGTATCAGTTGGCCAACTTAACCTAAAGTTTAAAGAATCTGCCGTATTTTCGCCCACCTCAGGGGACAGAGCTTAACCCTCTGACGACCAGATCATTTATTTAGGTGTCGATATCATCAATAATTTAATTTTTTTTTACCTATACCAACTGTTTTAAGCCATAAAATATTTTCTAATCTTTTAGTTTGTGCAAACCCATTGAAAATAATTGAATTTAAATGGTTTTATGCAAATAATATTTGCTTCTGCTTAAATAAATTATTGAAACGTTTCAAACTAAAAGTTTTTCTTATCAATTTAAATTGGTGTTCCTTAGGGTTAGTTGGCCTGGCCCTCATAAAAGTGGAAATGTGTTGAACCCTAACCTCCCTGGAGTGAAGAAAGTTTTTCGCTTGTTGTTTGACAAATTGTTTTGTGCAGCGGCCGAAGGAAATAAAAGGCAACATTCAACTGTAAAGCGGATGACGAGTGGGTGGAGGGGGAGGAGTGGGTGGTCGGGAAGGACAGCAGGCACAAGACTTGGCCATCAATGTGTAATGAATGTGGGCGGGGCGTATCGAAGCGAGAGCAAAGTTTAAAGCGCGAACAAGAGCGGCAAAAACAATGACAGGCGTTGCCAGCAGCCAGTCCTCTTCTTTCGATCCTGTTCCTGTTTCCCGTTCTCCATTTTTCATTTTCCACTTCTCATTTCCATTTCATTTTCCGCTTTTTCCATCATTGCCCCTTTTTGTACTCTTTCTAAGGGTACGCCAATAACTTTCAAGCTTTTCTTAACTTATTATTATTAACTTATTATAATATTTCTTTTTATTTATCTTATAAAATAGATTTTAGTTTCCGTGTTATACAGGGCCTAAAATTTTTAATAATTAACTGAATTTATTTTCAAAAGTCTTGGCTACCTAGAAAAAATTGCATAATTATTTTATAAGTTGCCATGATTTTTTTTAGGCATATTTCAAAATGCCTTGGACCTATATTTCAATCCCTGGTTGTTCTATACATATATCTCCGCCTGAAAGGGTATCCTAGGCCTCGGCTTTGCACGGTAACCTTTCCTCCTTGTTCAGTGCCAGTTGGGAAACTTTTACCGCTCGCTGTTTACCGTCGCCCTGCGGCTGCAGTGCCGCATAAATTAGCAAACATGAGGCGAGCGAAGAGCGCGTGCCTGAAGGACCTTTGGCCAGAGTGGTTCGCACACGCTTCACCAACCAAACAGCCACCACCCACCACCCACCTGGGCAACTGGCCACCCAAATGGCCAACTGATTGACCCGCCAGTCCCGCTTTTCCCGCTTGTCTGGCGGCACCAAATTAGCGATGTCCGTGTGGTCCACTCTCACCTGCCCAACTGACCAGCTTCCCAGCTTGCCAACTTCCCAACTGCCCCTGCAACACTCAATTGCAATTACAGCGTTTGGCTGCCGCCGAAAAATTGGCCAGCGCAATTAATTAAAAAGTTTGCAGCAGAATGGAATCGCACCCAGTATCCCGGAAATCCAGATGAAATGGTCTGCGGGGATGGTCTCGCAAAGCTCTAAAAATATTTTTCCAGGTAGCAGGGAATTTATTTTATTTTCTGCGACATTTAATTAAAAACTCTGCATTCGCCAGGTGGTGCCAAAGCTAAATGAATACATTTTATTTTTTATTTTATCACTGGATTACGGGAATATATAATGAACGAGAATAAAGTTGTGAATGTGTTTCAATAAAAAAGTATAAATGTGGAGCTAAACTATTTCAATCAATTTTTGAGAAACATTTAACAAAAACTGGGAATTTCTTTATCACAGATTCTGATTAAAATTATTAATACATTTGAATAAATGGCCATTTATTCCATTGGGTAATCATAAATGGAAAGAAAAAGAAGCTTATGAATAAAAATAAATCAATAAATTAAAAAAAAAAAGTATTTTTAAAGCACAGTTGTTTTAACAATTCAGTTTAACAATTTCTGATACTTAATGCGATTTAAGGGAAGATTTTATAACCCGTACATTGCAAAACGGAACTTTTCATTAAGCATACGACGCGTGCGACGGCAATTAAAGCAGCACCACAAACGTTGAACATCTTGAAAGTAATTTCTTTGGCTATGAGTAAAATTGTATCTTATGCGCCATGAGTCTTCTCCCCCCTGTTTCGTTATTGTTATTTTCATAAAAATTATGCAGATTAAATGTGGCAGCCAAGTTTCTTTAGCCCGGCGATTGACATTAAACTCGCATCTCGGCGGAGACAACAAAGATGTCTAAATAATAAAGGCAACCTGAGCGTGAGCCCTTGTGTGGGACGTCGCACAAGTTGATTGAATAAATCACAGCAGGTGAATTTCACTCGAAACAACTCTCGACATGCGTGAGAACAGGCTGACAGACTGAAGAGGCCGCAATTGTGGGGATGCATATACTTGTGTATAAGGATTCAGGCAGCGAGGGAGCAAAGGACGTGGTCGCTATAAAGTTTCACCATTTTACAGCCCGACAACAATTTGGCCAAGTAGCTGCCAAGCACCGGGGATAACTCAGACATAAACCCGCGGGCCTGCGAGTCGACCATTTCAGATTTCAGATCTCAGACCTCAGACCCCCATTAAGCCAACAATTTCTCGAAATGAAAAACCAAAAAAAAAAGAAGTTGTCCGCAGGGAAACCAAAATTAGTTCGCATTTACGTACACCCAAAAAAAAAACGATATGAAACGTAGATCGATTTTATATTATGAAATATACATTATGATATGCGGCCAGGTAAATTTGATATGCTCGAAAAGAGTATTTCATGTAAAAACGGTAGGCTTATTACATAACCAACAAGAGAGAACGCTATAGTCGGGTGCCCCGACTATCAGATACCCGTTACTCAGCTAAGGGAGTGCGAGGGAGATAGATATATAAAATCTTTGATCAGGCATAACTTTTTAACGAATGGTCCGATTTGAAAAATTTCTTCTACATTTCGATAGGTATTGATAGTCACAATAAAACTGCATTTTGCGCTGTGTAGGAACTCCAAGAATATGCATGCAAAATGTCAATCCTCTAGCTTTTATAGTTTCCGAGATCTCAGCGTTCATACGGACGGACAGACGGACAGACGGACAGACGTACAGACGTACAGACGTACAGACGGACAGACGGACATGGCTAGTTCGACTCGGCTAGTGATCCTGATCAAGAATATATATACTTTATAGGGTCGGAAAAGCTTCCTTCTCCCTGTTACATACTTTTGCACGAATACAATATACCCTTTTACTCTACGAGTAACGGGTATTAAAATGTACATGCGCTTATAGATTTTACGGCTACATGCTTTTTTTTGTGTGTAGTGGATGGTCGCTCAAAAGTTGGCCAAAAAGCTGGCCAAAAGCACTTGTCAACCCGAACCGCTCGCTAAATGCGATATTATTTTGTAGAACTAATTGCCTGTCGCCAGAGGGCTAATTAAATGCCTCGCTGGCGGTACTAATTTCCATGATCACGAAACGCTAACATATGGTTTGGCCTTTGCCACCTGCAAGGTGTGCGAAGTTCACTTGGCAATTAGCATTTTCTATGAGCCATTTCACCCGTATCCTTTCATTGCTCCCGAATGTCGACTGTCGATTGTCGACTATCGAGTCTCGAATGTTGAATGTTGACTGCCACCCTGCTCTGGGGGCGGGGGCAATTAGGCGTGGGTAATAACCTCTATGGATTTCCACATTCATATTCAATAAATGCAAATTGCGCTGTCCTTACTTTTAAGGATATTTGCGTACACCGAAGGTCAAGTCTGACGTTAGCCACAAACCCCCCTATTTCTGCAATACCAAGTTGCGTAATGACAATTAAAAGGAGAAGTGACTGGAAATAAAAACGTGTGTAATTGGCCATTTGTCTGCGGTTTTGGGTTGTTTGTAATTGTTTGTGTTTATTGACGAACTGCAATGATAATAGGGAAATGCGTAGAATCTTTAATCTTAAATACTAAAGTTGTCAAAAATAATGGCAAGCTTTTTGTAAGCTAATAGCTAATGTAAAAAATTGTATTTGCAGCATAAACTTAACTTTTAAAACAGCCTTGAACTAATTAAAGATTTTTTTTTGTATGACTAGAGTACATAATACATAGAGCTCTCCAAATTTTTCCATAACTTTATCCAAACTTTTGTTTAAAAAAGTAATTAGAAATTCACTTGGTTAATTATGAGTCGCGCCCAACCAGACACCTTTGATTGTAATAAAAGTAAGCAGACATTCTACATAGATGAACCGCAGTAACCCTTCTTCGATTTTAAGAAGAACCTTGAACTTATTTCTAATTTCTAAGTACACTTCGTGTTAAAATTGAGCTTGAAATTTCAAAATATTCGCCAACTTTGCCGAACGGCTTTTCAGGGGCAATTAGGCATTTAGTTTGGTAAATTATGAGCCACGCCCAGTCGGACACCTTTCCACTGGGGGAAAACTTTTAAAAGCTCATTAATGCATACATTTAGGCTCCTTTAAATAGGAGCTCCGAAGGACTCAAGCCGTCCATAAGCAGCTCGAATTGGGTCTAGATGGCCAGTCTTCAGTTCCACGGCAACGTCGATGCGGACATCAGGTACGATGTTAGCCTGGATCCGGCGCGGGAATCGAATCTCTTCCGCCTGCTGATGGGTCTGCAGTTGGCGATGGGCATGGAGCCGTCGCCCCGACTGCCCAAGTGGTGGCCAAAATGGCTTCGAAGGGGCGGACAGCATCTGGCCAAGGCCTACTGCTCAATGGTGATTTTTACCTCGCTGCATTTGGGAGTGCTGTTCACCAAAACCACACTGGATGTCCTGCCCACGGGCGAGCTGCAGGCCATTACCGATGCCCTCACCATGACCATAATATACTTTTTCACGGGCTACGGGACAATCTACTGGTGCCTGCGCTCCCGACGCCTCCTGGCCTACATGGAGCACATCAACCGCGAGTATCGCCACCACTCGCTGGCCGGGGTGACCTTTGTGAGCAGCGATGCGGCCTTCAGGAAGTCCCGCAACTTCGTGGCAGTGTGGATAATGGCCTGCCTGCTGGGCGTCATATCCTGGGGAGTTTCGCCCCTGATGCTGGGCATCCGGATGCTGCCACTGCAGTGGTAATACTATACATTAGCGGGCTCACCCCCGAAATTCGCGAAAAAATTATCCTCTATGGACCGCGATTTCTTAAGAATTTACGTGCAAAAAGAACTTGGCGGTCGGCCATGGTTCACTTGTAATTTAATTTCAAAGTTCCCGGGTTTGCTTTAAAAGCAAGGGTGCTTTTCTCATACTTGCTATAAAAATCGAGTTGTCTTTCAAGTTTTCGTAATATTCAAATTTTTATCAGAAATTGTTGTTTATGGACAGCTGGTATCCCTTCGACGCCCTGGCCCCCGTCACCTATTCGGCGGTGTACGCCACCCAACTTTTCGGCCAGGTCCTCGTGGGCATGACCTTTGGCTTCGGGGGATCGCTGTTCGTCACCCTCAGTCTGCTGCTCCTGGGTCAGTTCGATGTGCTTTACTGCAGCCTGAAGAACCTGGATGCCCATGCCAAGCTGCTGGCCGGGGAGTCGGTAAATGGCCTAAGGTTTGTATTTTGTAAGCGGAGAAAATCGAATAATTTCGAAATAAACAAATAAAACGATTACACTTTTTAAAAATTTAAATTATTATTAGTTTTTAAAGCCCCAAGAATTATAGGAACAAAAATGTCTTCAACAAAAATAATAAGTTTAATTTTTGAGCTCTCAATTGTGAATTTAAAATAAGAATTTCAGAATTTCTTACAATTAAAGTATATTTATTCACCTAACAAAATATTTAGCATTTTATTATAGTACTTTAATTTTTTTTTTGATATTAAAATATTATTATTTATTTTATTTATATATAAATATAAAGTACATTTACTAAATTATAGAAATTTCATATATAAATTTGTAAGCTTTAAATCAATGAGAAATTGGTAAAATATTTAACCATATTTTTGGCTAATATTTTAAAATATTTACTATTAATCTAACAGCATTATTCTATACTTCAGTTTACTGCAAGACGAGTTGGTGTTGGAGGACGCGACCAGGGAGTTGAATCAGTACGCCGTCCTGCAGGAGCATCCCACTGATCTGCTGATGGTGTCGGCGAGACGCCAATGTCCTGGTCATGGAAACGTGTTTCACAGTGCGCTGGTGGAATGCGTCCGTCTGCATCGCTTCATTCTGCACTGTTCCGCGGAGCTGGAGAACCTTTTCAGTCCGTACTGTCTGGTCAAGTCGCTGCAGATCACCTTCCAGCTGTGCCTGCTGGTCTTCGTTGGGGTGTCGGGAACGCGGGAGGTCCTGCGGATTGTCAACCAACTGCAGTATTTGGGCCTGACCCTCTTCGAGCTCCTGATGTTCACCTATTGCGGCGAACTGCTGAGCCGGCATAGCATTCGATCGGGTGACGCCTTCTGGCGGGGATCCTGGTGGAAACACGCCCACTTCATCCGCCAGGACATCCTCATCTTCTTGGTCAACAGTCGACGCGCAGTCCATGTTACCGCCGGCAAGTTTTACGTGATGGATGTGAATCGTTTGAGATCGGTGAGGGGTTTTATTTCAATACCTAAAGTCTTTTAGTAATAATTACTATACCTTTCAGGTTATAACGCAGGCCTTCAGCTTCTTGACCTTGCTGCAAAAGCTGGCTGCCAAGAAGGCCGAAACGGATCTTTGAACTTTAACCGCATTCGTTCTTCTTTCTTATCGTTTGTAAACGGTGATATTTATTCAGCACATTAAAAACATGTCGGGTAAAATGCAAATAATATTTGCGTCTCCGCCTCCCAATGTTGACTTAACACTTTGCAGCACGAGCCGCTAACGAACCTCCGCGAAAAGCGGCCAAAAGTCCCATGTCTCTGTTGCCCTTGGCTTGTCACTGATAAACAGCCCTTTTCCAGGAAACTTCCCGTTTCGAAAGTGTTTCTGGATTCTGAAAGGCGATAATTAGATGCTCTTTGGAAGGGCGAATGCCAGGGATTAGTGATCTTAAAGCTAAAAAACCTTTTATTATTTATTCATCTTTTCAAATTCCCTTTGTAGACTAAAAGCTTACTTATTTTCAAACCAACTGCATTGTATGCTGTCCAAAAAAAAAAATAAGCCTAGAAGGGCAACAAAATATTCTTTTTGACGGAGGGCAGGATTTAAAAGCTAATGTACCCACTCAAAATTCGGCTGACTGGCTTGTAATGTCTACGCGTATCTGTTGAACAAAGTTCTCAGATTTTGTAAGAAGCCTAAAAGTCGCCTTTAATTTTGCGATTGCACGTCGTACGCACACAAACTTATGGCAAAGTTTTCAACTCATTTGCGCTTTGCATTTTTCATTGTGTCACAGACACAAATACCCAGACACCCACATAGCGAAAAGTTTTCTTTCTCTGCTATAACTTTCGGATCCGGGTGGATGGATGTGGAATGGTGAAATGGGAAGTGGAAAATGGGGAAATGGAGATTGAGGAATGAGGAATGCGAATGTGAATGCGGAGCATTGCTACGTGTGTATTTATAGAGACTCATTTGTTTCAGTTTTTGCCGCCTACTTTAGGACGCCCATCGCGCTTAGATGATTACCTTTTTGTTCCCTTTGTATTCCGCTTTTTGTGCTCTCGCTCGGTTCGGTTTCGTCTGCGGAAATGCCTTTCACTTTCATCGCTTCCACCGAACGTGAAGTTCCACTTCCTTTTCTCCTCCACGCTAACTACCTTTATGCGTGTCTGCCGGGGCCAGCAGGACATTTATATTACACGATATTTGATAAGCGCACTGCACAGTTGAGCTTGCCGGTCCGCAGACAAATGTCCTGCCATATTTCCACCACAAAATGTCATGGCAACGGGAGGCAGGAGGTCCAAACTACCGACTGCCAAAGGGCGCGGTCTCCATGGGATTAGCTGGAAAAATAATGCATTCGAATGGCAGGGGCATTTGCATCGACTGCGGGCCAAAGCCCACAAATGGAGACTTAAGCTGGCGCAACGATTGCCCGGATAAATCAAACCATCTGTTGAGATAGACAACATTAGCCAGGATATCTTCCTGGGCAAAGAAACTCATTAGAAAAGGTTATCGGTGCAATTTAATAATCAAATCTTTGATGCCAGTTTTAAACATTTATAATTTAAATTTCCCAGACACCGAAAAGTATTTAGTTGAAAAACGAACTAGGAAAGGCATAAAACTAGGGTTGTTAAAACATCGATAGTGTCCGCTGATGGAAAATTCAATGTTGAGTCCTAACAATAAAAATACCGTCGTGTTCTCAAATATATCTGAAAATATACCAAAAATTACAAGTAAAATGGAATTATTTTTATGAGCGATAGTATCGATAGGGGGCCAAAACCATATATGTTTCCTAAATTTGTAAACTTTCGATAGTATCGATAGTGCTATCGATTTTTTTTACCAACCCTACAAAATGATTTAATTTTATTTATTTATTTATTTATAAAGAAAAGGTATAGCAAAAGGGTTTTTCCACTGGCTGTACATTTAAAAGGATTTTCAACTGTATGTTAATGGTATTTATTTTGTTTCGTACCATTAGCTTCACATAAAAAGCTCACTGCGTGCTCACAAAAAACAAATTCAATTTTAAACCATAGCATAGCTCCTACTGAGTGAATTAAAGTTGAGTGGATGAGTGAAAACAGAACTTTCCCCCGATCCTGTCCATCCTGCTGTCTGCTGTCAGTGGCCTGGCAATGGGCCAACAAAAACTGTCTAGAGTGCCCGCATAGAATTGACAGGATCTAGCCGCAGGACCTGCCGTCAATATCCCCTCCCCCAGTCGACAACTTTGAAGTAGTCTCTTGAAATTAAATTAACACAAAGGCATGCCGTGTCAACTTTTTCGGCAGTCAGCTGGCGGTATTTTAATTGAAAGCAATCAATATTGGGTCCCATCACCACCGGCTTGTCAACTGACACTCAAGGTTTTCCCGGGAAACCCGAAGGCAGCTGTCGAGGCTGCGGAATATTATGATTTCCAAGTAGTCTACATTGTGATTCGGCGGTCTATTTTTAATTCCTTATGTTGCATCCACAAAATAAGTAGCTTTATGATTTCTTCATACAATTTATCAAGAAAACCATTGCATTTAATATATTAACTTATCATATCCATTAAATGTTTTTTTTAAAGAATTTCATTTATATTCTAAATTTTAACTTACCCACAGTGAATTCAAAAAATATAATAAAATAAAAAATATTGAATATGATCGATATAATAACAAGAGATTGCTTTTTTATTCCGAACATATACTTTCAAAATTTAAATTCAAATTCATTAAAAATTTCTCTTAAGAATTTAAGCTGTTAGGCAACAAAAATGACATCATTTAAAGTCATTATGAATTCCTACCTGAGCCGTGATCAAATGAACTCTGATTCAATTCACACTTCAGCAGGGACCTGTGAAAACGATGTTCCATCATCATTATGGGGGGGTGGTAATCTAATCAGGACGACAGCACCATCGCCCGATGTCAAAGAGCTTGGACGTTGTTTGGCTAATTCCATTACTACTTTATATTACATTTACATATTGTCCACATCGGGGCGAGTAATTGTGAAATTCAGGGTCCAATTGCCTATGGATTGTGCAACATGTCGCATACGCAATGTCACCCGGCAAACATAAAGGTAAATGGGGCTTTGCGATATGTAAGGCATGTGTGCGTGTGCGAGTTTGTGTCGGTTGATGCTGTCACATAAATTGCAAGCAATTCAGCCAACGGGCATTCGCCTGCGGTCAGGACAAAGGACTCCCCTTTCCCCCCGAAAGCCTCAAACAAAACAAAGCCGCATCGCATATAATTTCCCATTAAGGTGAGCCGTTTGGGTGGTGAGTGGATATCCTTGTTAACGGCTTCTTTACCAGCTCACCAATTTGTCAGGCACGTTCAGGTGCAAGCTATCAATTAGCTGCAGGCGGCTTTTGACCCTTATAAGTCTCGACTCTGTTCCCAGTTCGATTCCGAGTATCAAATTGGAGCCACAACATTTTTTCGGACTAACTTACTTATAGAGTTTTTTAACTGAGTTAACTTAAATACCTATTAAACCAAGAAACATAACTAACTATACATATGATTATTATACTATTAAACTAATTTTTATACAAATAAAAAAGGTCGCAAGAATTTTATTTCGAACTTTAATTGTGAATTTTCATTTTCTTTAAAATTTAAGAGAACGAAAACTATGTACATAAAACCCGATAAGGTTGTAAATTTGGGATAGAAGAATATTATTATCATCTGAGAAGTAGTTTCTACAATAAACTAAATAAATGAAAGAACCAATACCATAATTTCATATTATTTGATTCGTTTAAAGTAAAGAAGATTTTAATTATTTTTTGAACTAAAAATTTAAGCTATGATTAAAAATACTACCGCAACAATTGAGTTAAATTCCCCCAATTCATTTGGAATTGGAAACAGTGAAAACCTTTCCCGGCCTCTTTCCATATCATTCGTCCATTGTAAGCGCCTTGCCATTTGATTGATTCTGATTCGCCATAATGTGACTATAGTCTCATGAGGGTTCTTGTGGGCCCGTGGGTGTGTCAGTTGTGTGGACTGGCTTTTTGCCGCAAATCGGCTTTAAAATGTTGCAGAGTTGCATGGCACTTGGCAGAAGGCAGGCTATTGCTATTCAGCCTTTTGTGCTGATGCCGATGCAAAGAGCCAATCGAAATGGCCATAAAGTGCGCAACAAGCGGCATGGAGCAGCATCTGGGCCATAAATCAATGCAATCAATGTACACAGTTTTCATGGCAGGTGGCTTGATTTTCCCACTTCCCCGCTGCCGACATATATATATGTATGCACATATAAATGTGCGATTGCATGTCCATTTGGTGGAAGGGAAATGGTATATATTGGGAATCTGCAGCAACTGAGGCTTTTCATACCCTGCATACCCAGCAGAAACTGCACACAATTTGTTGGCAATTGAACATGAGGACTGCGAAATCCTGATACTCAATCCGCCTTGGCATTCAAAGCCAAGTGGTCTGCATAAGCTGATTTTAGGTTCCTACTTTTGATGCAAATATGCAAAAGGATCTCTATTGGGATAGATTTTTTTGTTGTTGGTTTTGAACTTTGTATTCATTGATCTGAAAGGCAATAAATATAGCAATTTTACCTTGATAATTGCTCATAGCTTCAACTATATTATAGATTTTTTACAAATAAAACTTCCTAACTTTTTTAAAGGTTTTTCTGAAAATGTATCATATTTGTTTTTTAGAAAAACAAAGTACCTATTATTTTTGCTTACTATACGGGGTAATAACTGGTCGTTTATTACTTTATTTTAATTTTTTTATTGGCGAAACAAAAATATTTTAACGGCTTTACTTTCCTTTGTTGTTTCGCTGATATGTGCGACCAATAAACAAACAAATGTGAGTGGTTTTTTTCCGCTAGCCGATTCGTCGTAGGCCCGCGGACTTAAGAGCAGGACCAACCTGCCCCCCTTTCCCCCCAAAACCGCTTTTGCATTCGCAAATATTTGGGAAGAACCAAAAGGAGAAAAATAGCTATTATCACCCGCACCTTGAGCACACACATATGCAGATTGAAAGCGCATGAAAGTGCTTCAGAGTTTTCGGCAATGCTTTTCTTTTTTGCTGCCTACCCGCAGGCGCTCTTGGGCAGAAATTTCAAGTTGTCGGCGTTGTCGCTTCGCACAAAAACCGTTTATTATGGCAACTTTTTTTTGTATCAAGTGAAGAGGGCTTCAGAGACAGGGGGTTGGGCCAAGGGAATCCATTAAAAGGCCTCTACGCTTTTCCGCGCTACTTTACGAGCCCTTAAAGCTGCAAATAAAATTAAGAGACGCTGAGTAGTCGCAATTTTGACTTTGCTCATTTTTTACGGTGCTCCTTCTTTTTTTTTACTTACTTGCAAGTTTGTTGGGGGATTTGCTGGAAATTCTGCGGCCTCTTGAAGCACAAAATTTGTGCGGCATTAGCGTGCATTAATTTGTCAAGTGCCCGGGAATAATTATCATTATCGTTTAAATTGTGACGCTAATGCAGCAAGCTCGGTTCTGTTTTGGTTTCGTTTGGTTTGTCCTTGAAGTGCCGCCCACACTACAGCCTTAAATGCCGCCCACCCTAGCCAACCGGTCGTATACGCAATGCCGTTTGAGTGGACAAAACGTGGGCAGCGGAAATTGAATTTGAATTGCACTCGTTGTCCGTTCTATTTTCGTTGCAACCATAAAAGCAGCCACAACTTAATTTGGATTAAGGTCAATTAGGCGAATGGTTATTCTTAGATGAGCTCAACCTTGTGAAAAGATACCTGACCGCAAACGTAGACAATGGTTAAAAGCTGTAAGTCCTTAAAAGGAAAATAAATTGTAGAGATTATAAACCTATTGTAGCTATTTAATAGAAAGAGAATATTTTTGAACCGATTGATCAAAAACTTAACAGCATTTTCTTACCAGTTTTCTGTATTTTAGGATATTTTTATAATTTAACCTTGGTAGAAAAACAAATGAGAGAGTCCCATCATCATCACCATTTTGCTGAACATATGACTTCTATAATAAAACTCAGTTGCTGGCAATTTATGTAATGCACATTTAATACAAATCAAATACAATCAGAAAACATTTGTACAAATCATAATACATTATAGCTAATATGTTTCACATATTTCTTTATCTACGATTCAGTGTCTTTGACTTAGGTTAGGAAGGATTCGCTATGGCTATCATAAAATACACACTTATACACGGGGATATGTCACTTCGGGCTATTAAGACTTTCTTTTTTAATATTAATAGTTATTTCTTTTTTATATGTTTCGGCGAAATAAATTTTGATTATTTCAGCTGCTTAGGCCAAATATCTATGTAAAATTTTGAGCTTGGTTTTGGGTTACTTTTCTAGATTCTTTTACAAATTCGATAGTTTCGCAGTGCGGAAACCTTAAGTTTGACCCCTTAGAAAATGCTTTCTGTTACCCAATGTTCTCCAGGTTTTTTCTGATAGTTTGAGTTACAATCGTTAATATGTTCCATCTAAGTTCCATGCACAAATCACAAAACATCCCGATCAAGCTACAATACATTCTAATCTAATCAGGGCAAGGCTTGACGGGCTCTTCTTCTTCCACACCAATCACTCCCTTAAGCTAGCACACAAAGAAAACACAACTTGATTGCCCAAAGGGTGTTATTATTGTTTGGTGGTTGGTATTTACAAGAGTTACTTATTCCATAGATCAGTTTAGGTTCAGAGCTTGCATCGGTGAAATGCCACTTTCTTATAGCTAGGACTACTGGTAAAAGCGTTTTGTCACAATGCTCCCCTTTCTTGATTTACTTCATAAATCAATGATCAAATCTACAATATACATCTTAATGGGTAGTTTTTATTTCATTTTTATTTTATAGCATTCAAAACATTGATTAAATGTGAGTTTGTTTTAAATTCGTTTTAAACTTATGCTATGGTGAATTTTCTCTAGGTTTTAGGTGATTTTGATGCCATATGTTGAGTATTTTCTACTATCAACAAGAGAGAACGCTATAGTCGGGTGCCCCGACTATCAGATACCCGTTACTCAGCTAAGGGAGTGCGAGGGAGATAGATATATAAAATCTTTGATCAGGCATAACTTTTTAACGAATGGTCCGATTTGAAAAATTTCTTCTACATTTCGATAGGTATTGATAGTCACAATAAAACTGCATTTTTAGTTTTCCAAAATCTTTAATGGTGTGGGCGCAAGACACCTTTAAAAAAATGGTGTAGGGCGATTGAGGGCGTTAGAGGGGGCGTGGCACCATTTTGAAATAAACTTGCGCTGCGTAGGAACTCCAAGAATATGCATGCAAAATGCCAATCCTCTAGCTTTTATAGTTTCCGAGATCTCAGCGTTCATACGGACGGACAGACGGACAGACGGACATGGCTAGTTCGACTCGGCTAGTGATCCTGATCAAGAATATATATACTTTATAGGGTCGGAAAAGCTTCCTTCTCCCTGTTACATACTTTTGCACGAATACAATATACCCTTTTACTCTACGAGTAACGGGTATAAAAACTTGTCTATTGTTTGGTTTTTAGCCTTTCGGTAACTTTTAAAGTTCTTCCAACTTTTTAAGCGGTCCAATAAAGCTAGAAAAGTTTTTAGTTAGTGGTCACAGGAAAGTACTTTAGCTTAGAATTGCGTTGTAATATAAGAGTCCCAAAATATTTATAAAAGTTTTGTAATAAAACCTTAAAACCATGGAAATCACCTTTGAATATAGGTACAACATTTTGGAAATGAAATCAAAAAAACTATTTGCACTGCTGACTGAAAAATCGGAGTTTGAGAAACTTTTCCAAGGTATTCTGCCTTCTGTAATGGATTTCCTGCTGTTAGTTTTTTATTTGCCTGCCTGTAAACGAGCATATGTTGCCGAATCAGCGGAAGGACCTCTCCCCGTCAAAAGGAAACGGAAGTGGGGTTAGGACCTGGCCAAACGACTGTCTCCGACGGCCTTTGTTGTTTGTCCGACGGCCTGCCATTAAAGTTCAATGAAGTTCCCCGAGTGCGACACTTTGCCACCGAGGCGATCCTGCCAGGGATTCAATGAAGTGGAAAAAATATTTCCGCCGGCGATAAAATTGCTATAAATTTCCAAGTGCCACGGGGGTTTCCTTATGTCTGTTTTCAGCATTTTCCAGCGACGACGATGTCGCCTGCTGTGCAAAGTTTTGAAAAAGGACGGAGTGGCGCTAAAAATTTGTCAGCAAAAATGGTACAAATTTAGCCGGCTGTTTTGTGAGGTGTCATCGAGACATCGGGCCTTTGAGTGGCTGCCACTAATGGCGTCATTACCTATCATTTGCCCCCCATCCCCATCGGCATCCTCATTCCCCCTCCCATTTGCCATTCCCATCCAAAGCGAACCGCTCATCTGGGGCTTTAAAACTTGGCAGCACATTGGAAACTTTTATCCGGCTTTCGTTATTACAGTTGGCCCCTTGTTGTTTGATGTCCTTCAGCCTTCTCAGCCTTCTCGGCCAGCTGCTCCGCTGCCTTCTTCATTTCTTGTTCGACTTGGCCGCCGGCTTTCACCTACTGGATATCCTCGTCCACATCCTGACCGTCAAATTCTTACGTGACCAGCTGAAATTTTTCATTTGGCCACAGAAATAAAACAAAATGAATGAACTTTTCAAATAAAAATAGCAATCTGACGGGCCGAGAGCAGCGGCAGCCACACGAACAAACAACAAAAGTCACAAATTGCCGTGGATTTGTGTACGTGTCGGTTACTTTAATGGATACCGATGGAATTCTTTGTGCATTTGCGGGTAGCGAATTTGCCATAAATTTAATGCATAATTGCCAAATGCCGAAGCAAAAACGGTGTTTATCGATTGGAGTTTGGCACAGCGACATTTGGGTTTTTCCTAGCTTTAAATCTTTAAATTTTTGGTTAGAAAAAACATTCCTTCTAGCTTGTATGACTGAAGGACTGAAAGGAATTTCCGTTAGATTGTTTGAGTTCTCAGTGCACTTGCCTTCTAACTCGACCACCAAACAAACAGTTAATGCGGTTTCCGGGATTATGTTATTCCAAAACAAACATTCCGCAATTAATTGCATCCTCTCACCGTCTGCTGAAGGCCAAGGGAAATCGTAGTTCACCGAGGAACCACAAGAGGAGAGCACTATGCTCGTTATGCTGCTGTCTGCGGCCAGCTTAATCCCATTCCATGCCATCCCATTTCCATCCCAGACCCTTGGCAATCCTGCGGGGATCCGGACTCGACTCCAATCCATGTGTTTTCAATGGCATGCAAATTGAATTTGAAATTAATTAGAGGCACATAAGCGTTTAAGCCCCAAGGAAACACGTGCGACTCATTCCTCCGAGATTGTGTATACGACACGTTGTGCGGTGGACCGCAGGCCAAGTGACCGACCGACCTGTCGTCTTAACATTTATATGTCACTTGCCACTGCCACACTTCTTTTGAGGACTCCCCGCACCGGAGCTGTGGAATCCTGAAAGTCCACACTGGCGCACTTGTGGGGACTCGCCTTGAGCTTGCCCGGCTTCACGGGCGTCTGCTATCTGCTGGGTCGCCAGGCACTCGTGCTGGAATACCGGCAGAGCAGGACCTTCTTGAACGCCTGCCGGAACACCTTGTTGAAGATGGTGTAGAAGATGGGATTGACCATGGAGCTGGCGTAGCCCAGCCAGGTGACCACATCGAAGACCCAATGACTGATGCGCTCCTCGCATTCCGCACACACCGTGGGCAGGAGATTGAGGACGAAGAAGGGCGACCACAGGATGACGAAGGTGAAGAACACCACTCCGAGGACCTTGGTGGCCTTCTGCTCCAGCCGGATGATCCGGCCGTGGCGTGAGGAGTTCCTGGAGATCACACTGGAGTTGCGCGAGTGATGCGACCGCACTGTCTGCTGTCGCTGCAACATGCAGGGCGACGAAGTGGTCGTCCTGGTCTTGCCAGCTCCACAATCTCCGGCCCCCTGGTAGTTCATGTTCTGGTGACTCCTCAGAGTGGCCGATCTTCTCAGCGGGGTGGACGAAGTGGAGGTTGTGGCCGTTTTGGTGGGCGTCAGCAGGAGGGATGTTCGCACGCCGCCAAAGCTGCTGCCCCGCCGGCGATGGCGACTCGAATCCCAGGTGACCACCGAGGCTGTCTTCGAGATGCTAAGCTTCCGTCTGCCCGGGCAGGGTGTTCCCGGGGCAGCCAGGTAACCACTGCCATCGCTCTGAACGGTCAGGGAACTGCCCTGATTGTGGGCCGAGTGCGGGCTAAGTGTGGAGCCACCAGTGGCAGGTGGAGGTCCTCCTCCGCCACCCGGTCCACCTGTCATCCCGGCACTCACACTGGAGGTCAGGGACTTCTTGGCGCCACCGCCAGTGCACATGAGCAGCTCCATTTCGCTGGGTGAACTGCTCACCGCCGTCGTCGTGGTGGTGGTCACCCGGAAGGCGGACGAGATGATCTTCACCTCGGCCGTTTTCACGCAATTCTGGAGCGGCCTGTCGCCGAAATAGGGACAGGTGCAAACGGAGGGCAGCTGCAAATAGTCCGACTGGTGGTTCTGGCCACCGATGTGGCACTGCTTGCCGCCGGCCTTCTGCGGTGGATCCAGTTCGGTGTCCGAGTGGCAGAACTTGGTCTGCTGATCCTTGGGATCCTCCTCCTCCCCGTCGACGTCGTCGTCGTCATCGAGGCTCTCCTGTACGGTGGTGTGTCGCGGATAGAGCGCGTTCTTGGGCAGGCTATTGTGACGCTTGTGCCGGCGCAGTGTCGACGTGGGAGTGTCGTCCAGATCCTCATCAGGGTCCTCGTGCCCAGAACGTCGATCTCGTCCTGGAACCGCCGACGAGGCCCTCCTGCGCTTCTTATACGCCCGCAATCGTTGGGAGAGCTGCGAGAGAGTCCTGAAAATAAAGGGATTGGCATTGAAAAGAATGCGATTATATCTGTTAATTTTCTTAATTAAACAAGTGCACTTTAAACAGATTACTTAAATAATCTGCTTATGAAATTAATTGCTGTACTGCAATTTGGCTTTAAGCTTTAAGGTTGGTGAAGCATTTTAAATGATTTAACTGCAATGAATACAGCTGAGAGGAAACCATGGGCTTTTATGAATGCACAATGTGATTTATAAAATATATGTCTATTTTATACCCCACCGATTTATTGATTTAGTACCCAATTCTGTGGCATTTTCTTCTGAATTCTGTTCCCCCTTCGGCGTTGTACATTTTTAATTAAAATTGCGCAGCCAATTGGCAAAACTCTATTCGGCGGTGGGTGCCTAAAACAATGCAGTGAACACTCGCTAACAGCAATTCAGCGGCAGCCAACACGCTTTGTGGTCAGCTCGTTTCTTTCACCTGGTTCCCTGTGTTTCAGCGCGGAAAACATTTTCTGTGTTTTGTGTTTGCTCTTTGTGGTCTGCCGCCGTCTAACATTTTTTCTTAAGAGTTTTTCTTTTCATTTTCATGGTTGTTTGGGGTACACTTGAAAAGTTTTTAAAGAGTTTCTATATATTTAATTTTTTATAATATTATTTTTGTATCTGCACAGAAAAAAAATGGATAAAAGATCAGATTGATATTTTTTATGATCAAGTTATTCATATCATTTTTATATGAGTAAAGATTATGTTAATCTTATTTTACATTATTTGTTCAAAAAATACTAAATTTGGTATTATCAAAGATATTATAAACATATATCAGATTGATATTTTTTATGATCAAGTTATTCATATCATTTTTATATGAGTAAAGATTATGTTAATCTTATTTTACATTATTTGTTCAAAAAATACTAAATTTGGTATTATCATGTTGATATGTTTGAATCATAAATTTGACATAAATCATATCGGTTTTTTATTGATATGAAATAAGGTAGAAATGACCCTATTTCATATCGATTTTTTTTTCTGTTAACTAATATTTATTTCACATACTAATTCGCCTTTTCCCCGTGATCGTTTTAAAACAACTTTTGTAAAAATAAATACAATTTTGTATTATCCCAAATATATATTTATCTATTTTTTTGCTCTGCAGGGAGCAGGCTCCCTTCTTCGACTCATTTTGCATTTATTTTAATAAAGCGCATAAATTTGCGAGCTGCCTTTGCGGTTTTCGTCCTGCCGCCGCCCGTTTGCCTTGCATGCAAATGCGCGCCAACTTTATTTGGCCAAGACAGAGGGGGCGTGGTCGGCGGCTAATGAAGGCGTTAGCAGACAGGAGGCCAAGGAGGCAGGGATCAGGCTGCTCGGGGACTAAGACGCTGGATAAGGATGTCAGCTCATTATGCATCCTTCGCGTTTTTTGATTTGTTTGCACGAGACGTGCGCATAAATTGAGATGCGTTGGAACGGGGCTAAGCAAGGGGGTTCGGGGGGTTAGGGCCAACTTCTCATTATGCAAGTGAAACAAAGCCAAGTTTGTTATTGTTTCAGTCACAAAGGAATTAAACAGCTGCCAAGCTCATCAGGACATCACAGAGAAGGAGGGGCTGTGTGTTTGAAGCGAAGTGTTGAGCTGGCTTCCAAATCCGAAGCCAAGTTCCACACACTTCCGCTGTCATCATTGTGAAATCCCGAAAATTAGAATACCTCCAGCATCATTTGTTAACTTTCCCGCATGAGACGACAAATTGTGCGACAATTAAAAGCCACTCGACTTTGACCCCGTTTCGATTCGTTTGGTTTCGTCCTTTACCACTTTGCATCCCGTGGCAAAGAGGACAAAAGGAAGCCCAAGCCGAAATCCATTTTATTGATTGTGCAAATTCGTTCAACTGTCAAACAATGTGGCAGATATATGAGGCACAATACCCAATATTCCATCCATGGCTGGATGAAAAGCGCACAGTCACAAGGATATATGGTATTAAAGTGCATAAGGGATTGTGTGAAAGAAAAAATATCTGCGGGATAAAATGTTCCGTCATTTCGTAAGTTAAGCTGCTCCTTTATTCGTGCTTAAAAATCGAACAGGAAATTTCAGACACTAAAGCTCGGTATTTAAATGAAGTGCGGTCTTAAAAATAAGAGCAGAAATTCCTGAGAAAAATATATACACAAATAAAGTTATTTACAAAAAAATATATCCATCAAACGTAAAGCTTTAGCTGAGTTCCTTTAAATTGAATAACAGATTCTCGACTTTCATATCATAAGCAATAATATCATTTCCACCCGACTACCCATGACTTCCCATCCTCATTCATATGCCAGTCTGTGCCCATCCTTCGATTTCTTATTACATTCCTGGCAATACATAAATATTTGCCTTCTATGATTTCAGTTTTTTAATTGAATTTCTCGTCACATCTCTTATCCCGACATAAGCCAGTCGACTAAAATTAGAAAATTAATGAAAAACACATTTAAGCAAAAGGCCTCAGTCGGCGCCAAAATCACTTGAGCGGCTCGAATGCCAAATGAAAAGGGAGTGGCTCTCCCTTTTGGCCAAAAAGAAAAAAAAACCGTTTGCACCGACAAAAGGAAAAACGAAAACGTACAAAAAAAAAATTAATTATTACGAAAAATTTAACAACAAGTCGAAAGCGGAAGGACAATAAAATGCAATGCCACAAAAAGGAGCTCACAAAAAAATACAAAATAAATGAAAAAGGCGAAAGGAGAAAGTAAACGCGTCACAAAGAGGACTCGAGGTGAGCAGTTTCCCTGGCTTTTGGTGTGGTCAGTACACTTGGCCTGAAATTGGTACCCGAAAACTCGAGAACCGGCTGAGACTGCGATTGCGACAACAAAAGGACTTGCCAGCGACTAGAAAGGATCACTCGGGCAAAACGGTTTGACGGTCTCGCAGCTGTTTGTCCTTTTGTCAGGTGAAGAACGAGGGAAACTTCAGGTTTTTCCCGGTACTTCGCAGGATTTCTTTTGCACACACAATTGTCTACTTTCCTTGGGGGGGTTTAACAAAATATTACTGAAACTTGTGGCGCACGAAAGGGATAAAGTTAAATGAATTTAATTGTCTGTGATAATATTATTTGTGACAATGCAGATTCCGGTTGCTGTTTAAGGGGAGGGGGTAAAAACAAATTTAATTATTCTTGTGCATCACTTTACAACCGTAGGAGGGTTTAAACGGGTTAGAGTTGGGAAAAAACACGCAAATTTAAGGTATAAAGTATCCGATTGAATTAACTTTTATAAAAGATTTGGAAAATTAAATCCACACATTTTAATAAATGATTAGTTTAACATTATCAACCGTATACCAGTATAATACTGATTTATTATACCCTTGCAGAGGGTATTATGATTTCAGTCAGAAGTTTGCAACGCGGTGAAGGAGACGTTTCCGACCTCATAAAGTATATATATTCTTGATCAGCATGACAAGACGAGTCGATCTAGCCGTCTGTCCGTCCGTCTGTCCGTCTGTCCGTCCGTCTGTCCGTTTGTCCGTCTGTCCGTCCGTCTGTCCGTCTGTCCGTCCGTCTTTCCGTCTGTTTCTACGCAAACTAGTCTCTCAGTTTTAAAGCTATCGGGTTCAAACTTTCCCAAAAGTCTTCTTTCTATTGCAGGTAGTATATATGTCGGAACCGACCGGATCGGACAACTATATCTTATAGCTCCCATATGAAAGATCAAAAAAAAACGAAAAAAACGTAAAAAAAATTCTAGCTTTGGTGTTTTTTGACACTTCATATTCTGACAGTTATTTCTCATTTTACTCCAAAAATACTGATATTTTTGCGCAAAAAACAGGATTTTTATTTTTTGCGATTTTTGTAAGGGGGGGGGGTCACATTTTTTTCGAAAAAATGTAAACATGTTAAAATGTCCATGTTTAAATGCAAATCGATAGGGAATTTAATTACGAGTTCAAAAAAGTATGACACTTCATATTCTGACAGTTATTTCTCATTTTACGCCGAAAATACTGATATTTTTGCGCAAAAAACAGGATTTTTATTTTTTGCGATTTTTGTAAGGGGGGGGGGGTCACAATTTTTTCGAAAAAATGTAAACAAGTTAAAATGTCCATGTTTAAATGCAAATCGATAGGGAATTTAATTACGAGTTCAAAAAAGTATGACACTTCATATTCTGACAGTTATTTCTCATTTTACGCCGAAAATACTGATATTTTTGCGCAAAAAACAGGATTTTTATTTTTTGCGATTTTTGTAAGGGGGGGGGGGGTCACAATTTTTTCGAAAAAATGTAAACAAGTTAAAATGTCCATGTTTAAATGCAAATCGATAGGGAATTTAATTACGAGTTCAAAAAAGTATGACACTTCATATTCTGACAGTTATTTCTCATTTTACGCCAAAAATACTGATATTTTTGCGCAAAAAACAGGATTTTTATTTTTTGCGATTTTTGTAAGTGGGGGGGTCACAATTTTTTCGAAAAAATGTAAACAAGTTAAAATGTCCATGTTTAAATGCAAATCGATAGGGAATTTAATTACGAGCTCAAAAAAGTATGACACTTCATATTCTGACAGTTATTTCTCATTTTACTCCGAAAATACTGATATTTTTGCGCAAAAAACAGGATTTTTATTTTTTGCGATTTTTGTAAGGGGGGGGGGGGTCACAATTTTTTCGAAAAAATGTAAACAAGTTAAAATGTCCATGTTTAAATGCAAATCGATAGGGAATTTAATTACGAGCTCAAAAAAGTATGACACTTCATATTCTGACAGTTATTTCTCATTTTACGCCGAAAATACTGATATTTTTGCGCAAAAAACAGGATTTTTATTTTTTGCGATTTTTGTAAGGGGGGGGGTCACAATTTTTTCGAAAAAATGTAAACAAGTTAAAATGTCCATGTTTAAATGCAAATCGATAGGGAATTTAATTACGAGTTCAAAAAAGTATGACACTTCATTATTCTGACAGTTATTTCTCATTTTACTCCAAAAATACTGATATTTTTGCGCAAAAAACAGGATTTTTATTTTTTGCGATTTTTGTAAGGGGGGGGGTCACAATTTTTTCGAAAAAATGTAAACAAGTTAAAATGTCCATGTTTAAATGCAAATCGATAGGGAATTTAATTACGAGCTCAAAAAAGTATGACACTTCATATTCTGACAGTTATTTCTCATTTTACTCCAAAAATACTGATATTTTTGCGCAAAAAACAGGATTTTTATTTTTTGCGATTTTTGTAAGGGGGGGGGGTCACAATTTTTTCGAAAAAATGTAAACAAGTTAAAATGTCCATGTTTAAATGCAAATCGATAGGGAATTTAATTACGAGCTCAAAAAAGTATGACACTTCATATTCTGACAGTTATTTCTCATTTTACTCCAAAAATACTGATATTTTTGCGCAAAAAACAGGATTTTTATTTTTTGCGATTTTTGTAAGGGGGGGGGGGGTCACTAATTTTTCGAAAAAATGTAAACAAGTTAAAATGTCCATGTTTAAATGCAAATCGATAGGGAATTTAATTACGAGCTCAAAAAAGTATGACACTTCATATTCTGACAGTTATTTCTCATTTTACTCCAAAAATACTGATATTTTTGCGCAAAAAACAGGATTTTTATTTTTTGCGATTTTTGTAAGGGGGGGGTCACAATTTTTTCGAAAAAATGTAAACAAGTTAAAATGTCCATGTTTAAATGCAAATCGATAGGGAATTTAATAACGAGTTCAAAAAAGTATGACACTTCATATTCTGACAGTTATTTCTCATTTTACGCCAAAAATACTGATATTTTTGCGCAAAAAACAGGATTTTTATTTTTTGCGATTTTTGTAAGGGGGGGGGTCACAATTTTTTCGAAAAAATGTAAACAAGTTAAAATGTCCATGTTTAAATGCAAATCGATAGGGAATTTAATTACGAGTTCAAAAAAGTATGACACTTCATATTCTGACAGTTATTTCTCATTTTACTCCAAAAATACTGATATTTTTGCGCAAAAAACAGGATTTTTATTTTTTGCGATTTTTGTAAGGGGGGGGGGGGGGTCACAATTTTTTCGAAAAAATGTAAACAAGTTAAAATGTCCATGTTTAAATGCAAATCGATAGGGAATTTAATTACGAGCTCAAAAAAGTATGACACTTCATATTCTGACAGTTATTTCTCATTTTACTCCAAAAATACTGATATTTTTGCGCAAAAAACAGGATTTTTATTTTTTGCGATTTTTGTAAGGGGGGGGTCACAATTTTTTCGAAAAAATGTAAACAAGTTAAAATGTCCATGTTTAAATGCAAATCGATAGGGAATTTAATTACGAGTTCAAAAAAGTATGACACTTCATATTCTGACAGTTATTTCTCATTTTACGCCAAAAATACTGATATTTTTGCGCAAAAAACAGGATTTTTATTTTTTGCGATTTTTGTAAGGGGGGGGGTCACAATTTTTTCGAAAAAATGTAAACAAGTTAAAATGTCCATGTTTAAATGCAAATCGATAGGGAATTTAATAACGAGTTCAAAAAAGTATGACACTTCATATTCTGACAGTTATTTCTCATTTTACTCCAAAAATACTGATATTTTTGCGCAAAAAACAGGATTTTTATTTTTAGGGAATTTAATTACGAGTTCAAAAAAGTATGGCACTTTATTATCTGACAGTTATTTCTCATTTTACGCCAAAAATACTGATATTTTTGCGCAAAAACAGGATTTTTATTTTTTGCGATTTTTGTAAGGGGGGGGGCACAATTTTTTCGAAAAAATGTAAACAAGTTAAAATGTCCATGTTTAAATGCAAATCGATAGGGAATTTAATAACGAGTTCAAAAAAGTATGACACTTTATATTCTGACAGTTATTTCTCATTTTACTGCCAAAAATACTGATATTTTTGCGCAAAAAACTGGATTTTTATTTTTTGCGATTTTTAAAAGGGGGGGAGGTCACAATTTTTTTTTGAAAAAATGTAAAAAAGTTAAAATGTCCATGTTTAAATGCAAATCGATAGGGAATTTAATTACGAGCTCAAAAAAGTATGACACTTCATATTCTGACAGTTATTTCTCATTTTACGCCAAAAATACTGATATTTTTGCGCAAAAAACAGGATTTTTATTTTTTGCGATTTTTGTAAGGGGGGAGGTCACAATTTTTTCGAAAAAATGTAAAACAAGTTAAAATGTCCATGTTTAAATGCAAATCGATAGGGAATTTAATTACGAGCTCAAAAAAGTATGACACTTCATTATTCTGACAGTTATTTCTCATTTTACATCCAAAAATACTGATATTTTTGCGCAAAAAACAGGATTTTTATTTTTTGCGATTTTTGTAAGGGGGGGGTCACAATTTTTTCGAAAAAATGTAAAACAAGTTAAAATGTCCATGTTTAAATGCAAATCGATAGGGAATTTAATTACGAGTTCAAAAAAGTATGACACTTCATATTCTGACAGTTATTTCTCATTTTACACCAAAAATACTGATATTTTTGCGCAAAAAATAGGATTTTTATTTTTTGCGATTTTTGTAAGGGGGGGTCACAATTTTTTCGAAAAAATGTAAACAAGTTAAAATGTCCATGTTTAAATGCAAATCGATAGGGAATTTAATTACGAGTTCAAAAAGGAATGACAGTTCATATTCTGAAGTTATTTCTCATTTTACGCCAAAAATACTGATATTTATGTGCAAAAAACAGGATTTTTATTTTTTGCGATTTTTGTAAGGGGGGGGTCACAATTTTTTCGAAAAAATGTAAACAAGTTAAAATGTCCATGTTTAAATGCAAACCGAAAGGGAATTTAATTACGAGCTCAAAAAAGTATGACACTTCATATTCTGACAGTTATTTCTCATTTTACTCCAAAAATACTGATATTTTTGCGCAAAAAACAGGATTTTTATTTTTTGCGATTTTTGTAAGGGGGGGGGTCACAATTTTTTCGAAAAAATGTAAACAAGTTAAAATGTCCATGTTTAAATGCAAATCGATAGGGAATTTAATTACGAGCTAAAAAAAGTATGACACTTCATATTCTGACAGTTATTTCTCATTTTACGCCAAAAATACTGATATTTTTGCGCAAAAAACAGGATTTTTATTTTTTGCGATTTTTGTAAGGGGGGGGGGGGGGTCACAATTTTTTCGAAAAAATTTAAACAAGTTAAAATGTCCATGTTTAAATGCAAATCGATAGGGAATTTAATTACGAGCTCAAAAAAGTAGGACACTTCATATTCTGACAGTTATTTCTCATTTTACTCCGTCTGTCCGTCTGTTTCTACGCAAACTAGTCTCCCAGTTTTAAAGCTATCGGGCTCAAACTTTCCCAAAAGTCTTCTTTCTATTGCAGGTAGTATATATGTCGGAACCGACCGGATCGGACAACTATATCTTATAGCTCCCATATGAAGAATCGAAAAAAAAATGAAAAAAACGTTTAAAAAAATTCTAGCTTTGGTGTTTTTTGAAATATTTCCTTCTTCTTTTGGGAATACTATTTTTTAAATATTTCTGAATTTCGAATAAAATTTAAAAAAAAATCGGATGACTATATCATATAGCTGCCATAGGAACGGTCGGAAAATTAAATGGTAATTAATAGGAAAAAAAGTATATCTTTGTTGATTTTTTTTACATTCTTTTCTTCTCTGGGATATGGCTTTTCTTTAACATTTCAAAATTTCGAATAAAATTTAACAAAAATCGGACGGCTATATTATATAGCTGCCACGGGAAGGATCAAAAAATTAATGGCAAAGTAATACGAAAGCAGCTAAAATTTGAATTGTTGTAACATATACGAAAGTTCATTTAAATTAATGTTTTCGTAAATGAATATAAATGATCTGCAAGGGTATATAAGCTTCGGTTGGCCAAAGCTAGCTTCCTTTATTGTTAAATATTAAAATGTTTAAAACAGGGGTGCTCAAAACTGCCTTTTGGCAGAGCATTTACAAACACAATTAAAAGAAAATCACACGCACTCGAGTAACGACTAACACAGTCTTGAAAAAGACTCTCGTTACGGACAGCGACACAAAGAAGACTCGGCGTGTGCCCCAGGAGAGAATGACCAGTGCCGCTCGGTATGCTGAGTGCCAATACGAAATGATCAAATTAAAATTTCTCAAACGAAATTTTTATTTTTACTTTCATAAATTGAGCACAACACCTGAGATGAGCTGGCAAGATGGAAACCTAGAGTTCCATTAGAACTTGTTGAATCAAAACGAAAACCTATAGAGCATCATCACGAGCTGTGACTTCTAACGTGTTGAAACCCCCCTTATTATTATTATTAATGGGCATTCTCTCGAGGATCCCCCTACTTACCCATCGCTCTGTTCGCCGCCCATGCGACTGCTGGCCAAGGAATTCCGCGTGCTCTCCCGCTCGATGCCCAGCGTGGTGGTGGACAGACCCAGGACGGCGGCTCCCTGGCGACCCTTGGGAGAGGTCTGCTGGTGGTAGACACTGCCCGGATGCTGCTGGTGGTTGTGCTGCTGCTGGTGGTGGCTGGCATATCGCTGGGGACTGCTGGGGTACTGCAGCTGCAGGTGATTCGATATGGAAAATTCGGATTTGGTGGGCGAACCGGTGGTGGATGACGAGGCCACTGACTCCAGGCCGCGGGATAGCTTCAGCATCTCGGCTCCAAACTGATGCAGTGCCGTCATCGTCGTCGGCGTGGGCTCCTTTATGCTGCAAATGCAAGTACAAATAATATATTGGTATGTGAATATGGTAATTTTCACAAGAGCATCAGCACTAAGCTCACCTAGAGTCGGGCAGCCACAGCTCGTGGTTGTCCAAAGTGCTAAGATCCGTATCCGTGGAATTGGCCGAGTGTGCGTGCAGCACCGAGGAGGCGTTCCCAGGACCCGGCTTCAGTAGGCGGCGCCAGGTGCAGCGCCGTTCTGTGGAGCACGAGCAGGGGAATAGGTTAAGTTAAACGGCTCTACAGTTTCCATATAACTGCAGTCAGCCCAATAGTGCGCTACGAAAGTTCACAAATGCGCTAATAAACTCGCACGAGCTCGCACTAAAATGTATCCCCTTTGATTTGAACATCGTGAAAAAAACTGAAGTAAATATATTTACCTAAACTTGAATATTAAATCATAAAAACTTCAAAACTTTTATGGTTTCCAACTGATGAACAACATCTTAATCTCGTATAATCATTTTTATCTTTTTCTCTTAGTATATTTTTTTTTAAGATAATATTTATATCTTTTTAAATTCTTTTTATTATATTTTATGAATTGTTTTTAAGTTTCAGTAAAATTACTTAAATACTTTTTTTTTTTTTTTAATTTTTCTCTCTATGCAAAATGAACAATCTGGGAATTCCCACTACGTGCCTGGCCAAACTGCGGACGCTTTACAGCCGAGATTTGGCTTAAAATAACTGCCCAAATCCCTGGCACCAACACAGTCGCACTTGAGCACTTACAGATACACACACACACACAGACCGAGAGCCACCCACACACACATAGACCCAAATACTTGCAGCTGAGGCTTCAAATCCACTCAAACGAATCGGGGACACCGCGTCCTCTAAACCGCCCCTAAACGCTCGCTACGAATCGCAGAAATGCCCTGCAGTGCATGCGATTCAGCTGCAGTCACCATTCGCCATTCGCCAGTCCATTAAATATTCCCCGTCTGTATTGACTTTCGGCATTCTCAGCTCCCCGCTCCCAGCTCCCGGTTGTCCCCCAGAAAATTACTCTCTGTCCCCTTGGGGCTCAGGCCAATCCAATCGGATGAGAAATGGGAACACTGCTGAATAAATTCTGCGGCCAGACAAAGGCATTAGGAGCCACTTAGTTATGCTTAAAATAAATTGAATCTGGTCTATTGAATTGCAGGGGGATAATTGAAACAAAGGATCCTAGATTGTTCAAGTAGAGTGGTCTCTCATTATGGCAACATAATAACTGGGTTAAGTAAGTGAAATATCATGAAAAACAGTTGTTAAATTTTAAAAATGGACCAACGGCAACTTGTTGAGAAGTTAAAGCTTGAAACTTGGGTTTCAAAACTAGTTGAGCACTACAGAAAAGCTCTTAGAGCATTACAAGCCATTTACGTTGCTGCCTTTCGATTCATGGCAACGTGGAAATTAGCTATCTACACATATGGGCCGGATTTTCCACCCATTTGTTGGGCCTGTGTGTGTGTACTAGTGGGTGTGTTAGTGTTAGTTCTGTTCTGGAGTGTTTACCCCTATCCATCCGGTTCAATGTCGACGGCAATGTCGATTTTGTGTGCATTGCTGCGGCTTAGTCGCACTTCGGGCTCCAGAAATCCCTGGAACACGGATCCTGGCAGTATCCGGCACATGTCTCTGCATTGTTTGTTTAGTGTTGTCCCCCTGCCCCCCTTTCAGCACTACGCCCCTCTTGCTCAACTATTGTCGAGTGCCATGTAAAGTTTTGAGTACAAAAAAAGTGCAACCGAGAACGAAATGCAAATTTTGGGCAAACTGAAAATCATATTAAGCTGCTGCAGCACTGGCACTACTGGAGGTGGTGTGGAATAAGATGGGAGAACAATCCTTACCCAAGGCCGGAGCCTGCCCGAGCCACCCACTGGCCCATCCGGGGGTGGCCGCTGCCGTCTGCTGGCCACCGCCCAAGTTCTGGCGCTGCCGGGCCAAGAGGCGGACGGTCAGGCAATATGTCAGCAGCATCACGCCCAGCGGAATGTAGAAGCACACAATGGAGCCGACCAGCTTGTACACCGGATCCGGTATCTGGCAAGTTCCATTCACCAGCACCGATGCGTGATTCTGGAATCAAAAGGGAGATGCCAGGCCATGGGCTGGAATTAATTTGGCTAAGTAAAGGACATATTCACAACATAGTTAGGCATTCGCCTTTGTTTGGACTTTAATTATCAGGTTAACACGGGATATAATCATTATACATATACTTTAAAGGGTGTTTAGTCTTAGGGCAAATTAGAATGAAAAAAAAGAATGATTGGTTGTAGGTACGATTTGCTTAAAAGAAAAGTCTTAAATAGGAATTGAAGGTTCTCTCAGGCTTTGTATTTAAGATAGTCTTTTTCGGGATTTTACTTAGAAATTAGAATCTACAACTTTAAGATCTAATTACGGAAGAAAATAAAAATTCAAACTTAACTTACTTAATTTAAAAATTAGTTTTTCAACATAACTAATAAATAGTTATTTTAAAAAACTTATTTATAAATTGTAAAAAATGTTGTTAAAAATATTTTAAAATATTTCGAATAGAACCAAAGACATTCACTCACCTTCGAATACATCAAGCTCAGGGGCAAGCTCATGGCGATGCTCAGGAGCCACACGAAAACAATTTTGAGGGTGACCCTCCGCCGTGTTTTATTCCGTCCGAATCTCATTGGGTAGCGCAGCGATAAATAACGGTCCACGGAGATGGTGCACAGGTGCATGATGCTGGCCGTGCAGAAGAGGACGTCCAGGCAGATCCAGGTGAGGCAGTGCTCGGAGCCCAGTGGGAAGTAGCCTGCGGATGAAGCAGTTCTCCATTGTATTTTTCCTGTGAGCTTGTAAATATTCCCCGCCCGACTTATGACTGTATTAAGTGACTGCAATACTTTCCACCTCTGCGTGGCCACGATTTACGATTGGCTTGGCAACAATGCAAGCCCCAACTGTCGCCTGGCCATTTTTATTTAATACTCCGTTGCTCTTGCTTTTTTTTTTCCACCCACATCCCCCCGGGAAGCCCGCTTCAATCGTAAGCTGCCCAAATGATATTGCCCGCCCCTCCCGAGGGGCTTATGCAACATATTTCAGACCAACTGGCCCACATACTATACTATATGAGCGACTATTCCCGATGCTGTGGCCATCGTTTTGCACAGCTGTTGGACGTCATAACTCAGCGCGGCACTATCGCCCTTCTCCCATAAAAGTACAATTGTGTGTGCACTGAGAAAAACATTTTCAAAAAATAATCAAGAACTGATAAGCTTTTTGAAATGTATAAAATGCTAACCAGAAATGTTGGTAAGTTTTTGTTTTTACTATAAACTTTAAGAATATGTTTTGTATCTGTAAATAAAATATTGTATTTTTTCTAAGTGGTTCTAGAAATGTATAAAATTCTAACCAGAAACGATGGTAAATTTCTCATATTTGTTTTTACTATAAACCTTAAGAATATTTTTTGTATCTGTAAATGAAATATTGCTATTTTTCTCCATGCAAATAGGTTGGATTTTCGGTCGGTTGGAGGTTGAGCATTCGGCATACATATTTGGTGAGTGATACTTGTGTTTACTCTGTTGTTTGCGTTTGCCCCGAGATTTGGGCGCGGGATTTGTGTCCAGAATCTGGTCGAACATGATTCCGTCTAGCCGTTGGGAAAAGGAAATTCTTAACGAGCTAGCCCACAGAAAATGAGATAAGTTCGAGAAGAAGATGGATCGATAAAGGAGTGGAGCGAATCGCTTTTGGAACTTAGGTTAGGAAAAATATAGTTTCCATATAATATATTAAAAGAGTATTTTGAAATGTATAATGGTAGAGTAACTTGCTTTCACTGCAATATCCTGTTCTTTTTTACAAAGGAAATTAAGGGCGGTCTTCGGGAATGTAAGACCATTTTTAAAAATGTTCACTTCTAACAAATTGACCTAATGACGAAGCCATTACATTCATCCACTTTCCCGATGCCACTTTAAACGCAAAAGCATCTGTTGAATGCCGTGGCCCGTACTTTCTAGAAGCAGCCATAAGGATTTGTTTATGGCCAGGCAATATTTTCCAGTCCCCGATTCCGCGATGCCCATCAAGCGCTCAAATTGCAATAATGCCGAGCTCCCCGGTCCGAAGAGAAAACGTTACAAATGACACGGCCATTGGGTTTGCCTAAAAATAGGACCGTCGCAGACCATTTGGGCCGTAAGTAAAGTGTCAATAAGATCAATTTGGGCAGCAGACGGTAGTCGAACCTTTAAAATGGAGCAAATTTGTTTAAGCTGTAACCTGAAAGCCGAAGGAAACTGGTAAATCAGGTTAAATTGAATAAAGGCTGGCACTGGACAGCTAAAAAAAAAAAAGTAAAGAAAGGAAAACTTGGGGAACATTTCTTCCGGGAAAGCGGCAGCGGAACCTGAGATTGGGGTCTGTCTGGGATGGTTTTCGTGGAACCCCGCTGCCCCGTTCCTTAGTTTCCCTTTGAGGAGCAGGACAAAGCTTTTATTTGTGTTTCTGTCTTATTTTTACATTTTCTGTGTTATGCCGCCTTTCTTGGGGCAGGCATTTCAACTTACAAATGCGAAACAAATTTCAAACAAAAGCGCAAAACTTTCCCGTTTTCCAGTTCCGCTGCCAAAGTCAGGGTAAATAAATTTTTAGCTGATTTCTTTTGTGTAGATTTCGCTTTGCATGGGGCCCAAATGGTTCTAAAATGGGGCTGAAATGGGGCGAGTGGGGTCGTCATAAAACTAAACTGAAACACAAATAGCCGGGGAAGCTGATGACGAGCAAAGTTGGCAGGAAAATGACTTGGTAAATAAGTTGAAACTTATTTAATTTGTTGTAAGTTTAAGTGGATAAAAAGGCGGCCAATGGAAGATAGGATCTGGTCCGGTCCAGCTAATGATTCGGTTGTTTGCCAAATTGAGTGAATGACAAAACAATGTCGGCAGAAAAAAGCGTGCATACAAAATGGATGATATATGTGCGTGTGTGTGTATACCCCGGTCCATGACAACATAAGCCTTTGTGTGAGCTACCATAACAAATATTTGTACTTTTTTCCGCGTTGCTGAACCAAGGCAAACAATTCCCATGCGAAAAATGGGGAAAAATCGGGTGAAAATATGATGATTTATGAATGGACTACGGATGTGTGTGTGTGTGTGTGTGTGTGTGGTCCTGTTTGTGGAAAAAGCCTTTGTTGGACTTCCCTGCTTTGCTTTCTGTGGCGGCATCGATTTCAATTTTAGTTTCGGTTCCTTCAAACAGCAGCCCTTCATCAATTAGATACATCTCGGCTGAAACATGTTTGGCCAGCAAACGAACCTAATGGAAAGGAGATGACTGGACAAAAGGGTTTGGTTTGGGTTTGTTTTTCCTCGGTTAACCGATTTCTGGATTTCACAGAAAAGAAGAAAAGAATGGAAGTGGGAGTTGAATGCCCTAAGAAATGATGAGATCATCTGAAGCCCAAATTAAACCGTGTATTTATGAGTCAGACGAATTTCGTCTTTACTAATTAGTGGATTTAAAACATGAATTTGAAATGAATTCAGATAAAGGCTATATCCTTCATAAATCATTTAAATGGAATTTATTTTGTGGAAGTGTGAGTTTTGTTTTGGAAATAAACTTTTGAATAACATTTATAAAATTTACATTGCATGTCAATGAATATAATTGAACCTTGCTTTGTGTTTTTTTCTCTCTTTAAATTGGTTGAATTCGTGGGAAATAAACATACACATAAATCCCGAGGCAATCAGATATAAAATATCAAATACCTGATGACAAATAAAACTCACGCATACTTGGATAAACACACACACAACCTAAATGATTTGCGTCAATAAAAAGGGCGACGCGATAATAAAATGCAAATATGTGAGCTGAGAAAAAAAATCATTGAGCCGAGCTCGAAAATTGCTGTGATTATAAAATAAGCCTGCGCAACTCGTTGTTGCCATTGCTGCTGTTGTTGTTCTTGTCACGCACAACACGCAACAATAACAATTTCAATAACAAATCACAGAAATATGAGGGAAACAAATTGAACTCGGAGTCGGGGAACAAGTGGGGTCTTTCATTCCATTTCTTTTATTTTCCTGCCTCTGGCAGATGACAGCGACAGCCACTTACAACGGCGATAACAGCATCAGCAACACCCGTGATAAGAAAAAATCACAGAGGCGTGTCAAGAACCTTTCAAAGGGGGATCTTAGAAAATATGCACGGAAGGCCTAACTTTCTTTCGATTTGAAAACTTTAATTATAATAAATCAATGCGTATTTTAAAAATAATTAATAATACTTTATAACTGGCGAATGTAAAGTAATTGAAAGGTTTAAAGATTTATTTCTTAATTTATATTATAAAAATATATATTTTTTTTTTTAAATAAAAAATTTTTTTTATAAATATTTTTAAATATTTATATATGAGTTCGCTTAAATCCTCACATTTATATAAAAATATATTTTTTTATATTTATTTTTTGAAAAATGTAGGAAAGCTTTTATCCCACTATGCCACTGGGTTCTTCTTCGGATGAAAGCAACGCACGTGGCGCACTGAGGTTAAATAGACAGATGACGGGAGGCCAGTTTTAGAACGTCCTACCAATTTAATATTCCTCGTTTTCTGCTGCCGAATAATCAATCATTTAAAGAATGCGCCTGTTTTCAGGCTCCTCTTAAAGTTGATCTTTAATTGCCCGATTTGCCAGACATTTGACGCTCGGTTTATGACCCATGTGTGTGGGCGTTGTGATTTCGTGGGCGTGGCAGTCGCCCGCGGCGCTTGTTGACACGTTGTCACCTCGGCTGTCATCCAAATTTATGGGGAGCATCGAAAAGAGGCCAGAGATGACTGTTGTTAGTCCCGTCGGGGACTTTTTTTTATTTCGCTGACTGACAACAGTTTTTGACTCTTAGCAACCCCTCCCCCCACCCCTCGCATGTAAACACATATCATTTTCATTTGCATTTCGCGCGTCCCGTCGACACATTTGCATGGTCATGCATATGTTTATTCATACGGATATATATAGTGGTGGAAACTGAATATATATGTCCTTGTATATGTGCTACAATCTGTGACCCTCGACCCTTGTGAGATGTATTTGGTGTGCTTCCGTTTTTTCGGGCAGTTTTATGACTAGGTAACAAAGGGCATACGAGACTTTTGTGTTCATTTTGTTTGGAAAATTCACAGGGAAAACCCATTACAATATTTTATATAGGGACTCTATTTTTTTTATATATTTATGTATCAGAAATAAATAAATTAATCGAAATATTTTTCACACTTATAAATGGTTATTTTTCTTATTAAAAACTTCTGCATGCATAAATACAAATATCTGGCAAAACCACTAATAACTCCGTTTATTATTTTAATGAATATAAAAAAATTCGTAAATGGTTGGGAAATATGAAAGTTTTTTTTTTTTTGCTTTTGCTGATTTCAGTTGTTTTTGCCGGTTGTAACCGATGCTGCAAACTTTTGTTGTTAAGGGCATTGTTTCTGTAACTTTTTTGTTATGTGGTCAAATATTTGTGTTGACAGCACGCAAAAACATTACCGCCATGCGAAAAATCCGCAAGGGGATTCCAGATACAAATGCAACTTTTTCTTTAATCAAAATGTTTACTGCGGTTGTCGCATCGGAGGAGTTGGGTCTTTATGCGTTAGCACATGACATGGTTATGGAAAAGGGATTACATTGAATAACAATATTAAAGGGAAAGATTTAGTTGAACGTAAATGTAAATGGTTAAAACAACCCATTTTTATAAGTTCTAAGTAATGAAATAATGTTTTTAAAACGAATATCTAGCTTTAATTCAGATGATGTTAGAATTACTTGATAGAACTTACAGTTATTGCACCTGAATCTCTTAAACTGCTTTGTAAAAGCATAGCCAAATCCCCCAAATCACCGGGTAATGTTGGGGTTCTCTTACGCACTCTCCTAGGGGAAGCTATTAACATGCATATGATAGACACTTCCGCACAACTTGCTGGCCAGGACACTTAGGAATCCGGAAGGCAAGGAACTCACAGCGGAACAAGCGGTGTCTACGTGCAAGACCAAAAAAAAAAATAAATAAAAATAATAATAGAAAAGAAAAGAAAAGTTGTTGATGTGGTTGATGTTAACTTGGCTCTAAGCGCTTGACGGGTTCATCATCATCATCCTGATGAGGATGCGACCGTATGGGCGAGTAAATAACCGTAGGGCTCAAATCTGCCTGCCATGCATAAAGTAAACTATTTAATGGCCTTTCGATTTCCATCGATGTGCCATAAACGCATTTTCCCAGGCCAACGGATCTCGAACGGAAATCGAAAGCTGTTCAGTGAATCGAGGTTACCAGTGGTTGGAGGTCGATTAGGGGTGGCCCACGACCACCACGACCTTCTTATCAGGCTCGGTGAAATCATTTTCCTTACGCAATTCGCCCCGACAGAGTCATCTTCATTTTCCAGCCCCTTGTCGCCTTCTTTGACTTTTGATTTCGTTTCAAGTTCCCGACATCCACAAGGATCCTCCTCCACTGAACCTCCGCCGCACCACCCACTCAGTGGGTGGCTGACAATAATGCAAATGGCTTTAGCTTCCGTGTGACCCACAAGTTCGTCCTCACCTAACTGCCAGGTGCTCGGTGCTCGGTGCTTGGCTCTGACTTTGGCCTTTGCCTTTGGGTTCCTTTGTTGGGCATTTCTGTAGTGCCGCTGACACTTCTATTTTTAGTGAGCCAAGTATTTCCTGATTTCCTTTGATGTCTGCCAGCTGGCAGTCAAAAAAGTAAAGCGTAAAAAACAGAGAGACCAATGCATTTACCTCATTTGCCTGCAGTTTTTGATTGCATTTGCATTTTTAATGTGGCAAACACTTTTATCGATTTATGTCTGATTTGACAAGGCATTTCTAGTTTACACAAAACGGTTTTCAAACTGCAGTGGTCGAGGAATACACTTATATATAAAAACCATACCATAAAAATGAAATTTATTTTTGATTTTATATTTAACCATTACAGAAAAATCAGCATTTAAGGAATTGTCTTAGGAAAGAGTATATAAATATTTAAAAAAGATCATCAATTCACCTAAGCGATGAAAACGAAAAACTAAAACTTGGAATACTTTCTTTTTTTCAGAAAAGAATAAACAAAATTTACTTATCCCACATGAGCAATATGAACTGCTTATCAAAATTTTCCACTGACAACTTTGTCGCCTTTTTCTCATATCTTAAGATGAAGCGAGTGTTTATCCATATGCTCAGGAAAACTCGGCTCGGTCTTCAACTTTTGCGAGACCAAGTAAGCAAACCTTCAGCGCTTTTCCTTTTCCCAGAACTCGCGCCATTGACAGCTGCCAGCTTAGCAAGGGGCGGAAAACTGAAACTACAACAAATTTTCATACATCCATATGAGTGGGAGCTCGTGTCCCTTTGGTCCATGGTCCTTGTCTGGGTCCCAAAGCAAATATATATAAATAAATTGTTGTTTGTGTTGCAAAATCACATGGTGAGCACAGACAGATAAAGGAAAAAGACACGAAATTCAATTAAATTTCTAACAAGTTTTTATAAGCACACTTTATGTTGTTGTTGTATTGAATTTTTAATACCCATCTATGTGTGTTGTCTGTCTTCTTTTTCTATTCCGACAGCTTTGAACCCCCTGAATAGCTGAATCCATGTTGAGAGAAGCAAATACTCAACAGGTCCTTATTTTCACTATTTAATACGTTTTACAAGGTTTGTAAAAGAGAGAGCGTGAATAAAATAAGCTACCTACATCCTTATGAAGCAAAAGATATCTATGTAATCAGGCACGTAGCCAGGAGTGGGGTATTGGGGGTAAAACTCCTTCCACCTTTCAGGTTAAATTTATAAAAGTATTAGTATAATTTTAATTGGTATATTATATAATTTATGGTATATTATTAGTATATATGGTAAATTATTAGTATATATGGTATATTATTAGTATATATAGTAATATAATATTTTGCAAATTTACTTTACTTTTTTTTTCTAATGTATCAACAATATTACAGGGTATCTTAGTGCTCGACCTGAACTCATTTAACTTTCGCCATAATTGTTGTGGCTCTTGATGTCTCGTCGAGTGCTATTAAATACCGGGTGCCATTCTATTCCCGTCTTCTTTGGCTTTTCTATTTACACAGCTTTATTTTTGTACTGTTTCCGCCTCGCTTGGCGCGAAAAGTCGAGGGAAGGGCCAGGAAAAGCAAAGTAAAAGGTGGACTGAGTTGAGGTGTCTGTGTCTGTGTGTCGGATGATGCTTCCTTCCGGCTTTCATTTTTCGCCGCAACTTTTGCTCCTGCTATTGACATTGCTCTAATGTGGCATATAAAGTGGCGACTGCTTCGATTTTCCGCCCTCCGATTTTCAGCCATTCAGTTTCAGCAGCGTCATTAAGCTGAGCGCTCTATTCTTCGCATTCATTAAACTCCTAACTCGGCGTGGAAGCTTACGTAAATTGCTTCGCTTCCGTTGCGTCATTACACGACGCCTTAACGTTTCATTATACTCATTGTTTGTCTATTACGAGAGTTTTTCTTACGGACTCTTTAGCAGACTTTTCCGCCCTGCTTTCTGCTTTATTATTCTCGTTTGGGCTCTCGTGCAGGCGAGTGTTTTCCCGCTTTTCCAAGGGGCAAAAGTTTTCAAATAGATTACAAAGCACTTGTAATACCTTTGTTTCCTTTGTTGCTGTTGCTGTGCATCGCATAGTTATTGCAACTCTGCTTAAATACGTATTGAGCCAATGAAAACCCATACAGCATTTTCAACAGCAGCATCTATTAGTTAGAACTCACGCAAACTGAAACTTTCCATTGTTTTATATCAGCAAGGAAAACATGCCAATAAGTAAAGTTTTCAGGGAGAAAACAAAGACTGTTTAGTATTGACTTTATAGGTTTCCGAACTGGATTTTTCCTGAGCCCTTTTATCAGTAAAGAAAAGTTTTGGGCAGCAAAACAAAGATTCATAGGAAGTCCTTAAAATATCTATAAAATTTTCTTTAAATTTTGGAGGAAAGCGATTCATAAAATTAAAGAAAATCTATAAGAAAAAGTTTCTCCTTTCACCAAAATAATAATATTATTATATCACTTAAAAAAGCTGAAAATACCCCCCAGAACCACAGAATGCTTACGATTTGTTCGGGGTCGCCAAACTGTTTTCAATCAAATTATGATGAAACTTTGCCAAAACAAACCCCAAAACAATAAGGTAGAAAAAGGGTCTCATATCACTTTCAAGGTCATTAGCCATGCCATCAATACCGGCTGCCGGCAGTTTATTTAGTATGTTTCCTTGCCAATTTGTTGAGACAACCGGAACATCGGAAGATATTACAAACTTTTCTCCTTGCGGATATAAAAGGTCCAAGCACACAGGAGACACAGTCCTTTTTGGGCATAATAAAATAAAATTACAAGATGTCGACGTCGGGGCGAATTTAGCATGTGAGCATGTGAGCAATGCATGGGCCTCACACACATATTTCATCTTTATGGTTTTGTTTTTCGGCCGCACAAGAGCATATTTTTGAGACATTTATGCGACAACCAGCACACGACACTGATAAGTATTTCAGCTGCAGATGTTTCCCTGGCACAGCTTAATTCGCATTTTCCCCATCTTCCACTTTGAGTTAATCAAATAAGCTGTAAAGGCAGGGCACTTAATGCTATAAGGACCATAAGCATTTATACTAGAGGTTTCTCGAAGTTTTCAGTTATTTAAATTCGGTAATTTTGATGCCTAGAAGAAGAGTGTTAAATATTTTATTCGAAAGAATGGTGGGATCAGAAACAACTTAAGAAAGTTTTTATCTAAAATTGTACTTTACCATTTGAGGAACACTATCTTTCGACTTCTTTGCGAACAGCATTTTCCCACAATTAGTTTTTATGGGCTTTTTAACATAAATTTCACAACTCTTGGCCATATTTACCCTCTCCATTCTCCGGACGAAAACTTTCGGGGGTAACATTTTTGTATCGCTTTTTCAGACAGCCGGACAACCGCAGAACGGTCTCAATGGACACTCAACCTCCGGCCGGAAAGCCAAGACCGCAAAATGCTTTTGAGCTATTTTAGAGGCTTTTGTGGCTGAGATTTGGCGAAGGTGCACCGAGTGCAATGCAAAATTTAATATACTTTCAGCCGTCGTTTTCAGGCCAAGCAGAAACTTTTCGCATAATTTTCACAATGAACACAGGCACATACGAAAAATGGCACATACATATATATAAGAGGCACAAAATAAGGAAAAGTCAGTGGGAGTTGGGTAAACCAAAATCATCCTTTCATTCACGTTGGCCAACTTTTCGACACTGTTTCGTGTGGGCCACTGGGCTTGACTGGGATATAATGGCCTGTCTAGGACCAGAAGACGCCCTCTCAAATGGTAAAAATAGTCTCGTAAAATTTCAACGCAAAGTAGCAAAAGTTTGTCGTTCAATGTCAATTATATTGAGATTTATGCATAATTTGAATTGACTTTGCTGTGACGCCCCGGCTTTGTATGCTCGATTTGGTATTACGAACTCAAAGCCGCTGATCTAAAAATACCAGAAATTGGCTTAGACCCGTGGGCTGAATTCTACTTCACGGCGTAGAAATGTATTAAAGCACACCTTCATGGAATCCATAGTTGTTTTATTATATTTGCAAGCCATATTCGACACGTGTCACTCTCAATATTTACCGAAGCAGCATGGGTTGGGTGAAATTTCCAGTTTGTTCCCTAAATAACAATTTGAAAGAGCCACTTTACAACATGCTGACTCGGAAAGCTAGACCAGAAATACTACAAGAAAATTAAGTTTTATGTCTGAAGGCACTCCAAATGCTGGTATGCATACCTGGTTCTGTTTATATTTGCGTAGTAGCCGGTGCTTCAGCTTTAATGAAAGTCCTAAAATGGTCAGGCCAAAAAATCAACAATATGTTGATATGTCGAACGAAAGGGGAGGGGAAACTGGTCATGGGCTATGGGAATTTAATTAAATGAGAATTTCTAGAGCCGAAGAACTTGGCACATATGGATATGTAATTTGCACGATACATATTTTCGTATTGTGGCTTCTGTTGTCCAGAAATTTGTGTTTGTGCTTGCAACTGGAGATTTTGGTTGCACTATACAAGCAATGTATATCTCAGCAAGGACGAGGTAAACAAAAATTATTATCAAGATAGGAACAGCTGCATGCAACAAAATGGAAGTAGGCTTAAATAAGACCAGAATAAATTATTGTTAAATTCTAAAGAAATATTAAAAGAATTATTTACTTTTACAAATATAAACATGCCAGTTTGTAGTACCAACTTTGTACAGAAGAAAAGAACAAAAATAAAATGTATTGTTAACTTTCAACATTTTCCTAAACATATTTTCATACTCTTTCCATAGATATGAAAATATCTTGCTCTAAATATTCCAAGTACTCAATGTATTGTATACCCATTAAAATGATTTATTAAAGTCATTTCCAAATTGGTAAAATACAGATTTATACAGCATTTGCCTCATTTGCTTTCTGTTTCATCAAGAATTTGCCTTGGGCCTGGCAATGATTAGAAGACTTGTGAAAACAATTTGGGAGGTCCACAGGCAAATTGTAAAATAATTTGAAAGGTGGCTAGTTCAATTTGAATCAATAAAATAATATTATTTCCACAAATAACTACTGCAAACACCTTAAAGGTTACTTTTCAACTTGAACCTTGAAGTGTTTAAAAGCACTTTAAACATATCTTTAAACTTTGGAAGCCCAAAAGAAATGTGAAAGAGAGCTCCTCCTTCCACATTGCGGCCTGTCCAGGCAGTCCCTAAGTGACAGGGTATTAAATGATAGCCGGCGGCAGCAGCCAGGACGACAATAAGGCGCTAAACAGAATGCAAAGCAGTCGCATTTTTACGCGAACGAAGCGAGCGTATCGAAGCAGATGCAAATGATTCTATCGCGGCTCCTGACATTCTGGCATCCTGGGTTACTCAGATCCCCAGATCCTGGAGATGGGGGGCAGCTTTGGCAATTTAACGCCACTAATCGAGTGACATGATGGCAATAATTCCAATTTGGGCCGCGTCACGTCGTCTGGCGGTCGCGACCGTTGAATATGTTCAAGTGGTTCAAGCTGTCGAGAGCCTCGCATCGCCTCGGTCGCTCCAATTATTCGAGTCGCAGTCGCAGTAAAGCCAAAGGCAGCTAAAACGTGCCTGGCATTTTATTCGAGCCTAACGTTATAATTTTTGGTTGCTCGGGTTGTCTATAATTATTTATAACTCACGTGCCAAAACAGTAGGAGTACCGCACCGGCAGGTCGAGCAAAGCGAGCTTCTTAGGCCGCATTACGCATACGCCGCGTTGTCAAAGGGCAAGCACGTGCTGCCCGCCTGTATTGGGCTTTCTGTTCTTAAGTGCGCTTAGCGGATACACTGGGAAAAAGTGCTTCGAAATGGGGCTCTAATCTAGAGACGAACGAATAAATATTTAAGCTTTTAAAACTTTGGTTTCATAATAATAATTTTTGTTCATGCTCAAATTGTTTTAGAACTTTTTTATGTAAAAGAAAAAATTGTCTTTAGTCTTTCTTTGGATTGAAACATTAGGGTAAATTACGGCTTCAAAGAATTTTATTTATTATATTTTTCAGAAACAGAAGGTCGTTTTAAAATTCAATTCTATTTTACTGAATAATAAAATGGGTGATATTCATGCCCGGATCCACGGGGGGTGATGTGGATAAAGGAAATTTGGTATTCAAAAAGTATGCAACAAAAAATTTGTTCTGATATCACCCCCCACAACACAATCTTAGATCCGCCTATGATGATATGATATGATATGATGATATAATATGATGATATGATATGATGATATGATATAATGATATGATATGATAATATGATGGATATTTTATTGCAACCATTTGTTCCCAGTGTTAAGGTAAGTTTTCCGACAAGGTCGCCCAGCTTGTTGACAGTCAACTTGAAGTGGGAGGACAGGGCCGAACTTGTCACGCAAATGCGTCGCTGTTAGTCGCCTGACACTCGACCCGTAAACCGCTCCGCCAGCTCCCAAAAACCCTTGTAGCTTCTGAAAAAAAGCGAGATACAAATGCGATATGATGTTTCATTCGAATTTGTCCGTCATGGGCGTTGACCAAAAATGAAATATGACTTGACAATTCCGCACTGCCGCTGATGGTTGGCCGGGCTAACTAGGAGAGTCCAGAGCTCTGGCCAAAAGTTGTCCGAAGCCACGACTCGTTAATCAAATCCCGAAAAGGATAGCCGAAACTTGATGCAAACTCGGACGCCCTGTCAGTGTCAAAGCTTGATAAATGAAGTGGCCAATGATGGGGCTGGATTTCCAAGAGTCCGATGGATTTCCACCTCGCTCTCTTCTGGGCCATATTTGCATGCGACGACTTCTTTGACTCCTTAATTAAATAAATACTCTGTGAAAGCGTGCATTCAGAAATGCCCCTCAAAAGCTTTAAGCCGTCGCAGGAGTAAGCATGCGACAAAAGGACACTGGCGCCATTCAAGTCGCCATGAAAAGATGGAAAAACCATGGCGTGAAAGCCACTGCCACACCCACTCCCCCACCCACTTCCACTTCCACTGCAGTGGGGCTCTGACTTGCGGCAATTTTCGCACTCTTTTGCAGTGTCAGCGAGGCGGCACATAAATTACATGGCACTTACTTTGCGCCTTGCAAATGAACCTGCGGCCACTTAAACTGCAAGAAAGCTTTCACAATGCCATTGCAGTGCGACTGCCGTGCGCGCCGAATTAAATATTAAACCGACAAAGACCGGGTGACGACTATAAAAAATGCATTTCTTAATCCATTAGCATTGCCATTTACTTAAAAATAATATACGGGCAAATGCTTTCGCTCGTATATTGTCCTTCTCCCCCTCTCCCTCTCTCTCTCCCACCTTCTCGAGTCCTGCAGACAGTTGGTCGCATGCAAACAATCGATGAATGAATAATGGGCCCAGTGCCTCCATCGGGCCACAATTTACTTGGCAGCTCACATGCGGGTAACGAAACAAGGGACGACGACAACGGCAATCTGTCAGGCAATTTACAAAAGTGCATTCGAAACTTTCGCCTTTGCCCCCGATCTCATTATGGATGCTCTTTATGAACTTAATAAGGGTGCAAAATGATCGATCACACATACGAATCGAATGATGGTTAATGGGTAAACTCTTAGCTCCTTTGATATTACCATTGTTTTAGGAATTTAAATAGAAATTCTTTATTGCGGGAATTTTTTTAAAATATTTTAAAATTAATATCTTTTTGTTAAAAAATCTATATTTCAGCTATAAGATAATATATGCCAAATATTCTTATTTTATTGGCTTTTAAATTGGATTTTAAGTTATGATGGCTAAGAAAAAATGGTATTACATGATGGTTTATTGGTAACTTAGCTTCTTTAATGCTCACAATCGTTTACAATTTCCTTTAACATTTTAAATTTAAATTTTATAGTTAGAATAGATTTAAAATCTATCTTTCAACTAAAAGAAAAAATGAATAATCTTAATTTTTTGGATGAAACTTTTTCATAGTCTTCTTTCGGATTTTATGGTTAAGATGGTTAAGGAAAAATTTCTTAGGAGTGGTATGAAATTTCTTCTTTAATGGAAATGAGGAAATATGTGTCATTGGAACCATGGCAGAATTGCTATGCCCACTTCTTGGCCTCGAAAGTTACGGAAGTGTGTCATTCATTTAGTGGGGCCTCGAGACCCTGGGTCTGGTCTGGGTTTTCCGTGGCGGCGGCCCTGTCCCAATGTGGGTCTCTAGTCTCTAGTCTCGAGTCGCTAGACCCTAGTCTCGAGGCAGCTGCCACAAAGGCAAATACGTGCTCCTCGAGCAAATGTCTGTTCCCATCACACGTCCTTTCGTCCTTTTCGTCCTTCTGACCACCTATCCCCTAACCCTGAGGCGGCCCAACCTCAATTGTTTTGGCATTGACTGTCAAGGCGGTCCGGTGAGAGGCTCTCGGTCTTGGTCTTGGTCTTCGTCTGGGTCTTGGTTACGTTACCTGGTTTCCAGTGTTCGGTGTTCAGGTTCCACTTCCTTGACTTGTCTCACTGCACTCGGCTTGTTTATTTTCCACTCTGCCCTGTCTGCCAGCTGTTTATCCTGCCAGCTCCTTGTTTATTCCTTAGCCTATCCCCTGCGACTCCTTCAACTTCTGGCTACCCCCGAAAGCTATTTGCAATTTAGACAAGTTATCGATTCAAGTCAAATATTATTAGAGTAATGGCTTTTAGCATTTCGTTCAGCCCCGTCCTCTTTCGCTTCGCTTTCACTTTTGCAACGCCTGTTTGCGCCACTTGTTCAATTAATCATTGAAAGTGTAATTTAGCAATTGTCGCTGTCAAAAGGCGAAATGCACTAAGTGTTTATGGGTAGATTAAGTTTTAAGTGCAGCTATTTAAAAAGTAGTGGATAAAAGCTTGATTACGCAGTTCCTAGGAAGGAGTAGGGAAAGAGAAAAGGATTTAATTTAACCTCGAGTTTGCTGATTTTTATAAAAAATATTTTTATATACTTTTTAGTGCGTCCCCTCGAGCCCTCAATAAACTAAGACGTGTAAAAATGTGTATAGCCCCTGGCAGAGCAAATAACTTTAGGGCAATAAAATAGAGAAGGACATTTTCAGTATCCTCCTGTTCAACTTGATTAGCATTTAACCTATAATGAACTCCACTTTCAGTGCCTTGAGTGGCTGACTTTAAATCATCGAAACAAATGGGCGGGCTCAGTTGCCTAATGGACCCAACAAAAGTTTTATCCTCACGCCAGGCGGTATATCGGTCTAATCAATTTTCATGCCCAATCTGACGAGCGAAAGATTTGCATACATATATGCAAGCGGACCTATAACGTTTCCCGACTCCTTCGGCACCCCTTTTGTTGGCAGCCCATGAAGTACGGTACTTTTCCGACGGCGGAAATAGTAAACGCATGAAAAATTTAATGGCTCCGCAACCCGTGCAGTCAATTGCGCCCTTTTCGGTCCTCGCCAACCTCCCACAGGGGAGGGCTGCCCCGCCAAAACGACTTCCGCTTGATTTACAGCTACATTTGTAAGTAGACACAAAACACTTAACAGCTAAAAAGGACTTTGCATAAGTAATGAGCAGAGGCGAGCCTCGGCGGCCGACTCGCATGCATATGTCTAAAGGGCCGAGGGCTTTAAGATCCTGAACGGAAGACGAAAGACGTAGGACGAAGCCACAGCCAGAACCAGAAACTGAAACTGAAACTAAAGCGTTTTCAGCGATGTGCAGCAGTGCGAGAGATCCCCTGACTTTTTACACATAGCTGCACACACACGCACAGGCCACTGAAGGGATAGTGCGACACTGAGAGAAAAACAATATTGAAATTATACCTGATGACTTCATATACAAAAGCTAACAATATTGGTTTAGTAAACCTCTATGAACAATTATTAAAATATGATAGCTTATGGCCATTGTACTGTTTTATTTTAAAAAGATAGGAAGATATAATGCATTTTAATACTAAAGTAACTAAACCAAATATCAATTTATTTTTAAATATAAGTTTTAAATTTTAAATCAAAAGAAATATTTTTCTATCCCAAATAATTAGTAGGTATAATAAATAATAATAAGAAAAACAGGTAATACAATAATTCAATTAAATAAATAATAATAAAAATAATTAAGACTTAATCAACTTGAAATCTTAAAAATGAGATACAAAGTTTTGAAAAACTAAATATATATTTTTATTAGCTATTTAAAAATTTCGACTTTAAAGATTTTTTTTTTAATGTGAACTTTACCCCCAGTTTATTTTGCTCCAAGTGTATAGTTTCCGGGAGACGGCGTGTGAGCTGGTGACTCCTCTCCATGACAACTTGATGGATGTGCGGGCGTCAAACAGCTGCTCCAGTGGACCCAACCCCCCCCCCTCCCCCTCCTACTTCCTTCTTGGCCTTCAACACCCATTCCTATCCACAGCCGCATACCCCCGATGATCTCTTTACTCCGGCAAAAACAAAACAAATTCCACACTGATTGCCAAAAGGGTTCTTTGGCCACGCCCCAGTTCACCTACGTCGCACTCCATAACGGTGCTTTAAACACAACCGATTTTTCGGGGCCGAGACTTCATTAGGCCCCAATCCGGATCCGATCCGAGCTTTAGCATTAGGCTGGGCGTGAGTGGGCTGCCTTCTTTGGGGAGCTGACCAAAAATTAATTGGCTGCTCTGAGCCGCCCGACAGCTGCCATTTTGTGCCTGCCATTTGCTATGCGTAGACATGTCAATTCCCCACGCCGAAAACACCACCTCTACCTACACCTCCCCTACTTTCCCATCTGCCCATCCATTTGCCCACTACCAATGCCTCCAGGTAGCTTAAAGATTTATGATAAAGCCAACTAGTGGGCCTGGTGAGGGGAATCAGAAGAAGAATGCCCGAAATGAGGCAGGATGCCCCCCCCCAAAATTCAAGAGGAGGAAAAGAGGGGGTAAAGTTTATCCAACTTTGGCTTTAACTTTGGCATTGGCTCATTGCGGCTCGTTTATCTATGAAATGAAGGAATCTGATTGCCAAACGAAGCGTTCCCAGTTGGGCTTTCAACTGAAATATCGCGACGTTTGTTTGAAGCTATTCCGAATTCATACAGTTATGTATGTTATAGTCATATTAAAATATCAAATAGAACAGAAATTGATTGTATTTTATTGATGACTTTCTGGGAATTCATTTGTTGAAGGGGAATTTCCATATTTTTGTTTTTCCGAGAATCACTGTGCAATAACCTATCGACAGTAATGGAAAAGGTACTACACTTTTAACGTAGATAGGGTAACAAATGGATATCTATTGATACGGACATGATAAATGGTTCTTCTTTATAAATATCACCATGATATACACAGAAAAAAATTTAACAAAAGATCAGATTGATATGTGCAGATCAAGTTTATAAGTTATTCATATCATTTTGATATTAATAAAGATTATGTTTATCTTATTTTACATTATTTTTAAAAAAAAAACACTAAAATAGGTATTTTATATGATATGATGAAATATCAAGTTGATATGTTTGAGTTATAAATTTGACATAAATCATATCGGCTTTTCATTGATATGAAATAAGGTAGAATTGAACCTGAATACATGAATGTAGGTATTATATTATATTTGAAAAATTCCAAAAACTCTTAAACAACATAATTAGTGATGTGCTGAGTACAACTACTGATATTTCCCATCACTGAGCTCCCGATGGGGTGCTTTAAAGTAGAATCCTGGCCAACCCCACCCTTCTCCTCGAGATTTGTGCGTGTCGCAGCTTATGCTCTGGCTTAAGCGCTTAAAATGCTTTTTGACAACAACAACACCAACAACTCGGTTGGCATCAGTAGAATGATAAATTCGTTCCCTTCCCATTGTTTCTAGATGGTTTTTCTCGTGTAAGCCACGCGCCGTCTAGCAGCCCCCTTCCCTTGGCCACAGAAAATCCCAGCCATTTGACAACCCACTTGCCCATTTTCCATTTTCCCCCCAACCACGATTTTCTGCACAGTAAGATATCTGTGTAAAATTTCATTGCCTATTTTGTTTTCCTTTTTTTTTTTGACGCTGAAAATCGCAGCTTCACCAATTTGCGCTCAATTAATTTTGTTGCTTCTCGTCCCTCGCCTTTTTTCGCTTGGCTTTCCTTTTTTTTATATTTGCGGCTGTTCTCTTGTTTATCATTTTCCAGCCCAAGAATTATTTATTAAGTTGCAAACATTTTGCGAGCTTTTCGCGTTAACTTAAATATTCACGGCCATTGACGGGACGCTGTAATTCAATTTGCTGTCTTTTTCCTGGCTTTTGATGGCTATGCAGTAATTGCGTTTACTGTTATTAATTAACTGGCGTTTTATGCAGATTTTAAAATGAAATTAATTATACATTAATTATGTCGTAATGACGTAATCATAATTCACGCACTCGCTGCAGCCACTGCAATCAGTTAAAAGGCATCAACGGGTGTCCCACGGCATTTAATTGCATTTTTCTTGTGGTCGGACATCGGCTGATCAAGTCGGAAAATTTGTGTCCATGTATTAATGGACATAAAACACAAGTAGCAGAGGTCAAATGTCAAAGGATATTGAATCGAATTTAACCTAATGGTATTAATATTTTATAAATCCGCTTTGTAAATATATGCATTTGTAAGTCCTACTAAGCTTTTAAGGTTTTTAGAAGCCAACCAAAATATTATTTTAGTTTTCTGATTAAAGTTAAATACTTATTTGAATACATTTAATGGTTGATTACCTAGTCTAAATAATTTTGTGGGAATTTTGTTTATTATTTAAAGCATTTTCTCGATTGGCTAATTATCAACTAATTTATATTATCAGTTTATTTATATTATTCAGACCTATTGCGTTTAGCTCAATAATATTACGTATACGCCTATTGGCCGTAAGTTAATATTGATCGCTTTTATTTGAAATAAAGCGCTTTTTGACTTCATATGCCATTGCAACTTTTCTATCCAATGCAATTAATGTACTGCCAGGCTTTCGCATATCCAGTAGCTGGCTCTGCCTTTTGCATTGTGAGGGCCTAATCCTTGGGATCTAATGCCTCCTGTTCGCTGGAGATTTCAGCTTCCGTCGCAGGACTCTCTGCGAAAGTTCTCGACAGCAGGCAAATCCCGATTTCGTCCCTTCTTGTGCAACTGCAACTGAAACTACACACAACTGCAGCTACTGGCAGCAATATTTTTCACACTTGATATAACAAGCAGCCATTTGTTGGCCCCCCTTGCAACATTGCTCACTTTGCCAAGGATTGCTCCAGGTGTCTGTGCGTGTGTGTGTGAGTGTGTGTATGTGCGTCTCCCTGTCTGTTTGTGTTTGTGTTTGTAATGGCTCCCAAAGCGCACAAACAAAACTGTCATCGGTGTTGCAGCATCTGCAGGGGATGTGGATGTCGCAAAAGGGATGATGGCAAAAAGGAGGCGGAAGCAGCACTCAGATAAATGCAGTCCTCGAATCGGCAATTCGCATTCGAAAATCGAAAATCGAAGCAAAAATATTTAACAGGCGACGGAAGCAGCACTCACATAAATGCACCTACTAAATCAAGGAAATAGCTTTTCAAGAAGCCAATAGCTTTTAAAATTCGAAACTTTGGTATTCCTAACTTGTTTGTAAACCTACAACTTTTAAAGTAAATCCAATTATAAATTCAGAGATTATTGAAAAATAAGATAATTATTTTATAATAATAATAATTAAAATCAGTTAAAAGTTATATTTTTTTTTAAATTATGAACTTACAAAATGTGGTAAAAACAAGTAGTTTAATTTAAAATAAATTCTATATTATATTGTATTATTTTGAGATTTTCATTTCACTTAATAGAAAAAGGTATTGCAATCTTATGCCCCTTTTTTTCAGTGTGCTTGCAGGATAGAAATCTGCCAGTAGATATTTCCAGAGCCGAGCTAAGTCAAAGCGAAATTCGCCTGCGCTCGTTTGCCGCCTCTAATGCAATTTTTATGCTGCACTTGCTCCGCCGCCTGCCAAAGCTTCGGCAGCTTCCGTTGCCATCTCCTCGGCATTGTTTCTGGGCTTCCTTGTCTCCGGCAGCCGTTCGTCCTGGCCGGGATTCAAAGGCGGCGCGCTTATTAAATTGTCTGACGGTCGCCCACTCGCCTCCTCGCCCCTTTAAACCCGTCGATTGCATTTTTCTATCCTGGCTTACGTTTTCCAGCTTTGATCGAAATATCTGAGACATAATGCAATCTGCACACCGCCAGCGCCATTCGCAGCAGCAGCTTCATTAAATGCAGCCCCTGCCTCGTGTTAGCGACATCGCACGAGGTCCTGGGCCGAATGTCCTTGCCGCGTCTCAGGCGCTGCCTTTGATTATTATACTCTTCCACTTGGTGGGATTATTATTGCAGCAAAAGGAAGCCATAAATATCCATATTTTTCTTGTAAATATGTCGCATTCTTTCTATGCCAAATTGTCTGTCATTTGCATTTCACTTGCATACTTAAGCATACTTCAGCATACTAGAAATAAACATTTAGGACTGCTTTCTGCTAGCCTAGAAAATCAAACTTTAAAAAACGGACTAAAAAATATATAATTTTTTAAGAATTTTCATTAAATTCTTATAACAACTTTCACTCTATAGAAACCAAAATAGGTTTTAATAAGAAACAGTATTTTCTGGATTTTTTGCAGTTAAGGTATTATTTACAAAATAATTTACTTTTCTCATTTGTCCTTATTTTTCTAAATTGTGTGACACCGTCTTCACTATGTATTATTTTAAATTTTTTAAAAGTCCCTTGCGCAAACTAATCAATTTCAATTTTCCCCAACTTTTCCGCCAGGACATTTTCTTCACAGTAAACTATGAAATTATGAAGCGAAAACGTTTGCAAGAAAGATTAGCGCCAGCCAATCTTGCCGCACAAGTGAGTTACTCAAGTGAATATTTTTCTTTCCCCTTTTTCTGTGCCAGCTCCTCAACAATGGATGGCTAGAGAAAAAATTCCTCTGTTCAGGACTTTGAAAGGGACAAAGGACTCACCTTTCACCAGCGTAAGGATGCCCAGCGGCATGACCAGAACGGCGACCATCAGATCGGTGATGGCCAGCGACATGAGGAAGTAGTTGGTCACATTCTGCAGCCGGCGCTCCCAGGCGATGGCCAGGCAGACCAGGATGTTCCCGGCCGCCGTGCCCAGGACGAGGACGAGGGCCAAGAGGGCCCAGTAGTTGTTGGCATCGAAGGGTACATCTTTGGCGTGGTGGGTGCCATTGGCATTGGTGGCATTCCACCCGGCCAGCTGCAGTTGATTATGCCAACTGCTGGCGTTTCCCCCCGGCCGCCCCTCCTCCGCCTCCCACAGGACCAGGTGCTCCGCACTGCTCCAATCCTCGCCACCGCTGTCGTTGTAGGCACCTAGCGAGGCATACACATCCTCTTCCATTCCGCGTTATTATTCCTATTGTGCGACGCTCTACTCTGATTGCTGGAAATGCGGCATGCTAATTAGCCAGCGCATATGCAACGCGAAAGGGGGCTGCAAAAAAAAGGAAAAGTCCTTGCACGCCGATTCGATTCGAATTGCAAATGTAAAATGGCGCAACCGGCTGCACCGGAAACAATTGAGGGACGCGGGATCAGGATCCGCGAAGGACTCACGGCACCACGACGATTCCTACGATTTCTACGGCAACCGAACGGATATTGGTGGCAAACATTTTATGCCACGAAATTGCCGGAAGTTTCACCTGCAAAAGAGAAAATAAGAGAATGAAATTATTATAGAAAACTATTTTAATGGGAAATCTTCGCAGTAAGTAGGTACACCCAAAAGAAAATCGATATGAAACGTAGATCGAATTTATATTATGTAATATCAATTTTAACTTGATATGCGGCCCCGTAAATTCGATATGCTCGAAATAGTTTTTCATGTTGAAACGATATGCTTATTGCAACACCAGAAATTTACATGCGCATATCGATTTTAAGGCGAAATGCTTTTTTTTTTGGGTGTATAGACGAAATAATTAATTTATTGCTTGAACATATGGGCACTTCCAAAATGTCGCTCGGGACATTTGCACACCTTTAAAGTTGAAAAAAAATTGTAAAACAATGGATTTTAATTTTAATTATGGGCTTTTCTTTTCACTCTTCCCAAGCTCTATTTTTGGTAAAAATCTTGATTTTGTACAACTTTTAGTTTTTAAGATATCGGTAAAAAACTGCCGTATTCGCTCGGGACAAAAATAGAAGTGGATTTCGGGGAAGTTCATATAACACCAGAAATTATCGAATTCTGTTGGAATATTTGAATTCGATTTTTTTTAGATTGTTGTCCAAACATGTCACTGTTAAATGGTTTTGGTTTTACTCAAAAATTGTTTGCCGTTTTTTTTTTGTGCAGTTTCAAACACATTCGCTCGGGACATGTCGCTCGGGACATTTTTTCCGACTGTTTTGTAAAGCGGATTTCTTTACCTCTATCTCTCAATTGCTGGATGTTTTGCTTTTAACTTAATAGTTTAGCATGTGAATGAAGCATTCAGTACGGAAAAATGTCACATATTAGCATTCCTATAGGATAAATTAACAACAGAAGACAGGTCCAAAAAATAACAAAAAAATAGCCAAAAACTGATTTTTGCGTATATTGGTGGAGTTTGTCATAAAAATAATCAAACTATACTCCAAATTTGTAGTTAAGCTCAGTATCCAACTAATTAGAAACTAATATCGGGGCAAAATCATGTGGAAATATGTTTTATTCAAGTTTCAAGGTTTTTGGCTTGGTGGACTTTTTTTTGGAAGTGCCCATATACAAATTCTATCTGATGATTAAATCCTTAAACGGAATACTTAAAACATAAGTTATTCCACCCTGACATTAAATAAATATAAGCTGTTCAAAGTTAGGATACTATAATTTATGTGGGTATATTACAATATCAAAGAATTAACTTTCTGATAATTCACATGTACAGCAATGGAAACCAGAATTTGCATAGGGACATACAAGTATTGTTCAAGATTGGCTTAGTAATTTACAAATTCACAATAATTCCCTTACGTTGACTTTTGGCTGCGATCGGGTTGGCCTGGTTATTTCACCCCCAATTGGCTTAAAGTCGATAAGTCATAGCACAGTTCAGTTCCATGAGTAATAATTAATGGGCGGCCATAAATTATGCCGACCTCCGCCCACTCTTGTTTACTCGATTTACCGTTTCTCTATTCAGACGATTGGTCGACATAATTGCATTTGATTTGCAGGAACTGAGGGCAATCGGCAGTGGCCGCAGGGGAAAAAGGGACTTTGAATAATCGAAATCGATAGTGATAAGCAACAATAACAGAAATCAAATCAATTCTCCGCCTGCGTGTGTCACAAACATGGATAATTAATTGAGACATATTTCACGCAACAGACACACAGAAAGGGCCAGGAACAATAGCCGAGCAGGGCTATTGGTTATAACCAAATTCAAAACAATTGAAACAGCCCAGGAAACCGCAGGCAGAGGCCACAGGACCATATCGGTGGACTATTGTGCCCCAAAACAGCACTAACATGAAATTTATTTCCAAAACAAAGAAAATAACACAATTCCCCAGCCGCAGAAGCATAACTAAGAGCGGTCAGGTTGGAGGGCAGGGACTGGAGCTGCTTTAGAAGCTGTTCCTTGGTCGGACAGACAAACAAGTAAGTATGCCACACGGAGAGAAAAATACTCAGACAAAAATAAACATGAAATTAAAAAAATAAAAAAGTTTTTTACAAAAAGTTTATGTTGCCTACACCATATATTAAACTTAATGAATTAAGGACTTATATCAAATTACTTTATTAAGTGCCGAAAAAATTAAAAAAAATATCTATTTTTAATAATAAAATAAAATATACAAAAAAATACTATTTCAAAGATGAATAATATTTAAAATTAAATAAAAAACGATTGATTAAGGATTAGATGACAAAGAAACATATCCATATCTTTACAAAAAAAATCGATATGAAACGTAGATCGATTTTACATTATGTAATATACATTTTAACTTGGTATGCGTAAATTCGATATGTTCGAAATGAGTATTTCATGTTAAAACCACCAGAAATTTACTTGCCCATATCGATTTTACCACGACATGCTTTTTTAGTGTGTAGAAGATGTCGGTTTTTTTTCTATTGCAACTATAATATAGAGCCTAGATCCAAAATATACCTGTTTTTTATTTAAAATAGAATCTCATTTCATTAATTAAAATACGTATAATTATATTTTTTTTTCTCCGTGCAGCCACAACAGCAGGCTCATCGTTGCAAAACAATACACAACATTCGCAGAGATCGAAGGAATGGGCAGTGGAGGGGGAGTGTAGCAAATCGAGCAACTTTGGAAAGGACCTCAACTTGACAACACCTTGTTGACTTTGCGAGTAGCTGAGCAGCGGCAGTGGCTCCTGTTCCTGTCTGCACGTCCTGCCAAATGCTCAAGTGTCAATGTTGTTGTTAATTAATTTTCCCGACCGCCTGACTGACTGACTGACTGATGCATGCCACCAGATAAGTGGACCCCTGCCCCCGCTTTCCACTTCAGCCCCAAGCTGACCCTTGCCGAAGTCCGGGCGGGCGCCTTGATAAACTGTTTGTTTGCCCCGTTGTTGGCCGACTTGTAGTTGCTGTTTCCTCAGTCACTGCAGCCGGCTAATGACAGCCAAACGGCCACTTGAAATGTACTCTTACATGGGTCAAAGGTCGCCTGCGTGTCGAGTGTTCCTGTGTGCCTGTTTGTATGGGTGGGTTTCAAGTGTTTAAATTTCCAGCTGCCACAGTTATATTTATAGATTAGTTGGTAAGACAGGCCACGCAAACGGGCTTTTGGGCTAGATAGAGGGGCTCTAAAGATCAATATATATATAAACATAATTAGGAATTGAAAAAGGACAAGGTTTACAGGAGTATTTTAAGAAGTATTTTATGTAGCTTTAAGTAAATAACATTTTAATATGGATTTCAAGAATGTAGGAAGGCATTCCCAGCCCAAATTCCCCCTTTTAAAGACCAGTCAGCTTTCAAATAAATAACGTAAAATTCTCTTCGGGCAAAAAATAGCATGTCAGCACATTACAGAACCAACAAAGTCAGCCCGAGAGCCCATAATTATTATTCAGTTCCCCCACTCCCGTTGACCGTCGACCGTTGGACATGAATTGCAGAAAAGCCATATTTTTTGTGGCTGGACTGGGAGTGGGAATGGGAGGTCAGGTATCGAATAAAAAGCGGAGCACCATTAGTCATATTAATCCCGGTGGAGTCATTAAGTCGTAAAACAGCGAAAGGTAGCCAAAATGCGAGGCAGCCGGGCCAACTCAACTCAAGCGAGGCGAGGCAGGTCGACTTTTGTTTGACTGTCACTTCATTGATAGACATTAACCGACTATGTGGGTCAATTTCGGCTGTTTGCCGCCCCGTCAAAGTCAATAAATAAGTAAATGGCACGAATTTCAGGTGTCTGAGGCGTATACGTAATTTGGTCGACGCACAGGAAGCAAATAAACTAAAGAAATGAGTACCTAGTATTTTAAGAAGGCAATAGGAGTTACTTTTAGTTTTTTTCTAGGTTTTATTTAGACTGTAATAAACTAAAGATAGTGTAGCTTAAAGCTTAAAGTAAAGTAAGGTCGTATTTTTCTAGGAATAGATTACTTTTGAAAAAGGTTCCCAATATTTTATTTATTTCTATTGGAAACTATAAAAACTATTAAACTGAAATATTAATTGACCTGTTTAGCATCGAAATCAAAAAAACCGTGAAATGCAGAAATCGACATGGCTTCCGGGGAAATCAAGTTAACTCCCCAATCCGATCAGGGTTTCCACTCAATTCCACTCCGCCAGCATGCCATTCCAAGTCCAACGGCCCCGAGGGGATGAGTACAACTAATCGCATGCTCATTGCTCATCCGCCGCCCATCCCTCGGCACATTGCTTATCCGCAGCGTAACCTGCACACATCGCATCACGCATACGGCACGTCGGCCCGCCCAAAGGCGCATATCTGTTTCAGCCGCTCTGCGAATGTGCGCCGCCTGCCTATGGGGCAAAAAAAACACAATCCGAGGTACCGCAAACACTGCGCAAATATTTGCTTTAAAATATCTTTCACATGTCAGCGACAAGCGGCCACCGGGGAAATGGCGGAGAGGGAAAACTCCGGGAACTCGGAAGCTCGGATACACGGAAAATGGAAAACTGAGACAGGTGCGGTCGCTCGGTATTTTTATTTGCCCCGGCAGCTTAAGCACGCAATTTGATTTAATTTCTGTTCGCTTTATTTATTTATAATTCTTCTTTTTTTTGAAGCGATCAAAGCGAAGTGAAGCCCACAACAATTTCGGAGCGAATGAAATTTGAATTTAAACCTCGGCAGGGTAAAGTTAAAAAGAGCGATGACATTTGCTCCCTCATCGGATTCGATTGCGAATTCGCATTTTAATGAATTCCGTATGAAGCTTGAAAATTAGTCAAACGAACAGCCAGCCAACAAAGAGCTTAAATCGTCTTACCAACTATCAGGCTCTGTTTCCAGGAAAACCCATAGCTTCCGCTCTCTCACCTGCAAAAGGGAAAGCCCACAATTTTTGCCATCATCCATCTCTCCGCTGTCAACCAGAATTATGTGCATGCATGTCGACTACTTTTGGGCGCTGATGTAATGCGTAATATTCCGTTAACTAGACTTTTCCGGCTTGCCAAAAATAATTTCACTCCGTCAACCCAACGAACCGCACCCTCTGCGGCAGAACCGCCGACGATTAATCACAGTGTACGGAACAGTTTTGTCTTTTGGCACAGTTGTTATGAAGCACTGAATCCGCGTAACAAGAACATTAAGTTGAGCTTGAACTTTAGTATAATAAGTAATCAAAAATAAATCAAGGTGAGCTAACTTTTGATTGGTTTTTCTAACCCATTATATTTAAAATCCTCTAGCTATAAGAAAATTGGAACAGCTTTATATATTAGAAAATTCTAAAATAATACATTTATTCTTCTCTTTATACGAAATACGTTTCTTTCATTAGGCATTCCATCAGATATAAATCATGCAAACCTAAAAACACAAATGACAAGACTTTAGCTTACGGAAAATCCGAAAAAAAACACTACATTTCCAAGGTAGATGAAAACAGAAATATCCCATGCTATTTCCATTCATAGTACATTTTGCGGCGTGCCATTAATCACACAAAGCTGCCTCCAGCCCCCGTTTTCCGGATCCGCACTTCCTGGGCGGGCCGAGAGCCGAACTAGTTGTCATAGCAAGTTGACACTTAAAATGTTAGCTAAATTTACACATGCACTCAGCTCGAAGTCAACCAATGAAGAGGAGGGCCTGGCGATGCCAAACAATGCTCTCGAACGGCTCAAGGATTCCATCTTCCCACTCCCCCAGCCATCGGTGGCTGGATGGCCCCTGGTTAGTCCCTGGATGGGCGGTGACTGATGGCAGGCGGCAACTCTAACACTTATCGTTCATTATTATCTTTCGCCTCCGCAGCAAACACCACCCACTCTCAACGCCCACTGGCCACATGGTCGCACACACTTAATTGATTTCTTTACGTTTGCCTTTACTCCATTTCTTCCGCGACGGAAAAAATCCGCAACGTATTCTCAACTTGGGCGGGACTATATTATGTGCATCAAGTACACAGGAAGTTAAAATATATAAATATATAATTATCTTAATTAGTTTGAAAAACTTTATTACAAATTACAATATTGTTAATAAGAAAGTGTCATAATAATATTTAGGGTTTTTAAGAAACTAATATAGAGGAAATATAATTTTTATATTAAAGGAAGAATTATAAGAAGAACCAGTAGGTATATATATTTTCGTCTTAAAGATTTACTTAAAAATAACATATTTTTGTTTTCACCATTTCATAACCAATTTAAATACATATGTATATCTAAGAAAATCATATTAACAAGCCTTTCATAGGGGCACTTTCAGAATAAATAGCTAACAAACTGATGATAATCTCAGGGGACATCTTTCTCTGTACCTTGTTATAGTTTCAAGCACAACACATCGGGCAATCTCGCTGCGGGGGCCTCAACCCCCAACCCTCGACCCTCGAACGACCCTTGAGCTCGACGGGGCTTAGGGCCTGGGCTATAAATTAAATTCTTATGCGAGAGGGCTGGCAATTAAGGCACGAATGTGTGGCCAAGACGCGGAGGCGGGCGAAAAGTGCGAGGTGCGATGGAACCCGTGTGGTTCCATTGACAATTTCATTAGCTTGTCAGGCACAAGTTTCCACTGGCGCAATGCCCCGAGCAGCCTCACTCGCTGATGCAATTAGCAAGCGGGCTAAACTAATTAACCAAAGCCGGGCTTCATCGGAACTCCCTTCATTTACGGCTAATGTCATCCTGCCCAGCACACACAGCAAGTAAATAAGATTAGTTGGCTCTGGATATTTTAAGATCAATACTATAAATAGGATTAAATTTGTCTTATTATTTTAAGAGCAGAGTTTTTATAACGGGGGGAATTATATATAGTTTTTTTATATTTTCGTTTTTCTTTGAGTGTGTCGTAAACTTACAGAGGAAGTGCGATTTAAGTTGCGGCCGCGTGACATTACTCTTTTCCCTGGATTTTCCTTTAATTGTTTGCACGAAAGAAAAGGAAACGCCCACGACAAACGCCCCCACATGAGTTATGTAAGCTCATTTAACAGCAGCCTAATTGCCAGGCAATTACACGGGAAATTGACAATGGCAAAACAATTAGAAGGACACACTGGCACTCTGGGCCCAATGGGGCGTGGCCAAGGCAGACACACACACATACATTCATATTCAGCCTCCCCGGGAACAAGGATAAGATTCGGCCGACAAGAGTCAAGGCCAAAGTAAGACATCCCGGGGAAAATCAAATAAGTTATGGCCAAACAAAAATCGTCGAGTGTGCGAAGAAGGAAAAATCGGGAGACAAAGAACGGGAAACCCAAATCAAATTGAGATTTATGAGTCCACTGATGTGTGTCTAGGTCAGCCCGAGTCCCTCCCATCCTGCCGTATCTTGTTGTTGTTTGCCACATTCACTATTAGGCCGGACAGACATCTGCCTTCAATTTTTCACGTTGTGTCCTCCATTATTATTTGGCAGGCTTCGCAGGTGTGAAGGAAGCACAATGCGAGTGGAAAAACCCGGCACCGCCACATGGAGGAAAGTTTTCATCGCTGGCCAAGAAGGCAGGCCAAGGTATAATATCAGCACGTATAATTTATTATATTGATTTGCTCAGTGACAAAACAAGAATAATGGCGCGCCAGTCAAATACCCTTTCCTCAAGGGTTTTTTATTAGTGAGAGGGAAGGATTTAATCTAACAATTTGGATATTCTTCTGTGATAACTATCATTTTATTTAAGTAAAAAAAATCGATATGAAACGTAGAACGATTTTACATTATGTAATATCAATTTTAACTTGATTTGGGCCCCGTAAATTCGATATGCTTGAAACGATATGCGTATTGCTTAGCCAGAAAATTAACTGCGCAAATCGATTTTACGGAGATTTGTTTTTTTTGTGTGTATGAATATTTTTTTTCTTTAAAAATATTATATTTGCTTTGTATTGGCCGTAGTTGATGGACCCTCATTGGATTTAATGGCAGCCAGCAGGAACAGGAAGCGAATAAGCCATCCAATAGTTGACCGCATTTCCCCATTTTCCTCATTACGTTGCTGGACACGAATTTCGTAGCAAATTTTGATGGCATATTTACCTATTTGCGTGCATCAATTATTTATATAACTCCGCTGGGACACAACGCCTCCGCAACTCCGCACCTCCGCTGCGTCGATTTCGATTTGTGTCATAAATTGGCAGCTGGGGAGAAAGGCTTCGGGGGGGGTGGCAATAAAAATAAGCGGCCATAAAATTCAATTATGGCCACAACAAGTGCAGACATCGCAGAAGTACGTACAAACAGCAGTAAACACCCGACAATGTTGGCTCCCAGGCAATAATGACAATCAATTGTGCATGCATCCGTGGCCCGCAGGCTGCAGCAGAAGAGAGCCCCGAATCGAAATAGGAATTGGAATCGGAATCGGGAGCAAGCCACACAGTTTGTCCGGTTTCCCACAGCCGACATATGAATAATGTGGCAAGCCATTCGCACCAGCGAATGCAACATGTATCGCTACAATTTGGTTAGTTTTCGCAGTGAGATGTCCTGCGATCAGGTCCTGCCAGTCGTGCCACAAATTTGGTTACTTTCTAGCTGCAACTACAATGTACAGACGGAACCGTACACAGAACAAAATTTTTGGAATTTTATACAATAATTTTAAAGAGAAAAAAAATGGAGAAATATTGTTAATCTGTAGCTTTTAAAGTAGCCATTTCCTTTTAAAAGAAGATAAGAAGAACAAGTGAATGCTTCAAAATTTGATTGGTTTTTATACGAACAAATTTCGAATCTGAGAAAATATGAATTCAGCTTTTTTTAATGGATTACAGTTACAGGTAGGCAAGTTCTTCATCAGATATATCTGGTGATTTTAGGTAAGATACTACTTTACTAAGCAGGCTTCTGTATTATCCTATTTTAACTAGTAAATTATTCCAAGAACATTATCTTACTTTTTATACCCGTTACTCGTAGAGTAAAAGGGTATATTGTATTCGTGCAAAAGTATGTAACAGGGAGAAGGAAGCTTTTCCGACCCTATAAAGTATATATATTCTTGATCAGGACCACTAGCCGAGTCGAACTAGCCATGTCCGTCTGTCCGTCTTTCCGTCTGTCTGTCCGTCCGTATGAACGCTGAGATCTCGGAAACTATAAAAGCTAGAGGGTTGGCATTTTGCATGCATATTCTTGGAGTTCCTACGCAGCGCAAGTTTATTTCAAAAAGGTGCCACGCCCCCTCTAACCGCCCCCTCATTTTTTGAAAGGTGTCTGGCGCCCACACCTTTAAAGATTTTGGAAATGTAAAAATGCAGTTTTATTGTGATTATCAAAACCTATCGAAATGTAGAAGAAATTTTTTAAATCAGACCATTCGTTAAAAAGTTATGACCGATCAAAGTTTTAATATATCCATCTCCCTCGCACTCCCTTAGCTGAGTAACGGGTATCTGATAGTCGGGGCACCCGACTATAGCGTTCTCTCTTGTTTAAAACTTTTTTTCTTCCGTGCACCCATTTACATTTAAATCCCATGCACCCTTATAAATTCACAACGGTGAATCCAAAGAGTACTTACCAAACACACAAGCACGAAACGCACTCAGGACCCCTTTCGTAGTGAGGAAAACTTTCGGAGTCATACATTTTCGAATGAATCGATGTGCACAAACGCATCTCGTTTGTTAAGTGCCCCATAAAGAATTTATTTTATGCACACATGGAGCTCAAAAAGTCCACAGGGGTGCGCATTCTTATGGCAATTTTTGAATGAATGCAAAACAACAAATAGTGAAAGAAATTAAACATTTAAATGGATACAATTAACATTTTATTTCTCTATACGTTATAAATAAGCCGCGTTTTATAACTAAATATTATAGCCTTCAGAAAACGTGTGATGCATAGTTAACCATATTCTTTTCGCAATTATATTCCAAGGATACGAAAGGCCGAAGCCATTTAATTTGCACTTACATGGCAGCAATTTCTAAACTTTCGCCTCCCCATTTTTCCCCACAACAGTTTTAAAATGAAATCAAATATTCATTGGCAAATATAATTGTCCAACTGTGTACTTGGCCCGGCTTGGCATTTGAATTATTCGGCACTCGGCATTCGCATGCAAGTTGTAAATGCTCTCCATGTGATTTCCCCACTGGACTCTTTAGTGCGGGGAAAAGTCGGGATATGAATGGTTGGCCATAAAACCTACGTCAGAAATCGACGCAAGCGAGCGAGGAAATGATAATAATAACGGCCACATATACCAGTACTTAACAATAAAAACCAATGGCAACAAATATTGATAAGTGCAGTTTGAATATTTGCACAGCGTTTAGGGGGGCAAACATTGTAAATTGCATTTAGATAAATCGATATGTTGCCAGAATTGCACTTGAGCTATTTATGAATATTTAATAGAGGCCTCATTGCAAATTATTCCAACGAATTGACTATCATAATATTTTAATGTGATTCTATTAGGGTCTTATAAAAGCATTTATGTAGGTGTCGAAATTTAGGAATTGGAAATAAATTAGGGGCGTAATTAATGATGTAGGTTTTTCACGGAAAACGGATGGTATTTGAAAATTGTGTGAAAAGGAATTGTAAAATATCTAACACCCCAAAAAGCTTTTATATTTTATTTTTACTAAAGAATGTTTCAAAAGCAATCCTTATCTATTTGTTTTACAATATTCCTCAGGCGATTTTCACACTTAAGCTAATGAGGCTATTATTGGTTCAAATTGGGCCTTGCATCTATTGGGCTATTGTCTAATGGCAAGACTTTATGGCTTTTTAATGAGCCCCCGAAATGTGCGGGCCATAAATCAAAGCCTTAGATGAGGGGCCTTCTAATGGGGGTGGGGTTATGGGGCTCTCTATGAGTTAACACATCAACCCCCACCCAAACATAAGCACACATATGCAGTCGTGGTATCTATCGCATTATGGGAAAGCTTATCGGGAACTCAACATCGCCAGCATCGATGGCGTAGCTGTCTCCTGCCTAATGCCATTAAATCCTATCAATTTTCCTCACCCAGCAACAAATTTAAATATTTATGCTGCGGCTTAGGCCGGCAACAATAACACGGAAAGGGAAAGGTTCAGAAATTGGCAATAAAAAGTTTTTTGAGGGTTGGGCCTAGAGGAAGGTCGCCTAAGCAAATTGAACCCAAGAGCGTCCAAGCACTTAATTGAACCTATCAATATGTAAATATGTATGTATGTATGCTCGTATGTGTTTATTTGGGAATTTTCTTCTACGCTTTTTCTTTATTTATTCTACTTTAATTTCGTATTCAATCAATTTTAGTTTGCAGATGCTATTTATCAGCCATAAGGCCAGACCCAAAAAGTTTCTCATTCCGCCATTTTGAAAGTTTAATGGGCACGTTCTCGGAAACTATAAAACTTGAATTGTTTATTAATTCGGGATTTCATTCTGTAGTGCCAAAACGTTGGAGTGTTTTCAGTTTATTAGCTGGATTTAATTAGCTGTGAAGTTTTAGTATAAAGATTAAATTATTATTTTAATTCTTTATTCCCCCGTTTTTTCAAAAATTTTATAATTAAAGATTTTTCAAATAAAGTATTTTATATAAATACGGCAGAGCATCCAATGAAATTATAATTTAGCTGTTGAATACATCTTACAAAAAATAATTTTATTCTATATCACAAATATTCCTTATAATAAGTATCTAAATAAACAAAATAAATACATAACAAAATAATACATGGTTTAAAAAAGTGTCTTCCTTTAAAATAAAGACCACAACATTTAGTTAATTCCAATTTGTAGATATTATAGGTAATTATTTTATGGTCATATTGAATTGATAATATTCTACAACAACCGAACACATTTAAGTGCAAGGAAGAAGCATGTCGCTAAAAGAAATAAAAGTCAAATAAATTCGACCTTAATTAACTGGTGTCTCACATAAATAGCATATCATTCAGATTTCTGGCCGACATAGCTCCACCTGCGAGGCATCGCATTCCGAGCCACTTTCGCCTTTCGTTTTTTCTTACATTCATAAATTTTACAGTGTCTGCGGCATGTCAGAGCCCGCTTTTCCGCCCCCAAACATTTGCCGCGGCGTGCGTGAGATGACGATGGCAGCGAGCCGAAAACGAGAAAAATCTGTCAACGGCACTTTTCACTTTCCCTTGATGGGATGGCAGCCAGCCCAGCCCAGCCCCTTCGCGATTCCGCCACTCACGGGCAGCATGTTGTGCTGTTTTATGCCACTAAATATGCCAAAGCGCGCGCAAATTGATTTAAACACGGCGACAAGGACGAGGCGGCATCTCCAGCGATGCTTATGTGGGTACGTGGGTGATGGCTGACGCGGTAATATGGCGGATGCGGCGGATACGGCTAGGTGGGCACTTTGAGGGCCCCCTTTTTAAGTTTTGGGGCCACTGTCTCAGGCCCCGTGCTAATCAGGAGGGCTCCCTGCTCCCTGCTTCCTCTCTGCTGTCAGGCATTGCTGCTTAAATATTTGCATAAAGGATATCAACGAATTCCACGAAGAAAGCAGCGGCATTTCGGAGCATTTCCCAGTATTTTGTCATAAAATATTTTGATAACAACTAAAAGTGTGGGTGGCTAGACAGAATTTCTCGTTTCCTTCAACGCATATATGCAAATATATGGCGCCCAACATTGTTGACATATTTTTACCCAAAGTTACTCAATACCAAGAAAAGAAACTAAATAGTTAGGCTTTATGCATTCTGTCATAAATAGGCAATAGAAAGTTTTAAGATAATATCAAAATGTGTAATTTTGAATATTTCTGTACATAATAAGCCGTTTTCTATCTAGCATCCTAGGGGTAAAATTCTCTGAAATAAAACTATTCGAAGAGTAGTGGAAAATTCAAATTGATCACAGAAAATGCAGAATATTTCTTGCAGAAAGAAAATTAAATGGGAAAATAGTTCAACCATTAAAATTTTATGAAAGGCAATTGCCAAATTGTTTGCTTTCCAATGAAATCAACATTTTAACATATTTTTGGCGTAAACAACAATATTGTCTTTCGGCACCTACCTCAATTGTCGATAAACGCTGGTATAAACTCGTCTGCGTTATTCCAGTTGCCAGTTACCAGTTGCCATAAACCGAGCGCCCATAACTGGCCTTAATCAACAACAGGCCAACGTCAGACGATATTTTAATCAGGCCTTTGGTCATAAATCTCGAACAAACCAATAGAGGCCGAAAAAGAGTTCGAAAATACGAAAGGGAAAAAATCAATTGGCCGTAGTAAGTTTTACTTGTTATGCTGGATTTTCCGCAAAGGGGGGCGGTATCCTGCGTCATGGCCTCGACGAGGATGGGCATGATTACGACCGAGAAGTTGTCCTGGACATTTGATTATTATTATTAACACGTGACTGAAACGGGGCTAATTCAAGCGAGAATTTAATTAAAAAATTGTACCCTTAATAACTGGCTGAATGGAAAGTAGAAAGTGGAGAAAGTGCAAGAGGAAAAAGAGGAAAAGCAGAGAGGGGTGAGCGAAAAAAAAAGAGGAGGAAACGTGACATGGAGCGCTGATGGCCTACGATTCTGCTGCCTTTGTCCGGATGACGTTGCCCGTTTTGGTTACGCCTGTAAATTGTTCGATGGTCGTTTACTCGTTTCTCTCTTTTACGAGCTTTTCTTTAATTGTCCGCCACGCATTCGAACTCGGCTCATCCTCGTCCTTATCGTCCTTATCCCGGCTATGGATATAAGGCTGCAGGCAGAAAAAGGATTCATTGGCCGCCGCTTGAGGAATGATGCTGCAATTTCATTCATGTCCTTCGCCGGACCATTAATTGTTTAATTTATTGAGCCACAAACGAGTTTTATGAAGCTCGCGTCATATAATTTAATCAACTGGGTGGTAGTTTTTCCCTGCGATGTGTCTGTATGTAGGGATGTGGCGAGGTTATCGCTCTGATTTCGGTTCGGATCGATTCGGCAGCTGTCAAAAGTTTATTGTTATTGAAATTCCGAAAAAAATGCAAGCGAAATTAGAACAAAACTTTTAACTCAATTACAAAGTCATTGAAAAACAAATTGCAGGCACAAGCAGAGCGAAATGAAAAGAAAACAGGAAGGCGGCAAGAGGTAAGAGGATGGTGGAAAAGTGTGGGAAAAGCCGAAAATGCATTTGCGGACCCGGACCCCCCACTGGACCCCCACCCCCCAGTGGTTTTTCAACGAGTTCGGCACATAAAAGGAAGAAATTGCTTGGCTTCTCGCTGGAGAAAGTGAATTTCCTGCATTTCCACCATTTCTTCTTGTCCCTCTATACCGCTATACCATTATTATTGTTATTTTGGGGTTTTTAGTGTTTGCAGGTTTTTAATGGTCTCGCAATATTGTGGTTTGTTGTTCCTGGCCCGTTGACATGGCACGGCATTTTGCGCTTAAGGATGCAATCCGACTTGTTGGCGTGGTTCCGCATTATTTAGCCTTGCCAGAGTCCTTCGACTTCAGTTTGGCAGCCGTGCACCCACATGTTTCGCCCACAGTCGGCATTGCTAGAACCAGGATTATGCAAGAAAAGTAGCAAACAATATTGGCCGGAATAAAATGATTTTTGTATTTTGTTTAAGTTTCAAAAGTTTCGGAAGTTCGATAATATCAAATTGATATCCTGCGACAGGCCAAGGACTTAACAGTAATACTCCCATTACCTCTTATGATTTTAAATGAACTTAGTTGCGATCAGCAATATCTATTCGTAATTAACATATTTTTAATAATGTTTTTATTAATGTAAATTTGATTATTATTATTATATTTTTATTTCCATAAAAAACAACAGGTAGGAACACCGAATGGATAAACCTAAAACTTCGCTTAACAATTTTCATTTCAGAATAATTTGATTGCACCGAGAAGTACTCGAATTTAATAAAGCTTAAAATAACGAAGATATTATCATTCTAAATTTTAGAATTATTATTATAACAAAAAGGCTTTGAAAAAGTATTTAAAGGTTATTTTGAATTTTCTATAGAATTCTTAGTTCCTTTATAATTTTTTTAAATTAGTGTTATCTGAATCCTTATTCCATTTAATTCCATAAATTCAAATAGGAATAGTCCATGTTGCGCCATTAAAATTTATGTATTCAATGTGTTCAATTAAAATTACATGACTTACTTATGTTTCCCGTCAATTTACATCCGTTTTTGTTTTCGACTCGGACAAATTAATGATTAATATAACGTATACGCCGCGTTAGACACTGTGTAAGTGTTAAATTTTTAAACCAAATCCCTTTTTCAAATGGTTAAGCACTTTTTTACAATTCTTCAATTGTTGTTAGCACACTTAACGAACGAATTATCTTTGCGAATTATTGTTAGCACAGTTCACCACTTTTACCAATCGTAAATTGAAAACGTCACTTGTTGGCGACCGCCGCCAACTTTAATCCGCTTTTTATGCCGTTGATACCGTCAACGTGCAACGCCGTACAGGAACTGAAATGTGCGGGTGTTTTGGCCAAACTGTTGCGACTGTGGCCAAAAGCAGGCGGCCGAGAAGAGCCGACGAGCAGCCGACGGTGGGCCAAAAAGCCGATGAGTCTCAGCTTTCCAGCTGCAGCCTTTCGCTTCCAGTGAGCAGGTGGCATGGGGAGGTGGTCTCTTATCAGCGGCACCAGCTGCTCTGATAGGGCCAAAACAGCTGATGAGTGGGCTCAGAGTGGGCGCCACAGCATTCCTCGCGAGCGGTTAACTTCCTGCTTGTTATCTTTTATCCTTGTACGAAAAAAAACGTATTAATAAAATTATTATTAGTTGTGGATTATATTGTTTTCTGCTTCTGGGAATTTTATAGGAAGTGAATGCTAAAAATAAAAGTTAAAAAAAAACGTATGTTTACATTTCTCACATTTACGAAAAAAAAATGGAAGTTAATTGAAGTAAATTAGAAAGAAAATATGAGATGTTAAAATGTTCAAGGGATCTTAAATTGAATTTATTTTTTTATTTATTCTCTAGTTAAGAGGAAATTAAAATAAAAATAATAATTTAATATATACACAGTAGTTCTCAGTTTTAAATAAACCAAAGTAATTTTTATACAGTTATATTTACTTATTTTGTTTTAAGGAAATTTTTAGGTAATGCGCAGTTGGAAAGATTTTTAGATTTATAAAATTTGTAAGGCTTTTAAAAAGAATATGTATAAATTGTCATAAATCTTATTTTAAACTTGCTATTTATTTAGGTCCAGATAATAATTAATATCTATCAATAGGTATAACTACTTACTCTTTAAAATATATTTTAAATAAAATTTGTATTTAATCAATTAAGCCAAATATTAATTTAAAAATAAACCTAGAAAAGTGATGACCATAGTGTTTCCCCTTCGATTGCCTCTGCACATGCGCCGATTTCCCCAACCGATGGCCGGCACTCTCCTCCTGGAAGCCGGGAAAACTATCTGTTGCTCCTGTCCATGGGACGTGGGCACATCCCGGCCACCACCCACGGCACTATGCTGGTTGTGGGCCGTTGGTCAAGCAATTTGCATGCAGCCTTTTTGCACACGTTCGTGTGCATCTTACATACGAAATCACTCTGGATGGACACTTGGCCAGCACCTGGTCGCCGAAGCCCATCCAAAGGTCGTGGTCATCATCAAAGGCGACTCCTGGCGCTGCTGAGTTGGCACTTTCGACGCTCTACCGTCGTCCCCAAATGGTCTCGGGGCTAAGTGGTTTTTATGGCCGCCAAGGTAGTGTGATATTTTTGGGCAAATTGAAGTTGTGTGTTTATGTTTCGGTTCATCGATTGTTCGTCCACGTCCTCCGCCCCCGCCCCCGGCATGCGCCACGCCCCCTAATGCGGCGTTTATCGACGACAGGAAACAGAAATGCTACCATGCATAAACCACTCGAATGCATCGATGCATTTCCGCTGCACAATCAAATTACAAATATTTACTCTTTTTATCTCCACGCAAAATTTGAAAATTCCCTGAACTCGGTGTCCAGTCTTATTCGATTTCAATTCCGAATATCGCAGTTTTTATTTGCATTTCCGTTTGCATTAGAATTTCTCTCCATGTTGAACTCGAACGTTTCCGTAATTGAATGTAAATAGGTGCCAAAAAAGGGAATTTTTATTCAGGCCCCAAAAAGTAGGCCACACAAATAGGTTGTGAGAAAAATATTTATCTTGGGAATGACAAAAAGTAAGGTAAAACAATTACTTATAATTAAGTTTTCTTTCTCTCGCTATTGCCAACTAAATTAAGACGCGTTCTAATTTATCTTTAGATTTTCTGTAGATTTAATTTTCAAGTACTTTGTTAAAAACTTAAAATCCTAAAGCATTACAAAAATGGTCTACTGATACTACTTGCAAAATAATAAATATAAATTAAAGGACTGACATAAACATTAAGCTGGCATATTCAGCGCTTGTACTTCTATTAAGCCTCCGCCATCAACCCTTGACCGAGATCCAAAAACCCTTCTTGGCTTGACAGCCCTTCGGAGTCGGAATAGGGACTTTAAAAGCTTCTCAAAATTTCAACATTTTCATTATGCCAAAGGGACACACATGAATTCATTTAAATATACACCGCCGTGCTGACCGCAAATGAGAAACGTCTTTTGGTCAGCTACCCTCACCATGAAAATCAAACCCTTTTCAATGCAAAACGAGAACTAATTTGAATAATTTACTTTCGCCGAACACGGCCAGCAACAACATCAAGAGCAGAAACAACATTAATTAAAAGGAATGGCGAAGCGAAAAATTCAAAAAACAAAACCGGGGACTTGTAGAACAACCAGTTAATCAGATGATGTTGCCGTAGGTTCCAGCGGGCTAAATTCATGTTCTCCTGATTAACATTACACCAAGCTCATGGTGGCCACCAAAAGCGGGTCTACGCTGCACTTCTGATGCAAAACTAATTTGGGACACGGTACACAGAAAAAAAATTTAAAAAATTACAGAAAATAATAAGTAACAACAAAATTCTAGAAAGAGTAAAAAAATTTAATTATTTTACCATCATTCAGGAAAATTGCGTATACGCAATGTCAGCTATACTGGATTATTAATTGTGTTTCAAAAAAATTTCAATGCTAAAAATCCTAAAAAAAAAAAGGCTTTATAATATAAATATTACTACAAATTTCTTAAATAAAAGAAAAAAAAAATTTAATTTTAAAATTGTCCTCTCAAATACGGAATGTTATATATTCTCGGTAATAAGTATTCATTTTGAACAGTGTGCACTGGGAAACACCGCAGACTGACCGGTGGACTGACACTGGCATAGATTTAGAATTTTTGCGATGGACACAATGCTTTAATCAACCGCAGATGCAATTAGCGCATCTGTGTTCCATGTGAAAAAGCTGGCGAGGCACGCAAAATCCAAACGACTGTGACTGTGGAGGAAAAAATGTGACTCGCAGTCAGATTATGTGGTCGATTTAGTGACTGTGGCTTCTGCGGCTGCAACTTAAACAAAATATGAGTAAGCATTTATTCAAATTAAAAAATATGTAAATGTTTTGGCATTTAGTCTGCACAGCTGGACTATTTAGAGCAAATCAAGCGGACATCATTGAAATAATGACATTACCAATCAACCATGCCTACTTAATTATGCAGATTAAATGCGATTTTTTAATATATCTACCAATTTAGGATAAGTGAATTATCCATTTAAGCAATTAATGAAACAATAATTTAATACATTCAAATGAGATAAATATAAAATAAAATAAAAGTGTTCAAAAATAAAATAATAATTATATAAATAAGTCTATAATTTTATTTAATATAATAAACCTTATCACATTTTTTTCATTTAAAACTGAATTAAATGTATATTTTCAATTCATAATAATATTTAAATAATAATTATAATAAAAATGTTCATAATTATTATTAAAGTGTATATTTCGGGTAATCAAAATATTATAAATTCCATGCCCAAATGTTTTGCCCTCCTTAATAGAGTTCAAGACAAGCAATTAAATAAGAATTTATGGTGAACCAATTCTCTGTGGTCAGCTCTTTAAAGCACAAATAAATGAAGATATATGTACGTACGTAGCCGAGCAGAGGGATTATTGTATATTTGTGTGTTCGCTTGCCCGTACAGAACTCCATTCAGCAGACACGACGGCTGACCCACAGCAAAATTAAATTTTGATATGGGTCTATTTATTTGGCAGTCATATGAGACACTCTCGGCAGCTGCCCTCGAAACGGAAAAAAACTTTTGTGACTCCTGTTCGTAATGCAAATGCATGTGAACCGAGTCGAGCAATTTCGGGGTTCTTAGCCACCTATAAAATGGATTTGTTGACACCCCCACAAAAAACCACACACTCACGTCGAGAACTTTTTAAATATGCATGAGCACCTTTTTTCTCCGATGATCCGGCCGCACCCGGCGTATACTTGATAACAGATATCGCCTTTCAACGCCACAGAAAACAATGCCGAGAGCAAGATGAATGGGGTCAGTAAGTATGGACCCAAAATACTTCAGTCGGTGAGATTTTTCAATATAAAATTTATGGCCGCTCATGGTCAACAAGTGAAAGTCTTGTTGAATTTTGACTAATTGAATAGCACCAACATCTATATCTAAATTTTATTTTTAATTCCGAATGTTTGCGCATGGCTACGGATCATCCATATATCGCATGTACAATGTACATATTTCCAGATTCAAACACTTTGTTAAACAGAAAATATATTGACTATACATATATGGTATGTGTACTCGTGCCTGGACACCAAATCCAGTTAAGCAGTTATTTATCCTCTGAAACACTCTTTGAGATAGTACCCATAGTGCAAGTAAACAGAAACAAATTTCACTTTTTTAATTTAGCTAATAAAAATTATAATTGTTAAAGATTTTATATTGAAAAGGAATTAAAAAAAATATATTTGTCTTTTATAAGTAAAGCATTTAAAATAATAAAATGTAGAGTGATAGCTACAATGGCGAACGAGGATGGCTATAACGCTAGTTTATTTCATTATTGCATTTAAAAGTTGAAGGAAAGAATGGAGGATTCCTTTTAAACATGATTAATTATAAATGGATTCAAATAGCTAAGTATATTTCCTCATTGTATTTTAAAGGTTACCACAAAAAGCTTTTTCTTTGTGCCACATGTGAATGGTCGTTTGGTACTCGTCTGTTTGTCCTCGTTGTTGGCATGCCTACCGGGTTGTTGTAGACTCCTGCCGTCAAATAAATGGAAATTGAACGTGAAAAGGAGCAACTGGTTGGGCAACCAGCTAACCAGGCACCAATATCTGTCCACCCACAGGGATATCTTACCTCCCACACAGTTCGTAGAGCACCCGTTCCGTAGAACTTCTGAAGACTTCAAAGGGACACTACAGGTATCCCGCTGATTGGCATGCACGAGCTGCACTTGGCGGTGGGCGTGGAGTCCGGCTGCCGATTTCAACCCGCCGACACCTGAAGGAGTCCTGCGAAATTGCGATTTCATTGTCATTCCGCACTCGGAAAAAATATTTAGTTGAATAAATTAAAATAACTCTTATGAAATACATATACATCGGTTCCATTATAAATTATTATTATATTTCGTATACCAATTCCAAGATACAATTATTTTCTAATTGCTATATATCCTTTTTTATGTATCGTTTAAAATTGGTTTTCGTAGTGTATTTTCATCGGAACTCTGAATCAAGTGGGGAGCGTGCGATGATCAAAGGCTTGACACTGGTGTAATGAGTGTCAGATGGTGTTTTGTTAATTTTAAATGCTGCTCCTAGCCACGCGGGGGGATGCACAGGCACACCTGCCGGTAAAGTTTCTGTTGATTTAATTTTCTTTTTAAGACTTTATGTTTGTGTTCCTGCTGCGTGTGTTTTTTGTGTGCTTTTTAAAAAATTCCCATACAAAGCAGACGTGCAAAATGTTGTGAAAGTTGCATGTGGTGTTGAGTTGGTTGCTTGTTTGTTCTCTCTGTCGTTGTTACGCCTGTTTGCCATTTCGCTTTTGAAGTCTCCAATGTCATCCACATCACCGGCGAGCAACTTGTGAATTTCAAAGAAAATGGAAATTAAATGAACTTGAAATTCTGAACAGCTTAGACAGGAATATCAAACGCATACCCACTCCCAAGTTACGAAGACAATAAATAGCATTTTTATCTGTGCCAGTAATAAGCATACTAAAACAACCATTCATTTTTTTAACAAAACAACACTTTATTATTTTTCTTTTCTGTGATGAAAACTTAAAAAATATAATTCAGCCCTCTACAAAGTCTATGAAATACAAAACCATTATTAACTGCGTATAACCATCAGAACACTCACATCATCTATCGCGTTTTGAATACTATATTTGGTGCCTTGAAAAAACAGAAAATAATAAGTACGCTTTTTAGTAAGTCATATTGCTGTGATTTCTTACCCTTATCCACTTCAATCATGTCACCAACACGTAGGATTGACTGAACCTCCTCCTCCTCGCCCTCGGCCATTGTCTGCATGGCAAACTCACCGAATTGCACAATGAATTTCTAAAAACAGATAGATTTTAAAACATCTTCAAAATATAATTTAAAGAAACCACAATTCCACCTACCAGAGGATGAACTTTCGCACGCTTCTTGTAGCGAGTCTGGTAGGGCTGGAATCGCATATATCCCAACGTTGCCCTTTCCTTCGTATTGTAGAAAGCGTAGTCAATACCATCTACCTGACTGAAAACCAAATCATTTGCAGGAGCTGCATAGACAATTTGGTATCAAGATTGTTATGTAAATGTAATGATAAGAAATATATAAATAGCTTTTAAACTTACAGACACTCGCGTTATCATCCGACATACTAGGAGTGGGTTGGGCATCGCCGACCCCTCGCAGCCACTGCATAAGTTGAATAGATGCTTCCTCCTGTTCGTCTCTGATAGGTGTTATCGATGGTACAATGGGCTCTGGCTCCGTTACCGTCTCGTGATCGTTTCTGAAGGGAGTAACGCAAGATGCAATGTCCTCCTCCTGGTCGTTTCTGAGGGGAGTAACCAAAGATACCACTGGCTCCGGTTCCGGCTCGATATCCGGCTCAGACTGTGTTTCAGTCTGTACAACATCCTCTCGCTTCTTTTTTCGCCCTCTTTTCTTGGCCACCTTTTCAACCACCGTTTGCACCTCTGTATCTTCCCACGCCAAGGGGCTGATTCCAAGAGATTCGGAGTTTGGCATTGCCTCCGTCCCCTTTTCAACATTTCGCGGCGTACTGCTGCACAATGGTCCCCGATCAACCAATGGGTTGTCCCGCACAGTTTTCTTCGGTTTTGTTGCGCTGGCTCTCTTCGATTTACTTAAATTAGCTTTTTTCTCCTTAGAGTTTTCGTTAGGGGGCTCTGTGAAATCACGCATGAAGCTAAACTGCCTAGGATCCATTGTATGGCACCAAGTCATCTGAAGTGGCACTTGACCTCGCTTGGAACGCCTGATGCCAGCTGAAGGTGCAGAAAATATAAAAGGATTTAATGTGACATATTGCATAAATACATTTAAAGATCACAATACTTACAGGTATCCTCCATATCCACCGGGATCTTGGACAGCTTTAAGTTCTCTATCTCGGATCTCGATTTCTTATATTTTGCCCGTGGTGCGGGCGCCAATGGTTTCTTAAACACCACATCAGCATTCGACACTTCCTGGGATTTTACCTGATCCTTTGTCATTTTTTGACTACGATTCAGAGCTTCCAGAGCAGCTCGACTAGTACTGGGCACATCGTCGGCCGAAGAATCCTCAAGGACAGATCGATTGTTGGTGGTCTCATTACTTGACCTTGGATCAAGCGGAGGTGTGGGAGTGTTTACGCGTAGAGATTCCATGTGTTCAGATTTTTCAATAATTTCATCCTCTCGAGTCGTTGGATTACCATTAAATACTTCATCAGCTTCCATACTTTTGTGGTCATTTGAGACATTCTGGGACTTGGATAAACGATTGGGTAACTGACTAACCTCTTGGCTTTTTGATACACTCTTATAATTACGTTTCTTTTTACTAGACGAAGATTCACTGGCACTTGTTGTCGATGTCGATTCTGAAGCTTTATCATTGGGACCTTTTATACATTCTAATGTAAGTGGAACCACATAATCATTCGTTTTAGTGAGATTTTTCTGCTGAGATTCTTCGGCCCTGCCCTCCGAATTACTAACTTTTTCCTCGTCTTCAACGTTATCCGTGGTTCCATTGTTTTCGAATGGAACTGCAACGACTCCATTCTTCTTTGCCTTTTGTCCACTCGGCTTGGAGTTCTCGGATTTTTTTCCCCTGCTCCTTAACCTCCTTGGTTGCTCAACATCGCTATCACTATCGTCATCGTTATTTTGCGGTGGCTCCGGTGGTTCAGTGTGCTCTGCTTTGTCTTTTGTATTTCGATCAGTCGGTTTGGGCTGCTGAATATTTTTGCTATTTTTCTGCGACTGTCTTGGTTTTTCACTGTTGCGATCCTGTTCTATTTGTCCATCGTTCTCAGGTAGGGTAATATATTCAAATGGAGGTGGCACTAATGACTCTCTATTAGTCTTTTGTCCACTCTGTGGCCCCTTTGAAGGGTTGTCATTGCAATGTTGTTCCTCGATTCCTTCGTATTCCGGTTGTTCAATATATTCGATAGGAGGTGGAACCAATTCATTCTCCTTTGACTTTCGTCCAGTCGGAATAGATTGCCGAGATGGTCTGGCTCTGCTATGTGAACTTCTTAGTTGCCCATTTTCTCCACTATGTTCCTCGAACTCCGTTGGGGGCGAAGGAAGATCCTCTTTACGACTCTTTACTCCAATTGTGCTTTTGTTTCGTGTATTTACAACATACCCGGGAGGCGGTGGAGCGATTTCAAAAGCATCACTATTCCTTGTATTATGAAAACCAGGCGGCGCAGCCATCACGACATCATCGAAATCAAATTTGCTGCTGCGGCGAAGATTTTGCAGCGATTGTGAATAGCGCAGGGAAGCGGGAGGAGGCGGAACAATTTGAATGCTTCTGCTTAGCCTCGGCAGCTTTACCGGCGATGATGAATCATAATCCTCAACGTTGGAATCCCCCTTTGTGTAAAGGCTTCGCTTGCCCTCTCTGGATAGCTTTCGTCGAATTTCCATTGTGTTGGAGAGTCCCAAATAGTTCTTTAGCTCTTCTGTCTGCAATTTAGAATCGAGAAACAAATTAAAAGGAAATTCATTGATATTGGATCATAGATTCATGTTATATCCATTATATATAAATTTTTTACAATAACTCACCATTGGAAGCTCCCGTCGTTTAGACCGGGATCGGCCGTTCTGCGTTCGTTCACTGCTTTTTCGTCGATAGCTGCGTGTTTTTCGAGGAATCGGCAAATACTCCTCCTCAGAATCATCGGAAGATGGTTTTCCGGGCAACCCGTCGGCCTCGTCCATCATGTTTCTTCGCAGCAGCTCCTGGTGAATAAGCTTCTCCGAACGGCGCTTTTGCCCATTAAGAGGAACTACCTCGTTCAACGAGAGGCGCTTGCGCAGATCCAAAATCTCGTAGTTGCTCATGCGGGCCAGTTCGTTGGCGAACTGTTCGCCATTAATAGGAGCGCTGGGGGCCTTATTTAGCGGTATAGCCGTCATACGGGGTTTAGACTTCTTGGCATTGTCCGATCGGTGAAGGTTAAGCAGGCGCATAGAACTCTCCTGAGCTTCTGAAATAACCCGAGCTCGATTGCTATTGCGCAAGCGTCGCTGGCGGGTTGTGTTGCCTCCCGGCGGGGCTAGATTCAATGGCGCAGTGCTGGGCTGTTCATCGCTTTCGTCGTCCGTCATAATAGCATCTTGATTTTCTACAAGCCTCGAAGTTTGTGCTCTCGGTTGAGGGGAAGAGGCCGGTTCGAAAGTTTTAGCAGAGGATACTACTGGTAGTGAAGATGTCGCGGCCACTGGAGACGTCGGAACATATTCTACCTGTGCAGAGTCCCGCCTAACACTAAGATTTGGATTGGCTGCGTTTATCACCACAATTGGACCGCTGGCATTCCGTGAAAGAGTCTGCACCAGCTCACCCAGATCTTGCGGCTGTGTTTCTGGCACTACAAACTCCGGTTGTGGCTGCGACTGCCAGGCAGGATCGTGACTTGGTCGTTGTGGTGTGTCGGGCACTATTACTTCTTTGGCGAGTCGCTTTACCTTCACCATTGGTGATTTGATCACCACTGGTGACGTGCCACACCGATGCGAAGGCGAAAGCAGTAGCTGTCCCGGAGCTGGACCTTTTTCCATGGTGTAGGTACGTCGTAGACCCGCTGCAGTTGGCGAAGAAGGGGTCGATGGGCGTGAGTGCTGTGAGCGACCACCAATGTCAAGCTGCAGGACATTGTTGCGAAAGGAATTCCGGCGTTCCTTGCAGATTTGTTCAAGTTCAGCGGCAAATATGGAAGTTCTGGCGAGTGGCTTCTCGACTGACTGGTTACATTTTTTCCCTGGTTTCTCTGCTGGCTTTTCTGTTGCATCTTTTGATTTATCTGCTACGTTCCCGGCAGTTTCCTTTTCCTCGTCTTTAGGTTTCTCTGCGCATGGTGTGCTGCTTATTTCTGGGACCTAAGAACCCACAACATAAGATTTATAATTTTCTGGAGATGTGTGGAACTTACAAAGTCGACGGGACTGGATAGACTGCGGGTCAGGTTAATGGCCTCTTCGAATTCTGGTAGCAATTGGCGTCCGCAGCTGCGGGATCGTCTTCGGATGGCATGTCGACGTAGTTTGTCGGAGCCGGGAACGTTCCCGCTGCGGCGCAAGGAACGTCGATGATTGGGCGACAATGTGGGCGAAGTTACCGGCGGCTGATTCTCATTGGAGGCCTGGTCCACAGGCGGCGTATTGGATTGCTCGGGTGCACTAGCCAACTCCTGTAGAGGCTGTACTTCTGGTACTTTCGCCTTGGGCTGGGGCTTCTTGATCAGTGGCACCTCAAAGTCCAGGTCAAAATCAAGCTTGAAGTTTCCAAAGAGATTTGCGTTCTGCGGCGGCTTGTTCTCGGCCAACTTGCGCAGCATGAAGGCCGCGAAGCGCTCCTTGTCCTTCACCGGCTGACTAAGGATGTCATCCAGCTCCAGGGTGTCATCATTCTGGGCCTTTGACCTGAAAAATAGTTGGGTGTACTCAGCGTTAGTTTGCTTTTCCCCATTGTTCCCTTGTAGCCCGTCATAGGGATCTTACATCTTTGCTATTATCACTTGACTTCTGATGGTTTTTACATTGACTACTACAAATAAACACCACTTTTTCCGCTAATTTCTCACAAGAATTATAAATTACAAAAGGAAGCGACGCTATTCTACTGGTGTTGCCAGAAACTCTTGAAGGCGCGCCTAGACACGGTGCTGCCAGACTGTTAAACATAGTAGGGCTGCCGAACATCCAAAAAGAAGCTGAAAATGGCTATAAATGGCTAACAAATATTTGTTTTCTGGTTTGAGATTTAATGAAATATTAAAGTTTTAAAAAATAATATTTAAAAAAAGTCCCTATAAATAGGGCGTATCAAATTTAATCAAACAACTAAATGATTTAAGCTCCCATATTCTTAATTTCCAATTGGAATTCCCAATACCCTTAATAACCCATTCTTGTTTTGTTTATTTTATTGACAATAATTATCAATAAAACGGGTATGATGACTAAAAAATCATAAATCTATTTAAATTTAAGCTACAAATAGCTATTTTATGCATCTGGCAACGTAAATTAAATACCGTGTATCCTGCCTGAAGAAATACCAAATATTAAAAAGCCGGCAGTTTTGTTGACAAAACAAAATGTTGGAAGCAAACTTATCAGATTTCCCAGATATTAAAGCTCCCGATTTAACATTAAATCAGCTGAAGATAATTCTGAAGCGACTGCGCCCTCTGCAGCGATACAGTTTTTGCGTAGAGGCTTGCGAAGGCGACGATGTGGACAAGGTGGAATATCTAGGAACTTTCTTGATGAAATGAGGACTAACAATTCTTTTTTTGTGGATCTAAGCTTCGCAACGGTTTCTTACAGATGCTGAAGAGCAACCTAAGCTTGGAAGAGGTGGTGGCCCTGTACTCTGCATCCGTGGCTTTGTTTCTGCTGGACGAGAACGAGAGCGAAAGGCCGTGTAACCAGCGTTTAGAGCTCTTGAACGGGAGCTTTGCCTACTCGGACACCTTGAAGCCCACGATGATCCACTACGCCACCAATGAAATGCTCAGCAGCTTGAAACTGGCCACCAGCAATGAGGAACATTACTTCGTCTACCTGCTGGAGGTCATTCCCCACATCCTCGTGGCCAGCGACACCGGCAAGATGATCTCTCTAGGACTGCTCCGCGCCTTAATAGCCACCATATCTGGGTCTCAAATAATCCTGCACATCTATCGCAGTGTTAGTCAACTAGTTTCAGTTTACGCCCGGCTCATCTATGATTTTTTTTTAGTTGTGGGAATCCTTTGAAATGTTGCAACAAGTCAGCCACAACAATATCCTGCTGGACTGGTCGTTACGGAGGACATACGTCCTGGTAAAGGTCTTCGCCCTGCTCACCGCCACCGTCGCCTTCAACTCGAGCAACCAGGAACTCAAGCGGGCAGGATACAGAGGCTTTGATTTGCCACCCAAAGCCAGTGAAATAGCCGAGTGGTTCAAGACCCTGCGGGATCGGCTCGAGGAAAAGCATAAGGAGCTCAAATGCCAGAAGGGGCTAATGGTAAGAAAGAATTATATTAAGTAAGTTAACTTTCAAGACTGCAGTCAATAGTCCATAGATACTTATTAGTACACCCAATTAATATTAATTTATCTGCTTCCAGATAGTACGCTTTATGGACCACAACATACTGGCCTACTTGACGGAGACGGGTAACGAATCCACCTCCGAGGTGGGAAACGAGGCCAATTCGGAGGCGGGCAATGACATGACCGCATAGGTTTTAAGAATGTGTTATTTATTAAAGTGTAATATAGTTATTCGAATGTTTTAGTTAGGCCCAGGCTATAGATTTTGCGTGATCACTTGAACTTCTTGCCGCCCTTCCTCGCCGCAGGAGCATCTACGATAGGCACCTGGACGGAGTAGTACTTTGTGGAGATCCTGTTGAGAAAATAGAGGCCAACCAGGGAAAAGAGGACACTGGTGGTGGCGCAGACGCGATGCACTATTCCCGCGACGGCCACCGTGAGTGAGAGGCAAAAGAGGATTTCCGGCAGCAGCTTGGCCTGGAAGTCCTGGCCGAAGACGACCATCTCTGCGTTGGAGACGCATGTGAGGCTCAGGATGAACAGCCAGGAGAAGAGGTATCCGCCCAGAAGCACCTTTAGCTGTGAATCGTTGAACCACTCGGAGCAGAATCGCAGTGTGGCAAAGAGGACGATGCTTAAGAGTCCCGAGATAATGGAGGACACCAGGGTGCTCTTGCTGCTCATCGAGGCGGCTGCAAAGGAGTGGGTTTTGGTTTATGTTGGCCGATATTCTTCTGCATTTGCTTACACATATTTTTTTGTTTCTACCAGCCGGCGTCTTTCTTGTACGTGTAGAAAAAATACACTTTTAATACCGCTTTTATTTATTAAAATATACCAAAAATATTCCAAACGGTCATGCTAAAATGACGGGTTGGTATCTTCGCTGTGTGCGTCGATTACGGAATGGTGGAATTTAAATTTCAATTAAAACTTGGGATCTTTTACATATCGTTTAAAAGTTCTGAGCTCTAAAATTTTAAACTATTGTGACTTCAAGGCTTTTTTGTTCTTAAATTTTCTTTATTTTTGTCTGCGGCGGCGGAATAAAATCTCATTTCGTGTGCAACACTTACATAGTTATCAAAAATATTTTCTATTTCAAGGAAAAACACTGTTAGCTTACTTCACAGAGGTGTTTGGACTTGCAATTGGCTTAGCCCGGAATTAGTAGCAGTCCGAAATCATGTTCTCATCGTCGCGCTTTAACGCACCGAGGATATCGTCCAGCAGGGATGTGAAATTCTCCTTACACTCGAACCACTCCTGGTGCTGCTTGACCAACTGGTCCAGGTCAATGGTCTTCAGTTCCTCGAAGAACTGTCTAAGCGGCATCGCGAACTGCTTGTAGTAGAACTCATCGATGTGCCGCTTTTCCGCCGTTTCCCCCTCGTCGTTTATCTGCATCTGAGTCTCGAAGGCCTTCTCCAAGAGCTGTGCATCTTGCGAGTTCAGTATGGCCTCGATTACTTCGTCCGCCTCGCTGGTATTGACTGGTACTTCAGGAATTTGAGTTTGCTGCGTTTGAGACGGGAAACTGAATGTCGAACGTTCGCTGTCCGAGAGCGGCGATCTCATTTCGATTTCGTCCATTATACCCTTGTACTGCTCAAACTTTTCCATCATTATCTTGACGCCCTTTATGAGAAATTCTAGCATCTCCATCGAAGTCTCCTCGCGCAGGCACTTGAGCAGGATGCCAAAATATCCGTACTGTTGCACCCCTCCAAATACTTTGGCAATGCTGGTCTGGATCTCTTTTTCCGTCAGCGTGACGATCTTTTTCTGCTCCTTCGAGAAGGTTATCGTGGGAAAAGAGCCATCGATCATGCCCTGGTTGCTAAACTGTCGATAAAACTCACGCCGCCAGAAATTCAACGCGTTCAGCTTCACCTCCGTGTGATGATCCCCAACCACACAATAGTTGAGTGTCGAGAACAGGGTATCCTTGTACTTCTCATGAATCTTGCGGTGCTCGTAGATCTTCATCAGCGTGATTACGGCCTCTGCTCGCACAATATCATCGTTTTCCCGATACATCACATACAGAAGATGGTCCTGAGGAGATTCAATTGATTAATGATTGACGGCTTGAAAAGGGCTTATAAATCTATTTACTCACCACAAGATCGAGTTGGCTAAGACCATTTTCCCACAATAGGTTTATGGACACCATTTGGGAAAGACATTTGAAGGCAGAGGCTCGTACATAGACTTCAGAATCATTCTTGGCCATTTCGTAGACTATAGGCGGTATCTTCGAGTCGATCAGAAACCGTTGAAAGGCGGGAAACTCTGTGGAAATAAAAACGACTCATTAAAGGTAAGCAAAGGGCAATAATAATAACATGCTTACTGATGCGGGAGATACTGGCTATAGAGGTGGTTAGCTCCAGCGTTGTGTCACGCACCTCCCACATCGTGTCATGCATTCGCTTTACGATAATGGGACCCAGGCAAACCAGCGCAGAGCCCTGCAAGTTGTCCACCAACAGAGCCATGTTCGGAGATAGGAAGTGCTCCACAGCCAGCTGGACGAGCTTCAGCGCCTGGACAGTGCACTGCAAAAACAAAAAGAAATTCAAACTTGTACAATAATATTAAGACTCCAAATTAACCTTTGTAACTGCTTAAAGTAAAGATGTTAAGTTCAAAGTACAAAAGGACAACTAACTATTAAATAAAGGTTTTGTTTTAATTATGGTTAAAACATAATGAAATTATTACGACTTACCCTGGCGTCCATGTTTGTGTTCTCCAATACAAAAGCTAGACAATTGACAAGGCCAATAGTCTCCACCGACTCCTTCCACGTTATCTTAAAGCGTTCGATTAGGGTGCGCAGACCCACCATGACTGAATGCAGAACCTTTGGATCGTTGACGACCTTCTCGGTACCCTGTGGATACATCTCCAGGTACGAGCTGCCCGCACTACTCACGCTGTGGCAGTCATCCTGGCTGTTGTTCGTTATAACACTCAGGGCCACTGCCTCGCGCAGCACGTAAAGCAAAGCCTGACACACAGTGACGGCCTGTTCTCGATCGAGAACATTCTCCAGGGCCAGCAGGCTGTGAATACATTTGTTGGCCAGTCCGGCCGTCACCAGACCCATAGCCATGCCGTCCGCCGTGAAAAAGGTATCCCGCATGGTGTAACATAGTCGCAGAGTCTGCTCGCAGGAGATCTCCAGCAACTTCACTACGTAGGCGTCGAATAGCTCCACCTTGTTCTCCTCATCGGCGATCTTCTGAGCATACTTCATGGAGAAAAGCAGTGGCAGCATGTGAAAGCAGATTAGCTGATTCTCGAACGTCACACGTTCTTGCTGAATGACAATCTCTTTGGGAGCCCGAGGTCCCATCTTTTTCCACAGCACGTGATTTAGCTCTGCCAACTTCACAAAGCTCACGCCGTCTTTGCGGGTAATAAAGAATTTCATAAGATTGAAGAACGCCAAACCGAATTCGGTAAACTCCTCCGGCGGTTCGGTGGCCTCTGGGTTCAGCAACTTTTCGTGCAGCAGCAGGGCAAAATTGTAGCTGCTCAGCGTGGTAAAGATTTTCTCAATGAAGTACGGATTGTGGGTCATATCGATGAGCTTCCAAATGGTAATCTCAAAGTCATGATGCTCCTTGAGTAGGGCTATCAGACTGGAGCGCTCCTCGAGCACCAGCGTCTGCTGCAGGATGTAGGACAGCAGGTCCAGCGTGGCGGAGATTTTGTGCAGAAGTTCGTTGTCGTCCACCTTAATGTGGATGCGCTCCTCGCTGTCGGTGTTCTTGTACAAATTGTCGTGGATTGGCTGCATGATCTCCGTGAGAATCTCCAGAGTAACAGCCTTGTCATGCAGCTTATCGCAGGATTTGTACAGCATGTTGTAGAGCACCTGGCGGGCCTCCCGCACTACGTACAAAGTGTGGTCGTTGTTGGAGTACTGGATGAGCTGTGTCCAGATGCGATGCAATTTCATGAAGGCCAGGCCCATGCTGTACTCGGTGATGGCCTTCATAAGACGAATGCCGCCCAGCTTTATCGAAGGACTGAAGTTTTGTTCCCCCTGCATGAGTTTAACAGCTCTAAAAAGGGAAAGATTAGCCATGTCTTTGTTTACCCGTATGCCACACTCACCTGCTCACTATATCCAGCTCTCGCAGACGTACAATCATCCATTCGTTGTTCGCGAGATAGCTAGTAAGATTCAGCATGAAGGACACCACCTTCGGGTGGATCCTGTTGAAGTCCTCGTTCAGCGCAGTAAGGCACCTGTCCACCCATTCCATCACAAATGGGGCCTGCAGCACAAAGGCGTTCTCTGATCGGAGTTGGTCAGATTGATATCAATTAGATAGCTCGGCCAGTCCGATTTGGAAACTTACCCTTGGCCTGCAAGTGGGTGAGGAGCTTCTCAAAGTAAACATTGTTGGTTGTGGAAAAGTTCTCGCGCAAAAATATGTCGAATATCGGACGCAGGCGCGACAGCACCTCCTCTTGCTTTTGCATCTTGGTGGTTCCGAACTGTCTGCCTGTCTAGCGACTCCCCGATGGCATAGTTTTTGAGCTTGCAATTGTACAGCGAATAATGAAATTGCGGGCTCTTATCACGCCAAAAGACACTTGTTTTGCATTTGGAGTGACCGTTCCTTCGAAATGCCAAGCCGAAAGGGTTGCCAAGTGCGAGAATTGGGGACAGGGAAGAAGTCACGGGTTTGGTCTTTATATCCTTTTATTTTCTGCTCATTTTTCCAAAGTATACTTATTCTATATTTATCTAGATTTCTTCTTTCCAAGGAAATTTACATAGCCGCTGATTTCCGTAAAATATGCGTAAATAGGTTAAATAGGCATAGGTCTCACTTGAAGGCAGCAAATAACTAAATTCACACGGACAGTCTGACGGACAGACATGGACTACCACGAGTAGCGGGTATAATTAAAAGTGGGGGGGCGAAACCGACCCTGCCACTGAATTGGGAGGCTGTCACGCCGTAGATCACACCGTGTTGGCATCACTGCCAAAAAACGTCGGGCGGCCAGAGCGGCCAAAGCTGCGAGGGTCACACTTTTTGATGCAAAATAAAATAATGACGCTGACATCGAATCGGACTTAGGGGACGTATAATGGATAATAATGTAGAGCCAGCAGCAGCAAAGAGCCAAACAGCCGATTCCACAGCAGCAACCACAGCAGCGGGAGCACCAGGAGCATTACAAGCAGGAACGCCCGGCGCAAACTCGTCGACCTTTTGGAAAAACAGCGGACGTCGGGTGCCCGGGCGACCCAGTCCCAAGCGGGAGCTCGAAAAGTCCGTGGGGGCTGGCGGAGCAGTCGGACGAGGCGCTGCCCCCGGACCTGGCATGGTGTCCACCTTCACCGAGTACCAGAAGTCGGTGAGCGATGCCTGGGACATGGGCGACGACGAGTTCTGCATCATCAGCAGCACGGAGGCGGCTGCGGCGGCGGCCGTTGGAGCCGGCGGTGGTAATGGCTTTACTAACAGGATGGTCTCGCTCTTACTTACATTCCCCGGCTTAATCCCTCACAGATGCGGCTCGCTTTTCCCGGCAAGTGTCCCAGACGGTGGCGCTCAACGTGATCGAGACGCACTCGCGGAGCAACCAGAACCACAACGCATCCCAGCCGGCCAGCGAATGTGGCGCAGACTTGATCACGGCCAGCAGGAGCTCGACGGAGGACAGCAGGGAGGACCGCAGATCGCTGCCGGACAGCAACGAGAACAGGTGAGCGGCGCCAACTCAACTGGGAAGTCGAAAAGAAAGTTGAACCCACCGTCTGCAGTTGTGCAAACAAGCCAGGGGTGGAGCGGGTGTGAACCCGCATTCCGCCGTGGTTACTTGGTGATGTAAGCCAAAGAAGGGGGCCGATTGTACTGTAAAATATCTTTTAGATATATGTAGGAACTTTTTAAAAACCTATATAGGAATTCTTGTCATAATTATATATATTTTAATAATTTAAAGTGTTTTAAATTCAAAGGGCGTATTGTGTATTGCTTGTTTTTTAGTGACTGAATTATGTGAAGATAATACGTTTATTTGAATCAGATATTAATATTATCTGGGGAGTCACATTCATCTTTTCCAGCCACAGACAGTTGACATTTTTAGCGAAATTGGTTGAAAGAAATTTTTGTGTCACTGTGGTTTTTATTGTCATTCTTCTTGTTTTAACAAGTGTTAACCGCAATGCCTTTTTACCGCTCCTGAATCATTTCACTTCCTTAACTGATAGCCACTCCCCAGCCCTTCCCTCAGTGCCATGTCAACAGACGCAGAACCAAGACCGCAAGCAAGCAAGCCCCCGACGGTTAGTAATCGAGGTTGTATTTACAGATCGCGACTGAGGAACTATCCGGGAAGACCGCAACTGCAGAAGATCAGCTCGAACTGCCAGGACAGCGAGTACGAGACGAAAATTGAAAAGTTTCAGGTGGTGCTAGATTCGCCTCAACTGGATTTGGTGGCGCTCAAAAAGATCAGTTGGTCAGGTGTCCCTCGAAAGGTGAGAATCAAACGATTACCCGGTCACAATCTTAATATAACCCCATCACAGATGCGTGCTGTTAGCTGGCGACTTCTTTCGAAATATCTTCCGCCTTCAAGCGAACGGAGAATGGCGGTGCTGGAGAGCAAGCGGCAGGGTTATCAGGACCTCAGGCACAACTACTTTCGGGTGGATAGCCAGGATGAGACGCAGCAGGACACATACCGCCAGATCCACATCGATGTGCCACGCATGAATCCGCAGATTCCGCTCTTCCAGCAGCAGCTCGTCCAGGAGATGTTCGAGCGCATTCTCTTCATCTGGGCCATCCGCCATCCTGCCTCCGGCTACGTGCAGGGCATCAACGACCTGGTCACTCCCTTCTTCATCGTCTTTTTGCAGGAGGCCCTGACGCCGAACACGGATCTCGAAAAGTACGACATGTCCGCGCTGCCCGAGGAGACTCGAAACACCATCGAGGCGGACTCCTTTTGGTGCCTGTCCAAGTTTCTCGACTGCATCCAGGATAACTACATCTTCGCCCAGCTGGGCATACAGGAAAAGGTTAACCAACTCAAGGATCTGATACAACGCATTGACGGTGAGTGTGCCTTTGGCAGTAGATTGACGCCTCATCAAGATCGTAATCTAACATTAAATGTGAGGAAGTATACATAGATAGAGATATGTTGATCTTGTGATAAGATAAACGGGAAGGTTTTGGGCTTTTGTGAGCAAATAAAAGCCTCATAAAAGGTAAGCCTTTTTGTTGTCTATGATTGTCTTGACAAAATAGCTGAAGATGCATTAAAAATGGTACAAATTTGCACTTTCAGTTTAAGGCATGTAAATGTTGATATAATCTCGCTAATTTGACAATATTTGCATTTTCATTAATTTTGTGAGTATGCAATGACATGTACTGACACTATTATGACCGCAGGTGTTTGTCACTGATAAGAAAGTTTTATAGATAGGGACAAACAATTACCCTTCAACCTATAATTACCGAATAATGATAATTATATTTAATTGGCATTTTCAGTGAATTTACACCGTCATCTACAGGCGCATGGCGTCGACTACTTGCAATTCTCATTTCGCTGGATGAACAATCTGCTGACACGCGAACTGCCGCTGCACTGCACCATCCGGCTGTGGGACACATATCTGGCGGAGTCCGACGGCTTCGCCCTGTTCCATTTGTACGTGTGCGCGGCCTTCCTGCTGCACTGGAAGGAGCAGCTGATGCAACAGAATGATTTCCAGGTAGGTCGTTGCTACGATTCACTTCCTTAAACGTCGACTGATTAAGGTTATCATCCTCCAAATAAAGGGTCTCATGTTGCTGCTACAAAATCTGCCAACACACAACTGGTCCGATCGCCAAATCAACGTTCTGCTGGCCGAGGCATTCCGCCTGAAGTTCACGTATGCGGATGCGCCAAAGCATCTGGAGACGAAGAGTTGACAAAAGCAACACAAACAACGCATATACGTAACTTAGAAGTTAGTTTAATACGATTTGCGGAATATACCTACACAATACACGTACGCTGCATACATCTAATAATTATATACAATTTGTTATTTAGACGTTCCTCTCCGTTTGTTTTCATTTCTTTGTCGTTTTCGTTTTGTATTTATCAACAATCCGTACGTAGGCAATAGCTAAAGTTCTGCGCTTTTTGTACATAAGAATCAAAATTCAAAATACAATTTTACACGTTCAACGGGTCGAGCAGTTTTCAATTGAAATTTGTCTTTTATAAAAACAAATCGAATCAAAAGTAAATGATAACTAACATCTTTTTCCATGTGAAAACTCAAATTAGCCTAAATAATAAAGATGGAAAAGCTATAAAGTTGAGGGTTATACGATTACAATGGTGGGGATTCTAGAGCGAAACTATTGGGTTAAGTAAAGAAAATCTATGACTGAATACCAAGTTGCACAATATAAAATAAATTCTTCAAGCACATTTTTAGTGTAGGCTATAATAGTTCCTTGCTTAAAGCTCTAACTAACAGCCTTATTGTCCTAGTTCTGTCGATCAGCAATGTGCTTCAGCTGTTTGAGCACCGTCTCTAACAACTTCTTCTTGTCGTTCTTTCGCACCAGCGAGAATATGGGCTTCTTATCCGCCTCGCGGATCTTCTCCAATATCACAATAATCGACTGAGGCTGCACCAGGTGGTAGCGGTTCTCCTGCTTTCCATAGTCGTGGAAATATGTGCTCCACTCCTCTAGAATAAGCAAGTCCAGCAGCTGTCGATTGCGTAGGAAGTACTTGCTTAGTTCTCCTTCCTTTAGACCAGGAACTGGTTCCGAAGCCGCAAAGAATTCGCACTGCATTAGATCGAGGTTGATTTGTGTTAGCGCACCGGTTGAAATCTGTTTCACATCTTCGTCGTACATAATCGAGTAGATCTTCTCAGCGATGTGCTCAAAGGTCCGTCGGCAGGCCGCCTGTGCGATGTGGGGCAGCTTGAAGGCAAAGTTATCAAAGGTGCTCTTTAGGTAGGAGATCATGTCCGTAATGAAGGCGGAGGCAATGCCAGGAGGTTCAACCAGCAGCCAGTCGTAGGCACTAAGCTCGAAGAACTCGTCAATCTTCGAGCAGATTCGCAGGCCCACTTGTTTCTCGGCATCCTGTCGAGCCACATGGAACATGGCCGAAGGAGTCTGCGACACACTCCGATCCGTGTTTGTCATGTGGCAGACAAACTCATCCAAGAATGGCCCCGCTTTTTCCAAGTACTGTGTGTCGATGATGATCTGGATGAGCTGTGTCAGCGTAATGCTCGGCTGACGGAACACCACCGAAAGGCAGCCACTGAAGCTCCTAGTTAGAAGAAGGTTGGCCGCCTTGCGCACCATCGCGGCCACCTCGTTGGGCGAAAGGGTCAGCTCCTCGGCGAACTTCATGCAGGCGTACATAAACTCTTTGGCCTGATGATAGACCTCTGGCACCATGCGTGAAAAGGGGAACTTCTTCGGAAACGGAGCGTTCTCTAGCTGTTCAGAGTGGAAGGGGAATCGCTCGATGATGCCCTCATACTCTTCCACGTTCTGCACAACCATGGGCAGGAATTGCTCCTTGTCAAGGATTTCGCGGAAAACGTGCACCCAACGTTGCAATAAAACCTGCCAATAGGAAGAATTTTCATTAGGGATATAAACACAGCGGTAAATTATACAATTTCCTATATTTAACAGCCCTTACCTCGTTATAATGATCCCGCATGTTGTGCAGCAGCTCCCAAAGGATGGTCACTGTATAACCGTAGCACTTAAAGGTGTTGATAGATAGCATAATCAGGTTCTTAATGCGCAGCAGAATATTGGGATCGGTGCAGGAGGATGAACTCATGCTGATCTCATTAACAAACTTGGTCAGCGAGCTGGACCACAGATCCTCCAGATAACTGCTGGTCACCACGTCGCCCGCCGTATTCTTCACGTGATCTTCGACCACAAAGAAGCCAACGATGGCGCAAATGTAAGTTTTGTATGCCTCCAAATTATCGTGCATGTTGGGCGGCGGCTGGAGCACCAGTTTGGCCTGATCCCTGCGCTGCTGGCGGTAATCCTTCTCGAAGTACTCGCGCTGGCCCAGCACCATGTAGATGTGCAGGCAGCGGTAGATGGGCGAGAAGTCTATAAGATCCTGAGCACTAGCATTGGCGCCATCATCATCTCCGCCAGCACCTGCTCCGCCCGCACCGCCTCCGTTCACCTGCTGCATATGTTCGGCGATAATGGCGTTGATGTCCCGCTTCTGCAGCTGTTTGGTGTGCGTGATGGCCAGCTCACCGATGCGCGGCGAGAACTTCCGGATGTTCTCCAGGAACTCCCGGAAGTCCGAGGCGGAGGAGCGACGAATGTTCTCCTTGATGATGGGGATCTGTATCTGCATCTGGGTGGCGAAGCGGTAGTTATGTGTCTTAAGTCGCGCCAAGTGCTCCGTCTCCAGGGTCTCCAGCGTTCTTAGCGCCTGGTAGTACTGCTTATTCTTGGCCTGCTGCGTAAACTTCATGTAGCACTCCAGCGCCGGGAGACACGACTTGAGGGCCTCGATGGCGCTGGCCAGGTTGGATTCGATTTGGCGGGCCCGCACCAGGTCATTGCCCTGCTGGATCAGGGAGGCGCTAATCTGACGCAGGGAGGTGTCCAGGGAGTGCACCTCGTTGTGCAGCTGCTGTGCCTGGGTGCGCACCTGCAGCAGCTCCTGGATGGAATCGATGAAGCCCTGGTAGTACAGGTTACAGATCCGCTCGATCTCCTTGTCATGACTGCGAATCCGCTGCTCCAGCTGATCGCCAATCTGCTTGGTGTTGTTGCCTGTCCGAGTACAAAATCAAATGGGCGTAAACAAAGTTGGGGTAATGGGCTTAAGTCATCAGTTACCTTCTAGAATCGAACGGAATGTGGGTCCCCAGTAGTCATCTACCGCCTCTATGTCTTGCACGGTCACCTTGGACATCTTATGACCCTCTTTTTGGCAACTTTTACACGAATTTCCTCCGGAGTTTAAAATTACAATCTCGATTTAGTAAGACCGCAGGCGGAATGCGCGAAAAAGGCGAACGCGATGGGAAATTCAACACACCGAAGTCACCTCACCACACCAAGTCAGCTGATTTCGTCTGCAATTCATTTGGGGGATTCCCTGAGGGCCGTTTTCTCGTCCGTTTGTTAAATTTAAAGTACGGTTTAAACCATGAAATCGTAAGGGAAATGAGAGTTAACAGCTTACTTTAAATTTAACAGGCTGACGAGAAGACGGTCTAAACCCTTTAATTTCGGTCAGCTGTTTATCAATTTTCAGAAATTTCAGAAACTCAAAGCAGTTTCTTTATTTTATATGAAAACCATTACAACTCTTATATTTGAGTATCCAAGACGTATTATTTAATTAAAATCAATTTACAAAGTATATTTTAGTGATTTTCACCTAATTAATAATTTTAGACAGTCACGTCACTAGCAATACAAATTAAGCGCTTGCATGTTTCAAGTTTCGTAAAATTTGACAACAAATAACAGCTGTTTGAAAATTAAACTGAAACCACCAAATCGTTCACTCATTTGCTGTGATTTTCTGTTGAATTTAAAAGTTCAGCTAATTTATGTCGATGTAAAATTTAAAATTTAAACCAATAATTTATAGGGGAGGAGACGGATCTGGCGCCCTAGTGATACATTTTTTAAATCAATAAACAAACACACACAAGGCACGTTCAAGCAACAGGTTGTAATGCATGACTGACCGTTGCAGGCCGCCTGCCGTCAGCTGTTGCTTTTTCAACTTTCACTTTGGCTGGCGGTTTTTGGAGCACTCCGCTTCTTGAGAGGGCCGAAAGTTGTCGGGGGAGTTGAAGTCGCGTTGCCACAGTTATGTTGCAGTAAGACCCGTACACGCACGCAATCACGGCATAAGTTAACACCCAAAATCCGACGTAATGGCCGCCCTACGGAGTCGCAACAATGGAACCCTTGAAGTGGAGAAGGAAGCTCAGGCTAGCAGCCACAACAACAATAACAAGCCGGAAAAGGAACTATCAAAGAATGGAAAGACGGAGAAAAGTGACCCCATGATATACATAATTTTCGTATCACTGCTCTTCGATCTGCTGGCCTTCACCATTATTCTCCCACTTTTACCATCGTTACTGGAATATTACCGTCTTAACGATAGTTCCGGCCTATATGCCGTGCTCACGGATCGAGTGCGTTGGTTCCAGCAGCTCCTTGGCGCTCCGGAAAGGTATATATCCGTGCTATTCGGAGGCTTCCTCGGCTCCATGTTCAGCTTCCTGCAGTTCGTGGCTAGTCCGATTGTCGGCGGACTCTCGGATTACTATGGCCGGAAGCCTGTCCTCTTGGTCTGTGCGGTAAGTAATCGTAGTTCTAAGGTGGTGTTTCAAAAAAACATACCCATGATATCCAAATATTCATAAAATTATAAGATATACAGAAATATTAAGCTCTTTAAGGCCTGAATATCTCTCTAGTTTATACTTATGTTCTTACTTATCAACATTTGTATCCCAAAACCAAGTATTGAACGTGTTATCGTATATGGTCTTATCCGAAACCGCAGAGAACCTTGAAGCGGATACTATTAATTTTTTTGTATTTTAAGTTATAGTTCTAGTACTTCTATAGCACTACACATTTCTTAAAACCAGTGCCTATAATTTGCATCTCTTTTTTTCCATCCCCAGTCTGGCATTGCGCTGTCCTATCTGATCTGGGCCTGCTCCAGCAACTTTGCCCTGTTCGTTTTGGCCCGCTTTGTGGGAGGCATCAGCAAGGGCAATATTTCGCTGTGCATGTCCGTGATTACGGATGTATCCAGCGTCAAGACCCGGGGGCGCGGCATGGCTCTGGTGGGTGTGGCCTTTTCACTGGGCTTCATTGTGGGACCAATGATTGGAGCTTTATTCGCCATATTCTCGGATAAAAGTGGAGGCGCCTGGTTTGTGCTGCCCTCTCTGTTGGCCTTTGGTCTGGCTATCGGGGATCTTTTGGTTCTGGCTTGCTGCCTGCGCGAGACTTTACCCAAGGTGGGTTAAGATAAAGTAAAGATCCACAGCCCAATATTAATTGTTTGACTCTTTCACAGGAGAAACGTGTTAAGGAGATCTCATCTGCACTGTCTTATGGCCTGCAATTGCTTAACTTCTCGGCCATATTTAGGTAAATCATTGTTTTAATTAGCATGTCGCGAAAACCAGTCGGGTGATCAAATTGAAATCGTCATTCGCTGGGAACTGCAAGCAACCCGGACTTGTCTGACTGGTTTGATGGACATTATTATCGTGCCGGGTACTCGGGCACGTTTTGTTTGATTGTCTTATCAGTTGGGAAACGCTGGTAATGCTTCTGATTAAAAGTAGTTATAGGGAAGGGTGGCTTCCAGTTAACTTGAAAATTATCTACGATTATTTCCAAAGTGTCCAATCTAATTTCGACCTAATTCTTGTATTGCCAGATTTGCTGCCATCAAAAATGTGCCGAAAAAAGATATTGAAGCCTTGCGATCCATAGGATTGATATACTTTTTGTACCTCTTTCTGTATTCCGGCTTGGAGTTCACCGTAACATTTTTGATGTACCACAAATTTGGTTACACTTCGATGGATCAGGCCAAGATGTTTTTAACAACAGGTATGCAAGTTATATGATTTCTTATATTTTTTATTAAAATGCTGTGATATTTTGCAGGTGTTATAATGACATTGCTGCAGGGATCGGTTGTTCGCCGTTTGCCCGAGGCCAAGATCAAGGGTTATGCCATCTTCAGTCTCTACCTGATTGTACCTGCATTCGTATTAGTCGGTCTGGCGGAGGGCAGTAGAATGCTCTACGCCGGCATGACCCTCTTCGCAATCTCCACCGCCTTTGCTGTCACCTGTCTAACGACTCTGGTATCCAAGTATGGAAACGATGACCAGAAGGGTTCTGTATTGGGTATATTCCGCTCCCTGGGAGCTCTGGCCCGTGCTCTGGGTCCCGTGGTTGGCTGCATTGGTAAGTGAAAATAATATCCTACGATCCTGCATATAATGATTTCACAAATTATGATAGCTTTCTGGTGCGTGGGCTCGAAGATCACGTATATAGCCGGCGGACTCCTGCTCATTTATCCAGCCATGGCCTTGCAACGTGCTCGCATTTAAGTGCAATAAGAACAAAGTTTATTAATCACTCTAGAGATCAACGCAAGTATTAGCTGCACATTATACTTAATTTATTGTTTTTATACAACAAGTATTTTATATTAAAATTACCAATTTTGTACTTTGTTTTCTAAGCTAATATTTTTGTACTCGGGACTGGGAACTGAAACTGGTAGAGCCTTCGTTGCATTTTGTATATTACAAAATGTACATACAGGTGGTGTTTATACCATTTTGGTCAATATGATAAAAAATAAATTATAAGGTTTATCTTCAATTTAGCCCATTTTTATTGCGAGAAGATAGCTGATGGCTTTATATAAAAGACAAGTCACTGGGCAACAAAGCGTTCACATTACATTATCGTCAGTGAAGCAACGAGCCTGTAAAGACCGAGTTTACCATGGAGTCCAACTCAACAGACGGTGTCACGATTCGCATCATGGACTTAAAGGACTATGAACAAGTGAAACCTTTCCTAAAGGATGAGTTTTTCATGGCAGAGCCGTTGTATTTAAGCGTAAGCTGCGGTAAACCCTTTCACCCCCTGGACGAAAAGCATTGGGATGAGGAGAACCTGTCGATGATCACCGAGGGATTGTGTTTGGTGGCCCTTGACGAGAATGATGGTAACCGCCTTGTCGGTTGCGCCCTGGCCGGAGCCCTATTCCCTGAAGATTATAGAAGGCATCGGCGGATGGCAGAGACCGCAGATCAAACCATTTCGGGTCACTTAAACGTCCATCTCCACAAGCTCGAAAGTGGGGCCAATATTTTTGAGCGCTACGGAATCTCCAAAGCACTCTTATCCCGCATGACCACGGTTGCTGTCTCCAAGAGAGGGAAGGGCCTAGGGTCGCGTCTTGCCAACACTCTGATGGACTTGGGAAGGTCCAAGGGATTCCCCGTTATGGTCGCCAACTGCACAAGCTTCTACTCTGCTCGCCAAAAGGAGAGTCTAGGGATGGAGTGCATCTACTCACTCGCCCACGCCGACTTCAAGGACGATCAGGGACGAGTGATTTTCACGCCGCCACCACCGAATACAATGACGCGAGTAATGGCCATTAAATTGTGAAAGATTTGAACAATGGAAATCATCTGCTAACAAATTTTTTAGTTTCTTTGATTTTTTGAACACTCCATTGAATAGATGGAACTATACCTACTTAATTTTTGATTTGAATAGCTAGTCGAAAATATATCAATTTATCGATGATATTTTTACAAAAATATGATCATAGCGTATTTTGTGTGACGAAATATCGAGTCAAAAAATTGTGTTTTCGGGTTTTTTAAAATGGTTTAACATGGCTCCAGTGTTTCTAAAAAAAACAAAATAGGTTAAAAAATATATAGTAAATACATATGTTTCTAAATAAAGTAATAAATATGTACATATATGTTGAATAACAATTTACTATACCCAGATTTTTCCAATCTTAACACTTCTACAACGTCATATTAAGATATTTCTTATTTGATTGTACATGTTCAAAATTAACTGATTTTTTGAGTGTAGAGGAAAAACTGGATTTTTTAGGGAAAAATATCGACTGTTTGGGATTTTTTAGGGGGAGAGCTAAATTTTCATCTGGCCACACTGACTCTACTCGCTGAAAAATATAACGTCACGTTATTGGGAGTGACTAAGTTTCTCGTTTGTGTAAGGAAAATTGCAAATAAATGCGCTGAAAGCTTTTGGAAATGTCAAATTAATACTGCCCCAGTTGCCGGACACATTCTGCCAGCCGCTCCGCACGCAGTCGAGCTGGAAATCCAGCTGATTAGCCCTCCCAGAATACTGATACATACACTTTTCTTTTCTTTACAACTACAACTGCAAATAAAGTGTAAAGTGTGTGAGCTACGACAAACGCATTAAAGAAATCGGCGGCGCAGGGATTATTGGATTTCGTTTAGCACCCGCACACGGAACGAACAGGACGGAGCTGGATTTGCCAAGGATTTCGAATCGAGCGAGCGATAGCAAAACAAATTGAGGAAAATGGGTGCAAGAGAAGACGAGTACGACTATCTGTTCAAAGGTAATTATAAACATGATACTAGCCGGTGGCCAGAGATCGTGGAAGGAGGCGGGGAACAGGAGGAGCAGCACTTCCAGGCTCTCTCTCCTCGCCCGCCCTCCTCTCCCGTGACGCAGTGGTTCAATGGCACTAATTGAAACTAATTGGAGAATAACAAAAAGTGCACTCAAAGAGCCCAAAGTTCATGTGATGGTATGTGCTTTGTTTGTGTGTGTGTGATTAATTCCCAAAATAAGTCCAAGAAGAACGCCCCCCGAGTTTGTTGTTGTTGTTTGCTGCAGTTGGATGCCCTTTGGTGGCTCTCCTCTCTCTCCCTCTCTTTGGAGCTCTCTCTTCTTCCGGACTGAAGTACGCGTACTTTGCCGTTAACTGTCTGTTTTGTCATTGCGATACCGTTGCTCGCGCCACGTTGCATACAAAAGCAAAGGCAAATCGTATTAATAATCGCTTTAAAAAGTTGTTTTATGCTTAGCCACCCACTGGAATTCGTAAATTGATTAGATTTCCAGTAAGTACAGCGAGAGAGTGTGGGTATTATGATTTCTGTACAGCTGGCTCTTGCATTTGGATTTTTGCAACTTCTTTAAGTTCAGTGGTTCTCTCTTTCGCTCTCGCGCTCTCAATTGAAAGTTTGGAGCACAGTGGAGCGAGATCTTGTTTTTGCTCGTAAAATCACATTCTTATCCCGCATCTTCCCCCATTTTTAGTTGTTTATGCTCGGGGGTCATCAATTCTCAGTTCTCCTTTGTTCTCTTCGTTTGCTTTGCTACTACGCCATAAATTCCAATTGCGCTTGAAAAATCTGCTATCACAGCTGAGCAACTGTTGACTGTCATTAATGAAAATTGTAGTGCCACATCTTTTGTCAAATATTTAAACCCTTATCTGGCGTCATTTTTGGGTCAAGTATTCAGGAAGTAAAAAAATAAAGACCTCATGAACGCGTCAATGAGCAATATGCCTAAAGAGGCCTCAAATTTCACGCATAAAACGATATTAACCAGCTATGACTCACTGTCAATAACTGTTGAAGAATTCCACTCTGCGATAAGCGCATAATCACATAACCAAAGTGGGCTGTATTCGGGTTGTTGGAGCCGTTCCCACTAGTAATGATAATGACCGCCGATTACTCCCCTTTTAATTTCTCGTCACATCCGCTTCACCAAGTGTAATTTCTCTTTGAAGATCGTTAGAAACTCAGAAGGAGAGTAGCTGACGGAGTGACTCAGCTCTCTCGCTGATAACTGTAACCACGCCGCTCTCAGCTGTCCACACAGAAAGAAAAATTTGAAATTGGATGCAAGTTTATTGGTTAATCTTAGTTTTAGGCGCTTTAGTAATATGGGGTACAATGGGTTTAAATGTAGAATGCAATTGAAAACTAAGTTTTCGAAACTGTGATCTTTTTTACTTTGATTTGAAAATACATTTTTCTGTGCACTGTAGAGAGTGATGGAGCAAAAAGGTGTTTGATGAGTTTTTGTTATTGTTTTCTCAATGGATTGGCAAACATGCTGAATCAACAATGACCGAAAAGGGTGTCAAAAATGAAAACTATCCGACATGTGTACACTGTAAATATAGTAGATATCGGCTAATATAAACTTGATAAGTTCCAGCAACAAATAGGGCGAGTCTTTAAGCCATAGATAAGGGAGCGTACGCTATTATTTATTTTGTAATTTAAGTGCCAAAACTATTTAAGTTTTAATAATGTGCTACAATTTTTTGGTTTCGTCAAAAAAAAAACCCAAAATCAAAATACATTAACATTTTTAACAGTTAAATCATAGGCATGTATGTTTCATACATTTTTCGAGCCCTACTCATATTAAAAGTTAGTGAAAACTACTTATCTTATGAGACCCTCAGCTCGGAAAGCTTGTTTGCTTGCTCAAACATCCCCCACTCAATTATCCAAGAAATGTTTGCTATCGGCAATGAAGTACAATAACACGAACTCCCGAACGTCAACTCCCACAATCATAAAACATTTGTTTCCATGGACTAAAATCCCCCAAGCATGGCGGTTTTATGTACTTGCTGACCTTGGGGCGCCGTGCCATCGGCGAAAGGAGGACATGACCTGGCCGAGCCACAAGCCACCATCCTGTCCGGCCGTAAAATACAAGACACGAGCCACTCCACAGAACAGCACAGCACACACCCACATACATACTTTCATACGAACGCACATATATATTATGCAACTCGGGGTCTTCGATTATCCAATGCCAATGTCGATGTCGCCAGCGTCACTAATGCTCTCTAATCCTTTGCAGTTGTCCTTATCGGTGACTCTGGTGTTGGCAAAAGTAATTTGCTCTCACGTTTCACGCGCAATGAATTCAATTTGGAGTCCAAGTCGACGATTGGCGTTGAGTTTGCAACGCGCAGCATAGAGGTGAGTACAAGGGGAAGTTGGGCGCCCGCCCCCATTAACACCACCACCCACTGAGTGGGTCACGGGTGGACTTGCGTGTGCGTTTCGCTGGGAAGACACGTAGTTGAGGCATCTATCGGAAAATAGGGGGGAAAACTTATCTTCAATTTCAGTAAGTGTCTGAGAATTTCAGTAAATAAAGGATTGCCAATTGGCTTTCTTGCATAATTTATAAGGCAATCCTGTGGGGATAAGCTATTCACTGTTCACTTGAACTGAAAAAGATTAAGTACAAATAATATGTCAATAAAAAAGAAAACAAATCATTAAATTTTTAATTACAATAATTAGAAACAAGAAATATTAGTCACAATCTTCTTAATAGAGTCATTAAATATAGTTTCTATTAATTATGACATTCAAACATGCCAACTTGCTCACAACCAAACAATTTGAGTTGGGTTCTTCTGGTGTATTTAAAATGTTACCCAAAAACTAGGTCAAGTTTGTTAGCTAGTGTTACAGGTGACTTTAGGTTTGGGTACCCAAATGTCCCATTTGGCTCTAGCTTGTACCTGAATGTTGACATCACTATGTCCAGTTTGTATATCGATTTTCAAAGCGAAAACGCCGCAAGAATAAGTTGTAGAAATTGCCAATTACTGTCGCTATTCTAATGCTACTCCTTTGTTCCATCCTCTTTGCCCATCCAACGCAGGTCGATGGGAAAACAATTAAAGCGCAAATCTGGGATACGGCCGGCCAGGAGCGTTATCGCGCCATCACCTCTGCCTACTATCGCGGTGCTGTGGGAGCCCTGCTCGTCTATGACATTGCCAAGCATCTGACCTACGAGAACGTGGAGAGGTGGCTGCGGGAGCTGCGCGACCACGCCGACCAGAACATCGTCATCATGCTGGTGGGCAACAAGTCCGATTTGCGGCACTTGCGTTCCGTGCCCACGGACGAGGCGAAACTGTTTGCCGAGCGCAACGGCTTGAGTTTCATAGAAACCTCGGCCCTCGACTCGACGAACGTTGAAACGGCATTCCAGAACATACTCACAGGTGAGTCCGGGTTAACTTAGCTCCTAGTCAACCTATTGATCGGCACTATCGTTCAACTACTCAGTCTACTCTTGCAAAGGTGTTATTATTGTTTTATCGATTTTATCGAGATCACCAGAAATAGACATGTTCGGGTGATTACAAATCTGATCTGGCCAAATTCAGTTGATAATAATCTATTTGCGGGAAAAGTACAAGGGTATATAAACTTCGTCTTTGCAATTTTGTTGTTCTCTATTTTATTTCATGAGGTTTAAATGGAAGGTTTTTGTTCTTATCAATAAACACAACTGAATTCTTTCGTTATTCATTCACGTAGTTTTGTTTTTCGTTGTATGGATTATTCATAACAAAGATTTACATTCAAAGAAATTTTGGTGATTCAAGTTGTAGCTAGTTTCTCTCATAAACTAGTCATATCAATCTTGTTCAAAAATATAGTTAACCAATTTCAGTATAATTAGAAAAGAATTAGTAACAAACCCATAACTAATATGTATTTCTATGTCAAAATGACTTAAGTGCTTACAAGCGACAGAGTAATTGTGAGACAGTGATTGTAATAGTATGGTACCGTAAAATATCGTTCTATTAGAATTCAGAAAAGAGGAAAAAAAACAGAAAAATGGGTTATCTTCTCACAGGAAATAGAGGAAGCAATGCAAATGAAGTTTGACTAATTCTTTCGTTCGCCTTTCAGAGATCTATCGTATTGTGTCGCAGAAACAGATCAGGGATCCGCCGGAAGGCGATGTCATTCGCCCGTCGAACGTGGAGCCCATCGACGTGAAGCCGACTGTTACCGCCGATGTGCGCAAGCAGTGCTGTCAGTGACCGCCCCAAGCAACTTTCGCTATCCCCCGCAACCGCCACAACAGCAACATAAACAGAAGCAACAACAATTACAACTACAACAACAACAACAAAAGCAGCAGCAGCAACAACTATAACTTGATGATCAGAAGCAGCGAGTATCTGATGGAACGCATAAGATGTTTTTGTGTTTTTCAATCACAGCCACTTGCAGTTTGTCATATGTGCATAAATTGATAAATCAAATGAAATCAACACCACCACCAACAGCAGCAGCAACAGAATCGAAAACAACATCCGGCTGTAGTTAACTGCGGTTTAAACTGAAGTTTTATATATAAAGAAACAGATACAGATCTAAAGAATATCGCATAAATCGATCCGATCGCCGTGGAAAGAAAGCAAGCAAAACTAAACACTCCAAATTCAGTTTAAGCTGTAGAACTATAATTTATATAAATATACATATATGCTAATATTAAAAATATTAATATTATTAATTTTTCGCAACATAAATATATAGTTGTAATTTCTCGAGAAAAACAACAAAACAACCGGAAAACTTCGATTATGATGCAACATTCATTATTTCTACAACACTGCAGCGCGGACTTTTCAGTTTTCACTCGAACATTTTTAACAATTGGCCCACTTGGTAAAAGAAATTTTGTCTAAAACTAGCTGATAAAGAGAAATCAAACAAGAACAGTTGTAAAACTTTAAATGCATAAATGAAACGAAATAACATCATTTGTGTTTGCTATGTTAAGTGTGATTAAATAAATATAATTTAAATAAAAGGAAGTTGAGAGCGTTTTAATTGGCGGAAAACTACAAGTTTGAATAAATTTAGAGTGACCAGAGGGAGGTGGTCGGAACGCTTGGTATTTTCCGCTCATGCAGCCATACTGATCCCAACACGTGCGGCGGAAAAGCGGACAAAAACATCAAAACATGGGGAAAAGCGGCGGCAAAAAGAAAGTGCATCCCAAGACGCGGACGGCGGCCTTTAAGGCCAGCGAGCCAAGTGAGATTGTGGAGGCGCCGCACTCCTTCGTCATCCATCGCGGCCTCACCTGCCCGTACATCACGGACCTCACCCTGGACTTCCGCCGCATCATGGAGCCCTTCACGGCCAGCAATCTGCGCGAGAAGCGGATGAACCGCATCAAGGACTTTGTGAGCTTGAGCAGCTTCTTCCACGTCTCGCACATGGGCATCTTCAACAAGGCCTCCACACAGCTGTCCTTCAAAGTGGTCCGCCTGCCGCGCGGTCCCTCCCTGACTTTTAAGGTTCGTTTGGCTGGTTTATTCTAGCAGGAGCAGCTTGGTTTTCACAGGAGTTATTCTTCCACAGGTCCACCAGTTCACACTGGCCAGAGATGTGATCTCGCTAACCAGGAAACAGATGATCGACAACGACCACTTCAAACATGCTCCCTTGGTCATCATGAACAACTTCAGTGGCGATGGCAAGCATCTAAAGTTGATGGCCACCACGTTCCAGAACATGTTTCCTTCCATCAACCTGGCCCAGGTCAATATAGGCACCATCCGTCGCTGCGTCCTGTTCTCCTACAATCCAGAAACGAAGCTAGTCGAGATGCGTCACTACTCCGTGCAGGTGGTGCCCGTGGGCCTGAAGCGAGCGGTCCAGAAGATCGTAAAGGGCACCGTGCCCAATCTGGGCAAGTGCAATGAAGTGGTGGACTTCGTGACCAAGTAATGAGGAACCCTTCTTGATTCCTATTGCATTCATTAATCTATCTTTATCTGTTGCAGAGATGGCTACGCCTCCGAATCAGAGGCCGAGGATGACGAGCAGTCACACGTGGTTCTGGCACAAACGCTCAAGAGCAAGGGCAACCTGGAGGACAACAAGAGCTCCATCAAGCTGCACGAGATCGGACCGCGTCTAACCATGCAACTCATTAAAATAGAGGACGGCCTCCTGACCGGCGAGGTTCTGTATCACGACCATGTGGTCAAGACAGAGGACGAAAAGGAAACTATACGCAAAATAGTGGAGAAGAAGCGAAAGCAGAAGGAGCAACGCAAGAAGGAGCAGGCCGAGAACCGGGCTCGCAACTTAAAGATTAAGAAGGATGAGAAGTGGGCTGCCAAAAGGGAGGCGGAGGGTCGCAATGACAGCGATCCCGAGGACGATGCGGAGTACTACAAAGAGGAAGTCGGCGAGGAACCAGATGAAGGTGAGTTGGCACATGCTTATGCTACGTAAGAGTCAAAACTAAGGATTCCCTTTGCAGAACTCTTCAAAATGGAAGCCAGATCCTCTCGCAAGCGGCCCAACCTAAGCGGCGGAATGAAATACAGTAAGCGACCCAAGTTCGATCCCAAAGACAAGAAGGACAAGGTTGAACGCAAGGATAAGTTCGACCGCAAGGACAAGTTTGACCGCAAGGACAAGTTTGACCGCAAGGGCAAGTTTGACCGCAAGGACAAGAAGGACAAGTTTGACCATAAAAACAAAAGGGACAAGTTCGACCCCAAGAACAGAAGGGCCAAGTTCGATCCCAAGAACAAGCGCGCCAAGTTTGACCACAAAAAGAGTAGGAAATCAAAGTAGTACATTAAACATAAACTATTTTATAAAGACCATTGATTGTGCCTGACATGGAGATCTTATTAATGGAAACTAGCTGCTGAACATGCGCTGCACCACCTCCTTGTAGTGGGCGTTACTATCCTTCCAGCTGGCAGCGATGTTGTCGCGAAGCTTGCTGAACTCCCGCTTCTCCTCGTAGTTGGGCAACCGCTCGATGGTGGCCTGCGCCTTGGCGAACTCCTTCAGGTGATAGTAGGCCAGCGCACGCCGGTAGATGCTCTTCTCGCTGGGACTCTCTTCCGTCTCCACGAACTGTGTGTGGTAGATCACATGCTCGTAGCGCTTTTCCTGCAGCAGACAGGCGGCCAGGTTGGTCTGTATCTGGATGAAGAGTGTCTCCACCGTCTGACCATCGATGCCATTGTCCTTCTTAGTCAGTTGGTCGAAGGGTTTGTAGGTGATCAGCAACTTTGCGGCCCGCACAAAGTAATCAAAGGCGAATTTCGGGAACGTTTTGAAGGTGGACACGCCGCTCTCCTTGAGGCGCAGGGCACCTTGATAGACCTCTGCTGCGTCCAGCTTCTCCACCTGCGTATTCTTGACAATCCTCTCAAGCTTCAGCTCAAATTCGACCCTTTCGCCGGTTTTGCTTGTGATGCTGCAGGCTGCCGTTTCGCCGGGCACAAATTGCTGCAGCAACAGCTCCAAGTAGCAGTCCACTGCGGTCAGGCTGGTTCCCATTTCCAGGATGTGCTGCTGCGGATACGTCGAGGACTCATCGCTGGCCAAGTACTTGCTAGGTCGCTCTCCCAAATTGGCGGTCTTCTTGTTCACACTGAATTCCACTGTGCTGACTGTCGTGGGCTTCTCCATTTCGGTAAACTGGAGGGCAAGCACCCTCTTGGCCAGACCGCGGCTCTTGTCCTCCCACTCCGTGCCCACGTACCAGTCCATTTTAGGAATTAACAACAAAGTTACAAAGGAAAATAGTCTTAGAGCAGGGAATTTGCAAAAAGAAACTTTTTGTTTACAAGTGTTACCAAGTGGCGCCAAATTTCTCACACAAAATGTGTGCCTATAGCGAAAAATCCCCATGGAAAATACTTTATTCTCACTATTTTTTAAGAACCCTGAAGGCGCGCAATTTGAAAAAACTTTGAACTAAATCATTACTTTATTCGATAGGATAGTCTATCTAAAACTATTTTAGTAATATACCAATAGATAAAGAAATGTAAGAACTGTCTCTGCGCCCAATTAATGAACCATTAAAAACAAAAAAACCACACAAATAAACGATTTCTCCTCAAGAAATCCAAACAATTTGGTAAGTTATTAATAAAAACTACTGTTTAGCATTTATACACAATTTATTATTTATTATTTCTAGTTATGTTACCTATACTAAGCCCATTCGCACAATAGCAGTTGCTCGGCCATCGATTAACAAGCTGCACTCTTTCCACTAACAGTTTTACATATTCCGGAGTATGTGTTCATATCATATCATCATCAACTTTTTGTTAAAGTAAAACGTTATGTACATACATTAGTTAACGCGGAAGCGGCGATCGTGATCCAGATCAAGTATAGCATTGGAACTTAACTTACAAATAGCAATACATATAGTAAAATGTCCATTGATCACAATCAACGAACTGCATACATATAAATATATTGTTGAAACTGCCTGGAAATTTGCTATATTCTACATACAGATGTATATCTAGAATCTAGAGTTATCAAAGAATCGGTTATATATTGCAGTACAATGGATTAATTTTCATTTGATCTTCACTCGAAAGATGTGTAACTACCAATTGCGGACACGGCGTGTTGTCTCGTTCTTTACACAAGTAACTTTTAATTAAAATTATTTGTATTTTGCGTAACTTAGATTACAATTGCCAATAAAGTACTAGGCTTAAATTTAACTTTACAATTAACACAAACATTAGGCAATAGGCATGTAAAGTAGGTTACAAATATGCAATGCGGCGAACCGAAATGGATGCTTTGCCAATTTGAATGAAGCGACTCTAACTAACATTTATGCTAAAGACTGATTCCTCGGGTCGCCTTCCGGATCCCCCTGCGAAAATGTTCCAAGCGGTTTCACAGTTTTCCATCTCCTTAAGGCGGCAGCTGCCTGAACGCGATGCTTGTGTATTTGAGCTAAAGAAACACTTAAAGTAACGCCCGATCGATCCACCGATCGATACGAGACGCGATTCAAAGACTGACCCTCGATTAGTATTACAGCGCCTAAATAACTAATACATAGTTTTTCATCTTTCGCTTTTTTTTGTTTCATTTTCATTCGTACATGACAAACCTAACAGCCAGTTTTGCGAAAATATTTGTATATTTTTGTATACTCCTTTTGCATTTTTATTGTTTGCTTGCTTTATAACTTCAATTAATTCATATTATGTGTGTTGTATGTTTTCCGTGTGGATGTGTGTGTGTGTGTGTGAGGGTGTACTGTGTGTTGTGTTGTGTGCGATTGTAAAATAGACGCTTAGAGATCGCTATATCTTGGGTTCAACATAGTTTTCAAATAGACAAGTCGCAATGCTGTGTGTTTATGCTGGCTAAAAACCATTCACTCTTCATTCATCATAATCATTTATATTCTCAACATCTACATCAAAATCCAGGTCATCCGATTCTGGATCCGAGCCGGAACCGGTGACGGAGCCCGAACCACCAGCATCCCGATGCCTAACATATCCACCCATAAACGCCCCAGCATCATCTCTAGAATCCTCCTCCTCGAAATCATCTCCATCTCCATCGCCCTCGTCCTCATCATCGTCCTCATCTTCGCTCGAGGATTGTAGATGTAACTCGCGCAGCTGCCGTTGCACAAAATGTTAATGTTCCATCAGGGCCGCTATACCGCCACCAGCAACAACGAGAACCACAAAGAAAAAAAAACAGAAAACAAAACGAAAACGTTATGCATAATTCAAGAGATCAATGAGGTGAAAGTTGGCTTCTCTTACGTGACGGTGTGCGTCCGGTCTTGTTCTCATTGGGTGTGAAATTTAGAAAGTCCCAAATCAAAATTGTATCATCGTGCGAGCTGCTCACAATCTGGAACTCATCGAATTGCAAACGAAAGACGCGACCAGTATGCTCCTAAAAAAAGAGTTAACCACAAAGGTTAGAAAGAAGCGGAAGAGCCCGAGTAGATGACTCACCACAAGTGTGTTCAGACAAAGAGTATTGGATGCTGCTCTCGGATCCAGGGCGGCGACCAAATCCCAGACCTTAATCTTGCCATCGTAGGCGCCGCTGACGATTCGTTTCGTATCGAAACGGATGCAACGAACCAATTCCTCGTGGCCCTCGAGGACGCGTAAGCAGGCACCGCACTCAATGTCCCAAAGTCTGAAATAAAAGAAATATTATTTATTATAATAGATTGTTAAATGCGACACTTGGGACTTGGCAAATCGTTCTAAATTCCCCAAACATGTATAATATTTTCAAAAATAATTACTTATTTACTTCTTATATATGTAGTCAGATATAAACTGGCATACAATAATAAAAAAACTTCATATCAAAACCATTAACTGTGATGGAAATGGCAATCGGAATTAATAGTCATTACTAATAGCAACATTTACCAAAAACCAAATTGATAATCGCACATCATTAATCACCATGCCGGAAAGTCGGTTAAATTCACACGCCCCGCTCACCTTATGGAATTGTCTGAGCTGCCGCTGACCACCAGGCGATCTCTGTACTGCAGGCAGGCGATGCCACGTTTGTGGCCATTCAAGGTGCGCACGAATTCACAGCTCGAGGTGGACCAGACCTTGATGGTGCGATCTCCGCTAGCGGAGACGATGTACTTCTCATCGAAGTCCACCACATTGACGGCAGCCCGATGGCCGACGAGGACGCGGCGCAGCGTGATCTCGCTGGGCGAGGTCATGTCCCAGACGGCGATGGAGCGATCCTTGGAGCAGGTCACCATCATTCCGTTGTTAAAGCGCAAGTGCAGCACCGCCTCGCAGTGATGGATGAGGGTATTGACCATCTCGCCGGTATTGACGTCCCACACGCGGACGGTGGAGTCGCTGGAGCCACTGATGATCACCTTGTCGTCGTACTGCAGGCACAGCACCGATCCAGTGTGGCCAATAAGGGTCTGTAAGTAGATGGGGAATTATACATTTAATATGTTGAGCAATAAAAATGGAAAAGCTATAAAAACAGTAAGATTTTAATGGTTTCAGTTGGGTTTTTCCGAATGAACAAACTCATTCCCTGATACCTTCAATCTAAACGACTAAAAACCCACCTTAACGCACTGCAGATCCGTGCGATCCCAGATCTTGATGGTGTTGTCCCTTAGCCCGGAGACAATCTTGCCATCATCGTACTGCAGGCAATAGACACCCTTCGAGTTCTCGGACCGGCAATTGATGCGGCGCAGCATGTGGCGGCCAGTCCGCCAGTTATTCTCTATGCTGTCAATGTCCTGAAACCATAGAAAGTTCAATATTAATCTACTGATTGCAAACGGCAATGATTTCGCAGACAACTCACATTCATTATCTTGGGGAACAACTCGCGATGGAATGAGTGTGGCCGCTGTGTCTGGCCAGGCCGTGGCTTAAAGAGGTACTGCATCCAATTGCGCCGTTCGGCCAATCCGCGCCACAAGGAATCTGTGCGCACCTTGCGTTCGATGAGCTTCTTCCAGAGCATGCCCTCGGAGATGACGCGCAGCCATTCCTTGCAGACCAGCTCGGCCGATTTGAGCGATTCGGCATCCAAATACGACAAAATGTTCTCTGCGATGTGATCCAGACCCTTGACTAGAGGTGGGTAGTAAAAGAAAACATTTAAATTAGTGTAATTCTTCAATTCCATTTAATAAAAGGCATTCTATCTTAATCTTTAATTTTCAAAAAGGCCATCTCTCCGGGCAAGTTTATGACTAAACCAGCTATTTATAGTTGGCACCCAGTTATCTCTGATGTGACACATAACCAATTTGCCATCAGATACGAGGTGGAGCAACCGTGGCTGCTACTGCTCTTGTCAGACACCTAACTCAACCCAGCCCAATCCGAACCAATTAAATCCAATGCAATCCAACCACAACGGCAGACTTCAACTGGGCGAGGAACAAGAGGCAAAATGATGCACCTAACGGCATTAAAATGCACTTAGCCCATGGTAAGTGGGAGTGGGAGTGGCTGTGGAGGTGGCCCAACCAATAGACCGGCATATTTACATGTGTCATGGAGAGGAGTGGTTGGGTTTGGGTGCCCCCCACATCCACATCTTCATCTGCATTGACAACCCGGCTGAATGGGCCAAGTCAGAGTCTGAAGTGCATGTGAGTATTCAGTGCCTCGCTGCTCCCTGCTCCTCTGCTGTTCGCAGCATTTGCCAAACACAATTAAAAATGTGCATAACTCGCAATGGCAGGCTGTTTGGCGGGCGGCAACGATTTGGCTCAAGTTGTTTGCCGTCGCCGGCGACTAACGGTCCTAAGAGTGTCTATCCGTCTGTGAATCCCTCCGTCCCTCCATCCCTCCATCCATCCGACGCGTCGCTCGTTCTGTCTGTCGGTGGGACACACCGACTTGACGACTGTCCCCCCGGTTAGCTGCCTTTGAAGTGCATTACAATGTAAATGGAGGAGACAATGTTGCCTACTTTCAACGCTTTTTCTTTCCTAGAACACACTCCAGTGATGCCAAAGAATATTTACAAAATGGTAGGGGGGATACAAACAAGTGTAATTTACAAGGTAATTCAAAAAGAAATTGAAAACATGTTCTACCAGGAGTTTAAGAACTTTTCTTAGTAATAAAGAATTTTACTAATAAGCCCAGTTATACAGTATTATAAGTATAATATCATAGAGGTCTATTTTCGAAAGCAAAACTTAAATATTTTTTGAAAATGAAAAATAAATTACATTCTTTGTGTAGTAAATAAATATTAATTTAATAAATAAATAAATAATAAATCTAATTTTGAAAACAAATCTTAAATATTTCTTAAGAATAAAGAATAAAGTACATTGTGAAGTTAATAAAAATTTTTAATTTTTTTATTTTAAATGCTATAATTGCCAAAGATCAGTCCATATCTGTCTAGTAAAAAGCCAAATGGGCATAGCCCACAAACATTATATAACAGGCATGAACAAGGAGGACATTTGCCGGGGATTAAGCCAACGGAAACATCCGACAACTTCCTCAAAGCGAACTTATTCCACACTGGTGGTTCAAGGAAAGAAAGGCTTACAAATTAAAGCGACATTCTCCGCGAAGACAATTATAATGTAGGAACACCTGATTGCATTTCTGGAACCCAACGAACGAACCGAAAAGGGGAAGCAAAATAAATATAAATATTCTGTAAATAAATGCCCTTGCAAAAGGCTAAAATTGCACGCACAGCTCTTGTTGACTGTTTGAGTCATCGATATGCACACGTATCGATGCATTGATAAACGAAGTGCTCGCCTATTCACATAATCCGATTCATTGCAAACCTGTTTATCAATAGAAAACAATAAAAAAAGTAGTATTCAATAACACCTATAACTTTGCCAATAGTTCGGTTATTAGTTAACATCTGCTAGCCGACAATCAATGACAAAATCGATTCACATTTTCATATGAATAATATACAAGGTTCGCTCGCGCTACCTCTGCCGCTTTCGTTCTGTTTTTGTTCCGGTAAAGCGCGTTTAATGGAAGCAACGACCTTTCAGTCAACAGCCAACAGTTAACAACCAAAGGCCCCTGGCCCACCCACTGGCTCCTCTCGCTGGAAACATGCCCGGCCACAATCCGGCGGAGAAAGGGTGAAAATCGGGGGACGCGGAACGAATCGCACTGGGTTCTGAGCGGGGTTTACCTTTCATGTTGTTCAACTTTGTACCTGCCGTCTGTTATTGTTTTACCCATTGCGTGCCGAGGGATTAAACTCGGCTTCTGAGCTCTCTATTCACTTCTAAACTTGGCTAAGATCTGGATGATTGTTTGTGAGCTGATTTTTGGCTTTATTTCGGGAGGAATTACCTCGAATCTCCAACCTTACGGCAGCAACTGCTTTCTTATCAGCGTTTGCCACTTGGAGTCTTGGACATCTGGGAGTACTGACCTCCCATACAAAGTGCGGCGTTGATAACGCCTGTGTGGTGAGACACCATCCCCCTTTCTTAAGTGACGTATGTATGTTTAATTTGATAAGATTTTGATGTATAATTGACCTTATTTATGGATAGTATAGGTAATTACTTCATACTATGACTTTTTAAAGAATAAATTAGCAAAACACACTCAATTTGCGAATATTTATAGTAGTGAGAAGTGTGCTTCAAATTAAATTTATATTAAGAACTGCCCTTCTCACGTTCATAATTTACAGCTTGATCGGTCATAATTTTACAAGATTATAGTATTAAGCATAAATTATTTCATTGATACCCTGAATACCTAGTTTGACTAGGTGATACTGGGTTTGTTTGTTTAATATTATATGATATGAGTATAAAACATTCAATCAATCCCAATTGAAACTATTATTTATCTGCCCTAGGTTCAGCTTTCTCCAGACCCGTTATCTTCCCACTTATTTCACAGGCTATAAACTATCTAGGTACTTGTTGTTTTAAACTTAATAACTACATATATTTTTGTATACATGTTTTTTTTATATCAATAGATAATAACATCCCAAGAATCTCAAATCTCAAAAGTCCGTAACTGCCCAAGAGTTCCCAATAAGATTAGTTGCCAAAAGGCGGTAATAAACTATAATTTCATGTACATAATATGTTCAAGACCCAAAACATTTGATTTCCCGACTTATTCCGTAGACAATAGTAGACTATTTATCGGGCACTCACTTGGCAGCAATGTGATAAAGTCCCGCTGGAGCATCGGCTTGAGATAGGCATTGATCTGACCGTGCTGATAGTGGCACATGCGCGACAGCAGGTGCTCCACGAAGTCCACCTGTCCCGACTCGCTCCACTGGGTGAAGTACTGAAAACAGAGTTCCCGCTCCGTTTGGTAGGTGGGCGAGGAGTCTTTCTTGCGCACCGGGTCGTACAGCATAGTGGTTGTGAACTGTACGGGTGAAAGATATGGGAGAGAAACATATTAATAATGAGATTGCATTCTGCTTTTTAAGTTTGTTTGTGGGGTGCTTTTGGATGTCAAGGGGCGATCGTTAAAACTGGAAAAGTAGGTAGCTGCGGGTTGTGCAACTTTTCTTTATTTTAGGCTAGTGACGAGACCCAAACGGGGGGGCTTACAATTAGGCAATTAGTTTCGACTCCACTCCGAGTTTCTTTCTTCTCGTAATTTTCTCGTTTTGTTTTTATTTGGCGGCGAAAGAGTTGGCAAAGCGGATTCGTGAAAAACCCGACTAGCTGGCAATAGAAACAGATCATTCACACGGCCAGTTTATAAATAATATATAATTGTATCGATGTTTATTTGGTCTTCCATCCATGCTCATTATGCGAATTCTAAATATAGACCCACACCCATTGATGGCCCAATAAGCAAACGTCATCAATTAAATGCCAAAGATCTCGGCAAACAATTTCAGTAAAGTAAACAAATCGGACAGTCGACTGTGAGTGATTTGAGTAATTAAGTTAACTGCAATGCCAGCAATGCGAAAAAAAAACCTTGCGTATAGCACTATGTGCTATGTGAGTGTAGTAAATATTGTATATAAGTAGTATTCGGGTCGGTTGCCTTAATTTAATTGCCATATTATAGCTATATTATGGTTTTTTGTGAGCTTTAGTTGTTTGCCTCTGCCCGGTAACTTTGAGCTAATATGAAGGATGCCACAGTTTTCACTGGCTACGGGTTACACAGCCTATAAGGATGGGTTCTATACCAAAGGATTGAGTTATTTAATATAAAATATTGGTTTGAGTTATGCAAGCTCAACTGTATTTTGAAGATATTACCAAGAAGCAAAGTGTATCATTAACCAGATCCAACCTTGATTCCAGCTAAATAAACCCAGATGACTCAAGCGAAACTTTATTGCTTACCGAGCAAAAAAATTTAAAAAAAAATAAAAAAACATTTTTTGGGCACATTGCTTAATGGTTTTGCGGGAACTGACCTTCAGTAAGCCGCCTATCACATTTAACTCCGTAACCATAGGCATACAATAAAAATAAGTACTGATTGAAATGTACACGGTCGCAACAAAGTGTACTTTGTGCATGAGTTTTGTTATTAATTGTGTAAACAAACTCCGAGGCCAATTAACGAAATCTGAAAACGTTTTTTGGACCACCAAAAATCGGAAATTGGGGGGATATATGTACATATATCTGTGTATGTGTAATAAAGACGGATGATTGGACAAAGGGGATGATGAAAAGCAAAATGATGATGATGATGCTGGCGATGAATAATTAGGCTAATGCCTAAAGTCCGCAAAAGTTTAAGGTTAGCCTATAGGATATGTGTCCGAATTTAATAGAGTGCACGAGTGCAAAATCTGTAGTATATACGAAAATAAAGCACTAGTACACGCACACAGATCACCCCTGTGCGAGTGTGTGTGTGTGTGTTTCTCAGTTTGTGTGTGCGTGTTTATCGAGTCGACACCTTGGGCACTATGTACTTCAAGCAGAGTGTATTATGTACTTGATTTGGGCAGAAATGGCGCTTAAACTTAAACCGAGTTACTAAGCTAAAACTCACGGCCTGTGCATTGGAGTTGGTTTCGTCCATTATTTTGTCAGTCTCCATTTTCATCATTGTGTTGTTTGTGTGTTTGTAGAGTTTGCTGGCTGGTCTTTTCTCTCTCTCTCTCTCTCTCTCTCACTGCTCACTGTTGTTCGCCGTCGCACTCGCACTCACGCACCACGTAGCGCTTTTCGCTGACTTTTCGGTTACACCGCTTACAAATCGCTTTTCGCCAGCAATTTCATATAATTTTTAGTTCGAAAGAAAATTACAATTTGCTCGTCTCGATTTAGTAGGACCGCAGGCGGAATGCGCGAAAAAGGCGAAAGCGATGGGAAACTCAACACGCCGAAGTCCCCTCACCAAGTGTGCGGATTTCGTTGGCAAGTCATTATTGTTTTCGCTGCCCCTAGCTGCTAGCACTTCGCTCGCTCTTTTGTTTATTAGGCTAGCGCTACTGCACTGCGCGGACTTTTCACACGGAGAATTTTAATTTTCACGAGTTTCCGCCCAAATATGGACTACCTGATATCGAAATAAACTGCAAGATGAGTCTGCACTATCGATATCGATGACTGTGTGGCAGCCGGGCGGTCACACTGGCGGTGCTAGTGTTGCAAAACGCTGTGGCTAGACGATTTTGGGCTGTTCTCACTAGTTTTTCAAACAGGTTGTTGTAATGTCGGTTACTTTACATACTCTAGATAGGCCGGTTTAATCCAGAAGAAAATACAAAATTGTATATAAAATTAGGTAAGTTTTATGACGATTAGTATAAAATTTGAAGTGTGGAAATCAATCGCAATTCATATTGGACGCATCCAGCTGAAATAGTAAAATCTGGAAATTAGTGTTGCTCAACGTTTTTCAAACTAGTTTTTAAAACACTTAATATAATGACAGTTATTTATGTACTGCTATTAACTTTTTTAACTTTCCCTTAGCAAGTTTTGGCAGGCCTCGCAACCCTACGCATTAGAATCAGCTGACTCCTCGATCGCTCTCTTGATTTTCTGTTGTTATTTAATTGATAAACTTTCTGCGGGGGGCGCCTCTCCAGATAACCCCCACATCTAAATTAATAAATATTGCGCAAGTAAGTCCCGTCCGGCTGTCAATGTCTAAGCGCTCACTTTCATTCGACCGCAGAGCTGTTATATTCAAATCATTTCCTCCAGTTTCACGGATTAGTTAACATATTTTTCTTAAATTTCCAGTGGTTCAACTAACCCAAATCTTTAGGATGGCTTGCCGAGACCAGAATGCCGCCAACTTCTTGAACGAAGGCAAAAAGATTGTGGGCGTAGCACTCAACTACATGTAATTTAGCGCTAACTAGTAAAAATGGTTCTCAATTGGTAATCCCCCGAATCCTTGTCTGCTGCAGGGATGTCGTGAAAGCCAGGAACGTTCCGGTACCCAAGGAGCCGCTCGTCTTCCTCAAACCCACCTCATCATATCTCCAGGAGGGTCAGCCAATATTGGTGAGCGCTGGGATTTATCTCAAGCAATGATAAAACCCCTCTGATCCATTTATCAAAACATCTTTCTGCTTGTATGATAACTAACAACAGTAAAGTAAAATCGTAGACCTTTGATCTCTAATAAAAAGATTACCTTTTGTTTGTGCACAGAAAAAAAGTATAATTTTTAACAAGTTTATAAGAGACTTTAATTTCAATTTGATATGAAATGCTATACAAAATGATACTAAATTTTACAGACGGTTATTATATTTTCTTATCAATGCCCCCATTAACTTTAAATTTAAATTCCTCTCTAGTTGCCCAAAGTCTTCACCAAGGTGGCCTATGAAGTGGAACTGGGCGTGGTGATTGGAAAGACCTGCAAGAACGTCTCCAAGGAAGATGCTTTGAGTTATGTGGCAGGATACTGTTTGGCTTTGGATCTGACGGCTCAATGCAATTTGGTAGGAAAATACAATAGTTTTATTAAAACCAACCGATCATATATGATTTTTTTAGGGGGCAGCCCGAGCGGCCGGTCATCCTTGGACCTTGGGCAAAGGATTTGACACCTCAACGCCCGTCTCCAAGTTTATACCCCTCGATCAAGTCAAGGATCCACACAACCTGCCGCTTTGGCTGACTGTCAACGGGGTCGTTAAGCAAAAGGGCTGCACCGCGGACTTGATATTCAAGGTGCCCGATATTATTTCGTACGTGTCCAAGTACATGACCCTTGAGCCCAACGATCTAATCCTCACCGGAACGCCCGATGGCTCGGATGCTTTCAAGGCTGGCGATGTGATTGAGTGCGGGATGGCGGAGCTAGCCAAATTGACTTTCCAAGTGTGTGCTGAATAAATGGAAAATGAAAATGCTATTCATCTGCAACCGCTTTATATTTGGATATTCACAAATGGTATTATTTCCTGTTGCTTTCGACGTCGTCACAGGCAATCAAATATTTCCGCATGGCTGTACAATCGCTGGTGTTCTTCCATTTGGTGATCGGACAGTTGACGTAAACCTGTTCCATGATGCAGGCCAGCAAGATGGCAGGATGGTAGTTGCATTCACCCTTTGTGTGCATCCATTGGTATTGCTGAGCCCGCTTCAGAGCTGTTACAGTTTATGTTAGTAATACAAGTAATGATATTCATTCTTAACCCACAATATTCCGTGCAGCTTTTGAGGCTCTTCACCATCAATTGGGCCATATTCTGGTCGTTTTTGTAGCGTTGCTGGTAACTCTTTTGTAATGCCTCCACGTTGACGCTTCCATTGGTCAACAAGAAGCCGTTGGTCTTGAAGGAGCACTCCGCAATGCACTATAAGGATAAACAAATCACAAGAAATTACTAATATTTTATAAGATTTTTGATACTTACTGCGTGCAGGGCCACTTTATCCGATTTCAGATTAGTCGACTCAACATTATTTTTAGTGGTTGAGTTATTAGTCAGCAAGGACTTACGACACGCTTTGATAGCATTGTCATTTTTTTGAACATCGCAACATGAGCTAAGCTAAAAATTGTTTAATAAAAATATAACTATGACTCGATTATATTTTAAAATTTCTTACAAATTTCGGTTGCTTCGCTTGGTCACAGCTTGTATAATTAAAGGATTTCGCACAGGTGCTGAAAAGGGCTAAAATTAAAAGCAGATTATGGAGCAGATACATTTTTGTGGCTCGAAATGTATTTTCTAACTGATTTGAAAAACGAATCAGACAAGAGTTATAAAGCCACATATTAATTAAATTCAAATTCAAAGTTAATGTCCCATAAAAAGTATGCCATAATAGATACAAATTATTCAAATTTAAAAAAAAAGCAACTGGCCGACCTATACTGCGATCACACTATTCGTAATCAGATCCCCCTATTCGTATTTTAAGTTTAACTTCAAATATATTTCTAATTTGATTTAAAAATGAATTAATAAGTGCCATTAAATTAAGATCCTGAAGGATATTTGAATATATCTGCTATGGAACTGACAAACAGCTGATTACGAATACCCCAAACGGGTATTTTCCCAAAAGCGCGTTAAGGTCATGCTCGCGCATTTAATAAAAACAAAACAAAATAAATAATTATAAAACGGAGTTCTGGGATCTCTTCAAAGGCTGATCCGATATGGACAAGGACACTGCTTTGTACGAGGGAAACGCGATCTTTCGGAACCAGCCGTCGTACAAGGTCTTCAACAAATCCTTCGAGCACGTGGACGATGCGCTCTACACATTTCTGAATGAGGTGGATCCCGATGTGCTGCGGCAGGAGCTACAGGAAACCGCCGATGTGTTCAAATCCTTCGACCGCAACACGGCCCTGAAGGATCCCCGCACCGAGCAGGTTCCAGAGAGTGCGACTTGCGACAATTCCAGCGACGGCACCGGCTACAGTTTTCCCAATCCCCTGGATCAGCACTCGGAGTTGAATCTTAAGCAGCAGGCCGCCTGTATGCGAGTGCTTCTAGCCTGGCAGCGAAGTGAACCCGTCGATGAGGAGGACTTTGTGGTGTGGCAGGCCACAGAGAAGAAGCGCTGCAACGAGCAACAGCGGGTGCAGAAACACATCCATGACCACGAGTTGGGGCGTAAGGAAATCATCTATGCGCCCATGAAAAGCCTGGTCGCGACTTACAGAAAGTGGTACGAACTGAGTGTAAGGAAGCTGCTAAACTCACATCCCAACGAGTCATATGTGACCTTCTCCGGTCTGCCACAGTTGTCCCAGTGCAAGAGTCTCAATTCCCAGACCGTCAGCATGGAGCAGGTGGAGCTCGAGCGTATTCTGGGACGGGTGAGAGTCTGGCCAGAGGTGGCACTCCAGCAGGAGGCCCTTTCCACCTTACGAGTGCGCTTAGATCGCTACGCGGTTAGGGAAACCAAGGAGCCAGCTAAGCTACTACGGGATGAGGATAAGAACCTGGAGTTGGAAGCTAACAATATCTTCGTGCTGCCCCTGGACTCTCTTCTAATGCTGTTAACGACTGGTTCTTATATTGACCTGCCAACAGAAATGTTTCTCAGCCTTAGAGAATCCCCAAATAGTTCGCACAAATGCATGGAATTCCAGTCTCCATTTCCTGCCCGCAATTGTGGCTGGCATACAAACAGTTTGATCATTAAGCAGGCCTACGGAGCTTACATTTCTCAGCCTGGACAAGCCAAGTGGCTAGATTTTGAACAAAATGGAACAGTCAAGGAAGTACCTGATAAGTCTACCAATGAAATCTATCCTGTCGATCTTCTCATGACCTACAAACCCCATGCAATTGATCAACAATCTTCAGACATAGTGGATTCCAGCACCAACAGCGCTTTGGTCAGTTGGAGTCTTCGATGTAAGAGCGATTGTGATGATCACAAAGATTTTCAAATCTTTACCACTTTACCCATACCAGCGATTAATGATTCCAAGAGCCAGAAGCCACTTGGATGTCACTTTATTAAGCTAGAGAATAAGCCAGACTGTGGCTGCGAAATTATGTCAAAATACGAGTTAATAAGTGCCTGGCTGCAGCTGAAGCTACTGCAGTCGGAGGTGGGTCATTGCACCCGCATCTCGCTGCGAGACTTCAAGCCCATGCTGGAGGAGAAGCTAACGCTGATATCCCTGGAGCAACAGCTGCACGACTACTACAACACCAGCATGCCGCAATTACTATCCAATTTGTACGAGTTCCTCAAGCTACTGGACACGGTGCCGTGTGGGGAATACCTGCTGCGATATTCACCCAAGTACAAGGATAAATTCCTGCTATGCAATGTCATTAAGGAGGCCACGGCCCAGAGCTTCCAGCTGCACCAACTCCTCACGGAAACCATTCCCAGTGACCAGATCTTCCTCACCCAAAGCAGTTACCTTCCCATCTCGCCCACTCTCTGTGGCCGCCTGCACGAGGAACTCCAGCTGCTGCCCTGCGCATTTCCAGCTAAGGCCAATGGTCGGTCTGTCCAACGTCGAAAGGTGGCTTTACCCAAGCCGGAGCCCGTCCGACGAACTCCTGCCAGACGGCAAACATACAGGAAGTGGACGGAATCTGAAACTGCAGCATTTCGCCGTCGTTGTAAGTCCGAGCAAAAGATTCGAGCAAGGGCTCGCAAAAAAGCGGCTGCCAAAGATGAAGAAGTCCAGATGGAGAAGATAATGACGCTGTAAAAACAGCGTTCTCAATGCACATGCTGAGTTCAAATACTTAATACTAAGTTTTCTATTTAGATTTTAGGTATTTACTGTTGAAAAGCCAAAAAGAAATCTTAAAAAAGGCGTAAAGTTTGTTATTAAAATTTATACAAATTATTTATTATATACATATATTTGAAATGCAACTTTGTACTGATGTATCTATAGTGTATTGTTTTAAGGTTTTGAGTCCTGAAGTCCATTATCATCCGATTTAATCAAGCATACACCTGCCTCGTACCACTCCTTAAACAATTGCTCGTCATGAACAACTCGGATGCCTTCGTATTTTATGTTGACTTGGCTGGTTTTCTTCAGGATATCCTGATAGGCGGCAGTCAAAGGCTGTTGTACCGGTTCTTTATAAACATAGTCCTCGCCCTGAAACAGAAGTGTTAAGTGATTTTTCAAAATAGAAATATATAAAGCCCTACCAAGTCATAAGTGCGATCCGAATCCAGATCACCCTTGTAGGCGACGAAGGGAACGTGAACAACGGGCGGGTTATCCTTTTTCCTGCACACCCACGTCTCTGGATGATCGTGCCATTCGGTGGTCAGATTGCAGGGCTTGAAGCCTTCGGGCAGACAAAACTGCCTAGCCACCACAAAAGCTTCGATGCTGGAATTTCGGGAAGCGGATGGCTTAAACACACACACGTCCTTAAAGAAGCGCTTAAGTTGGGTGTACAACCGGCTGGTCCTGTCCGCCCGGTAGATCTTGGACACAAAAGAGCCTCCCTCTTCCAGGATGAAAGTAGATATGCTCAGGGCGGAGAGGAGCAGCTCGCCCTGAACGTAGGCGTCGAAATCGTGCATGCCCGTGGAGTCGGGAGCCCCATCGCTAACAACAATTTGTGCCTTCTCGCCGCCAAAGAACTCGATGATGGCCTCTGCCGTTGACTCCTTGCTGATGTCCGCCCGAAGTTGTGTGACGCCTTCGATCGGTGCCATCCCCTGCAGGTCGACTGCGATGATTTTCACCTTTTCCCGTTCCTCCGGAGGCAATGGCTCGTACATGCGCTTGGCCAGCACCTGGGACCAGCTGCCAGGAGCGGCACACAGATCCACTGCTCGGGTGAGACCTGAAATCAGATTTTTAGAATTGGTTCAGGGAACACGAGGCACACAAACAGAACCGTCTAACAAGTGAAATGTCTCCTCCGCCTGGAGCAGCTTGAAGGCACTGCGCGCACGCCATCCCTGCTCCTTGGCCAGTCGGTAGAAGATGTCCCGCTTGTCCTTCGAAGTCCTGCCCATTTGAAATCTGGTTTCACAAATAACAACAACAATAATAAACAAGTGTTATCAGCTGGACAGGGAAATTGTCTATTCACAGTAGATGAAGTATCGCTCTTGTTGTTTTAGCTCGTTTCCCGCTATATTTTGTGGGCTTTTTAAACCCAATAAATTAAATAATTTTTGAAATATAAATACATTTACAAATATTTAATAGTATACCTCTGCAATGGTTTTTATAAGATAAAAGGAATTTAAACTTAAACTTAGAGCCAAATCCTTAAATTAGCTAGACACCTAGCTTTTATTATTACACAATCTAGAAACAGCTTGCCGTTGTGCCAACTCCAATCGATAGTTGTCAGAGTATCGATATATTTGAGGCAAAATAACAAGTAATTTTGTTGTTGCAACTGCCCAGCCCGCAGATTGAGGAATTCCTGCTATGAAAACGGGAAAACCAGGCATTTCCCAAGTCCCGTTACCGACATAACACCATCCCCGACACCCACTTAAGAAGCGCCAGCACAATGGCCAAGTTGAAGAAGCTGCACATGAGCTCCAATCTCGATGACCTGGAGAAGATGTCCATCATTCCGGATCTGCGTAGCAAGGGCATGAAAATGTAAGTGGACACCGCGATTTAGTGCTGATGCGGGTGTTTTTATTTCTCTGGTTTTTCTTGTTAAAGCCTCCTAAACACCGCCCGCAAACTGTACATGACCGCCGAGGAGTACAGGCTGGACGGGGACGAGGAACTGGCCTACATCACCTACATGAAGTACTTCAACATGCTGACCGCGATTCACAAAAAGTCCGATTACGCCAGCCACAAGTCGACAGTGCGCCAGATATTGGGCGACACCGAGTCGAATCGTCGCATTATGGACACGCTGGAGGTGATTATCAACTCCCTGCGACGGCGTTATGACCAGCAGCGCCAGCCAGTGGAACCAATTGGTTCGGAACTGGTCAGCAATGGACGAGTAGGTCTGGAGGCGGCGGCAACACCGTCCACGGACTACGCCCGCTTGGGACTGATTACCTGCCAGGAGCTGTACCGACGCATGCAGGAGAAATCGGTCCTGGTCATGGACTGTCGTCCCAGCGCCGACTACGAGACCTCCCACCTCACCTACTACTGTGCATTCAATGTGCCCGAGGAGCTGATAACGCTAGGGTGAGTGGTACACCTGTTTACTAGATGGTATATCTACTAACTCCTTGATCCATGTAGCATGTCGGCTGGCAGACTCCAGGCTCGGCTCAGCAGCAGCGGAAAGGCTTCGTGGGCATCGCGGTCCGTTAAGGATTCCGTGGTCCTTATCGACTGGAACACCAAGGATGCTCAACCGGCGGCGAATACAGCCATTTCCACGCTGCTGGATATCCTCAAGAATGTGAATATTGTTGCAGTCAAGTCATAGATTGATAATAACACTCTTTTTTGGCAGTGGGATCCGGATGTGACGTATCGCGCCCCCATCCAGATCGTTGAGGGCGGCTACGAGTACTTCATCATGATGTACCCCACCCATTGCACCAATCCCAGTGTGCAGGCGCCGCAGCAGAACAACAACGACATAGAGACCATCGATGACATTGAGTATCCCTCAATCCACGACATCACCATGAAGGAGGATATCAGTGCGAAGGACTTCAAGCCACGACCGGACATAAATCGAGCCAACAAGCCGGCGGCCACGCGAACCCAAACCATGGGACCCTCTCGGCCTTCTCCACAGGCCAAGCCCATAGCCGAGATCATGCGTGATCAGGCAGAGTTTCTGCAGCGCGCCGAGCAGAACGATGAGCAGCTGGAAAGGGCCTCCAAGATGTGGAAGCGTCAGGCGGCCGAGGGCGATGGCTTCAATGCCACCGAGGATCAAGAATTGCACTTCAGGATTCTGCAGCTGGAGAGCAAGGCCCAGGATTATGTAAGATCCATAAATTACTTCATATTTCTAAAAATAAACTTTTGCCACCCCTACAGATTGTTGAAAATAATCGTCTGCGAGAAGAACTAAGTCGCATACAGGAGCAGCAGAATATCAGCCAGCAGCTATCGCAAAAGGATGTTGAGGCCACGAGGAACATTGAATCCAAGATCCGGGAGCGTCAGCGCTTGGACGAGCAACACGAGCTGGAACGCCAGGAGCGGGAGCGCCTTTTGGCGATCGCCCGCGAGACAAAAAAGCATTACAAGTCACCCCGAACCCAGAGTCCTCTATCGCCCGCCGGAAACTTGGAGGAGTTGCAAGACGTCTCCGACAGCCTGGAATCTCTTCTTCAGCTAAACGAGGATGCACAACTTGCCCCCAACAAGGTGGAGAAGCCCACATTCGATAGGGCTATGAAACCGCAGCCGAGGAGCGTGGAGAGGACCTCGCAACGGGTCCGTGATTTCTCGCCCGTCACGGGTCAGAATGTGGTGAGTGATGGTTTGGGGGTGTTTGACTCACACCGGTCGCCTAATAATAGCCGCCACACGAGCGAAATCAATACCCAATGGGTCACGTTTCATAGACACTCGCCCGGACGTTGGCCGTGCTTTTGGGGGTAGGCAGTCCACACTCTCAGTCGCTCGCCGTCCGCACTCAAAGCATGTTCAAACCAAAGAAACGTACAATAGCCATACTGTTGAGCAAAAACAGCAGCAGACAGGATTCCGCGAATGATTTGTGTGGCGGGCGTGAAGCTCCAGCTGCCAACAGCTCCGCCCACCTACAGCATTTATAGCTCCATCTTCCCGCTGCGACGAGTAACTTATGGGAATTACAATAAATCTTTTAACTGGTACTAATAGCCGTAATTTTGTGCAACTTTTCAGGGTCGCGGATTGACGGGCCTGAAGAACCTGGGCAACACGTGCTACATGAACAGCATCCTGCAATGCCTGAGTAATACGCCTCAGTTGACCGAGTACTGCATTTCGGACAAATACAAGAACAACATCAGCAGGAGCAACAAGACCAATGGTCAGGTGATTGAAGAGGTGGCTGCGCTCATTAAGGAGCTTTGGAACGGACAGTACAAGTGTGTGGCCAGCCGAGATTTAAGGGTGGGTAACTGCCAAAATATATCTTCAATATTTCACTAACGAACACTATATTCATTGCAGTATGTTGTGGGTCAGTACCAGAAGATCTTTCGCGGCGTTGACCAGCAGGACTCGCACGAGTTCCTCACCATCCTGATGGACTGGCTGCACTCGGACCTCCAGACTCTGCATGTGTCCCGTCAGCGAGAGATGATCAGTGCGTCGGAGAAGGCTTGGCTGGAGTTTACCAAGGCCAAGGAGAGCATGATACTGCATTTATTCTATGGACAGATGAAGAGCACCGTCAAGTGTGTGGCCTGTCACAAGGAGTCGGCCACGTACGAGAGTTTCTCGAATCTCAGCCTGGAGCTGCCGCCCAACTCGAATTTGTGCCAGCTCAACCAGTGCATGGACATGTACTTTAGTGGGGAGCGCATACACGGCTGGAACTGTCCAAGTTGTAAGACCAAAAGAGATGCCATCAAGAAACTGGATATATCCAAGCTGCCTCCAGTGTTGGTGGTGCATTTGAAGCGGTTAGTGAAGCGAAATATTGATCTGTACTTGTGTTTAACCAGTTAAATTCTGTTTTAGGTTCTACGCTGATCCCAGCAATTCGGGGGCCTACATAAAGAAGCAAAACTACCTTCGCTTCCCGCTGGAAAACCTGGATATGAATCCCTACATAGCACGGGCGGAATCGCGGGCGGTTACGCCCAAAACCTACCAGCTGTACGCCGTTTCCAATCACTACGGCACCATGGAGGGCGGCCACTATACAGCCTTCTGCAAGAGCGCCAACTACGGGAAGTGGTTCAAGTTCGACGATCAGATCGTCTCGGCTCTGGACTCATCGAACGTCGTCTCCAGCGCGGCCTACATTCTGTTTTACACCTGGCTGCCGCCCATGCAGGTCCCGCTGTAGGCGCATCGCTCGTTCCCTTTCGGGTCTCCACTTTTCGTTTTAATTGTCTGTTTGTTTATCTCTTATTTTTATAGTTTCCAAGGTCTAGTCGCCACGCCCTTTTATCATTTACAAATTACCGCTTAACTGTTGCTATTTAAGAGGATAATCGCTTGTTTGTTGTTGTCTAGGCGCTTAGGCCGGATGGACAGTATTACGCATGGGGGCGTATTTTCTAGGGGTTACGGGCTTCACTAAAACCGAGAACTTCAAGTGCATTACCAGTATAACAAAGAGAAGATCACATATGCGCGCGTGTATGTGGGACTATAGTTTATTGTATTTTGCAATTATATTTTTAAACCAAATAAACGAAATGAAATTTCCGATACTATAGTTAATTCAGCGCTATTTATTTATGCAATTGAACATCAAGCAGATAATCTTAGGATAATTAACAAAGTCTAAATTATCCAAGTTTTGCCCCTTGAATGACCCTTTTATCCCAAAAATAATATAATTTTATAATTGTATTTTAACTGTAAAAAAATGTATTTTTAAAGATACAAATACGTTTTCATCATAAGAAATATTAAATAAATTTATGATCTACCGTTAATTTCCGCGCGCAACAAAAATCCAATTGGATACAAAGTTATCGGCTTACGGTCACACTTTAAACCGCCCCCGCTTTTTTCCACCGCCAGTGTTGCCAGCTGGAGCTCCCAAAAAGTAGCTAAATTTAATATTAAAAGTAGCTGTATTTCATAACAACAATAAATTTATAAATTTATTTTCTATTTTTAAGAAACCTTCTTTGAAGGCATGTTTTGCACCTTTGTGAGAACCAGAAACAAATAATAATAGCCACTAAAAATAGCCAAAACTGGACACTGGCTTATAGTCAGCTAATCCGACAACACTGACCACGTATTTGATTTGATTATTTGATAGCCAACGCCAATCACGGCCACCTGCAGCCGCTTGCGGAGAGTGCCAACTGTTAAGACGTGCATAAAGTCCAACCCAACCGAACGGTAAATCAGAAGCTCCCCAAAACCGCCATCCGCCCGCCATAAATATGCATTTGCCGGAACGCAGCCGCTTTATAATTTACGCGGTGGGCATCTTCGTCTGCTACTTCCTGTACGGCATTGTCCAGGAGAAGTTGACCCGCGGTCGCTATGGCGAAGAGGTCCAGACGGATGGATCCGTGGGCGAACGCTTCACCTACGCGTTGGCCTTGGTTTGGGTGCAGTGCCTCTGCAACTATGTGTTTGCCAAAGGTAAGGGATAGCTGGCGTTCCCGGTGAATCTCGACTGATCCTTGATCTTCTAGTGCTCCTGACCATTAAGCCGCAGAAGGAGGACACCACCAATGCGGGCTCCTACGTGGCCTGTTCGCTGACGTATCTGCTGGCCATGGTTTCCACCAATATGGCCATGCGATGGGTTCCCTATCCTACTGCCGTTGTGGGCAAGTCCGCCAAGCCCATTCCCGTCATGATCCTGGGTGTCCTGATTGGTCGCAAATCCTACAGCTGGACGCGGTATGCCTGCGTGCTGACCATTGTCCTGGGCGTCATCCTGTTTATGTACAAGGAGGGCAAGGTGTCTAATTTGCCGGCTGAGACGACGCTTCTCGGCGAGGTGCTGCTATTCCTCAGCCTCTCAATGGACGGATTGACTGGTGCTGTCCAGGAACGCATCCGAGCGGCAAGTGCGCCCTCGGGTCAGCAGATGATGAGAGCCATGAACTTTTGGAGCACACTGATGCTGGGCGTTGCCATGGTTTTCACAGGTGAGTGGTTGCTAGACTGCTTTTCCTTAAAGAAGTCCATATATATATTGGGTGCCTACTTTTAGGTGAGGCAAAGGAGTTCCTGTACTTCACCATCCGCCATCCCGAGGCCTGGACCCATTTGTCCCTGATTGCTGTGTGCGGTGTCCTCGGTCAGTTCTTCATCTTCCTGATGGTGGCCAACTTTGGACCGCTGGCATGCTCCGTGGTGACCACAACCCGAAAGTTCTTCACCGTCCTGTGCTCTGTGTTGCTGTTTGGAAACGTTCTGATTGCCCGGCAGTGGCTGGGAGCTGTCCTCGTGTTCGCCGCCCTCTTCGTGGACATGGTCTATGGCAAGAAGGCACCTGCCGCGCCAGCAAAGAAGCCACCCGTCGAGGGTAAACTGATATCTTAGAATTTACTAGATGATTGCGTAGTCTAATGTACATACACACATTTAGAGAAGACAATGCTTTCGCCAAAAGCGGCTGCTGCGCCAACGTTTCCCAATTTCCTGAAACCGCTAATCGTACAAAGGATTTTAGCTATAGCGAACACAGCATTAGATTCTTGATCTGCAAACCATAAACAGTCGATTTAAGTAACTAAATTATTAATATCCATTAGAAAAGGAACAAATATTGTGCAAAAGTTTACTTCGGACCGCAGGGTCCCTAAAACATACAGGATCATTCAATCAATGCTACAATTTACAATTAAAATGTGCTCTTTTATTAATTTTTGTATTACTTATTTTTTACAAAAGAGTTTAAATAATTTGTATATTAAATATTTGGCGCCTATTTAAGAGATGCCACCTAGTTAATTTTAGGTACGCGGTATTAGTATCGATAGTCCTACCAAAATTGGTTGGAAACATCGATAGAACCGCATTTCGGACTCTGGCAACTCTAGTTTATCGCCTGTAGCCGTTGCAGATACGCTCGACAATTTTCGGAATGTTTTCAAAATGTATAAATCAAGTATGCGCCATGGTTATTATACAATAAAATAAACCTAGCGAAAACGGGGTGAGAAATAAAACTAAACTACGCGTGTTACAGTGGCAAATGTAGAACCCCAGACGCGCAATTAACCGGATATTGCAAAAAGGATATCCCCAGTAGTCGCGGGAAAAGGCAAATAAAAATCGCTACAAAAGGCAATTAAATTACAAAAATTGTGCGCTTTTTGAGTGAAACGAGTACTCTGTGATGTGTGATTAAAAAGAATACTGAATTGCTGCTCGTTTGCATAAATCAAATAAAATATTTTCTTATTGGATGAGTCGCATTCGGGCTGCTGTTGTTGTTGCTGCTGCCAGCTGTTTGCCTGTGTATTTGTTTTTGCCCTGGTGACGTCCGTGTGTGCGCGCGTGTGTGTGTGTGTGAGTGTCTTTTAGTGCTTTGGCTTAATTTTAGCAACTAAATTCGATCGAAAGTGAGTGGGGTCGAGCGACGCGAATAAAAACAAAGAGAGAGGCGACAAAGTAAGTGAAATGTACATATATTTGAGATAATTGCAAAATATAGGCGTTGTAAAAACCAAATCCGCTCATATGTTAAAGAGAGTGAGACAGCAGAACATACACACCCCCAATCGCGTTCTCTCTCTCTCCCACATTGGGGGTGGTTATATGTACCGTTAGCATTTCGCCGGTAACTCATCTCCTTCTTCTTCTTCTTCGAAATAGCGGTAGAAATAGAAGCCGGCAAAATGCATTATGTAAAATACATTTAACTTTCGCCCTAATTTAATGTCAAACCCCCTTATCAGCGTGGCGTCAGACGGAATAATTGTGGAAAGTGATTTATGCTTGCGATTCGCCGTCCCGCTCTTTGGCAGATAGTAAAATGAAGAGCCCCTTATCGCCGCACAAGTTCAACAATAAAATAATGACTGTCGGGCAAAACAAAGAAAAGAGCACATGCATAAATAATACAAAAAAAAAACACACAAATACGCAATTCAGATGCGACTTTCACACTGATAACGTCACAGAAAGAGATGGGGAGTGGGTGTGCGAGCGAGAGGCTTAAATTTAATACTCGCCAATCAGTAAATTTTGGTTTTTGACATGATGATAATCTAGATTTTGAACATCACGTGCTTCGTGGTCATTAGTATACTTTTGGAATTTTAAATAATTTATTAGTATTTATTTCCTTATCATTTAATACTATGTATTTCTTAGTCAAGTGGAACACCTTATCATTTATTATTGTTGTCTCTTGGTTTCTATTTCAATGAACTACTTTTATAATCTGAGAAGAACTAGCATTCAAAAGACTTCTTTTTTGTAGGATTCATGGGTATTATTCTCTTTTTTAAAAAATAAAAGTTCTTAAAAATATCCAACTAAGGAATCACGAAACCCTGCCCCCAAAACTTTTAGAGAATGAAATCCAATGTCCTTCGACATTCATTCAGAACTTTTTACCAACCTGACCCCATACGAATCCAATCACTCTTACTTTCGCCCCTCAGTCGTCACGGCTCACCTGAGGCCAATAAACGCTTCTGACATTTTATAAATAAAAGCAAAAGCAAATTTAGCGGGCAATAAAAAAAGATTCTAAGAGAATCGAGCTTTTCGGCCACCATTTATAAACACCCTTCCCTTTCTGCATTTCATAATTCATTTGTCAAGTTCGTGTGTGCCCAACTGTCTGCCCGACCCACCGCCCACTGCCCATGATGTCATCCTTTGTGGGCCTTCAAGTCACATGTTTGGATTTGGATGTGCGCCCAGAAGAAAAGCAAAATAACAAAAATAGAGGAAATTTCCTTTGTACTCGGAAAAAGTTTAGCCATTTCTTTTCTTCAGACGCAAATCGCGTAAAATTCTTCGCCAAGCGAAACGTGAAAATTGTTGGGATATGGTGCTGTTGAAAATAATGATAGATGGCCGATCTTAGTATAGGTGTTTATGCACAGAACAAAAAAATGTAATCTTCACCTTTGATATAACTAAATAAATTAATTCGATTTAATACGTTATGAACTCGTGACAAATATATTTGACACATTTAATGCTGATTTTCGGAGCTCGAAGATCAAGCTGTCTCAGATAAAGAGACTTTTGTACAAGTTCAATCCACATTCTGATAATATTTTCGCAGTGTATGGTATATTGCCAATACAAAATATTAAAGTATATCAAGTCTGCTCTTTGTCGATAATGTTTATAATTTCATTGACAGTGTAATAAAGTTTTGTTTACTGTTTGTTTTTAATTTTCACGCTCGTTGAGTTTCAAATAAATTTTATTTTGGCATATGGTTGATCGGAGAACAAAGAACCTCTCTATTGACTGGGGCAAAGTGCAAATAAAAATAATAATAAATAACTAATAATTATAAAAACTCATTAGGTGCCAACATAATAATCTTTTGACTGACAGTTGGTGTTTATTGGTTGAAAATCTTTTTTTTTTAACTTCAAAGAAGAATATTTATTGAAACTTAAAATATATATTTAGAATTCTGCCTTTACCATCATTAGCTAATTTAAAAAGGTATTTAAGGCCTAAAGAATGAATATCGAGATATGAAGATAATTTTGTATAGACTATTAAGAATGGTATTCGAACTAATCAGCTTATAAGTTGCTAACAACTGGAAATAAATATACGATAACATCTTGAAAATTGTCAAGAGACTTTTGAGTTGTCAATTGATTGTGTACTGTTAATGACCATTCATTAAGTCATCCATTACTTTTTTATATATTATATTTATTACGGGTTTCTGTTCTTGGATGATGAATCGCATTCTAATGCACTTCCATGAAAGAAGAACTGTGAACCCTATTTCATCACATAGCACAATTTGCAGATGACTCACTCGGTGATCCCATTGGGCTTTTGTTTTTCTCGCATCCTTCTGATTCTAAATCCTCCGCCCACAATATTCCATCTGCTTTCAATTAGCAGTCATGCACCACATCTTCCTACCCCCATCTATTTTTGGGGGGAGGGATGCGCTCACGTGTTTGCCAACAGCTGATTCCATCTCTGGTGGCGTATACGCAATTTCTCGTTCGTTCTATGGGTTGAAGGTAAGCCGAAAGTCGCTGCAGCTCTCTGTTTCTCTTATGTTCCTGTTTCTCTCGATATATGTATGAATACATCCATTAACATACATACATACATACATTATTTTATTCGTTTTTATATTAATTTCAGAGCTTAAATATTTTTTTTATTATAAAACTCACTATTTTTATTAACATGTTTTATTTTATTATATTTATTAAAATGTAGAAAAAAAACAAATAACTTAGAACTAATGTGGAAAAAGAGTATCTAATGGTCGATTCATTTTTTGTGTTTTTTTATCTGCAATTTTATGAATTAAATATATTGCAGCTCTCTCTCTCCCGCTCTCTTTCGCTCTTTGAGACCATTTATTGCATCGTTGCTTTTGCCTTTTCAAAAAGTAAATGAACCCATGCAGTTCTCTCTTGAGTTTGAGTTTTCGTCGTCTCTCCCCCGCTCTCTCACTGCATTTTGGCCACTCGTTTTTGGCTCTTTCTCACTTTGGCTTCGGTTTGGGTTTCGGTTTATTTTGGTGCTGCATTCATTTTGGCCGCATTTCGTTTTCGCTTTCGGGCCCTGTTTGTTGTTGTTTTGCCAATTTCGTTTTTGGCAGTTGCATAAAATAAAAGGAACGCGAAATAAATTCCGCAGCAGCTTGTTCGCTCTCCGGCCGCTCTCTTTGTTTTTATTTATCCAAGTGCTCAGTCGAAAAGTGTTTGCTGTGCGTTCTAAATGCTATTTTTTTTTTATTATCGTACTTTTAGTGTTTCGGTGTTAATTTGTCGGGCGTTAAAAGTGCCGCAAAAAATCAATAAAATATTATAAAACATTTCGGAGCACGCAGAGCCCCGTGGATATGTCAATATCCCACTGACCATCTGTATATGTGGCGTATGAGCGATATATATAGTATTCGCATGTTTGGTTGTGCGTGTTATGCAAACATTTTTCGGCAAAGCGGCTGAAAATCAAGTGCAAATAATCCAACATAAATAAAATTCGCAAAAATACAAATATTTCAAAAAGCTAATCATAACTATTAAAGCGTTATGGCTCTACATCAAGTGAAAGTTTTCCCAATTAACCATTTCTAACCAATAACATTAAAGCTGTTCAATTGCCCAAGCAATTGAGATAAAATATAATTAGGTAAATAAACTGCCTCAATCGACTTAATATCAAGTCTTTGTCTATCGCTTTGTTTACGTAAATAAGAAGAAAAGTCAGGGGAAAAGTGCCAAAGAATCGGAAAATCAAAATGCCATGACAGTAAATTGGGAATAAACTAATCTAAATTCTTTAATTCAATTTAATAACAAAACAAAGTTATCTTAAAATATAATTAATGTTTAATTTTATTAAAAATGTTACAGGAATCAAGGGCAATCGTATTTTTACATTTAAATAAAGCTCATGTTTTCGTTCATTATGCATCATAAAAATCATGAACTCTTTTCTATAACTTTAAATATCTTTGTCGGCAATATAAAATTCCTTTTGATAGCCAGAAATTAGTCACATAAATGGTCGTTCATGCAAGTAAACAAATTTCTAGCGAAAATCGTCACAGTTTCAATTAAGGAAGCAAAAACAAAGACACAAGAAATATTAAGTGCTTGGCCAGCGTTTTTATTTGCGAGAAGGCAATCAACCAAAAATATCACCCATACGCCGCGTTGTCGCGTGGCGCGCAGTCAGCTGTTCAATCCACCCCTCTTTATACATACATTCATATATGTTTGTATGTACATATTCTTGCAGTTGAATGACTTGGATGGCACACTTTTAACGAATTCTTTGCTGCAATTTTCGATATTTTCAATTATGAATTACACGGAGAGGAAGAGAGAGAGAGAGAGGGAGAGAGCATGGCCAGTTTGTATATTATGTAGTCTGCTTAGAGGCGCCAAGAAAGCTAAAATAAACTCGCGTGCAATGAGCTCGTAAAGCCAATTTTTTGACTGCCTCTGACCACTGCACAGTGGAATAAGAGTGCATTTAATCCCAAACTTAACCAGTAATTAAAAGATTACCTTTCGAATGTCTTATAAATATTCCGCAGTTAATACCAATTAGAAAAACACGGCGTAAAATTAATAAATTATAGTTGAGAATGAAATAATGAATTAACATGAGCTATTTTTAAAGGAATCAGGTTAAAAACATCTAGTTTATATCGATCGTTTATGGTTTTCTAAGCCCTTTTAAGTATGCAATATAGAGTGTTACAGGATGGTTTTTATATATTTTTTAAACATGTTTTTTTTTTATATAATTTTTTGAAATAAAATGACATTTTGTCACAGTGTTCGCTATATTGATTTCGACTAACACCCTGCTCTCACACTCCTTTGCAGTTATTGCTGAAGCGGACGAGGAAGCATCAGGCACAGGATGCAGAGCAGTGCTGGCGGGGCGGCAGGGGGTGGAAACTACGAGGACGTGGCCGCTGCCCGTCGGGGCCGCTTCCGCGTCACCTCCTCCACGCCACAGGGTCCGCCAGAAACTACTCTTGGCCGCTTCCGCCTTATGCCCACATGTAAGTTGCTAAAATCTTTAATGATACCTAGTGATCTAAGTTCTTCAAGGTTCTAAAGGATCCAAACGATTTAAAAACCCAAAATGCTTTATATATATATTTTATTATGTTGATTTTAGTATCATTTTAATTTAAAACATTTCCTTTGAATTTTAACTTAAGATCTTGTTTGACTAGTATTAGGTTCTTAAAGCCATTTACAGAAAAGGTTTCTTGCCATATTTTTCTTTAATTTTTAAGAATACATAACAATATAATAATAATTCTTTTTCCATCTAGTTAGGCGCTTTTCCTTAAAAATGTAATTATTGTGATGGTATTTTGCTAATACTTAATTTGAAATTAATTTATATATTTTCTAGTTCCTTTGAAATTGTATTTTATAAAGTTTAAGCAATTAAGTCTAATTATAATAATTAACATTACTAATTATACAAATTTAAAGTCTTTTATACGTATATTCAGTATAAAAGACTTTAAATTTGTATAATTAGTAAAGTTAATTGGTATCATTTGTTCGGATGTTCGATTTAAAATGACTGGTGCTAATAAGCATACTTATTCTTTTACTATTGCAGCCAATTATGGCGCCATTTCGCCCATCCTCCAACGGGGTCGATTCGCCGTGATTCCCGAAGAGCCCCAAGCGGGCTCCCCGGCATTGGGAACTCCTCCACCGGGCAGCCGAACAGCACGTTCTCCATCGCCTGAGTGGGATTTCGACATCGAGCAGGTGAGTTTCGAAGAAAATACATTTAAGTGATATTTAATAAACTTGGCAGACTTTCCCCTAATAAAAATGGCCAAATTAAGGTATTCAAATATCATTATTTCGAGAGTACTTACATTATATTTGCTGCGACCTTGTTAGGAAATTCGGATGGCTCAAAGTGGAGTTTGTGGGTGGTGGGAAATTCAGAGACTCCGATTTTGCCTACTTAGCTTTTCCTGGTGGCGTCATTGTGTTCTCTCCTGGCCAATGCAATGCGCCATTTTTATTGATTTTCTTGGCTCAGCTGAAGTTGCTAAAGAGTTTTATGGTGGGCATAAATTCTACTTTTAGCTTGAAAATTGGAATATATTTCCCTTGACAAAAAATCAGAGTTTATGTTCTATATGTAAATTAAAAATGGTCATTATAGGATCGGATAAAGACTTTAATTAAAAGTATTAAGTTTTGTTTTGTATTTAAAATACATGTTATGTGATTGTCCTCAGTGTTATATTATAAAAATTAAATAATATTATTAAAAGCTGATCAAATTTAAACGCAACCGGTTTTGGCGCCCAACTTGTAATGGCGTTTGAAAAAAGCTGTTTGCTTTAAACCCCAGCTCTTATCTGGCAACGCTGCCGAGTGATTTAAATAAATACAATTTCCAAGCGCCCTTGTTATTTAAATAAGTAAATAAAAAACTTTTTTTATTTATAAAAAAAAATAAACTTTAAATAAAGATTTATTGAAGTCAATAGAAAAATCGTTTTACAAAAAAGTCTTTTTTATATTTTCACAATAGACGCTTATGTAACAATTTGGCACTTAAATAACATACATACATGATATAAATAAATAAAATTTAAAAATTAACGGTTTCAACGGCAATCATTAGCGGGGTTAGCAACCACACCTGCGCTGCCACCTTTTTCAAAACGTTTAAAATACTCCAGCCAAAAGGCACTAACGCGTGGTTTCAAAAATACTAAAACAACGTTGCAGCTGCGGTCACTCTGTCTCCAACCAGAATCAAATTTATTGTTTTTTTGGTTTTGTTGTTGCCGTGTCTTCGTTTTTCGCTCAACTATTTTTCGCCTGTGGAAAAAAGTCGCGCGATCAGTGCTTGGAATTTCCGTCAGCCGTTTTTAAATCAGTGTACAAAACAAATTGCCGATAATCAGGATAGCAGATCGCACAAGTGGGTGCTCAACAATAATATTACTTCTGTGATAAGCTGCGTGTACACAGCTTTTAATTGTGCGCGAATGGATTGCAATTGCAGCGACAGCAGCAACAAAAAAAAACCCACGATAAAACAATCGATCTTTGTTCTTGCGAGTGCGCAAATTAATTGAGAAACTTCCTTGTTTTATAAAACAGAAAAAAACGAATGATTTTCTTGTACTTATAAAAAATCAATAATCTGCGATCAGCTGTTACGCACACAAACAAACACATGGCTTTGCCTGCTGGAAAGAGCAGCAAAAACGTTTGGAAATTTTCCACGGACAAATTTATTTTATTTGCCCCGATTTTTTCTCCTCTTCTTTTTTTTCTTGTAATAATGGAATTGATTAATAATAAAAAAAATGGTCAAACGATTGAACAGAGAACTTCCAATTTCCATTGGAAAGTGGAGTCCAAAGTGGAAGCGCGCGCCTGGAAATTAATTTTTTTGTTCTCTCTAATATTTTTATTTTGCTGACACTTTTTTTTTGGTTTTATTAAACATTGATTTGGTTTTTTTGTTGCTGCTGCTGTTTTCGTGTTTGTGATTTATTTGGTGTTGAACAAAATGGCTGATAATTAGTCGAGTGAAATGAGTGTAATCTAATCTGAAAAGTCAACACCTCCACCCTCCAAAGTGTTTGGACATCCAGCGAAAATAGTAGTTATTATAATTTCGCTCTAATCTCGAAAAAATATATAATACGCCAACACAACAACCAGCTAATTCGTTACGTTTCTTCTTATTTACAATCATTTTTAGCGCAGCTAAATGCCTAATCGCAAAATTGTTTACAAAAGTCTTGTTTTTTAACCCGTTCAAGTGAACGTGAATGTGGATGTACAAGTGAATGTGTATGTGTGTGTGTGCGTCTCTGTCCGTGAGCGTGTAAAATTAATTTTTTAACCAGAGAATCAACAATTGCGAATTCTGCAAATCGAATCAAAAATACATCGAGTTACTGTTCAATAAACACACAAAAGGTGCGTGCCAATTTCATGTTCTATATTTTTGTGAAAACTTTATTTATTTCTGTGCCTTAATATTTCTTTTGTGTTGATATGAGCTCGTGACGCTTTGATTTTTCCCTTCGCTTTGTATCTGTGACTAAGTTGAGTGGGTGGGAAATTCCCCCGTTTGGGACACTTTGGGAAAATTCCCAAAAATGGGGACACGCTTGTCTTGATTTTTTGATCTTTTGGGGAATGTGGATTATGGATTTACTATTTAACATTTTTGTTGTTTTTATTTTAAAAATAATTGAAAAACAACCTTTTTTTTGTAATATTTTAGATATAATGACGATAAATATAAACTAAAAATGACTTTAAGGCTTTACTTGAATTATTTTTATGATTTTTATTATCAGATATATCACGATTTACTCATTATAAGGGGGTTTTCAGTTAAAAATAATAGTTATGATATTTTATGAATTATTAAATATAAGCTTCTAAAACAGAAATTCTTTACCCCAGTCTCAAGTTGAACAATACCATTTCTTAAATATACGTTCAGAAATTCCCAGAAATTCAAAGAGATCACCCACTAAAGTTAGGCGGCAGCCCGATTCCGAACTTTGATCTGTTGATATACCCCAACTAGAAAACCCAGATAGTCGCACTCTATGGTAATATTTAATGTTCGCATTCACAGTTTGCCCGATCGGCACGAGTTGTGTGCCAATTACCGTTAAACAAAAAATTGCACAGCCAATATACACAAAACTTTATTCGATATTCGTGTACGAATGGACGGATATCTGTGTATATTTATTCCTAATCACATGCACACGATACTATGGATCAGCAGTTCGGCCAGTGATCGGCGATCGTCGAGAGTTCCGTGGGATTGGGATTCGGTGTGTTTTCGTTTCTCTTCCCTTCCAAGTGGCTGCACTGAAACCGAAACTGTTTGTTTATCTTAGCAATTAGTTACCCATAAATTGTGATCGAACGAATCCGAGGAATAAAGCATAAATAATTGAAACCGCTGGCATTAGAATACCGAAATACTGGACGAGCCATTAATTACTGAATATTTAAGTTCAGTATTCAGTATTATTGTTTATGTTCCGGAAATATTTGTTTTGTAATTGACTTTCCGGCCCTCAACGGCCTTTTTTCAATTACGCCAGTTTTTCCAAACCCCCAGTTTTCTCGTCGCATTTATTATTTGTTTGTTTGCCCGAGTTGAATGAACCTCTTTCAATATCTTTCAGCAAGAGAACACAAAGCCCCGACTTTGCTTGGCTTGAAAATCAATATTTTTGTTTAAATATTATTGTAGGTATACGACACAGAGACAGAAAAATATTTACCAGATGTGCTCATGTTGCAAATTGCATTGGTTTTGGGGGTTGGGGATTGGGGAACAAATGAGATTCAGGGCTTGTACGGCAAAATTGGTATTACGTACTGAAAGGGAATTTAAAGAAATAGAAATGCTATCGATTGTTGTAAAATTAGTAAAAACAAAAAGATTTATTTTTGAGCTTATTATAGAAATTTTAAAAATACGCGAATTCTTCAGCCCACAAAAAAACTTTATTTCCTCTATATTTTTATTCTTTAAATAAATTTTAAGCATGTTTGTCTTTCAATTTTAAATGCAAATATTGAAATACAAATTGATCTAATCAAAAGAACAATATATTTAAGAAAAAGATGTTTAGACCGACAAGGTGACCTGACTCCAAACCGTTTTGTTTAGAACTTCGAAGGCCTGCATCTGTTCGTTCAGCTGGGCGAGTTGACTAAAGATCATATCGAACTTGCTCTCAAAATGCTGAACCACCGATTTGAGTTCCTGCCGCAGTTTGTCCACTTCGCTGGGCTCCGAATCGCCTGGCTTTGGCGAGGCTTCCACGCTGGCCGAGATTTCCGAGGAGGAGCTGGAGTCCAGGGACTCTTTCTCGGACAGGCGATACATGCAGGCGATGCCATGGAAATACTCCCCGGCGAAATTCGGATCGTAGTCATCCACGGTATAGGTGATTCCATTGGCTCGGATGAGTACATCCATTACGAGTCGCAGATTGAAGCAGTTCCAATTGTTGGCGTGGATATAGAAGTGAGTTAATTGCGTGAGTGTGGAAAAAGATGAGGGATCGATTTCCGTTAGATTGTTGCCGGAAATATCGAGTTTTTGCAGATTTTGCATTCCCTGCAGAGCGTCCAGTGGCAAATCCACTTGTCCCGTGTTTCGCAGGACCAACATTTCCAAATGCGGCGTTTGCCAACCTTGGGGCAACTGACCCAGATTCGGATTATCGGCCACATCCAAGTGCCGCAGCTTGGGAACCCGGCTCAGAGATGCCAACTGAACCAGCGAATTGTTGCGCAGCACCAAATGCTCCAGGGCCTCGGAGGCGGGAAAGTACAGCTCCCGCACGCGATTATCGCTCAGATCGACATTCGTCACCGAGCCGTACAAGTTGACACGGTCCAGCGAACAATTGCGAACGGTCAGATTGGTGGCATTAATATTCAGCAGCAGCACTGTTAGCTGTGGGTTATGCGATAGATCTACATACTGCATCTGGTGATCCCGTCCCTTCGAGCGAAAGGCGTACTCGCCCACCTCCCGCAGTCGATTGTTTTGCATGGCCACCGATAGGAGTCCCGGATTTTGGGCAAAAAGATCGCTCTCTATGGTGGTCAGTTGGTTTTCGGCCAGGCCCACATGCCGGAGACTTTTCAGTTCCGAAAATATATCCCTGGGCAGATCCTCCAGTTGATTTCCGGTCAGATCGAGATACTGCAACTTCTTTAGATTCTCGAAAGCACCCGCATTTATTCTCCTCAGTTTATTGCGATTCAGGAAGAGGAACTCCAGATTGCCTGCCCCTCGAAAGGTTCTCATGGGCAGCATCTCTATCGCATTGTCGCTTAGCAGGAGGATCACCAACTTATCAGCACCGATGGAGAAGTTCTCCCAGTAAACGAATCGGATGCCACAGCTTCGCATATCCAATTCACTCACCTCCAGCGTGTAGAAAAGTCGCAGGGGAAAGTTGGTAAAGGTGCAGTTCTCAAAGATCAGAGATCTGGAGGGCTCTTCATCGCCCACCTCGTAGGTGGTGCCATCCTCGGCGATTCTCACCTCCGTTGGCAGATCAAACGTGGCCTTTTCGTCCTCACTTTCGAAGTTGAAGCCCCTACAGCTGGTCACCTTGCCCTCCGTTTGGCAATGACCCTCTAGACTGGAAACCAGCACGATTCTCGATGGGCTCTCCTCATCGGCATGGTCATCCGCATCCGCATCCTCATCGGCGACCGCCAACGAGATCAGCAAACAGATCCAGAATCCAAACAGCAAACAATTCCGGACGTACATTTGGCGTGCTCCACGATTCACGTTCGACCTGAAACTGATTCCAAACGATGACCGCCAAACGCCTCGATAGATAAGCCCCTCCTATATAATGCTCAAATAATGATCATCAGTTCTATATAATTTACATTCTATTCATGGTGTTTTGATTTTGCAAAAAAAAAATATGGTATATGTATGTATATTAAGTACAGTTCGTTACGAAACTTTAGGTTTTAACCCTTAAAAATCAGTTAAAATGGTAAATAAAATTAGTAACTAAAGAAATAATACTATTTTTAATATTATGAAAGTTTACCTGCGATAGGGAATTTTTTGTATGCCCTCAAAAAAATAAAACTTTTGATTCACAACCACAATCATCTTAAGAAATCTATTTGATTGTTAAACTGATCATTATTTTAAATACCAGATGTTATTCGAATTATTTTTTGAAAAGCCAATTAATTTTAATGAATTTATATTCCTCAACTTATAAGAGAATAATGAAATTGAAAATGATGTCCGAAACTGTCTGTGGAAGCTGAAAAATCGGTCTTATTCAGTTGTCATCATTATTTTGACACATGTTTGTGGTTTCCCATTTATTATTCATTATTTCTCGCCGCTCTGTGAAGTTCCCGCTCCGTTGGCTCCATTCAGTGATCTACTAAATTCGAAACAAAACACATTGCACAATATCTACCCATGTTCTCTTATCGTGAAGTGTTTACTTGGCGATTTGCTGGACAAAAGGTGGAAATCTCTTGGCTGCTGATAATGGACAAAAGGCCAGACACTTGGCCATAGAAAAACACCTTTATGTAAGGGTATATTCGGGGTGGCCCGATGGCTTTTCCCATCGAAATGGAAATGTTTCTTAAAATACATTTATTATTACACATCAGCCATTTACAATTTTTGTGGATCGTAAAAGTCTTTTGTATTGCCATGGACTATATTTTTGCTTTAATATACTGTTTTGCTGATTGCTGGCAGCGCATGACTCATTATTTATCAAATGAAAAATGTTTGCCTGGCTTGGAGGGCATTTGGGGTTCGGTTCGATAAGGGAACTATGGCACTTCCGTTAACTGTTTCATGCCTCGTTTTATTTTTAAAAAGCCATTTGGCAGGGGTTCAACGATGATTAGCAAGAATGTATGCCTGCCTTTTACACGAAAACACTCATAAATAAAACCAAATGTTAACCTAGAACTTTCGCCTGCAAATCGGTGACATGTCAGTGGAAAAATATACAATTTTTAACCAATATATTATCATCGAACAGGCTGGAGAACACGTTCAACCTGCTTTCAGTCGCTCAATTTGTTATTTACAGCTTAGCGAGTGAAAACAAAAAGATTATGACGAACCGCAATGACAAGTAAAGCTTTATTAATTTGTATGCAAACAAATTTATTTGCTTGTTGAAATTTATGAAAATTTGTTTTCCATTCCGCTTGGTTTGTGTGGGATTTCCCTGGGCTTAGGTAAGGTGATTTTACCACTTAAATATATATGCCACAATTGATCTGCCTATTTGCATTGGGGCTAATTATGGTTTGTAAATGGTTCTTAAATTATTCGATACAAGAATGTTCGTTTTTTTTCAGGGCATTTGCCATATCTATTGTTGTTGTATCTCAATTGAAACGGCATGACTTCGTTTAGCGATAAATTTTGTCATCTGTTCGCCCCCTTTGTTCAATTCAATTTGCCGCAATTACTTTGCATACGAGAGTCTCGAGAAAAAGAGTGAGTGAGAATTACCATCGTTTTTTGCTGTGCCTCCAACAGACTTTGTCCCCGCCGTCTGTACTTTATTCAAATCAAATTTCCCCCAATAGTTTAGCTGGGTAAACAAATGCGATATACGACTGCCTATATAAATGAACATATAGCGGGCAATCGGTCACGCCGCAAATACACGTAAAAATGTGGGTGATTCTATATGGCGCCTTCGGTTTATGGCACTTGATTTATTTCATTAGGTTTATTGGTCATTCGGACGCTAAATGTTTAAGATATTCAAAGGTTGTTTTACCGGGTCTATTTAACTGCACTGATGACGAAATCGGGGTAATGGGTAGGGGATGATATAACCGACGCAAAATAAGTTAGTTGTCATTAAAACAGGGCACTTTATAACCAAGTGCTTCTGAAAATTTGTTCAAGGCGGAAACGCTTTCAAAAGTTATAGAATAATATATATATAATATTTAATATTCATATTTGCTATTCAAAACGAAGAAAATCAAGTTTGCAATCGCTGGATGAAACGTAATCTGATTTTATGATCTAATTTATAACTTAATTTAATTGTATATCAAATGCGGGCTAATATAATACCTAATATAATACCTTCAAGATAAAGAATAAAACCAAAATATAGCTTGCAAACATGAGATAGTTGAAGATGACACATATAATTAGAGTAAATACAATGGAAAACATTTATTTTTTAAGGAAAAGGCAAAAAATCTAGACAGTCGTTCATAAAAAAGATGACAATCAAAAGTAACTACTTGTAGGCAGTTCTCTTGGTTATCAGATACCGGCACAGACCCAATGTAGCCCGACTTGGCATACTTTTGGAATGGAATGGAACCACTAACAAACAGTCTGATATCAGCTGACACAACTGGTGCCCATAGACCATACCCCATAGACCATAAACCATATAGCTATATAGCAGGGCGATCCGCTCAGAGAGTCGTTCTGAAGTGGAGAATCGAGAGAACGTGCTTATCGCTCGGTTATTATGCCAAATGTCTGAAATTATTTCCCAACCGAGCGTAGGAAAAACAAGAAAGGAAGCTAGCTTCGGCCAACCGAAGCTTATATACCCTTGCAGATCATTCCTATTCATTTACAGAAACATTAATTTAAATGAACTTTTGTATATGTTACAACAATCCAAATTTTAGCTGCTTTCGTATTACTTTGCCATTAATTTTTTATCCTTCCCGTGGCAGCTATATAATATAGCCGTCCGATTTTTGTTAAATTTTATTCGAAATTTTGAAATGTTAAAGAAAAGCCATATCCCAGAGAAGAAAAGAATGTAATAGAAATCAACAAAGATATAATTTTTTTCTATTAATTACCATTTAATTTTCCGACCGTTCCTATGGCAGCTATATGATATAGTCATCCAATTTTTAAAAAATTTTATTCGAAATTCAGAAATATTTAAAAAATAGTATTCCCAAAAGTAGAAGGTAATACTTCAAAAAACACCAAAGCTAGAATTTTTTTTACGTTTTTTACGTTTTTTTTTCGATCCTTCATATGGGAGCTATAAGATATAGTTGTCCGATCCGGTCGGTTCCGACATATATACTACCTGCAATAGAAAGAAGACTTTTGGGAAAGTTTGAGCCCGATAGCTTTAAAACTGAGAGACTAGTTTGCGTAGAAACAGACGGACAGACGGACAGACGGACGGACAGACGGACAGACGGACATGGCTAGATCGACTCGTCTTGTCATGCTGATCAAGAATATATATACTTTATGGGGTCGGAAACGTCTCCTTCACTGCGTTGCAAACTTCTGACTGAAATCATAATACCCTCTGCAAGGGTATAAAAATAAAACCAAAATAAAACCCCACTGCTAATATTCATTGAGAGGAATAATAAAATTTTATTAGCCCAAAATCGAACCGGGTTGAATATGAATGCAAACAAAACAAACAAACACTTAAAGACCTGTTCGACTCGTGTATAGGGTTGGTTTTTGAAGGTTGTGTTCTGGTTTCGTATTAAAATGCCCCTCCAAGCCAGTTATAAGCTCAGTCTTCTGCCAAGATGCTGTTGCTAAACTATCTGAACTATATTTTGATCGCACTGATCGGTCTGGCGATTTGTAAGTCACAAGAACGCGAGGAAGTTGCAGTTGAGAGTCTGGATTGCCGGGAAAATACGTGCACAAAGTTGGACTATCCTAATACATCAGAGGTTGCCTATTTTACAGAAGATGTGGCTAGAGATCTAAGGAACTACGAATCTCTCATCCTGCACAGTTCTAAATTGGCCAATCTGCCCAGAAAAATCTTTGAGAATCTTCATCAAATTGTGGAACTAGATGTTTTGGAGTGTGAGCTTCAACAAATTGAAAGAAAGTGTTTTGAGGGTTCCGAAAACCTAAAAATACTCAATTTTGGAGGAAATACTCTCAAGGTTTTGGATAGCAACACCTTTGAACTGGCTACACAGTTGGAGGAGCTCAACTTGTCCGACAATCAACTGGAGGATCTTCCCTCCTTAATTTTTCAGCCCCTTAAGAAGCTGCAAAAGATTAACCTATCCAACAATCAACTAAAGATCATTTCTCAGCACACCTTCTCACAATTGGGATCCCTAAAATCCATAAATCTGGACAGCAATCAACTGAGGCAACTGCCTGGAGATCTTTTCAGGGATCAGCAGAAGCATTTGACAGCACTCTCAGCCAGAAGTAATCAACTAGAACGGATTCCCTCCAACATACTTTCAGAAATAGAGCAACTGCTACTGTCGTTTAATCCTCAACTTAAAGATCTCCATTTAACAGCGAATATCAATGAACTGCAGGTTACCAACAGTGGTCTCAAATCAGTAAAGTTAGATGGACGAGTGATTGGTGTTCAACTGGAGGATAACCTAAATCTAAAAGAGTTGAAAATACCCCACCCTGAAGATCTAGAGCAACTGTATGTGGCCAATACCAACCTCTCCCGACTTGACTTTCTGTCCAAGGCGACTAAATTAGTTGATTTGGATGTGACTGGTATTGAAAACCTATTAGATTTACCTAAAATTTCCTCAGCCAAGGGATTGGAACGATTGAGCTTTACCTACGACAACATAACCTCGGATCACATGGACATGTTGCCTCAACTAAAGGATCTCAATTACTTGGAAATAAGCCACGATAAAGTAAGGGAGATCTATATCAAGGATTTGGATGAGGATTTCTTCGTCGAAGAAGCAGAACTCAATTGTGAACAATTGGAGGATCTGTTGGAGTTTGTCGAATTGCCCAAGGACTCAACCATTTTAGAGGATCGATTAGTTGGAGATCCTCGACGGCCACTGAGATGTGGAACTGCATAGAATCTAACCTCTTGAATGGGAATTAGTATTTAGAATTGAAAATAATTTGTATAAAAAGATTATTAAGTTTAGAAATATAATTAAATAATGTTTAAAAAACCGTAAATTTTTACTGAAAAATGCCATTTTTAACTGTAAGCAGCTCCAAATGACGAAAGAAGATCAAACTTGCTTAAAAATCCCACTTACATTTCATATTTGTTAAAAATTCTTGAAAATATTAAATATAGCTGTATGTTTACAAATCATTTATAACCATCGAAACATTTCCTGTTTAACTTTACCGCCCGTCTCCGCAATTGTTTTCGGTTTGCAAATACAGGCATTGTTAAATAAAGCAATTTGTCAATTTACAGACTCATGCGATCGCTGATCTCGAACTTCAATTGCTGGTCTTGCGTTTTTCGCAGCGAGACTTCAACTATTTCACTGATCTCCGATCACTGATTGGTGTCAGTAGAGCGCAGAGATCTTGTCATCTGCGATCAGCGATCGTCATCATCATCATCATCGATTAGCGATCAGTCGATTGGCCACCGACCAGTTTCCCAGACGAATGTGCCTATATCTGTCTGAATTTATTAGCTCACATTGGACTACACACAGGTGCATTGGACTACGACTAGGGTGAAGAGATCGCTGGGATCGCCAGCCGGCGGTTAGTACCGATCCCGGTGTTCCCGATGTTCCATCTTGAGACTGATGGGAGGTTGAGGATTGGTGCCTGGAATTTGCGTATTGGCTCCTGGAACTGTTTGCAAAGTGTTTGGCTTGGCTGGTGGCGGCAGCTTTGGCTCTTTGCTGCCGGTCAGATCCTCCACCTTGTTCTCGTTCAGAATGTTGCTAATGTCCAAACTATCGGATTTGTGGTAGAAAAGGTAGGCGGAGAACATCAGGCCAACCAGGGAGAAGGTGATCAAGGACCAACGCAGGACGGAGTTGATTTTCAGGCCCCTGGGAAAATATAATAGGAAGTATAAATAATAAAGAAATAACAAATAACCTAAGGAAACTCACAAAAACAGCGTGTACTTGACCAAATTGGTGTAGGTCTTGTTGAGATGCACACCCTCTTCCACCCAAAAAAGGGGTAGTATCAGCTTGGGCAGATTCTTCATGGGCTCAATGCCCTCCACTGGCTCCATGTCCAGATTAAACTGCAGCCGCTTGGCAGCCTGAAAAGGTGTGCCAGACATCTGAAAGTTAATAAAATAAAATAGAAATAAAACTATTTCCACAAAATTAGGATTTTTCCCTACAAGTTCAAAGTCTATATAGACTGCATGATCCTTTTCGTTGGGATTAAGACCATCCACATCGGCGATTAGCTTAGGATCGCCCAGATAGAAGTGAGGCATGGATGCCATCAGAGGACCGCCAACACAGGCGGCCAGGTTCATGGTTCCCTTGGGCGGACACGTGTCCAGATCCTCGGGATCGTCGCAGAAACAGTGCAGGCTCTCATCAGCCCGTATGTCCCCCATGTCCAGGGTATATCTCATCGATGGCATTCCGTGATACGATGACTTGTGCTGGTAGTAGGCGCCCAGGGATCGACACAGATCCGGGGTGAAGGCCCACAGGCCATCTTCCTTTTTGAGACCCGGTGCAAAAACGGTCGAATCTGTGCCCACAAAGGTGTTGCACTCGCCATCCGGCCAAATCGATTGCTCCGGCTCGTCGTCGAATTTCACCACCTTTCCCAGCTTCTTGTTGTTCTTCACCCCACGACACACTGTAAATCTTCCAGCATCCGAGTGGTTGGCCTGTAATTTAAAAATATTTTGTAATATTTTAGTTTACAAACTAAATAAGGAAAACTCACCTGACCCATAAAGGAAAATAGGAAATGTGTTTGATTCACTTGCTTGGCCTGTTTCACTTCTCCAGTGTAAAAAACCGTGCACAGAGCCTTTGCCGCAAATTCATCCGAAGAGCAGTCCACATTGATGCCCCGAAAAAATAAATCCATAAACTTGGCCTTCAAAAAGGCTTTGGCATCCGGAAAAACTAAGCTTAATCCCTTGGAAACCAGCTCCATCATGGCAGCCTTTTCCCTTTGAATCGAGATGCCGCCTGGCTGTGAAATAAGTAGAGAAAAATAATTATCGCAACCAATAAATCTTCAAATAATTGCTCATTTAATGCGAGAAACACAAAAGACGCTATACACTTTGCAGTCTATTTTTTTCACATTTAATGGGTTAATTTTGTGGCTGCTATTTTGGGTCTGGGAATGTCATTTGCATAATTCACATGGGTAACAATGGGCCACGTGGTCATTAGCTGGCGCCTTAAATGCAATTTCCAATGGCTCTGACCATCCGCTGACAGAATCTCTAATGTTTGCTATAAAAATTCTAATGCAACCTACAGTTGCAAAAAAAAATTTACAAACAAGAGAGAACGCTATAGTCGGGTGACCCGACTATCAGATACCCGTTACTCAGCTAGAGGGAGTGCGAGGGAGATGGAGATATGACACTTTATCGGGCTTAACTTTTTAACGAATGGTCCGATTTGAAAAATATCTTCTACATTTTGATAGGTATAAATAAACGCAACAAAATTGCATTTATACTTTTCAGAAATCTTAAATCTTATGGTTACTCTACGAGTAACGGGTATAACAATTTTTTTAAATACAAAATTTTTGTCGTGTTAAGCGGAATAAAAAAGAGAATAATAAAATTAAAAGTCTAAAACATGAAGTATAACTTAACAGAAATATGTTTAACTATTTTTAAGAGAATTTTAAGGAAGTATTGTTCTTTAAACAACATATTGTTATAAGAAGAAGACTGTCTTACCTGCATTATAGGATGCGGAAGAATAATCTCCTCTTCGCCCGTCAGTGGAAGCGAATCCTTTGCATTAAATAAGAAAGTATTCCGCATGTTGAAGCTAACGGTGTCCTCTACGACATCATCCTCCAAATCATACTTGTCCTTCCACTCACTCAATTAAAAACAAATGCTATTAAAATATCATCAGTTAAAAACTGGTATCGCAAAACCCACTCGAATACAAAGGGACCCACTTCCTGTAAACGTGGCTTAGCTCCTTCGGAGACCTCATCGGGATTGGTGACGTTGAAAACATAGATGTAGAAGTGCAGGGGGAATGGAGTGTTGGACCACAGTTCTCGAACATCCGATCCCGGCTTAAGAGTTACTTGCTACCGAGAGAGAGGGCACCCATTAGATGTAGAGCACAGAGATTTCCTTCTCTCTAACGAACCTTTGATATCATTAACTTGAGAATTTTGGGGAATAATACCCAGCCATAGATAATGGCAAACACGAACATGGCTCCCGAGCCCATCAAGAGCTTAACCCGAGGTACTTGCATCTCTGGGTTTTACTTATTTCTGTTGTTCTATAGCAAATCCTATCCTATCCTATTTCGATTGCCTCCTTCGAGCTCTGAAGACCTGAGGCTTTCACAGTCGCGACGCAACTGAATTGTCTCGACTTTGGAGTGCGGATTCCCTCCCAATTGGATGGGGGAAACGTGCGAATATTATTCGCTCACCTGGGGGCAGCTTTGCGGTTGGGGAGGCGGCAGGTAGGATGGCAAAACAATCAGATAACACGGCATTACTTATAAAATCAATAATTGCATGTATTTGAGTATTATAAATTGTTTCTCTACTCCACGCTCTACGCAGATTCGGCCATAGCCGGACACACGAATGCGGTTTAACTGGCTTTTGTTCTGGATCCCCCTGATTGTCACCTGGTCACTTGATCATGCAGCTAGCAAACTGACTTAATGGCTCATATAGACCATAAACGCAAGCCAGTTGAACGATCTTAGCGGATTGTATCGCTATATAAACGATACAGCATGTGCTGTATCTCTGTTTTAATAAAATCAAGTTTAGAACTCAAATATAATATTTTTGAAAGGATTTTTGAATTTTAGCTGTTTATCTATATGTATAACTTTATAAATATTCCCTTTTAAAGGCTAAAAAACTAAAAAATTATTTTTTAATCTTTTTCCAAAAATTTCCAAATTTTGGTTTTTATATTTCGCGAATAAAAAAATATAATTCCTAATAGGCGTAAGATATAGAACAAAAATATTTCCCATCAAATGACTAACTGAATAACCTACTCTCTCCTACTTAAACGTTATGCACTTGGTCTTGGAAAACTTATTTCTGTACTTCTGTAATTGAAATTTCCAAATGACTTCTGCGACACCTGGCCTATATTCCATTATTACCTCCTGCGGCATTTCCTTGGCTATATCCTTTTTGTAATTGTGGCAATTACTTTGCCAATTTCTTGGGGAACCAATGCAAGTGTTGATGGATAATAAGGGGAAGGCTAATGGGACTTCCAAAAGTTTGTAAGAAGTACAAGTGAAAAAGGTTAAAAATTGTGGGAAAAAATTAGGCGATGACATTTGTTGTATTTTAAAGTTTTTAAAATGGAATGCAATCTATGAAAATTAAACTATTATAGAAATAAAAAATTGTTGTATAATTTAGTAGTTTAGATTACTCAGTTATAAAACTATTAACTTTCATTTAAGGAATCCTCTTTTATCTTTAAATTTAAAGTAGGCTTTAACCCCTAAAAGCCCATTTATTTTTAATGTTTAAACTCTACTTTAAATTTGATTTAAGCGGGCATTAGACAATGCAATTTTCTTACCTACATGTAAAGTGATCTTCAGCTAGCCAATAGATCATATTAAGTTAGAGGCTCTGCCACCTTGACCGGCTCTGCTCCGCCTGGCTACGCCCCTTCAGTCTGCCGTTTGTTGACATAAACAGAAATCGAAACTGAAACCAAGTGCAAAACATAATGAATAACAATGGCAAAAAAAAATAGCAGAAAAAAACAATAAAAAACAGAGAAAACAACTTAAACAATGGCAAAAACCAAACACGTGACACTGACGTCGACTCGAGAAACATACAGAAAGACAGACAGACAGGGCCTCTCCAAAAGTGACACAGAAAAACGAGTCGAGTCGAGACGAGAGTGGAAAACGCAAATTGAATTGCGCTTGACAACAGCAGCCGATCGGAAAATGTTCAGATAGTAATGCCCCAGGTCTCTTCGGTTTTCTGCTGAGCGAATGGAAATGGAAATTGAAAATGAAATGCCAGCGCAGGCAACAATTTGATTACCGTCGAGCTCGAGGCGAAAGAGGAAATTCTCAATTTCGATCGCAGCCAATTATTGCTGCTACGAATCGTTTAAAAACTCCGGGGCTTAAGATTGGAATTCACTTGGTCTGCGAATTGCGTTACTGGCATTTATGGATCTACTTCTGGGGTTTCGAAACCCCAAAAAAGTCTTTTATTGGTGTTATTGCCCTATAACAATAGTTTTTCGATTTATAAATATATTTAAAAAAACAAAATCATAAGAGATTTATTTATTTAATCTTTACTCTTTTTTTTATCGCTCTAACTTTGATGTTTTAGGTAAATATCTATGTTTGTTTGTAAATAAATATATACAGATTGATAGATGTGACTTATTAAATACTAAAAATAAATTATCTAATGTACATATACGTTGATTGTTTTGGCTTAATCTTTATGGAGCCTCAAAATGTTTAGACAACCGTATCAAAATATTCTTTATAGTTACTGTAACTCCTTTAGCAACTCAATTCAGGTTGTCTTTAGTATGTAACCTTAAATTGCTTGCTCAGAATACATTGTCATAACCGCTGTCGTTGCTTGATTAATAATGATATTAAATTGTCAAGCGGTACAAAAAATGTGGTTCTCATGGAAAACTGCCTTAATCGTTGAAAACAACTTTAATGGGTAATAATGAAGAATAATTTGCTTATCAGAATCATTTTTTCTGACATTTCACAGAGTTTTTTTTTGGTGTTTTGTTTCATAGTTATCAAACAAAACGATCAGTAAGCCATTTTTGAAATTCATTTGGAAGTGCCAAGTGGCACTTTTATTCATGAGAGTATGAGCCGAAGAAAATAACTTTAAAACTCTGCAAAAATGTTGTAATTGTCGGCTAGATGAAAAGTTAACCAATTAGCGGTTAAGTGTGAAATCCCACGATCCTCCACCCACTCGAATCCCACAGACATTGCAACGCTAATTTCCTGACGCTCTTGTGGAGTTCGTGTTCTTATCTTGACTAGGAAATGTCTTTAACCTCGTCGGATATTCGCTTTCTAAATGCTTAGCCCACTTTGTTATTATCATTCCTAGCGACGAATGGAATATCAATTATGCGCTGACTGACAGCGTTTAATGAATCGCTCGAAGTCAATGAAAAGCAAGTGACATTTGCACTATCAGCCATCTGACCGACAGACAAGTGAAGTGAATCATCTATTATGGGATCACGTGAGAGTGTCAACGGATTGATTGCATAAAGCACCTCCAAAGAGCACAGTGACGATCATTCAATCACTTGTGAAAGTGCCTTGAGCAGCTGGCAAGCCTACATCATTTAACAGCAATTACAGCCCACTCATTGTGTGTTGTTCTGTTTATATGTTCATATATATTTGTTTGTGCACCAGCCTAATATCAAGTGCCAAAGTCAGCGATGCAAATGCATTAGCATATTTATATATATTTTCATTGGTACCGAGTATTTGAGGGATATGATGATAATTTACGTTTCTTTATAAATATAAATATAAATATAAATACAATTGTGCAGCGTCATACAAAGTTGTCAAAAATATTTCAAATAAAACGAAACTATTTATAATTTCTGACATTTTTGGGGATCTACATTGTAGATTCTACAATAAAGGAGAAATAGGAAATATTTCTTAAAGCAAAAGATGGCAAAAATGATATAAAATCTTACATGTATGATATTTAATGATATACTATCTTATTGGTAAATATTTCAAAATTAGAGTTATAGTTGTAATAGTTGTAATACAATAATTCAATGGAATTTTAATCATGTATAAATTATTTACTAGGGAGGACAGCCGAAAATAAATGTTTTAATAGTTATAATAGGTTCCCCAGAATTTTTCTAGGGTATCATAGAACTCCTAAACGACTGCTGAATATTCAGTTTATTTTATTACACCACCCATTGGAAAAAGCAGCTTTGGATAATTTATTGCCAGCTCGTAATCTCTCAACTTATGTCATTCGGAACTGGCTGACCCCTCCGCAAACTGCACCCAGTAAAACTGTAATTTTATTTTATTCACTTCTCGTGCGACATTTTATGTGCCCAAATGAAACAGAAAATTGTTTGAATGTTAATTTTGCGTTGGCTGCTGACATTTTTTTTGTTGCTCAAAAAGTTTGCCTGTGATATTTTTGCGGTTGCCTTTTCACTGCTGCTTTTTTGTTTGCCTGTGCGGTTTCTTCAATTAAACAATAATATCGATTACGTGACGAGAGTTCAGTGCTTGAATACAATATGCATTTGCTGTTTGAAAACAAAGTGCAAACAATGCGTTAGAAATTGGAAATGGAAGTGGGAGAAATATGTGAAGGAGAGTCACGTTTGTGCGTAGGAATTTGTGGGGCTTCAGTTACGGAACTTTCAAAACTGGAAGATCTAGAAGAAAAATATTCAATTTCCCCCTTTAAAAGCTAAAAGTCACAACAGAGACGCCAGAGTGTCTGGCAAAGTCAACCGCAGATGCATAGAGATACTAATACTATAACCATTAATTAATAGATATGTACCTATATCGTATATAGTCGAGCGATCAGCTGACTGCAATTGATTCAGTTATGCAATTAAATAAAGGGGAGGTGCTTTGGGGGTCGTATAATTGCATGCTAGTTATCCATTGGATCCAGATGCATTGCAGCTTAACTGGAATTGATTCAGCCCCGGTAATTAATGCGAATTTTCTAGCTAAACGAAATTCCACCGAATCGAGCGTGAAATATGTCCAAGTAACATATACAGTACTCGCAAGATTCGAACCTTTCGAGGCGACCTTTCTTACGGGTTGAGTCAACACCCACCCCCAACCCCCCCCCCCCACCACCTCATCACCACCCACGCGTGCGTCATCATCCGTTAGCCGAAGACCGCAAACTAAGCGCTTATATTAGCATATGCACGGATACCAGATACATTTGTATCTAATTGCCATTAATTGCGGTTGGTATCTATTAGATGCGTACGCCATATGCTCGATTACACAACTTGCGGTTTGTCTTTGATGGGGCTTTTCAGGGGTTAAGCGATGCAAGGGGGTAGGGCGGTTTGTTTTGGGTTGGGCCCACTCGGTTTTAGCCATGATTTCCGACACTTGTTGCTTAGATACGTTTATAATTTCAGTGGGCATATATTTAGGTAAATCACTTTTAGTTTGCCATTATTTTTATGATTCATGGTTTTGCCTTGAAAAATTCTTTTAAATTTGCTTATTGTTATTGTACGATAATTCGTTGAAATTTGTGTTTCATTTTCTCAGAAAAGGTAATGCAACCATTCGGTTTTTCTTCTTTTAAAATAAAATAAATCTTTAATATTAAGAATAGTTTTCCTTTATGACTAACTAAGGTGTTTATAATTGTTTATAAAAACGATATTACAAAAACTCTTCAAGTTATAAATAATTATCTTCTGTATGGTTTATTTTACTGACTTTTCAAGCCCAAAAATGAGGGTGTTTCCCCATCCAATTTCGAATTTCGTCGGTTTGTTCGGTTGATTTCTGGTCTGTCAGTCCATCAGCTGCCATATGTTGAACATCCAGCTTCTGTGTTTGTCGAATTTTGCATTTGACTTTTGCTTTTTCTCCGATGACGAAGCGTAAATAATGAAATTAGCTTTTGTTTTGTTCGATTTTTTACTGATTTTTAGCGTAGGGGGCGAATGGGGCGACCTTCACCTCTTGAAGAATGTTTGCTGACTTTTGTTGGCTTTTAATTGTTTACTTATCGAATTGAAATAGATGGAAAAAAAGTGTCAGACAGCTCATATCAACACAAGCGGAACGATCGAAGGCCCAGAGATACTCGAACTCTGATCAGCCGATTGATATCCAACACTCTCCTTCTCCTTTTAGATTCCCCAAAGAAGGCGGCATATCAATGTCGTACAAAAGGAAATATTTTGCATAGCGCATAGAGGATAGATAAACCAACGATCAAAACAGCAGGAGGAGGAGGAGACCACGAGCAATAATCCAAAGATATAACCCCAAAACTAACCAAATGGCCACGAACTGCGACTTCATCGAGGAGCAAGTGAAGCAGCAGCCGTTGGCCAATGCAGTCGTCCAGGAGGAGGAAGGGAGACAGGAGGGGCCGTCCAAGGAGCAAGAGAAGCAGCCACCTCCTGACCATCCCCATCCCGATCCCCATCCCTACCAGCAATTCGCTGGCGAGGACAGTTTCGAGTGCGCCTTTGAGTCCACCATGGATGATTTGGAGCAGGGCGTCCTCGATGGCTACGAATCGGACTCGGAGGCGAGTGCCAATGAGCAGATCACCGACTCCGCCTCCTCCGGCAGCCTGGGTGGTCCAGTGGCCCAGCAGCAGCAGCAGCGGGAGGAGCGGATGAGGGGCTTGCCGGGGTCACTACATGGCCAGCACATCGATTCCGAGATGCTGCGCTGCCTGCCGAGATCGAATTCCTTTGACTTTCACAGCAGCAGTGGCAGCAGCAGCGATGACGAGGATGATCCGGATGACGATGACGACGAGGTGCACCATAGCCTGGGACTCAGTCTCAGCGGGAAGTTCGCCAAGGTGGATCTCTATTCGGGTCACCAGAGAACGGGTTATCTGCTGCCTCCCTACATCGAACGTCGCCGCTTGTCGCAGTGCAAGGAGGAGGACGACGAGGATGAGGGCGATAGAACCCAGCTGGGCGGAGGAGGATCCTCTGCAGGGGAACCCACCAAAGCGGAGAGAGCCTCCAAGGCACCACCCAGACCACCCACGCCGCAGGATGAGGCCTCCAAGGAGAAGTTCAAGGATCTGGAGCGGTTGAGGCAGCAGTTTATGCACAAAATCGATAGGATAAATACGCGGAATATAGAGGAGAGCGAGGCGCCACCGCCGCCACCTCCTCCACCGCCACCCATTCCGGCCACGATTCTACCGAAGGCCCTGAAAGCGTTGCTACACACACAGGAACCAGCAACGCCCTCGCCTCCACCGTCACCACCAGTTAATCAAGGCAATCCTGCAGCTGCTAGCAGCCTAATAGTGGCTAAGGAAACTGCTGTGGCCACTCCTCCTGTCCCGGTGGCTCTTGTCCAGGAACCCGTATCGCCGCTTCCCCTGCCCTCGGAACCCCCGCTGATCATCAAGGGCAAGTTCAAGGTCACGCTCGCCCAGGAGACGCCCGAACTGCGGGTTGAGGCCCAGAAATTGAGCAAACTGAAGGCCAGCTCCAATGCACACACCATCAGCTTCCCCTCCAGCTTCGGGGGCTACTCGTCGGTGCAGGGTCTGTTCTCCCAACGATATGGCTCCAATCGGTTCCCCGTTGCCGCACCCCATCTGTCCAAGCAGTTCTTCGAGCCATCGCTGGTGGAGATTCGCACGAGCAACGTGTCCCTGAATACAACTGGACTGGGCAATAGCAATCACCAAAGCCTCACTTGTGATACAAATAGTTTAGCCAACAAGCCGCGAACGCCCAGCGAACGGGAGCTGGACGAGATCTGGATACGGCGGCAGGATGGCGGAATGGGAGGTGGTGCTCCTTCCTCTTCGGCAGCAGCAGCTCCTCCGTCCTTCTTGCAACAGCAGCAGCAGAGACCCGTCTCCTTGGGCGGGGCGTCGACCATGCCACGTTTGCTGAGGAGCGAGAGTGGCGCCTCCACCACCAGTCCATCCCGCCAGCTGACCAACTCGGGATCCGTCTCGGTTTCTGTGTCGGATGATGTAAGTGAATGGGTTCAGGTGCTTTCAAGTCCTTGCGGATCTAGGTGTTTGAAGGATATCATCAAATTTACTATTCATCTGAGGAAAAGTTTTGTGGAACCTGGTATCACTATTTTATAACATTTTTTGGTATATACCAAAAAATCAAAGAAGAATTAGTTAACTCATCAAAAATTAATAAAAAAAAAAAAAATATAGGAATAAATTAAAAAAAATCAGTAAGACAACAAGTTTAGGTACTTATCCAATATACAGTTCTAGCTCTGTTCAGTGAAGTATAAACTAATTTTCAAATGCCTCACCATTGTAATGAAATGAAATAACTGCTTGATCTAATTATGTAATGAAATGATGATAAATTATGATTGTAGATGAAAGAGTTGCGGCTTTGTTGAACAAGCTTTTAAGAATTTGAAGATCTATAGTCGAACCTTAATTGAGGGCTATGTGTAATCTTTATATTCACAGATCTGACTGACGTCACTTGAGATATGTACACTTTTCATTACGAAAGCATTTAGCGAGTATAAATTGGGTAGTGAATTGGGTTTCCGATGCACAAAACAGGGAAGGGCGCTGAGTCAATGATGTCATGAGAACAGTTCCAATACATCATTTGTAAAATGTATTTTTAACTCAAATCAAGCTGAGATTTTTCTTAACTCGTTAGTCTTCCAGATATTTTTAAGAATTCTTCGTTTGATCAGTACCTTTTACGATATTTTCATACCCTCTTGAGGGAAATGATCCATTTAAAAGCTCTCTGGTAGGACGCCTCTTGACCTGCACTTCTGGCTAACATTTTGTTTATCCAATATTAATAATTCGCCTGCGCCGTTGTTTCCACCATACTCATAAAGTTGTCTATTTATAGTTCAAAAATAGAAAGAGGTAGCCGAAACATACGAAATATTTCACCTTTGTCTTTCGCTTCCTCTTCGGCCTTTTCGAGTTTATTTGTCTGACCGAAAGGTAAACACGGCGAAAAATCAGCTTTTCGGGGCTTGTTTTTATGGTGCCACACATGTAGGCTATATAAAGTACAGTATAGTATGGCATGGGGTATTGTCGGGAATATTTCTCTATATCTGTATCTCCGCTTATCATGACACAATTTGTCAACAGTCCCGGTAACTCGTCGCTTCTTATTTGTTTTGACGGAACGCGGACATATCGCGTACGTATAAATACGAGTATAAAATTTCCATATACATATATAGGCAGATATTTACCAGGTCTTGGCAAACAATGACGTCAATTTTCTCCAGTTCGCCACTCCCAGAACTTAAAGGGGAAGTCTTCCCGAAAGCAGACGTATAAAATATTTGATAACTGTTTAAATATTTAATTAATTTCCCTCCAAGTGTGAGCTTTTGTTATGGTTTTTTTTGTAAAGTTAACCCACTTTGGCCCCCTGACTTACCAATTTTAGACCGCTTTTGTTGTTAACTCATCGAAGTCGTCTGCGACCCTCGGGGCACGTGACTCGGCACTTTGGTAATGAAACCCTCGGTCAAACAACAAAAAAATAAGCTGCACAAAAATAAAATTCAACATTTCGGCTACGATCTCTTTGTAGTTTTTGCTAAAAATAATCCAAATACAGGTGTGTTTGCTGATATTTCCCCTCTGTCGCGTCAAAAAAGCTTGAATTCCAAGTGAAGATTTGCTAAAAGTGATTGTGAAAGTGGTTGGGGAAGTAATTATCATTATCCAAACTGAACTAAACTAATTACAAAAAGTTTATTGGGTAACAAACAGTATCTTGTTTACAAATTAAAACAATTTGTTTATTTACTATTTTGTAATACGGTTTTCAATAAACTGATCCCTATTACTTCTAATAAAACTTACAATAAATAGAGAATAGCTTGAGAATAAAAACAAATATTTGAATACCATTAGAATGTTGTAGTTAAAGTTGCAAACTAATTTTATATTCATTATGTAGGTATGAAGGGAAAACAAATAAACTAGTTAATTCTTTAGAACTCTTAATTGAACTATAGACTTGACAGATCATCTGTCATAATTAGCTTCTCGTTAGTATAATTCGTTTTCTTTTCGAGTGGTTTTAAAAGGGGATGCCCCCAAAATGTGATTTACTTTAACTTCCTGTTCTCAACAAGTTTCTAAAAAGGTAGTTCCTTAGCTTACTGTTTAGTCCTTATTTCTTGAGTTCCAAATGAAATTCTGAGAACAGTTGAACTATTGCTGCCTCGCCAACTGTTGTCCTGGCACACATTCGCTTGCAATTTTGCGTAATCATAAATTAATTGATTGAGTTCGATTGAAGGCGCCGCAGGATTGGCGAGCAACAGGCTTTAGGGATAGGTCTTCCCGTTTGCCCCCGCCTTAACCCAATTAAAAGGACGCATCGGGTGTCGCCTCCTCCTCCTCCAATTGTCGCCTCTCCGGGTTACGCCACCGAATTTCCCCCATCGAACATTGAGTATTGTGGCGAATAAATTGTATTTGTAGACAATTCGGCAATAATTGCAGCTGCTGGAAAGGAGGAAAGAGAGGGAGATCGACAGATATAGAACAAATAAGTGTGAGAGGTGAAAGGATACGGGGGATAATGGATAATGGCGTTCGGTTGGTCGTTCGGTTCCCTATGAGCCTTTAGTTTCAGTTTGCCTTGGCCAGCGGCGCCAGAAACATGCAAAGTACTCTCGAAATCGAAAGCCCACTAGATGCCAACTCGAATCCCAAACCAACCAGCCAGCCAAATCAAACTAACTCCCAAAAACGTCATGTTCGCTTCCAGGAGCAGGATGGCAGCCTCGGAGGAACAGGACGGGCGCCAGGATCCCGACCTTCTAGCGCCCCCGCAGAGCCAAATGCCAAGGCGGCGAAGAAGGCCTACAAGAAGATGGAGAAGGAGCAGCGGTGAGTGGTCAAATTGAAATTAAATATAGAGTGAAAAAGATGGTAAATTATGATATATAGTTATTGAAAGCCGAAATACTGTTATTATAAAGAAATAGTCATTTTAAGGAGAGTTTCTTGTCCTTATGTTAAGACAAACATAGGTTTCATACTCTTATTTTATATACTTTTTCTGGATATAAATTCTTTTATATCCAAATAATTTAAATATAGGTAACTTTTTCAACTTCAAAAAATCCTCTACGTAAATATACAATTTTTCAAACAACTCTATATTTGAACTCTTTTTCTATAAGAATACAATTTTACTTTTCAAATAGACGGTTTTGTAAACTATTATATAGTCATGGAAATTGCGATTTCCACAGATCCTGCTAATAACTCCGGTTAAAATAATTTTAAAATTGTATCGAAGGAAAAATTTGAGTTAACCAAAATGACCAAAATGTATTCATAACATTGATGTAATTTGTTGGTGCTAGAAAATAATAACTGTAATGACTAGAGCTTTAATGAAACGATTTAATATTGTAGGTCTTGTAAAACTACTTATATCAGAGTCTTACCATCAGGTTTCGATTTTAGTTCAATGTCATTTATGCTCGAAAAATACTAATCTCCGTTTATTTGCACAGTCGCCAGGAGAAGGAGCAGACGCGACGGGAGAAGGAGGCCCGCAAGCTGGAGCGCGAAACGGCGCGACGGATTGAACGCGAGGCGGCCAAGCTGGAGAAGATTAACCGGCACAGCGAGAAGATCTCACGCAGCACAGAGCGGATGGCCATGGCGGGCGTTGGCTCGCGATCCGGTTCGCTGGAGCGGAGGCGGAGTGGCGAGGATTCGCCCGTGCTCAATCAGTCGACGGTGCACGGCATAGCGTCACCGAATCGAAGGCCCACGATCTTCGACGTGTTCCGACCCCGGGCGAAATCCGATGCCAAGCGGCAGAAGGAGAAGCACCTATTGGATCCGTCCTCCGCCGATAGCAGCGCCACCAGCAGTACGTACTCCGTTTCGGGGGGCACAGCTCCTCCGGCCACGAATTCTGGCGGAGGAGCAGGTGCAGCAGGAGGAGGAGCAGCTGGAGGAGCAGGTGGAGCAGGAGCAGCCGCTGGCCTTATGAACTCCATGAAGGTGGCCATGCAGAACTTTAGCCATCGTCAGCATCCCGCCGTGACGATAACGAGCGCCGACGGGACACAGTCCACCGCGAAGAGCAAGTACAAAGACGGCAGTGCCCATCCGCATCAAGGCAGCGACGCGCAGGTGAGTTTAAAACACTCTATAATACCGTTTTCCCCTACTAATTGGTACTTTCTTTCGGCAGTATTACCACACGGTGACGGCGGTGCGTCCGAATTCTTCCCAAAGGTCGCCGATGACCAAGGTTATGGACCTGTTCCGGCATCGATCCAGTTCAGTCGTCAGCGAAGCCGACAAACGCAAAGCGGTAAGTCGAGCCTATTTCATTTGAGCTAAATCTTAACTAGTTAATTTTAAAATATAAGGTATATGTACATTGTTAAATGAAACAATAGAAAACGCTACAGTCGAGTGCCTCGACCTTTTAATACCCATTACTTAGCTAAACGACTTTAATATAAATATGCCTTCTGGTTTTTCGCGCGGACCATTTCAAATAATTTAGATAATTTGTGTTCTAATGAAAGTTCAAAGAATCAAAAATAGGGCGCTGCAAACGATTGTAAATGTAAATCATAGTAAACATAAATATAGTAAATTATAGTACATTTTACTATGGTCATGGTAAAGTCATAGTAAATTTAACTAGGGACATAGTAAATCATAGTAAAAACATTGTAAAGTCATACTAATAGGTAAAGTCATACTAATAGGTAAAGTCATAGTAAATTGAACTATAGACATAGTAAATCATTGTAAAACCGTACGGTAAATCGAAGTCAACCGTAGTAAATCGTAGTAAACCGTAGTAAATCGTAGTAAATCGTAGTAAACCGTAGTAAACAGTAGTAATCCATAGTAATTCATATAGCCAATTAAAAGCCACCTGGCGGGCTGTAGAAAAACACACGTGGTTTTTGTCTTCGCTAATAGTTTACGGTTAAGTAATGTGTCTCCGCTTTTTGAAAATTTCAATCTTCTAGATCTTTGAATTTTCAGATATTTATTGTTCTTGATCCGCAAATTTATGACAATGCATTAATAAATACTTGTTTTAATAAATACATTAGTAATCAACTTTAGTTAATGGGCACTTCAATATGTCCTCATATAAATAGTATCCTTAGAAAATGGCAGCAGATTCATGCTTTAGGGTTATTCAGTTCATAAATAGGACTAATCACGTACCATTAAATGGCCAACAGTTTGCGATTAAATGATTTCCAGAGTGTCACTGCCAAATGCCATGTTGTCTCGAAAAGTCCACTTGAGAGCCTTATCGGCGGTAAGGAGGCGTCATTAATAATCATCATCCAGTCTATAAATAATTATGCGCCATTATTGATTTCCCTGCGATAGGCCTCAATCGATTTGATTGATAAGCTTCGCTTTTGTGTTTTATTTATCGCTTATCATAAGAGAGAGGCGAAAGAACCGAACGCGTGCGGCGAGCTTTTAAGAAATGTGTTATAGTCATATTGAACACTTGGAAAAATAATTTAAAAAAAAAATCGGTACAAGGGAAAAATAAATATTTTCATTAATTTGTGTAGTTCTGGATACATGAATAAATAATTATCTTATTTAAGGAAATTTTTGCAATAGATAATTTTTAAAACTTTAAAGAAAAGTAAAAATGTTCTTTAATGTGATTTATTTTTCAAGTGTATGAAAATGTTCAAATCCTTGAGAACGAAAGCTTTGCCAACAGGTGATCGCCACAGCTGTTTTTTGCTCTCTCACTTTCTTCGCTTCTCTCTCATTTCTCTGGCGGTTTTTGGACTTTTGCGGAAAAGTCGCGCGCGCACAAACGTTTGTCTGTATATTACGTATACGCCAGCGTCGCCGTTTTGCCGCCGTCGTCGTCATTTTTTCAACATTTTTTGTTTCACCGCCGATCGAGCGAATGTGTTGTTATTTTCACTTGCATTTCCAATTGAACTGGCCGAGCGGCAAATTGTGCGCGTATCTTTCGCCTTGTGATCCTTCGGTTTCTATCTGCAATACTAAATCGGAACTGGGATATACTATACTATATAATTCCATCTGTGCGTTGCCAAATCATAATGGAACCAATCGCGTCCGTGTGTTGACATCGAAAGTTTATATTTATTTATTGTTTTCTTTGGCAAGAAACCGATTTCGGCTGCTTGAAATGAAAAAAAAATGTGTGTCTGGAGGGCTATTTAAAATAATTTATTACCAAAAGCCATTCTAAAGTGCCTGTAAATGGAAAATAAATATAAATTAAAAATGGGACAACTAGTTAATGACTTTCGGAATAATTAAAAATTTATATAGCGGTAGTTGTGTGAGCAAACGTTTTGAATTCGAAGAATTACTAGACAAAATTGGTCTTATTATTGTAAAATGGCTATTTTTAGAGAGAAACAGCCACCATAAACAAAATAATATTTCACAAATACCCAAAAACATTTATTTTCAAATCAAACAAAATTATGCCATTTTATTTCTGTTGCCATTTAGGTTCTAATGTGCCGCAGCAATTAATTTAATTTAAAGCACTGTGGATTTCCTCGCTTTTTTTTGACGGACAATTTGTGTTTTTAATTTTCAAGTTCATTGGCGAAACTCACGCGGCACTGTTCAAAATATTTGTCTTCAAGCAATTCTATTTATTTAATTAAAAGCAATCTGTAAAGCATGGAAATAAGCATATACAAAGTGCGACAGAAGAAAAAGCCAACAAAATAAATGGCCAACATGTGATTTGTGTTTTTGTTGCTATTGTGATTATTGTTCTATTATCGTCTTCATGAAATTTGCTAAATAATAGCTGATGGTGCGGTTTTTCGTTGCTGGCTTCGTTGTTTTCAAAGCCTTTAAGCCAATTCCTTAGTCGCTAATTTGTTAAGTGTCCAACTTTTGGATGGCAGGGGGAGAGCCGAAGAACGAGAAAGGGTTAACATTTTTTAGTTGAAAGACAATTTGCCAAACTTAAAAAGTAAATTATCTTTTTTTGTGTATCAATCAGTTATGTTCATTGCATCGACTTAATTATTCCATTAGAGATTATGAAATCTGTCCCAATAGTTTGACATTTCTCTCTGAGGATCCCCAGCTGTTGCTCATAACCAGGGGATTTTCCACGCATTGACATTGTTTTCGGTTAATTTGTCGGCCATTATTACTGACTGACTGACGTTCTGACTACTTTATGGCCTCTCAATGGGTGATATCACTACTTTCAGGCCCTTTTCCTGCGATTACTTAACTCGGCGATAAGCTGCCAAGTATTATTTGCAAAATGAAAACGAGTGAAAAACAAAAACTTATCAGTATACTCAGTATTGGCCATAAAATCAACAAGGAGAAGGAAGATTCTAATGGGGAAGCGAAAGCGGCTAGAAATTAATTTAGAATATACAACGGAAGGCAGACGAGCAGATAAGATAAATGCAAGTAAGGGCGGTTAAATTAAATAGAGAATCTGGACAGATAACTGGGGAATAAACCGAATATAAATAATTCCAGCTGATATGGGGAAGGAGTGAGAATAAGAATCAGTGAATCGGAACAGAAGTGTGATACCTAATCGAAAAGCTCTGACCAAATCAGTCAGATCGAAATCGGCTTTCCCCATATGGGATATGGGATATGCCCACTTGGGATCTCGTTCGCTTATTCTCCACGAGGAAGTGAAAAGAAAGTGAATAATTTCAGACAGACATTATTTCTCTGGTTCTCTGTTCGCTTATTTAATTATTTCTATTTCTGTATTTGGCTTTTGTTCTCTTCGCTGTTTTTGGGCTGTTCTGCCTGTGCCGCCTGTTAATCAATCATTTGTCAAAAGTGAAAACTTTCCTCTTTTCTCACTATGTTCCTAATATTTCGCTCTTATTATTTGTGTATTTATTTTGATTTTTATCTCACTTGCTTAGAGGTCAACCACATGACAGGCGTCGAAGCCTTTTCTGTTGATGTGGAAGTTTGCTTGATTAGGAATGTGTAAAAATATATAGTATTTCAGAGATACAAAGAGTTTATAACCGTTTTAGATTCGGAATTTGGTTAACTTTTAAAGTGGTTATAACCAAAAATAAATTTAGATAAATAAAAATAAATCAACTGTTTGATTTTGGATCGTAATAAATGTATATTTTTGTTACTTTGTTATGAAAACAATTAATAATTCATTTGTTTTATGAACTTAGTCTCATAACCAATTAATAAACTTTAAGAAAAAACATTTTTGGTGATACTAATAATACAATTTTCGGAATTCTCTAATAAATATTAAATTTCCTGAAATTCTTACATAAATTCGATTCGCTTTCTTCTTGTTTGGTAGAAATGTTTTACGTGCTTGGTCACATGCCAATTGGAAATTAACATGCCTCTGTTAACGCAATGTTAATTAAAGGCTTCTGAATTTGGGGTTCTTGAATCGATCGGTGGACCTGGCAGAATTCCAACCGCACATGGAAACGCTAAATGGAACTAGACCGAATTGATTTATAACTAAATATTAAAATTTGGTCCAGCCAGACCAAACCCTTTCGAGCACTCTAGCTTCCTTTTTTTGCATGCCTTTGTTTTGTTTGCCTTTGCTCGAGCAGCTAATTAACGTTAATGACTTTTACATTCTGTTTGCCATCGGTTGTCTGGTCTCGGAGTCTGTTTCGCTAGTCTATTATTTATTTATTAAATTTTCCGCACATTTCTCTAACAAATATTGACGATCATGGGCTAAGAAAACTATTCGAAATGGAGGCAAACTAAGTATTTCCAAATGGGCCAAAGTCGCATAAAGGCTAATTATACTTTTATTATTTACGTCTATAATATTCGTTGCTTATTTGTCGTGCTAAAAACAAAAGTTACACCGCGCAAAAGGGTAAACAAAACAATCAAAATGCGATAAGTAACGCAAAAGCTCAACTTGACAATATTAAGTATACGTCCCGTGGTGTGTGGAAATCAGAAGTTTGTTAAAAAATTATCAATTCCCTGGGATTTTGGCAGGTGTTAAGTTTGGGAATTAACTAAGATTGGGTAATATTTGTTCAGGCTTTATAAATTTGCATGAGTCTGTTGTTATCTTTCGGTGATTTCTCTGTAAATATCTAGTGTAAAATGCGGTTTTGGCCCTCGACAATTTTGAGTGTGGAAATTTTGGTATGTTACAGCTGAGTTTTTTATTACAGACTAGTTTTTTTCTGGAAAAAGTTAAAAAAATTTTTAAAATTCTTATATTTTATTTTCTATATATTTTTAGATTTTTTTACCCTGCATTTCCGTGTCGAAAACTCTTTTCTTCGTCCCACCATCAATTGGTTTTCATTGCATAGAATCGCTTTCTTCTGGTCTCGTGTCTTCTGTCTTTTCTATTGGCAGTCTTCTTCTTTGATTGTGTGCACCTTTCAATCAAAGTTTTTGTCAATTTCAATTAGACGACACACGACAGCAGGCAATCATCAATCGAGGAAAACACGCCTCCTCTCAAATCCACTGAACTTTGTTGCTGCGTTCAATCAACTTTAATGCGTCATCAGTGTCTTCGCTTTTTCGAATGATCATGCTTTGTGCTTATTTTGTTAATTAAAAGAGTTCGGGGTCAAGGATTAATTTGTGGGGTGAATGGGGGGGAAGGTGATAAGAGGCGGACAGCTGGGAAAATTATAGCTTTTCCAGTGATATTCGGCGACATTGTCATTATTTCATTTATTTTCCCATTTCCGTAGAGACGGTAAAATCAGCGAAAATTCTTGCCGGGTAATTAAAAAATATACATAAATTGGCTTTCTCGCGCTGCAAAAACGGGGTAAATTTACATAATTTATGGCTGAAAAAAAACCATTTAAATAATTAACATTTATTTTTGTTTACGAGCAAAAAAAGAAAAGGAAATCAAATAAAACGCCCTCTGGCGTTCAGTAGTGAAAACAGAAATGTAAACTGCTTGCTTACACTGCTTTGAAATTAAAATCTAACGGTAAAACTGCTTGAAAGTGACATAAAATAGTGGTAAAACTGCTTTAAAACCGTTATTTTTACCGGTTAAAAAGCAAATAAGGGTAAATTTAATTTTAAATTGTTTTTATGAGCAGAAATACTTTTTATCAATTAATTGAAAAGAAATAACTATGAAGTGATAATAAAAAAATAAAATAAATATATACAATAAAACTGTGACAAAATGTCGGCGGTGAAGCGTTGGATATATCGGCACACTCATTCGAGTAGCTCAGCCACGCCCACCTCGCCCGGCCCACCGCCCGTCTCGCCCACAAATAAAACGCGTCGAGGGCGCAGCCACTCCCTCGATGTGCAATCCCTACCAGGAATTCGCGCCATGATGGTCAATAATGTAAGAGAATTATAACTGATAAAAAATTACAAGTGAAAATATATAAAATATCTACAATTAAATAAGGATTAGCTTACAAATATCTATAAGAACTTTAAAACTATATAAGATTAAAATATTTTAAGAACTTAATTTCAAAAATCATTATAATTTCTTTATAAAAACATAATTAAAAACCTAAAAATATATCTAACTTATACATTTATTTATTTATTTACAGCGCGCGGCGGCGCATCAACAACAGTTGGCTGTACAAAGTGAGTACCATTTTCAATTAAAATAAGTTATATTACTAGAACAGCAAGTACCAGGTGGCCAACTTATAAAATAACCATTTACAAAACCCATAAACCAATTTTAATTTCAAAGTTTCAAAGTTCCGCAGCAAAGCAATGAAAGTCAAATTAACCTTGACTTTGAAAACAACGCAAAACCGAAGAGAAACCTCAAAGAAGCAACCGCGAAAACTAAAACAAAACAAATAAACGTATAAAATTCAGCAGCTGCTGAATTAAGTGGAGTTATAGCTTCGCATGGACAAACAAAATGTTTTACATATGTAAATGCCAAAATGCCAAGATTATTTAACACTTTTATTCATTTCGCTTGCTAGAAGCTTGTCCAAAATAAATAAACAAGACGCCGGAAAGCATTAAATTCGATTGCGTGGGTGTGGGAACATCTGTTGTCGTGGAATATTTTTGAATTCCATTGATAAACCCGAATTGAGTGGCAACATAACACTAAATCAGGGGGGGAATCTAATCTAATCAATTTGTTTATAACCGATAAAAATCCATTTTATTTTAATTGAGGCCATCAAAATAGAGATTTAATTAAGATTTGATTGTGAAAAAAGTAAGAAAAAGTCACAGTGTGTACGGAAATCAAAGAATTTTCATCTTTGTAATCTTAATTAAAACAAAAAATTCTAAAAATAGGATAATGCTGCTAATTTCATTAACAGAAGTATTCATGTTATTGTAAATTAACAGCATTTCTTACATTTATTTAAATTTCTAATTTCATCAACAGAAGTATTCATGTTATTGTAAATTAACAGCATTTCTTACGTCTTAGTAAAAACCAGAGAACTGCGATAATTTTGGCACAAGTTTAAATAATTTTATTTTTTAAAGGAGAAAATAACCTTATATCAATATACTTTAACTTTTTATCCCACTGTACATCATTTATATGGTTTATTGAAGTGTTCAATTTTCTCGCTTTGTAATTGTTACAACTTAGTTACGGAATAGCAAGAATAACAACTGAATAAATAGAACCCAAGAATGCGCTCGTCAGAGCAATTTCCCCATTTTGCACAATAAATATAAAATTAAAACCAACAATTGTCCACGAATAGAAAGACAAAAACAAAATGACAAAATTCGGTCACCCGTGCTAGAATCTCAAAAATTGTGTTTACAATTTACTAGCCGTATAAAATGCCGAAAAAACTGAAGAGTAGGGGGTGAAACCAAAAGAGAGAAAGAGAGAGACACCTTTGCTCCAGTGCAGTGTGCGAGCGAGATGGGTAAACTAACTGTTGCTCGGATGTGTGTTACCCTTTGGCTGACCTTGAAAGTTTTCGTGTACAGGCTGCACTTTTTGTAGCTGCTGCTGTGCTGTGTTCCTTATGCTAAGCTGCAGTTTCAATGTCAGGCGAAAAAGCAAAAGTAAGAACCAGCAAACAGGCTCTCCAGTGCTGTAGGTTTGGCTATTTAATAGCTAGAGGAATCAGTATCAGGAAAGCTAAACCTTTTAGCAGGCTGTATTTATAATCGTAAAATTTTATTCATTTTTTATTTGAATACAAATAATATTGCTTACATCTTTTTAAGCTTTCATGTTCGATTCAAAAGCAGAAAATTAAAAAAGTCCAGGTTCAAATCCCACGGCAGCGCATTGAATTTTGATATACTTCCATCATAATAGAACAATAATATTATTTAAAATATATCTGGTCCAGAATAATATTTATAATATTGTTTTTTTTTAAGTAGATGCAATATTTGGTTCAAGACTTCTTTAATTTTATGTAGGTTTTTTACAGATACATTTTTTTAAGCTTGGATTTAGATACTTTTTGGAAGCGAGAGTCAAGAATAATATTTAAATTATTATTTTTTTTAAGTATAGGCAATTTTTGGTTCAACATTTCTTTAGTTTTATGTTGCTTTTTACAGATACATTGTCTTAAGCTTAAATTTAGATACTTTTTCGAAGCGAGAGTGCCCAACACTGTTTTTCTCCCTCTTTGTTGCATTTTTATTTTGTTTTTGTTTATTTTTTTTGGTCTTTTATTTATCATGTATTTTGCTTTACCCCTTTATACTGCCACCGTATCAAGTGTCTCGGCCCATGACGTAATACAATTGAAGTGAGTGAGCGGGATGGAAGACAGAGAGAGAGAGAGAGAGAGAGGGAGGCTTAGAAAGCACACAACTTGGAGATTTTTTTTGCAACCCAAAACCCACAAACAAATCTCAAGCGACATTGATGTTGAAGGCAGGCCAGACAGACGATGACAAAATGTGTGGGCTTGTTTTTTTTATATTTATTTTCTTTTTTTTATAGCTGTGAGATAACACAATTAACCTTTTCTTCTCGAGCCAAAACAGCATAAAAACATCGACTGCGCAGCCAGAGAACTAGAACAGACTCGGTGTCTGCAGACAGAGCGAGATGGAGACACCGTGAGAAAGAGATGGGCAAGGGGATGTGGGGAGGAGGGGAGGAGGGGAGAGCACCACCCATGCTAAGGGCGAAATATTTGGACTGTTGTTGGTCTTTTCGGCCTACGTGCGTTATGGCACGCACAGCTAGAATCAACAAAAAGAGCATTAGAATCGATAGAACGAAGAAAACGAGCGAAAAAAAACAAAATAATCAAAATAACAATAACAGCAATGTAAATGTTAATGCCATGTAAGACAACAACAAGACTTAAGGCGATACAGTGGAACCTCGGTAATCAAAACTATTGAAGCTTTAACAAATGCAATTAAAACTAAAGGAACCTAAAACTCTAGCTTAAAGGTCTGGAAAACTATTATTAAATTCTAAAAAAAAAAAAAATTTTTTTAAATCTTTAAAATATCTGAAAATTTGAATTGTTGTGATTTAGTTTTATTGAATATCTCTAAACTGCTTCAAACATAGTTTCGAGTTATAGACATAAACAATTATTTGAAAATATAAGAAATACCATAAAATCCGATTTTCCAAAAAAATCTTAAAAATATCTGAAAATTTTAATTGTTGTGATTTAGTTTTATTGAATATCTCTAAACTGCGTATACCATAGTTTCGAGTTATAGACATAAACAATTATTTGATAAGATAAGAAATACCATAAAATCCGATTTTTTTAACGTAAAGGTCTTTCGATAGATCGAGTAGGTTTATGTTATAGGAGCGTCACTGTTTTCCCATATTCCATTTTCCGTGGTTGGGCAACCTGGAGAGCGGCGGAGAGAGTTCCAGAAATGGATCGAAAAACAGAAAGTGGTTTTATGTTGGCCCAGGCGGTCAGCTGATGGCTAGCCACGCCCCAAAACGGCCCACTCAGAGGGCCCTAATCAACTGGGATTTGGTTATCTATACCTTTCAAGTTTTTTATTTGGTTAGCTCTACATTTTTGCTTTGCTCGCTTGATTTTCTGTTGTGCTCACCTTTTTCTCGCGCTTTGTGTAATATATAAAACAGAGAGGCGCGCACTCACGCACACACCCTCGTACCGCCTTGCCGGTTTGGCACACAGATACGAAAGTATATAGATACAGATATAGACCGAGTGAGTGCGGACCACATGGGCGGACCGACCGCATTCAGTTCAGTTTGATTCCAACTGCCGGCAGAGTCGGATGCTCAGCCACGTGATTATTTCAATTTTAACTTTGTGAATTGTGTGCATTCATTAATTAATACTTTTTAGCCGAAAATTGAAAACCTCAAAACAGAAAACGGAAAACTCGCCCGTTGCTCAAACTCAAACAGAGTGAAATACTTAAACGGTTGGCAGACAAGAAGGGGGAATTATTAGTAATTTCTTAAGACGCGAAAACATAATTAGTTTCAAACAAAGACAAAGAAAACTGGATTTTCGACAGCTCACCAAATATTTTCAAGCTCTCGCCTATCGACTATAAATATGCATGAGCGGTCAAAATTATGGTCAAAATCAAACAATAAAATCACCGCAGAGTCAGCGGAATGTGCGTGGAAATAACATTTGGAATTTGGAATTTTGAATTCTTGAATTAACATTTTAAAAACGGAGGGAAAACTTCGATTACGATTTTGAAGTATTTATAGCGACAATTAAAGCTGTAAGCAATGCAGATAAACTAAATGCCCACATAAACAAGTTGATAAACCGTCTTGCTAATTAACAAGATAATAAGAAAAAAAATTACAAAAAACACGAACACACAACAAAATGCGAGAAACATTTGCATAAGTTAAAATTTAATTTAAACAAGCGACCAAGGACGTGTAATTGCCATAAAAATTAAACAGATAAAATAATTTCAGTCGCTTAAAAGCAGCAGGGAAAATAAACCATGTGACTGAATCTTATAAATAAAATAGATTTAAATACAGAAAAAACAGTGGGTGAGAAAAGAGTGAAAACAATTTTGTGAAAGACGAAGGCATATATTATCCTCAAATTAAAGTGTAGACATTAATGCGTTTTAATGTCCAGATATTCGAAAATCCCTATTAAACTTATTTGTAATAACTCTAAAAAATTAATCCAAAATTTGTTTCAAAACTTTTAAGGCCAACTGTTTGCCAACCGGCGAATTATATTTTCTGTTTCCCGTGAATTGATTTGATTTAGAATTTTGTTTACTAGTCGCACAACTTTTCGGTTCTTTCCTTCTAGCTAAAGTTTATTTAAATAACTGAAAAGTGGGAATGATGGGATTTGATTTATAGCCAAGGGGCGCCAATCGGCTGCTGTGTTTGGCTGTGTTGTGACGTAAGCTTAGGATATTTTGATATTTTGATGAGCCGGAAAAAAAAGAGACACACACTGTTTCTGTGCGGCATTTTGTGGGGTTTGTTTTGCATAATAAACCATGATTAAAATTGGATAAAGTCAAATGATCTGGAAACGGGCTCTGCAGGTGTGTTTGCCTGATCTTTGCTCCCTTCTTTCGCCTTTCTTTTGTGTGTTTTTTCGGTGTTTATAAATACATTCGAAATTCTTTTTATGGTCAATAATCAAAAGCGAATGCAATGCCAATAAATTCATAAAAAGAACAAAAGTTTATTTTTGGCTCGATTCGGATGCGATCACAGATGTGCACCCGGATTTCCCGCGATAACCCACATACATAGTTCTAGAGATTGATAACCCCAGAGAGCCAGCCCCTAAGCTTTGCACAATCAGCCTCAATAGAACTGAAACAGCAATTGAAATCCACTTGGAATAGGTCAGTGTTTCAGATTCGGTTTCCTTCGCAAGCCATTTATGAGGCATAAACAATCTGTTTGCCGAGATATTATGTAGTTTGGGCGAGGGGTAAACAAATAGAGAAACATATATAATTCACATCGAAAAAATTTGAAATTCTCTGAATGAATATGTTTTTCAGCTAATCTAATTGAAATTTATGCACGGCATCAAATGTTTTGCAAGTGTTCTCGACCCTTTTTTTTATGGTTTTTGTTTATGCGGATGGAGGGAGATATATACATATATAAATGAAATTAAATTTCGGGGCAGCCGGCTCAAAACAAGATAAACAACAACAACAGCAGCATGTGGGAAGCTACTCTTTTCACTCGGATTTCTGGAAAAAAGGGGAATCGGGCCGAAAACGAAGAAATGAAAACACGGCAAAGAAGAAATTGCGCAGCAAAAATGTTCTCGCTGCTGCTTTATTTTTGTTTTTTCCCCTTGTATTTTTGATTTATTTTCTTTTTTTTTTGTTTTTGACCAACCACCACTTGAGAAAAAGAGAACATTTCTCGCACTCTTAGAGAGAAAGAGAGCAATATGGAATTTTTTCGTAATTTTATTTGATTTTTGCGTGCGACGCAAAAGCCTCCAAACAAGACACAAGACAGCCCTCGGACTTACTTTGAGATACATTTTGTTTTTCTCCATTCCCTAGACTTATGCGGATAATGCCTAGGGATCGGGGTAGCTGAGGTGCTAAGAGCTTTTGCCAAAGCGATGGGAGTGCCAAAGAGAACTAAGAGTATCCATGTAAACCAACTCCGGTGGGTCGTAAAACTTTTACGATCATGTGATCTCAGCATTATTTGGTTTGGAATTATCTGTAATTCACTTTTAGAGGGGCTCTTTCAAGAGATGGTTTACTTAAACATTCGATAGTATTTTCTTTGATTTAAAACCAAGGGAAATTCGAAAAATGTAAATTATTTAATTGTAATTATATTTATCTTAAAACCTAATTTTAAGTAAAATTTCTGCAATCCCTAAAAATTTAAAAATAAGTATAGTACTCAATATTTTAATTGTAACCCAAATTTTGCTTTATATATGCCCTTATATTTTGTTCGTGTTTCTACATCCACAAAATACGATTTGTGGAAAAATTGTTGAATTTTAAATAACTAAAACCAAACAAGATTTGTATATTTTCAACTGCGTAGAATGCAACAAATATTGTAATCAGCGGCATGGTTATATAAAAATCTATATCTATTCACAACCAGTTTCAAAAATAAACTAATCTTTTATGGTAAAAGCTGTTTATTTTCTGTGGACTAGTTCAGTGAACTTCTAGAAAGTTCCCAACATTTACGTAATCCAACGAATTTTATCCATACGTATAATCCAGATGCAACTTTATGATATTCTCAAAGGCATATTCATATTCCGGTGCTCATCAGTCATGACTAAACTTTTCCATTTTGCAACAGAAATCTTAAATACGTTTTTCCCGATTTGTACTTGTAGATTAGAACTTAACTTTAGACGCTTGTTTTGGATGTTTGTTGTTTGCATTTTACTCTGGGGGGTCGCTTGCCTGAGAATTGGGTCAAGACGAGGAACTTACTTTAAACGGCAATTAAATTTCTGTTCATTTCGATTTGTTTGTGTTTTCTTCCAAGCTGTTTAATTGCAATCTCGGCCCACAACAACATAAATATTTCATATTGCCTCCCTGTCTGATGATCGTTGTGTCTTATTGTTGTTCATGCTGTGTTGCCTTAATTACAACACGTTGCGATTGCTGTTGTCTGCTCTTGTTGTTGCCGCATAAATTGTATAGTGCACTTAGCATACAGGGTGTCCCAGAATTCCAGACTATGCCTGAACTGACACTGAACTTGAAACCGGTGTTTATTTCTAATGTCAAGTTACTGGAAGCGCTAGATATGGGAAATATATTTTTATAAATTTTTGAAACGTTTTTTATTATAAAATATATATATAGCTAAACTTTTAGCTATTCCATTTTATTAAACACAAAGAGTACTTCCCTAAAAAGAAAACTCAAGACAACCTTCTTTGTGCAATCAACTTTTCCTCTTAACTGTTTAAAACCGCTCCTATTTCGCCATTAGTCCGACTAAATATTCTTGGTAATTCGAGGACATTTCTCTCCGTTAATTGAGTTCACGCCAGCGAACTTAATGAGATCCCCAGGCGGTCTCCTCTTGGTCGTCGTCGTCTTGGTCTCGTTGCCGTTTCCCTGGCCAGCTTGTTAAGTCCCGCGGAACGACCTCTGCCACTCCGTTGGATGTCGCACGTCAGCTCCAGACCACGCCCATGAATAAATATATATGTATGAGTATATATTCCGACCCACACACGCGGCAGCGATTGTCCTTGTACTGTTTTCTGTCACTTAATCCTGTATCATATGGACAATAAAGGCATCTTTGGACCAACCAAGCGCCCCATTATCAAGTAAACGAGCTAAATGTGCAGCTTGTGACACGTACAGTAGAAACTGGTGCAGAAGAACTTACAAAATCAAATTGTTTATTAGATAAACAAATTATTTTTTAGGTATTTTAAACATTAAAAAATCAATAGGTACTGGAAATACCACAATAACAATATCAAAGTGCAGGGACTTTGTGAAATGATTATGAAAATAAATCTTCAAACCACTGTAAGTCTTTAAAAAGTGACTTTCTTTGTTGTCGCTCCTTTTCTTATTGATTTATTGTTTAATTTTTAATTGGTGAGTCAGAAAGTTATCAGAATTTGGCGTTAAAATAAACTTGAAAATGGGTCAGTGCTTAAAAGGTTAGAATAAACCCATAAAAAATATACCCATCATTATAAAACCTCTTTAGAACATTAATTGTTTACTGAAAAAGTTTACATTAGTTATTTTCAAATCGCTAAAATCAAAACGAACTGTATTTAACAAAACTGACCGTAAATCTCCCCTACTTGATATTAATATAAGGCCCTAAAACGTGACTTATTCTTATTTTTTGCTCCTTTTCTTTGTTCGCTGTTTGCAAGTTGCTAATTTAAAATACAAATTTCCAGTGCAATTTACGGTTTTTAGCACGCAGCTCTTTATTGTGATTTATATGAGGGGGGGGATACATATAGATTTGAATACTGATGTGTGGATATATATCTGTATAAACGTATATATAAATCAAATATGAGTGTGGCTAAAAGTCAAACACACCCACTTTAAAAGCCGATAATTAGCATGCACGATTGACTCTCCACTATGGGTCGACTGTCCACTAGATATATATAGATATATATAGTATTCCCCCGATAAGATCGGGATAAGGAGTGACCTTGAGGGAGGTGGCAAATCAAACAGCTTTCGATTACCCTCGAGATATGATGAACATCAGTTGGTCAACAGCAAATGCTCAAATTCGCGACGCACTTGAGTGGGTAAACAACTTGCAGTCCCTCGTCCTCGTACTCCCCACTATACACCCCCCCTCGTAAATGACTGCATCTTATGCACACACAGAGTGTGGAATATATAGTTTATATTTACCCAGTGCACACACTTGGTTTTTATATATCGCCACTATACAGAAATCGTAAGACTTTGCTTCACCCGTTGATAACAAAACAAGAATAGCAATTCAACTGTTTGTTCATCGTTTGCACCGCTAGATATGCACACACTCGATTGGATATATATGTAGATATAGATATATACCCACATACAGATAGGAACGATACACGTACGATACATCCAAGTGTACTTTCCTACAGTCAACAAATTAATTCGTTGTAAGATCTGTTGAGAACCTGTGAGCAATTAATAATGTTTTCCTGAGGAGGCTTTGCGGGATGAGGAGATGATAATTGTTAATTTTGCTAATTGTGAATTTTTTATGTTTTCGCTTGCGGAAGTTGTAAAACTGATTGTTTTTTGCGAAATCAAGGTTCAACGAATTGACAGGAGTATTAAAGTATTATTTTTAGATCTGTATAGGATTTTTGGTAGGACTGTAATGTATGCTATTTCTAATATATCATGCAGGATACACAACAACCGCCATTAATTTATGCCTTTTATGCTTTCCATTTGAAATGCGTGCGTAGAAGGCATTTTCCTGGCCGCCAGGCAGGCTTTTTCATTAAGCCTGACATTAACATTTCCATTTTTCATTCACTGTCTCCGACAATTGTCTGTATTCCACATCTCTCTCCACCCATTCTCCTCCCCTTACTTATTCTGTATTATTCCTGCCATTGTTCTTGGCTCACTGAAAGAATGTGCTGTAATCTTGGTTGTTTTCTAGTCCTCTGCAATCTTTTAAACCGCATCCTGGCCAGATGCCAAGAGTTAAGTTCAATGGCGGCCAACGACACGCCCTAAGCCACAAAATAGGCTCATAAAATCTAATTAGCACCGCCGCACAACCTGCCAAAATATACGATCCCGAGACTCGTGCCCACTCATTTGCATGATTTTCCAAGTCCAAGTCCAAGCCCACATCCCATTTCCATTGACGTCAGCGAGTGGGAGCTAATAAATAACACATTGTCAAGGACGGAGAAGAGTGGGGAAGGTAAAAGGTCTTGAATGATAAAAACCTTATAACTTGACATTCCCCTCAGTTTGCTTTGTAATAATTACACTTAATAATTGCCTAGTGATACGCAAACTTGTCATGTGTATCTCTACATTGTGGTAAACAGAAAATGTCAATAAAACCATATAGTGGTTTTTAGGTTCTTACAAAATTAGTAGTAGGGAGTATAACTTTAATTTGTTTACCGATTATATTTATAATGGATAAGACCACTATAGTATATAATTAACCCATAGTTTAAAGACTTTTCCAATCTATTCTTCGTTTCTCGTTCAAGTTCTTTTCCTTTTCCTTTTCAACTTCTTTTACGCTTCTACTTTCGTGACTTGTTTTGATAAATCGACTTCTTGTGACGTCAGCAACTGGCGATAGAAGATAATTATTTGGCTTTGGGGCGCGTGAATCTCATTTGTTATGGTCCCTTGAAAGCCCAAATAAACACAAAAGAAAGTACGCAAGAAGATAACGAAGTAATACATATATAAACTGGCCAGAAAGAAGTCTAAATACATATATATACTCGGTCGTTAAGCAACACTCAATGCCAGCGTTGGGTTAAAGATCACCAGATAATATAGATTCAATTGCGCGGAAAACCCAAGTCGAGCCCCTGTCGTTGGCCCCTTTCCACTTTCCATTCGCTGAGGGGGCTACTTCACCGGTTGCTTATGCAAAGAGCTGCAAATGTGATTCAGATGTCCGACTCCATTAGAACTGTAAACAAAAAGCCAGCTTAGCTGAAAACGCAACAGCGGTGCACTCATTTTAAATTGAATTCAAGTCAAAGTAAATGTACACCGCTGAAAAATAAGCAATATTTTAAAACAGAACACTTAATTCAATATCATATTTTAGGGCATATATTTTCGAATAGTCGTTTGAAAACCTGAAAAAAAAAATATAAACGAGAAAACGGAATACCCGAATATTTGTATATTTATTGGCTTTAGAAAAATGTGGCTGATATATATATTTTTTAAATATTTGGTAAAACTTTTATATAATTTTACATCATTTATTTGTTTCCTTTGGCTTCGACTTAAGAAATAGTCCATTGAAGTTCTTTTTCTGAAATTGAAAAACTTTTTTCCTATCAATCTACAAAATATATTTAATAATTTAGGTGAATTTTTCTCCTTGACTGAGTAGGAGTGTGTGCCCTTGTGTGTGAACTGCACTTGTTGCTGCGAGGAAATCTTGACTCGACTGCCGGCTCATTACATTTGCAAATTTCACCGGCTGCGAGCGATTGCACACGGTAAATGTAAACACCGCTGGCCGCTGGGGAAGCTCCATATGCACACCTATCCGTATGACCACGTCCATTCAATATATACTATATGTTTGGAATCGTTATATAAGCCAAACGCGTGAGTCGAGTCAACGTTGAGTCGCCACTGGATGTCGAGTCATCCGCAGAGGGCGTCAAAGGTCTTTTCTTTTTCGCCCGACAATGTTTGTTCTTTTCCTTTTTTTGCCCCACACTTTTCGTGGTCGACTATGTGGAGCTTCTTATGTTAAATTCACGGGGAATGAGTCACGAAATGTGGATCAGAATGTGGGCTGTTTGGCTTTAACTCATACACTATGTTTTGTCTTTTGACTATTTTCGTTCTGATAGAGAATAAATTATTTGTCATGCGAGTCATCGATTTTGTATGCGGTTTCTAACGAGCTGGTTAATAATTTAATAAACCTGCGATTATTCTTGTTATTAGCAAAACAAATTATAATATAAGCATTTATTAAGTTTCATTGATGTTTTTCGGACTAAATAATAATCGAGTTATAGTTATATTAGTTATTTTATTTTTATAAAGCAAATATGGTATAACAATATACACAGCACACACAAAAAAAGCATGTCACCGTAAAATCGATATGACCATGTAAATTTCAGGTCATGCAAAACCCATATCGTTTTTACATGAATTACTCTTTTCGACCAGGTTAAATTTAACTGGCCACATATCAAATTAAAATTGATCTTAAATAAAGTAAAATTGATCTACGTTTCATATCGATTTTTTTTTGGGTGTTGATATGTATATAACAACTCGGGAACTTAGTACAATGGTATAAGTTTAAATATTTGTAGTGTAAGCTAACGAAAAGGATTATTTTTTCGGCATTTGACCCGCCTGTCAGCGAAATGCAAACCTAGTCAGACATTCGAACCAAGTGCGATGCCAAATTCGCATTAGCCAAGAGAAAGAGACGCACATGTAATTGGAGGACGTTTTCTATTCTATTCGGCGAGATGCAACGGAAAATTCCCAGCCCCCCAAGGTTCCGTTCGTAGCGCTGCGGTTCCGTTTCTTTTCTTTTCTTTTCTTTTCCCAACCCAAAACTAATTAACGGATGGCAACGGCGTGCAAAGTTCTGTTAAACGTGCGGGTTGCAAGTGACTGCGCTTCCGGTTGTAGTTGTCTATATGTACACTATACGTACACTGCATTTGTTTAATTGCACGGCTCTAATGATGCGGAAACAGCAACAAAAAAGAGGCGGGAATAGGGGTAAATATGGCCCGCCCACAAAAAAACTTGGACGAGCACTTGCATCGCATCATTCGCTCAAGTAATTCGCAAGTGGAAATTAGTGACAGTTTTATGGGTTTGTTCTTGGAAATACATGGATGTAAATGGGGGGGGGGGGGGGTCTGAAAATGCAAGGACATCTGTCGTGCGTTTCTGTGTGTTTGTAGGGGCTTACTGGCCGTAAGTCAACGAAAGTTCAAAGTTTTCGGCGAAGGTCGTGACCCGTATGCATTTCGTCCAAGGATCTATTTATGGTCTAGGGGTGAATTGAAGAAAAGCCAACAAAGTCAGTGGGTTCAGCGACACCTTTGAAGGCCGCTGCGTGTCACAGATCTATTCATTTTTAGGTTACAACTGGCCCAAGTCAAAGCCCAAATGAATCGATTAGGTTGATAATTGTCAGTTACTTGAGTGGCACTTTAGCTTGATTGCCAAGTGGATAAAGGAACTCGAATTATGAAAGCAAATTATAAGCTATTTGTTTAATGGAAGTACTTAACAACGTACTGCGTTATAGGAACTCACCATTAAAGAGCGATTGCTCTAATCTAGTTTACTAGGAAGCGATCATCTAATCATCTGCTGACACAAAAACTACACTTTCATTCTAAATGCAGACGTACGAAGATCAAGAACGTTGCCCTTAAAACGGTTATATCATCAAACTGCTCGTATTTGGAATGCTTCTCCATTTCTCCTCTCCATTTCCCCCTCTTCAGTCCTTGGGCAAGTTCAAATATTTGCCCTGAAATCTCCAACTCCGTCCCGCCCGAATCTCCTGTCTTTGGAGCTGAATCATCGGGTTATCTGCTTTCAGCGCAAACAGGCAAACAGAAGTCAGCACAAAAACAAGCCAGAGTTGAAGCCAAATGCGAAATTGGAGGAGGCTAAAAACAAAAATATGAAACTCAAAAAACCAAAAGAAGAATAAAAGAAGCTACTTAAATCGCACACCTTAGCACATCCGTCAGAATGTTCTCCACATGACCAGTGAATGGCGATAAAGAGGGGAATCGGGGGAATGCTCGATACTTATTTACACATATCCAATATCCAATCACGTTCAAGGTAAATGATGACCGAATTTCGCACAGAGTCACAAACTTAACTGCGATGTATTGTTTACAGTTACTCAGGAGACTACTAAAGATATATTAAGCATACGCCCCATGGACGGTTAAACATTTTGTTTGCACCTTTTTGGCCTTTATTTATGTATGGTTGCCTGTCAATCACATCAACTTTGCGATAGGCCCAAGGCAAACAAACACACAGCTCTTATCAGCCGAAAACATTAACGTAGTATAGTATTTCCTTATCGCCAGGGCTTGTCTAGTGGGGGTCTGCCTGATAATTTGGCGTTTCAAAATAATTTTGCACTCCGTAATCAAAGTTCTTTTGCGTACACACTTGACCTAAATGCGCAATTCTTGGGACCTATAGACTTTTGGAGCCTACTGTATAGTACATAGCCGAATATCAGTGGGGTAAACAATATTTATTTCAGGGGGGGGCTTAAGCTCTAATGGGGGTTCCTTATAAAAGAAGTTAAATTTTGCTATAATTTTAAACATTAACCATTTTTTGGTTAAATAGCAAATGGCTACTGAACCCCTTAGATACACCATTAACGTAAATATGTATATAGCATAGTATTATGTACCATCTATATACTCTATATACTTTTATACTTTCACTTTCTTTACACGCATGCGTCATAAATGGGGGCCTAAAATGGGAGGTCTGAAAGGAAATTGACCCTCGAACGACGCGTCGGTTTTCTTTTCAGTCATATTTTCGGCGTATCACGTTTCAAAATATTGCATACTTAGAAGGGCATTATGATCCTTATGCGAGAAATGCGCTGTTAATGGGTTTTTTCTCCGCACTCATCGCCAAGTAGAAATTTCCCATACTCGCCAAGAGAATTCTTTCGCTTTTGAGTGATTTATGGACGAGTTGTGTGGTTATGTGTGTGTGCCCTTGAGATGCCCCTCAACTAATTCAGATGGTAATTCAGCCGTATTTGCTAATGGATTACACATGCTCGAGTGTTGGCTGCACTGAATTGGGGGGAAATGGTTCAATTCCAATTCATGCTTTCACTTTCGCTTTTCGCCCTTATGTACTTAGATTTCAAGGACGCCCCAAAGCCCCCACTGTTATCGCTAACAGCGCTGTTAGCCTGCAGCCTCTCTCTGTCTCTGTCTCTCCCGCTCCCTCTCTCTTTGCTTTGGCACTTGTTCAACAGCACGTGCACCGTTTGTTCTTTTCATTCTCATTCTTCTTTTGGATTTTAAGCCGAGCGGTTGTGTGCGTATCAGTTTTCGTGTGTGAGTGCGTGGGCGGCCGGCCGTATATGTGTATGTATGTGTACATATATCTGTGTACATATAGAATTTTGCATTATTTATACAAATTTGATTGGCGGTAAATAAGTTGGCGACTTAACCTCAATTGAACCGGCTGCTCTCTTCGCTTACTTTGTTCTACGGCTGCCAATGTAAATGACATTAAATTTGATCAAAATTGTGAAATATTCCCCTGAAAGCCACTTAAAAAACCTAATCAATATTCCTCGGTGCCTTTTGCCTTTCTACATATTTTCCATCTTTCCCATTTGTTTTTATCAGTGCGCCTTCTCCTCGTCTTTTTTTTGTGTTTGAAATCGCTAGCCGTGTTGTTGTTGTTGCGTTGATAATAAAAATAGAACTTAACTTTGTTTTTCTGTGCTTTGCTTTGGCTCGCTTCTTAAATGCCCCGCCTCCTTCTCCCACTCCCACTCCCACTGCATCGCTCCCTCTCGCTTTCCTTCATTTGTTGTTTGTTTTACACTCGGCGATAAAGATAAAGGCCGTTTATTTAAATCAAGCATACGATTTGAGTGCTCGTGTGTGTGTGTTGTTGTGTGTGTAGAGTGAACGATTTATAAAGCTATCAGCGTGCTTTTCTCGAACAGATGCAACTCGTATTTATTGCATTATAAAATAATTTAATTACCCAAGAGGGGTTGACAGCCAGACAAAAACCGCAAGTGTGGCAGGCCTAGAAAGAGAGCAGTCTAGAAGGGAGGGAGGAGAGGGTGAACGGGATTAAGTCAGACAGGCGACAAATTTGTCACTCATTTTGTAGTGGGAAGTTAGCATTGCAAACCAGAAGTTTTACAAAGAAGTTATATAAAATTCTTTAAGATTAAATTGTGAAACCCCCAAGAAGCAAGCTTCGTAATATTAAACTTAAATTATATTTGTTTGGAACTAGTCTATTACAAAGGTCAAATATGAACGTCGAAATCTGTTAAAATTATTACAGTTATTTTCAAAGATCTTATAAAATATTTTCTCAAAAATATATTAATTATTTTTTTAAACAACGAACGTTATTGTTAAGCTCTCGTGGCATTGAACTTTATAACTTTTGTCGCCTGGGTCGCTGAACCCGCCTAGAAAAGTGACCCTGAGTGCAGGTTGCACTCCGCCTAGGCGACGCATGTGTCGCAGTCGTTCTTTGCGGCAATCATTTCGATCGATTAGGCACTTTTTTTTTTTTATTTACCCACAGCATTTCGCAACAATGACAGCGAGGCGGAGAATTAACTGAATTGAAATAAATAAAAATAAAGCTATGCGCGCATTGACTCCGCCTTGTTGTTGTTATTGTGGGTGGTGTGGTGAACTTGCTCAAGTGCATTCATCACTCAATATTTGTTGCTGCAAACGTTGTTTCATTTTTTTTTTTTTTTTTGTGGTCGATTACAGCCAATAATGTAGCGACAAAAAGTGTTTAAAAATGTTAAAAATAAACAAACGCGTCGTGGCAAACAAAAAGCAACAGAAAGAACAAATAAAACGCTGCGATGTGTGCAGCTTTGACTTAATTTCAGTGCGTTCAACCTAGGAGCAAGCGAGACGCGAGATACAGATAGAGGGAGACAGAGACATGCGATGCAGAGCAAAAGCTCTAGAACAAGTGCATAGATAGTGGGCGAGAAAGAAAAAAAAGAGCAAGAGAGTGATGTGCTGTGATTTTTATTTACAGTTGAAGGATTATTATGTGACTTTTACAAGGCGAGACAGAGACGGCGACAAGGGATCGCAGTGTTTACTTTAACCAAAATTGACAAGTGCAACAATAACAACTGTTTTACACTGCGTTGCAAAAGTGTAACAACAACAACAACTAGAACTATAAAACAGTAAATAAGAAAAGAAAAAAACATACCTGACAACAGAGTGAAAACAACGGCCTAAAAATGCATGGAATCACGCACCTGTACCGCCAGCATGCCGTGGAAAAACAGCTGAGCGGCGGCGAGAGTTGGTCCCGCCAAATTTACCCGAGCTACGGCAGCAGTGCCGATGCCTCCTCGCAGGGCAGTCGCCTCTACAGCGTCGACTCCTCCAGCAGCTCCAGCTCCAATTCGAATAACTCGGGGGGCGGCGGCGGCGGTGGAGGAGGATCTGCGGGCGGTGAGAATCTGGGAGGGGTCACCGGAAGCGCCTACGCCCAGTGGCAGAGCGAACGCCACTCGCTGCCGCAGGCTGTGCCCGATGCCCCAAGGTCGCTGGCCAACCACCACTACCGCAACTCGCCCACCCACCACGCCCACTACCAGCAGCAGCAGCAGCATCAACAGCCCACCAGCGGCAGTCTCAAGCGGACGCCCTCCTCGAAGCGCAGCTTCCTGGAACGATCTCACAGTCCGGCGATCTATGGCGTGAGTACAAATTTCATGACAAGGATGCAAACGGATCGATATAGAATTTTAGTTCGTTTCAAAATCTGTTTGCATCCTTTAAACCACGTATATTTCAAAGTTCTAGTTAATCCTAACTAAACAAAAAAAAACTTGCAGAGCATGCGTCGTAGTGCAGGTCCCGACTTTGGCTCTCCGCCACCCACAGCGCCTGTGGGCGGGGGCGGCTACTTTCCCCACGATCTCGACGACATCTACGAGAGCCAGGCGGACCATCAGTATTTCACCCACACGGGTGCCAGCGGACAGCAGCAGCAACAGAGGCCCACAGCCATCTCGATCTTTCATCGCGTGAGTGCCGCCCACACCTCGCTGGATGATTATACCCCCTTGCCGGGCGAATCTTCACGCCAGTCGATAAACAGTACAGACAGCGGAGCGAGCAACGGGCCCTTTAATCGCCAACGCTTCGACAACTCGTCCTTTGCCAAGAGTCTCAGCATCGACGAGCAGGAGCAGCAGCAATCGCCCCACAAGGATGGCCATGGCAAGCACGGAAAACACCACCATCATCATCATCACCACCACCATTCGATCCACGAGCTAGTGAAGCACTTTGGCAAGAAGATGCACCTGTGGCCAAGGAAGCACCACGACGCCCAAAGTGTTTGCACGTCGCCGCAGAATGATCCGCAGGAGAACTTCCGCACCAGATCAAAGAGTTTGGATGTGAACACGCTCAGCCGCCCCAATCGCATTCTGGATGACTGGGGGGCCACCTACAAGATCTACGATCGCATAGTCAAAGAAGGTAAAGGGTTTTGGGTCAGGTTATGCCACTGGTACTTGCTGTTAGATTAGGTCTAGCTTTACTCATTGAATTCTACCATTTAAAACTTGTACTTATAATAATTTGTATTCTATTAAAGGTGCTCATATGCGTCGTGCCTCAGCGGATTTGGAGAAACGCCGTGCTTCAGTTGGCGCCGCCGGACGAGGGCTGCGAGGGGATGGTACGTTGGATCCACACCATGCAGCCATTCTCTTCAGAGACTCCAGAGGGGTGAGTTCCTAACTATATAACAAAAGTATCAAAAATATATTTAAACTGGAACTGATTTAATATGTAAGGAAGGGAGATAAAATGTAGATTAGACAAGTCCAGTTGAGAAATCGAAAAATCAACAAAAGTAATCTACCTAACCAAAAGTAATTATGTTTCATCTTACAAACAATAAATATCTTCTGCGCCTCAACTTATTCAAGACGTTATCTTCTGATCTAAACGTAATAATATATCATCTAGCTTTTTCGCAAATATTTTTCCTTTCTTTTTCCCCCTTTTCTTATCGCCTTAAAAGGCAATCTGGTCGCGTCTCTGATTCAGTGCTATTAATAGCTAAAAATACGCTTCTGTGTATTCCCCTCTTTTCTCAGACTTCTACTGTTTGACTCCCCTTTTTGTTTACCTCATTCAGTTCACTTCACCTTGACATTTGTGATTTACTCTGGCACTTGTTGAGAAATGCGTTTTCCCTGTTGCTTATATAATTCCCCCAAGGTCACATTCCATCTCCTGTTGAAGAGACAGGTTCAGTACTACAAAATATTTTTATTTTTAAGAATTATTTTTATTTCATTCGAAACTCCAAATAATCCCCTTGGTTCATATATTTTTATTGCATACTTTGAGGATTACGGCATGTAGATGACATGTAGAATACCACACTGCGTATTGAATGTGTTTATTACGTATACGTATTGTATCTGCGGTAATTCTGATAAGATTCGCCACCGAAGATCCCTACTTACAAATGCAATTTAAGCGATATTGGTGAAATACACTCGCATTAATGACTAACCTTATAAAAAAAGCCGGAAATCACGATGATAGCTAATTTATTTCACTCATGGCTTTGTCATCAACATTGGATTAGTTGAAGAATTACCTTTCCCTGGGTTTTTGCGCCCACACCTACATATGTATGTATGTAAGCCCCAAGGTCGCATAATCGGCCTAATGGCCATTATAAACAAACTGTTATTATATTGTTAGTCGGTTGTTATTGTTTATTCCTCACTCCACAACGTGGTCACCCATGGAAACGGGTTTAGATCGATAGATAGAATCATGTGCCAAGTATTTTATTTTCGATTGCATATGTTTGGGAATTCTTTTCGCGAATTCTTTTTAATTTTTCTGTACTCTGACGTCAGCGGCTTGGGCTTTCACCGTTGAATTCTTTTTGCCATTCGATTGTTATTGGTATATGTCTGCTAATGATGATGATTAATTAGCCAAGTACTCTTCACATGTCAGTCATTTCTCACTATTCTTGGCTGTCTCACTCCTTCTCCTTCTCTGGTCTTCCTCTCTTTCTCTTCTCAGCAAGGCCACAATCTTGCAGTACCGTTTGCTTTACTTATCGCTTAAGCAAAACAACAAATGTACACAGAAGCTTTTTGCTTTTTCAATGCGTATTTCGTCTCTGAGTCAATTTACTCAATGAGTGTATTCGCTTTGAGTCGAGTACTTGGTGCGCTTCTTAATTTTCCGCCTGCAATGCAATGGCCTTCTTGAGCTTTTTGCTTGTGGGTGCAATTGGGTCTCTCTCGTTGTCGTCTCCTCTCTCTTTTTTCTTCACATATGCCATCTCTGTCTAGGGACCGTTTGTTTGCTTTAACGATTTAACGATCAAGTCGAAAAGGAAATAAACGAGCGCCATTCTTCTGATACCCTCTTCCATCCGGTTAAATAGGTATTAGCGATTCTTCACTCTTTTTGGCTGCTCTCTCGATGAAACCCCACAGGGAGAGACAGCGGAAAGATAAGCAAAGCAAACAAGGTGTAAGAAGTGAACCGTTGGACAAATAAAAAGTTTATTTCTGGTGCAGCCAACCAAGTTTTTTTATTGCACTCGAAAAATAATGTAAAATTTAATGGATTTTATTAAAATTACATTTCTTTGTTACATTCTGAATATATTTAACAATAGGGTGTTATATAAAAAGACAAAGCATTTTCTACTAAAGTTATGCTATAAATAAATAAAGAAATCCAATTCTTCTGAACAGTTAAGTTTGATACTTTTTCGAAGTGTTATTTATCTGTCAGACTTTAAGCTTGATTTCGAATGCTACGAAAATCAGCTTTTGATTGCCGAAAGTATACTTTAAAAAAAACTTAATGAAAAGGTAACGTAATGTGCTACCAATTTATTTACAGTGTATATGCATTCTAGAGTGTTGTAGCTTCGTTACACCTACATTGCTGCCTGTCGCGTGTGTTCTTGTATTTGCTCAAGCTTTAGCACTCTCGCGCTCTCCTAGGCCAGCTCTCTCCCGCTCTTCTGCCGCTCTTTGTTACTGGCCGATCATGTGTGTGGGTTTGGATTCGCTTGGCGCTCGCGAAACTCTTAACCAGTGGCGTTTTTTTTTTAACCAGTTTTAGTTTTCATTTGCGTGAGCCCAGACGTGTCCGGAAAACGAGCGAACGGAAACCAAGTGAAACGGAACGGAAGAACACGGCCGTGCAATCGAAGATCCAACGGAGGGGTGTCGTCATTCTTCTTGTGCCTCTTGATAAATCGCTTTACCAGTGCCTTTTCTTCGAGTGCGGGCTTTTCATGTATCGCCGTCGCTATTCCGCCTTCGAGCCGAGCACGCCCCGCGTCGGAGTGCTACCCTCTCTGCCCCTCCAACATGCCGCCCCCACCACCGCCACTGTCCCCGCCCCAAAAACGCCACCCAAATTGAGCGTACACTTTGACCCCAATTTGCCCAAAGACAACGACAGCAACAACAATATTAGCAGTGAAAATGCAAATGCCAAAATCGGTCGCAAGGCGCGCTCGCTGAGCAATTCGCCGCTGTATCATCGCAAAAAGCGGTATGGCCATCTGCCGGCGCTAATGTCGAATAACGGGCCGACGGCCAGCAGCAACTATCAACTGTTGAATAGTGCAAATCTTCGCGATCTCGTCGATGGCCAACGCCACTCGCAGCACGTAAGCAGGCGCGATGACAACAGTAGTAGCCATAACCAAACGCAAAACCAAAGCCAAAGCAACCAAAGCATCATCCCAAGTCTTCCGAGCGGCAAAAGCAAGGCAAAAGATGGCAAAAAGCTAAAGGCAACTCTAACGGCGGCCATGTCATCATCGCTGCTGCGACGCAAGGCGCACAGCAATCACAGTCAACAGCAGAAGCAGCAACAGCTACAAGAGCTGCAACAGCAGAAGCAGCAACAGCAACAGCAACAGCAGCTAAGGAGTAACAGCAACACAATTGCAAATGCTGCCCGCCATTCGCTGGGTCATTCACCCTCTGCTGCCGCGGCCGCTGCTTCAGTGCAGCAGACGCTCGTCTACGAGCGACGGCGCGTCAGCAGCGCCCACTCCTCCCCCTCCCCGCGTCACCACTCGCCGGTGCACCAGTGCATGCTGATGCGGCGGCGCAGCGACTACAGCGTCGAGCAGATCGAGCAGTGGAAGCGCCAGCAACAATTGCTGCCCCGATCCGGACGCCAGATTAGCGTAAGTGCACTGGAAGAAAAGTTTATGGGAGTTGGAGTATTCAAATATTTTATATTATATTTACCAATCTACCATTTTGCAAACATACCAAGAAAAATGTCGATTAAAAAATAATCAAAATATGTTAGTTAAATATTCAGATGCATTTTTTTTCTGTGTGGAAAATGCATTGAAAGGAAAACAATGAAACAACAAAGCTTTGAGGGGGAAGCTTTTCCGCCCATTGAATTCGGCTGAATTCAGTGCAATATATATTTAGAAAAAATGAGGGTCAGCATTATAATGCACATAGGAAAAATACGCTTCTTAGCGCAATGCGAGAAAATATAATTTATATTAGCTGTCTATTGTAAATCGATTATATTTATGGGATTTATGGATTATTTATCAATTTATAGGATGCAAAAGAAATAGTGGAAAATAAAAAGTTACATGGGATATCTTGAAATCCATAGTTTTCTTAAATCAAAAATATATATATATTATGTTTATTATATATTTATTAAATATAAATATATATTTTTCTGAGTTACATGGGATATCTTAAAATCCATAGTTTCCTAAATCAAAAATATTTATATATTTATATATATATATTTATATTTATTAAATATAAATATATATTTTTCTGAGTGCACACTTTTCTTGACCCCATTTTTTACTACAAAAAAGCACGACGACGACGGGACGAAGAGAATGATTGCGGGCATAATCGTTTAGGCTAAACCAAAATTGGCCTGCACTCGTATGCGAGCGTAATTTTTCAATTGCCGTATCTGATATGGGGCACTTGCCGCCTTCACTCGCCTTCCTCGCCTCCCTCTTCTCGCTAATGTGTCATAATTCCACAATTGCACATTTCAATGTTAATTCAAAGCTACACCTCCTCACCCCTTCTTCCACCCTGCTCATAAATATTTCATTGGCGCTGGAATTGTTTTTGTTTCTCTGGGTTTTATCTGTGATTTCGCTCGTTGATTAACAGATAACGTATATGAGAACTGTATCAGCGCAAATTGAACTGATATTTACGCAGCGTTCCCTTATTGTTTACATTTGCTATTGTATTGTTCACATTTTATAATCCTTGAAAAAGCTCCAATCACTGTGACCCACATATAATATCAGAATAATATCGCCACTAATATCTGAAAGGGTGTGAAGAAAGCGGAAGCGTGTAAATATCTTGATATAGGGGGAAACAAGGTGTAAATAATAATACGCCTGATATAACTTGCGTAACGCTTTACGAATGTACTTGTGTACATTTTACGACTTTTCAAGTTAGCTCGTTTATTTCTTTAATGATAGTTCACTTTGCACTTGCCTTATGTAGTTAACAGCTATAAATTAAGTTTTATCATTTTGAAAGTAAATAAACGAGGTATATAAATGAAGAAAACTTGATTTTTCCCTGGACTTGTATAAAACTTTCAAAAGCTATATTAAATAATGATGAAACTGTACAAATCTATTAAAAGTGAATGGATGATTCGTTAATATTATTAAGGTTTCAAGGTTTTAATAAAAAATTTGTGTGTTTCATTCCAGTTACCTGTCGCTGATCCGTTCCTAGAGAAAGTAAACCTATCGGACCTGGGTAAGTTTTCAAACCCCCCTCTTCTTCCGCGCCCATGTCCCTTCTACCGCCCCTTGAGATAAACAAAAATGTTTAATTTAAATAAATTAGCAAACACACTTGGCATTCGATCAAGAGTCGGCCTCTGAGGATTTTTTCTTTGGGCACACGACGCCATCGCCAGAATAGAATAGAACCTGATATATATAGGTAGGCCGAAGAAGAAGACAAGGTATGGAATCAAAGTCATAATTCACAGGGATTATGGTAGCAGCAATGGCCGATTCGCCTTTCGACGTGGGCGACATGGAACATAATCATTAGGGGGGAATTTAGATATATTTTAGGTTTTATTCCCGCTAAGAATAGTCGTGGCTTCTGTTAAAAAAGTTCCTAACGCAAAACAACCCACCCGAACACACCCCCAAAAGACCAAAGCTAATTATAAGTTCCAAGTACGCCGAAGACCACTCAGGGAAAATACGCAAATGGGGGTACAAATAAGAGCCGAGTGGAAGGAAAATAGTGCATGTAATTTGTTGGCAATTTCAGGCATTTCATGATCCTCATTAACGTCAATTCCCAACCGATCCGATCCAAACCGATCTCTCACCAAAGATTATATTCAATTTATTTAGTGCTCTGAGAACTTTTCGATTTCGTTGCGAGGTTTCTGCTCTGAGCGTTTTTCCCATTTGTATTTTGTTCATTCTATTATTTGTTTGTTTTTGCGCTTTTCCCTGACGAAAAACTTTTCCGAACCAGAGAGCTAGAGCTATAGCAAGATAGAGGGAGAGGAGATGGAAAACACAGACTGCAGATCAGTTTATGATAAAATTTCGAATCGTTTAGAACGTCGCCAACGAAGACGGGCAGACGACAAAAAAAATTCGGCAATATTCCGTGTGTTTTCCGTGTGTGAATTATTGGCAGCAGGAACCATTCTCGATCCGCATATATGCTTTGTCTATATGTTTCGTAGGAATTACTTACCACAACCCAACTATTGTATCGACCAACTGCAAAGCAAAGTCGACCCATCGAAGGTCTTCGCTTCTCTCTTAGTCATTCGTTAAGAATTTTCGAATAGCGCCGCGACGCCAAAAGCAACTGAACCATCACAACCGCCTCCTCGTACCGCCCAATTGCCCCCTCCCGTTGTGAAAATGGGATTTCAATTGTTTTGATCCCACACACAGCAAAATAGCAGAATAATCAACAAAACCAACAACGCCAAGGAGCATTTCAATTAACTCGTATGGGCCGGTGGCCCGCTGTCAAAAGAAACGCAAAACGCAGAAACGTATAGAATCGAAATCGATAACCCATATATACCTTTGCATTCGCTTATGAATATATATGCACTGAAAACCAATCAAGGCAACAACAAACCCCATTGATAATATTGAGTGGAAGAGAGGAGAAGTACGAAAAAGAATGAAGAGACCTTCACCCATCTGGCCAAGCTTTTTATCTCGATTTCTTTCGGCTTTCTTTATCTGTTCGAACTGCTCGCCGCCCGGCAACCGCAGTAAATTCCATTTATTAAACAACATTTAAATGTTTACACAGCTTAGTCGGAAAATCTTTTGCCATTTTGCTTATAGCTCCAAATATTTTACAATTTATTTGGACGTATGTATATATTTTCCTGCCGCGGTATCTGGCCTTCGTTTTTTTCCTATATTATTTATGGTCTGCTTGTCTTTTTGCTTATTTTGCTGTGGACATAATCCGGATAATTTGTTGAAAATTCTTTGTAGTAAAGGTATTTCAATTTGCAAATAAACTACATAAAGTTTTGCTAGTTTATTTGTTTACTATTTCAATACAAAATTCCATTTTAATTATAATTTGATCCAGGTGATCCAAGCCCGTGAACAGAAAATAAATTGGCAATAAATCTGTGAACTGTAAAGAAAATAAATTATTTCCCAAATAGTTTTCCAAATGCATCTTCACTAAAGAATCGAAATAATCCTTATAGACATTCGAAATTTCAGTGTTGAGGCCTTATGCTGCGGTTAATTAATTTCTTGGCACAACTGCCTGTCCCAATATCTGTTATGTGTCGCTATAATGGCTCCGACAAATGCTGAATCGGTGAATGTTTGGCTTGCATTTATCAGGCCCCTGACAAGACCGATCTACAGCCCCTGTGCTTTTATATAGTTTTTGATTAACACCTTTTGGCCCCGCCTCAATATTTATTTGTTTACATTGTGCCAGAGCCGTCTACATTCTACCCCTCTCTCTTGGGTTCTCTTTGTCTCGATGAGAATTGAAATAATATTTATTGTTGAACAATTTGGTGAATCTATTCTATTTCGGTGTGTTTGGCGTGCTTGAGGCTGCTTCTGTTGGTTTGGTCGTACGCTAAATTTATTTTAATTAAAAATGTCTTAATTTAATTTAATGAAACGCGTGCGCCTAGAAATTGATGGCAGAGGTTTTGTTCTTTTTTTGGGTTCGGTTATGGTAAGGGCACATCAATATAAATTCCCTGCCTTAGCTAGATGCAGTGAGAAGCGCGTAGAGCGGCGCATTCTGTTAGCAAGTTGGTCGATCAATTAGGCGAAGCAATTAACAGAGCAAATCGAGTCGCCCATTTAATTGTAAGCGCCCACAGACCTCAGACGGAAGACCAGATCAGATCGGATCGGAACTGACTAGCGTAATGCGACTCTGAAGATCGATAAAAAATAAAATATTCACCCTGAAAAGAGTAAACTGTCAAATTAGAGCAGAGTGGGAACCCAGAACGCATGTTACAGTTGCACTTCTATTCGAATCATGCGGGTCGTCTGGTGCTGGGAGGTGGCAACGGTCGCCCGGCCGACGTCCTTTGCTATCCATTGGAGAGCATCAAAGAGTTCGAGCAGATTTCCGAGGCCTGGAAGCGTCTGCTAGCCGAGCTGCTCAAGAAAGGTGCCCAATTAAGACCCCAAATCTGAATAATCTACAGCTTAAAGCAGATTTCTTAATCATTTTTTTAACCCATCTGTTTCCTTTCTTTTTTCTGCAGAGGAGGACGACTCACAGATCTTCGTGAAGTTCTTTCGCTTTCACAAGTGCTATGATCTGATACCCACCTCCGCCAAGTTGGTCGTCTTCGACACCCAGCTACTCGTTAAGAAGGCCTTCTACGCCCTGGTCTACAACGGGGTTCGGGCTGCACCGCTCTGGGACTCGGAGAAGCAGCAGTTCGTGGGCATGCTGACCATCACGGACTTTATCAAGATCCTGCAAATGTATTACAAATCGCCAAACGCGTCCATGGAGCAGCTGGAGGAGCACAAACTGGACACGTGGCGAAGTAAGTGTTCTCTAGCAATGCAGTATTATGATTCCCAGCTAATTATGTTTCCTCTGCCAGGTGTACTGCACAACCAGGTGATGCCGTTGGTCAGCATCGGGCCGGATGCCTCCCTCTACGATGCCATCAAAATTCTCATCCACAGCCGCATTCATCGCCTGCCCGTCATCGATCCGGCGACCGGCAATGTCCTCTACATCCTGACACATAAACGCATACTGAGGTTCCTCTTCCTATACGTAAGTGTTTGCAGTTTAATCGTTAACCAATTACAAGGATAATCATTTTGAATTTGTATATGCGCAGATTAATGAATTACCAAAGCCCGCGTACATGCAAAGGAGTTTGCGCGAACTGAAGATTGGCACCTACAATAACATAGAGACCGCCGACGAGACGACGAGCATCATCACGGCGCTCAAGAAATTTGTGGAGCGACGCGTCTCAGCCCTGCCACTGGTGGATGCCGAGGGACGGCTCGTCGACATCTATGCAAAGTTTGATGTGATTGTAAGTATCCTGAGATTTCCCCTCAGAAATCCCTAGGGATTTCAAGTTTGATTGGCTTTATTTTCGAAGATTTCAACTTTAAAAGTTGATTTTCTAAACATATATTTAAAATATTGGTTGTAAAAATGTAGTCTATTATTTTTTTAACAATTGTACTAACATTTTCTATTCGTTTCCTTTTCTTCAGAATCTCGCTGCCGAGAAAACCTACAACGATCTCGATGTGTCGCTGCGCAAGGCCAACGAGCACCGCAACGAGTGGTTCGAGGGCGTGCAGAAGTGCAATCTGGACGAGTCGCTGTACACGATCATGGAGCGCATCGTCCGCGCCGAGGTCCATCGACTGGTGGTGGTCGACGAGCACCGCAAAGTGATCGGCATCATCTCGCTGTCGGACATCCTGCTCTACCTGGTACTGCGGCCAAGTGGCGAGGGCGTCGGTGGGTCAGAGAGCTCACTGCGCGCCTCCGATCCCGTCCTGCTGCGCAAAGTGGCCGAGGTGGAGATACCAGAGGCTGCCACAGCGACGACAACAACGCCCCCGCCTCGCAGTCCTTCGGCCGGATCCGGCAATCGCAGCCTGATCGAGGACATACCCGAGGAGGAGCCGACGCCGGCGAGGAGCGACGATGCCGACAGTGATAACAACAAGTCCGCCAGTGAGGATAAGGCCAACAACAACCAAAACGATCAGACGACGACGACGGCGGCGACAGCTAATGGTGATAGCAGTAACAGTCCCGTGGAAGTGTCCTTCGCCGATGAGGCGCACGAAGAAGAAACCGCCGACCAGGTCGAGCGTAGCAATTGTGATGATGATGACCAGGAGGCGCTGGCGGAGATTGAGCGCAAAAAGGCATCGATGGACGACGACGACGACGATGGGCTGAGCAGCGCCGTGTCCGCTGCCTCCGCTTTGGGCCAGTCACTGACGCCCGCGGCGCGAGAAATGGCGTTGGTTAGTGAATAAACCCTTAATTTAAACACAAGCTAAAGATATACAGCTACAGCTGCTACTACAGAAACAGATAAAGAAACAATTGCTAAACAAGAACTAAGAACCCAAAACACAACAATAATGATAAAGCAGAGAAAATTATATTTGAATATTAATAGTTGTTAAGGATATATTATTACAATTATGAAATATTATGTATTTTACAACAAGCAACTAAAAGCAAAACAAAAACAAAAAGCTGTTAACAAGATGTTTATATATACACACACAAGAAAACGAAAACAAATCAACAAATTACATTAGAATGTCTTTAAATTTTAAACGATGTAATTGATTATTATATGATAGTACAGTACAAGTCAAAAATTGAGTTTTTTTATGGGCTGGAGGGACTTTTAATCCGGAATGAAATCCGGAATTTCACAAGTTTTTGCTTAAAAAACTAGTTTTGGTTAAAAATTTCGAAATACAAAGGTTTGTAAAAATGTAAATATTCCGCTTACCATCCCTTCTACCGTTTTATATCAAAACACTTTAAAAAATTGAAGGCTTATAAAAGAATTACGAAAATAAAAGGTATAACCAATGCCGGATTTTGCTATAAATTCCTAGTCACTAAATTCCTCTAAAATCTCAGTAATTTCCCAAAAAACAAAGCAAAAAATTGAGCAAGTATGGAATGTTATACAGCGTTGAATTCGTAATAAAATTCTCTGTCGAATGGCATTCAAACTTAAAAACATTAAGTTTTCAAGATTTTTGGCAAAAAATCGTGATGTAACCCCTTATGAAAAATGCAAAAATTGACCAAGAATTTTTATTTTTGAAATCCAGCCGAAACTAATGTGGATCGTTAGCTTAGGTTATTGGCTAGACAAAACAGTCGTTTCTTTTTAGATGGGGCGCCCATTTAAGATAATTATGACAAAATAACTCACAGAAAATGCATTAATTTGGCTATAAAATAGCTAAATAAGCACCCCTGCTTGCAACTGGGTCGCTATCTTGACCCGCAGGCCATATGTTCATTTTGTTGACGTTTACTTTTTTTTGCCAAACCAAAAAGCATTGCGCACCAGGTTGAAAAGCCTCCAGACTTATTCACAATGGAGCTGATCATTCTCGTGGGCATCGCCACGGCCCTTTTGGTCGTGATCATCACGCTGTACTTCCTGCAGAAGAAAAAGGAAACTCCAGGTAAGTCGAAAATAAATTCCAAAGTTCCAGAAAGCAAATAATCCATTGACCCCAAAATATGTAGAAACCAAGCCAGCTGCGGCCCCACAACGTGGCGTCCCACAGCGCGCCCAGGAGGGAGTTCCACGCCGGGCTCAAATAGCCCGGAATCAGCGTAACCGGCTGCGCCAGAATGCTCCAGCGGCTCCAGTTGCTCCGGCACCAGGTGCGCCGGCTGCCCTTGGCGACTCTGACAACGAGGATGAGGCCCAATTAGATGCCGATGGCGCTCGCGTGCCACAGGGCGCGGTGCTGGACGAGAAGATGGGCGCCAAGAAGCGGGCCAAGATGGAGGCCAAGGAGCAGAAGCGGCTTCAGCGTGAGCAGGAACTGCATGACCGTGAACAGCGAAAGGTGAAGGAGGCCAAGGAGGAGGCGGAACGCAAGCAGCAGGAGGATATCGATGCGGAAGTGGAGCGCAAGCGGGTGGAGGCCGAGCGCCTGGCCAAGGAGGAGCGGGAGCGCAAGGAGCACGAGGAGTACCTGAAGATGAAGGCCGCCTTCAGCGTGGAGGAAGAGGGCTTCGAGGAGGGTGACGCCGACGAACAGGACAACCTTCTGGCCGACTTTATACAGTACATAAGGGACAACAAGGTGGTGGTCCTGGAGGATCTGGCCGTGGCCTTCAAACTGAAGACGCTGCAGGCCATCGATCGCATCCAGGAGCTGCAGGCCGATGGTACCATCACCGGCGTCATCGACGATCGCGGCAAGTTCATATACGTTTCGGAGGAGGAGCTCTCTGCCGTGGCCAAGTTCATCAAACAACGCGGACGCGTCTCTATTGCCGAGCTGGCCGAGAGCAGCAATAACCTGATTAACCTGACGCCCGTATCCGCCGGCGGCGGCGAAGGCAGCTCCTGATGAGATTTGTTAGCCATTTATAAATTAAATTTATATTTTAGATGCGATGTGTTGGTAGAATAACAAGAACAAAGGAAAACATGTTCAAGACAGGCGACTTATTGGTTATGGGTTCCATCTATGCTTTCGCATCAACTGCATCCGGATCCTTGGCCTTGCACTCTTCACACTCGCAGACCAGCAAGAAGGTGTCGCCTTTCAAGTGGACACTGCGATTCCGCTTGGCGCTGGACAGGAGGCGTGTCAGTTGGACATTGGATGCGTAGTGGCTACCTTTTGAATTGACCGGAATGTCGGGTGCAGGCTTGATAAGTAATTTTCCAGCAACTGTGTGGGTAGAGAGTGCAATGTAATCAGTTGTTTTTCACAAAACGCCTGCACTTACATTCTTCCACTTTGGCTGGAATCATTTCACTGATAAGGATTTCCTCCTTCTCGTTTGTTGCATCGGGATCCTCCATCTTTGCGATCCATTGTGAGATGGTGCTGGTGGTAAGACCCTGCCCAGTGGGGCCCAGGATGCTCATGAGGGCCCTAAACGCCTCTGGTGTCCTGAACTAATTTGTTTGAGGAATCGTGTTAATCGTATTATTGCCTAAAGGACCCTCTATATATATACTTACTCTGGTCAGCTCTTCTTCACTAAAAAGTTTGCAGTAATCATGGTACAAGGAGGTCCTTCTGAATAAAAGATGGTACTGGATGGCCAATAAAATAATCAGCACTACAACCTGGGCCACGGAACAATATATTATTGTGAAGAATATACTTTCGCTTGTCTGCCTAAAGCGCTCCTCCCGGAAGCGTTGGTAGTTCTGATTTTTGTATATATCCTCTGCCTGATTCATGAGCTGGAGAACCCGCAACTGCATGTTATCGAGTTGCTGCTTCCTCCTAGCATTTGCATAGTCCACAGTTTGCTCGCCCACTTTTATCTTCAAGTGAACACGGAGGAGGGCGCCATTGATCCAGACAGAACCTTTGGGTTCCAGGCAGATGTGGTGGTCACCCGGCCAGTGGGTGGTAAACATAAGACGGGCCTCCGAATCGTAGACGCGGGAAAGCACAACCCTATCATCGCTGTCCCGTATGTCCACGTGCATTCCTATGCCGGGGGACACGGGCATGGTACCTCCGGAACTCGGATCTTCCTCCTCCACCTTGTATTGAACTGAAAGAACTTAGTACTTAGAAATGGCTCGAAGTTGGAAATAGGTATCGAAACTCTACCAAGCACTCTAGTTTCTTCAGCCGCTTCCTGGATGAAGCATTTTCGCTCATTTTCTCGCATATGGAAGTACAGGCCGGAAGTGCTCTGCAGGATGCACTGGAGCAGGACAACGGAAATTAAAATCGTCAGCATATTTAAAAAATTCCACTAAAAACGTCCTACATTCGTATATTTGCACACTTTCTTGAAATATATAATATACTATGCACGGTGCACACACAAAGCGGATCGCGCTACAAAGCTTATTGATACCCAAGTGTTGGATAACGTTCTCCAGCAGGAGTGGATGGGGGAGTGGATGACTAAACCTTGTATATAAAGTGTGCGCTCGATAGAGAATAAATATTAATATAATATTAGGTTTTCCAAACTAATTTATTTTGGAAAAATTCTATTTTTTCTTGATACTATCCTTTTTTGCCAATTTTCCATCGCCTTTCTAGAACTTAGACTTTGCTTCTTCAAAATCTTTAACATTTATTCTACAATCTATACATACTCTGTAGCTGTTTACTAATCGAATAAACATTTTTCGTTGTTTAAAAATATATGTTTTAGGCTAGTTCATGTCGTCATCATCGTCGTAATCGTCCATTTCATCGTCGTCCTCGTCGTCATCACTAGTCTCATCCGGATCGGAGGCCTGGGCTCGACACTTGGGGCACTGGCAGACAAATATGTAGTTCTCGCGCAGGACCTTGTGCCTCGAGTGGCGACTCCGCTCCAGCATGCATTCGTCTAGGTAGGAGATGCAGATCTCGTCTCCCTCTTGAATGGGAGCCAAGGCCTTTAGCACCACAATGTCGTTGGAATATGGAAAAGTGGAGCATGCATTCGGTACACAACTGTGGTTGATCTTGCTCTGAAGGAGGTATAGACCGGAGCCCTCGTTGTTCAGGAATTCGCCAGCAACTTTTGGTGAGAGAATACATTATTTGAGATAAATTGTCCCTTTATTAGTTCTCCTAGTGAATACTTACATTCTCCGACTTTGGCGTAGAGCCCATCGATGACCGTGTCTAGCTGGGCTTTGTCCGCATCCGGCAGTGGAAGGTCGGACACCTTGACCACCCACTGGGAAAGCACGCTCGTCGCGATGCCCTGGCTGTTGGTACCCATAATGCCCATCAGGGTTTTGAATGCATCCGGCGTGGTGAACTGTAAAATAAGGGACAGAAATTAGGGCAAAAATTTACCTTTTCCCTAAGAGAATACATACCATGGAGAACTCCTCGCCAGAAAAGGCATTGCAGAACGCCAAATACAGCTGCTCCATCTGCTGCTCGAAGTTCTCGCCCAGCATCTTGTGGTAAATCTTCTGCTCGCGATTCACAATCAGTGCCTGGAAGGACTGCAGTTGCTCGAGGAACTCGGCCTTCTTGGTGCTCTGCTGATAGAGCGCCATTAGGCGGACAATCAGCATTATACTGCCCGTCTCGGGAGGATAGTGCATCTTCTTCCAGGTCTCGTTGAGAACATTAATGGGATGTGTGTCGTCGGAGCGGAAGGCTCCCATGCAGGCCAGCCGGTGGTAGCGCTTCTGGGCCTCCATCAGGCAGTCTTCGGAGCAGTAGCGAACCTTGCAGCGCGGACACTGGGTGAACTGCGCCACCCACTGGGCCGTGGGATCGTGCTGCAGCAGAGGCACCTCCACTTGGGGATCGCTGGCCAGGCGCCGCACGTTCTCTAGCACCGTCTCCAGCGGCCGCATGCAGTGGTCACATGCCGCGTAGCCGTACGCCACGTTCCACGAGAATTGCCGGGACACGAATGGTTCCTCCTCGAAGATCACCTCGTCGGCCGCAAAGTTCTTGGTCGCGAACATCGCTCGACCCTGGGGAAACAAGTCATTAGGAAGGGTCGGGTGGCATCCTGCACGGCACTTACCTTTCCGGGCACCTCCCGAATCTCAAAGTGATTCATTGTTGTTTATTTGGACGTTGGTTTTGGCCAAAAGAGCTCGTTTACCACGCACGTGGTAATTTGTAGTAAAATATAAACAATAAGAAGATTGTCATCGATATTACAGGGTTATCGTTTTTACCGGCTGCAGTGTGGCAGCATTATTTTGAAAATTTAAATTGAAACCGCCCGTTATATCCGACCCAAATTTAAGCTCAGAAATGAAATTTGTTCATGTTTCGCAATGGCTCAGCCCATTCTTTCCTGTTAGGATCTATATCTTTAAACCAGAAAACCTAGATTGCTTTTAAATAATCAGACAAATTGATTTATTTTTTATGGGGTCGAAAAAGTATCCCACACTGCATTGCAAAGGAAAATTAAAACGCATTTTAGAACAGTCTTACACTTTTCTGTCAAGACAACAGCAGCTCAGTATTGAAGAAATGAAAAATATATAAAATATTTAAACATCGATAATGGAGTTCAAACCATTGTTGAGCAATCGATGCTTTATCGATTTTTCGGCCCATCAAATTGGTCCACTCCTATCGATACACAAATACTGAAGAAGAGAAAGAAATAAGACTTTTTTAAGGATTTTTAAATCCTCGCAAATCGCCACATCCGAATTCCCGGCCCGTGAAAAATGGCAGATGAAGCGGGCACCCAAGCCGATGGCCAGCGGCAGTTTATTTGCGGCGTGATCGAGGGCTTCTACGGCCGGCCGTGGACGACGGAGCAGCGCAAGGACCTGTTCCGGAAGCTCAAGTCCATGGGCATGGGCTCCAGTCCGTCCTACATGTATGCGCCGAAGGACGACTACAAGCACCGCGCCTACTGGCGGGAGCTGTACACCGTAGAGGAGGCGGATCACCTGTCCAGTAACTAACCTTTGAACTGTGCAAATCCTCCGGTTAAGTGCCTTCCTTTCTTGCAGGTCTGATTGCGGCGGCCAAGGAGGCGGGGATCACCTTCTACTACGCCCTGTCGCCCGGACTGGACATGACCTACAGCAGTCCCAAGGAGATCGCCACTCTGAAGCGCAAGCTGGATCAGGTTTCGCATTTCGGCTGCGAAGCCTACGCTCTTCTGTTCGATGACATCGAGTCGGAGCTCTCGAAGGCGGACAAGGAGGTCTTCCAGACGTTTGCCAACGCCCACGTGTCGGTCACCAACGAGATATACACTCACCTGGGCGGCCCCAAGTTCCTCTTCTGCCCCACCCAGTACTGCGCCTCGCGTGCCGTTCCCACGGTTCTGGAGTCGGAATACCTTAACACCCTGGGCTCCAAGTTGAACAACGAGATTGATATCCTGTGGACAGGGGATAAGGTCATCTCCAAGACCATATCCATTGAATCGATCCAGGAGATTACCGAGGTGCTGCGTCGTCCGCCGTGCATCTGGGACAACCTGCATGCCAACGACTACGACCAGAAGCGGGTCTTCCTGGGTCCTTATAGCGGCCGATCGCCGGAGCTGATCCCCCATCTGCGCGGCATAATGACTAATCCGAACTGCGAGTTCTACGGCAACTTTGTTGCCATCCACTCGCTGGCCTTCTGGTCGCGCTGCAGCCTGGACTCTAAGGTCAACAGCTCTCTGAGCGCGGACATAAAATTGGAGACTGAAAACGAGGACGACCTTCCGGCGGAGTTCCTCTCAAAGAACGTGTACCATCCGCGATTGGCTCTCAAGTGAGTGAAACCTACAGAGAATCTTAAACAAAGCTAACTTATAAATTGTAAACCTTTTAAAGGAACGCCATTACGGAGTGGCTGCCGGAATTTTTCATGGAAAAGGAGGCATGGGGACCCATTACGAAGCCCCAGCCGCAAGTGCAAATGGTCATGCCCATCATTCCCATCATACCTTCCATTAATACCTGTATGAGTCTCACAACCACCACAACCACTTCAACGAACTCCAGGACGGTTCCGGAGGTCAACACCACCCAATTGCAAGCTCTGGCGGACGTATGGTAAATGAAAGTTACCTCTTTTGTAAACCATTTTTATACAAGAAAAATAATTAATTTCAGCGTTGTGACCTCTTCGCTGACACCCATCTCAAATCCAGTGATGAACTCGCTGGTGTCGCCCACAAAAGTGATCACCAACGACGATATCATCAATCCCATACCGACCACAGCTGCCAGCAACATTGAGCTGCCCAAGAAGATACCCATCTCTGTTGTCCCAGTGCCCATTATGGAGACAAAGAGTGTGGAGGCTTCCGTGGAACTGGCTCTGGACAATGACGTTTTCGATGACAGTGAACCGAAAAGCGAATTGGCAAAGGAGCGGCTTGAGCTGGAGGTGGACGACTTGGAGGAGAAGGAGGAACCGGTGGCCAGTCTGAGTGTGGACACAATGCTGGACGACGGCAGTCTGAGCCCTATGAGTGGCGGAGTCAATGAGCCCATGGAGTGCAGCAGCAGCATGGCATCCCAGGTCTCTCCACGGGAGGAGGCAATCAAACTGGTAGCCGACGATGTGCTCATGGAGTCTGTGAACGATGTGCATGTAAGTATGAATTGACAAACTCGGACTTCAGATTACTGATTGCGATTTTGGTTTATGCCCTATCCAGAGTATGCATGTGGAGAGTGGGACTTCTTCCCCGATCTCAAATGCGGAAATGCGCGAAGAAAACGAAGCTCAGTCCGATAAGACCATTGATAATAAGTATGCTGTTTGAATGTTGATCAACCTAAATTATATTCATCACTAAAACCCTATTAAATCCTAGTACTACCGGCGGCGAAAGGATAACCGTTGAGGATCTGGGTCTGCTCTGCGATCTGTTCTATCTACCCTTTGAACATGGCAGTCGCGGCCTGAAGCTGCTTGTCGAATTCAACTGGCTGAAGGGCAACGCAAATGTGATACTGCAGGACCGTTCTGCCGGTGGCGGAGGTGATGCCGTCAAATCAGCCAAGCCGGAGGTAACCGAGTGGCATCAGCGCTGTGAGCAATTTGACCAGCTCTGCAGCGCTGTCGTAGGACTTCTGATCAAAATAGCCAACTGCCCAAACAAGGAGATCTGCCACGAGCTATACTCGTATGTGTGGGACATCTCTGGCGCCCTGTCCCTGCTCAATTGCTACGTCAAGTGGCTAGCTCTTGGCCATTTCCCGCAAAACACTTCTTCGTACACAGAGGGAAGCTATACTTGTAAGTGAAACAATCGGCGTTTCAGTAGTGCAAATTCTAATATATCGAAAACCTTTCAGGGTTCAGCAAGGGCTGGAAGGAGGCTTTCATGTCCGGTGATCAGGAGCCATGGGTCTTTAGAGGCGGCCTTATTGCTGACCTGCAGCGCCTTATGCCCGTGGACTCGGGCAACGACCTGTTTGTGTACAAGCTTCCGGAGCAGCCCACGGCCAACTACTATCTCCTGAGGCCCTACTGCAATACGGACGAGCAGAACGTCTACGATGTGTGCACCCGCCTGTATTTGCAGTGGCAGGGTGAGCTGGACGGAGCGAGCCACGTCCCGTTCCCACTGCCGGCAAATGTGGCCGCCATTGTGGCCGATGGACTGGTGGGGGGACACCTCACCCTTAGTCCGCAGCTGTGCATTGTGGCCTATGATGAGAGTAACAGTATCATTGGCTTTTCCTGTGCGGCCTTGGATGTAAACATATTCCGACGCAACCTGGAGCTTTGCTGGCTGACTGAGCTGCGCGAGAAGTATCCTAAGGATCTTTGTCCACAAGAGAGCGGTGAGGAAGTGGGGCGTCTCGTCACGTCTTTCGTGGAAAAGTTTCACGGCGGCAGCGGATGCAACTTGGCTCTGGAGCAGTGTCCTGTGGAGGTGAGCGGATCTTTTCCAGCCGTCCTGGTCTGCGGCACGCTGCGGGAGGCGGAGGAGCGGGACTCGGGCATAACCAAGCGCATGCTCACCGTACTCTTGGCCGCCCTGCGAGCAAATGGTTGCTTTGGTGCTCACGTGTGTGTCCCCGAGCAGGACGTCGGACAGGTGAGCTTCTACTCGAGGATCGGTTTCGTGGAGGTCTACCGCGAGGAGGCCACCAAGTGTATTTACATGGGTCGCCGCTTTTAGCGTTTCCGGTTGCCAGCTTCACTGCCTCCACTTTTAATGTTCCTTCATCTTTGGTATTCCGGCTAGATGCTAGCCACTCTCGTCTCGTCCTCGTCCTTTTGTATTCCCGAAAGGTAACCAAGTTTGTATTACTGACCAGCCCTTCTAGCATTTATCTTAAGCGTCGTTTTCTTAACGTGGGAAAACAATAAAAATACCAATTTAATAACACTCTGGCTAGCTTTTGTTGAGGTCGTAGAACCACACGGTGTTCACTCCGTCCTCGATGATCTGCACGTGCTGCAGGCTGGGCAGTGGGAAGCGGCAGGCGATGATCTTGGTGTTGTGCGGGCACTCGGCGATCAGCTTGTGCTCCAGGTCCTGCATCATCTGCTCCACGCCGAAGATGACCACAAAGTTGTAGTCTTTGATATCGAACTTCCAGAGATCCCGGCGGAAGAATCTCGTCTGCTTGGAGACCCCGTGACGCAGTGCAGCCAGGCGGGAGTAGTATACCAGCCATGGATTCAGCTCCACGCCGTCCGTCTTTAAATCTTTGTGGTGCTGGGCCGCCGCTGGAGAGGATTACATAAGTGAATTTCGGTGTTTTTTGGACAGACCGGTGGCGGAAACTCACCCACGACGATGCGCCCGTCTCCGGAGCCGATGTCTAGCAGTTTTCCGCCCGCGTTTTTGGGCAGGAAGGTCAGGACATTCTGTATTTGCTCCGTGGTCGCCGGCACATACGGCAAACAAATTCTCCGGAATGCGGGCGCCACAAAGGAGGCGCACACAATCGACAGGCCGACGGCCACTCCTCCGGTGGCCGCTATCAGGAGCTTGCCTCCCGTGGACATGCCACTCCTTGGTTTGGCTGATTGGGAAACCGTTTTCGTTGCCTCTTCATTAAGGAGTTCCATTTTTACCGGCCAAAATGTTGTTTACAAAATCGGTAAGTGTGTCCACACACATAATTCAAATGCAACGATAGTTTATCGATAGGTGGTGGCTGCCAGCCCTGCACGACAATCCCTGCAGCAAACGGTCACACTGCACGGGCGAACACTCGCGGATGTGGCAACACTTTTTTCGTGCGTTTCATGTGTGCGTGCGCTTCCTATTACAATTTTTTCGAAGGATTTTCCGTGTGTTTTGTTGACGTGCAGCGCGACGGAAAGTGAAAAACGCATTCAAACAGTGCCGAGCAACAGGGCGGGTCAGCGTTTGGCATAAATTGCAGTGTGTGCTCCGCGTGCGGACGGGCGTAAGGCGTTGAAAAATGGCGAACGTAAGGGACAGCGACACATCACTGTGGCTGCATAATAAACTGGGCACCTCGAACGACTCGTGGATAAACGGCTCGATCTGCTCGCAGCTGAACAAGGAGGTGCTGCGCAACATCAAGGAGTGCTTCCCGGACCTGCAGACCCAGGTCAAGCTGAAGCTCCTCCTCAGCTTCCTTCACATTCCGCGCCGTCTGGTGGAGGAGGTAAATGAAATCAAATGGCGTTGGTGTATTTCACGAAAAAAAAAAGTACACCAGCACACGCACACACACTCGCGGACACGCGCACACGTATACAGCGTATACGTTGGTGAAACGAAAAAGTGCGGAAAATGTGTAAATACTCGGCAATTGTTATAAATCCCATCAGCTGGAGCGTGTCCCAAAGTGTATTTATCGTTTTATTTGCAATCACCAGTGGGGCAATTGCGCTGGCTGGTGAAAATAAATATTAGCAACGTTTCCCGCCACTTCTACTTTTGTGTACACATTTCTCTCTCCCGTCGACACTTGTGCGTGTATGTCGCTCTCGCGCGTGCTAGTGTGTGAGTGGGCTGGTTGTGGGTGGCTCGCGGATTCATTTGTTTGTTATACCCTTTACAGAGGGTATTTCGATTTTCGTCAGGCGTTTGTAACGGAATTTAAGAGACTCATCATAAAATATATCAATATATTGGGAATTCATAGTTATTTTGTACTAAAATTGAAAAATGATAAGTATGACTTATTAATCTTTTTGAAAACCAACCAACCAATCCTAAAGCTCAATTGGAATAGATTATAATGAATAGTTTCCTTATAGGACTATTTGTTAAAAATTGGTTAAGCGTGTGAATCGGGTGACTATATCATTAAGCTGCAAGGGTACAACAATCTTCGACGAACCGAAATGAACTTCCCCACTTATTGCCAATTTAAATGTGCTTTTCAGTGGAAGGCAGAGCTCGAGGAGGTAATCGAGGTGGCCGGCCTGGATTCAGAGCTATGGGTTTCCATGCTGGCGGAGACGATGAAGACCTTCCCGGCTACCAGCTCGCTGAACACAGAGATCTCCGACTACGAGGACACGCGTCCCATCTTCACAGACATGGTCAACGACCTGCGCAAGTTGGTCACCAAGCACTCGGACCTGGGCATGCTGCCCCTGGAATGCCAGTACCTAAACAAGAACGCGCTGATCTCAGTGGTGTGTATAGAAACTGCAGTAATCATATGTAATCTGAACTAATCCATGTTTTTTTGATTACAGGTGGGCCAGCAGCCTGCCCCCGTCAAGCATTTTACACTGAAACGCAAGCCCAAGAGCGCCCAGCTGCGCACCGAGCTGCTGCACAAGTCCGCGGATGCTCAGTCCTCGCTGAAGAAGGCCTCGGCGCCCACGATTCCGCTGCGATCGCGTGGCATGCCCCGCAAGATGACGGACACCACTCCGCTGAAGGGAATCCCATCGCGCATGCCCACCACGGGATTCCGATCGGCCACGGTGCCGGGAAATGCAGCCCAGAGGCCCAATCTCAGTCGCACGCCCGCTGGACGTAAGGATGGTGGCATCAAGCTGATCGAGTTCACCGAACAGCCGCTGGGCTATGCGGCGGCCAAGAAGCGGAAGCGCGAACAGCAGTTGGAGGAGCAGCAGAAGAAGCAGGAGCAGAAGCAGCAACAGGCGGCGGCGGCAGCAGCTGCGGCGGCCACGGCTGCGGCAACCAATACTGGCGACAGCTCGCCAACGGACGGGGCCACGGCCAGTGGAGGAGAAACTCCCGTCACGCCCACGTCGGCCAACAACAGCTTCGAAATCAAAATGGAGCCACAGCTCAGCCAGAGCGCTGGAAGCCTGGAAGAGCAGCAGGATGACGAGTTGGCCGGCAAAACAGCCATGGAATGCGATCCCGAGACACCGGAGTACGCCACAGCCACGCTGGACTTTGCCCAGGCCAACACCACGTCTGTGGCGGATGGTCAGCCGGGAAAACCCTCAGTCGAAACCAAGTTAAAGACGCCGCGTACCCCGAAATCTGCAGCAAAGCTGAACAACAACAACAACAGCTTCAATCACACCCCAAAACGAATCAAGCAGGAGATCGAGATCAAGAGCGAGGAGATCATAGTGCCCGCCAGCATCAAGCTGGAAAAGATCGAGACATCCCCGTCAACGCAGCCACAGCAGCAACGCGTCATTATCCAGCAGCAGCCGCCTAGCTTGGTGCAGCGCACACCGCACCTGTTGATCCGCAGTTCACCGCAGAAACGGCAGAACAACGGAGCCAGCACGAGCACAGGCACCACCACCACGGTGGGCAATACCACCATCAAGATGGAGAAGCTGGACATTAAGCCCATGCTGCGAGCCACCGGCGTTTCGCCCTCGACGAGTGCGGGCACTACGACGACACTGCTCACCCCGCAGCAACTTCGTCAGGCAGCCAATCCGTTGGCCAATCTGCCCAACAACATCTCTGTGAAGATAACCTCGGCCAAGGCGAAAGCAGCGGCCGCCGCAGCGGCAGCACCCAGTGGCAGTCAGGGCCAGTCGCAGCAGCCGCAAACGGTGCAGGTCCAGCAGACGGCGCAGCAGTCGCAGCCCCCGCTTTTGATCAACAGCTCCACGCCCGTGATCTTGGCATCCTCGCCCAGCGCTCAAAGAGCGGTAAGTTGTTCATGGATGATAAAGGGAAATCGATTTTTATATGCATCTTGTTTTTAAAATACTTTATTTAATTGAATTAAACTTAAAACCAATTTATAGCCATTCCTTGCTAAATAACTTGTATTTGTTTCGTTACAGAAGGCTTTGGCCATGCCCAGTAGCAGTACCACCCCCACCACTACCACGACGATACCGTCGCAAGCCATAAAGACGATGCCGCTGAGCCAGCTGAAAACGGCCACCAACAGCGGACCGGTGATCATATCGCAGACTATTATTCAGCCGGCGAAGCGAGCCCAACAACAGGCTGGAACCTCGAGTGCTGCGGCCGCTTCCCAACAGCAGCAGCAACAGCAGCAACAACAACAGCAGCAGCAACTGTTGCACCAGCAAATCCAACAGCAGACGCAACAGCAGTCTCAGCTGCCACAGCAGCAACAGACGCAGTACATCCTGGCCACGCCCCAGCAGCAACCGCAACAGATTCAGCAACAGCAGCAGCAGCCCATGTTGCCGACGCTTACCTCGTTCTCACACAGTCGCCCATTGCCGCAGACCACGACGCTTTATCAAGCCACCACTCCGGGCGGAAATGGCCAGACACCCACCAAGATACTGCTAAAGACTTCGGGCTCGTCGAGTGTGGTGATGACGCCTCTGCGCCAGGCCCAACCGCAGCAGGCCACCGCTGTGGTGTCCTCGAATCCACCGCCTCTGGTGGCCACCTCGGCAGCAGTGGTTTCCCCCGGACAGTCAAACACCCTGAACATTCAAAACGTGCAGCTACCTAACCGGCCAGTGACCATTCAACCAGCCTCTCAGGCCGCGCAGCAACAGCATATGCAGGCCCAGATGCAGCAGCAGCAGCCCCATCCACAGCATACGATCGTGGCCAACACGACGGCCACGCAACAGCCCAAGTTGTCGCAGGTTCTGATGCAGCCAAGCGGAGCCGTGGCCGGTGGCGTATCCACCCTGAACGTATCCCCTACGTCCGGCAAGAACAAGACCATCATACTCACCCAGAAGGGCGTTATCCTGCGCAATATTGGTGGCGATATGTACCAGCAAATACCCATGAGCAATGTGGGAAACCTGCAGGGACTTGGCGGTACCACACTGATGACCACCACAGCTGGACCGCCGAGTCTGGTGAAAACAACATCCTCGACCGGAACGGTACAGTTGCAGCAGCAACAGCCGGGAAAGCAGATCCTGCCGACCCTCATACCAACCAGCTCACTTGGCGGACAGCACGTCATTGTGCAGCAGCAGCAACCCACCAATGTGATCGGCAATGTAAGTGTAATAGCAGGAAATGTTCTGGTTTAGGCCGAACTCTAAATGGGGCACTCCCAATCATACAATCCTTACATTTTAACATTTAAAAGAATAATACTATTTCTATCAGTCCCAGCAGCAGACCATCATTCGGCCTGTGATGGCCAACGTGGGCGGAGGTTTGACCACGCTGCCGCAGGGCCTGACGCTAATACAACGGCCGGGCCAGCAGCCGCAGCTGGTGCAGGTGCAGGCGGCGCCGGGCAGCACGCAGCGCACGATTATCACCCAATCGAACGCTGCGGCGGCGGCGTCGCAACAGCAGCCGCGCCAGCAGCAGCAACAGATTCTGGTCCAACACAAGCCGGCTCCGACCCTGCAGCAGCGTTTGGTCACCTCCACCACCAGCGGTGGCCAAGGCCAGCCAGGGAATCCGAATGCAGGGATTGCGCGCACCGTCCAGGTCCAGGTGCAGCAGCCACAGCAACAGCAGGCTGCCCAGCAGCAGCAGGCACCACAGCGACGTGGCCTCTCGCTATCGGTAAGATCACCTTATGAATTATGTTATAATGTATTTAACACTTATGGTCTATTTCAGAACGAGCACGTGCACAAGGCGCATGAAATGTTCCGCAAGGCGAACCGCGTCTCACGACCAGACAAAGCCCTTATCCTCGGCTTTATGGCGGGTCTGCGGGAGAATCCGCGACCGAACACCGAAAATGTGCTGGTCATAAAGTTGGGCGAAACAGAGGTAAGGCTATTTTAGCTATTCAAATAGGAAATGAGAAATGATAGATTGAGAAACGCATCTATCGAATTTTTAGATTTAATTTTAATCTAGCTGTTTTCACAATATGTTCGCTGTTACAAAATGTTATTTTTTGCTTTGAAAGCTTATGTGAAATCCAAATTAAAATTGTCCACCTGTTGAAACCCTGAATGCTAGCTCATACGAAACATTTGGTGCTAATTAATGGTACCATCAAAACGTTTGATTTGTTTGATTGGTTTATTTTACATAATGTGTCTATTTTTTTGGCAACGATAACGATTATTTGCTATAGCGTATTTTTATTATATTTATTTTTGAATTGTTTTAATAATATGTTGTTTTGTTCTCGTAGGAAAAAGTACAGCAGGAGGACGGCAACACGGCATTGTGCCTGGTAGAGTCGCACATCCGGCTGGACTACAACACCGGCGAGTGGAAGACATTCCAGAACTACAGGCTACAGGATCAGAGTGCCGCCTCATAGTCCACAAGGGTCATACGCATAGTTCGCAGCACCAAGTGAACACCGACAGCCGAGCTGAAGCTGAACATGCGTATATGGATTACCGATTATTATGCATTATGTTTTTTGATTTGTCATCCGTTCTGCACGGGCTGCTTCGCTGCCGCCCCTAATTAGGCTATTGAAAACCCCTTCTCTCCCTTCCTCATCCCTCCCGCAGCCAGCAAAGAACCCCCAAGAAATGCTGGAAATAATGAAACTATTTAATAATTAAGGTAAATTAGCTGTACAGTTGTTTAGTATGTAGAAAAGGCTAGCGCTTAAACATTTAGTAAACATGCCCGTTCACACATCCACAAACAAGCACCCATTCATCCGAGCACACACAGGCATATTCACCTCTGGCTGAACGCTTCACTGGAGAGCAGTTGGAAAGGCGGATGGGCCAGAAGTGAACGTTCGGACAGATCGCATAGGCACACACAACACATGCACACACTCATGCATTTCAAATCTGCATATATATACCTAGCTTATGTAATTATTGTCGAGTAAAAAGTGTGTAATTATCTTACCAAGCAGCATAAAATTTAGAGACGCTGATCGGCGCTCGTTATTCATTAAAAATCCAATGAAAATATATAGTTATAGATATATATGTATGAGCCGCAGCAACCACAGCAAAATTAACTTAAATCTTGAAATGTGTAATAGACAAACAATAAAACTAGCATATGTATTTATGGCTTAAATGTTAAAAACGTTGGTATTACATTTGAGACACGAAAATGTGGGTCATGTTAGCACTCGATCAATAGATCAATTTGATTACCAAGAAGTCATTGCCTTAGTTTGTCTATTACAAAACCTGTGTGGTTTGCAATACAAATATTCAATACTGATAACTTGCATGATGTCTTTGAACCTCTCGAGAATATGTCTACAATCCAACAGGGGTTGTGGATTGCCAGCCAATATTGGAAAGTGCCTGGCCCACGGTCAAGTGAGCGCCATTGGAATCAAACAACATTGTCGTTAATTATCGATTGTTGTTTCTTTAATTGTCTCGAAATCGGAAGCTTACAACTAGTCAACACAAACTTACGAAACTTCTCGCTAAGTTACACTATGCCTAGGGCTAATACTAGGTGGTAGGCGATATGCTAGTTAAATATAATACGTGGTGCGTGATAAATTCGCTGCAGATCTGTTTCGGTGAGGGATGCACCGTGCCGTCCTACTTGGCCACCTCCTTCCAATGGACGATGGCGCGCTGCTCGTCGGGAGCATCCCGGAAGGGACGGCTGCCGTCGGAGTGCACGTACTCGTTCACCTGGAAGTTGAGGAGCGTCTTGTAGTGGTAGACGTCGGCCAGCTGCTGCGTCAGCGGACTGGTGTTGGTGGTGAAGATTCCGGCGAACTGCTTCTCGCGGGCCACCCGCAGCACCTCGTGCTCCATGAAGTGCATGCAGGCGATGTTCTCGCGGGGATTCAGCTTCTCGGCGGTGCCCATCATGAACGAGTGCAGGATCTGGTTGAGGCCCTTGGGCAGGTAGTTGTCCCTGTTGGAGATACCAAGTGAGCAAGGGGGGATCTGGATCAATGAATTGGGTTACTCACCTGATGGGACCCTCGCAGAACTCCAGGAACTCGAAGACAATGAGCAGCTTGGACTTGATGTCCACCTCGGGCTCGTTCCGCGCATCAAAGTTCAGCGCTGTGCCAATGATGCGATCCGTGTTGCGATCGTAGATGACGAAACTCAGGTCCCGCTCCACCAACACGTTCCAGATATCCTAGGGAATGATTTAGGAAACCATATAGTCATATTTACAAACAAAGATCTTTATTTACTCACGTTCAGGATATCGCTGTAATCGGTTCGCAAAACTCCAGGCTTGAGCCACTGCTCCAAGTCCGCCTTGTTATAAAAGCTAGCCACGATGATGCTGGAAAGGATTCACACAGTTAGTACATCATTCTTTGAGATCTCTGCCCTTCACTACTCACTCGATGACCTCCTGACGGTGCTCCAGGCGCAGGGGCACCGCCTCCATCTTCAGATGCGGACAGGCATTCAGGGACTCCTCCTCCAGCTGCACAGAATCATGGTTGGCCGCCATCTTCTCGATGATCTCGCCCAGATTCTTGGCCGCAATGAACTCGGAGATGCCGATATTGTAGCCCTTCTCGCGCAGCAGGGTCACCGTGAAGATGGAGTTCAGCGAGTTGCCGCCCAGTTCGTAGAAGTTACTGTGCGGGGCCAAGGTGGCCCTGGTGGAGCGTCCAATCACGCCACCCACTGTCTCGAAGAGATCCCGAGCCGTGAGCTTCAGATCCTCGGGCACCTGCGAGTAATCAAAGTCCAGGACAATGCTGGAGTCACCCTCGTTGTTGTTGGCCGTCTCGTAGGTCTTGAGCAGCGCCTGCCGATCCACCTTGCCGTTCACGAGCAGCGGAACGTGCTCCAGGATCACCACCTGAGGCGTCATATAGTCGGCCAGTTTGTCCTTGAGTCGCGCCTCCATCTGCATCTCGGTGACCATGGGCGCATCATCGCGGAGCTTAACGAAGGCCAGGATGGCCTGATCCACTTGCCCGGCATGGTAGCACAGCACAATGGCCTTCTCCACCAGCGGCAGCTCGGCCACATTCTTCTCCACCTCGGAAAGGTCGACGCGATGGCCACGGATCTTCACTTGGGAGTCGGTGCGTCCCTCGTACATGATGCTTCCATTCTTCAAGGATCCGTAGTCCCCAGTGCGATAGAGACGGGCGTATTCTGGGGAGGCAAAGAAAATTATATTTTGAATTTGGAAAAACTATAACCTTCAATTTCCAAGAAATTTCATAGATTATAATATAAAATTTCAAATTATTATGGAGTATATAGAAACTTACTCTTCTCCACAGCCAGTGGGTTCTCCAGGAAGCGCTCGGGATCGCGTCCGTTGACATAGCCAGCGGCCAAGTTGAGTCCGGAGGCAAAGATCTCACCAATCTCGCCGTTCTTCACAGGACGATAGTCGGCATCCAGCAGATAGATGACGGTATTGGACACAGGAATACCTATGGGATATAGGCAAAGATGGGTTAGTTCACAAGGCTCTTAGGATAATCTGGACTAAACCTCACCTATGGGCACATTGTCGTAGAGACTCAGCTGCTTCTTGCTCTCGCAAGCAAAAAAGGTGACATCGCCCAACACCTCGGTGGAACCGTAAAAGTTGTACAGCCGGTGGACGCCCTCATCGAAGTAGTCGAAGAAGCTGCTGGCCAGCGGCACGGACAGGGGTTCCCCGGAACAGACCCAGATCTGGAGGTTATAGAGTAGCTTCTGGGCAGCTCCGCCGCCCTCCATCTTCAGGTACATGAGCAGCGATCGCAGGAGCGTGGGCACCAGCACCAGTCGTCTGATCTTGTACCGCTCCAGCAGGGCCACCAATCGCTGGGGATCCTTGGTCACGGCCTTGGGCACTACGAGGATGGCCAGGCCACACATAAGTGGGCCCCACAGCTCGGCGATCGAGTCCACGAAGGTTAGGGCCGTCTTGAAGACGCTCACCGCCTCGTTGGAAGTGTACGGAAAGGTGGCCCACTGCCACTGGAGGCGGTTGAGGACGCTCTCGTGCGGCAGACGCACTCCCTTCGGAACGCCCGTGCTGCCCGAGGTGTAGAGCACGATGGCGATGTGGTCGTTGCCACCGCGCAGCATCTCCTCCGAGAGCAAATTGGACCCGGCCAGCTGGAGGGATTTGGCATAGAGTTCGGTGGCGGAGAGCGTGGGAGTTCCCTGGAAACGGCCCGAATCGATGTCGTCGTCACGGACCACCAGTGTGGGCTTCGCCTCCAGCAGGATGTGGTGGATGCGGTTCGCCGGAAAGCTGGGATCGATGGGCAGGAAGGCGCCTCCGGCCTTCCAAATGGCCAGCAGAGTGGTGACCAGACCCTCCGACGGCTGCATGCAGACGGCCACGATGAAATCGCCATCGCTGTTCGGCTGCAGGAATCGATTATGGGTCTCCGCGACCAGGAGACGGGCTGCCCGATTGGCCCGCTCGTTCATCTGGCGATAGCTGCTCTGGCTGGGCGCCATTCCGTGTCCCGGACCTTCCGGCTGATAGATGAGAGCCACCTTGTCGGCGTGCCGCAGCTGCTGCTCCTCGAAGATGCGGTGCAGAGCTCTCGGCGCAAAGTCCTGCTGCAGACCCTTGACAATCGACAGTTGCGGCAGCGAACCCATCTTTAGATCTGGTTATCTGTGAAGTTAGCAAACCAGTGTAAAGTAATTACAATTTATTGAGCAATTATCAGGCGAAATCAATTAGGATTTAGCACATCACCCAGAGATTTGAATTGCATCATCATTCCCGACATTTATTATGCAATGCGGGTTATTGCCTTATTGCCTTGCGGTAGCAGCTGAATTCATTCATACATGCATATTTATAACACTCTGTGTTAATGGAGCGTTCACACAATAACCCATTATAATGAATGAATAGTGGACCTGGCCTAAACGAACGGCTTCTGGTGAGCTTTATCTTTGCGATTAAATCATATTTTCTTAAGCTGCATAGATATTTTAATGATTTATATCTGTATTCTGTATTCAAAGTAGGCAATTTTATAAAGTTATGCATTCCTACATACTAGAGTGTTTTTAAAATGTGTTTTAAAGTGCTAAGAAGACTAAGGAATATTTGCAAGTATGTTAGTATTGATTATTTATATTACTTATTTATCTTTTTTAAATTAAAGTAATTAAAATTAATAGCAATGCTGCTGCAATGCCTAGCAACAGCCACATGTCATTCTAAATTATGGCGACATTTTAATCTCTACGCTTAGCACCATATTTTTCCCCTACCTATCAGTCATACTTTCATTACAGGTTTATCTAATAAGAGGCTAGAGACCCTCCTTTGAATACTTATTATTACCTAATGCATTAGCATAGCCACCTGTTGGTCGATTGGTCGATGCTAATTACGCTCGGTTTAATCTATGTGGGCTTATACTATGAAAACTGCGAACTAAAATCTGTTCCGGCTTTGGAACTATAAGTGTTTCCAGATTTCCAGAGGCTCTTGTATTTTTCTTTAGTATTTTTATTCAGTTTACTTACTGATACCCCCAGTAATTCTTCGTCTTGAAATAATTCATTTAGTTTCGATTTTATAGCTCGGTCGTTGGACTTGGCCAGAAGCCTAAAGAACCGCTCGGAATGCGGCATGTTAACTCGTTAATTGCATTAAGCCAGCCAATTGGCGGAGCCATAAAACTGAGGCAAACGCAGGCCCAAGATCGCTGGAGGTCTTTAAGCTGCGCCAGCCTTATGCTCATGTTCGTTAAGTTCCATTGGCGTGTCGTAAAACCCAGTTAAATGTCATTGCGCCGACCGTTTCTGGTGTTCGAGAGTATCTACTACCTGAATCCAACTCTGCTTGGCTCCAATGTCAAGCGCTCTAATCCGAAAAAACATGAAGACAAGCAGCCGTCTGGAGGCCCAAGAACGGCAATTACCCCTGGCCTTAGCTAATGTTAATCTCTGATTTGGTTTTACAATTTCATTTCTGATTTCATTTGATTTGAGACCTCATTAAATTCAATCCGTTTGGGGAAGCAGGAAAGGCGTTTGCTCGCTCGGTCACTGGGAAAGGCAAGGTGGTGGTGGTGGCCAGGAAGCTTCTTGGGCCTCCGCCGTATGAATTATTTATTTGTTTCCGTTTCTTCTCGCTGGCCGAGAAATATTAGGAAATGGAGTGGAAGTAAAGGTGGAGGCTAGTTGTAACCATCGCGGCTGGCGAGCTCAAAACAAGTTATACTTCAATTGCGCAATTTCAAAGCTTCTGGTTCTAATTCTGGTTTTTCGGACTTGCTGGCATACATTTTTTTGGCAGCCAAGCAATTTACAACGGTTTACGGGGCGTATACGTAACGAATTCAAGGCTAGGCAGAAATCATTTCCCAAGCGCCCATTACGTATGCGCCGTGTGAGTCCAATTAGTTTGTTCGCTTGCATACACGGCCTGTGCTAAGTTTGCCGACCATATAGTACACGTACATCTATCGTATATCTGCATACAATGCTGGCTAAGCAAAGTCCATTGTTTTGGTCCCCGCAACTCGAGTGCATTCTTGAGCCCCTTTTGGTTTTCTTGGCATTTCACATCATCGATTTAATGCATCCAGCGACTTCTGTTCACCTTCGCTGCCTCCGTTGATGAGGTGAAATCCATGCGGCTGATTTAATGTTATTGCTCTTGCCCCTGTTGCCATTAAATCAACGAAAAAAAAGACATTAAAAACTGAGGTGCCAGTACTACTGGCCAGTAGCCAGTAGTCAGTAGTCAGTGCAGTGCAGTGGCTCGATTGAAAATCATTTAAGACCGAGAGCTGCTTATAATTTTCCGCCCCAAGGTTGCACTTGTGTTAGATTGTTTTCAGTTGGCTTTCTGAGGTTCTGGCGCCTTTGGAAAATCGTTCCATAATTATCAGCGTGCCATGTAATTTGTAATTTACATAATTGTTGCCTGCGTTCGGCGGTAATTCGGCCGGGTTGAATGACTGTTGGTAGTAGGTGCACTGGCCGGATCAACAGCATTGCCTAAGGTCGTCCATGTGGGTCCATCTAGTATCGCAAATGTTTCCGCTGGTGGCAGTTCCAAAGAGTGTGGCCAATTAACTTGTCGAACTGTCGTGGGAGGTGGTCAAATTTCGAATATAACAACCGTGCTCTCTGCTCTTTTATTCGCTGTATTACTATATGTTCTTTTTTTGCCGCCACTGATTTGCTTAATTGAGTAAAAAGCGACTAATTTAAGCCATGGTGGGGCGCACTGCATCTGCACGACTTTGGGGGTCGTCCCCGGTGAGTGTTTGTGATCTGTTTGTGACCGAGTGGACATGGTTTTTCCCCACCGCCGCTGTCGTTTTTCCACAGTATTTCCGATTGTGAGTCAATTGGACTTGTCATCCGACAAAAAGGTAGAGAAAAAAACCGCACTCAAGAACACAAACAACTGGCAAAACTAACGATCTCTGCAAAGAGTCTTACGTCAATGGGGGGGAATCAATTCGCATGCTCATTAACGTTCAGCCAAGTTCCAGTTGGAACTAAATGCAAATTGTGCACCATAAAAAGCAAAGGCACTTGTAAACGATATGCGACACCCGTTTAGCACATACTTAACATAATTAATAGCCGATCGCCCTGGCCAATGACTCAATTGCAATTATAAATCCATCATACGCCCTGTTGGCCGCTCCTAATAACAGTTCACAGATGCGGAGCAAGCGATTTGTTCGCCACGGCAAGACAAATTAATGTCAATTGCGGGTTACTTATGTTAGCATTTATTATGTCGATGGTTTGTCTAACAGGTAGCTTAGAGCCAGGTGCTAAACGCTGCGAAAACAAGCGGGGATTCTGAGAAGAGCGAAGGCTTAAATCTTAATTTTAAAGCTGCCATTACCTTTTACGACCCCGCCCCGCCTTGAATTTTGTTTGCCTTTTGCATTTCGAGAGTGCATTCTCGAAAGTAAATCAAACCGTTTAGCAAATCAAGTTTCCTTTTTTATTTTAAGCTTTTCGTTTACTTCCTTTATGAAACTGGTTGCGTTAACCAGACTGCGTTTCTGTTTTGCCTGTACAATCCAGAGCAGGTATCATCATTAATGATCTACATTCACTATTGTAAGCGCGGTTTTCCTAAGTGATTTAGAGAACATTTTTGTCAGAGCTAAAAACCTACAAGTAATAACTTGAAAAAACCTTAACCTGAAGCGAGGAGAAAACACTTGTGTTTTTTTCCCATTATTTTTCAGTTAAAACTAATTGCCTTTTTTGCTGTTCTTCTTTTTTGTAATATTCTCAGCTTATTGAATTTTATGTAATTTCTGTCGGAAATGATGTAACTTTTGACTCTGCCTTTAAATTACACGAAAATTATTTTGTTAACTGCTCCCCAACATGCATGTCAAGTCAATTTGCATATTGCCGAATCTTAATAAGTACTTGATTATCACGCATACGTACCGTGGGTTTTAAAAATATTCTGTCACTTGATAATTTGAACAGTTTCTTTTGTGTTTTTCTCTTTCAAATGTTTATCTGTGGCCGTTTGACACTAAGCACGTTTCTCTTGATTTATATGATTATTTTGTATCAATTGATTTCTCGATTAAGTGAGTCTACCAAAACTTCCTTTTTCTGGTCACTTCACTAGCGTTTCACTTTTGATTTTGGTGGACAGCCAAAAAAAACTTGCAACGCAAACTTAACGTGCTATGTACTTGTAAACGGCGCTCGCAGACTAATCAGAATCCCAGCACCCGACTATCTTATATATCCGGCCGATCCGCCGCAGCCTCGGTCGCCGCGGGCTGCGCAGTCGCAGTCGGCTGGTGAAGAATGGCAGAGCAGCGGCAGCGGCAGAGGACAGAATGACAGAAAAAAAACCAGTTCCTGCTCTTACAGCCGCTGCAATTACCGCTCGCAGCATACTACATACGCTTGTGTGGATTCCAGACTAGAATTCGTATCGCCTTAGTTTGGTCGCCAGTGACGTGGGAAATGAAATGAAATTCCTGGCGGTCCCCGCACTCTCTAATTGGCAGGCAAAAAGCACAGAGAGTTTTGGATTATTTTTTTTCTACCCACCAGACGTTTGGAAATCCCTCGCATGACACACAACTAAAAGCGGTTCGAGGAAAGCGACAGCTAGCTCTGTTTACGCCTAGAACTAGAAAGGCGCATTGGAGTGTGTTAATCTCGGATTTTCAATAAACAAGAGTTACAAACGAGTAATTACATACTTAAACAAATTTTATAAATTATTAAGAAATCTTTTTAATTTGAATTCAAAGAGCTGTAGAGCTAAACCTAAAATCAATGTATTGAAACCCTTTTTTTATACCGAGGTAGTGAATGTTAGATATCTCATTCAAACTAAAACTGAACAGATTCTTTACAATCTATTCAGCTCGGAATCTCAACTGATTTTGGCATTTAATGCTTAATTAATATCATGAAAAACACTTCTTAGGGAGGTAAAATGCCATGACGATAGCACCATCAATTTAGTAATGTTCTAATAGTAACGTTAGTGAAGAAAACTAAATTAGTATTTAAACTTTCTAAAATTGTATGCATATTAAAAGTAAAACAAGAAAGGACAACCGAAGTTTGTATACCCATGCAATTTTGGAATTTTGGTCGAAATGGTAGAAAATAATGTCCAAATATGGAATGTCATACCTCGGTGAGCTCGTAATTAAATTCTCCATCGATTGGCATTTAAACATTGAACTATTTTTTTTTGACCATTTTTCGTAAAAAATTATGATGTAACCCCTTATGAAAAATGAGAAAATTAGTTAACAATTTTTTTTTCCGGAATGTGATGCGGATCGTTAGCTTATGTTGTTAGCAACTCAAAACAGTCGGTCTTTTCGCTGTGAGCCTTGCTTTGATAAAGTTACGATTGAAAACCCCCTTAAAATTGGCTACAATTTCTGATTCGTCACTACGTGAACTGCCGTCCACAGTAATTTGATATTGACTGTGAATGTGGTTACAACTTTATTACTTCCAACGCCTCTGAGTCTCTGCGAAATGGTCGAATTTATGGCTGGCCATGCCGGATGAGACTGTGGCCAAGAGTGATTGCGATTTACGGCATCTACGCCGCGATTGTTAGTATTTCGTGCCGTGCGAAAGTAGAATGGCAATTAAAAATGGAATTTCAAATGCACCGAGGATCGCAGTCGGTGCAATTTGTAGATCGATGCTGTAGCTGTCAGCTGAGTCGGTCTTCAGGCGCATAAATAAATAGGCATGTGAGCGGGATTGCTCCGTTGCTAACATATGCCAGCCGTCATGTTGTGCTTCCCATTACGGAGTCAGTGTGAAAATTTGCAGTTGAAGCATGGCGGCGAGGCGCCTGTCCCCTGACTTTTAAGTCAATCATTAGTCAATAAATACCCATTGCTTATGAATGCAGTCGAGAGCTCGTCCAAGTCTTAGAATAAAGTGGACTTCATAAATAGTAGACAAGTATCGAAGTCGAGCATTGTTTGCGGCACCAAGGTTAATCAGTTAATTGACTAAATGCTCAAAGAAAGCCCAGCCACATTCGAATGTTCAGGAATCCGAAAATAATATTGTATCCAATTAATCGACTATTAATTAGCAAATCATAGGTGTTCCGCACAAGAATCAACGTCACCCAATCGTCCAAACTGCGATGCGGGCAAAGAATTCGGAGCTGTCGAATGGCATCATTACCGCTTATTTGTCTTATTTGCATTTATATCGATTCGATTTTAATAGAATACCACATATGACAGCTTGATCGATTTAATAATTAATTTATGGGTTCAAGAATAGGTAAGTAACTGATTTTTAATTTTAAAAGCCAACATTAATTAATCTATAGGCAGGCAGTCTATGTAAATATTAATAGATGTTTTTATTTTTATTTAATTTAATTTACTTTTTATTCGATGCTTATCTCGGCCTGAGCAGCTATAACTTTAATAGCGCCAATAACATAAGTTGCTTTCATAAAAATAATTGTCGGCAGTTTAACAACTTCAACGGCTAGTTGCATTCTCTGTTGATTGACCATAAAAATCGCGTATTTTTCTATACATTGTAAAAATCGCGGATTTTTCTATATATTGTAAGCGCTTTATTATTATTAAACTAACTTACTTCCTTCAATTGCTCTACCAATTAAGCATTCTGCATTCTAAATAACTGAATTACTTGTTCAGCATAATAAACGCCCCTTGGGGGACTTTTTGCTGAACGGGAACCTGAAGGATTCACACGGATATTTGGGCCACAGCTCTTAACTGGTATTTTATGACGGTTTGATTTTAAAGCTGAGTGATTCACACCCCTTAAATTGTTATGCCATCGAGCTGCTGCTGCTGCTTTTTATAAGGTGATCTGCAAAAAGGCTTAATTAACTGATTACCGAAAGCTAATTGGTTTCTATTAGAGCGAGAAACAAAGAGGGTGTGTCCACTGCGATATATAATACAAATTAACCCGCTGTTCTACACGTTGGTCCGTTTGTCTCTGGTAGATGCAAAGATTCCTATCTGTGCTCACTTCGCACCCCAGTCACGTTTCCAGCTCGCAACGTCAGCGACCGTGAGGAGGCATCTTTGGAACCGGCTACTAGTCGGCTGATTCGCACCGATCTCGAGCATCCGGACTTCCCCAAAAAGAAAGTGTGACGCATCCCCGTTGTCGGTTGGACAGTTCTACGAACCGAATCGCTGGTCGGTAACAATGTTCTCATTTGTTTTTGTCGGTTAGCGTGATGTTTGCTTTTAAAGGCACGCTTGTGACGCGATAATGGTGCGGCTATTGCACAGCAAAAAAAAAACCCCAAAAGTCATTTAATTTCGATTGTTTGTTTAAATCTGAATAAATCAAATTTGTTTTGCGAATTACGATTCTAAGCTAGAACTTGTAGAACCCTTTGTTTTTTATCTTCTTCTTTTCAATATAGACTTTTAAATCGGAAAAATAGATATACTTTAATGTTAACTTAAACTGGATTAGATTATAATGAGATAATCATGCTATTAAGATAATATTATAATCCTTTAGTGTCCCTATTAAAATAAGCTCTATTGTCTTCTAAATCTAGTTTGATATTTTAAATATAATATTTATATTATTATTCGTTTAACAACTAACAGTAACCTCCTAACTTTTCTGATTATATTAAAACGTGTTGGAGTCTTTGAATAATATGTATGATTTTTATTTCCAGATTGAGATCTCGAGTTTCTTTCCGTGTGCCTTTGCAGGAGGCGGTCGAACTTGTTCTCGCCCAGACAAGTATTTCCCTAAACAACTCGGGGCGGGACAATTTACTGTTAAGAACAGCCGGCGGCTATCGAATCGAACAATTCGACGGCGCTGATTGCTTTCGCATTCGTCTGATCGATTCCTTTGATGTTGTTGTGATCTGCGACTGTGATTTGGCATTTTTCGATTAGATCCGCTTAGTTACGTATACGACGTGTTGGACATGACAATGACAGCGAAGCTTTTTTGTCAACATGCGTATCGAAATCAGAGCCGAAATCAGAGCCAAAATCAAAGCCCCAACCATAACGATACCCATATAACCATAACTTTAACCATCTTAATCGCGAACGTGTCGAGTGGCTCGCGGATAATTACTTGCAAGAATCTGGCCCCTGCAGTTACGGAAGTGGCGAGCACTTCCACACAGCCGGTCAGCTGGGCCAATTCTAATTGAATTACGCGGCCAATTAAACTATAATAAGAGCTGCAGCCCGGAGCCACTTGATTGGAAGGCTCGACTATCTATCTATCTACGGATAGTGACATTAATGGATAGGCGTGGCGGCGGAGATGTTAAATGCAAATTTGCAAATGTCGCAAAATGTTAATGAGGGGATTGTAAGAACACTAATCTAAATTATATATGAGTTGAAAACACCTGAAAGCCCAATCAATATTTTTCACATAAGTGGGTACTTGTAAGCCCGTTGTCATAATTATTATTAAATGGGTTTTATAGGGTTTTTTTAAAGTTAACCATGGCCGACAAGTCACGTCCTTAACTTATCACTTCGTCTCTAGCTAATCAATTTGCTTTTCAGAGAAAAACTCCGAGTATCGAACTCGGAAATTGTGCAGCACGCAGTTGAAACATGCAGATAGTACTTTCCCACATTGTAAATTACCCACTTCAATGGGGGTTCAGAGAAATTGTTGCGGATAAGATTAGTTTAAGAAAGTTTTTTATAATAAATAGCTAAATAAAGACAAATTTGAAGATTTCCCAATGCGGACGGAATTTAACTGAACCAACTGCGTTCTATAATTTCGGTATAGTTAACCATGGTCAAAAGACACACACTAAAATAATGGTTTGTGGGGAGCTACTGTACCGTCTACTGGACATTGATAATCGCAGCGATAAGATGTGGCGCACGACAAACATTCACAATGATGTGGTAAAAGTTATCAAATCGCACTCTTCGGATGTCCATTACTTAAGGTTACCACCCAATCATCGTGACCCTTGCATGTATAATAACGATTATAAAAGTTTAGCTACCATCCAAATACCGATCATTCGTTAGCCAGACGATCGACGAAATGGACACCAAAGTATTACTCATTCTTCTATTTGGAATTGCCATTGGCAAAGCAGAAATTCCAAATATGGAACTTCCGGACCTTGGAATTAGGGATATGACGGAATATCATCGCCTAAGCAGACTTCGCCATTTCCCCGAGGAGTTCTTCAGCTATTATCAGAACATCACAATTACCGATTTGGTTACAGACGAAAGACTTCCCACTTCGCAGGATCTACAGTGTTATGCTGAGTTTGCTCAGTTAACAGCGGGATTATCTTCAGGAAATCTATGGGCCTACAAAAGTGAGTTTGTTTCGGCTACAAAATGTGATTCAAATATTAATGTGCAACGTGTTAAGTGATGGACTCGTGGGGATCCATACCGGCGGGAATCCTCATGGGTCACCTCAAAGATCTGGGTCACTATGATGAGTGCGTGAGGATTGATCAGGCCATAGGATCCAGCTATAATATTCTGGGCAAGTACTGTCTTGCCCAGCTGCCACTTCAACAGTTGCTGGGAGTTTCTGGACTGATCAATTTGATCGGTATCCAGACTGCTGTTTGCTTTCCCGCCTCGTGTTCCGCCTCAAATATGGATACTCTGTTGCGGAGAGTCGTTCAGCAACTACTTGCTGTCGAAGTGAACTCAAATTTGACTCTGGTCCAGGAGGACACCTGCAAGACGGCAGTGCGGGAATCCTACGATGGACTCACCATTTTCACAATGTAAGAGTTATAAGTTTCTTAGTTACATATACTGACCACCTTATTACCCTGTAGAGTACTTTTATCGATATTCGGTGCTGCAGTTGCCATATCCACTCTGTATGACTTCTTCCTGTGCGAGGATCAAAGTAAGTAAACTAAACTCGATTCTGAAAGAAATCTTCTAATATGCTCGATAGAGAAACTGCATGCCATTCTGAAGGCTTTCTCGGCCCGTGCCAATTCTCGGGCCCTTTTCCACATCTCCACCAAAAGCAATCCAAATGTCATAGAGTGTCTCCATGGAATCCGTTGCTTGTCCTTGATTTGGGTGTGCTACGGTCATGATTATATAATCACTTTCACCTCCCCCAATATCAACTACGTGGATATTTATTCGGTAAGTGATATGTCTAGGCTTCAGAACTCTTATATTTTACATATCTTCATTGGTTCAAATCAGTGGGTCAAGACACCATTTATGGAGCTCATCAATGAAGGAGTTTTTGCTGTGGATACATTCTTCTTTCTCAGTGGCCTTTTGGTTGCGCTGGTCTCTTTGCGCGCCATGGAAAGGTGGGTACTTCAATTTATTATTTATTTATTAGTTGTTTATAAATATACAAATCACAGAGCCGAGGGAAAGCTGAATGTGCCGTTGATGTACCTCCATCGATACCTCCGCATCACTCCCATGCTGGCAGTGGCCATCATCGTCCATCTAAAGTTGCTGCCCCTCATGGGCGATGGTCCTTTGTTCGGAAAGTGGAACTTTGACAACTAAGACAACTGCAAGAACAACTGGTTCTGGACCCTGCTCTACGTTCAGAACTACGCCACTGACAGCGAGGTATATTTAATTAAGTTTAACTAAAATGTAAATTAATTATTTTCCCTTTCAACCCTCCAAAGTGCCTCATTCAAGCCTGGTACCTGGCCATCGATATGCAGCTCTATATCCTGGCTCCCATTTTCCTTTTTGCCGTCTTCCGGTGGGGCAAAAAAGGAGCAGCTGCAGTTCTACTTTTGGTTATTGCTCTAGCCGCCTTCCTCATTGCTTATGTAGCCATTAACGAGTACTCACTGTAAGTACAGCGTTTTTTTCCATGCAAGAGTAGTTTTTGAGTAAGGTTTTACAGAATATCCATCAACGTGGTCGACTCCGCAGGGATTTCCCATCACACCCACAATCGGGCTTCCGGTTGGTTGGTGGGTTTCCTGTTCGGTTACTTCCTGCACACGATCCGCGGAAGGAGCATCAAGCTGAGTCGTCCCGCTGTCTGGGCGGGATGGATCACCAGTCTGGCCTTCGTGTTCACCGTCATCTTTGCCATGTATCCCTATGGGATCGGCAAGGGCAAATCCCTATCTTCTGTTGCCGAGGCCTTCTACATATCACTCTCTCGGATTGCCTGAGTTGGGTGGTCTTCGCCTGTATGCAGGGATACGGAGGATTGGCCAACTCCTTCCTGGCCTCTCCTCTTTGGCATCCACTCTCAAAGTTGTCCTTTTCCGTCTACATATGGCATCTTTTCGTCCAGAACCTCAATGCGGGTCGAACTCGTGTGAGCACCTACTTTTCCGATTACGATGTGGTGAGTGTTAAGCAATATAACCTTAAGATAATCTTAACTTTAATTATAATCTCAACTTTCATAATTAGATGCTGCGTTTCTGGCAGGACTTTGGGTTCTCCGTGCTGCTCGCCTTTGTCATGTACCTCCTAATCGAAGCTCCTTGTGGCGGTTTGGAGGCAATGTTGTTACCCAATCGAAGACCTGCCTCCAAGCCCACAGAACCCCTTCCAGAGGTAGCCCCCAAAGACTTGGAATGGCCTTCTGAAGGCCTAAGTGCCCATAAAATAGATAGACAAATAAGTTAAACTCCCTTCAGGAAACACTTGTGCCCATAGTAATATAGATAGTAATACAACATCAAATGTGTTTAATGTGAATTATGTGATCAATTAAACTACCATTAAAGATGCAGACTGATTTAGCTGGCCGTATATCGATGGTGACTTATGGCAGCCCCACCAGCTGATCGCCATTCAAGTCGATCAAGTTTCACGCCAAACCAGCCTCATGTAAATGAACTAATTGCAAAAATCAGATCATTGAGATATACTCGCTATCAGCTTTCCGGACTGATCGCATCTACTTAATCATAAAGTAATAAATAGCACCTGAAAACCCACTTGACCAGCCGCAAGCGTGTTTGAATTACCAGACATCGGGAGATAAGAAAGTGAGTTGCAGTTTATTAATACCAGGTAATGGTTGATTTTTGAACCTGAGGAAATAGTTCTCAAGTGGACAAGGTCGTGGAACCCCTGAACACCATATATCCCAATTTGGTATTCATGTTTGCCCACTATCGATATATACATATTAGGATCTTAAACTATGCGAATTACTTTGGACTTAATGTATTATTAGTTTATTATTCATTATAATTTAAAGTGTTTTGGCTTCTTTAGCACACGTATTGCCCGGCATCGATAAGATAGTCATACTTCGACCCCCATAATATGCAAAAACAAATATTTCTTGAATGATTTTAATCAAAATAATAAATTTTTAAAAGGAATTTTGAGATTGCAGAGTCATGTTAACGTTGAAAATTGGGCTAATCGAAAGTGACCATATATTACTAATCCTTATCTCAGAAGACCACCAGACATTGCTTATAAAAGGGTTGGCTGTAGTCCGGATGGGAAACATTCGGTGGTCGCAGGTCTACAGAGATGGTGAACATCACAGTGCTACTACTTTTTTTTGGACTGGCCATAGCCAGTGCCCTCGACTTTGATCTTGGGCTGAGTCCAGGCATCGAACTGGATGTAGAGGATTACCAACGGCTGAACAAACTGCGGCGTTTGCCAGAGGAATTCTTCGGGCACTATCGGAATATAACTTTAGAGGATTTGGTGCCCGAAGGACGACTTCCCACCGTTTCGGATCTACAGTGCTATGCGGAATTTGCTCAGTTGACCGCAGGATTGGCCTCGGGCAGTCTTTGGTCCTACAGAAGTGAGTGATGGTGAAAGGGAAAGTGTGAGCTGTGATTTTAAGGATTTTCTTGCGCAGTGATTGACGCCTGGGGATCCCTACCGGCTGGCATCCTGAAGGGTCACCTCAAGGACCTGGGTCACTACGACGAGTGCGTCGGCATCGAACAGACCCTCACAACGGGCTCCAATCTGCTGGGCAAATACTGCCTGGCCAATCTGCCACTGCAGTCATTGCTGGGAAACGGAGGAGGTGGTGGCGGCATGATGAGGATGAATGTCCAGTCGGCCGTTTGCTTTCCCGCCTCCTGTTCGGCCACCAATATGGACACACTCCTGCGACGAGTCCTTAAGCAACTAGTCGGTTTGGAACTCAGTTCGACTCAGAGTTTGGTCAGCGAAAATACCTGCAAAACTGCGGAGCGCGAGGACTACGATGCAGTGACCATTTTTACCATGTGAGTTATATAAATATATATTTTTCTATTTTTTCTTTACTTTAGTGTTTAATTTACAGCTGTCTTCTATCTGTGTTTGCGGGTGTGGTGGTTTTGTCCACTCTCTACGACTATTTCCTGTGCCAAGATCAAAGTAAGTATATTTTTATTCCACATAAAAAATCCGTCTTTCTATATTACGATTAAATTTGCAGAAAATCTGCCCGCCATTCTGAAGGTTTTCTCCGCACGTGCCAACTCCCGAGCTCTTTTCCGCATTACCACCAAACCCAATCCAAATGTGGTTGAGTGTCTTCATGGATTGCGTGGAATGTCCTTGATTTGGGTGTGCTATGGCCACGACTACATCATTGGCATCACCTCCCCCAACATCAACCTGTACGATGTGTACACTGTGAGTAGGAAGATAAACTTTAAAAAGAAACTCATTAAGTTATTAACTTGAATAACTAGTGGGCCAAGACACCTTTCATGGACATTATCTATGAGGGCGTGTTCGCAGTGGATACCTTTTTCTTCATCAGCGGACTGCTGGTTGCCATGGTCGCCCTGCGTTCGATGGAAAAGTAAGTTTTCTAACCTTCTAGCTTACCTCCCTATACTTAACCATCACCATTTAAGGGCCAAGGGAAAGCTGAATATTCCACTGATGTACCTTCATCGCTATCTTCGCCTAACGCCCATTGTGGCCATATCTATCTTGGTCTACTGGAAGATACTGCCCCTCTTGGGCGACGGTCCGCTTTATGGCAACTGGAACTTTGATAGCTACGATAGGTGCGAAGATAACTGGTATTGGACCCTGCTCTACATTCAGAACTACGCTACCGATCAGGAAGTAGGTCCGCACTCGATTCAATCTCTCACTATGCTAATCGGAATCTACTCTACTCTATTATTTAGTGCCTAACTCACACATGGTACCTGGCCATCGATATGCAGCTGTATATCATCGCTCCCTTCCTGCTGATTATCGTCTACAAGTGGGGTAAGAAAGGTGCCGCAGTGGTTCTGCTACTCACACTCGGATTCGTCGCCTACCTGTTCAGCATTATGGTGATTAACGACTACTCTCTGTAGGTATAATCAACTTTTGTTAGATTACAGTGTACTTACTTTCATTTCTTTTACTTAAAACAGAATAAACGGTGGTGGCGGTGGAGGACCTGACGACTACTCAGAGGACCTGTCGCACTACACGCACAACAGGACCTCGGGTTGGCTGGTTGGCTTCCTGTTCGGCTACTTCCTGCACTCGATCCGTGGCAAGACTATCAAGTTGAATCGTTTGGCCGTCTGGCTGGGATGGATCACCAGCCTGGCCCTGCTGTTCACCTGCATCTTTGCCATGTATCCTTATGGAACGGGCAAGACCAAAACCCTGCCCGTTCTCAACGAAGCCTTCTACGTATCGCTCTCTCGGGTCGCCTGGCCTCTGGGGTTAAGTTGGGTGGTCTTTGCCTGCATGCAGGGATACGGTGGTCTGGCCAACTCCTTCCTCTGCTCGCCCCTTTGGCAGCCCCTGTCGAAGCTCTCCTTCTGCACCTACATGGGTCATCTGTTGATCCAGAACCTCAATGGTGGGCGCACGCGAGTCAACACCTACTTCTCGAACTACGATATTGTAAGTAATCGGGGGTCACTGTTTAGGGTGCTGAACTAACCATCTATTTTCTCTATTAGATGCTGCGTTTCTGGCAGGACTTTGGATTTTCGGTACTGCTCGCCTATGTCATGTACATTTTGATCGAAGCTCCTTGCGGCGGATTGGAGAGTCTCATTCTGCCGAACCGAAGACCAGCTCCCCAGCCAAAAGTCCAGCCTGCTGAGACAGCTCCAGAGGCAAACCAATCACCTGTCGATCTAGAGAAGCAAGCTGCACAACCGATTGCCCCCTTTAACGAAGGTGCTTCGGCATCAGCTCCTCCTCTAGAGAGCAAGACTGAACTCCAGACCAACGAAGGAAAATAAACCAATACTACTAGTTAGAGGTCACTAAGAAAGCTACAGCTTTTGTAATAAGCTAAATGTATATAGAAATGAATATAGAGTATTATTTATATTTACATATAGAATGCCAAATAAATCGATAAAAATTACATTTCAACTTAGTTAAATAAATTATGGTTGCAAAAGCTAACATGAAAGTGTAAACTTCTAAGGTAACTTATAACTTTCACTCACTTCAACTTTAAAAAGCAAGTTCAAGTCAAGCAAGCCAATCTATGGACTTTAAAGTGATATAACTGTATGACTAGAAACAATATGTCCAAGTGGTGTCACTTACAACAGACTTTAGGCCACTCGGTTGAATTTGAGTGTGAACTTAAAGTCAGTAGAGTGTTCGTTAGTTACCGAAAGTCAAACAATTTTAAATAATATTTATTTATTTCAACATAAGATTACGGATCGATAAACTTTGAACACAATTCATAAAGTTCCTGTTGAGATCAGCCGATTTCTGACAGGTTATGTCTTAATTTGGTCGCCAGGAAATATATATTAGTATTTTAGCAGTCCAAAAAAGGAACAATAGATACGGCCAATTTTCCTACAATACACGCAGTATGAGCATGTATACTCCTTCTTACTTGAGAGGAACGTGACTCACAAAAGAGTCAGCACGTTTGGCTGGGTTTTAACTGGACTTTGAAGTTGATTGCCAGTTATACAAATAAACTGCGAATATTGTCTCGAAAAGTGAAAACAACACCGCTTACTGCGAATTAATAAAGTCAAAGAGGTTTCTTAGGCAAGGCAACTGATTATCTGCAGTCAGAATTTAGATAGTCTCAAGCGTTTAAAAAGCCTCTTGAACTTCAAAATAAAAACGGCCAGCTGATTGTTGATATCGAAGCGTCTGGGACTTGGAAAATCCCAGTTGGCAATAATATTTTGATTGCTCATTGGTTTCTTATTGCCCAGATAAGCGCCCGTCGCACTTTACGCCAATTAATGTTGAGTTGGCTCAACAGAAGCAACAAGGAATCCCATTTATGGTTTTCTTTAGACAAAAGACCGATCGATTAGATAGTAATTCGCTGGAACCAAAAGTTTGCTGATCCTTGAGGGCAAAGTGACCGTATAAACTAGTCAGAGCTAAAAATACTTGCACGAGCGGAAGATAGAAAGTGGTAATCGAAAAGTTCTTAAGTTAAATTAAATATCTTTCGTAATTAACACCAAGGTTAGTCTAAATATTTTGTAGATTTCTGTTTAACTAATATTACTGAATTTTATTTAGACCTTAAGATACAATTACAATTCCTTTTCTCTAGTATTTAAACACTCTGTAAACTTTTTATCAAGTAAAGTCCAAAGATCAAACGTTTAGTTTGTCCAAATCCGTAGACTTCCGAAAAGATTAGGGATTTACTGATTATAATGTTGAAAGGACTTAATTATTTACCTTAACTCACTTGTAAATATAGTTCAAACAAATAAAACACAAGTGTATTGTTGAATAATGATAAGAACAAGTGATTTATTATTGGAAAATTGCAGCGATTAGTTATAGTACTTGTAGCCACTTACTTTTCGTCATTGAATTGTCAAAGTTCTGAATGGCATTAACAACTTGACATCGCTGGCCTCTTTAGTATTATAAGTAGTCTGAAATGATAGTGTTTTTGAAGAACACTTTTTTTTCAAGAGCATATAGCAAATTAAATTTGTTAAATTAGAAAGATTGACCGCAAATTCTTCAGTTTTGGTGGAAAGATAGTAGATAGTAATTTACAATTTTTCAGTATTCTATGCTTCTTTTTTGTTTGTTTAGACTCAAAACTTTAAGAGATAATTTGATAATCTCTCGGGAGAATGCTGAAATAACTGTGCAAATTAAAACTTATTAGAATTTAATTAAACCTATTATTCCAGCCTCTTTTGCACCACCCTGTATTGTTCGTGATTGCATGCCAGCTTTTACGCGCACTTTATTCAGGTTGCGTCATAGGGATTCCCCCCGTGAGTCTACGCAATTCTACCCCCCATCTAAGCAGCGTTCAATTACCAGGGCGCTTTGTTGCTCCATTCACTAAAGCCCCGTCGAATGCTTTTCGCGCCAAAATACAAATTGCCGGAGGGGGGCAAATCCGAGTGGAAAAGCTCTCGGCTAGCTTGAAACCGAGTGCTTGGCCGATTCCCCCCAAAGAGCTTTTGGCCAGTTGTTTTGGCCATGCCGGCAAACACGGCGTATGAAAATTGTTTGCTAGAAAACCGCGCTGTTAGTCTTTTGGAAAACTTGCCGTCGAGCGGTTGGCTGGATCAGTTTGGCCTTGTCGCCGCGAATCGCATGAGAGTTCTGGTTCTGGAATCGAGAAATTTGGAAAATAGAATTCACGAGTGACAGGTGCATCGCGGTAAATCGGTCTCGGTTCGTCTTTTGTCTTTCCTCCTCCTATATGTGATGCTACCCATTCTCCAAGCGATCTGCCTGCACTTTGCCGCCGTAGATGCCATTAATGTCAACACCGTTGTCAGCTGGCTGCGGTTGTCGGCGGCGTCGTGTTAATGCTTTTAATTACATGCAAAACATAAAAAAGTATTTCGTTAAGTGTTGCCGTGAAGTTTGACATCGGAAATTAATGCACTTGCCACCGCAACAGAGGCATTTTGCGGGGGCCGACGGCACAGTTCCACATTCCCGATCTATATACTCCCCGCCGATCTTGAGTTTTCCGCCGGCTTTTCGTAGGTAAGTGGTTCCGTTCCTTAGCGACCGCGTAGTTTTCCACTTGCGGCGTGTCAACAAAGTGAAGGTGTCTGTGATAATGCTATTGAAAACGAAACTCGCATGCTCTTGATAATTCGGAAAGTAAATTGGGCTGCACAGAATGTTAATAGCGTTTATAAAGGGTTATCTTCGGATATTTAATGTGAAGGCCTTGGCTTGTTAACAATATCTATTGTTTACATTTTTTATAATACCAAAAATATGTTCTCATATCTGTTGTGGGAAAATCCCTTTCTTATTTCTATTCCAATTTCAATAAATGTTTCGCAATAGTAAACAGTATTCTTAAATCCCCACCTCTCATTATTATTTTGAAATGAAAACCAACGACTTGCCGGCATTTGCATACGCGTTTCAATGGTTCTGTTTATCTCAACTGCCCCGACAATCCAGTGAACCGCAGCCCAAGCATCGTTATTAATAATGTTTATTCTGTTGATAATATTGATTTCAAAATACAAACATTGACAAATTAATGCCACTACTAAGCGTACGCAACCGTCAAGTCATGATCGTCATCATCGTGTTCACCGATCGCAAAAAATCAAGATCGTGATTATTTCGAGTGCATGCTTCAAAACCGCACTCGAAAAGTGTGGCGAACTGAGCTTCTTGAATTTTTCACACCGAACTCCCTTCGCTGTGACCTTGAGCCGAGCCTGAGCCCCACTCGAAGAAATTCCAAGTGATGTCGCCGAATTATTCAACTCATTTTGGCGGCTCACGTTCCCATACTCGAGTGCCCGTCCAGAAATAGGCGAATAAGTTGTATAAATATGGGTTTTTATTTGCTTAAGAACACATTTCCAACACCCCATGGCCCACCGCCCACCGCCCAACGCCCACCCATCGTCGGCTCATTAAATAAATGCAACATCTGTTGGCGCTCTTTGGGGCCTTTTGTTTACCATTCGTATTGCCGCGCAAATTTAATGCCAAACATATTTAATACGCACCCAGGTCGATTCAGCCCCGGCTCAGTTGGTTGTTTATAAATTTCGGCAGCCAAAACGTCATGTACTCAGTACCATCCCCTCCAATCCCAAAATCCATTCTATTATATCGCTTACAGCCCAGCGAACTGGGGGCAAATCGGATAAGAGAGCGCGAGCGGCATAGGAAATATGAAAATTTATTGCGTATACGCCGGAGAGGCCGGCATTTCGTTTTAAGAATTTTCCGCCTGCATCACAAGTTGATTGGGCTTTGCCAGTTTGCTATTTCGGTCAGCCATGTAGACCCATCATGTCTCGAAAGGCCCAGTGCCAAATCAAATGTCTTTATTTATGCGAGTATGAATTGTGATTTATGCGCCCGTCTTTCATGTGGCCATTTTCTATCTGGCCGTCTCATTTTTTACGCCTTGCTCTGCCTAATTACGCACTGCTGGAAATGAAAATGAGAAAAGCGAGCGAAATCGGAGGAAAAGTGGGAAAAAGGAAAAGTATGCGGTCGAACACGTCGGAGCTGTCGACTGAAAAAGACAGGGAAAGAAGGAGATGAGGGGAAAATTAAGTCAGTTCAGTTCAGTCGGTCGGTTGTCCATTTGATTTGCCAGTCGCGTGTGTGAGGCGCCTTTCGATTTCTTGACTTTAGTTTGGTTTTCTGCTCTTTTTTGGGCCAACGACAATCGCGATCGCGTTTGCAATCGCAGGGACGCCGTCTGAATAAGAAATGCCCGCCGTTTTCGTCGCCCACTGACTCACGGCCACAATAAACAAAAACAGCGTGAATTTCTTTTCAAAATTTAACTCAACTGTCACCCGCAATGCAAATAAAAGGTGGGCCATCCCAAAGGGGGTGGTATATGGTATATGTTTTTTTTTTTGGTTTGGGTTGGGCTCTGTTCTCGGTGCAACGTTTGCTTAACCCAAATCGAAACTATTGATGATTGTCGATATAGTTTTAATGTGCCTCGTATTTATTTTGTTAAAATTTTCACTTTTACTTTCTGCGTGCGCTAGTTCTGTTTTATTACCACATTTTCGATTGAACTTTGGCGAGTGCGTTACTTTATGTTTGGAAAAATAAACAAGGGAGCAAGGCGAAAATGAGCTCAGCGATTAGGTTTAACGATTATGAATTGTTGAAGGGGCACGTGCAGGATGGGGGTTTCGGTCGGGGGGATGTACTAATGCGTGCTTAATTTACTGTCAACGCAGTTACTATTACTGCACGGAGAAAAAAGTTACAAAAAGGTTACAATGCTAGAAAATATGCAAATTAAGTAGAAAATTAAATAAAAAAATATATAAAATATATATAAAATAGAAAATATGTATATTAAATCATAATAATATTTTATCTGCAATTTACCATACATTACAAAATATTTTCATATAAATATTTCAAAAGAATTCTGAGCCAAACATACACACGAAAAAAGCATGTTACCGTAAAATCAATATGTAAATTTAAGGTCATGCAAAACCCATATCGTTTATACATGAAGTACTCTTTTCGTCCAGGTCAAATTTACCTGACCACATATCAAATTAAAATTGATCTTAAGTAATGTAAAATTGATCTTCGTTTCATATCAATTTTTGTTGGGTGTAGAATGTTTTTATTTCCAGTAATTGGTTTTATTTGAAATTGAAATATCTACCTATTATATATATGTATATGTTCAATGAATGCTGATATATAATGCTAATATATAAAGATTTATATGTATGCCCATTTTATTATATTTTAAAATATTTTTCTTGCCCTGTGATTACATGGGAATTCCTGCAACTGGCACTGAGGAAACGACGGCTGTTAATTATCCGTCTTGTTGTCACAGATTTGGTCCTAATTCGATTAATCCGTAGCACTTCCCCGGCGTCTCGCCCGAAAGTCAAATGTAATTACCAACACCCCGAAAACAAAGTCGGGGTCACAATAACAAATTATTGTATAATCATTATCGACAAGAAAAACTCCGCTGGGGGAAACGGGGAAAGCTCCCACGCATTTTCCACATTTCGCCGTTCTATGGCCACTGCCTGTTTACTTTTCAGCCCCTCGACTGCTGACTAAGAGCCGTGGCTATCACTTTTGGCCTCTTGGCTTTCTGGAAGTCTGAGTAATTCATTAGACGTATATTGTGCCGGGGCATTTGCATAATTATGCAATCAGTTTTGGCACACTTACACATTAGGCGCAGACTGCTGATAAACAAGCCAGTCCTGGGCCCGAAAGATACACTTTTGTTTCGCAGACAGGGACTAGACCCAATTTGATTAGCACGCGCATACGGAATGAGGGCCACCACCTCCTCCGGAGTCTCCCCGTAGTTTCCCGTAGTGCTCCGTGAAGCTCCGGACGTGGGCGCTTAATCATTGCCTTGTGGGGACTTTTGTTTTCCCGCCTTCGAAGCTTAATTAGAGGCCAAATGTTTGCCACTCGGCAAGGTCGTTTGCCTACCGCTCTTTTTTATACACCGCACGGCGGCATATGTCTCGCTTTTTCGACTGGTGTTTATGATAGGTCTTATTGGCCATTTGTATGCCCGGGAGTCATGACTCCGAGATCAGCCAACAAATGGATTATTAAGTCGGTGCGCCCTCCAGATAAATGATACCGGCAAACGTTGAATGGCAAAAGTTTGCATGGGGGATGGGGGATGACACCCTTGTCAACCCGTTCCACGACCTTTCCCCCCGGAGAAGGGAAGCGAGACCCACTCGATGAGGACGCCCCATTTGACATTCAAAGTGCGGCCATATGGGCACTCGGAAAATATGCTCCCTCATTAAGTTCTATTTATATTCAGGCACGCTTAACTAAACAATTAGCACCGCCTTTCGGCGAAAGGAAGTAAGAGTCACTCCTTTTGGCCTAATGGCAAATGTTGCCAGTCAATTGGCCAATTAAACGCAATTGTTTTGGTTGTTCGGTGAACAAAACAGGTACTGATTCCCGCCTACACCCACAAAAGTCTGAAATAAAATTGTTTAATTCAAGCACACGCACATTTATAGCCATTTTATTCATGTCTATTGATTCGGGCAATTAAACCGATGAGGCTTCTGCATTTGCGTCTATCAAAAATCAATCGATGCCTGTTGAAAATGGAAAATAACAGAGGAGCTGGTGAAAATCCACAGAAAAGCCTCTTTAAATAAACTGCCTGTCCATTTTTCACGCCATTCCCGAACATATAAATTTATGCATGCCCATTTTCCACGAACCGTTTAGATTATAACCCGCTCCGTTAGAGGCTCCAAGAAGTCCTGGTCCGCCCTAATCCCAATCCCAATCCCAATCCCAATCCCAATCCCAATCCCTGACAAATGAGCCACACGCCGAGTAACAACTTTCTTCGTCATTACTCGCAAATTGTTTCTGGGCGCATCAAAATTGAAAAACTGTGAGCACCCACGCAATTCCATCCCCCGAAATCGCCACTTGTTCCGCACTTTGGTGCCATTTCCGGATTCGTCTTCGCCTTGAGTTAGGATCAGATCCCAGCTCCCAGCTTCCAACTCCCCTTCACATTTATTTCTGACACACGCTCAGCTGCTGCTCTGGTTGTTCTGGTTTATATTTTTGGCTCTCCTCGGCCAGTTTCATTTGCAATTCTAATTGCCAGCAGAGTCCGCTTAATTGAAAGCCAAACGAAAACCGGTCCAAAGTATTCGGTACTCTCTACTCAGATGGGGAAGTGAAGGTGGCCTTTGTTATGGAAAATATTCATAAGATTATTCCAATATTATGCCTATAAATAAGTCCTATCCCTTTAATACTTTTTTCCCCTATTGATCTGGATTTATTTTTATTGTTTCCCTTCAATCGGCAGTTCATGATAATTTCGTAACTGACTTTTATCGCCTCGATCGCTTTGGCATTAACGCGTTTTTCCTGTTCTCTCATTGATAAATAAAAGGGGAAGTGAATAACCCCCATATGGTTATTTGTTTTTCTGCCGTCCTCTGGAAGTCGAATACTTTGATGCACTCTTTCCTGGACAGCCGCCGATTTATTTGGGCCGAACTGGGGTCCCAACCCATTAGGGATCCGTATATTTCATCAGCCATAATCATTATGTTTAGGTTGTAAAAGCTGGGGGAACAAAGTTGTTCCCGCTGAGAACATGAATTTACGGTCCTCACACTTTGGTCAACGGGCAGCGGACGCTGATGCTAAATTTAGTGGCCTGGCCAGCTGGTTTCGGCCCTCTTTCGGGTGATTTCGACCGCCTCGGAATTTCGTCATGCAATCTGCAGTGAAGACGACACTCCGGATAGATCCAGACAACTGACAGGGCGTTTAATTTACTGATAAATATTTTTATTCCACAATAAATACATTTTTCATTACGCACTTGGCCAACTCGTGGCCGGCAAAGTCATAAAAACATGGCCAAAAACCGAAAGCATTTCCATTTGTGTCCTGCGGTCATTATGATGTTGTGTTTGCATATTTAGCCACCGGATGGCGAGGTCGCTGAACTCGTAAAACATTTGGCATGGCCAACCGAAAAAAGTGAGAGTCTGTCAGAAAAGTTAACTATGCAGGCAGCTCGTAAAAGTTGCAGCCAATAACAGTCTAAACTCTAGCCACTTGTCTGCGCACTTATCGCCCATCGGTGGCTTCAGCTTAATGCAGTTTTAAATCCCCCTCATTAGAAGTTGACAGGTCGTAAGTCGGCAAGTCCCCCATTCGTCACTCTTCGAGGACTCGAGTACTGCGACTCTGAGTAAATTATCCTTCGCGCTGACGTCAGCAGCGGGGCCACGCCCCCTTTGCCAACGGTGGGCGTCGGTGTCACGATGACAAATTAAGTGAAACACCAAAGGAGTGCAGCCATGGGAATGTCAAAGGCGGACTGGGAAACGCCCAAGTTTGTTTAACAGCCACTTGGCTCTAAGGAGGGCAGAATCAGGATGTGAGTTAGGGCCAAGTTAACGATGCAGGGCCACGCACCGCTCAATAATTCTGCGGCGGAAGTGCGGCAAGCGCCATTTTTCAATATGCGCACCGGAAATGACAGGGGACAGGCGGAGGCGAAGTCAAACGAAGGACGCAGGACACCGAGTGCAGCTCATTCCTGCCCAAGGATGAAAAATCCCACACATGTGAGACCTTATTGCATTCCTACCCTCAAATGGTTATCGAACCGAAATGCGATAACCTTCAAGGTCAGCCAAATGTTAAATACGCATTAGTGGTCCATATTCAAATGCCACATGATACGCTTAGCACACAGAGATACAAAGATACAAGCACACAGCGAGCACAGCGCGAATCGAAGCAATTAAAGTGTCTTTAGCACGGAGAATGTTGTAGTTTCCCAAGGGTATAGTGTGGGATTTTGGGATCAGTTGGCAGGTTTTCATTCAGAAACATTTATGATACTTTCCAGCGTCTATAAAATTCTTCATCACAAAAATAATAGAAAATAAAAAAGGTTTATTTGTCTAAAATTTTAGTCAATATTGTTTACTAACTTGTAAAAAATCACTTTAAACATTTTTATAATTAGTTGATTTTGTTTTTTTAAATATTTATTTATTTAAATAATCAGCATTTTTTACGAGTTTAAATAAATATTTTTCATAACCTTTCCTATAGCTTAAACTATCTATAGAAAATCACCAGTTACTTCAGTAATATTTAGCATATCCCGAGGTACTTCGAAGTTGAGCTCACAGTTTCTCCGTTCTTCTGCTCTATTTACAATATACATGAAATCGTAAAACAATAGCTAGTGCTATCTGTGCTATATGACCCACCGACTGTCCGCCCATCGGTCTGCGCAGAATGTGTGCTGTATGAATTCCCATAGCGAGCAAATAGACAAACAAGAGACCGTTGAGGGTTTGGCCAATACGGGGAGTATTTTGAGAACAGCTGCAGAGTTTCCCGGCCCGCGGCAATGGCGAAGGCGATGCCAAAGTCCGAGGGCAGTCGCATCTTTCACCGCTCCAATCGGGGTCCGGCGATAAAACGCCTTCCCGGGCCAATGGCTTATCAATGGCGGGGCTCTGCTAAACTCTTGCAGCAACAAGCGCCGAGGAGGAGTATAAAGTTACATTCCACGGAAGAGAAGAAAGAGGAGTGGGTGTCTGGTGCCCGGCTGACAGGGCGTATGAGCAACTTGAGCGGGTTCAAAACAGCGGGCACAGTTAAAGAATTCTTTAGAAAAACATTAGTTGAACGACCAAACCATACGCAATTGTGTATATTTATACTTACATTTATTTACAGTTGTGCTCAATATTATATGAGTACTTTCTTAATAATTTATATAGAAAAAAATAACTTATAAAAATAGGGACTAGCTATTTATTTAAATGCTTAATTATTTTTTTTACAAAATACCTTTGATAACAGAATTTTTGTCTAAGATGGTGCCATAGTCTCTAGTTTTTTACCTCGTGATTTTGCTTGTTTATTTTTTACCCATGACCTGTACTACTTTCTTGGCCCATTGCTGTGAGCCCAGTTCTCTGGTCATTGTTTGAACTTTTAGCCCGCGTCCGTTGCCTCTTCTTATTGCGGGCAAACAAACAAACAAACCGACTGACAAGCAGACAGACAAACGGTGGCAGTTACAGTTAGAGGCAAACAGTTGAGCGGGGGCAAAAGCCGAGTTGCTCGTCGCAGTCGCATAAATAAGTGAAATCGGAAAAGACGGACAAAGGAGTTAAAGCTGGATAGCTGAGCCAACATCCTTGACTCCTTGCAGCAACGCCACCAAGAATTATTGAAGAGAAACGGCGGCTGAAAACTCGCACAGGAACTGGTCTTCCTTGGAATCCTTGGCATGAAACTGTAATTCGAAATAGCGCGTCCCATTCTTCAGCCCTTTCAATTTAAATTCTTGACTTTCCTAGCTGTCTCTGCAACTATATACTAAGTGAAAAAAATCGAAGTTAAATAAAAAAATTAAGTACAATAAATAAGTATTTTAACATAAATTTCCTGCTAATGGATTTTTGATTTTAAATATTAAAATATGTATTTTTCTAAGTTTATTTTCCATGTTTATAAAAAAAAACGAATTTAAATAATTGATTTGTATTCTGACTCTAAGACTTTATTATTTTTCAAGGACTTTGTACTGTCTAATTTTTCTTTGTGTATGATTATGTGTGTTTTGTTCAACCCCACAGTAACCCGAACATATTTCAGAAGCTTTAGCCCGCACTAATGTGGCTAATTCGAACGGAGGGGTGGGGAGCCAATGCTAATGCACTCGAACTAGCGTCAACCCAAAAATAGCTTCTGCCTTAATTGCCATTCAATGGTCAATTAAGGGGACATGACTGTGGGACATGACCATCGACATGTCAATTTCGGTTTCGAGGGTCTCCACACAGAAACAAAAGCGAAGGCGAAAGCAATTTGCCACCCCACCGATCCTGTTGGCCGAAACATCCACTTTGGCTACTTTGCGTTTGGGTGGGTTTGGTTCAATTGAAAAACAAGCTTTTGGTTTTACGGCGCTTTGTTCGCTTTTCTCTTGGCTGCTGTTGTTTTTCCTCCAGCTCCTCCTGCTCCTCCTGCCATTGGTTCCACACGAGCGCTGATCCGGCATGCGAACTAGTTAGATTAATTTGGCCAGAGTCACAAATACAATTACGAAGTCATTTCAATTTATTTAGCGTGCGACACCCTCGGCGAAAGAAAAAAAATTAGTTGCGGTTGCTTTGGGCGATGGGGGGGGGCGAAATAAATAAATGTGTTTTAGACCGCATTCCCAGGGATATTTGAGCGGCCAAAGGAGCTGAGAAAGTCTGGCAGAAAGTTCGAAATCACTTTGACGGCTGGGCTTTAATTTTTTCGCCACCCACTCGTTTGCCTCTTTTTCACGCTCGGCGATTTGTCAAAGTGGCTGCTAAGGCACATCGGCCCATAACCATCCCATATATCCACTGGCTTGACTATTATTGAACGATAAATTGATTAGATATGCGTGTGCTTTGTGGGGGTGTGACAACTTGGCCCGATTTTGATACTGCCACTGATGCTGGGAACCACATACATACTTCTGCTGCTGATTCTTATTGCCGCCTCAAATTGCCATTTCAATGTTAATTTTATTAGGGTGTCGGCAATAAATTCCGTTCAATCTTAAATACCATAAAAAGCGCTACACAGTGTCGCATGCGAGTCCTTGGGCGTACAAGCAAATCCACTCGGCACCCCGCACACACTCACACACTCGTACTCACACTCACACCTCCTGGATGCAGGCCAATACGCTCAATTTCCATTATTGCCAGCCGCTCTGAACCTTATTCAAATCTCAGCCAAAAAATTATACCAAAATGGTGTGCACTCAAAGAAACGACAATATATCAAAGGTCCTTTGGAAACAACTAATCCTTGGTATTCGAAACATACAGTAATCGAAGTAAGCTAAGATAATATCTCTACAGATTCCTAAAACGAGTTGTTCCTTAAATTCAATTAAATTTATTATGAAATATATGTAGAAGTAGTGTTCTATAAATCACCGATATTTCTTTCCAAATTAGTTTTATAATATCCCTTGCTCAAATCATTCTCAAAACGTTCGTTGTTTTCCTCCGTGTGAGCTTGTAACTTCTGTATTTTGGCCCACGCCCACAAACAGGCCACAAGTTATCCATCAAATGGCCACTCGGCACTCGAGAACTTGGGGATTTCGGCCGAAACCATAAACCGTTTTCAGATTTACATGCAGGCCTCGCATGTTTGTGGCGGCAGTTGTTGGGCCAGATATACTCGTACATACACACATACCTATTTATTGTGGCTTTCTGGTGATGTTCTGTTGTCCCACCGAGTGGGCCATATTGATGGCCATGATGGCCACAGCTCTCGGCCAAAAGTTGGAAACGATTCATTTGTCTTTCTACATGACCAACTCGAAACTTTCGAAACAATTACGCCCGGCAAAATGGCCAATAGAGAGTCGAGAGTCCTGGGATAATCCTTCGCTCAGCATCGTTAAAGTCGCATTTTTAAGCCAAATGTGACACAAACTGCCTTGTTATGTCATTTGGGGACATTGAACCCACAACCCCTTCCCTTTTCGAGTCCTGGCCCACAACAAACAGAGTGCACAGCTTGGCACAGGGAAAAAAGGACAAGATCCGGACAGGAACAAACCCCAGGAACTGGCCAATATGGTGTGCGCATAATGAATTTATCAAATTAATCAAAATGGCGCTGCCCAGGGTGACCCCACAGCCACCTACACCTCCTTCCCATCCCAACCCATCCCATCCCGGTCAGCCACTCGATAGCAAACAAACACCGGAAGCTTGTGTTTATACATGAGTCCTGTGTCCAAGTGTCCTGGCCACATCCTCGAATGTGTGTGCGTGGCCCTGTATGAGCATAATATAATTAAGCGAGCTGCGCGCCGCAAAGATGGGGATTTAATAAAGCCATTTGGCTGACAACAGCCATCCTGATGCGGCTGATGAGGATGGAGATGGCGTGGAGATGGCCAGCAGACGCCATTGGCGATAATCGCCGTCTGCCGGGCGACCCTGTCACCCGAGATTGGAAGCAAACATCCCAGTCAGGAGCGGCGATTGGGGATCAAATGAAAAGGAGTTAGTGTTGAACTAAGTATTAAAATATGGTTATGGCGATTTAAGCAGGGACATTAAAGAACAAGATGAGCTGTTCTGCTTAAATTCAAAACGGAATACTAACAAGAATTAAATTATGAATTACTTTAATAAATTACTATTTTTTTTTCTGGCCAACAAATTTTATTTTTCTTAAGTTTTGGAAATTGTTTCAAAAATACCTTGTTTTAATGATTATACCCGTTACTCGTAGAGTAAAAGGGTATATTGTATTCGTGCAAAAGTATGTAACAGGGAGAAGGAAGCTTTTCCGACCCTATAAAGTATATATATTCTTGATCAGGATCACTAGCCGAATCGAACTAGCCATGTCCGTCTGTCCGTCTGTCCGTCCGTATGAACGCTGAGATCTCGGAAACTATAAAAGCTAGAGGATTGGCATTTTGCATGCATATTCTTGGAGTTCCTACGCAGCGCAAGTTTATTTCAAAATGGTGCCACGCCCCCTCTAACGCCCTCAATCGCCCTACACCATTTTTTGAAAGGTGTCTGGCGCCTACACCATTAAAGATTTTGGAAAACTAAAAATGCAGTTTTATTGTGACTATCAATACCTATCGAAATGTAGAAGAAATTTTTCAAATCGGACCATTCGTTAAAAAGTTATGCCCGATCAAAGATTTTATATATCTATCTCCTTCGCACTCCCTTAGCTGAGTAACGGGTATCTGATAGTCGGGGCACCCGACTATAGCGTTCTCTCTTGTTTTTCTCTTATGATTCTAAAATACAAATAAATTTGACTTTAATCTTAGCATTTTATAATGAGAACTTATTATTCACTTTATTTGCAATCTTTTTTTTTATTTAAGGCAGCAAATAAGTTTTTCGTTGACAATAAAAATTTAAGTTCTTTTTGTTTTCTTTACGATTATTAAAGCAAAATTTGATCTAAAGTGTTTTTAAAGAGGATTACAGGTTTTATTCCATACTTTTTATACGAAAGGGGGCTCCAGAAGCACCCTGCTGTCAGTTAAAACCCCTGCCCATGTCCCTGTTCCCTTCGTTTCGGTCCAGTGCGATTTGGTCAAGAGTCCCGAGGGCGGATGATGAGCTTGTTTATGGCGGAGAGGGGACCGGGTGTCTTCCGCTGGGGGCCGGATGCTCTAATGTTATGTAAATGACAGCGCCTAATGAACTTTTCATTCATTATCGTTAGTTAGCCGGCCTGGTCAATGGCCGGTTATTTCCTGATCCTGGGCAGGACACTTAAATGCTAATCCCATTGCCGTTTCAGGCACTTGAGGCCGCCGACGACAACCGCAAAGCCCCACTGATTGATTTGTTTAATGCGGATCCGGATAGAAGAGTAGCCGAGAAGCCCTTGGACAACTTAATTTCATTAGCGCGTATTTAAGTGAGAGCATAAACTTGCCGGGCGGGCAATTACAACGGATTTGGGCCGGACGACAGCGCCTCGTAACCCACTTAATTGAACAGCGGGCGGCGGCGGCCGCGGCACTCCATCCCCGAATCCGTCGAGTTCCCGTGATGATGTTGTCCCTGTGATTGCCATTGCGTGACATACACTCCGAGGGCCGCAGGACGACGACGACTAGGACACCGACATTGCTGAGGGCCAGCCACGGCGTCGCTGTGGCCAGGATTGGGCAGCTTCCCACCCGGCTGACCAGCATCGGCGTAGGCCCGAGGATCTGCCAGTGGCTCCGGCTCCTGCTCCTGCTTCTGCTCCTGCCTGCCGTCCTGCTCCAGGCCCAAGATGCAGTCCCCGTTCCCGTTCCCCCGGGAACCACAACCACGTCGTCGCAGCAGGCTGGGCTATCCCGTGGCGCTGCTAGTGGCGGCCATGGCCCACACCACGCAACTCATCGTATTCCAGCCGCAGGACTTGACCGCCAGGACAACTCCACCGCCGCAACATCTGACGCAGAAGCCACAGCCACAGCAACTTCCAAGGACGATGCTGAGCAGATGCTGCCACAGATTCCGTCGTATATCCGCACAACCGCCATGTTCTTCTGCATAGTCATCATGCTGCTGGGCGTGGTGGGCAACGTGATGGTGAGTCCTCCCTCCCCTGCTATAGGGATTTATAGGCGAAAGCATTTATAATTGAAATTAATTCATTTGGAAATTGCCTCAAGGACGCACAGGGTGATTCACCCTTTTAATGTCAAGCCAGCTTTCTATTATGCGAAAAATCCATTAAAAAAATAGAAAATTTAACAATTTAAATTAAAAACAAAAATATTTTACAACTGGTTTAGAAATTTAGTTGTATTAAAGCAAAATTACAGGAAATTAGTCAGATTTAATTTTCTTTGGTTTTTTATTTAAATTTATTATAAGTTAAAAGCATATGTTCCTTTCTTGAGAGAATAGCATCAGGTGGTAAAACAATTTACAAGTGAAGAGCTGTCATATTCGCTAAATCACCTTAAACCACCTTAAATCCAACGCAGGTGCCCATCGTGATTGTGAAGACGAAGGATATGCGCAACTCGACGAACATCTTCCTCACCAACCTGAGCATCGCCGACCTGTTGGTGCTGCTCGTCTGCACGCCCACCGTTCTCGTCGAGGTCAACACCCGCCCAGAGACCTGGGTCCTCGGGCACGAGATGTGTGAGTGGCTCTAAAACTCCATGGCTCCTCGGCTACTGTTCTGTTCTGTTCTGTTTGTTTTCCCCAACCTAATTAACTGCTTTACTCCAGGCAAGGCTGTGCCGTTCGTCGAGCTGACTGTGGCCCATGCCAGTGTCCTGACCATCTTGGCCATCTCGTTCGAGCGCTATTACGCAATCTGCGAGCCATTAAAGGCCGGCTACGTCTGCACCAAAGGACGGGCCATCCTCATCTGCGTTCTGGCCTGGGGCATTGCTGCGCTCTTTACGAGGTAAGCGGTTTGGTTCCATCTGGAGACAGTGCACCGAACCCACTCCCTTTTTTCAGCTCCTATTTCTTCTTAAATTTAATTAGACATTAGCGTTTTTATTTCGGAAATCGTACTTAGTTCGTTTGCTTCATTGCATGCTTTCTGGTGTTGGTAGTCCCATATATACATATATATATTATTATCCTATAGTATTATCCCGGTTAGATCTAGTTTATGGCCTAATTCCATTTTTATTCATTTCGCCCAGTCAAGCATTCAGTTGCTCACTCATTAATTACAAGTGTCAATCGCCGTCATTTTAATGATTTGTGTTTTGTTTCTGGGTTTTGCACATTTTTTCCGTTTTGTTTATTTTCCATTATATTGTGGAATTTTCGGTCTTGGTATTTGGCCTTTTGTGTGCCATTTACATGCTAAACTGCGACTGTTGCCGCTCTGTGTCCCTCTGTCCCTCTATCTATTCTATTTCCATTCCTGCCACTTCTTCTCCTGCCCCCACATCATCATCAACATTCCCATTGACATCCTTGGCCTCAAGTTCCGGTCGGATTTTGTCCCAGCCGGAGCCTCCGTTATCAGCGGCCTGTCATCTTTAATAAGCACCGATGTCCGCTATCATGGATTTCATTTCATTGACACTTTATTATTGTTCGCTTCACGTCCAAGGACGACCGGCGACCCTTTTTAATTTTGCAAATCTTGCCGCGTCCATAACAATGAAATAAACAGCACATTGTCGAGCCGGCCACTGACCCCTCGGTGGGAGAGTTGAGAAGTCCAGGAGTCCAGCAGTGCGGTTGGTGGGGTCCTCGGGTCCGCAGGACACCCGCCTCCAGGCCGAGACCCATTAATTACGCTACACAAGATGCCGAGGGCCGACAAACATTTTAAAACACATTCAAACCGACGCGCCACACGACGCCCATGGGCGCAGCTATAGGAGAAAAAAGAGGGGGTGGGGGGCGAATCGCCCGGATCATCGTCAGAAAAAAAATACAGCCACCGCCTGTTGACTGTCATATATTTCGGTCTAGCCGGGGCGGATTTTGGGGAGCCGGGGAACTGTTTAATCTGAGTTTCGGGTTACTCCAAATAAACGAACATTTAAACTTGTTTGTTTGGCTGGAAATATTCACAGAGTCAAAAAGAAAACGAATGGTTTATGAAGTATATACCATATACCATATACCATATTAATCTCCATGTAAGTAAAATGTAATTCCATTGATGATTTTACTGATTTATTTTCCTCTGTATTATGGTAGTTTTTCAATGTTTAAAATTGTATTCACAAAAATTATAATGGGATCTATAAAGTTTAAAAATAATTCTTAGAAAATGTATCTTATTTGTTTTATATATCTTAATACAAACTTTTCTTCCATTTAACTTAAACAATTATTTTACTCATTGTAAGTATTATTTGGTTTTATTTCTAAAGCAACTACGGTAGCTTTCGAATTGGTAGGTAAAGATCATAATCTCCGCTAAAAGTTAAATTTACTCAACTGACCCGAAGAAATAAAAAAGCTATAAAAGCAATCAGGTCAGGAAAATCGGCTTTCAACCAGACGTGTTCATTAGAGAACTGAACTTCATCCCAGAATCGGTGAATCTTTAGCTCATCGCCATTGGTCCATCGTCATCAACTACTGTCTAGCCCGCTCTCCCACCTCTCTTCTTTTCCGCCACTCTGGGCCTTTTTCCCGATTTCCACCCGCGTCCATTATCCATTATCCACTCCCCCGGTGACCCCGCCACCTGATTACGTTTCTTGTTTGCTTTCTCTCCCCAAACTGCGATTCCTCCCGCCCCGAGCAGCCCCATCCTGTGGGTGGCCGAGTACAAGCTGGCCGAGTACATTGATGGATCATCGGTGGCCGTGTGCCTGACCCAGGCCATAACCGACTGGACGCTGGCCTTCTTCCTGATGACCATCTCGGTGTTCTTCGTGGTGCCGCTCCTGACCCTGGTGGTGCTGTACGGCATCATCGCCAGGAGTCTGGTCTCCAACCGGGCGGCCATGCTGCGTGCCCGTCCCACGAAGCCGGAACTTAGTCTGAAGGCCCGCAAGCAGGTGGTCCTGATGCTGGGCGCCGTGGTGCTGTCCTTCTTCGTCTGCCTGCTGCCCTTCCGGGTGCTCACCCTGTGGATCATCCTCAGCACGGACCAAACGCTCCACGATCTGGGGTTGGTGCGATACTATAGTTTGCTCTACTTCTGCCGCATTATGCTGTACCTCAACTCGGCCATGAATCCGATTCTGTACAACCTGATGTCGACGAAGTTTCGCAGGGGTTTCAAGCGGCTTTGCCAGGATGCAGGGAGATTGCTGCTGGATTTGGTCACCCTGGGCAGGCGGAAGGAGAACTCCTCGCGAGGACGCAGTGGCACCCTGTCACTGGGCATGGGCACCAATACGAACACGAACACCAACTCCTCGAATGCCACGGCAGCCACGAGTTCCAGCATCCTGTCCCGAAGTTCCAATCGCAGGTGCAGCGAGGACATCAGTCGCACCCGACTGAAGATTGAGATGCAGATGCCGTTTGGCAGCGATCTGGAGGCCATGGCCATGCTGCAGCACTCCAACTTGGGCAGGGGAATGGCCAGAAGAGTGAGCGATAGCCGACTTTTGGCCCTGAGAAACCCGCAACCGCGACGCCACAAGCCGCAAATAAGCTTCGATGAGGAGGCGTTGGAAGAAAGGGAACTGAGCGAATGGAAAATCCTGACGAAAGGTCGAGAGCATCTCCCTGGAATAGGAGGAATAGCGAATCTCCCCGAAGAGGCGGGCCAAGAAAATCCCCCCTAGGCGAGATGGGCGTGAAAAATCGCCTGTAGCCCGTTTACTCGCTCGCTTCACTTGGCTGGAATGCGAATGTGTCGATGATGCTGATCCCCCGATGCCTGTGCCTGGCAAACACTCACAAATCGCATCCTGAACGCTGTTTGGCAGACATAATCGATTTCAGTCAGCCGTTGACAGCTCCCGAGAATCCCTAATATCCCTTATACCGAATCGAACTTTGGGCCGCCGCCTTGGACATTTCCGTACAAAAAACAATCAATTTTTCGGGCTATTAAACTCGAATGAATGTGCCAAAGATAAATAACAGCAACGGCAGCCAAACTACAAGAACTAAAACCAATGGTCAGAGTTTCTAGTCGAGATATGGATATGGATGGATGGGGGTATTGGAACTGAAACTGGGATTGGGTGAGCCATTAAACGGCGGGCGTTCGAGGAGAACTGGGAAATGGAAACGAAAATGGCTTAATATGCGTTTGGGCAGCCCATCAGAGCGGCGGATAAACATGATTTAGGTGTATTGAAATAGTTTCCGTAAGCCGGACAAAGTAAACCGGACAAAATGGCCGCCATTACACCGGATGTCCGAAAAAACTGTTGCCTACTTGGCGGCGGCTCAATATGCACACAATGTTCACATGTAAACGCAGTTGTACATACACACCATACACATAGCCATACCTATATTAATATTTATATTTATACAAACATATTTATATATACATATACTCTGCTTATAAATACAAGCAAACACACATCCGCACACACACACACACACACAAAGAGCAAAGAGTTTGTAAGTAAATAAATTTTTTATGACAACTCATGACGGGTCAAAGGAATCGGCTTTTTTCAACATCACCCCATCCAAGCGGAATCCCTAATCATTCCGCCAGCAGCAGTGTAATTTGTATAAATCCAAGGAAATCGGACTAATGCCCGTCCTCTGTAAATACATAGCTTTATAATTTGTTTTCGTAGCCCTATGACGTAGATATCGTTTCATTCGTTTTGTAAAGTACAGTAAAGTAGTAGTAGTAGAACCCACTCAATCCTGCCATCCTGCGAGTATGATGAGTATGAGCAGACGTTGCCGTTTCCGTTTCCGCTGTGTGATTAAGTTGAGTGCTTCGCCCCCGAAACTTTTCCAGTAGTTAGCCGTTGAGTAGCTTTTAAATATTTGTTTGTTTCCTGCCCGCAGCGCGTTAAAAAAGTTTTGCAGACTTTGCAGACGACACCAGCTAACATTGTGACTACTCCCTCGATTGGAACTAATATGAGAAATATGATTCTTGCAGTCCCATCATCGCCATATCCAGCTACAGTGTGGAGCCCTACGGGGACGGGACCGACGCCCCCGTTTGCACCACCGCCGCCGATGGATTCTGGCCGATCTTCTACTTTGTGGGCAGCATCACGGTGTTCTTCTTCCTGCCCTTCGGCATCCTGGTCCTCTTGTATGCGGCCATCGCCTACAAGCTGTTGCGTCCGAACAACGCCTTCCATCGACCCACCTCCCCGCAGCCCCAGCAGCCGGCGGGAGGAGCCACTAGTGGCGCCTCCCAGGTGCCCAGCACCAAGGGCAACAGCCACCAGCAGAGCAACGGAATGCGGAAGCACCGGAAGCAGGTGATCTTCATGCTTGTGGCCGTCGTGTCCAGCTTCTTTGTCTGCCTGCTGCCCTTCCGAGCCTTCACCCTCTGGGTGATCCTGGCCAGCGCCGAGGATGTGCAGAGCCTGGGCATCGCCGGCTACTACAATCTGTTGTACTTCTCGCGCTTTATGCTCTACCTGAACTCGGCCATGAACCCCATCTTGTACAACCTGATGTCCTCGAAGTTCCGCAGCGGTTTCTGGCGGCTGCTGCTCACCTGTCTGGGCCAGCGACAGCATCACCATCATCGCCATCACTACCATCAGAGGCAACATCCGGCGGCGGGCGGAAGTGGGCGCAACACGTCCAGGCGACAGGAACAGGATGCCGAGGAGGGGGCCACGCTGGCGGGATCCACCGCAACTGCCCGACATCCACGTCGCACTCTCCGCCGCGAGGCCACCTTCCTGATCAACTCCATATCCACCTCCTCGGGCACCGATCGCACCACATCCTCGTCCGCGTGGCGCAGCAACAGCCTGTCCGTATCCGGCTTGAGCGAACGGGAGCGGGGCATCCTGGGAGCCGCCATCATTGGGACAACGGCTGCCACCGTTACCACCGCCTGCCTGCAGGAACGACGGGCCAGCAAGATCTGAATGCCATCCATTATCCGAACCCCTCGAATCGCCCACTGCCAGCAACCGTTCAAGTATTTAGTTGAATTCCAACAGCAAATAGTCATAGTTTTAGAAGAAATTTTGTTGTAAAGACTGAAGTACCTCAGAAGAAGTCAATAAACGCTAGAGAAGATGTTTTTGAAACCAATGTAGGCATTGTTTCTGAATTATGATGCCAAAGAACGCTTATCAAAAGCCTAAACGAAAGGTACGTTTTAAATACTATAATACAAATAATTAAAGACTTTGGACTTTTGGCACTTTTTGCTTCTATGAACTTATTATTCAACATAACTTAATAAATGAATGAATCTTCTTTGCGACAACACATAATGAAGTTTCGAGTAAAGAAAAATGAGCTAATTATCTGACAGCATGATCCTAAGATAATACTGAAAATCTTAATAAATGAGAATGCTATCTTTTCAGCGAAAACTACATCAAATTTGTGTGGCTCTTTTTAAGTGTCTGCCCAGAGTATTTAGGTATGTACGGATTCGTTCCGGCCTTCACTTAAGTCTTTGGAATCTGTCCAAAATAGCGGAATAAAACAAATTGTTTATAGGCATTGGTACAGATTGATTTTATTAGACTTAAGCAAAATTAAGATTCAAATTCGGGCGACAGTGAAAACCGAAACTAAAGTGTATACTTGTGTCCTTGATCCCAAACCTTTCAATTTATATACTCTCACGCAATCATTTTTATTCAACTTCATTGCTATGTCGTCATTATTACACTAATTATGTGCCTAAACAAATCCCTTGCGTCACACGAAAATACAAATACACAATCGCTCGATGTTAATTCTAAAAATGTTCGTTCGGTTTTGGGTTCCTTTCGATTTACATAAAATTTCAATATGACAGAGACAAGTGGCGAGCACGTTCGCTAGAGATAATATGTTTAGAAAATTGTATTTGTAATTTAAACACATACATATGTATACATAGTGGTAAGTAGTAGCTGACACAGTACAAGTTTAATTGCTCTTGCCGTCGCCTTCGCTCAATTAATGTGTAGTTAATAGTACATATTGGTTTCTCTCGGTTTCGGTATCGTTTTTTCGCGCTGCTGTGATAGGTAACTTCTTACTGTAGGTTAGAGTTATATTAAGTTAATTGCTACACCGAATTTGCTTGCTTTGCACTACTTATGAACAGAACTGCTGAAATCAGAAAGACGGTTAGTATCAGGATCCACGTCCTTGGTGTGTGTGTGTATGTTTATGCGTGTGGGGATGTCTGAAGTCTGGATCTGGTTGGCTACATACCTAATACATATTTGCTTAAAGTGTGTATCGAATTGGATCACGGTTAGGATCATACAAACGCACTACTCGTCATTCCTCATCATTATTGTTATTACAGAATTAGTTATTATAATTACGAATTCGTGGTTCCGCCATCGTTTTCGCTTCTTTCTGTTTTATTATTATTGTGTGGTTTCCGTTTTAATTTATTATATTTAAATTTTGTTTAATTGTATAATAAAATAATGATTCACAATCAGAGTTATTCAGCAGCAACCGGATTTGGTGTTTTCCACTGGACGTCCTTGATCGATTTTCACTTTGCTAGCGTTGTCGGTGGCGCTGGACGGCGGCCCGACGCGATTCTTGATCTCGGCCGCCATCGTCATGAAGGCCTGCTCCACGTTGGTGGCGCTCTTGGCCGAAGTTTCAAGGAATGGAATGCCTAACTGGGCGGCGTACTCCTGCAGTTTTGGGAAACAAAGGGCCCGATCAGTATATACCTATGATTTACCCAACAATTTACTACGCACCGCAGCTGTGGTGTGGTCGACGACCTTCTTGGTGGTCAAGTCACTCTTGTTGCCCACCAGCAACTTGTTGACATTCTCGCAGGCGTACCGCTCGATCTCCTCCAGCCACTGCTTCACATTGTTGAAGGACTCCTGGTCCGTGCAGTCGTAAACGACGATGATGCCATGGGCGCCCCTATAATATGACGACGTGATGGTGCGGAAGCGCTCCTGGCCAGCAGTATCCCACTGTAAAGAGTCAAATTAGGCTCTGGTCTGAGTTTCCTCCGCCTTCTCTAAGCTTACGATTTGCAGTTTAATGGTCTTTCCGTCGAGTTCTATGGTCCTGATTTTCTGAAAGATAAAGATTCTATGAGTCAGGCACAAAGAGTTTTCACAACTTTCTTTGTCGCTTACGAAATCCACTCCGATCGTGCTGATATAGCTCTCTGTATATGTGTCATCGGCAAACCGCAGCAGAAGACAGGACTTTCCAACGCCCGAGTCTCCGATGAGCAGCAGTTTGAAGAGATAGTCACTGGGGAATAGGAGACAATTGGTCAATTGAGCTATCATAATATCATATAGGGATAGATACAAAGCTCAGCATTTATGTTGTGACTTGGAAGGAAGTAGATTCGAGAACGTTTTCAAGAGATACTTTTGAGTGAACTAATTCCTGATTAATACACAATACGCGGAAAGGGGGCATAGTTTAGTCTGTTCGGAGAGTAATATATTCATAAAACCGGTTTGCTACAGGCTTTATCTTATCGCACGATGTCCAACATCAACCCCCAATTTCCAAGCGATATGTGATAATCTTTTACTTATAGAAGGAGAGTTTCTAGACGGTGCGAATCAAGATCGGTTTAGATTTAATTGTCGTTAAGTGAGGGAAAGCAATTATGTGGAACTGGAATGGCCTTTGATTACGTAGCATTGCGCTGGGGGTGGGAAACGCTCTCCACGCAGGTGACTCATCCGCCCGCCCAGCGATTTGGCTCGTCAACTGGGATCTGACTATATATATGGCCGAATCGGAGTCCGGAGAGCAACAATTAACGCGATTTTCGATGGCGAATAGAGCTATGCTATCGCCCCCAGCTTGTGTGTATGCATTTTCAGTCAAATCTCAGCTGAAACACAGACTTTTGATTCTGGTTTCTGGTTTGGGGCGGTTGTTAAGTCCTAATCCATTGTATGTTTCTAGCGAATCGTCTGTTTTTTGGAGTTGCCAACGAGGGCAGCGAAAAGAAGGGAGTGGGGCTGCTCGATGATGAATGGGAATGAAACGTAGCAGAAATGACGTCGCAGAAAAAATAAAAGAAACTAATATCGAAGGCCAGGGGCGAGGAAGTGTTTTTCGATCCGTGGAAAACCAGTCACTAGCTACTTTAAGTCCAAATTACTGCGCATAACGGCGGGTGACGACTTACTATTCCGGATTCACAGATGACATTTTCTGGCTTTTTCACAAGATTATATATTTGCCACGAACAAATATTCGATTTCTGGCCCTGGACTGGCTGATGTTTTGACCGCTTTTACTCGACTTGCGCGCTCCGAATTACTGGAAATCGACTCGCACTCGGTTCGTGTTGTGTTTTGCAGCTCGCTATGGTATTTATTGCAGCGAATTTAAATGGGAAATACGTTTATTTCCACAAATTCGACGGCCGAGAACGAGAACAATGGCGACTGAAAAAATGACGAAGTGGCATTGGCAGTGTTACCAGATCGCGCGAGGGCTTTCCCTCGACCAGGGCTGCACACCCACTTGCCACCGGAGTTGAGTGGGCGGAACCAAAGAAAAAATATTATCGCCTTTTGCGACCCCCCCTCCCCAACTGAGACACCCCAAATAATGCAAGAATATAGTGCTTTTGCATACAATCTCTTATGGTACATCATTTGTTTCTAAACACGGCTTTTAACATTTGAGTGTTTGCATAGAGAACACATTACAGATAATAATAATAATACGCGTAATAGTATATGAAAGAAGATTCGATAAGCGGGTATAACGCCTGGGGGAATGCATCTGGCGGATTCGGTCCATGACCTCTACTCCAGCGAATTGAGCGTGAGCAGCTGCTTGAGCACCTTCGTCTGCGAGGTCTCCCGGATCTCGCCCGCCAGGAACATCTCGTCCACCACGCTGTACACCTTGTAGAAGTTGAACACCAGGTCCAGCTCGCACACGTTATGGAAGTACTCGTTCAGCACCTCCACGAAGTTGTGGATGGCCTCCAGATAGCACAGATTGTTGTCGTTCACGTCCACGCAGATGCAGAAGTAGAGGCCCGCATAGCGTCGGTAGACGATCTTGAAATTGCGGAACTGGGGAGGAGGATGATGGTTAGATGGGGGTTCCAATAGGACACATAAGAGACTCTATCCCACCTCCACGAAGTTGGTGTGCTTGGCATCCCGCACTGTGACCACGGCGTGCACTTCCTCAATCAGTTTCTGTTTTTCGTCGTCATCGAAGTTCATGTACCACTTGGCCAGGCGAGTTTTTCCAGCTCGGTTTTGTATGAGTATGAAGCGTATCTTAGGGAAGGAAAAGATTCACTAGGGATCTAAGCTTATAGCATATTAAATACTCACCATTTTGCTGTATTTGGCTCAGGCAGCTGCTTGGCTATCTACAATTTTATTTTATTTCGACGACGGGGGCGAAAAACTGATTATGAGCAAATTGTGTATCACCAAGACCAGGGCTACGGCGTCGGTTCCGGAACAGCTGTTCGCGAAATCAGATGAGTTGGCAGTCCCGCCGCGCTGCATTACGAAGTTTCACTTTCATATTTGTTTTGGCCCCACTCGAAACTAGTCATTTACCAAAAATGTTGGCCTCGCGCTTGAATCTCCTGCTGCCCCGCGTCTCCTGGCTGCGCGGCTGCTCCACGACGGCGATGGGCCGGCAGCAGCAGCGCCAGGAGCCCACGGAGTCCTCCTCCGTACACGATCCCCTCCAGGCGCAGGCCCTCAAGGAACAGTGCATCCTGGTGGACGCCAACGACCAGGCCACTGGGGCAGCCTCCAAGGCGGACTGCCACCGGGTGCACCCAGAGACGAAGGATGTGAAACTGCACCGAGCCTTCAGCGTATTCCTCTTCAATTCGCAGGGCGAGATGTTAGTGCAGAAGCGATCGTCTCACAAGGTAAAATCCCAAGGAAATTGGCTCTTAACTTGCTCTGTAACACACTGTATCCGTAGATTACCTTTCCAAACACCTACACCAACGCCTGCTGCAGCCATCCGCTCCACGAGATCGAGCAGGAGCGTCAGGAGAGCGGCGCCTTGGGCATCCGACTGGCGGCCCAGCGTCGCCTCAACTACGAACTGGGCATTCCCACGGAGGAGCTGCAGCCGCAGGACTTTCGCTACCTGACCCGTATCCACTACGCGGACACGGGCGACGGAGTGTGGGGCGAGCACGAGATCGACTACATCCTCTTTCTGCAAAAGGACGTTACCCTGCGGCCAAATAGCAACGAAGTCAGCGAGGTGCGCTTCCTGCGGCGCGACAAGATCGACGAGGCGGTGGCCAAGTTCAGTGCCCCACTGACACCCTGGTTCTCGCTCATCCTTCAGCACCGCCTGAAGCTGTGGTGGGACAATTTGCATCAGCTGGAGCAGTTCGAGGACTTGAGCAACATTCAGCGCTTTTAAGTGTGCTAACCAACCAAAAATACACGTTATGACGTATGAAAGCGGCCTTTTGTTCGTCGTTTGGGTTTCAAATTCGCTTTATTCAAATGGAAAATAGTGTGTCTGTGTGCGGACAATGGGCACAAAGCGGATTTTATGCAACCTCCGCGGGTCGATCAGTTCAGTACAACGCTTTTGTATATGTAAATATAACAAAATATATAGTATGTATAGGCACACGATATTCAATATGTTTCATAGCCTAACTAATGTGTTTGTATGTTGAATATCATATAAATATTTAGCTTTTAAAATGATCACATTACGTTTCCCATAATCATCATCATCATCGTCATCGTCTCAACAAGAATAAATATTTACAAAAATACGACTACAGGCTAACAAAGACACGAACTAAAAGTACTGATTCTAGCCTAAATACAGAAGAAACAAACAGAAGACAAGCTGCAGCACTTAACATCTAAATGTGTCGCTTCGGAAGCGAGTTCGAAGCGCGCGCTTCGAGGCGTGAAGCGTCGACCTAGAACAAATCCGGAGTCGACGTACACGCGGCACCACCTTGGCACCGTTTCTCAATAATAGTAAATAAAGCAATTGCTCGGGAAATTCCAACAACTTACAGCTAGACCCTGCAAACTTCGATCGATAATTTGCACCTTTACGGCAGGGGGTTGATTATATAGGTATATACGTATACGTACTTTTCGCATGCAATGGGGGGTCGTATTTGTGGGTGTGTATGTGTATGTGTGGGGATCAGGATGAGCGCTTCATCCTGAATTCGATTAGTGGTTAAGGCACATAGGTTTGAGTCTATCGTGAATCTCAGGCTCGTTCAATCTATAGAGTTACGGGTGTAAAGCTGCTGGTTGGCACACTTTCTCGTTCAGTTCCATGGGGCTCCGTGTTAGTTTTCTAGGACAGGCCAAACAATTTCAAGGCATTAAAGGCGGTGGCCAGGGCCACCTCATCGGGAGTTTTCTTCATAAAGGCAGCTATCATCTCCACGATGGCGGGCAGACTGCAGGGCTCGTTGCGTTGGAAGGTACAATATCTGGAAAGTACATGAAACCATTAGGAGATCGTCGTGAAATTGGCTATGCTATGCCTCCCACCTGTGTAAGTACAACAAAGAGCGTTCGGTGATGCCGGTCTTAACGTGTTGCGGCAGCTTGGAAGCCCTTGTATTCGGGTACATGAACGGTGCATCCGTCTCCACCAGCAGTCTGTCCAGCGGCAGCGTGCCATCCTCCAGCAGTCGGCGAACGCCAGTATCCGATTTGTCCTTGCACAGGTAGCCCGTCAGGCTGATGTAGAACCTGCGCTCTAGATACTTCAGAGCCTCCTCGGCGGTGCCCATAAAACCTCTGACGATCACAGGCGGCAGATTCTCGAATCTGCGGGGGAAACACAAGTTAGATGCTTTGAAAACTTGATCTACGGCTCATACTTGTCGAGTATTTCGAGTAAATCGTGCTGAGCCGACCGCTCGTGGATCAGCAGAGGTTTGTTCAGCCGGATGGCCAGATGCAGCTGCTTCGCAAAAATCTGCTTCTGGGCGTCCGGTTCGGAGAAGTCCCGCTGGTAGTCCAGGCCGCAGGGACCAATCGCCACGCACTCCTGTGCCTGGGCGATGTGCTCCAGGTCGAACCATGTGGCCGGCTCCTCCACGATGGACTTGGAGTCGTGCGGATGAATGCCAGCAGTTGAGTAGATTATGTCGGGATAGATGCGCGAGAGGCGCAGCGCTTCCTTGCTTGATTTGACCGAAGTGCCGTGAACCATTAGTTTCTGAACACCTGAAACGATAAGGCGGGAGAAAGTTAGTGCACCTTGCACTGTGCCACATTAGATACTAAAAGATGAAGCTTAAGTACAGTTTCCAGCTGTAGTTGTCTGATTTGAATACTATTATTAACATTACTAACTTATTAACTCGCTTTCTGGGTACACAGAGCTATAATATTGCCATATGGACTTTATTATCCTATGTATGCGATATAAATATATATATATATAAACCCGTTTTAACTTATACATAGATAGTTCTTTAACTTTACGGGGCTGGAGGGTCTCCTTTACCTTGCCATGCCAACTACCTACTTGATTCACCATACCCTCTGCAAGGGTATTTCAAAACATAAGCACACTTGTTGCTTACTTATCGCCTGACCTTCTGGCTGTCTGGGGTGTTTTCGCAGCCTCGCCCCAAAACGAAGACACTGCCCGGGTCTCATTAATAATGCGCATAACGTATATATCGAATCTGCTGCACGAACCTGCGTCTCTGGCTCTCTGCACCACGGAATCCAGATCACGGCTATACTTTTTGTTGGTCAAATTCGCACCCACGTCGATCACAATCAGGTTCTCGAAGCAGTGCTTCATGTCCAGCTCCAGCTGATCCTCCAGCAGCGGTGCCACGGGGGCCACCACCTCCTCCTGGGCCTGGGTCTGTTGCTTGGGGTCCATGGTCTGGATCTTTGGAGTCTATTATCGACGGAAATAGCTTATGACGCAGGCGAGGGGCTGGCTGCGATTGTGTGCGTGGGTAATTCAATTAGCTTTCGAGGGGCAAGGAAACGCGACGGCGGTGAAAACCGTGAAATATGGCTCTACTGAATTTATTGCAATTTGGAAGTGTTGACCAATTGGGCAATTAACGGTATAAAAATTGAGAAATATTAAACTAAAAACAATCCCGACACACTACAAACTGCTGGCCGATAGATGTATGTCTAATTGCAATCGATAGTTGAAAGCAATCGGTACCTTTTATGTTTGGGGTATTCGTTGATTTTAAATTTCGCCTAAATAACATAGTCAGAAATCTCTATCCACCACTCATTGTTTACCACAAAATAAAATTGCTCAATATTTATTTATACTGTAAACTTTTAAATTTAACAGTGTTTTAGTAAACCCCGCTCTCATCACTAGAACACACGACTTATCGACAGATCAGTGAGAACCGAACCCGAAAACAAAAAGGTAAACAAAACAACTAGATTTTAATTCATTTATTTCATCATAAATCAATCTGCCAAGAGATCAAGTTCCCTCAATTTCTAAAAAATTTATAAGGAACAGTTTTCTGTAATTAAATTTAAAAGTGGCGTGTTCTGATATAAAAACGAGGTTTTAATCAAGCTCTTTTTGACTAAAAAAAATAAAATTGTTAACCAAATTTAAATCGTTAAGAAAATATATTTTATTAACAATTTAATGTGTCTAAATTTGTGTTTTGTTGAAATTGAATGACTCATAAACTTATACATAGCTCCAAATTTTGATTATAATCAGTCACTTTATACCATTAATATTTATATTTGTATGTATTTATACACATATGTATGTATTTTGGTCCTATTTGGTGCGCTTTTTTTAACCAATTATTCCAACGAAATTCATAATTTGACAAGACTAGAAATGGGAAAACGATTTCTTTCGTCCAAATTCGAACTGTTATACTTGTCGTATGTGTAATTTTTAAGAAAACTTTGAGGACTTTTCGTAAGGTCTATATTCCATAAAATTTTTTTTTTAGTTTTCACATAAATTTTTTGTTTACTTCTATGTACCATGTGAATGGGTGAGAATGGAATTTCATTTTTTGGACCGCCCTAATGAACATATGTACTCTAATCTGAGAAATGGACCAGTCGAGCTCATTTAGCTCAAACTCTTAGAGACAGTGAGTACCAAATAAGTAAGAACTAGAACTGGAAGATATTTCTGTGATAATAACTTTGACTTTAATGCTGTTACTGAGTCGGATTGAATTGATTTTAGATTGATGTGTCCCTAAGAAATATAAATATAATGTAACATTAAAATTTACTTGCATTTAGCATCTGTTGGACTCGAATTCCTTGACTTTGACATTGATGATTAATTGATCAGGGTATGAAATGGACAAGAATGGCGAATTTATTCTCAACCCCGACTGCCTCTTGGAGATTATGAATTACGTAATAACGGATTGCAACTCGAAAACCCGAAACATCGAGGGCACTTTGAGATATGAGGATTTAATTAACCTTGTGCTGGCCCATGAATTTTTTGTGGAGTTGTTTGCGATCCATCACAAGCGCTTGTACCAAGAATTGGAGTTGAGTCTTGCATGCAGAATCACAAAGCTGCTGATAGAGCTACGCATAAATAAATTATTGAACAAACAAAATGAATGGTTCTGCGATTATCTGCAATCTATCAGAGAAGGAAATCCCTTTAATGTTGAATTGCATTTTGATCACGAGAAAAAAGGAAAGGATTTCGCATATGTGGACATAAATGTTAAAGGTAAGTCATGATCTAATCAGATGTTAGTTCTGAACACCCTTTAATTTTTAGTGCATTTAGGCTGCTCTATGTCATCGCATTTAATCGCATAACTATAGTACAAAACGAACACTTTTTAATTTTATTTCCGATATATTTCTGTTTTTCATTTGAAAATGTATATTAATTTATATTTAAAGGCATCTCAGCAGACCTCACAAACTCGGAAATGTTAAAGTTAGATGGTAATATTACTTCAGACGCTTTATCTGACATCTGTACCCTGCACCCAAATTTGACAAAGTTGTCCTTTGAAGGCAATGGAATCGATGGAATTATTTCAAATATCGTACCGCATTGCGAAAATCTTGAGGAACTAAAACTTAAGTTTAACGCGGAAAGCGGTTCTGCCCAATATGCACCGCTAGCACAATTGCCCAATTTAAAAAACTTTATTATTACTGGAGTTCAAGAAAGCGGTTTGCAATTGTTATTTCTTAAAGAATTAAAAAAATTTCACAGACCTAGAAGCCTACCACCGTTGATACTAACCATCGAAGATCCTTTAAACGAGAAACGCGATAAAAGTCGGCCTATTACTTTTGCTGCATTTGACTCATTACGATACTTTGAAAAATTTTTTTCGTTTTACGAAAATGAATTTATAAAAATCATATATGATGTACATGAAATATCGCAGGACAGCAGTTCCTTAGAGAAATCTATCGTAGAAATACCTGAGGTGGAAGAAATCAGAATAAGGTTTGACAGATATAAGAAAGAATTAGAGTTCAAGCTACATTACAATTCGGACATTAGTCAACTAAGTTCTTTATCAAAACTACCCAGTCTAAGTCGCTTGGTTATAGATAAAAAATGTTCGGATTCGCATTATCCCGAAGCGATTGCAAAATTTCTTCAATCGATGGCCCCAAAAAAAACCTCTTTAAAATCCTTAAAAATTCACTATGGATCAATAGATGAATTAGAGACAATTGAAATAGCGAAAATAAAATCAATTTGGGTTCTGGCGTGCCATATCCGAAAATGGAGCTCAATTAAGTATTTAAGTCAATTACCTAACCTGCAACACTTGGCGATCAATGTCCGATATTCAATCGATTCTTGCACTCCAAAGTTAGTTTTTGATTTGCTATCTGCATGTAAGGTACAAGCTACCATAATGTGCGAGAGCTTCAGTATCACCCTAAATAAAAATAAAAAAAGTCTTAACATAAAAATGAAAGACAATTTTCAGGCCAATACTCTGAATATCCTGGCTCAACTTAACAGCATAAACACCATGCAAATCTCAGGAGATGTGGATTTAGCATCCTTTAATCCATTCCTTGAAGCACTTGCCACCAGCAATTTATGTAAAATTCAAGCATTGGATATCTCAGATTTAACATATCAGACGAAACATTTTTATTCAAGTTGTTACGATTTTAAATATATTTCCAAGGTGGCAGGAATTCAAAGCATTACGAATCTAAAATGCTCTTTATCCAACACAGATGGTATGGAAAAATTGGGAGATCTAATTAATCTTGAAAGGTTGGAAATTTCTGGAAGCGGACACTGTCCCGCTCTTTTTAGAAAACTTGCTGAAAAAAATAGAATTCAATACATATCTTGTGAACTCAATCCAGAAGACGCCTACGAAGTTTCTCGAATACGGTCTCTAAAAAAACTGGTGTGCCGAAAGTACTTGTTAAACCTACAATCATTTTTATATCTGCAAAATTTCTTTTCTGCAGTTTCTTCAAATATTGTTACTAGACTTCAGCGTCTTCAAGTGAACATATTTGACTTACCACGATTACCGGAACTTGCTGAACTAAAAAATCTACATAGTTTACGTGTCAAAAATTTTGATTTAGAATCCGCACCAATGCTAAACAAATTTCTAAAACTAGATCACCTAGCTATTGACAAATTTTATAAGGATGAAGTGCGATTTTGTATAAACTCATTAAATGTTGTGACTCTTAAATCATTGCCATCGACTCTTCAGAAATTAGAGTTTAATTTCTATATCGGCTTAAATGAATGCAAACACTTTGTTGAACTTGAAAATTTGGAGTCCTTAAAATGCTCATTGCGCAATGAATCGGGCGTAGAAGTTTTGGCAAATATAAAAAAACTAAAATAACTTATTATCGACAATGCCGAAGGTTCTCTTACTGAACTTTACCGCGCTTTTGCTCTTAAATGTGAGTCAGCGCTACAAGATCTTCATGCATTAACCGATTTGTGTTCAGAAGAGATCCGTGAAATATCACGAATTAAATCGTTATTAAATTTGAACATTTGTTACGAAAAAGAATGTGATATATTACCAGATATAGGCAAACTAATAGACCTTAAATCATTCCGCATACTTCGTTTGATGTGGGAGAGAATAGACATTGAAAATGTGTTGCCGATTTTTCAGTCGTGTCAAAAGCTTGAGTGCGTTACAATGGATGGTGAATTATCGGCTACAAACTTTGTAATCAAAATTAACGAAATTCTGAACTCTATAAGGGATCCTGCACTTCAAGGGCCACTAACCCTTTGTCTAATTGAAAGCTCTCCTTTACCGGACTTCCATGTAAGTAATAATAATTATGACAATATTCTACCGCCTTATACAATTATTTCTCCTTGTAGATGGACGCTATTGATGAGGTTTATTTAAACGTCTACTATTCATACGAAACCTACTACGACGGTCGTTGTGTTGAATTTTTTCCTTATAGAAGACGGTATAGCGAAAACTCTCAAGCCTTTTCTTATGCGGACGAACATGAATGGTCTTAAAGATTCCTTGAAAATCACTCATACGACACGTGCGTCACTTGCCATCTTAAGATTAAAACTGATAAGTGTTTATATTTTGCTCATTATTTGTTTGAAGCACCTGCTAGTGTTTTCATAACGATTTCATTGAAGTTTGATTATAAATATGTTTTATGCGGAGTAAGCTTATTCATTTCCTTATCGAGAAAAAAAAATCACTTCATATGAGTTCGCCAATAGGCTTCATAATGAGCTCATGTATCTGCACATTCGGTGGCGTTTGGATGCAATATGAGACCGCATCGGCGACATCTTCCGAACTCAACATGGGCAGTCCAATGGGTTGATCAAATGACCCAGCTCCGAAGATTTCCGTATCAACAATGCCCGGGCTGATGCTCTGAAAAAGTGACTTATTGAATAAAATGCATTCTAAGTAACCATTACCCACAGTTATCTTGTGATTGGTGCCTTTTTTGATGAATTCCTGGCGCAGGACCTCGGTCAAGGATGTGAGCGCGTGCTTGGATGGCGAATACATGTTAAACTTAACTCCCTCCAACATGGGCACGTGGTGACCCGACACGCTGTTCATGATCACCACATGACCATCGTTCACCTTGCGACGCTGCAGGGAGTGAAACATCTGCCGTGTGCACCAGATCACGCCCAGTACATTCGTCTCCAGAATGGCTTGCAGATCATCAGAGTTCCCTTCGTCCGTAATGTTGGTATTTCGCGCTATTCCGGCATTATTGATAAGCACATCGGCCCCACCTAAAGTTTGATCGATCCAAGCGAAGGTATCTTTGACCTGCTGCTTTATTCTGACATCACAAGGGCGGCAGTGGAACTGAGACGCCTGATCGGCCGGCAGACTTGCCTTAAGCTCCTGGAGACGTTGCTCCCTTCGGGCCAAGCCCACCACTACCATTCCCTTGGCCACCAGATCACGGCAGCAGGCCGCTCCGATTCCAGAACTTGCTCCTGTGACGACGGCAACGCGATCCAACCAGCGATTCATGGCGAGAGGTCTGAATAAACTGCAGGCTATTTGAGCAATGATCTCGTATGCACGTCAATGCATTTATATTAGCGGTCGGTAGCTTCACATTCGGCGGGCGTAGGGAATAGTTCTGCTCGTTCTCTGCCGATTTTAGACCGATTAGGCAAACTTGGGCGCCAAGTTTAAATAAAAGGCACATTCATTATTGTATTTAGTCAGCAGGTAACTTTATTTTTTTTAGTTGGACAGCTTTTGCAACTTGTTAAATTTGTTTATTTGCTCAGTTTGGAGTGCACACTTGTCCTTCTTATGGAAGTGGTCACTTCAAAAGGCCTCACCAACAGGCTTGATAATGAGCTCATGTATCTGCACATTCGGGGGCGTTTGGATGCAATAGGTCACTGCATCGGCTATATCCGCAGATCGCAGCATGGGCATGCTACTGGGCTGATCCCAAGAGCCAGCTTCGAAGATTTCCGTGTCCACAACGCCGGGACTGATGCTCTGAAATGGGAGAGAAGTAAGTAAGTGATAAGTTAGCTCATTCAGAAAGCTCAGCGCACCGTAATCTTGGTCTTGGTGCCCTTCTTGTTGAACTCCTGTCGCAGAATCTCGGTTAGTGCGGTGATCGCATGCTTGGAGGGCGCATACATATTTAGGCTGAAGTCCTCCACAGGGGGCACTATGTGACCGACCACGCTGTTGATGATCACCACATGACCATCGTTCACCTTGCGGCGCTGCAGCGATTGGAACATCTGGCGGGTGCACCAGGTCACTCCCAGCACATTGACGTCCAGAATGGCCCGCACATCGTCCGAGTTCCCCTCATCCGTGAGGTTGAACCTCCGCACTATCCCGGCATTGTTGATAAGCACATCGGCACCACCTAGGGTTCGGTCGATCCAAGCGAAGGTCTCCTTGACCTGCTGCTCGTTGCTGACATCACAAGGGCGGGTGTGGAACCGGGCTGCCTGGTCGGCTGGCAGGGAGGACTTAATGTCTTGGAGAACCTTCTCCCGGCGGGCCAGGCCCACAACTACCATCCCCTTGGCCACCAGATCGCGGCAGCAGGCTTCTCCGATTCCAGCACTGGCGCCTGTGACTACGGCAACGCGATTTAACCAGCGATTCATGGCGAGTCCGTTCTAATTGTCTTTCTATTGGAAATTGATTCGCATCTAAAGAAACTTCTAGCCCACATCAATTTAAATCATTGGTTATCAGTCTGCTGAGCTTTTGGAATGAAAAGTTTGAACATAGATAACCTTTAAGAATCTAATAGATTGAGATTCTGAAGACCTAAATCGATAAGATACCTTTTTATGAATAGCGAGTTAAAGTAAGCTGTAAGCCAGAGTTTTTTATTTACCTGAATGATATTTGCGATTATCTTTGAAAGACAATAGTTTGTGATAATTAGTTTTGTAATTATATCTACCATTTATTTTAATTCAATTTAAATAAATCGCTGAAAAATTAATAATAATTATAATAATTAACAATTAAAAATAAAATAATAATTTAATTAATAATAAATAAATTTATAAATAAATAATTACCCTTGGCTCTAGCGCAGCCTCAAACCTCTTCGCCTCTAGCTTATTTTTTTAACATTATTTATTTTTATTTTTCGCATAACATTAACATTTTTGTGGAGGACGTTTATAAACGTCCTCCACAAAAATGTTAACTCCAACAAAAAAAAATTGGATGCTTTTAGGCTGAAAAATAACAGTTTGACATGCTCGGTATTCTGGATGGGTCGGATTTGATGTCACTAGATTTCAGAAACTTTCCATGGGGAAATTGTTCTGCGACTTTTTCTAAAAAGCTCAAAGGCTTTTTTTTCCATTCGTTTTGCATTAAACACATTGTTTTTTAACATATCTGCAAAAATTTTCGATGTGTTTTAGCTCTAGGGCCTGTGAAATCCATTTTATATCATTTCTGCGAATAGAACCTATGCAAATTTGGCAGTAAATTGAGGCATATTTAAAAATACACGCCTACCTACAGATACATATCAATCTCTTTATCAGGCCCTTGAACTTTGACTCCGATGAGGAGAAACAACAAGAGATTTCTAATCGAAATCTGCGTAAATAAAGCTGCTACATGTGAGTCAAGGCGAGGGAAAAAATTGATTAGAAATTCTAATTCGGCAAAGACATTCTCCCAATCGTCGCCAGGGTGTCTAAGCCGGGCCAGAAAACAGGTCGAAGACAGATTGTTGCATAATCATTTTAGCACGCGTACTAAGATGTACACTTGGAAAAAATATACATCATATGTATATAAATACACTTTGGTTTGCATTATTTTTCACTGATGAAACCCTAAGCAATTGAAATTAAAATAGTAATATATATTTTAAGAAAATAGTTTTTATTTCATATTTTTTGGACAATTGACAAAAATAGAGGTATAGTATCAGCTGGTTAATTGACAAAAAAAGAGGTATAAATCATGCTTTATGGTCGGCAAAGTCTTGCAGATCTGCTTAATTTTTTTTTTGGGTGGATGGTGCGCGTGGCCACCAGTCGTCATAAATAATGGTTTCCAATGGGATCCGGTTTGGTTACCTAACCCAAAAGCCTCGTGCAGAATAAAAAATCCCGGAAAGCCAGAACCCCAGAATCCAGAGCCCCAAACCCGAATCGCGCCGGCAAAGAACACAGACACCGAGTTTGGCTTTTATTAAATATACAAAATCAAAGTTTTATTGAATTCTTATTGTTTCGAGAAACGATTTACGGCTGCATTTCATTAATAAGCTCTATCACACTAGCACACACGCACACTCAGCTAGAAAAACATTAACACGTACTCAGTCAAACTTGGCCGCATTCACACACTTAGGGTTCTATCTACTTTTTGGGTTTGAATCGTCGCCTGCCCGGCATATAAACATTATACAAGTTGCTCTCCGCAGACTACAGACTACAGATAAACGGTAATGGTAATGGTAACGGTAAAGGTAAGAGTTACGAACTAAACCCCGCGCTAAAAGACGTAATTGCTAAATAACTGAAACCCAATGATACGAGGTATCGTGCCAATTATCGCTCTCATTCCAGCTTCAGCGGCTTCACGCTGTTGTTGTTCAGATCGAGGTAGGCCTTGCCCGGCTGGGCGGTCTGCAGGCTGTGCTTGCCGGCGTTCATCGTCTGGGGCATGCAGCCCATGCCGCCGGCGGCCCTCAGGGCGGATTGGGCCAGGCTGCTGCCGGTGGTGCGACTGCTGCCGCCGTCCAGGCTCTTGGCCTTCTTGTAGGTCTTGCGGTAGAAGTTGCCGAACAGGTACAGGAAGATGATCGTGTTGCCCACGAAGAAGAAGGTCAGCGTTTTGGGCATGTTGCAGCCCTTGGCGCCCACGGCCAGCATGTAGCCCAGGATCAAGACGAACTGGATCAGCTGGATGCTGGTCATGTACTTCTTCCACCACAGGTACTTCTGGTACTGGGGTCCCATTGCGGCCACCATGTAGTAGAAGTACATGATGATGTGCACGCCGGAGTTCAAAATGCCGATGATCACGCCCTGCTCCCCGGGAGCGTACTTCAGGTAGCCCCAGGAGAAGAGCACCGTGATCGTGTGGTGGTAGACGTGCAGGAACGACACCTGGTTGTCCTTCTTGCGCAGCACAAAGAACGTCGTGTCCAGCAGATCGATGATCTTCGAGAAGAAGTAGAACCAGGCGCCGGAGTAGAGGGTCAGATTCTGCTCCCTGGTGCGGTTGATCTCGCACTTCTTCGAGAAGATCGATGACATCACATTGCTCTCTTGGATGGACTGTAAAATGAAATGGGGTAAAATAAAATAAATAAATAATTCAGATAATTAAATTCTAGCTAAACATTCACGTGTTAGTGATTTACAATTGGAACAGTTCATTCATTAAAAATCAACGCTACTCTTCCATTTTATAGCTTGCAAATTGCCAACAAAATTCAAGACTAGAATTTAAAAAATTTCAGAAATTTTAAGGCAAATTCTCGAAAAGCACAAGCGTGGCTTATTAAAAATGAATAATACATTGATCGGGTTCGGAAGCCGAATAATTATGACGCTCTGTTTTATGGACTCACCGTGCGGCACATCCAAATGGAGTACAAGACCTGGAAGGCATTGTAGAAGACCATGATGCGCTTGAGGTCCATGGGCTTGCGGTTCTTCATGTACTCGGGTCCGATTTTGAGCACGAATGCCAGGTAGACCAGGACCACGGCCACCACGGGAGCTGGGGAGCTCATCAGGAACCAGCTGTCCACCGTCTCATCTGTGGGAAAGTCAACTCACTTAGTAAATATTTAAACATATATATATTATCCCAATAACTTACCCACTCCTTTGGAGAGGCCGGTAAGGCGCTCCTCGACTATCTTCATGTAGGTCGTCATTCTTCGATTGGCAAACTGGAAGAAAAGGTTTACGATCTTTAGAAATTTTCGCCCAAAATCGAGAATTCAGATTCAGAGCCTGACGTCCGCACGCCGCGTTGCCAAAATATTGAATGAAAAAAGGTATTCTAAAACGCGACCGCTTGGAGAAGCTCGGCACGTTTTTTCCGCTCGGCTCGCCGAGGAGCGTGATTCGCATCGGAATTTCTGGCGAGGCACGCCACAGATTTATTAATGAAAGGCGCGAAGAAATCGCCTATTGAGTTATCCCCAATCGAATGATGAATGACGACAGCAGGCCGGGGGACAAAGATTAAGCTGGTGCAGCTCGATGACGACCATATATCCATATATCTATCTCCTCTCGAATCAATAAGCCCGCGAAGATGTCTTTAAGATCTTAGATTCTTGGCCCAACCACGACCGCAAGTCAATGGCTTGGAAACCTGAAAAGAGCCGGACCCAAGGCTTCATTTGAATTTCTCGCCTTGGCACTAAAGTTTCGACTAACTTTGGCATTCATCTTGGCATCTAAGATAAAATCGCACAAGCACACGGTCTTAATGTTCTAGCCATTGTTATTCAAATTGCACGCGGAAGAAGGAGTTCGATTGAAAATGAGCCATCAAATGTATTCAATTACAGGGCAGCCAGAACCCGTTTCGTTTCGTTTAGTTTCTTATGTAATAACTTCGGATGTTCTCTTCATTAACCACTGACCTAGCCAACTCGAACCGGAACTCGTTCGGCAGAAGATTATCGAATATATATATAGATTGGTTTGTATAATTAGCTGCTATGCTAACAGATATCCAGTTGGGAACGTCGCAGATCAGATCGGAATAAAACTAGTCGACAAACTCGAACGATTCTTATGCTTGTACTTTGAAGGCAGGGCCTGCTCTATAATGATTCTCCGATGACTGGAGTTTTGTTCTCTTTCGAATCTGATTGCAGCAGTACAGCACTCTTCATGGCTCACATGGCGTGTAATTAGAATTTGGAGAGCCTGGCCTGGCCGAAGAACGGAGCAAACACCTGTCACATTCGCTAATTGGACACACTCGGCGTATGATTGATATGTGCTGACTACCGCTGATCGACAGCGACTGAGACTGGGTCTCTGTCAGGGTTAAAGCAATCGTAATAGCTATCCCAATCGGAATTGGAATCGAAATCGCCTTCCCATATCCATATATCCAAATAGCTATATAGCATAGCCATTCCCAGATTCCCAATCCCATTCGTATGCAAGGCACTTGGCAGCCACAGACTGACACTGGAGACAGGAAAAGTGAGCTGGCTGCCGGATCATCAGCAACATCATCATCATCATGATCATTGCAGTCGACCAAAAATGTGACGCCAATTGAAAGTCAGGCGAGTGTTCCGCTGGCTGCCTTCGCAGCTGCTGACGTTTATCCCCCTGCAGCCCCTTTTTTGGGAAACCCCCAGCAGCGCACCTTCTGCCACACTTTCGGAACACCCAAAGGCCACTTCTACCGGCTAGATTCGATTCTATGCCCAAGTCTTCCGCCATAAATAAATTAAAAATAAACGCAGAAGCAAACGGGCACATTTTGCCGCGCACGCATTAAAATTATGTGTATTGTATGCATAATTGATTTTCTTTATTTCGTACCCTTTAAGAGCTGAGCTAGCTGCCTTGTCAGCATTATCAGAACGGACAAGCAGCGATACTTGGATACTTGGATACTTGGATACTCGGATACTCGATACTCGGAACTGGGTTTACCCAGCACTCGAACACGACTTTGCCATAATTTCAAATGTTGTGACTAATGCGAAAAGTATCTAAATACCCAAAATCGACGTCTGCGTGCGTCTGTTTCGGTGCGGAAAAGCACAGAAAAAAGCGTTAATTTTTACGATTTTGCCTCTAAAAATAAAAGGTTTGAGTAAAAACAACTTAATTTGCCACTAATTCGAAATCTAATGAAGGCCGATGGGGCATTAGTCTTTCATCTGCGAGCGAGTCTTGACGTCTATATAAATGTATCTGTATCTGTGTATCTGTATCTGCGATTTAAATGTTGTTAATGTGCCACAAGCAAAAGCTGCAAGTTTTGCATGTTTATTTTGCAAGATTGCGCCTAGAAGGCAAAGGTATTTTTGGTCTTATGTCGCCACGTGGCTACACAGCTAGAAATCGGATATTAAAATAGGGAAACGTTGTTTAAGAAAACTTTTTCAGAACTTTTTGAGTTTTAAAATATTTTTATAAATATAAATGGTTTTACATTATTTTTTTTTTTTATATTTTTAAAGATAATTCTATGGTTAATCTCTAAAACTTGTTTAGCTTTTTGTAATCCAATGGGGCGGATGTTTTCTATAGATTACAGGCGTCACAGCACGATTTTCACACGCACTTGAGTGTTTGCCGAATGACAGCAATTAGCCATGTGAAATTCCCGAATACATTAGCGCACACCCATTGAGGGCCCGAAACTGGGATGTGTTGCAATGCAATCGAATGGTTCTAAGTACAGGGTATGACATCGGGTCGAGCACCCTGAAAGCTTGCGATGGCATTGTTTTCCCGACGTGGCTCGAAGAGTGCAACAGGTTAATCATTTAGTTTTGCCTGTGTCAAGTGCACATGTTTTATGGTTTTATGCTTGCTTAGCGCTGTAAATTAATTTTTTCTGCCATCCGAGGCATTTACAGGGGAGGCAGCCAAACGCGCCGAGTCAGCCAGCACTTGTCGAACCGCAGAAACGCCACATATACATCCAAAACTATAACCCACTCGGGGAAAAAATGTCTTCAAAAATACCTACGATTAATGTAATATCTTGCCAACTGTATCCTTATTTATTACCTACTCAAATATTATTTACAATTGTAATGGAAAGTAATGTGATTTCAATCTATAGGTATTTTTTTATGGTATTAAATTGCTTGATTTTAATTTTTTAAATATTATTTGTTCAAAATTTGTTTATTTTAAATATTTTTTTATTTAAAAATTCCCAAGCCTCGTCGAAAACTAATATTTTTCCCTGTGCACAGCCAGTTAAAGTTTGGTAACTTTTTGGGCCGACTGACAACCTTTAATTACTGGGCAAATATTTGCGGCGTTAATTGGATTTTTTCCTGGCCTAAACGTTTGGAGCGTCTGTGTTTTTTCGTTGGAAACTGTAACGGATATGCTTCTTCGTGGGAACTCGGACTTCTAATTTGTTTGCCTAACCATGAAATGTGGTCATCTTCGCGAGGGGGAGGGGGTTGCTAGGCAAGGCCTTTCAGCCAATGCAGCTGCCAATTGAATCGCAATCGATTACAAGTTCAAATCGTTTACTTTTGGCCGCCTCAATGCTGCAGCCAGAGTCTTGGCCTTGGCTGACTGGCAAAATTGCAGCTCCTCAAGCCAGTTTTCAGCGTTTAATCTATGTACGATGCATTGGGTTAAGGTCGACGAGAAAAATCAGACGGACCAGTGGCAGTTGCAGCAGAACTAGCTATTAGCTATTAGCTACTAGCTATCAGCTATTGGCCAGGCCAATCCAGTTTTGGCCCACTTCGAGCTGCTCGGCCCAAGAACTGCTGTCTAATTTATGCAACACTTTCACACCTTCGTTAGTTGCCCCCAATAAATTGATATCACTTCCGTACCTGTTGGGTTTTTGGTTCTTTTCCCTGGGTTGGCTAACACACACACTTGGCTAACGCACTGGCACACACACACTGTCGCACAACCGTAGCCTGAAGATTCGGTTTACGATTCAGTTACGGGGACTCGAAACTCGGACTCGACTGCGGCAAACGCCAAGAAGACACTAATATGGAGTTCTACCCGCTCGGCTGTATAAATAAACAAAATGAACGGGCTTCGCGGGCCGGCCAACATTTGACGCCGCCGTCGCTGTCGACGCCGGCAGCGCAGTCGACGCTCGGCCCGCTCGGCGTATACTTAACCTTTTTTCTTCATATATTTTTGCGTCACTCGGCTAGGTTCGATGCGATGCAAGTCGAAGTCGCGTTAATGGCCAATTTGAATTGCGCCGTTTTTCAATTTTTCTTTTTGTTTTAGCACTATTCAGCTTTGGTTTCTTTACTAATTTCGGCTTTCTGGTGCTAAGGTCAAGTTTGAAGCAATTAAAGCGAATGTCTGTGGCGAGTAAAGAAAGCAAAACTGTTAACGGCAGCAGCAACACGAAGGGTTTTCTTGGTTTATTTTGAACAAGTTTATTAACCCTTTCCCGGTTGGCCAAAAAAACATGCAGATCCTATCGCAAAAAGAGCGGCAAAAAGAAAACGAAAGCAAAGAGGGAAACAAAAAGTTACACAGTGAAAATAAAATAAACTAAATCGGAAAAATATGTCAAAATTTGTGAAATGTTTATATATGCTGAAAACTAATTAAGCTACTAGTTAAGCATACTTTAATACTCCTTAGTTCATCATCATAAATTATTGTTATACATGTCGTTACAAAATGCTAGTGAGTTTTTGCCTTTATGCCACTGGAATTATTAGGGATGAATTTTTCAGAGAACGTTTAGCTATGCCAAAATGAGTGAAATTATATTATTTGACCAGATTTTTTATTATTAGCTTTGACCTTTAAGTGATAACTTAGGTTAAGTGGATTTTGCGTCATCCCAAATACTTTGTTTTGATATTGTTATTATAAGACTAAAATATTTACTAAAATACTTAACAGAGAAAACCTAGTTAAAAAATTAAATAAGTTAAATAAATAAATTATTATAAGTCTAAAATATTTACTAAAATATTTTACAGAGAAAACCTAGTTATAAAATTCGTAATTCAGTAAAAACCCTTGCTAATATATCTTACAAGTTTTATCTTTCCAGACAATAGGAAAATATTTATATTATTTTCTAAAAATATTCGAAACCTTTTCTATATAAGAGGGTCATTCAATGCGTTAAGATAACAATTGCTGACCGATTTAGCTGGTTTTTTTCTGCGTGCACTTTCCTGGCAGCCAAATTGGCTTTAAATAAACCGCTAGACAATTGATTTATTATCGCTGTCACGTCATTGAGACGGACTCAATGGGCAGCATACATACGAATGTAGGCGACACGCCCCAACTCTATTACGGGTACTTACTTAACTTACGCAAACAGGGATGTACGGGCGTAGTTAACACATTTCCAGTTCGATGGGAAGCGATTAGCCTCCCCATTGATGGGAAATTTCACTCACTTTCCCAGATTACTGAATTGTGCGGCCCATTGCTCCACCCACGTGCTAAGTGGCGGTCAAATATTCAAATATTTGCCAAAGTCGACGCACTGCAGCTGTATTGGTCACCGCTCTTCCGGGTCTTTAGCATTTCCAATTGAGCCGCATGGCGGACAGCCAAAAGCAAAAAGTCGTTTTGCATTTGTTATCGCTGGCTCGTCATTCAAAAGCTCGTATTATCGGCGTTTCTCTTTTGTGATAATGACCCTGAACTTCAGCGCTACTAATATTAATACAGTCGCTTAATACCGCTAGTCGGGGTCTGTGCGAAATTTCCGAGCTTGCTCCTTGGCCGAGTTTCTGACGGAGCTGATCAGAACGCCGAGAGCTGATTGATGTTATTGGCCCGGATTCGCCAGTAGGGTTTCATCTTCATTCGGTGCCCATGAGGAAAACAAGTTCTATGGGTACTTTTTTGGTTTTAATAAATTTTAGAAAATAAAGATGAATGCCTATTACTTTTTATGTGCCATAAATATTCTATGGTACTATAGTACTCAAAATGAGTTGTTTAGGGGTAGCCAAACAAGTGAATTTTTATTGGGCCTACCTGGCTGGATATATTTCCTGACTATTAAAATATTTTGAAAAATGTAATTCTTTTAAAAATTTTAACTATTTTTTCTATCTTAATAAGAATTTTCTTATACGTGTTTAAATTGTTCGTTTTTTAATTCGTTGTTTAGAAATAAAATTTTCAGTTCGTTTTAAAATTGAGACAGATTAAACTTAAGTCTGTTTTCTTTTGCTCGAAACAAATAACTTAATAGTTCTTGTAGATGTTTAATACTTAAAACGTTAACCACAAAAGTTATTGGGCGACTAATAAGTTTATATATATTTTTGGGGTCTCAATTATAAATATTAACATCGACTTCTGAATATAAACTTTAATTCTCAAAACAACTGGTTCTTGGTTCATTATATAAGACAGTAAGTCTTAAGTGCTATGCGTTGAGCTTTTTGACTTTTGGAAAAGTACCCAGAGAAATGCAAATATCAGCAAACTTAAGTAGGTAAAATCAACGGGAATTCACCTTGCCATTTCATAACTACCAGTTTTCAGTGGACTTCATTGTTAATTGATTTTATTAAGGGGCTTTTGGAAACTTTTTAAAAAATTTCACTGTAACTATGTTGTTTACGAACTAAAGAGAAAGACTGTATTCTTATAATTTACGTCTTGTAATTTCGTCACGGTCGACAATTTCTCATGAAAAGTATATTGTATGTGAAGTATTTAGGCAAATAGCCAATATTTACCCAGTACAATTATCACCTTTGATCGCCATTAAAAAGTTGTGAGCTCCCCCAACAATGTTTGAGCAATAATAATAATGAAAGCACCTTGTTTACCGGGAGCAATGAGATTTTGTGGTTAGTGTTTTTAAATATGGGCGGGTTCTTCAGGGAGTTGCCATACTGCTTCACAGAGCTGTTACAGACAATGTACTGTTAGCAGCTGTTAACAGCTGTTGCAGTTAAGTGTGACCGCACTGCGCCTGCTACAACATATGATTGCTAGAGTTTTTCCCTTTTCCGCACGCAGGCACACTGGGGAAAACAGAAAAAAATTAGTTTACGGAAAAACAGATGAAAAACTGCAATTGTGTTTAATTAAAGCCAGTGCAGCAAGTAGTTTTCCGCGCCAGTGTTGACTTCTAGGCCTGCCGTTGAAGCGACGCCAATTGCGCGACTTTCGAGTGGTAAGTGATTAGTGACGAATCACCAGTGAAATCGAGTGATTAACCCTTTACCTGCCTGAAAGTTCGGGAAAATGGGAACTGAACTGCGCAAGCGACGAGCAGGTGTGGGTCAAACCAGTTGGTACTGTTCCCTTTACACGTGGCCTTGTCCCGGGGTTTCGAATGGATCGTGTTGTCTATGAAGATTTCCCCGAAAACCCACTTGCACCTTAACCCACTGACTACCCCGTGTACCTCTGGGACCCCATCTTATGTAAAAACTTAATTGGCAGCTAATTCCCTAAGTGATAAAGCACACAAAGCAACACAAACTCACGAAAACCAGATACATATAGTGTGTACATATAACCAATTCACTGGGGGATACAAAGGTCGCTCAATACTATATAGAGCCATGCGATCGGGACAGACTAATAAACAAATAAACAAATATCACATTTCCCAGTTAAGCTAGCGTTGAACTAACAACCGTTTCGCATTACCCTCAAACAACCAAATTCAAACGTATCCTATTAAGCAGAACGTGTTTTATTTCAGAATCTATTTGCGAACTGTCCAAGGGATCCGAGACCTTACAGGCCATGGACTCGGCTACCAATCTTCTCGAGCGACACGGCTCGACGGGGGATCTACGCAGTGGAGCTGCCGAGGTTGAGGTGACCACCCGGGCCAGGGCCACCTTTGGCATGGATGCCGCCGGCCATGCGACTGCCGAGGGAGTGACCACCACCACGGCCACCTTGCGTGGAGCAGGTTCCGACGAGGACATCTTCGAGCAGGTGCAGATGATCCTGCGCAAGCGACGCGGCTGGGGCCCAGAGGATTCCCTCAACCCCAATGATCTGGACCTACTGGAGTACGACGATGAGTTGGGCGAGGAGGACGACGCCGGCTGCCCACTGCCCTCCACCCCGGAGGACACACAGCTCATCGAGGCGGAGGTGAGTTGGGGGTGACCAACCTACGTACCCTCCCGCAGGTGGAAGTGTACAAATTGCGAATGTAAAAACATGTGAGAAGCCCTTATCGCTGACCCACCAACCATGTGGTTATCTCCTGCCACTTGTTAGTCGCAATTTTCCGACTGCGCAGCCAGTCATTTGAATGTCGAACTCTTATCAATACAAATGTTGCACTGGCCCAACGAGTAGTTGCCACATTCGAATGTACCATAACCGTGAAGTGTGGTAAAACCTTATCTTGGCCATTTCTCTTCTTTTATGACTCACTAAATTCAATTGCTCAATTTGTGGCCTATTCCACAGCCATTAAAAACCTTATCTATCACTGCCTTTAATGTCTGCTCAAAACTTGTCAAGTATAATTCCCTGATTTCAGGCTTATACTTTGGCCAGTCAGCACATTTTGCTCACTGGCTTGAAAGGTCAGGCTTTGATTAAAAGCGAAAAGCTTCGGTATAGCCCTTTATACGACAGATGCCAGCAAAATAGAAAAAAAATACACGTCGATGCGGTGCTGATAATGCCCGGAGAGAAGACAGTTTCGGTCGCGCTTATCTTATCGCTGAACGCATTCGGTGCTTTCTTGTTCCGCCAACAACGTCTAAACAAATTGAGCCGACTGAGTATGCGACTGGCAGAAGCTTCAAAGTACGAACGCTCATTGTTTCGCACACTTAGTTCTAGTTCTGTTCGAATCTCTGTTGGCCGCTCAAGATGCAGACCCAGCCGGAGGTTGTAGTGCGTGTGAACCCGGACCTGGAGCCGGATGTCAGTCAAGAAGCCAAGGGAACTCAGTGCCAGGACTCAGTAGAGGCGCAAGCTGGAAAAAGAGTCGTTAGTCGCATTTGCTTTTAGTTGTTCTCTGCCATCCTGTAGTCTAAGCTTTGTATATCCGGTTTGAGGACGGTTTAATGTCTTATCAATCTATCCCACAGATGACGGAAGTGCTCAAGGCTGGCGTTCTATCCGATGAAATTGATTTGGGCGCGTTGGCCCACAACGCTGCCGAGCAGGCGGAGGAGTTTGTGCGCAAGGTAAGCGAAGTGGTTCCGCCAGATGGAGAATGAAGGACACCCTGTCAAGTTCTGTGATTTTCTGTTATTTTTGTTTTCGTTTCAATAAACCCCAAAAGTCTTGGGACTGTGTTTATTTTGTGTGGTGGCTTGTAGTTAGTTAACCAGCTGCTTGAACACCTTATTAACTTGTTTCTTTACCATCCTTAGGTCTGGGAGGCCAGCTGGAAAGTGTGCCACTACAAAAATCTACCCAAATGGCTGCAGGATAACGACTTCCTACACCGCGGCCATCGCCCACCGCTCCCCTCGTTCCGCGCTTGCTTCAAATCGATTTTCCGCGTTCACACGGAAACTGGCAACATCTGGACACATCTACTGGGCTGCATTGCCTTCATCGGCGTGGCTTTGTACTTCATTTCGCGTCCCTCGGTTGAGATTCAAACGCAGGAGAAGATCGTCTTTGGCGCCTTTTTCATCGGGGCCATCGTGTGCCTGGGATTCTCATTCGCATTTCACACGTTAAGCTGTCACTCTGTAGAGATGGGAAGACTGTTTTCTAAGTAAGTGTGCTCTCAATGTTATTTAATTTATATTAATCATAATTTGTCTTTGGGTAGACTGGACTACTGTGGAATTGCGCTGCTGATCATGGGCTCCTTTGTGCCTTGGCTGTACTATGGCTTCTACTGTCATTACCAGCCGAAGGTTATTTACCTGTCTGTAGTTTGCGTCCTGGGCGTTCTCTCCATCGTTGTCTCGCTGTGGGACAAGTTCTCAGAGCCGGCACTGCGGCCCTTGCGCGCGGGCGTGTTCATGAGCTTTGGTCTGTCCGGCGTTATTCCAGCAATTCACTACAGCATCATGGAGGGCTGGTTCAGTCAGATGAGCCGCGCCAGTCTGGGGTGGCTGATTCTCATGGGTAAGTGCTGCTAGGAGAAAAGTGGTGTAAATAACGATTACTAAGGATAATTCCAAATTTGTAGGCCTTCTCTACATCCTTGGCGCCCTGCTGTATGCTCTCCGTGTTCCTGAGCGCTGGTTCCCCGGCAAATTCGATATTTGGGTAGGCTTTTGAAAGTCGTTTGACCTTTGGACTTGTCTAACATTCTATTATATTACAGGGCCAATCTCATCAGATATTCCACATACTGGTCATCGCGGCTGCTTTCGTCCACTACCACGGCATCTCCGAAATGGCCATGTACCGCGTCATGTACAGCGAGTGCACCGTTCCCATAGAACCAATAACCTTCTAGATGCTTAAGTAGACGCCAAGGAACAATCATCGTAAAATCACATACAATCCCATTCATTTTCATACATATAATGTTGCGAACTAGCGCAATTTTACAATGCAACCTTTTTAGCGTTTGGTGAGCATTTGTACCTTGTTATTCAAATTCGACAGAATCAGAAACAAATTCAAGACACAAACACACACAAATTACGCGCATTTGGCATCAAAATCTTACATACAAAAACCTAGCAAACACAGTTGATTGTCGAATGAAATCTGCAGTAGAGTAATCAATATATGTACAATTATTTATAAAATTCCAATTCGTTTACTTAATGTTACTCTAAGTTGATTGACCTGTCGGGTAGTGCAGGATTGCTTGCATCTGGAATTGGCAAAGTGCTAAACATCAGCCAGGAGTCATCGCGCGATGACTTTCGCTCAGGGTTACCATTGCCAACCAAGCAATTCCTACTTTAAGTTTTGCAATTAGATGATCCCCTTGTGGCATGAGTATTTACTGCTTAGAGTTGTTAGGGTTGTATGGATTAGTGAACATACATCATCGTGAAATGAGGTCTGATTTTACATACACACTTGCACACTACACTCCACAAAATTTCGCAACCATATCCATGCACACGGACCGAAGAGCCAACGCGTATGGAGCCTAAGATATTATATCACCATATACATTATAATTGCAGATCTATCACAAAACATTATGCGAATTAAAACAATAAAAAACTGAAGACTTCTATACTATCGTTTGGTGATATGTTTATTAAGCCATATATTTTGTTTCTTGACACAAAAACGATCTTTAAGATTGGTGATTGCGATTGGGCAATTCTGTTGCCATCACCCTAATGCCTGGCCATAAATATCGCCCCAGAGAACTAGAAATCCGCATCGGGGTTATTAGTTGATTTCAGTCTGCCAGGCGAGGGCACAGCCTTTGCTGCTGATGACTGGGCGAATGCTGAGTTGACTTTGACCCCCTTGATGAAGTGAGCAGCCGTGGTCTAGTCTACGAGATCTCGCATCTCGATCTGAATCCTCCGCTGCCTTGTGTTCTATGCGTCGTCATTGTCTTCGCCGTGCGCCAGTTTCTAATAGCAAACCCGCAGATCGTTAAACCTTTTATTTTGCCCCTCTCAAATAATCGAACTTTGTACTTGACAACTTATCCGCACGTGTCTTTCAAATAAATGCGATTGCAGCTTTTTTGCTTAAAAAATTCAAGTTCAGCAACAAAAAAGGCAAATGACTCGGTCGAAATAAGGCGAATATCAGTTCGGAAGTTGAGCAAAATAGGAGAAAACCAAAGTCAAAGAGAAATATTTTAAAAATGCCTTAATGAGTCGTAATCATGTGCATAGCTAAATGGTACAGTGCGGTTCCGATGTGATGAATTTACAAGTTTTATGTGCTTTTTCTTGACCCCTAAAGTATTGGTATACATTGGTCTGTATTCTTTTTATTGTTTATTTCTTTTCACTGGTTTTTAATATTTTCTAGGAATAATTTTTGTTGGCTTTCAATCACCGATGCTTAAGTTTTGACGTTGTCACTGTACAATCGATTTACTCATCAAACATCTTAGCTCGTCTACTCAGCCCCCGTGCGCCATTAAATCTAAAAATATTACTAAAAGCCGAAGTATTTTACATTTTATGTTTGAAAACCATGGTGTCGGGAAACATAAAACATACAACGCAGTATTCCCAAGCCCGCGTTGTATAAAAAATGCAAATCGAGTGGCTACAAATTGGTGCCAGGTGGTGAAATGGTTTTGCTTTATAAGGCGGGTCTTGAGATTCCCTTACAAATGTCAACAAATTGGGGTTTTCTGTAATTCTTATTTGGTTTTAGCACAAGCACCGAAAATGTGACTGGGCTTTCACTTTCAATTAAGTACAACATATTCAGTGGCCAATGCACGCAACTCGTCTGTAGACTAATTACCCTCATTACACATAATTTGACAACTCCACTCAGTGGGCCAAACTATCCGGAAGCGAAGCTGTCATCGTCGCTATGCGATATGCATCAGCATCCGCGAATCGGTGCTTTGTGCAGTTCAATGTCGGCTCGGCATCGGCAGACCCCAAATGCTCATATGCAGAGTTCAGGCAGCCACCCAGTTTCGGCTTTCAGCTCTTTATTAATGGTCTTGTGCAGTTGCTTTTATGCGTTAAATTCAATAAGCATGGGCTAACTGAGACTGCGAGTGAGACTCAGACTCAGAAACAGACGCAAACGCAGACGCAGACTGACAGCCAGCAAGTGGCAACTGGTCTTTGAAGGTTTTTGGCGTTTAAGTGTTATGGTCAAGGCTGTCGAACAGCATCCGCTGTGTGTCCAGTTCGTTAGTTCATTGATTTCCAATCAGCCTCAGTTCACCTCGGACTGCGGATTGCCAAGATTTGGCTGGCTCTGGTTGCGTTTTTTCCACCATCAGCGTTCTCCAAGTGTTACGCATTAATTGAGTTTTAATGTACGCAGGTGATTGCGCACAAGAATTGCCACAAAAAGCGACAAAAACGACCGAAAATGACTAAATTAAGAGCAAAATAAGACAAAGACAAAGAGAAGACAGAAGTTTTTTTGTCTTGTCGTCTAACGATCAATCCTATTCTTGCAGAAATACCGAATCCAATCATTTTCATGCAAATTATGCTATCTTGTCAAGTTCAAAAACATTAAAGCCGTATAATGCCCAACACAGACTGGCAATAGGTTTTTGTTTATTTTCGTTTTGTTGTTGCCAATGTAAAGATGCTTTGAATAAAAAAAAACTCTAATCGAATGAGTCGTTAAATGAACAGCAGCAGCATCTATAAACCGATGCTCCGGGGCATCGATGCGAGTTCGTGTCCGGAGTCTTTTGTTTCCGCCAGGCGACATTGACTTTGAAATGGTTTGAATTGAAGACAAAAGTGAAAATTCGTATGGAAAATTTACGGAAATCGTCGCTTAACAATAAACTGATTAAAAAGGTGACTTTTGTCGCTTGTCTCTAGCTTTAAATCAATAAAAAAATGTCACGTTTGAAGATTTTTGATGTTACCTAATGCTAATATTTCCGTTTATCCATAAAACATTATCAAGAAGAACAAGAATTATTTGATGGCTTGTTTCTTTAATTAAACATCATACTCTAATGACTTTATTTGTCATAAAATAAAACAATTAAAAAGGCTCAACATAAAAGTTTTAATGCGAATATAAAAACTTGATTACTCGATTATTAACGGAACATTAAAGTAATCTTGAGATATCCTTACTTTTCTTGGTTTTTCAACCTTTTAGATGAACAGAAAAAGTTACTTAAAATATAAGAAACACGTCTTGGGGAAGTTTGACTGTCTTCCGACTGCTTACTTCGATATCGGCTTATATTGGCACGCCTTGAAATGGGTTCAAACGCGGGGCTCGTTAACGTAAAACGAGCTGCGTAGAATCTTCCTCAAATTGCCAAAAATATTTAGCAATTGAAATGAGCTCCGCCGCATAGAGCACCTCCAAAATGAGATTCGGGCACGCGTCGGGCATGCCAACATGCCAGCAGAGGCGACCTTCGCGATGGCGGAAGCTCGATTGAAATCGAATTGGGCATCGGCCCGATCGGAATCGGAATCAAAAGATTAGAGGCAAAGGCGATCTGTGAATGAATCGATGGAATCTCATTGGTTTTTCGGTGACTCGGTGAAGTGCAGGTTGTGGGTGTGTCGCGGCGGCAATCACTTGGCAACCAAATGAAGCGCGCTTAGCTGCACTTTTCTCCTGATTGAGCAATTAGCAATGGTGGCAAATGTCAGACATACATTCCGACTCGGAGTCAGTGCGTCTGTGCACCCATGTAGACTTCTTTTTAGCCCCACACAATGGGTTAGTACGCGGTGTAATGCAGTTTGCGAATCTGCGACTGAAAACTGCGACTTTGTAAGGGAATGACGCGGCTGAAATCCATCAAGTGGCCACTGGAAGCTTTGGACCGGAGGCATTTTGGTGCCATTTAATTGCACAATCATTTTTGCACACCATACACACTCTATACAACTCCCGCCGCAAAGGCATATGGGCCAGTGCCAGTCGATGATAAATGCAGTCAGGTTTTTAGTTTCTGTTATGATTTGCTCGACTGCCAGCTGCAATATGCACTCTCATAAATAGTTTCTTGCCCAAAAGAGGCGGTGGTTCATCAAGTTAATTATCGACTTCACATTACTGCTCTTCGCATATTTAATGCTCGATGGGTAATTAGCCGGCTAGATCCTAGAACTGGCCCTTAAAAACACGCAATGACTGCCAGTCAGCTGGATCTAAATCTCAATCTAAATTCTAGCCGAAGCCAAGTGCCGCTGGCTGTTGCTGTTCACCTGTTGCCGAACATCGGCTGAGTCCGAACACGAAGTGCCACCGAAAGCGAAGCGCTCGTACTCGTGTATCCGTGATACGATCGCTACAAGACCGCTTGTAGGGCCCGGATATCGCTTAGTCTGCTGTCGGCGCCTCAACTGCCAAGTAATCGACTGGGTAACCGTGGAGCACGAGATCTCGAGATCTGCCGCCTCGTGTTCTGAGTTCTGATCGACAACGCCGCGTATGCGTGATACTGCCTCGAAGGATAACAGAAAGTGCCTTTAGTGTCTGTCCTTTGCCGGAACCGTTCTGTGCGTTCGTTCGTTTGTGCCGTGTGCTTGTGTCGTACCGCAAATAAATCATTTCGGCTCCCCACCAAATAAATTCAGCAGAAAGGCAAGTGTTAAAGAACTGTAGGAAAAAAGAATGGGAAATTGTGATCAGATTTTATGCTAAGTTATGCGCACACGACGGTAACCTGTTAAAGATTTGAGACATTTTTGTTCGCCTGGGGTCATTGCGAAACGACACCCAAGCCCAAAGACCTGGGACACGGACGAATTCGAAAGAAAAATACAAAACTAAATATTGTATAAATAAATAACATGGTAGAGCGGGGAGGCAAAAAAGAAGAGGGGCTTACAAAACCAGCTGAAATGCCCGGAGATGGTCATCTTGGCCAGCAAGTCGAAGTCGGTTCGAGTGGGCCAACTCAATCACATGGCTAATGTGGCTCGTATGTAAATCGCCTGGCGATTGATCAACTTTAAACGTTATTGTAATCCCTCGCAGATGAAGACGAACGCATCTATAGCTGATAAAAACTGCGACTGCCAGTTGCATTACCACTGCTATGTGCACTGGGAAAAATAATAGTTTAAAATAAATAAAATGTGATTTTAACTAAGATTTTTTTAATTGTTCATAAATTTATTTATTCAAAAGTGTAATTTTATCATAAAAATCACAATTTAATTTAATATTTTCTTCCTGTGTGCATTTGGCATCCAATTTCAGTCAGCATTATATCATCTCTGAGCTCTCTCATTTAGCCCTGAATTTCGCGTTACATTTTCGACACAATGGGAACAACTGGACAAGTTTGCGATATAAATAACAATCAGAAGAAGTGCTAAATGAAGCGATACACATCGACGGAAATCCCAAAATCAACTTGCCCATTTACGTTTAAACGTTACGTTTGGTCCAAGTTGCGATGTGATAAGAACATGACAAGTTTATTGGGCTTGTTGATCTTTTATGTCGAAATGCTGCCGTTGTATATGTATTTCATTCATAAATCTTTTAATACGAATATCACGCTGTATACACATATCATACAGTTGCCAGCAATTTTTCACCAATATAATTTGGCTGGAATGCCCTTGGAAAAAGGCGGCGGTGATGGTGACGTTCACGCATGCGCACAATTTGTTTATTTATGATTTTATTGTTGTTTTCTTGTTTTCTTGGCGTCAACACCCGTTGAGATAGTTAGTCAGGCGGAGAGCGAAATTGCCATGGTATCTTGGGATCGCGGTCCAAAAAAAGGTTTCTGCTGCACATCCGTTCGCACGTTGGCGGAATGGGTTTATGGGACCGACTCTTCGGTGACATTTCTCGCCCCGGCAAATTACATTTTAATATTTTGAATCCAATTGGGGTCACATGCGCTGGCGGTCACACCTACAATAAGAGTCCGAATTTCCATCTGGTTTTGGGATTTCTCAAGATTTCTTCGGCCGAGTGCGTTTCCAAGCGACTTGTTTGCCCAACAAGGCGGCACTGGATAGTTTGGCCAGAAAAAGCTGATAGTAATGGCAAGGTAAACAATTCGCCAGGCAGAACAAGGCGATGATGATGATGTACTATAGGTAGCTGATGACAATGGCAAATATTGGAGGTCAGAAGTCGCACAGAATGAATATTTATGGGCTGTAGAAGAGGAGGGTATTTGCTTATACGAATGACTAGGTCATTCTGGGCACCCTTGGGCTGGACCAAATGATTCTTGCGAAGGCAAGTGCAATGACATTAATATCAAAAACAAATAATGGGCTAAGTAATGATCATTGAGTGAGGAAAAACGCGATGACTGTTTATCGAAAGCTGTTAATTGTCGCGGTATTTTTCCCAGTTGGAGAACCTAATTGATCATAATTAAAAGAAGGGCCCGTCAAACAGCGACTGCCTATCGATCGATTTGATTTGTGGCATGCGCAATTACAGGCTATTTTTCCCCCTTCGTAATTTATTCTGCCGCAGTCCAAACGAAAGACTCAAGCGACGAACTTTGACTTGATTTTCGTGTACATTTGCAAGGGGAAATCTTTACAGGTAATTGCATATTTATAAAGACAAATTGCCAATATTTAAATAATCCAATAACAGAAGAAAGCAAATGGAATATTTTACATTCGAGCCGGGGCTTCGCCGATGGAGGGTGTAGAATTGCCGATCTAATCGGTTGGCTGTCGTATATCCCACACATCATATACCCCGATCGATATCGATCTAGACATATAGCCAATGAGCTGACTCAATTAGCACTTACATTTGTAGTAATGGAAACTTTGTCAAGTCCAGTTAATTGGACACAGGAATGCTCCCGGCATTCAGTTAATCCAACATTCCTTCTGGAATGTTTTCATTTTCTGTTGTTTTCAGCCCGCCACGCGGAAGTCGATGAGGTGGTTTTAGCTTAAATCAACTAATGTATGCGCCTGCAGCAACTCGCACTAGACACTAGTTCAAGGTCAGAGCACAAACTAAGGCTAATGCAAAATAGTAAGCCAATAAAATTCAAATGAGCCTACGAAAAGAGACTGAAGCACAGATAATACGCCTCCAAAAATACACAGACATTCATATTTGTTTGGCTAGCCACGCCCGAAACATCCGCATCCGCACTGGGAGCGGATAATATGGCCGAATCTCAAGCTGCTCTCCAATGCAAGAGATCAGGTCTGCGGCTTCGCTTTTTGTTTCCTCAAAACGTGCGACCTTCGCAGAGATTTTAAATGCGTTGCCTTAGGTCCATTCAATCGATTGATCAGAGGCTGCCGCTCCGTCTTCGAATTCAATATTTTGTCTTCTCTTTTGTTGATTTACACTGTAAAATAGTAGGGCTGCATTTTGCTTAATCTTTAACAGAGAAAAGTTTAAATTTTGATTATAAAAAAGAGTTCTAGAACCTTCTTAAGACGTCTCATCTTTATTTTAGAATATAATCCCATATTTGAGAGTATTTAATTTTTTCCCAGTGTTCATATATTATCCCCACCTTTCCGACGTCCTCAACATTCCGAGCTCAGGCCTTCCCGTGCGGCCTCTTATCAGCCTAGAGTCGGAAAGAGTCTGTAAATGGAATAAAACTTGACTACGAAATCCCCAGCATAATGAGCCGCGCATTGCGCATACGCCCCATGTGGCTGGCTGACCAAAAATGGTGGCCAGCTTGGCGACAGAACAAAACGTGCGAATCTTTCGCACGGCGCGTGTCCAGAATTTATCGGCCGACTTCTACCTCTATTTCTACTGATTATCGCATAATAATAAACTGGAATGTGACGTCAGGGCAGCGGGTGATATGTATTTATACACATCTATTTACTTTGCCATTATTTGGCTTCATTTAATATTTACTCTGTCGTCGCCACGCACTCTCGTTCACTGTCAATCGCTAATTGGCATGCAAATGGCCGTCAGCATTATTGGAAAAGTAGCTAGGATTTGCGCAATGTTTTTGTTTGATATTATGCAAAACGAGAGCAGATCTCAGGGTCTAACTAACCGGAGTTTTCCATTGGTCCCATGGTTAAATCTCCAATTCGGTATTTCAAACTAAGAGTGTAGAGTTAAGGGAAAATTTCTAAAATTCAACATGCAAAGTAACGCTGACTTTTGCGTTTTCGGCCATAAAGTCCAAACTAATTTGCATTCGAACATCGGACGATTCTGAAAATCAATAGGCAAATAGATATGCAAAATTTTACAGCAATTCCGATGACGAGATGGTTAGAGGCTGATCTCAGAGGACCGGAAGGTGCCGGTGGGGGGAAACGGTGGCCTCCTAAAAACAAAACTGGAATTCTCCACATATTATCTAACTATTTATGACTGTTAAGTGGCCATAAAAGAACTTCGTAGTCGAAAGTCCCCCAAAAACTAAAGCCAAAGCCAAGTCCAAGTTCAATCCTCGACCGCCGAATAAATCAAGAATTAAATTTCATCGTCGGCTGCCGCAAACCGGTAGAAGATTATATAATATTTTGATTCGCTTTTATTGTTTTATTTCAGTTTAGCGGGTGAAATTCTAGTAGAATTGCATTAACAGGTTAGTGGAGCAGTCATAAATCTACGTGCGGAATAATGTTTATAAAATTATTAACGCTGGCAGGCGAATAAAACTAGTTTAGAATTAGCATAGAGATCTGCAAGATAATACAGTGTTAGATCGTTGAAAGCTGAGTTCCTACTGTAAGCTACTCAATTGTTATTCTAGCCTGTATCCTTCTGCGTTGGGAATTGTAGAATGCCAGCATATCATGTGTATTTCTTGCTCAATATCTTCACACCCTCGATAACACCATTGGCTGGGCTGACTGACTGACTGGCTGACTGGCTGGCTGCTCTGGTCGATTGAAAGTGCCGGCCTTGCAAAAACACTCGGCAAAGGCACTCGAAATAATGCAAATAAGTCAGACGAAATTCTCGTTAGTCAATATCTCAATATCCAACTGAATGAATGCATTTTTGGCGCGCAGCTCCGCCAAGAGCGATGACTGAACAGAAAACGCTGGGTAATTCGATAATGGCGTTCACTTGGAGTGCGAACCGGAGTCGCAGATGGCAGGTGCTCACATAATTAATAGAGCCAGAGCCCGAGCCCGGGCCAAATGATGATTCCAGTGGCCAAGTGGGTTAGACAAAGCCGAACTGGGCCAGCTATTTGGTCAAGAAGCCATTGAAGTCGTCATCCAACATTATGGCCAGATAATGACCGATATCAGCGGACATTGAAAACGTCTAGTCATCACTGCTAAAGGATTTGGGGATGGGCACACCAACCGATAATCACGATCATCAACTGTTGCAAAAAGTGCATCCCAAAACTGGTTTCCTTGGCTACAATGTCCATAGTATTCTTATGTATGGACCTGCCTGACTGTCCTTGCCTCTAGGTTTATTTACAAAGGCTTGAATAAAAACAGGCAGAAGAGAAGACAAAGTAAAATCCATATAAGGCATAAATAATTTTTAGGAATCAGTAGAGAATCTTTAATTTATTTATTACAACTTAAAACTATTAATAAAAACAAAATAAAGAATATTTTATCTAATTGCTCATCCTCACCTTATTAAAAAAACAAAATAAATTAATAGGACTTCGGTTGCCCTACCCTTATAGAAGTATTATTATTATATTATGATTTAAGTATGGGTAATATCTGTCACATTTTTTTAACCGAAAATGATTTGTGCTAGCAGACCAATAATCACAAGCAACCGGTTTCTCCTCCCCGATAAAAATGGCATTAAATTAATGATGCATGGGCCTGGCAGTCTGTCCTTGGACTATCCTGCTTCCTGGGTTTTTCCAAAAGACCTGAACAAAAACTAGCAAAGGGAGTAGGGGGAGAACAAGTGGCTAATTTGGCCAAGTTATCGCAGCCACAGCGATGAGCACGAAACCAGTTCTGTTCACGTAAGCCGCATCGTGTCCCTTGTTTTGGCCTGTTCACTGCCGTTGACTGCCACTTAACAAAATATGTAAATCATAATCGTAATTGCAAGTGCTGATGCGACAGTTTGGCCCTAAGAGCTCGAATTAGACCTCGATAAGTAACGAGCTTAAACTGTTTGGCTGGTGGCTTTTTCCGCAACTTCATCAGAAATCGCCAGGTTATTGGCATTCCGAAATTTGCAACGCTACGGATGATTTACACGATTCCACTAATATGACATTTCGCACCCGCATCGATCGGGGTAGTATGGGCATGCAAATATCGGCGTCTATATACATATATATTCTGATCTGGCGAAGCGTAGGCGCGGTCTCGCCTTGGACAGCACTGCTCTCAGCTTGTGTGTCTCGTTGATTAACAGGAAATGCTCACGGCGCGTAAATCAAACACAGATCGAATGCGTTTTGCTTCTACCGCCTGATCCACGGTCGTAGAAGGTGCTAATCCACGGCACTGCATAATCCAAACTAATTTATTGATTACCCCACTCTTCCACTTACACTTTCAGTTGCCAAGATGTCGGTCACTCTGAACGAGACGAACACCATTGTTGACCGGATGGTCAACTTCTTCGTGGAGCACGAGGATCTGCGCACCAAGGTGGGTATTCGTAGAATGAATTTCTTGAAAAAAATAAATAAAAATTATTATTATATTTTTAAAACCATTTAATCTATGTTTGTTCCGCTTAAACCTTTCCACCGATAGTATTTTTAAAATATTAAATAGAACTTAGAACTGGATTTAACTATGCGGTTTGCTGTTTCACTGTCGATTTTGTGTTTCTCAACTAAATAAACAAGTTTTTAATCAAAGAAATATAAATAAAAGAAAGTCTGATATTAAAACATTCATATTCTGAATAAAGTCTCATACTTCAAATTAATATTTAAATAATTCAATTAAATCCGTTAGTTCTAAAGAGCTTGGGTGACATTATAATGACAATATTATTTGCTTACTCCAGAACTGGTTCCTTTCGTACGCCCCCGGACCGCTGTTCATGATCCTTGGGGCCTACCTGTACTTCTGCCTGTACGCCGGACCCCGGTACATGCGCGATCGCAAGCCCTTCGAGCTGAAGAACACCCTGCTGATCTACAACGCGGTCCAGGTGCTCCTCAGCTGGGTGCTCTTCTACGAGGGCTACAAGGGCGGCTGGGGCGGCCACTACAACTTCAAGTGCCAGCCGGTGACCTACGAGTCGGATCCGATTTCGATGAGGGTATGGTTTGTTATCTCATTTAGTTATTTTAGCTTTTCTAATACACTTATCACATATTACAGATGGCTCGTGCCGTGTGGCTGTACTACATTGCCAAGATCACCGAACTGCTGGACACCGTGTTCTTTGTGCTGCGCAAGAAACAGCGCCAGATCTCGTTCCTCCACCTGTACCACCACACCCTGATGCCCGTGTGCGCCTTCATTGGCGTCAAGTACTTTGCCGGCGGCCATGGAACCCTGCTGGGCTTCATCAACTCCTTCATCCACATCATTATGTACGCCTACTACCTGCTCTCCGCGATGGGACCCAAGGTGCAGAAGTATCTGTGGTGGAAGAAGTACATCACCATTCTGCAGATTGTAAGTGGCTTCCCCTTTGCGGTTATCATGGATTTGTGCTGAAATCTCCCGCTCTTATAGGTCCAATTCCTGATCATCTTCGTGCACACGCTGCAGATCCAGTTCCAGCCCAACTGCAACTTCCCCAAGTCCATTGCCGCCCTGTTGACCTTCAATGCCGGCCTCTTCACCTACATGTTCAGTGCCTTCTATGTGGCCAACTACAAAAAGGAGGCGGCTGCCCAGGCCAAGCTGGCGGCGAAAAAGGAGTAGGAAGCGACGTTAGTTGGCGCTACCTTAAGCTATGCACTTAACACTTATTTTTATGGTCCCCCCTAAGCCCCCTAAACCGAAGTCCCAGATCCCACTCCCCTTTCCCTTTCCCTTCCCATTCCCCCTCCTCAACCACCTCCAATATCCTCCCCCTAGGTATACATAGGTCAAGATGGATATTATACAATCTGTAGTTGCGTAAGCTTGTTTCGTAGTATTTCGTTAGATCGAGGAAAGCGGCCCCTTTTGTACTTGTTTGGATCAGTCGCCATTGCAGAGGGCAAGAGATCGTTGCACTTTCTGTATTGGGATAGTGTAATAGTACCAAATATTATAGTTTAGTGATTAGACTTTATCCTATGGACTGTGAAAGTCGAAGGCAAAGTTGGACAGGCGAATGGCGAGCAAATAGCGGAGAACTCTGAACTTTTGCCTGTCGGTGAAAAAAACAACGAATTGTCCACTGCCTTTGTCGTGCCCAATTTTATGATGAAATGTAATTTTGTATATTTTATTTGCAAACAATAAACAAACGATTCATATGTAAACCCCGATTGTCTCTATTTACTTACATGATTTCTACATATAAACATTCTCAAGAAACCTTAAAGTATGGTACAAAATAATAGGTACACGAACAATCTGTATCGTTCCAATGGCAGATTTAAATACGTTATGTCAGTCTCATTTTCTTTGTGATTGAAATAACAACATCCCCGGCTCACTTGATAAGAAACTTTGATAATCTTAAATAACAATGGAATCGCAAATCGAGACTCTGCTTTCACGAAATGTGGTTCCCATTATAGATTTAGCGGAGTGTATTGAAAATGTGGCCAACAATTTAAAGACGGCTCTCTCAGAAAAGGGTTACGCCCTGCTAATAAACCATGGAATACTAAAAGAGAAGGTAGGTAACAAAACAAACTATTTAGCAATCGAAAACTAAATCGAGATCCTCATAGATCAAGACAGCTTGGGAGTATTTCGATGGATTTGTTGACCTACCAAAAGAGGAAAAACTGGCCTACGAAAGAAGCAAGGCTCCAGATGCCGAAAATCACGGCTATGTAAGTCCTGGAATGGAGCGATTCGATGGCAGGACACCGGAGCTACGACATGCGTACAATATATGCAAGTTACAGGCGGAATTTCTGCCCGAAAAGCAGCTGCCTGGAATTACTAGCCACCTTAACACATTGTCCGATGACTTCAATGCCTTGGGTAGATTCATCCTTCAAGCCTTGGCACTTTCCCTGGATGCTCCGCCCTCGTTCTTCCTCGATAAGCATTCCTACATGCTGTCCGACGATCGTTTCAATCTCACCACCCTGCGAATGCTCTACTATCCACCGGTGAATGATCAGGATTATGGCAACGCCATCCGGTGTGGAGCCCATGCCGACTATTGCACCTTCACCCTGCTGGCCCAGGATTCGGAGGGTGGCCTGGAGGTCCAGCTGCGAGGCAGTGAAAATTGGGAGCGAGTGGGTCATCTGCAGGGAGCACTCTTCATGAACTGCGGCGAAACCATGGCTGTGTGGACAGATCAGCTATATCACGCCTTGGTGGGGATATAAACCTAATCTAAAGGCATCCCGGCTTTAATATGATCTCTTTTTCACAGCAACATCGAGTGGTTGTTCCCGATCAACTGGATACTCGTAGAAGAGGCAGGCACTCCATCGCCTATTTTTGTCATCCCGATAACTCCACACTAATCGATCCAAAGGAGTTGAAAATTCCAGTTAAAGAGTCGTCAAGTCAAATGTGAGTCTGTCTTATAAATGTTGTTAGTTGCCCAACCAAGGGTTTGCCCGTTCTCTTTTCTAGGATTCACAACGCATATGATATTTCTATGGCTTTGGCAAAAGGCGCATATGGGCATAATTATTCCTGAGAATATAATAACATTCTTAAGAAAGTTTTTATATTTTCATTTTTTAACAAAAGTATGTAAATAAATTTTGTATTAATTCTTGAAATTCAGTATACATGTATTTTTCGTAAACCCCTAGAATATGCAATACAATACGAGCGCGATCGATGAAAGATAGGTACATATGTAGGTACTGACTAGAAAATAATGCAAACGCCGTTCTCTGTTTGGGTCAGTCTGCCGGAGTAGCTTGTCGTGTTCGCATCGGAATTTCAGAGGTCCGAGGTAGCAGAAAATTTCCAGACGCAATCTTTTTCGTATTTGATTTACCTCCACGGGGTGTATTTACCAAGAATGATAAACAGCAAGATAAGAGACGACAAGTTGGAAACGCTTGTTTCGCGCAGTGCTGTGCCGATCATCGATCTCGCCCATTGCGGTAAGTTTCCACATCCCATCCCATTTAAATAGATTGCAGTTAACAAGGTGAAATAATCAGAAAGAAAGGTGTAACTTACAAATATTCACCACCATCCCCAAAACAAAATAAAGGTAATTTTAAGGCATGCGTTGATAAGTTTTATCAAAATATATATTAAATAAAAATAGTATGACTTTAAACTTTCAGGCAAATCCCTTGTCAATCGGGTGGGCCAGCAACTCCATAAGGCATTTACCGAAAAGGGAATTGCTTTCCTGGTTAACCATGGGATAGCAGAAGATAAGGTGAGTTACGATATCCAATCTTGCGAATCACTTCTAATCTTTTTCTTAACAGATCAAAGCTGTGTGGGATCAATTCGACAACTTTCTGGATCTGCCAGCAGAGATTCAGGATCGCTACAGACGAAGGGATGGGGTTAATTATGGATATGTTAGTCCGGGGATGGAGCGATTCGATGGAAGCACCCCAGAGCTCAGGCACGCCTACAATATTTGCAAGCTGGATGAGCAGAATATTCCGAGGGATCCACTGCCAGAATTCGCAGAGGACATCACGACCCTTTGCGGGGATTTGAAAGCCATGTCTTCGTTTATACTCAAGGCAATGGAGGTGGCCTTGGAGATTCCTCCGTCCTTCTTCACCGACAATCACTCCCAGATGTTGGAGGGGGATGAGGTCAACATGAGCACCCTAAGGATGCTCTACTACCCAGCGATTGTGGACGATGAACCCGGTCAGAGCGAGGGGGCCATTCGTTGTGGTGCCCATGTGGACTACGGAACCTTTACCCTTCTTGCCCAGGATTCTGAGGGAGGATTGGAGGTGCAACTACCGGGTAGCGAGAAATGGGAACGAGTGGGCCATCTACCTGGAGCCATACTCATTAATGGCGGGGAACTCCTGTCCATTTGGACAAAGCAGCGTTACCACGCCCTGGTAGGTTATTCCTGAAGGCTGGGTATTTTCTCGATTAGCTTATCTCTTATCGCTCTCTCTTTCCAGCCTCATCGCGTCGTTATACCTGAACAGGACCACATTCGAACCCGCGGCAGACATTCGATTGCCTATTTTTGCCATCCCAATAACTCGACCAAGATATCTCCAAATGAACTCTCGGGTGAGGCCGACAAACAGGGTGAAGATAAGTAGGTTTTGTAATTTAAATATCATTTAAAATATTATCTTATATTTTTTTCCTTTTAAACCCCAAGAGTATACACCGCCTATGAACTGATACAGAAAAAGTTTAATGACACCTACGGTCAGCGATCTCAATAAATCAACGAATCTGGGGCAAGCGCTTATTACAGCTCAATTCACATGAAAGTCATTAGAATTTGTAACGAAATTGTACTTTTTTAATAAAGCAGTAATAGTATTACTGTAATACAATTGAATTTGTTTAAATGAGAATAAATTATGTGTTTTATTTACTTTTAACTTCTGGTCTTACGTTTAAGGCAAAGATGATGAGAAATGATTCAAGTTCAGAACTTTGTTATTTATTTTTGTTTTTAATAACCAAGTTTTTACTTATTTTTAATATTTAAAATTTTTACATGAACTTTAATGTGTAGAAATCACTCAGTTTTAATATACAAATGTTAACGGACATTTTACACGATCTTGGAGACAGTCTCTTTGCTAAAGTATCGATAGTTCCCACAGCGACTACCGATAGAAGCGCTATCGTTTTCGAACTGGATCCGAAACGACCGAAGATCGCGGATTGCGGATCGCAAATGTTTTTTTTGAGACAGACGCCGTTCCTCTCTGCGCTAGTTCAGGTGTATCTAGGTTAAATTCGCGAGTGGAGTGTGTTACAAAATGATGGAAAGTGTGCAAAAAAAGCATCAGAAAGCGATACGAAAATTGACTAAGTAGATTGTTGGCCAACTGGTGTGCTGTCGTCTCGTCGGGTCGGGTGTTCGATGAAAAGCGAAACCTGTGCGAAAAAAGAAAGCGAGTTTTCACTGTAAGCAAAACCCATCGGTATAAATCACAATATTTTAGCTGAACAGGCGCTTCGAGTAGTTTTAGTGAGTGTTCGTTGGCGTAGTGTTTTTGCAACGAAAGGCGAGGCGAATGCTTACTCATGCCCCGAGTATACCTATGCATATAAGACCCCGAACCCTACCCCTTAAAGCCGAATCCATGCAGACTGACAGACTGAAAGGCTGAAAGACTGAGAGACCGAGAGACCAGACTTTGTTCATCCGGCATTTCCTGAACAAAGTCGCTTGGCAACAGCGTCGAGCGATCGCTCAGCTGGTTTATTTAGGGGGTGAAAAGAAAAGAAAGGCAGGAGGGCTCACACCTGAGTCCGAGTGCCGTTAAACGGCGAAACGGGATCTGCCAGATACAAGGTACGAGGCATAAGATACAAGATACATGCCAGAGCAGACTCACACCGCAACCAGAGTATCGGTATCTCGTATATGGATGCCTACATCTGTTCGTACGTATGTATGTGTGTACCTGAGCCACGTTAATAGCCATCACAAATATTGCGAAAGCAAACCGAGACGGGGCTACCTGTTGACGGCTTTAGATAGTCCCACCTTTCGGCCCTGCTCACCATAAGCTGGAATAGCCGCTGTGCTTTCGTGAGTACTCAGCCCGAGACCCCCTCTAGAACCCCTCCTCCCCCCCGAAAGACAAGTGCTAATTTAGTTATCACAATTTTTGATTTGATTAAATTTTATCTAATTGCGACGCACATGCAGGCATACATCGCGTACACCCCTCGCAATCAGTTGGTTTTTGCAAAATAAAATCGTAAACCGCGGCCAGGGTGTAGCCAGTCAGGTGCGATAAGCGCTGGAACCCAGAACTTAGAGCCCCAAATCGGAACCCCCCCAAGAAACGGGTGCTCAGTCCGCCCAAGAAGCGCGCCGCGATTGTTCGATCGCCTCTCGTCCGCCACGCGCCCTTCTAAAATCACCAATCACCCAATCAGCCGTTCGTATTTCGGATCGTATCGGATCGTAAACCCCAAAGACCGACCCCCCTTAGTGCCCGATTCTGCTGTCAAAGCGTTTGCACGCCAGCCAAACAAAAACAATAGCCGTTGCAAAAACAAAATACGAAAGTTTAAACAAAAATAAAAACACTCGGATGCGCGATTTGAATGTTTGCTTTTCTCGCCTTTTTCGGCCGGCATAACCAGTCTAATAATCGAATTCTGTGCGTTGCTGTCATTCAGTTTTATTTAGTCAGCCATCGCTGGAAGTGCACTTCGTCTCCGGATCCGAAGCCCCTCCGGCTGCCAGGCCCCTAGTTTGTGATAAAGATAAAGCGAGCACAAGTGCGGCGAGTGTTCGATCGCTGCGGCAATCAAAAACCAAAGAACTTTAGACGTCGAAGACCCTCTGGAAAAACCGAGAAGCACAAGAAAACAAACAGCACAAAATGATAAAAACAAAGAGCAGCGACGACAAACTCGACACGCTCCTCTCGCGCAGCGTTGTTCCGATCATCGATCTCGCCCACTGTGGTAAGTACCATCCGCACATACCCCCCCCTATGTATATCTCTACATATATGTAGTATTCCTCCACAAGACCACCCCATCCCATAAAACATGCGGCTGATCGGCACTCCAACTCGTTGCTAGGCCAGCGATTTCAGCCAGCATTCGTATTCGTGCACAGCGAAAAAAACGCGGGACCTGGCCATCAATGGGCCGGTTTTTCCATTCAAAAATAACACTTATCTGTGACTTGTCTCGAAAGGTGAAAGGCAAACAGAATCTGGGCAAACAGAAGGCAAAATATAAAACCGTTTTCCATAACATTTTTGTTTTGGGTTTTTATTGCTTTTATGCTAATGTGACTCTTAACTCTAAAGTTAATATCAACAATAAAGTTGTATTTATATAAAGTTGAGTTTAATAAGTAGAATTATTTTCTCAGGTTCAATTACTATGGTAAAGTTAATGATAAATAACTTTGAGTAGGCTTTAATCACTAAAATTTCCAGGAATTTATACAAGGAACATCAAAACAAAATTCTTAAAAATCCAATGATTCATCGATTCGCATAAAGAAAAATATACATTTATCTATTCTCTGGTTTTTATATTTCAATATATGTATTTAAATGTCATATTTATTATTAAATGTTTATAGCATTTGTTTGGTACTGATAAGGTTATTTTTATTTCAGTATTTAATATGGTTTAGTTTCTCTCGGTGCACTTGAAAACTCCGCAGTCAGCTGGGCTTAATTAAGTGCAGTTGTCATTGAGTCATCGACAGTTCTGTTTGGCTGACTATTCCCAATTGTTCAGGGCTAACCGTGCTCCCCTAATTGCAGTTACTTAATTTTGCTCGTAGTAACTACGTCGTAGTTAATTAGAAGTAATTATTGGCTTGTGCAACCGACACCTGATCTTTGGCAGCTGGGATTCTCTGTGCATACAAATGAATAATGCAAATGTGATCTTCGAGTTGGCTAGGGGAAATCTAACTAAGAAAGTACGAAGAATTTATACCTTATCGCGTAAAGTCAATTAATTGAAAGTAGATAGTTAATCTATGAAGTACTTTAGTATAACACGTATGTATATGTATGGAAACCCGGCAAATATCACGCTGTTATAGCCTGGTATTTTGGTGTTATAAATCATGAGTAGTTTTGAGTGATTGCTCTCTAAATCATGGCTGACTTGGATTTATATTTAAGTTTCCCGTGCTGTAGAAAATAATGAATGTGAGACAGTCCTACAAGTATAGATCGATATGGTGTAATAAACCAAACCTATAAATATTTATGTGCATATGTATAAACCTATAAATAATGTATAATTTCTATGGAAAACAAACTCTACAAGCTTTGAAAGATTAATAGTTGATGCTTGTAATTGAGGTAGTGCAGTTAGTATTATCTTTGAGATGCCCAAAAAAGAAAGATATTTCTTTTGAATGCCGACTTTGTTTGAGTTTGTCCCAGATTAGTACGAGAATCTTTGGATAACCTTTCAGATACCTGGGTTGAATTTCATTCCACCAGATTTAATGGCTTTGTTTGTTCTGCTCAGCGTTTCTTCTGCCCTTCTTGGGCCACACCAAAATTTTCCATTTGCCTATTTCGGAGCCGTGCCCATTTTGTTAACTGGGTCTTTGCCGATACGTGACATAGTTTCTCCTCCTCCGGTGGGTAATAATGTAATGCGCCATGGAGAAGTGGCGCATACGCACTGCCCGCTTATCTGGCCCCAAGTTTCGCCGAGGGCTCACCCGAGTACAGTGCGGCCTGGCCTTGGTGGAAGCACTCTCTTGACCTTCTCGCCCATCCAGAGCCATTGACCCCCAAAGCAGCTAGAAGCAATTAAATCGCTGCCTTGCGGCCTTTTCATGTCAACGGAACTTCAATTGGATTTTTTCTTTCCTTTACTTTACTTTACTTTTGTTTTGTTTATTTTTTTCATTGGCCCCTGAGAGGTTTTTGAACTATATTGAAAGTCGGGACTTGTGGCATTTGTGGAATGTTTTGATTTCTATAGGGCAGGCTGGCCAATGTCACTTCAGTCAGTGCGGAAACTCAAACAAAACGCCTCAAAATATTTACAATTATTTGAGTTACGAAACCTGATTTTGTTGTGAATGCAATAAGCATGCATTATTTGCTTACCGGTGACCAGTTATGTACCCGTTTCGGAGTTACCAGTTTGGAAACGGCCATTTAGTGACGCATCTTGTTTTTGGGGCTTTGGGGATTCACTCCACAGCGTCATCGACGGACCTCGCCTTGTTCAGTTCGGAAACAACGGGCGATATAAGCGCTATAAGCGATACTACAGCATGTTAAGTAGTTGGACTTTTGCCACAACCGATCGAAACCAGCTTAAACCTGTTGATTCTTGACTCGGCTGACGTGCCCGGCGCTTGGTTTAATGGCCACAATTCTGGCCATCTGAAAATACGCTCAAACTGCCAGGCGGATTTCTCTTGACCCCACAAATTGGTTAAAGCCACCTGAAAGAGCGATCAACTTTGGAATGAGCGGAATTGAGCTCTCTTGACAAATCAAATTGACAGCTGGCCAAACAAATTTGCAACCTTCGGCACATCGATGCTAAGTTTTATTCACAGTCGATAATGTTATTCTGGCCAATTACCTCGATGCCGTTGACTTCTGTCCGCATATTTCAATGCTATTGAAATTATTTTTCCATTAGCTCGACATCTGCAAACCATTACCCACCCAACCCCACCCCACCCCCATTTAAACCTTTTTCCAATGGCCGCAATTCAGTTTTCTATAAATAAGTTATACTGCACAGCCATATTTATCGACGAAAATTCCGCAACTAAATTGCTGCATACATACAGCCATATAAACGAGCTCAAATGGGTCTATAAATATTGAATTGAATTAATTCGACCGAGGGATTCAAGTGGGAATTTTGAATCTATTTGTGGATTATGTTTAAGGGGTTATTGCCGCATGAGTATATATAAATTTCGATATCACAATATGCCAGCAGTTGGGAAAAAAATGTTGAAAGAATTTAAAAAAATATTTATATCGAATTAGCAAAACGTAAGAGTATTTTTTTCAAGTGAAACAAGAGTTCAGTTGCCCATTGCAATTAAATTACAAGTGTACAGAATTAAATGGCGTTGAAAACAAACAACAGAAATGCTTAACGCGTGCCCGCAATTTATGTCTGACCATAAATGCATAAAAGCCAATCAATTTCAGCGATAAATTTGTACAACGTCCGTCAATCAAATGGAAAACACAATAAAACAGAGGGAAAACAAGTCGAGACATCGAGAAATTCTGGCAGCGAGGCGATGCCAATCGATAGAGATGATCTTCGGGCGACTTGGCCTCCTGCGCGAGTGAGTCGATCGAATCGAGTGGATCCACTGACTCAATTAGCTAAATTAGCGACAAGTTAGCACTGACAACTAGCTGGCTGATCAACAGAAAACTGGCAAATTGAAAAGCGACTCGCATCCCAATTGCCGCCTAATTGAATTGCATGCCAGCAGAAAGCGAGAATCCACACGGAAAACAACGGGGCAATACAAATACTGGACCGCCGCCGCCTAATGAAAACGAAAGGCGATCCGCTGCTGGCGTCAATTGGAATCATTCAATTCGCCCGACTGACCTCTCCGCCGCCTCATCAGCATTCCGCACATCATCTGCCTCCCAGTTGGGCAAATAACAATAATATTGCGAGTACTTCCCGCCTGGCGACAGGGCTCTCTGCTACCCGGAATGAGATGATAAGAAGGCGTAATTGTTATTATTTGTGAAATGTGAAATGCTGAAATGCTGGCAATTCTGAAAACCCTTATCAGTCGCCGGGGGCAGTGCGTCACTAACCAAAATGGGTAACTGAGGGCGGTCGGACGACAGAAGGTAATAACTTCCAGTTCCAGTAGTGCCCAGTGCCTAGGAAAACTATTTATAGATTGCGCATACGCCCGGTGTGACAGAAACCGGCGGGGAAGTATATAATTACTTTGCATTCCCCGATTTCATTCATGACTTGTCCCTCAATGAGTAAGCGATCACATCACAGCGGTCGTTGCAAGGTTTCTCCCTACCCTTCCTCCAGAGACATGAATCTACTTTGCTATCTGCTTCAAAGGTCCATCTTTGGCGCACCAAATGGCTGGCGGGGTGGAACCATTGCCATTCTCGCCACTTCCGCTGCGGCTTTTCCGCGCATTTTCTATTTAATTTTCCGCCGTGCATTGTCAATGCCGCCTTCGTTGCATTGAAATTGATTGCATTTACCTTTATTGCATTCGCATTTTGCCTGCCATGGCGGCGATAGTGGGTTATTTAAGATTCCAAGTGCCCGATTATCTCGGGACTTACGAGTTTGCGGGCGGCACGTGGATGTGAACGCCTCTTAGCCACACTTCTCAATGGGCCATGACATTCAATTCGGCGGCCAAGTGCTCGCGAGCCAGCTATTTATTGCCTTCGGCCATAGGGTGTACAATCGGCCATAAACACGGCCCGCACTTTATGATGGCCAGGTGGAAAACAGAAAACAGTTCGAGGAAGCCATAAACGGACCACCACAAAACAATTAGCGATTGAGTGGCAGTTCCGCCGGTTATTCCCACGCCCACTAATCGCCTCTCATCCCGATTTCGCCCATTCCAGGTATCGAGGAGGTGCCGGTCAAGTCGGTGGTCAACCGCGTGGGTCACCAGCTGAAGAAGGCCCTTTCCGAGAAGGGCATGGCACTGCTGGTCAACCATGGCATATCAGACGAGAAGGTAAGCAGTCTTACTTATAAAATAATTGTAATTAGACCTCTGAATATTTCTAAAATCATTGCAGTTATTGACTCGTTACAAATTGATTGTGTAAAACCATAATTGTATTAAGGTCAAAGTTAATTAGGATTTTATGTACAAATTTTGTAAACAATTAAGTTTTACAGGAAATCAGAAAAACATTTAAATTAAATAAAGTAATGTAAGGTTACGATAGAAAACGTAGCACTTCAAGTAAAAACAGTATATTGTTTTTAGTTTTATTATTTTTTTTTATTTTTAATATTTGGGTAAACAACTCCTTACGTCATAACTGAACCAGCTATCTGCAAATCTAAAATCTCAGTATGAAAATTTATATACTTTTCATATCAGCATGAGTGGAAATAAATAGCTTCTATTCCAGTGGGAACCGTATCTCGAGAGATTAAAGAATAATAGTATTTCAAGGTTAATGTAGTCGTATTTCTAAGAATTGAAAAAGGAAATAGGGAGAGAAATACGCTTTAAATACTAAAAATATTAAATGAGATAAAAGACCTAATCTAGAACCTCCCCCCTTGCCTTTGGAACAGCTCAAGACTGCCTGGGATCATCTGGATGACTTTGTGGACCTGCCGCCCGACGTCAGGCAGCACTACATCCGTGCGGACGGGGACAAGCACGGCTACGTGAGTCGCGGCCAGCGGCAGCAGCGATTCGATGGCAAGGCGCCGGAGCTGCGACACGCCTTCAACATCAGCACACTGAACGCCCAGAATCTGCCCGAGGAGCCGCTGCCGGGATTCGCGGACCACATCAGCACCCTGGCCACGGACTTCAAGGCGCTGGCCAGCTTCATCCTGCAGGCGCTGGCCGTCTCGCTGGACATTCCGCACACCTTCTTCCTCGAAAAGCACTCGCACATGCTGTCCGGCGATCACGACAACATGAGCTCCCTGCGCATGCTCTACTATCCGCCGATCGTGGACGACGAGCCCGGCCAGAACGACGTGATCAAGGGACGCTGCCAGTACAGCTACCAGCGCTGTCTGTCCAACCAGCCGGACTTCCGGCCGGAGCACAATCCCCGCGACGAGGACGACCTCAACGAGGTGGACGGGCCCAATGGCCAGTTGTTCGAGCACAAGCTGGGCAGCGGAGCGGTCATCCAGTGTCCACCCCACGTCGACTACGGCACCTTCACACTGCTCTCCCAGGACTCGGAGGGCGGGCTGGAGGTGAAGCTGCCCGGCAGCGAGAAGTGGAACCGCGTGGGCCACCTTCCCGGCTCCATTCTCGTCAATTGCGGCGAGATCCTGAACATTTGGACACAGGGCCGATATCCCGCTTTGGTGAGTGTCTAATAAAATATGTGGAATTTACTAGACCAGTTTGAAACTAAGGGATATTAATGGATAATGAATAAATATAATTTATTTACGATTTTTTTACTTGGACAGTTATGACTTCTTTTAAAAGATTAAGAAAACTGTTGTTCTTATCTTTGTAAAAAGCATGCCAATAGTTACTTATATTGTTTATAAAACAGCTGTCTATATAAAGTTTCAACCAAAAAGCAAACAAATATCTATTAAAAGAGTCGCAAGTTTAAAGTGTTTTTTTTTATTGACTAAATAACAAGGTGTACTTAAGTACCCACTTCCGATGTTGGTCTCAAACTGTTGGCTTCTAATCCCTTTAAGCTTTATAACCTAACATGAAATCCCGGTCTAATCCACTTTATAACTCCACCAGCAACATCGTGTGATTATACCTGAGCAGGAAACGATTCGGGCTCGTGGCCGCCACTCGATAGCCTTCTTCTGCCATCCGGATAACATAACCATGGTATCGCCCACCGATCTGCCCAATCCAGATGCCGTCCAGGACAAGGCGGGTCTCAAGCAGCGCAAGAAGTCCTTCAAGGCGGCGAAAGAAAGGTGAGTTAAGCTAACCCTCCAGTTTAATGGCATTTCCTGTACTAACTCGGTTCTCTTTGTTTCTTTTTTTGGCTTATCGTCGACTATTGGCGGTCATAAATCTCACAGAGTCTACAATGCATATCAGTTAATACAGAAGAAGTTTAGAGATACGTATAGCAATAACAATCACTCATAACGACCGTAGCCCGTCGAGCCATCCATCGCATCTCTACCTGAACTGGAATGAAGTTCGTCGAAACGTGGAAAACGGATGGAGAGGGGAAAATGAAAGGCGGCAACTCATATGATGTTTTGAACCTTTTTATTATTACCTTTACTTTTATTCCATACGATTGTAATTGCTTCATTTCATTAATTTATATGTATCGAGATACTATATACAATACATGCATACACCGTAAACATATCCCTTTGTATAATAAATATATATGTATAATTTAATATAGTTTCCACTGAAAAACGCACATGTTAACATTTACTTAAGTCGAGGGGTTTCGCCTAATGTTTTCCTTTGCTCGTGAAACTTGGAAGGTATCTGAGTACAATTCCGAAATTGACCGACAATCGACCACAAGATCCGTGCTAGCTGTTTTTTTTTTTGGTTTTGTAAATATTTTTCACAAGTTAATTAACATTTTCCTCTTGCTGTCACTTTTATTTGTGTTTTTTATTTAATGCCATGTGGCCGAGTTACGTATGAATATATGCATTTCGCATTAATTTGTCATTACCTTCGTGTGGTCTGGCTTTAAAATTCTCTTTTGTTATTGATTTTTTGCCTTTTAATGCATTGACTTCAACTAATCACATGCATAATACACACACAATATTTAACAATTATTTGACTACCTTTATTATTAGACACTCAGTTTGTATTTTGGTTACAAATTAAGCTTCAGCTCAGCGTTTCTGTTGGACATTTTATTTATTTTGGCTTCGAGTGTTTTGAGTGCATCTGAATCATTAGTTTTATTTGAACATTGAGCCCCATTCAGCTGTTTATCCGTTTACAATGGTTGTATCTTAGGTACCTTGTATTTCTACTCGCATCGTAGAAAACGAAATCAAATGGATCAGTCATATAAGATCATAAAACAGTCGCTGGCAGAAGAACTTGCTCAAGTCATTGTGTCAAATGTGCGTGGCTTGCATCATCGAATGACTCGTCAGCATACTTCTCCCAGCGACTGTAATCGTCGTGAGCTTTACCTAATTGCCATAATTTAATTATTTACTTTTTGTCATTTACGCTCCCTTTTTTTTAGTTTGTTTTTGCTCGAAAGTCACATGCTTCCATGAGTTGACATGCCAATTTGCGGTTAAACTAAATCGTATTTTTGTTAATTGTGGCTGTTTTTGTTACTGCCGCTGTGATCCAGGTGGTTTTCAGACACGTGCCACACTTTTCCGGAAAAATACCCTAAGTTGAAGGGGTATAAGGGGGTAGTAAAAAGGGGGAGCACATATCCAAATTATACAGAAAGTAAGATTTTTAATACATTTTTAAAGAAAATAGATTTAGGAGTAGAACTAAAAAGTACATTTTAGACAATTTTCATACATTTTGAATAACTTTTACCATATTTTATGTTTTAAAATCTGGTTTTTGATAATGTATTTACTTAATATATTTCCTCATTAATCCGATGCACCTTCTACTCAAGTGCAATGCACCTGGAAACACCTGTGGCAACAACGAAATTACTTATGTAACCAGAAATAAATATCTTAAAGCTACTTTAGTCAGAGCAAAACGGTTTAAACTTAAAGAGCATTCGCATTTTGTACTTCAGCTACGTTCGTACTTCTTATCGTTCGACGTTAATTTAGTTAACAATATTTGGCTACATTTCAAATGTTATCAACGCTGCTGACTGCCAACTTTTTCGTGGGCGTTCCGCAGTTTAAACAAAGCGCCGAGAGTTAAATAAAGCAAATATTGACACGCCCATGGGCGGGGCTGTTTAGAAAGGGGTGGTAAGGGGGGTGTATAAGGGGGTAGTCACGCCGACAGAGAGGGCAGATGCTCATTTGTCGACGGCGGTGAGCTCTTAAGCCGGCGCTTTAAATAATGACTGTGAATCGTAGGAAAAAGTCGGCGTTTTATGCATGTCGTATATATTTTCTGCAACGTTTTGATATTTTAGGCAAACAATTCTTAGCCAGCTTTCCACTGAACCACCTTTGATTTATGGGCGAGGGGGGCGTGGCAGTTACTGATAATTCTTCTTCTATATCTCCTACTCAACTAATTTCGAGACGAGACGAAAGCGAAAGTCAACTAAACAGGCTTGAAGTCTGGAGATTTAGTTTATTGTGCTTCGTTAAGATTGTCCGGGCAAGAGAAAAGCGCTTTAGGAATTAGTCACACTCGCTCAAAAGATTACAAAACAGTTCTATGAATGTCGTATATAATATATAGCTCTAGCGCTAACTCGACTACAACAACAGTGTGGGGACTCAAAGTCGGGAAACATCAAAGTTGAGGCTAAAAAGACCCAATGGATATGTTAGTCGTGCTTTAGCTTCTACACTAACTTTAAATACGAATGAATCTCTTTGTTTGGTTATGTATTATGACATATATGTATATAATTTGATTTCCGTTTTATGAACTAGATTATTTTAATGTACTGAACGAATGGAACGAACTTTGTCTTAACTTTTTAAATCGAGAATTGAGAATATGAATTATACGAAAAATAAGAACACTTTGCTACAAATTAACATTAGTTGTACTAACAGTAGATCTAAAACCTGGTTGAGGGCTTTCAATATTTACAAAATGCGTTCATCTTATTCTTCAACTAAATACTGGAATGAAATGTATAGCAAATATGGGAGAAATCTTAAGGGGGTATTTAAAAAAAATCCTTATATCATGAATTAAACCAAAATATATTATCATGAAGAAAGTATTTTGAACCAAATAACTTTTCAACCAGAACTTTTATCTACAGTGTAACTGTAGCTTTTATTTACTTTTTACTTTAGAGAGTATTATTATTTCAATCCATGCATATCTCATGTTTTCTTGTTTTTTTTTTTTGGGTTAACATCTAGCTTTTTATATACGTATATCAAACATTCAATTCATATATCTATTTGCATTCGCATTTATAAACATCTCTTTATGAAATTCCTGACTCCGTGACACGTAAATATGTATGTCGAAATATTTCCATTTCTATTTATATTTCAATTCATTTTGCACGTCAATTTGCTGTTCTCGAAGGCTTTCTTTAATCTGTGGGATTGTCGTATTGTTGCTGTTGCTTTAGCTATTATTTGTGGTTAAATTCTTTTTCAGCCCTCTTAGCAGCCATTTTGAGGAATGTTTGTGTCGAGTAATTTATTTTTGTAAGCTGGCAATCTGGTTTCTGCTTTCTGGAGAACACTTGGAGTGCACTGGGCACTCATGAACAGACGTTTGTGAAGCACTGGAGTTGAAATCAAGTATACGCCATGGGTTCTTAGTTGGTGTAGAGCGGATGCAGCTGCTGCATCTGGGCGTCCGTGGCGGGCGTGACATTGACGGCATACTGGCGGGCCCGCATCACGCTCATGTGAATCTCCGACGAGGCGGTCGAGTTGACGCAGTTGGGCAGCTCAGCGGAACCGGATCCGGCGCGGGCTCCATTGGTTCCCCGGCGGCTGGGGCCGCCGAACTCCAGATCCCGGTCGTCGTCCCGCCCCCTGCCGCGTCGGCAGAAGTAGAAGGCGTAGGGAAACAGGCTCTGCGGGGAGAGAACAAGGTCCGAACTATCAGTGGGTAGGCACAACATGGCACTGCTCCGTTATAGTACGCTATGTAAGTTAATAGAGTTAGCTCGCTACTGTACAGCACTCAAAGGTTAAGCATACGCCGCGTGGGACGGGACAATCGGGGGGTAGGGGGTGGTTTTTGGGGTGGCGGCACATGTCTGTGACAATTTGGTTTCACACAAAAAACAAAGGCTAAAAGGAAGCCAGGGGCCAGGGATTCAGGGATCCAGGGAAAAAAATACAAAAAAGAGACACACACAAAAAATGCTAAACGAAATGAAAGGCCGCGCATTCGTATAAAAAAAGGGACGAACAAGGACCCTGTGTGTGTGTGCGTTTGTTTGTGTTGCTGGTGTGTCAAAGTGTGCAGCATAAAAGGGAGAATTTTTAGAGAAAGAATAACATTTCATCATCAGCATTTACGCTTGTGTGGAAAAGGTGTGGGTGTAAGAGTGAGTGTGAGGACATACATATAGAGAAGAGGTTCAGTTTTAATTTAAATATTACGTTTTATGCTTTCTGTTTTCTGTCGCGCTTAGCTTTTGTTGGGCCATAGGCAACGAATCAGCACAGTTAGCGCCAGCTGTGCGTGGAAAGAGAGATGGTAGATGCTAGTAGATGATGCTATATACGTGGTAAGTGGTAAGCAGAATGTTCAAGCGATTAGAAGGCCCAAGCATTGCACCCCATTCACTCGGAGCCGGGCCCCGAAAAACCCCTCGAGAATGAAACGGATAGAGAAGACAGAGAGCAGGCGCAGGCAGAGGCAGTAGAGCAAAGAACGTGCAGAGTTTTCACTTCTTCAGGCAGTGGAAAAGCTATTTTTCTTGCTTAGCAACCAGTAGATGAAGCATTTCAATCAGCTAATATGAACGCTACGCTTTCTACACTCTCCGCCGAACACAGAGGTGCACAGAGAAAAAATACGTAATTTACTAGAAATTTTATGGAAATATTGACAGTAATTCACAGTTCTTAATTCAAGAAAAAGTATTTTAGGTAAGTAATGATTTTTGCAACAAATATTTTAATGCTTTTTTAAAGAGTTATTTTGTAATGAATTTAATACTTATTTATTAAAATTTTAATATTTTTTCCCTGCGCATCCCTGATGCCAATAGCTACCAAAATAATTGCTAAACGTGAGCCTCTTCGGTTGGACGCTGCTGTTGCCGCGGCCGTGTTGCCAGTTGATATTGCCGCCGATATGGTTGCCGCTGCCGCCTCTGTGCATTGGGTGGATTGGGTGGCGGTGGCGGTGGCGGTGGCCCTGTCCTTCGCGATGGCAGCGGTTACGGAAGCCCTGTACTAAGTCTAAAGGTGGTGCAGAGTATTCAGTTTTGGATGCCCGAACAAAGCGAAATTGAATAGAATAAAAGTCCCATCAAGATGTCGAAGTCGAAAATAAATAAATGCAAATTACTCGATGGCCAGCCCGCAACTCACCTTGAGGGTCTTCTTGAAGGCGGCCCTGAAGTCGCGGTTGAAGTATGCATAAATAATGGGGTTCAGGGCCGAGTTGAAGTAGCCGATCCAAAACAGGATGCCAACGAGGAGGCGCGGAGTGATGCAGCTATCGCACAGCGAGGATACGATATACCTGCCATTCAATTAGAGAAGAGGGATGAGTTATGAAGGGTTAGTAGGGGTTAGTAAGTAACATAGGTTAAGTAAAGGGAAAAAACTTTAAAACTTTATAAATATTATTCAAAAAATCAAAACTTTCTATATAGTTCTTTAAATATCTTGATAAATTTTCCCACCACACGTTAAAATTATATTTGAAAGACGCAGCTGCATGTTTAAAAATGTCTTCAAATAATCCCCAGTTAATTAAAAACTTCCCAACGCCACAGCTCTTAAGTATTAACGATATTTACGCCTAATTTGGGCCATCACGTATACGCACCAGAGGAAGAACGGCAGCCAGCAGATGAGGAAGGCGCTCATGATGATGCCCAAAGTGCGGGCGGCCTTCCGCTCCCGCCGCATCGTCGAGATGGTCGACTGCTCCACCTGGATGCTCGGTCGCGGCTTGGGAATTTGGCTAATCTGCAGATGCTTCTCGAGCAGCAGGGCGGCCACCTTGGATCTGGATGGGCACACAAGCGTAATTAGCGTTAATTCGACGTCGGCCAAATGAATGGGCCACTCGAATCTCGAATCGTTGCTTACCTGTACACCAGGCGCTCCTGGCGGTCGGCCTCCTGGTAAATGCGGTAGTACATCGACAGCATCACGATGCCGGGTATCCAGAAGCTCATCGACGAGCTGACTATGGCATACGCCTTGTTCACTTTGAACTCGCATATCTGAAACGGAATCGACGATTTGACGGGCAACTCAATTAGCGACTATCAATAAATCAAAATGGACACTGAACAATGCAACTGAGTGGAGAGTGCCAGCGGAGAGCCCTAATGGAGCGTAATGCGCGGCTGCCGGCCAACGTTGCGTATGGGCAATGTGAACGACAATGGCAATGCGATTATTGCTGCAATGCCAAGTGCGACAATAAAAACTCAATTACGCTGTGCATTACGGCGATGGCATGACAAAAGGCCACCAGAAGACATCTAATCAGATTTACGGCCAGGACGTTCTGCCTCGTGCGCTGACAGTTATTAGCATAAACAAGTTAAACTAATTAAAGCCCACCCACTCGGTTGCTAATGTATGCAAAGGGCCTCCTGTCGGGCAGGTGGAATGGAAAGCCCAAAAATTATGCACAGTCTGTTTGTCGCAGCCTCAATACGCGCAAGAAACCGGCATGAAATTACCTACATTTATTTCTACATCAGCATTTTATTGCGCAATGATAACCACCTCAGCAGCAGCTGCTGACGGGCTGGAAATCTATATATATTTATACATATATATATGTGTAGAGCCGAGGAGCTGCCAGGTATTTGCTGGGGGAAACCAATAAAACGGAGTAATAAATATGCTACCTGTCGGCTGGCAGCCTGGCAGCCTGAAAGGCGTAAAACTGCTTCGGCCACACAAACATAAATCAATTTCCGTTGAGGCGGGTTGGGGGAGAAGTCAAAGGCTGCCACACAGACGCCCACGTGGCCGGGCCATGCAAAATGCATGCAAAGTCGATACGCTGGTCTCAACTAAATTAGAATTTTCTATTAGTTTGATGTGCAAGAAAATTGAATAAATAATGCAGGCACAAATCTAATGGAGAGCATCGCATAAATGCCATATTTAATTGTCCAATTAAATTGTATTAAAGCCCCGCCAAATGGGCTACTCACGTGCGGATTCGATTTGAGATACTTGTAGTTCTCGGTCGTTGTGTACCATCCCGAGCAGATGGGCAGGAACGAGAGCAGCGCCGGCGACAGCCACACCATCAGGAGCATGATGAACACGCGCCGCTGGGTCATGATCAACGGATAGTCCAGCGGCTGGACGATGGCGTAGTATCTGCGGGAAAGGAGAAACAGGATATTCAGAGGTTAGTAATTGTAATTGTAAATGAAAGAAGCATAGTTCTTCAGCTAGAATTCAAAACTATTACATTTACTAGGTCAATTTATCATCGATATATTTATTATCGTAAGGTGTCTAAAAGTATGCTACGAAATCGAACACTGTCTATTGCGGAATGAATTCTTAGGACTCGCACATTTACTGTAGCATACTTTTAGACACCTTACGATAATAAATAAATAAATCGATAATAAATTGACCCAGTGATTTCTGGAGTGATTTCGAATGTAAACTTATTGAAAGGAAAAGAAAACATTATACGTATTAAACGTATGTGTAATGGATTTATTCAATATGGTATACTCATGCCTTCGTTGGCCGTATCTTAAATTAATTACCGATGGCAAAGGAAACCCCGACTCACCTGTCCACGGAAATGCAGCAGAGGTGCATGATGCTGGCGGTGGAGAAGTAGACGTCGAAGCTGTTCCACACATCGCACATCACAGATCCGAACATCCACTTGCCCGAGATCATGACGGAAGCATTAAATGTCATCGCACAGAGGGCCACCAGCATGTCGGCGACGGCCAGCGAGACCACAAAGTAGTTGGTAATGATGCTGCAGGGCGGGGGAGTGGAAGTGAGAGTAAGAGTAAGAGCTGGGATAGAATTAAGCAGGAACCAAGACGGAAGCCACACAGCCAGACGCCAGCAGAAGGAAGCCTGAGTGCCGGAGGAATCGAGATTGCCAAGTTCTCAAATTAAATTTGTGCATTAAGCTTTCAAGTCACTCACTGCTCACAGCGCTAATCGTTCCTCAGTCCTCAGTTCTCAGTCTTCCTTTCAAAGTCGAGTTGAAAACTTTCGAGCGCACATTGCGCATACGCCGCGTGTGACCGCTGTTTAATGTGGCACGGCGCGCTACTCTGAGTGGATTTCATTGTTTAATGGGTTAATTAATAATTAGCTTAACGCCACCGCAACTTCCACCAGCGATCATCAACGTTGCGTGGCACCGCAGAACGTTAAGTCAATTAGGTGCACGCGGCGTATACGCAATGTGGAGCGGCAAATGCGTTTATCGGCCGTCAGAATGGATTTTCAAACAATCAGGCGTACACAACCCCATGCCGGAGTTTCAACCGCAACCGAATGGGCGGTTGAGAAACAAGTTTTAAACCGAAATGTCTGCGGGGACTTGACTTGCACCACAACTTCCCGAATGAAAGTTTTGCTTTCACACTAAACGGTTTAATGTGCAAGATAAACTCTCGAATGAAAGAACTTTAAGTGTGAACTGCAACTATTTGCTATAACATTTGGAGGACCTTATCTATTAAACTCGTTAGCAATCGCTCTCCATAACATATTTCTCCAGGACATTGAACCTCCGGCCGCAAACCTAATTACGACCACAAACTAAACCAACCGCAGACGCCCCGAAAGGTCGACTATTCGGGGGCAGGCTTAAAGCCCCGCAAAGTACAAAGGCAACACGAAAATGTTATTGAGGCGTTACCCAAAAGCCGCTTACATAGTGGCTGCGTGGGAACGAACGGGTCGGTTGATGGGCGTCAAGTTTGATTACAATTATGAGTCGGCACTTTCGGCAGTCATCCTGGAAGGCTCAAGTTAATAGGGAAAATATGGGGGACGAGTACTTGCGAGCTTGATCTTCCTGGCCGGGCTTTAATTTGTCACCTAATTTTTCGATTTGTGTGACATGAATAATTTAAGTTGAGTGTCTAATCGGAAAAGTAGCACAACTGCCGCAGAGATGGCTTATCCCGAATGAAAAAATGTGACTTGGTCTCGGGGATTCGGTCTGGTGGCAGATGTAACATGGGGCCTAAGTGGGAATACATGTTGTTTCGTAATTAAGTCTAATTTGCCGTGATGATTTAAACTGCCTAGCGAGGCGGAAAAGGTGAAAATGGTGCGGAAAACGCACATGACAATGAGCCCAGGCCCAGGACCAAGCTAAACAATAATGAAAAAGATGCTGGCACAGGCAGTTGAGATAAAAACGGCAACATGGCATAGACGTAGTCAGGGTCAGGTCCCAAATTGCCTGTCCCTGGCAGGCTAAATGAGCCTCATCCTCATTCTCAGTCGCATCCTCATCCTTAGTCGCATCCTTAGACGCAGCCACAAATGTCAGGTGTTCCAAGGCGATAGGAATACGGCAATGACAGTGGAAGACATTTTCCTGCGGCTGCCTTAATAGTCTGCGCCTTGACATTGAATGTCCCGGGGTTAGGTTACGGTTACGGCATTACACCATTGTCGCCTCGCTCCGAGTGTTTTATGTTGGGCCTGTTTAAATGCCAGCGGTGCTGGGCTTATGAATTTGCGGCTGAAACACGTACATACTGTTCCAACCTTTGGCTACCTGGCCATATCTCATGTGGAGGCGGTTGTGGCGTCGCTCAATTCATAAATTTGACAAATTATATGGCCGCTCATAAAGTAAATGCCATTGGCGCCCACCTAAGTAGGCAACAATATTTTTATTTTTATGCTCTGCCCTTATTAACATTTCTAATGTAATTACGCACGTATCTAGCATTTAACTTGGCCAACTGACTGCGAAATCAACCAGCCACGCCCCAAAACCTTCGGAGGGCGGACAAGATGAGTTCTGTGCGCTTGACACGCGAAAATGATGGAAAATATGATAAATGATGACAAATTAATGGCCGCAAAAACGAGGTAGCAACTCGCAAAGCCGAGCGCGGTCAAATCGCACAAAATCGCTCGGCAGGAAGGTGAAAGCAAAAAAAAACAATAAAGCGGGGACTACAAGGCAAAGTCATGTCCTTGGCAGCTAAAACATCCGCGATTCGCGGACAATGTGGCTGGTTACAACTCGGGCAATTGCTCAAAAACAAAGGGAGAACTCAAAGGGAATAAATGTGAGCAGCGGCTTTATTTTTTAGCCGTTGGTAGAGTATTTTTTAAATACCTCATTTTTTAAGTTTTGTTGCATATGAAACACAGATTCTATAGAATCTGGCTCTGATTTTAGGACCATTTGTTTCAAGGCCTACCTTTTTGGTTGGTTTGAAACCGTCTTCTTGATTTCGGTACGGTTTCAGTGACACCGAAATTTTACGAGGAAATTGGGTTGGAAGAGATTTTTGTCGCCCTAAAATCGATATGCGCATATTGTTTTAACATGAAGTACTCATTTCGAGCATATCGAAGTTAAAAATGATATTACATAATGTAAAATCGATCTACGTTTCATATCGATTTTTTTTGGATGTAGGTTATGTGAGTGATATGCTTAGAAAACAATTCGATAAATGTGTGATGTTCTACACTGTGTGTGTTGGCAGAGCGGCAGTAGAGCACATTTGTAGTCAACGAGCATTTGAAGACCTGCCCCTTGGTCTCTAAAAAGAACTCAATACAGCGAAACCGAAACCGTGGCTGGTAAGTAAAAACCACTTGATGCAGGGCGACAAATTAATGGAGCCAATGTCAACCCAGACACAAGAGCACACATGTCCAGCCGGCGGATACGAGGAGGGGGGAAGGGGTAGCAAGGACTCACCGCAATTTCCGGTGGCGCATGACCGACACAATCACCAGCATGTTGCCCAGGATGGCGGCCAGTATGATGAAACCAATAATGAAACACTTGACGAAGACTAATGCCAGATGGCTGCTGCCGTCGGCGTCGTCGGTGGATCCTTCGCCCGCCTGGATGTCCTGTGCCTGCCCGGCGACGACATCTTCGAGGGACACGGCGATGCTGCTCCCGCTGCTCCCACTGCCCACCGCACTGCTCAGTCCCTCGTCGATGAGCCCGTCGGCAATGAATTTCAAATAACGGGCATGCGAGGCGGACTCCTCCAGCACGGGAAGTTGGCCCGCTAGCGGTTCCTTTGTCCCGCCACCGAAGCTTCCGATGCTGCCGATGCTGTCCTCCATTATTGTCCTGCTTGTGGTGGCCGACATGGCCTGGAGTCGCTGCAGAAGCGTCATGGTAATGACCACAGGCGGTGTGTCAGTGTGTCGGTGAGTCGGTGTGTCAGCAGTGTGTGCTCGCCCCGCTTAGTGGCCAGATCCAAATGCTGTCCTAGTGCCACGGAAAAGGACTCTCAATGGGGACGACATGCTGCCTGACATTTGCTCTCCTTCTTGTTCTCGTCCTGATGGCCACCGCTATTATGGCCTTATTGCCAATCGCTTGCCAAGTCCTGCAATTGAAAAAGAAACTCGATTTATCTGCTGCCATATTTATGAGCGCACTTTCAAAAGGGCAACAACGACAGCTTGTAAGCCAGTTTGCTGATGGCAAAGTAAGCGGTATTTTGTATTTGCAGAATGCATAACTAAAGGGAAACACAAATATATTTATGGGGGAATTTATACTTAAACTGTATTCCCTTTTATAACAGTTTGCTATACAAATAAATATAAATTTTAATTTGGTACAAAATTAAGTATAGGATAGAAGTGGTTTAAATTTAATTTAATTTCAAATAATAAATAAGAAACCATTATTATCATTATCTCTAAATGTTATAAGAAAAATATTGATATACTCAGTATAATCAAACATTTAAAGTAAACGTTTTAAAAATGTTTCCATACTAAATTACTTTTAAGGCAGCCCGACTACGTGCCTGATGGACTGATACCGATTAGGATCCTTTGAAGAGCCCTTAAAGAGTAGAGAGTATATCAAGTTGCCTAAACCTTGTATTCATCTCTTGACTTCTGCTTGAGATTCCGCCGACGCTTGCCCGGATTCGATATCCATTTACATTTGCATCATTTCGGCATTTGTTGTGACAGCCAAATGAACCGCAACGTGCTGGCCATTTGTCTTCCATCCGCCATCCTCCATCCATCCCTAAGTTCCAAAAACGAAATCGTGAAACATGCAAATCTCGGAGGCTACAGAATAAGCAAAATCATAGCCAGAGTTAAGCCCATAAACACCTTGTGGCTTTGATGGCATTGTATGGGCGTAGAAATTTCGTTGGCCGCAGGCTCGTTCAGAGAATGAAATTGAAACCCAGCAAGGGAGGTGGAGGTGTCGTTGTAGTGCGCCAAACGTAATCCCACTCAATTGGTTTAATTTACCATAAACAGCTTCAATTTCGGAGCTTTGGCATGGGAGGAAATTTCCGTTTGGGCCCATTCGAAATTTAGCTTCCTTCCTTTTGCACCAGCTGCTGCCTGCCGAAATTCTGAAATTCCCAAATGCCCATCCCATTCCTGTTAACAGCTGCTCGCTGTCTCTTTGGCTCTGAATTCTGGCCATATTTCAGCATCAGCAACGGCGACAGAGGCTTATCATTAGCAAATGTCAATTTTCAAATTATATACATTTATTTTGCAATTTGCTTGCCTGGTAATCGATGCCAGCCCTCCGTCCCTCCCCTCCTTTATGAATTGCCCTGGGCCACACTTTCGTTTCCCTTCAAATGGGGCAGTACCTACTTCCACTTCCACAAACACTTCGCCATTTCCCCTTGGAGTAGGCAAACATTTGGGAACCGAACGTGTAATTCCCATGTCGGGCAAACTAAGTAAACTCCGGATAACAAATACGAGTGTCAGCAGAGGAACGGTGTTTATTTGCGTGCGCCATATATGTATTAGGTATACGAAGGTATACGATGGTGTACTTTGGATCCCTTCAACTGCCGCACCTTCGGGGAAATGAGTTTCATGTGGTTTGTGTGCGCCCGACACTCGCCAACAAAGCGACCGCGACTGAAGTGAACTTTAAATCAATAAGGGACAACAAATTGAAAAGGCTCGTGGCTGGTGGCTCGTAGGTCGCGCTCCACCCGCACTTTTCGAATATTCCCGACCAAGTGCTTTTGTCAAACGCATTGACAATGCGGCACAACAATACCAAAGTCGGATTCCCAGGGCCTCAGCTTTTGTCTGAATCGAGGGAGAGATGGGATGGGACTGGGGATCCATCACAATACATCATTCACAGCCGGTGTCTCTGTATTCTGCAGTCTGTATTCTGTATCAACGGTTATTTTCATATTTTTAATATATGTATATTGTATGTATACTTTTTCGGTAAGACAGCATCTTTACCTTTTGCGACTCCTGCCTTCATTTGACCTTTCAAAGTTAGTCGATGCAAATGGAGGAGGGACGAAAGAGAGACGAATCCCCAAAAACAGCTATCAATTCAATTGGAGTTTAAATCAATCAATGCAATCAATACGCACATCAAATGAAATCTGTGGGATATTTTTGGCAGAATAATATTTCAGGCAGCGTCCACTGTCTGAAAATTGGCTGGATAGGTTTGGTTTTGGGATGGGTCCTTGCCAGGACATGCCACGCTTCACTCGCATTGTGAATGGATGTGATTTATTTGTTTGTGGCCCCTTGGTCCATTGTCCCGGTGCAGCCAGCTATGGGAGTTGGGAGCTGGGAGTTCGAAGCAACTTTGGCTTGTTAGTTATTTATTCTTACTTACTCTTTGCTTATTTGAATTCGCCTCTGTTTATTTACAGCTGAGCGACTTGGGCCAAGCCACAAGCGTTGATGTTTGCTCTCGGCCCACACAAAAGTCGAAAAAATTAATTTGGAATCTTTCGTTTGTTTGGTTTTGGCTTAGGGGTTTCGGTTGCCCAGATTGATGGTCAGCCTTAATTACTTTTCAAAGGCCGTTTTGGTCCGCTCTTCTTGGCTCTTAATTAATTTTTAATTTATGCAAAGAACCGGCAAATCTTCAAGGAGAGCTGCCTATTTCTTTTTTATTCCATCCCTTTCGCTAATCGATTTGGACTTAATCCCGAGAAGATGCCACTTGAGCACACGCCGCGCGTTCTAATTGAGTGACCCAATCAAGAGCAAGTCATTTATCATTGGCGGATTGCTGGCATTACAGCCCGAAGCAGCCAGGGCTCATAAATATGTCCCTCGAAAGGCGATTTAATTGAGTGCTAAAAGGCCCCGAGACAAAGGCGGGCCAAGGAAATGAAATCACCCGGAGAACAAATCGAATCCGAACGGAAAACGAATCGAATGGCAGCGAATCGAAACTAATTGGACGCTGGGAAATATGCAAAGATAAATCGACAGCGGTCAGCCGAGAAAGAGCTGTGGTTTGGGCCAGGCACCGAGGGCAAAACAAAGCCAACTTTGTTGCGTTTATGTCGGCCATTTGCTAAATCAAACAACAGGGAAAGCGAAAAATAAAAATGGAAAGAAAAACATACAGTGGATTTGTATTAAGGAGCCGGCAGCAGAGGCAACAGCCCCCCGAAGGCAATCAGGCTGACAAGGCGGAAGTAAAAGTTCAATTATTCATCTGGTCATGCCTCCCGCCTTCTCTGCCCCCTGATTGTGGCCCACACAGATACATATTCATATGCTGGCCATCATCGGACTTGGCCTTGTTCGCATTTACATTTTAAATTGCAGTATTACGAGCTCTATTTGCATTGCTACCCGCCCAAACAACACGTTGCCCATTTCGGAGCACTCGCAGAAATATATATAAAACATTCTAAACTAAGATTCTATCTCTAAGCTTATCAAAATTGAATAAAGGGAGTCTCATTGGTATCTTGGTGTTTTAAAAATATATATAATATATATAAAATATTCTAGAATAAGATAGAGATAAGCTTATCAACATTGAATAAAGGGAATCTCTTTGGTATCTTGGTGTCTCAAAAAAAGGATATGAAAGCCAGATAATACCACTCCATTGAAGGCATACAATGGGCTCCATTTTAGAACACACTTTTTGTCCCAGTGCATTTGGTTTACATTATTCGCACACACAAACACACACCTTGGCTGAAAATAGATGAGCATTTTAGTTGGCATTTTTCAGGTCTGCATTTTTGAGGCTTGATGGCAACGGCAATAGCAACGAAAACGACAACGACAGCGTGTCCTGCGGCTCCTGTGGCCTTTCATCGTGTGGATTTCGAGCGGAGTGGTCCTGGTCCTGGCCTGAATAATGAACTGCATAATTCGAGCAGCATTTTGGGAATATTTACAAAATAAACACAACCAGGAGCATTTCGCATTTCGTATAAATTACAATGCAAAATAAACGTTTGAATAGAAATTGTCATTGATAAGCATTTATGGAAAAAGCAAATATGGAATTAATTAATTCATTAATTATTTACCATGGCTCTGCAAAAGCCAACCTCAGAGAAAATGATTAAATTGATTAAATCGTAGCTGGTATGTGTTTTGCGTTTGTAAAATTTAAACCGCAAATGAAATGGGGAAATGTTTTGTTTTCACCTGTTTTCCGGCTGTTGGTCTATACTTTATCTATTTTCCAGCCCTTTCACTGCCAGGCTGCTAATTAAATTGAATTCTCGTCTGGCGGAAAATGGGTCAGACATTAAGAAAGTTAAAAAAAAGGGGTAGCCGTGGCCCCTGGCCCCCTAAACATCCACAATGGCCAGGGAAGCTGGCCCCGTAAAAAAGGCGGTTATGCAATTTTTAATTAATTTCGCTGGCTGCGGCTTGCAGGCCCACATGTGCAGGGTTTTATCTTACAGCCCACAAATATGCAGTGCCATTGCCGGGTGCAGAATGGTAGGTGAACTCTGGCAGAACCCCGGAGCCATCGCTCCGCCATGGCTGTTGAATATTTCAGTATATTTGCACGTCGGAGCGTCGGAGCAGTGGCTCCATGGATCCATGATGCATGTCGTTCCGCTTCCGGCTGTTGTTTATATCATTTATACGGTTACTGCTGGCCAAAGCCAAAAAGTGTGAAAATTGTTTGCCCACATGCCCAACACGCCCCGTCATAGTTTGGGTCTCTTTGACCGTTGCCCTGCCACTTGACTCGACAGCTGAGGGGCCCAAACATTTTCACACGCACCGCAGCTTTATTAAAATAAATTTACAACTTGCGGAAATGACTTACAGCATACGCGTACATGCGGACAAAGGGAAATTTAATTCGCAGGGCTGCCTTGAAGGGAGAAAAATAACGACTGAAACGTGCTAGAAACGCTTTAATTGATATACAGGGTGCCGTTTCCCTATGAACGTTTCAAATATTTAGCATATTCTGTTGACACATTAGCAAGCATGGCGCCCGAACAGGAGTAGTAGAGATGCTACTCATTCAATACTTATTAGCATATCCCTCGTTGGGCGCCAACTTTTGCAACAGTGAAATCCCTCCTCGGGCGCCACTCCTCAGATACAAGAAAAGTGCTATATTCCACTTTTGTAACCATATTTGCAGGGTATCAAATTGCTAAAAGCTACGCACGACTGCCCAGATCCTGTGAACCTATGCACGAGTATCTGCGAGCCTGCGGGTGCGTGTGTCCGTATGTCCGTTTGTCCGTTTGTCCGTATGCCTGTGTGTCCGTTTGTCCGCATGTTTGAGTGTGCTTAGGTCCCAACAACAAGCGCCACACGGAAAGCGGTGAGCAGGTGGCGGCCATCCTGCGTCTGCCGCACTGCGCCTGCCTTCCGCATGATTTTGCATTTCAAATTATTTCCGAGTGCAGTGGGTGTGGAAGTGGTGGGCTGTCGTGGGTGGTAGGGGAGAGAGGAAGGACATGGAAGGCAACCAGGAGCAGGAGCACGTGCAGTCATGTAACATAGGCAGACACACATACTTCAAAAGCCGCTGGCTTTCGGGCCGAGCAAAAAGAGGCAACGGAGAGAGTGCGAGCTACACGCTGAGAACATTTTTCAAAATGCCAAGCTAACAATAGAAAAGATGCATCCTTATCAAGGACACAAGCACACACACACACTCGCTCAAAACAAAAACATCATGGAGAGAAGAGGGCATTGTTGTACTGCTTTTGGCAAGCAAAAAAATAAGGGAAAAATAAATGTGAAAGAGGGACGAGGGACAAGGGAAAGAGCTGGCTAAAAGTAAAAACACACAGGAAAGTATTTTGCTCAATTGTTGTTACTTTCTGTGCTGATTGTTTCAGCCAGGTGGGGCAGGTGGGCCGGGAGGAGGCATCCTGCTCGTGGCACGAGTGCTTGGTTTTGGTTTTGTCTCTTTTCCGTTGAACCGACTGCCAGTTGAGCAACCTGCAGCCAAGACCTTGAGCGATTAGATGGTCTCCGTCTCCCTCCACCTCAGAAGTGTGCAGTCCAAATAAAAACTTTGCCAGACAACCGGGCGTGGCAGTTCGAGTCGGAGGCAGCAGCTTCATTAGCGTTAATTAATTGCTCCAGCCCCGAGAAGTCGACGACAATTCGAAAGTTCCCCAGACGACATTGACAAACGGAGCGCAAAATGGCCGAAGAGTATTTGCAGAGGGCCAAAAACAGGGCCACTGGCTGGGCAAACTTGGCCCAAGTGCCTGCTGCTGCAATGCCCAAACAATTAGCATGAAATCACGTACATGGCACGGCCGGGCTTCCTCCGGAGTCCGCCGGAGTCACTCACCTAGGTCGATACTCAATGTCGATGGCTTTCCGCTTCGACTTTGACTTTGTCTTTGTCTTTGGCTTTGGCTTTGGCCTTTTCATGCCAAGTGCGCGACCTTCGCTGGCGATTGAATTTGACATTGTGCTCTGGGCCCAGGTTCTCCCCTCCCCTCCGTCCATTTCCTTGGCCACCCGATCCATATCCATCCGCAATGAAAGTCAATTGCCATTTGCATTTATACCCCTGCGAGTGAGTGAGTGTGTGTGTGAGAGGGTGCTTGCGGCTCTGGTTCTTAACGGGACTGGCCCAAAAAAGAAAGCGGCACTGGAAAAAAATCAAGCCTATACAATAAGTTTAATTTCAATAATTTAGTAGGTATAATAAGACGCTGTGCTGATTGTATTTCCTCTAAAGATTTCGGAAAAGTGTAAATGTAATTTTGTTGGGTTTATTTATACCTATCAAAATGTAGAAGAAATGTTTTAAATCGGACCATTCATTAAAAAGTTATGAGCAAGTAATGGAATTCAAGCAGTGCAAGCAGTCGCTTTGCTGCATGCTTATCTTCGTCTCCCTCGCACTTTAATTAGCTGAGCAACGGGTATCTGATAGTCGGGGTACACGACTATAGCGTGCTCTCTTTTTGCAACTGGAAAACACCACCCATAGAAAATATTTTAATTTTCGGTGATATCTTAAAAAAGCCAAATGAAACTGAATTATTTCGTTTCTTTTTCAAGCACTTAAAAAGCTCTTCCTATTTTTTATTGTGTTCCCTTAGCAAATTTTCTCCCTGTGTACGTTTGGATGAGTGCGGGCACGCAACTGAATCGAATGTCCCTGCTTTGTTCTGCTCCCGAGCTCCGACTTTTTATGGGACACCGGAGCACTCTCGAGTGTATGAAAGCGAGCACATTTTTATGGCATTTCGCTGGCTAATATGCCAGCAATTTTCTACCTATTTTATTTACCCGGCACACATGGATCCGGATTCGGATCCAAGTGTGCGTAAACATCTGATTGGGAGTTATCCGCCCCAGCCGCAGTTGGACCAACTTTCCAGGGCCATTAGCCACAATTACGTACTTTTAAGAAATTGAGTTTTAGATTTGGAAGTTCCTCGGTGCGTAAACCTAAAACGTAATGGGATTTCAATAAAATAAGTTTATCTAAAGTCGAAATTCGGCTTAAAGAGTAAAGTGTCTGCATTTTTAGGTATAAGATTTCAATTTTGAATATTAAACTTGTAACTGTAGCCGCATTTGGCCTCTGCTTTTTTCCCAGACAGTTTCAAGTGGCGCGTGCTGGGAGGTCGGACCACGCATTTCGGCCATAAATAAACATTTAATAAGCCAGAAAAAGTTCAGAGTCCAAAAATACACATTGAAATGTAATCGAAAACATATTAAATGAAAAGTAGACCTTATGGCTGGGAAAATGACTTGTTATTTTTCCAACTGCAAACAAAACCGGAATCATCAATTATTTCACACGTTAGGCGACAGAAAACTTGCCAAACTTTTCCGCACAAAGAAATGCATTTCGATAAATGATTTACAGTCGCATTCGAACGCTGACTGAATTATTGTGGCGAAAAGTTTGCACAATGTCAACCCAATTCTGGATTCAATCAACTCGCTGCTGCTGCCACACAGTCTAATTTCGTTTTTATTCCGCCACAGCTCTTGATAAATCGCTTGGGGAGAGCAGAAGGGAGTCCCTTTTTTCGATGTCCTTTTGACGGCCACGCTGAAATATTAAGCAGACAAATATGAAATCCCATATTGATGTCCTCTCGCAGTCGGAGGACAATTTAACTTTTATTGGTGCAGCATATATAATGCGATTTGGAAATGGAAACCGATTGTTGGCAAAGGTCATCCCCATTTCGGATTCCGCCACTCAATCGCAGATTGCTTGGGGGCAACTCTCTGCTATTCTGCTAGATATTCTATGGGAAGGCCAAAGACGAAAGAGATTGAAGAGGCGGAGGAAAGGGGAGGAGCTTTTCTTTCTGCTGACAGGACAGACACATGAAAAATCACGAAAAACTCAAGCTGACAAGAAACAATACAGACAACAACGGCATCAGCTTCAGTTTCAGATTCAGCCTCAGCATCCGCCACAATACGGATAAATATAGATATAGATACATCCCAGCAGGCTTATGGCCTGTCCCTTTGTCTCCCTTACGATTTGCGGACGATTTCCTTGGAGCAGGAAGGAAGGAAGGAAGTTTAAAGTTTCATCACCGAACCGAAAAACCATAAATGTGTGCCAGCCGAAATCGTAAAGGTCAAAAGGCGGAAGTTTGATGATCCGAGGACTGTCCATAAAGCGGAGCATGCAGCCAAAGTGATTGAATTAATATAAGAGGGGAATATTGCAACGGGGTCGGCAGGATGCGAAGACAAAGGACCAAGGGTCCGCTCCTGTTGGCAGGCCAGGCACGCACTATATAGCATATATGGTCCATATAACCAAGTATATGGCAGCTCGGCCACGCATCATAACATGTCAATATACTTCGAACCTCGAACGCCATTAAAGTCAAATGCTCTACGGGGAATTTTCAAGGCGGCTCCAGCTTCCCCTCTCCCTCCTTCCCTCCCTCCATTGTTTCTATTGTGTGTTTTTGCGCAAAATACCAAAATCACATAATGACAAGGACAACGCCAACGAAATCAAAGTGTAAAATGTTGAAAATCGAATTTGCCGAGTGGCAGGGAAACGAAAATAAAACAAGAAAAATTCAAAAAAAAATGTATATAAAAAGGGAAGCGGAAACGGATGTGAGGGCGGGGAATCGAGGTGACTGCCAGACATGCCATTATTTGTTGATGTATTAAAGCTTTTATTTACGTGCAGGTGAGCGCCATTTGTTTATATTTGTATTTGTATTCAATCAGCGTCAACAAGAGCCAAAATACAGAAAAAAGAAACAGAACAAGAAAAAAGAGAAAGGAATCGAAAAATCACATGAAAAGTGAAGGCAAATCAAATAAAATCAAATCACTGGGTCGACACTTTCAGTTTTTTATCGTAGAATTGCCGCAGTAGCAAGAAAATGTCAGCGCCCAAGTGGTAAACACTCCAAGGGCCTCTTTACCAGCTTTTCGGGCCAACTAATGGCTGCAATTTCGCGCTGTAGGTTCATTATCATGCCTGCGATAATGTACTCGTCGCTGATGACGATGATTATGTTGACTGACAGGCCCGAGCATCGAGAGCCGGGAGAACTGAACTACATATAGCCACCATAGCTACATGGCTACATGGCTGCCTGGCCAGATAATAATATGTCTAGGCCAGAGCCAAATGGGTTGCACATGGCCTACTTGCCAGCGTCTGTCCTTCGGCGGTGGGAGGTTTGGAGATTGGTGGCTTACGTTGGGCTATAGGTATCCCCCATCCCCGAACCATCCAAGTTCCATCAGGCAGCGCCGTAATGAAGCTATAATTAGATAAGCGAACTACTATCGCAGCCCGAGCCCAGTCCACCTGGAACCCCACTAGCAGATCCAGTACCTCGTGGCTACACAAGCTCGCATCTGGCTTCGTATTTTTAGCCAGCGAAATGTAACAAACGTTTGACTAACCAAACTCCAGCTGACAGATGAGCACGCCAGGATGGGGCCGGTGTTTATGAATGGCTGATTCCTTGTGCCCCTTTCCATTCCCCTTTACCCACTCACCCATCCACTGGATGGGAATCCACACAATGGCCGCGCATCGTGTCTATTTGCTGGCAGCTAGTTAGCTGGGCATACATTGTCAACGGGCATCCGCTGCGTATACGTAACGTGGCTGATTTTCGACAGACGAGTTATTTGCCTGGAATTGCGATTTGTGCTTCTCTAATCATGCATATAATTGAATCTACAAATTGACTGAATAACTATACAAAGAGTAATTATGTAGGTAAATAGTATATTAGGATGAAGTCCCAATTTGTCATGTTGAACATTTAAGTGAAGAAAGAAAAGTGTCAATCTGCTTAATTTCGTATAGAGTAGATATTTGTTTCCATTAGGGGAACCTACAATATAATCCTTATAAATACTTGATTCATTTTTATATTGGACTGTGTCAGTTAGTTTTTCAATTAACCTTTCGTTACTACGTTTCGTTTCCTCTAACTGCAGGAGATAATTGAAATGCCATTCAATCAAATGCCAGACAAAGGACCATTATATCTGCGCCATAAGCTTATTAATAGCACACTCCAATTTATTTCCAGCCAGGTCATCAATCAAATTCAGCCACCGAGCTCCTTCCAGTTGCAAGTCAGTGCAACGATGGGTTGGCCAAGGTCAAATATCTATAGTTGACCCCAAAGCGGGGCTATTATTAAGAGTTCCTCCCAGTTATCCGCTTACTTAGCCTTGTTCTTCTTGTTCTGCTGGCCAATTAAACGGCAAACAAAGTGCGGTATCGGGCAATGAAAATCAAATCAGATGAAGATGAGCCATCAATCAAACAATCACTTAATGAACTACTTCAAACGCAGACGATGATGCCTTATTCTCATGCCCATCCTTACTCGAATTTTCAGGCCAGAAACAAAGGAACCAACAACAATCGCAGACAAACACGCCAATTTCCACTCACAGTTTTGTTTTCCTGCCTTTTTGGTGGGCATTAATTGCCTGGCGTTGCCTTTATGCCATCGATTGGAAAACTTTTCGGGCCACCCTCGCCCTCATCCGTCTTCGCCTGACACCCAAATACTTTGCTACAAAAGTTTTGCAGCACATAACGCTTAAAATGCGTTTAATTGAGAGTCGGAATCGGAGAGTGAGAGTTGGGCCAAACCCGAAAACTTTTTCCGAACTATGCAGACCCAGCAAAATATTATGCCAAATAATTCGTTAAGACAGTTTACACACTGTTAAGCGATACCCGATCTGGGTCAGTTTGGGCTCCCAGGTATTTTTCTAAAATTTCAATTGCTTTTTCCTTGTTTTTCCCCCTTCAGGTGCTCGGGGGTTGAAATTAATATTGAAATTGTGGCCACAAATTCCACTTGTAGTTGGGCCAAGTATATACCGAAAAGTTAACGGACGACCGCAATTTGCCCAAAAAACTTTTGAACTTTTTCGAAAAGTTTACTTTATCAACTTCTTGTTCATAGTTGGGTAAGACAAATCAAAAAAGCTAAGGATAATGTCGCCGTGGGCGGTTGAGGGCAACCAAATTACTGCCCTAATGCCTAACAAATCGATCGACTACGTGACAGTTGCCAGTTTAATTAAAATGAAATGCGCTAATGGAAATCCGAAAACCCACACACGCACCGCCCCCGCATTATATATGTATTCAGGGGTATATATACACCTACATATATAGGTGAACCGCATTTCGTTATGATTAAACAGGCCCACGAGTCCTGATGCGCGAATAAACAACCGTCATGTGGAAAAGGAAGAGGAGAAAGTAGGAGAAAGCTCCTGAATGGGGAGTGCGGAATGGGGAATACCACAGTCAGCCGTGTGTGTGGAAAGCATTTTCAGTCGGTCATGTCTATATTTCGGTACGTGAAATATTAATAATTCCATTTTGAACAGCTCAAGGCAAGGATAAGCTCGTCGGCGTTCCAGGCTTTATTTTTAGCCCCTCGAAACCAGAGCCGCAATCGTGGGCAGGTGAAAGTGTGTGGCGAGAGGAGGCCCCAGGGCCACTTAAAGCATAGGAAAACTATTAAAATTTATGCGTGGCTAACAAGGAAACAACAAAACAGTCACGGCGGCCATTACCCACACACACATACACTTTCACAGCAGGCGATTTTGGGGAAAAAGGACATGTAAATGCTGACAAACAATAAAATGTGGCCAGCGAAGCAGAGCGGATGGAGTAATCCCTCCTGCTGACAAGTGCCAGGACCTTGGGCACAGTTCGCTGAACCGCCGAGTGGAGAATAAGAGCCTACATCAACGAATCCTAGCGAGATCCAGGGATGCCTTAGGGATTCGGAAAATATGCCATATGTGGCTTTAACGTCTATCATTAGACAAACTGTATCTTAATTTTCCATTAATTACGTTTTTGTATTTTTGAGTGAAACAAATTATTAGCAGATTTTTTAAACAGTCCACTTAAATCAGTGATAAATAAATAATAAAAAGGACGTATCCTACCTTATATATTCAGTTAGTTAAAATATATTTATTCCATTACATTTTAGTAATAAATCAACTGAAATGACATTTAAATTAATCTAAGCAGTTTTATGATTGATTAATTTAAAAAAAGATATCTCACAAGCTCTATATATTTATATAAATAGTTAAAATATATTTGCGGAATATATTGAATAATAAATTAGACGAAACAAGCTACGTATTTTTGAATTTTATTGAGGAGATACTTAATCAAATTTAACCATAATAAATCAGTTGATTTAATTGAAAGTTGAATATTCTTAAGCTAAACAAATAAAACATCGTCAACCAGTGTGCAGATTATAAATTATTTGAAATCCTATTTAAAGCCTAAGCTATAACAATCAGCGATTGACTTTTTTGCCAGCATGAATTACGACAACTTTATGCAAACATAAAATGTTAAAAAGTCAGCCTAATTAGTACTAGTTTGAGTGGGTAATTATAAATAACTTTTCATTAAAAAAGGGTAAATAGCTTTCATTGTTTTTGTGCACAGAAAAGTTGTTAATTGAGTTAAAAGGTAAAGTTTTAATTTATGTTCCTGCCATGCCATCACGTTTCCACTTTCGCTGGGGCAGACTAGGAACCTCATTATGCATGTAAAACGCCACACTTTCCGCGATCTTTAAAATTCAATAAGGCAACTATAAAAAAAAGGACCCAAAACCGTTGACAAGCCGATGGCTAGCGGGTTTTTCCGAGCCGCCAGCAAAGCTGCTTACACAGATTTTTGTTTGCCATTCTGGCCTAAGACCCGTGGAGGACTCGGAAAACCCAGGATGGCCAACTTAACGCCTTCAAGTTGTAAAACACTTAGCGGTTGTTTCGTGTTTTTCCTGCCATCTGCATTACTCCCCTTCAGGGAAATGGATGGTTTGGGATGGGTTTGGTGATGGGTTTGGGGATCGGTGTGAAGTGGAGTGGATTTTAAGGGGGCACAGGCACACGCGAACAAATCCGCGCCAGGCAAATTTTTGCTGTGTTGTAAGATAATTTAGCGCAATTTACGTGCAAATTTGCTTACGTTACTCGCCAGTGGAGGGAGATAGCGCACAGGTGTGTGCCCGACGAGCTGGCTCCGAGGAAGTCGATTCAACAGCCCCTGTGATTCAGGATGTCTGAGGATATGGATGTAGTCACCGGAGCGCGGACACAACCGACAGCAGCAAAGGACAACGCACGACTGCGGCTGCCGACCAGGAACCGAGTTCCCATCACGGCCGCCCGCCGAAAATCCGATGGCGAATCCGAATCCGAGCGACTGCGTCGTCATCGTCGTCGGTGTTGTCGGTTCCATCGTTGTTGCTTGAAGTAAGCTGAATTAGAAATATGAACAAGAAAGAATGCCACGGTCGAGTGACCCGACTATTGGATCCCTTAAAGTCCCTAGGGTATTTTTAAATCTGTTGCCCTTCTTCAGGGGGATTTTCTTATAAACGGAATGGCTTCAAATATTTATTGATCTTCGATAAATATTACTTTCATATTATCTTTATTTTATTTGGATCTTACATAGAGATATTAAAATATATAATCTTATAATATTATCATTTATTCCAAATATTTATTTTAAATTTATCCTTTATCCTCATTTTTGTATCCTTTTTTCCAAGATTCCAACACACCCCTGTAAGTATGGGTGTTTTTGGAATAAAAGAAGTAACCAAAATAGCAGCTGGGGCAGCGGAGCCGACTGCGACTCCGTCTCAAATAAATCGCTAGTAGATTATTCGTGCTGGCACCCAGTTGCTCCTGCCACATCATATTCCCTGCCTGGCAGGCTTCTTTCATTCTTTTACCAAACTTTTTTGTGGGCGCCCGCGCCTGTGTGTATGCTACGAAAAATTGACAGCCACAACGCAAGCAGGACAATTTCGCTGGCTGTTCGCCGGAGCTGTTCGGAGTTGCCTTTGGATAAGTAATTTTCGCTGTTGCTATTTAATTTATGACTCGTGTTTCCTTCTTGTTTCATTATTTGTCTTTTATTAATTTGTTTATTTGTGCATCGTTCAACTCGGTCATGCTGCTGCTCACTTTTTCCCGCAAAGCCGTGCCAGGCCACCAGGCATTCCTGGCCAGCTTTTTATGTACTTTTAATACACTCACATAACCTGAAGCGGGCTTAAGCCCAGATAGACAACCTCATGCTGCCCCTACATGTGGCAGGCGGTGTCTGTTGCCTTGGTTTGCTGCTCTACTGTTGCTTCGCCTCGGTTCCGGCGGCGGGAGAAAGTTTTCTTGGACGCCTTTATCTCACGCGTAGGCGAAGCCGTCGACATTTCAGCTTTCCAAGCCGCTTTCCCCGCCACCGCCCTGCTTTTCCTCCCCTGTTGCATGCACAGCGGACAGGGTCGTAAACATCTTCGTTGTGAACAGTGCTGAGTGGCAGTGGTGTCTAGGTGGCCGTACCTATTTCGGAATTTTGTACCTTCCGCTCAAAATATTTATTCATCCTTAACAAATGAAATTTACTATCCAGAACTTTTTTGTATTTATTTCAATTCCAATCATATACACCCAAAAAAATCGATATGAAACGTAGATCGATTTTACATTATGTAATATCAATTTTAATTTAATTGTATTTCAATCTCAAAAATATACGCCAAAAAAAAATCGATATAAACGTAGATCGATTTTACTTTATGTAATATCAATTTTAACTTGATATGCGGCCAGTTAAATTTCATATGCTCGAAAAGAGTATTTCATGTAAAAACGATATGCGTATTGCATAGCCAAAAATTTACATTCGCATATCGATTTTACGGCGACATGCTTTTTTTTGTGTGTACTTATTTTGATATTTACTTATGTAAAATAATGTTTTATTATATACTATTTTTTTGTCCGGTGCACAGATACCAATTATAATAATTTTGATATAGAATTGAAAGCCCAATTTTAAATGTAAAAATGTCTTTTAAGTTATAACCCATTCAGACCTCTTGTTCCCATACGGTTTAGCTTGTACCTTGTACCAAAAGTAGGTAAATTCCTGCCCTTCTCCATCCCTCGCTGTAAATCTCCTTTATCCCCCCACGCTTTTATTACACTCTTCGGTCCGTGGGTATTATAAGGATGTCAATTCAGAAGAGGTGGATTAATTAGAGCCCTAAAATTGTGGATCAGGATAAACCATCATTCGAGGTAAGTAGTTTAGGGGCCTATGATAAATAAATCCTTTTGCTTTACTGCGTCTTTAAGTGAAGTGTATCACAACTTTGTTTTGCCATATTTGTGATGTATGTACTCAGCTTTTACTTTTAATGAACTTTAGTTTATACACTCCCTTTCCAGTTTCGCCGGGCACTCAGGCGGCTTAGTGGCCATCCAATGGGAACGGGCATTCGGATTCGCCGCCGCTTGTTGCTCACTTGAGGCATAACGCTCATACGCCGTGTTGCACAAGTCGCATAAAGATGATGGCATATTTTTTGGTTTACTGCGAGCCACTTAATAGACCACAAAACGCAGCCAGAGCCTCGTAAAGCAGCAAAGCACAGTTAAGCACACATACATATGTACGTGCAGAGGCAACCAGCAAATGGCCACAAATGACACGTTTGGTGTTAAATGGAGGTCGTCCAGCACGCATACTGACTCCCCATCGTACGTGTGTGAGTGTTGAGGCAGGCCTCTCCGTATGTGTGCGTGTGAGTCGCAGTTACAGCTAAATTGTTTGTACAACATGCATGTAGAACAAGCATAAATCCAACCACATCCACTTCCATATCCACATTCACATTCACATCCACAGCCCCAGCAACACGGCGAGACAAACTGAGCCCAACCGACTGGCAATTAAAGCCGCTGAGCTCTAGCGCTCGCACACATGTGCGCAGGCATTACACACACACACACACAGGTACAGGTGAGACCCTTTGTAATGGCCGCCGAACACTGGGCTTTTATTTCACTTGCATTGTGGACACAATCGCTTAATCGTATTAACCATTGCGACAATAAATCAATCGGAATTGTTTGCACATAGCCGGACTTTATGGCTGCTGTTTGTACAGTAAAGCCTCGATTTATTAAACACTTGAACAGATTACTAGGTTATTTATAAAAGTAAAATATTGTAAATATCAATGAAATATTTTATGATTTTCTGTTTATTTTAAACGAATTTTCTGAACATGAAAAAGTAAATACTTTCTTAACCAGTTTTTTTTTTAAGGATTCAATATATGTTTTTCAATATTAACGTTTTGTTATCAGTTATTATCATAATAACTAGTTTTATTGCTGGGAATTGGAACATACAACCGTTTTCCAAATGAAATACAAAATAATATCTTAAGAATATAATGTCATTTTGTAATAAATCCCTTTAAATATATAGAAGTTTTAATATCGGTTGGTGATTCTATATTTGTTGCCTAGAATCTTTTTGTTAAAAATAGTGTATAGTATAGTATAGTATAGTATAGTATAGTATAGTATAGTATAGTATAGTGTATAGTGTATAGTGTATAGTATAGTGCACACAACTTTTTGTGTGATCGTGGCGGTTGAGACTTCGTTGGATTCAAGCTAACAGAAGGCTTTATCTTCGCCATGGCTGCAGTAGTGGGTGTCCTGGGTTGTTTGGGCGAACGTGTGTGTGTGCTGCTGCTAATGAGCTGTAACCAAAGGCAACAGAAGCGACCACAAGTCCCGAGCGCCGAGTCAGGCCAACAATACATTTACGGCAAATTGAATTCAACAATAACTACAGCCACGACACACATGAGAAAGCCCGCCGGCCGTCAATCACACCCACACACAAGCACAGACTCACACACACACGAGGGCGAAAGAAGAAAGGTGAAAGCAGGGGGAGGGGGAGGTGGAGGTAGAGGGCAGTGCAATGTGTCGTGAGCTGTCGCCATTGTGACTTTTATTGCAGGAGGCATTACAGCTTTTTCCACTGCAATTATCAGTTGTAGGTTTGTAAATGTGTAGGTCTACCTATTGCCAATACTCTAGAAGTCCTGCTCAACAATAGATGGCAAAAAAATATCACTTCTGAACAAAAAGGCAAAACTAAACTTCAAAAAGGACCAACTTATTTAAATATTTTTTTTTTTATTTTTTATTTTAAAGGGAAGTTGGTACAAAGGTACAAAATTAAAAAAAAAATGTATAACTCATAATATAATTTTAATGTGGTATTATAGTGGCGACCCCAATTGTTAATACTCTCTGCACGAAGACACTTGGTCTTCATTTCACAGAGCCAAAAGCAGAAGCCAGCAGGAGGAATAGAAAAAAAGAAGCCGAAGCTGGCAGCTTTAATTGCATGGAGCTGGAAAAACCAGCCAGAACAAAAACACTGCACGATGTGCCGGAAAAGAGAACAAAAAGCTAAATTGGCTTTTGGAAAAAACAGCAGTAGGGAGGAAAGAAAAAAGTGCAAGCCAAAGTCAAAACCAAAACCAAAGATTTCTTTGCGCACTTGTTGTAAGAAAATAAATTTATAAGTTGCTGTACGGCAAACCAAAACCTGTACCTAACTTTTTAATATAATTATTACCATTAATCTTGATTTAATTTAAGTAGTTTCCAATCAAAAATAAAACAAAAATAAAAAGCGTTCTTTAACAAAAAAAAGCATGGAATTCTAAGATTTTCGGGTAAATAAACTTTTTTAAGGTTGAACGTCTGGATGCTTATCAAAAGGCACGCAAAATTCGAAAGTCAAAAATCGAATCCAGCCATCAAATCCAGCCATACTCGCATTTCCGGCAAATATTGTTGTAAAAAAAACACATAAAGTGAATTCACAATCACATTGTCATTATTAAATACAAAAGAAAATAAAAACTCTTAATCTGGCGAAAAAAAAAAACATGACTCAAGAAGTGATAACTGACCGGGAAAAGCCACATAGCTTTGATCTGGTGATCTCATCATTTTGGAACATAGACTTGATAAGTACTTTCGCTTTAAGATCGCATATTACCGTATTGCTGAGTAAAAAATGCAAAAGCGATTACGTGTTTACTTTGAAACCAAATTTTTATTTTAAAATATTAAAAATGATGATAGCAGGTTTTTCAAATTATTACAAATTATTACAAATTATCGATTTTACACAGGACACGCCAGCTCGAAATGGTATCTTCTGTCGTTTTTATTTTAAAGTATTAGAAATGATGAAGGCAAGTTTTTCAAATTATTACAAAGGAGTTCGATTTTACACCGGACACGCAAGTTCAAAATGGTATCTTCTGTCGTTTTTTTTGGTCATCTGTATGAAGTCATCATGGAAAGAACTGTAATTAAAAATATTTATAGTCCTACAATATATTTATTTGGTATACAAATCTAAATACCTGCTAATATTAAGGTAGCACATTCCAGTATCGGATCGGAACAGTTCTATTTCCATTTAAAAACCGTTGAAGTCTACCAAACTTTTTAAGTTGTCATCCAGATAAATAATATTTGCTAATTGTTGTAGCTTTTTCTTGTAGCCTTTGATTTCAGCTTCCTTGATTGTGATCTGAGCGGCGAGTTCTTCAATGCGGCTTTCTTTGTTATTGAGCAGCTCACTTTGAATTACTTTTTCTTGGCTGATTTTCTTTATGACCTCTTCATTTGATTTGTTGATATCCGTAACGGTTTTCCAGTCACTGTGCAAGTTTAAGAGTTGCTCACTTAGATCCGTGATTATATTGTTTAGCTGTGCCCTCACATCAATGAATTCGTTATCTCTTTCAGTTAATAATTCGTCTGTGCTTTTGATTTCACTTTGAGCACTTTTTAACTGATTCTGCATGTCTACAATATTTTTCTTTAAAATATTAACACCTTTATCATTGTTTTTTTGTAATTTAAGGATTTTTTCATCTTGCACACTTATAATATCATTCTTCACTTGTATTTGAATGTCAGCCATAGCTAGTTCATGCTCTAAATTTTTAATGGTTTTTTTCAAATTAGAAATGGTCACATCCAGTTCGTCCTTTAAGTCCGCTTTTTTATTCACCTCGTCGTAGTGATCGATAATGAACTGGAGATTCTTTGAATAATCCAAACGTGGGGCTGCAGCGATAAGGGATAGCTGAGCCGAAAGCGAAACCGACAGAATAATAAATAAAGTGCTCGGTTTCATTTTTTTAAAGATGTATTGCGTCGGAGGCCGAAATAAAAACTGGTCCAAAAATTTTAATTCGACAGAATATATAATATGACCGTTTATATTTTTGAGTACAAGAAATACAAAGTTGCCAAAACAAACAGTGTTATCTCAAGTTTAATAACCTATTTAGACAGAGCCGCATCATTTATTTTTGTACGAAAAATAAAATGTTCAGAATATTTACCACCAAGAAGTCAGAATAGAAGCGGATCTATTTTCAATCTTGATTTCCGCAGTCAAAGCTGCGTTTGCACTCGCGCTTTTAAACTATAAGTTACATTCAAAAAACTATTTTTTCATTACAAAATTGAATGTTTAGCATAAGACATGATGAACTGAGAATATTTTAAAATGCATGATATTATAGCGGAAGTTGTAATCATTTTTAGCTACAACAGTCAATATAAAATCAAATAGTAAAAGCGCGAACAATAAGTGCAAATAAAATACATTTCTCCAAAATTTTTTAAAATTTTAATTAAACTTTTCTTAAAATTTAAAAATAGTACAAAATAGCGATAATAATTTCTATTCTAATAATCACAAATTATGAATTGTTTTTTTTTTAAAGATCTTTTTATTAAAAAGAGTTACATAATTCTGATTTTTATTTAGATGTGAACAAAAAATATGTAAATATGACTGTAATTAAGAAAATGAAAAAAGGGGAAAAAAAATTAAAATAAAAGTCCTATCTCTGTAGCGCCTTTGGAAATATATTTTAAAAAATATATTTGTTTGTCAACAAATTCGCAACTTTAACGAATATATAGCAAAGACACCCTCCTAACAGCGGATACACCCTCCTGACACTTCAGCGTGACCGTTTGGATTATTTTTGGTATATCTGTAAAAATTAAAGTGGTATAAAAAGTATTTTTCTTGCAGCCGGACGGTATATACCTCAAAGTGAGTCAGGCGGTTTAACGTGCGGTTTTCAGCGTATTTGATTTATCTCGTTTTTTATTAAAAGTCGCCGAAACCCAGAAGAAAATGTCGACCTTGGCCTCTCCTTTGTCCATTGCTGGCACCCGCCAATCCGGCGCGTCGGTGCGCACACAGAACGGTGAGAATCTTGGGGTTTTGTCAACATCTGCGGTGCGTCTGCCGGCGGAGCACGTTTCTTACTCATCGGGCGGTCATGCTCTGCATAGAGAATGTTCCGGAACGAAATCGGGGGAGGGCGCTCCAATAAGTTGGATGGGTTTACCAAGAACCCTCACCCAACTAAGGAAGTTGCAAGCTCCAAGAGGCGATCCCCTTCAGATTGAGGTTATGACTGCAACCGTGATTCCATGTCCTTTCAGTTATGGCCGCTTTGTCCATTTCGAACATCGTGAAGAGCTCTCTGGGACCTGTGGGCCTGGACAAGATGCTGGTGGACGACATCGGCGATGTGACAGTGACCAACGACGGAGCCACCATTCTGCGACTGCTGGAGGTGGAGCACCCGGCTGCCAAGTGAGTTTTTGGACTGAGAAGCCCCCAGAGCACACACTAATTTAAAAATGTTAAGGGTCCTGGTTGAGCTGGCCCAGCTGCAGGACGAGGAGGTCGGCGATGGCACCACCTCGGTGGTCATCCTGGCCGCCGAGCTGCTGAAGAACGCCGACGAGCTGGTCAAGCAGAAGATCCACCCCACCTCCATCATCTCGGGCTATCGCATTGCCTGCAAGGAGGCCTGCAAGTACATCTCCGAGCACCTGACCGCCCCCGTGGACGAGCTGGGTCGCGATTCCCTGATCAACATTGCCAAGACCTCGATGAGCTCCAAGATCATTGGCGCCGACGCCGAGTTCTTCTCCGCCATGGTTGTGGACGCCGCCCAGTCGGTAAAGATCACAGATCCCCGTGGCCAGGCGGCCTACTCGATCAAGGCCATCAATGTGCTGAAGGCCCATGGAAAGTCCGCCCGGGAGTCCGTGCTGATTCCTGGCTACGCCTTGAACTGCACCATTGCCTCCCAGCAGATGCCCAAGAAGATTGTGAACGCCAAGATCGCCTGCCTGGACTTCTCGCTTCAGAAGACCAAGATGAAGATGGGCGTGCAGGTGCTGATCAACGATCCCGACAAGCTGGAGGCCATCCGTGCCCGCGAGCTGGACATTACTAAGGAGCGCATTAACATGATCCTGGGAACCGGTGTCAATGTGGTTCTCGTCAGCGGCGGAGTCGATGATCTGTGCATGAAGTACTTCGTTGAGGCTGGAGCCATGGCTGTGCGACGTGTGAAGAAGAGTGATCTTAAGATCATTGCCAAGGCCACTGGCGCAGCCTTCCTCACCTCGCTGACCAACATGGACGGCGAGGAGAGCTTCGATGCCTCCATGGTGGGAGAGGCCGCCGAGGTGGCCCAGGAGCGCATCTGCGACGATGAGCTTATTCTCATCAAGGGTACAAAGGCACGGTGAGTGCAGATCTTGGCCTTTAGATCGAGAGTTTCAATTATTTAATCCATGTTCCTCTTTAGTGCTGCTGCTTCCATTATCCTGCGTGGTCCCAACGACTTCTACTGTGATGAAATGGAGCGCTCCGTCCACGACGCCCTGTGCGTAGTTAAGCGTGTGCTGGAGAGCAAGAAGGTGGTGGCCGGCGGTGGCTGCGTGGAGGCCGCCCTGTCCATCTACCTGGAGAACTTCGCCACCTCGCTGGCTTCCCGCGAACAGCTGGCCATTGCCGAGTTCGCCAAGTCGCTTTTGGTCATTCCCAAGACTCTGTCCGTGAACGCAGCCAAGGATGCCACGGATCTGGTGGCCAAGCTGCGCTCCTACCACAACTCCAGCCAGACGAAGCCCGAACGCTCGGAGCTCAAGTGGACCGGCCTTGATCTGATCGAGGGCTTGGTCAGGGACAACAAGAAGGCTGGTGTGCTGGAGCCCGCCATGTCCAAGATCAAGTCGCTGAAGTTTGCCACAGAGGCTGCCATCACCATTTTGCGCATTGACGACATGATCAAGCTGAACCCGGAGGACAAGAGCGGCAAGAGCTACGCCGATGCCTGCGCCGCCGGCGAGCTGGACGGTTAGACATTCTCCTCTGCGAGCGAAGCACATTTCTTCTGCTCTGTTTAGGCATTTAATTATAATCACAAATCACTCACTTTCAATTGTCGCCCCATTTGATTGTAACAACAATTTAATTGTGTTGCCCCTCGCGATCTGTATTAACACCGCACATCCTTAATCCTTTCTCATTCACGCTTCAATGTATAATAAATTGAACTTCAGAATATGCTGAGGCGCAAACTAAACTGGAGGAAAACGGTTTGTTATTTCGGGAGAGTGATCTAGCCAAGAGCGGGCAGAGAGCGAGCCGGAGAGTGGGATATCCTATAAATAGTGTCTGCATCTATTTGGTCTATTAATACAAAAAGAAAACACAAACCAAAGGCACGGAAAACGCACATTGCTCGACGAGTTCTTTGGATTTAAAAAGTATTTTCTCCAATAAAATGTCCGATAATACCGAGGAGGGAGCCATTGGCGGCGACCTGAACAACAATATCACAGGCAATGGCCAGGAGGAAGTGCATCTGCCGGAGCAGCCGCAGAACGAACTGCTCGACATGGTTTTCACGTTGGAAAGCGAAAAACAGGCGCTGCTAGAGGAGTCTCGCAAGCGGATCGGGGCACTGCGCAAAGACTTTGAGGTTAGTTGACCCGTTTCCATGGGCTGCACCCATTCACTGACTCCTCTAATTGCAGGAAGCCAAGGTGGAAAATGAACGATTGAAGCGGCGAGTGGTCCAGCTGGAGCAGTCCCTTAAGCAGTCCGTAATGCTGGGCGGCACAGATGCACCTAAGTCGCGGCAAGAACAGGAGGAGTTGCTCCTGAAGGCCAAAACCCTGCTGTTCGAGAAGACCAAGGTCAACAAGCAGCAGGAGCAGCAGATAGCCGTGCTCAAGACCCAGGTGGAAACGATCAAGGATGTGCTGCAGGTGACCAAGGACATGCTGCAGCTGAAGACCGCCGAGTGTGATCACACGCAGGCGCGCCTGGAGAAGAGCCAGCAGTGGATCAAGGCGGAACAGGACAAGTGTGCGCTCACGGAGAAGAAGTTGGCCATCTCAAAAGGAGTGTACGACAAGCTGCGTTCCGAGTATGACACCCAGTCCAGGATATTCAAGGTGCGTTAGGGCTACAGCATGGTCCTTAACACCAGTTACATGTATATTCTTCCCTTACAGGATCTTAAGTCAGCGTACGAACAGAAGGTCAAGGTTCTCACCGTTGCCTTGGAGGAAGCCAAAAAGTAGCTGAACCATTTAATAAACTACGTTAATTAAATGCACACATCTCGTTTATAAGTTTAATAATTTAATGCTCTCTGTGTCTGTCTCGATCGTCCAGCGTGGTCCTAGGAGCTCTGGGGGACCGCCGGCTGGGATTGCTGCTGGGCTTGCAGCATTTTCGCGGCAGCCGCCTGCTTCAGCTCCAGCACGCCGATCACAGAGTTGAGGAAGCGTGTCTTCTGCAGGTGGATCTTCTCGATTTTCTCGATCTGCTCCTGTACGTACTCCACGCGCCGCTTGAAGTAGTCCTTGGAGCCATCCAGATCCTGTTTAGGAAACAGATGTTAAGACCAGATGGCACAGCGGCGGAATAATAGGTCGTACCTTTTCGATGTAGTAGCCGGTGCCGATGTCTATAACAAAGTTGTTGAGATCCTTGACCCGTCCCGGCACATACATGCTGCTGGTCAGCGGCACCAGGATCTGACGGTTCTCCCAGTTCGACTGGAAGGTTTCCAGGGCCTCCTTGGAGCCGGCGTACTTGGCTTTGCAGCCGTGCAGCGTCGACAGCGAGTCCTGTATGTTGGTCATCTCCTGCGGATCATAGAAATTTCGGGTTTAAGAAGCATGTGCCATTTGCAGAACCCCGTCCTCCATGAAATCCCCTCCCTCCCCGCTCCTGACTCATCGCACACCCACATGCGGAACGGAACGCACCTGCTCGAACTCCTGCTTGATCTGCATCAGCTGTTCCGGACTCAACTTGGTCAGGTCGATCATCTCGGCCTTGCCCGGGGCGCTTGGGGTGGCAGCCATTGTTTGTGCTTAAATTTATAATTTACAAAAATCGAATTTTATTTCAGTCGCCGTGCGAGGTTGCCACCTTTGCGATTTTTTTTGACAGAGCTGCCAGTATGTTTCTTGGTTCAAACTACTGACATTAGCGATACTATCGCACAAAACAATTTTGAAAATAAGTTTATTGCGTTTTCCACCTATTCTAATATCTATATATTTGGAGAGTGCAATAACCAATTATATTTTTAAACCTCGTGTAATATTTCTATGTTTGAAGTAATAATCGATGATGACCCAGAATAGAACACTATCGATACTATCATCGATGGCTTTACAGGGTTGTCTTTCATTTTCAAACTTTACAAATTTTTAAAAACATTGGCGCCAAATTTTAAACTATTCCCGTATTATTGAGTACATTTCCAAAACATAACATCCAACGATTTTTCAATTATATTTTTATTGTATTTATTATATGCAATGTTATAATTCTGTGTTTTGTCAGTCATTCTGTATTTGTATGCGTTTTACAATTTTGTTTTTGGTTTCCTCGTAAATTATAAAATCTAACACAAAACAAAGCATTTTCTTTAACAATCACTGCCGCTACATATACATACACGTTACAATTTGTTAAATATATATATAAGTAGGCACAGCTCAAGCGCCGCGCGTCCAATACATGTTCATATACATATTCTCTGTTATATGTGGGGTTGTTGTGTGTCGGTTTATATATATGTATAGATTAGATAACAATGATATTAAGCCTAAGTAGAAGTAAGTTTTAGTACCGATACTTGCGATCGTTCCTCGCTATATGCGCTCCCACTCGCACCCGCTGCTCCGTCGACCCTTGAACTATTACGTTACATGCTTTAACTATGTTACTGTTACCCATACAACTAACTGTACTCGTCCTTTGCGATCCTCTCACTATATCATACATACATAACATTTACCTTGATTTGCTTTTGATCTCTAATAAAATGTAATTGGTTTGAAAACAATGAAGAAGATTTTGCTTTTGGGGCGTGTCAATTCGATATCTTTGTCGCGGATATACTTAGTTCCCCTTTCAGGACTCAATATCGTGTGCTCGCTGATAAATCGCAAGGCAAATTCGTATAATTAGTTATGTTTAATTTGGTTTTCTCTTGAATCGAAATGAATAAACGTTAGTGGTTTACTTTAAATGCAGAGATTTCATTGTGCAGCATTAACATTGTGAAGAGATAGAGAGAAAGTTGTCGGGAGAGAGTGTTACATATATAAGTGGGAATGGTTTGGTTATCAACAGCGGTTAAAATTTGTAGTTTCTCGTTTGGATTCATTATCAAATCGAAGGGACGTAATACATAATAATCATTGTTCGTTAATCATATTCGTACGTTATATCGTTAGCATGTATATGTTGTATAGATGTACATTTATAATAGTATTTCTTGTATAATATAATTGTGTGTTTTCGTCTGCCTATGTACTGTAATGTACCGTGTTTCGCTATGTATGTACTTGTAATTGTAATTGTCCTAGGTGTTCATTTCAGCTAGATTCGCTAGTTTGTCTCGTGTTTTCGCTTTCGCATCCTTTTGTATACAAGTTAAGGGTTTAAAAAACTCGAAAATATATCAAAAGTTCCTTGAAATGCAGTATATATGTTTTTAGTTGTTAAATATATATATATATATTCGTGTATATATAGTACTTTCCTAGGTATATACAGCATACCTCGCCTTGTTTTCCATTAAGAATTTGAGAGAAGTATGTCCAGTAATTTCACTAGTGTTCGAATGCGTCAGTTAGTGAGTGTGTGTGAGTAGGGGGTGGTGAGGTGAGGTGAAGTGAGTGTGCGTGTATTAGTATTAGTATATCGATTGTATATAGGTATTTTGTATATCTAATCCAAAATGATACACTAATTGGTATTGATAGTGAGGCAAAAATTTGAATAGAGCGCATTAAAATGATATATGCGATTATATATATGTATTTGTATACAGAATTCAATGGCGGCTTGCTGAAAATCGAATTTCGCTTCAGTATGTGTGCTGTTGTGTCTGTGTGGGTGTTGCTGTTGGTGTAAGTGCGTGTGTGTGTGTGTGCTGGTGACTGCTGATTGTGTATACGTCACGTTGGCTTCGAAAAATACGCTTAAAGCTGCTATAATACTGTAAAATTGTTGCTTGATTTCCTCGTTTGTCGACGGTAAAGTAATGTTCGCTCACATTGAATAGCAGTTGTAGTAGAAAAGCTAGGTAGGTTCGCTTCAGTGTTTTAAAGTGTAGCGTGTAGCGTGTGTGTTCGGCGTGTGATTGTGTCTAGTGTCTTGTCTTTTCCTTGATATGTCTGAGTTCATACTGCACGCAGGTCGGTGACAATATTTAGTCTCAAATACATATAAAAAGTATATGTGTTGGGCTCGGGAGTGGAAGGGACTAACACAAAATCGCATCGAGTTGCTGCACGCAAACGAAAAAGTCGCATCACGTATACGTCAACCAAATCGTGGGTATCTACTGTGTCCTCCGTATTATATTGTTTGATTTCGTTTAGTTATCCATTAGTTTTTTAGGTTTACCATTATCTCATTTACATTTTAACTAATTAAAGCCGGTTTCAATTCAACAAACAATCCGTAGCATAAATTCTTGCATTCCCCCGTCGTCATCATTATTATTATTATTATTACTATTATTGTAGTCAACCAATGTTTGTCTCCTACGTTTACAGCACCACATTTTGTAACTTTACACGCGAAGAAAAAAACCCATTCAGAACCTCATTACTTTACGTTTACATATAAATATATATAATTAAGTACGTTTATATTGAATTTCTGCTAAATTGTTTAGTGGTTTTGCTAGAAGATTTGCAGTTTAATTGGTTTTCTCTTGGGCTTTTCCTCCTTCGAACTTTTCATAGCATACGTTTGTGGCGAAATATTTTACACAATTACTTGATTGGCTAGTGGGCATATATAATTTATCGTAACGCTGTGATATATATAATATATATATAGTTGTATTCGTTTAGTGTAATTCATATGCTTATTCGCTGACGGCTGTGGCTGCTCTCCCTTGGTAGATCTATTAGCAAGTCTTGAGTTGAAGCTATAATTTCTTAGGCGTAATCTAAACGTTACTTTTAGGGTGAACCAATGCTCCTGGCCAGATGCACTTGTCTAAAGTATTTGCGTGTCTATCTGCATGCTGCTAGCGTTATCAGCCATCGTTAATCGCGTGCTGCCTGCTCTTCTACCTTTTATTATCCTTTCATCCATGTCCGTTTTCATTTTCATTTCCATTTCCGTTTCCGTTTGTACACGGACACCCAGTGTCCGACTGTGTCCGCTTCTAATTGTTTAATTAACGTTATGAGGCTGCTAAATAAATATATTTATATATACGCTTATGTGTGTGTGTGTGTTCGTGTGTTTTTTTGTATCTTAGGGGGGACTTTCACTTTCGGCTCGCTTTGCACTATTTGCATTTATTGCTAATTTGACGATAATTCCCTGCGACCTTGCGGCCGCCTTACACATACCACTCCTTGACGTCCTTGGAGTCGCGCTTCTTGGCCTTCGGCTGCACCAGGCCCGCCATCTGGGGTCGCCCATCGCTGCCATAGCCCAGTGACCCGCTTCCGCTGGACATCATGCCGCCGCCGCCTCCATTTCCGTTTCCATTATGCCCGTTGTGCATCTGCTGTTGGCCATGGTGCTGCTGTCCGGCTCCTCCTCCTCCTCCTCCCCCGCCACCACCTCCTCCTCCGCCCTGCATGTGGTGCTGCCGCTGCTGGTGGTACGATCCATTGGTGCTGGTGTTGCCCAGTAGGGCGGCATTGGGATTGTGCGATCCGTAGGCGGCTGCCTTCTCGCTCTCCGTCTTATAGCCACGATCCCCGTTCGACTTGAGCCACAGGACCAGCAGGATGACCAGCACCACGGCGATCAGTATGCCCGCCACAATGCCGATTATCATGGCCGTGCGCTCCTCCTCGATCGAGTTGATCCTGCCGCCCTTGCCCTTCGGCCGGTAGTTGTTCATGTTGGTGTTGTAGGTGTTGCCGCCGTAGGGGCCGTAGGGTGGTGGATCCTGCGGCGGTATGGGCGGCGGAAGCGGTGGCAGTGGGTGGTGCTCGTCCGGCAGCTGCATGCGGTCGTGATCATTCCGCCCAGAACCGCCCAGTCCGCCTCCTGCCACATACACGTCGTACGGCGTGGTGTCGCGTTCGGTGACAGTGCTCCGGATCTCCGGTGGCGGAGTGGCCTGCGTGGTGGTGGTGGTCGTGGTCGTCGAGGTGGAACTGGTGCTCGTGCTGGTGCTGCTGCTGGTGGCGCGTTGCGTGGATGTGGTCGCCACGCTGCTGGTGGTGCTGCTCGCTTGACCCGGCGTGCTGGCTCCCGGTCCGCCGCTGCTGCTGCTGCTCGACTGGGTGGTCGCGTAGGAGGGGGTGCTGCCGCTGCTGCTGCTGCTACTGCTGCCGCCGTGCTGCTGCTGCTCCGTGGTCACATCACTGCGTCCCGTGGTGGTGATCGTGACCACCTCATTGTTGGTCTCTGCAAGCAGTCGGTTTGGGTTTATTCAAGTGTTCTCAAGTGGGTGCTCTATATATATATATGTCTGTTGCAAGTGTGTGTGCGTTTAGTGGCTTCGTTTCTAACTAACTTCTTTTCAAAACCCCATTCTCAAGAAAGAAATCAGACTAGAAAGAATCGTTAAGATCTCAGAATTTAAATATAAAAATTTTAGATTTAATTTAAAAATTACAAAATAAATCTGAACACTTGTTTACCAAATAGTATTAGAATTTTATATATCATTTAATATTTTTAGCTTTTATCTGAATGTCTATGTCTGATCGAACGACTTTAATTTTGTATAATATTAAAATTCTTGTCTCATAACGCGCATTTTGAGAACCTTGTAGCTGAGTCTTTAAGCTTTTCCCCCCAGAAATCATTCGAACCGCCAGTTGTGCTTTGCTTTTCATAGTTTATTCAACACAGTTAGAGAGGATTAGAGATTTTGAGATATTTAGAGATATGTTGAGGTGTGTCTTTCTTGTTGTGGGTGCTGGACCATCAATCTCTTCGCACGATATGTACAAATTGGAATTGGAAGAACGGTAGAACTATGCAATCGAGGGAATAAATGTGAAGGAGGAGGAGGAGGTGGATAAGGAGGAACAGGAATGGGAAAATCACATCTTACACTTGCAGACGCTGCTTTTAACGCTACTATGTACAAAACATATACATCTTCGATCGGTTGCACCCATATACACCATATACCTTATAGGTAGAGGTATAGGTTTGTAGGTACTTATGGAGTGCTCGTAACGCTTAACCCTTATCGCTTAACGCTTAACCCTCACTCAACCAAAAACCCTCGCCAATGATCGGTGTGGTTGTTGTTGTTCTGGTTGTTATAGTTGTTTGTTGTTCTGGTTGTTGTAGTTGCATTTTTTTTTTTGGTTGTTGTTGTTGCTGTTGCTGGTGGTTTAGCTCTCGTTAATGCTAGAGTTAGTTATACAGTTAGACAGAGGTCTAGTTGGAAGCTTAGCCTAAGTGCATTGCTTGGTTGCATTGGTTGTTTGCTTATGGGAATTTACAGAGTATCCATGGCGCGATCACAGTCAGAAATATGAAGGCGATTTCACATTCTGAAAGAGACACATAAGGCGTACTCGTTGTCAGTTCAAATTAGAAGGCAATCGATCATCAGCAACAGGTGGAGATGAAGGATATAGGCGACGATTGTTGCGATACTTTTTGATATTATTTTCTTTTTTTTTTTGGTTTTTTTTTCTGGGCTGATCTGAGCTGAGATGACACGGCGATTTGATTGATATTGGTTTCTGGTTGGGTTGATGCATTGCGAGGGGTGCGATAGAGGCGATACATATATATATATTTATATATTTTCAGAGCTGTTTGGCTGTTTCAATGTAATCGTGTAAGCGGTCAAAGCATTGGCGCTGCATTGGCATTAACCTAACTGCCTCGATCTCCGTGGAACATTGAACAAAACTGAAAAAGGCAAAGCGTCACTAGCTAAACGGTTATGCGGTTATATGTAGAGCTTCGATTATAGGCTTTAACTCGAACTCAAACTCGAACTCGAACTTGAACACAACGGAACCCACAGCTTAATCGTTAACACGTTCTCTACGTTACTATGGCGTATACTTAACTTGAATTTCGAGTGAATTTCGGGGCTAGCTAATGTCTGTGATGAAGTGTATGTGTGTGTGTGTGTGGTGTTTATTTTTAAGCGTTCTTCCGTGATTGATCCAAATGCCAATGACAAAATGAGACCAACACACACAGCTGCAAGCGAACCACTCACCTGATCCCCTGGCGGTGCTCGTCGAGGTGAACTGCTCCGTGGTCTCCCCGTAGTCCCCGGATCCGTGGACGCAGTCCTCATCGTCGCAGGCCCTCTCCGTGCCGTTTGTGATGACACCGCCACTGTTGATCCCGCCGGTACTCAGGTTATTCCCCTGCTGGGAGGTGGTTGTCTGCTTGGTGGGCGGCACATAAACCGGCGTGATCAGATCATCCCCGCTTCCCGATTCGAATGGCGGCGTGCACTCGTCCTCGTCGTCGCCGCGACATCCGGATCCGGCTCCCGAGAAGATCAGATCGTCCAGCGCACCCGGATAACCACTCGCCGGCGTCTGTCGAGTAGAGTTCAAGGTCTAATTTTACTTCAGTTGATCTGGCGGCAGCCGGGCCAAGCGATGGTTATTGTATGGGGTTTGTTAACTGGATTAGTAAGTTGGTTAGGTGCTCTTTGTTTATGTGTATACGGGTGGGTGTGAGCACGAGAAACCAGTGGAGATCACAAATCCCTTAGGAATAAATCGAACTAATTGATTGTTTACTAAGTTTTAAATATAAAGGATCTCGTAGAAAAGACGATATAATATTATTTTTAATTTAGAATATGATATTTTTAATATTTTTAATAATATAGAAGGATATACTACTCTTTCCATAGGTTTCTTGGATATATTATATTAGTTATATTTTGTTAATACAATCCCAAATCTATATTTTAAATCTCCACTGGCTTTCCCATACTTGTGTTTCAGTGTATTCATGTTTGATGTGAGCTTTGATTAGAGTCATGCAGCATAAGTGCGACGAGTTCTAGTGCATAGTAAATCGTATCGGTTTATATAGCTGTATATATATTCACAGTTATTGGTTAATGTGCTGTGCAGCAATGGAAACAAATTCAGGAAACTTAAGTGGCTGGTTAGTGGAAAATCTGGCAAATCGCTTTTGTTTTTTATTATTTTGTTATTTTGATGGTGCGTTAAAAGCGTTACAGTAAAAATGAAGGCGCCCGAGGGAAATCATAAGGTCAATTCAAATGCAGCATTTACACTAGATTATACAGTTAGTTAGCTAATACTTTTGGTTTAGTTAAAAACGGTTAACGTTTGTACTGAATGTCGAACCGAATTTCCCGGATTTGATTGTGATGACGATGGCTTCAATGTACAGATGTAGTTACATTCGATACGGTTAACGGTAATGCATTTAAATTATCGGGATAGTGCTTGGGAACTGTACATTATTCGAATTGGCTTTCGAATTTCGGAGGTGCAATCAAATCATGTCAAATCAGTTTGGGAAAAGGGGTTCCACAACTCATGAAGCGGATTAATACAATAATTTTGGTTAGAATTTCTTTTTGTTTTTTGTTTTTTTTTTTTTTTTGGTTTTTAATCAAAGAAAGAATTTTGAATAAACTTGGTTTACGATGAGAAAAATACTTGGAAAGTTGAAAGTTGAGAGGAATTCAAATAAAATTTCAAATAAATTCCCTAACCTGCTGCATTCTCTGCAGATCATTTCTATCTAATACTCCAGTTACCAATTGAACATCTCCGCGGATCACGATTTGGGGGTCGCGCTCGACGGCCAAGTCCAAAATGCGCAACTTGTTCACCGACAGTCCGGCAATCACGCCGGCGAACGGCCGCTCGATGCGATTGCGACCGTTCCGACTAGACTTGCCGCCGACCTGAACGTTGGACATGGTATTGAACACGGTCGAGTGGTGGCCTGTAAGTCGTCGGAGAAGATCGGAAGAGATCATTAGGCACCCTACCCCAACAGAACGGCTATCCCCTATCCACTTACTCTGCGGCGTCAGTGCCTGCACATTGTAGTCGTCCAGCTGGAGCGTGGCGTTGCCTCCCTTCCGCTGGAACCTCACCACATGGTAGGCGTTGTCGTTCACCTTCGTCCCGATCTCGCCCAGCGGCAGGTCCACGCTGCCGATATTGTACACCATGAAGATGTTGCCCTCCACTATCTCCAGCTCCATGTAGTCCTGCGTGGTGGCGCTCTCCACCCGCAGCAGCACTGCGTCCGGCCGGGTGGTGATGAAGCCCAGCGCTATGTTGTCCTCCTCGGTGTCGGCCTGTGCGTTTTCCGGGAACGTGTACAGCAGCATGCCCTTGTTGTTGCCAAACTCGTAGGCAATGGATTCTGGGGGAAGGAAGTTGCATTTCAATCAGAGGTTTCAGAAAGATAGGAAATGCCTCTTTCCATGCTCTGCTGACGTTCTGCCACACACACACAGTGTGTAACCAAAGTGACTCTCACACTTTCTCCCCAACTTACCATCATAACAAGTGGGTCCTGTATACGAGGTCATGTCACATTCACAGGCATAGGCATTCCACTGCTGCACACAGTTGCCCCTATTGGCGCAGGCGTTCTGGCTGCACTTGGTGGGTCCCTCGCAGCCACTGACCACCAGGGAACTGGGCACCACTGCATCGCTGGTCAGCGAGGGTGAGGCATCGCCCAGATCCAGGGAGGCCAGGCAGCCCTCGAAACCGGACCTCGAGGAGATCGAGGCCGGCAGCTTGGAGTACATGTCCTTGAAGACGCCGCCAATGTACAGGATGCCCGCCAGCTCCAGGTGCATGTTATTTCCCGTCAGGCTGATAATCTCGAAGGAGTCGTCCACGGTGAGCGTGTGCGTCTTGGGTCCCGGCCGCCTAATGCTGACCTGATGCCAGCGGTTGTCGTTCATGTGGATGCGCGACTTGTCCCTCATGGTCACCGGTCCGTCGCCCAAGTCGAAGGTGTAGTGGATATGACCATTTACCAGTTCCACGGCCACGAAATCGTTGCGACGCCCGCCATTGAAGACCAGCAGACCATTGGGCTCCACGGTCTTGAACCGGAAGTCAATGGAGATGCTGTTGTAGGCCTTCAACATGGCCAATCCCACGTAGGAGTGCTTCGAGCGGAAGGTGGCCGCATGGTAGGGCTGTCCCGCCGGGGAGTTCACAAAGCGGGCCGTCAGCTTGAAGGTGGCACTGGGCAGAGCCGAGAGCTCCGGTCCTAGGCTCTTGACTATGTCCAAATAGCTGAATGGGCGAGGGAAAACCAAAAATAGTCCCCACAAATGTAACTATATTTGCACATCGATACCCACCGCTGGCCATTGAACACCAGGCCCTGCATCTGGCCCACAAAGTTCGGCATGGTGGAGGTCATCTGGATCTCCTCCTCGGCATGGAAGAGACCGCCCAGGTGGATCGAGCGGATCTCCATGGTGCTGTGGCGACCCAGGATCGTTTCGGCTGTGGAAGGAATATTTCCAAAAACAAGATATGGATAAAACTCGGGGGCCTCGCCATGGGGTTTGTCTAGCCGGGATCGGCTTTGCTCTAAGTTGTTGACTAGGCGGAGTACCGTTAACATTGGTTACAGTTACATATGGATAGATATATATATATATATATATGGGTATATATAGGTAGTATATGGAATATAGGTGGTGACAAGAAGCACATACGCATATGTAGTCAAAGAGTATATAAGAGTATAGAGTAGATATAGGTTTTATGTATGCGGTTTTAGTAGACATAGATCTAGGTTTTTTGGTTCATAGATTTTTCAAGCATTTGTATTCTTCACTCGACAAGTGGCTGAATGTAGTTGGAGTTCGATTGGAGTATTATTATTTAGTTAGTTGCAGCTTGGTACATACTAAAGAAAGGTGCAGATTACAATACATACAATGTACTGGTACGGATAGTAGTTGTTGTAGTTGTAGTTGTTAGTTGTTAATTAAGAGACGAAACGAAATCGATAATCGAAAATCGCTGCCACAGCGCAAACCAAAGGAAACTAAGTAAAAGTAAAGAGTTCGCTAAGTTGAGTAGATTAGTTTAGTTGGTGCGCATTTGGTTCTTGTTTACATACGAATATGCATTATGGATTAGTTGACATTTTGAGGAATATATTTTTTTTTCTTTTTCTTAGTCTAAGTTTGGTGTGTGAGATACATTTTCAATACGGTTACGGTGGCGGTGACATTTTTAGATAATTTCATTTGAGTTCTCATTTCTCAGCTGTGCGTGGGAACCGAGGAAAAGTATAAATATGAGAAAAGTTCACTGAGGCAACCTACGGTCTAGAAATGGTAACTGAAAAGGTCAAGGATTATGGTCGGTAATAACCGGGATAATTGAAAAAAAAACAAAAACAAAAAAACGGAAAATAATTTGGGCTTTGCTTAACGACATTGAACTAAACATCGATGGGTATCTGGGTATTGGTAAACTGTCCATGTTTTCTGTAAATGTAAATGTGTTAATCTGTGCCCTAGAGAGTTATATATATTTGTGTGTGAGTGTTTGTGTTTCGACTGATTCCTGTGTGTGTGTGCGGCGACTACGTCTAAGTTAATAAGGGTGCATTAGCCTTAACGAGCGACCACATTGCGCATACGACGCGTTGGCCCACCGAATGATTGACATCTTGACATGCAAATGACTGCGGCGACAGAGACAGAAATAGCAAGAGTAACAGCAAGAGAGAGAGAGAGAGAGAGAGTGAAAGAGAGGGGGGCTATGTGGTGAGTGGGCGGTGGGCAGAAGTCGAAGTAGGGCACTGTTGTTGCAGCTGGCAATTTGGCGCATTTGCAGTTACTTATTCATACAACTGAATCGCTGAGTGGGCTGAGTGATACGTACGATGCGATGGCGAACGATACGAAATACGATATAGTACGAAACAAAGATATACAAAGGTATACACTATACACTGTACAGGGCTACAGCCCGATTTGGGTTCAGACTTGGTTCGTGAGCGGGTCATGCGGTCATAGGCTATATCATTCATTCCAACTGACAGTCATTGGTTTTGCTTGTTAGTTTATGGGTATTATCATGGTTTCATTGCTGCTGCTGCTTGTTTTTCATTTTCAGGTGCTCACATGCAAAAACGCGTCACGTGTGAGTGTGAGTGTGTGTGTGTTCTGGTGCAACGGTGCGTGACAGAGTGTGGGTGTGTGCCTGTGCAGGTGTGCGAGACTTCCACTTGACATTGTGTCTGTGTGTGTGTTTTTGGTCGAGGCAGGAGCAGGATCCGGCTATAAGGAAAGTTCCTAACTTGAATGATCTTTACTTTTTAGATTTCATTTCTATATGATCATAATATTATTGTTTTTCTAGCCTTTAAGATAAAAAAGCACAATGAATATACATTTCAAAGTTAAGAATTACAGTTTAGAAGTGGGTTATTCTTTTGTGATAATCGATGGATATTTATTATTCAACAATATATTACTTTACTGAGACTAAAGAGTTTACTTTTATGGGTTCGAAAATTATCGGATTGATTTATTTTTCAGTGTAGCCTTCTCCATCGCCTGCCTTTTGCTTACTCCTTCTATCGAGTTGAGTGTTTATTTTTTTTGGACACACTTACACAACAAGAATCTAATTTTACGTGAGACACGTTAGGCTTGATTAGTTAGTTGCAATTTGGTTGCGGTTGCGGTATTGTTGTATTGATGTTTACGATAGTTGAGTTTACTTAACACAAAGCTAATTACATATTAAATGGTGCAAAATTACAGCCCTGGGCGCTTTTAAACATTGTTTTGCCCTCTCGTCTCAATAAGCCACGTCTAATGCTAATGCTAATGCCAATGCCCATTTTGCAATGGCACTCCACATCGAACGCAATTCGCCGATAGCGTGACTTTCATCGAGCGATTTGGGCAAAAAAATGTTTCCCCGAGTTCTTGCGTGTCGATTTTTTTCTCTCGCCTAAAACATGAAACGAAAAACGATATTGTACATTGAAATTATTTACGTTGCGTTCCCGTCATTTTGCATTGTTCGCCTTACTCATTTTTTACTGTTTCGTATTTTATTTTTCCCGCTTTTCGGTCGCATTTCGCTTTTTTCAAAATAAGGTCATTTAGATCACGCTTGTGATAAGGGAATTGCATTTGCATATGACATTGTTATTACTTGTTGTAGTGCTTAAACACCATGGTTGTTGTTCGCTGTTCTACATTCATTCGTAGAAGTCTGAAACAAACACCTTTTAACGTTTACATACCGCACGTGTCGTTTAAGTTATGGTACAGCAATTATTTAAATTATTTTCATTGTTTAGATTATCATAGGACTGCAAACGAAAACTCTTTCCCAGATAAATATTTACAGAAAACAAGAGGAAACATAAAAATACAAGTATTTTTTTAAGCTGTTGAGTTAGGCCATTAGATTATTATTTCAACTAAAAGTATAATTCTTTACAAAACCTAGTAAAATCAATATATCAAACCAGTAATTCTGAAATTATTTGTTTTCAGGGAAATTAAAATGTTCCCAAGGCCATTTACTCAACAACACAACAAAGGCAAACATAATTAGCCAAACTTTAATTAAAACCAAACAATATAACTCGATTATCAAGGACAAAACAATTTACAAGACAATCAATATAATGGTATTGGTAACACTTAAGGCTGAAACTTTACAGCTGTCCAACTTTCTTTGCTTTCGTATTTACTCTTAATCGATTACAATACTTCTGTGTGGGCTTAGGAATTGAATTTGAATTGGAATTGAATTGGCAATCGTAATTGGGAAATCAAACAAAGTAAGTAAGTATCGCAAATGAAAACACAACATCGAGATGTTTGAAAGAGTTTTGAGAGGAACTTACAAGAGCAAAATATATAAAAAATCATTACGAATGAGTTATTTGAGAATGCGATCGAGGGATGCCCCATCTGATGGGGTCTTCGATCCATCGCATGAGCATGGTATGATTTAAACAAACTTTCAGAGAGGCGTACAATGTGTGGAATGGTGTGGATGTGGAGCCGGGTGTCTTATGATGTTCAAACTATGTTTTGCAGATGCTAAACGATGTTCAGAGGTACAGAGCGAGGTAGTCATAGGTGGATAGTTAGAGAGAGCTGTCTAGATCAAACCAGTTCATCATCATCAACGTAAGGAAGTTCGAGAAATGTGTCATGAGAAATGAGAGGTAAATAAACTTGCTAAATACTTTTCAATTTTCCATCGGTCGTTATTTTCGATAGTAGTATTTTAACTGCATTTCGTATTGGTGTAATCGCATGTGTTCGTATGTGTGCGTGTTCGTGAGGCTGTGTTGGTGTGAGAATCGTTGTTAACTGAAAAGCTCTCAACTGAAAAAGTTTAAGTGGAACTTAAAAACAGGAAAACGCGCCGCTGACTGCACTTTCCTTCTTTATTGATTTTCTCCTTCTTACACTTATATATCTTTTTGTTCTTTGTATCATTTTCTTTTCAACTGCCCTGAAGCACCTTCACACACCTTCCTGCTGAGTTGGGGGGGGGGACGGGGGTTTTGGGAGCATTCTCCTACTTGAACTTGAACCTGTAGGTTGTGCGTGAAGCACCTTTTATGGAAGCTAATCGCTGGGGGGGGACTCCTGTGACCCTATGAAGGGAGTTGGTAGGTTGTCGATTGGTTGGTTCATTGGTTGGTTTAGTTGGTTGGTAAAAAAAACGACACGGCACGACACGTAGTAGGGCATAGATGTGCTGTTGATACATACATAACATACCCCTGACGGGGGGAGCCCCGTCGACTTGAAGCCGCAGATTGGAGGCTCTGCGCGAGAAGCGGATCGTGTGCCAGTTGTTGTCGTTGAGCACCGACTGGCCGGCCAGCAGGTTCTGCAAGGGATTATCACACACAGAAGCTCAGAAAACTGCCCGGAAGCCATTGAAAATCGCCTTTAATTTCGAATTGACCTTGACTTGATCTACTTGTGCTAAGAACTTAATCAGTTTTGGATAACCCTATAACTTTATCGTATTTAAACTTACATATTCAACCTGTTTAAAAAAAAAACTTTATCAATCTCAAATAATAAAAGGAAACTTGTAATCTTCCCCATTTAAAAAATAATGTCTAAAATTAATAAAAATAAATACAAATTTGTCTCCCCATATTTGATATTTTTATACCCGTTACTCGTAGAGTAAAAGGGTATATTGTATTCGTGCAAAAGTATGTAACAGGGAGAAGGAAGCTTTTCCGACCCTATAAAGTATATATATTCTTGATCAGGATCACTAGCCGAGTCGAACTAGCCATGTCCGTCTGTCCGTCTGTCCGTCTGTCCGTCCGTATGAACGCTGAGATCTCGGAAACTATAAAATCTAGAGGATTGGCATTTTGCATGCATATTCTTGGAGTTCCTACGCAGCGCAAGTTTATTTCAAAATGGTGCCACGCCCCCTCTAACGCTCTCAATCGCCCTACACCATTTTTTTAAAGGTGTCTGGCGCCCACACCATTAAAGATTTTGGAAAACTAAAAATGCAGTTTTATTGTGACTATCAATACCTATCGAAATGTAGAAGAAATTTTTCAAATCGGACCATTCGTTAAAAAGTTATGCCCGATCAAAGATTTTATATATCTATCTCCCTCGCACTTCTTTAGCTGAGTAACGGGTATCTGATAGTCGGGACACCCGACTATAGCGTTCTCTCTTGTTATACATAAATCTTATGAAAATGGATTTTTTGACCCTACCTACATTTTGTTGGGAAAAGAAAAGGTTGCCATTAATTTGAAACACATAACTGGTTAACAAGATCATTTGGTAAATATATACTTTCCACAAAGTCCGAAAGTCAAAGGCGATTTTCAAGGGCAGAGGACCAATGCGGTCGGATCGGGCACTTTTCCCGGAAAAACTCACCTTCTCGCGGTCGCTCAGCCGCACACTGGCCCGCACCCTTCCCGCCACCAGAGCGATCTCCAGCCGATCCGGGGAGTTGGACTCGGCGCTGGTCAGCAGCAGGAGGCCCGCCGGTCGCGAGGTCTTGAAGCGGATGACCAGCTCCTCGGTCTGCGTCTTGGTGCCCTGTCCGTTGCCCAGCCAGATGGTCATGTGCTGGCTGCCGTTGAAGGCCAGCGTGGCCAGTTCCCTTCCGCAGGTGGGTCCGCCGTACAGGGTGGCCGAGCAGTCGCAGATGGGACGGTTCCAGCCCTCCAGGCAGGTGCCTCCGTTCAGGCAGGGATTGCCGTTGCACACGTTGGCCTGCACATGGCACGAAGGCTTCACGGAGGCTGTTTCCCCAAGTGGGTTACGGGTTACGGGTTAAGGGTTTCGGGTTACCAGTGGATAATCAGAGAATCACCATCGCTGGCGTGACCACTTTGGCGCGCTACTCACCCGAATCCTGGACGCGTGCAAAGGCCGCTATATCGATCGCCTTGCCACTCAGCACCAGGTCACGCAAACAGCCCACGAATCCCTGGCGCAACGTGGCTGTCCAAATGGCCGCCGGCCAGGCAACGCTATTGTAGGCGGGCCCCACTCCGCCCAGGTACATGTGCCCGTCCAGCTCGAGGATGGTGCCGTCGCCGGGCGTCCGGAAGTCGTTCCACACCCCGTCCACGCTCACCTTGGCGTCGCGTCCATTCCGCCGGAGAATCAGGTCATGCCAGTCGCCGTCGTCCACGCGACGTCGTGAGGCTCGCACCTTGGAGGCTCCGGATCCCAGGTCCAAGTGGATGTAGATGTGTCCGTTCAGCAGCTCGATGGCAATCAAAACGGGCTGTTGGATAGGCAAGTTATGCAAAATGTTTTAGAAAAACCCAACCTGAAGTCAACTCACGTTTTTGGCCCTGGGTTGCTTGGATCCTGTGGCCAGGACAATGATGCCATTGGGCTCCTTGGTGCGGAACTTGAAGCTAATTGAACTCTGCTTGCCAGTCTCCCAAGGAGGCAGGACCTGTACACAAAAAGTTAGGATAATTAATATGGATATTTGACATATAGAGAGGTTCCAACTTACCAAATGCGATTCGCGGGTGGTGAAAGTCACCGGATCCTGTGGATCTCCACTGGGACATTGATACTCCAGATTGCCGGCCACCTGGATCAGCTTGGAGCCACTCTTGGCCAGGTCGATGAGGTTCAGATTGAGTGTATCCGCCGAGAACTCCACTTTGCGCAGGCAGCCCACGAAGTTGGTGTGGACACGGGCTCCCAAGAGAGCCCTCGGATTGACCGCACCGCCAACGTAAACGCGCGATGAGGAGAGCATGGTGAACTTGCCGGCGATGTGGGAGTGATCCGTGTACACGTCGTCCACCACAGTGACCAGCTGGATGAGAGAGAATCACCTTCAGCCTCAGATCGAGATCAGACAGAGAGGGATATACGTACCCGACAGAAACTGGTGATGGAGGAGATCTCCTGGATGCGACGGTGCACGGTGACCTTGTGCCACTGGTGGTCGTCGAAGCGCACCTTCGATGGCTTGATGTGCATCTCCTGCTTGCCATTGGCCAGTCCCATGGTCAACGAGACGCCGCCGTCGCGCAGGGCCAGGTTCAGATAGTCCGTGCCGTGGCCCGTGTAGAAGAGCAGGCCGTTCGGCTGGCGGGTGCGAAAGTAGAAGGATATGGCATCCTGGGCACTCACTATCGGCTCGGCGCCCGTCTGGCCCAAGTCGTACGAGAGGAACTGTGTACCGCGGAACGTGGCTTCCGATGGCGCCTTCTCCTTCTCACAATACTGGCCATCGTACTCGAGGTTTCGGCACTCGCAAATTGGACCGGAATCAGTGGATATACAGATGCCGCCGTGCTGGCAGGGATCGTTCCGCTCGCAGGCATCGGTTGTGTTGCCCCCACGAAGGCCCTGGAGGATCAAGTTCAAGGATTATGATAGATGGATATGTGTTTAACCAACATTTAAATGTAACGTTGTGAGGTATTTAGTAAATAACTACTATTTGCCTATATGATAACAAAAGAACATCTCAACCAAAAAAAGCTTTAAGTATTAAAAAAGATAAAGTAGTATGATGCATTGATAAATGGGTATAACAAAAAAAAATATTTTATTTAAATAAGATCTTATTTGTTTCGATTTTTTAAATTGATTAATAAAGAGGTACTTCTAATCAACATTTATTTTTATACGCGTTACCCGTAGATTTTAAAACATGTCTGGCTCCCACGTTATTTAAGATTTCGGAGAAGTATAAATGAAATTTTGTTGTGTTTAGTTATACCTATCGCAATGTAGAAGAAATATAATTAGAATGTAGAAATTTTTTAAATCGCACTCCCTTTAGCTGAGTAACGGGGCTCCCGACTATAGCGTTCTCCCTTGTTTTGTATACCCGTTACTCGTAGAGTAAAAGGGTATATTGTATTCGTGCAAAAGTATGTAACAGGTAGAAGGAAGCGTTTTCGACCCTATAAAGTATATATATTCTTGATCAGGGTCACTAGCCGAGTCGATCTAGCCATGTCCGTCTGTCCGTCTGTCCGACTGTCCGTCTGTCCGTCCGGATGAACGCTGAGATCTTAGAAACTACAAAAGCTAGAGAATTGCGATTACCCACACATATTCTTTGGCTTCCTACGCAGCGCAAGTTTGTTTCAGCCGGGGGCCAAGCCCCCTCTAACGCCCACAATAAACGAGTTTAAAAAGTGTCTGGCGCCCACACCTTTAAAGATTTTGGAAAAGTAAAAATGCAATTTTATTGCATTTATCAATACCTATCGAAATGTAGAAAATTTTTCAAATCGGACCATTCGTTAAAAAGTTATGCCAGATTAAAAATTTTCTATCTCTGAGTAACGGGTATCTAATAGTCGGGGCACCCCGTTCTCTCTTGTTCATAAATGGAAACGAAAGAATATATTCACCTATGAAAGCTTTGAAACATTAGGAAAACGATTAAATAATATAACGTTATGATATGATGATAACGAAAACTACATTTTAACCAATAAGTGGTATTAGGTAAAGGATTAATACATTTTATGAATTCCTTTTTCGACCCTAGATATCTTTGATTTTATATATTTTAGCAATAGTGGGTAGTGGACTCACCCTGAGGGGCCTTTCGCGGGCGGGCAGTTCGCCGTGATCGCAGGGCACATCGCCGCACTTGATGTCGCGCTGCTGCTTAATCTCCTGGCGCCTGGTGGAGCCTCCAGGCTGGTCGGCGTAGACCAGGTTGCGGATGGCGCCCCGGAAGCGCGGCTCGAAGATGACGCTGGGCAGGGCGAGCAGCGCCAGCTTGGTGCTGTACCAGTTGGGCATCCCACCCACATAGACGTCCGAATTGCTGGCGAACTTGCCGAACTGGAACTCCTTGCCCTTGGTTGACCGCTGCTGCGAGACGCCGTCGACGATGAGTGAGGTCTGTTCATCATTTCGCAGGACCTGAACCTTGTGCCAGTGGCCATCGTGTAGTTCCCTGCCCACGGTGATGATCTGGGCTCCGCCGCCCAGGTTGTATCTCAACCGCAGGGCTCCCTCCACCAGCTTGAGTTCGAAGAAGTCGTAGGTGCCGCCGTCGTCGGTGTAGAGAACCAATCCGTTGGGCTGTTCCGTCTTGAACTCCAGCTCCAGGGTGCCATTCAGGCCGGTGTACCACTTGCGGAAGGTGTAGAAGGAGTTCTGGGAGCCGTCCAGCTGGAATCCGGCGCTGAGGGTCACGAAACTGGCCGCCAGGCTGACCAGCAGGGCGCTGACGATGAGCACGCGGTAGGAGCGGCGGTATTCCACGATCACGGGAGGCACTGGCTCTGGGTCGCCTCTCCGCCGGCGGCGAGCCTTGTTGAACCGCAAGTCCGGGGATTCGAAGGCGGAGGTGGAGGTGGAGGCGGAGGCGTGGCAGCTGCTGCGCTGGGCGGGCAGGAGCCTCAGCTCAGCCGGATTTCGAATTCGCTGCTGATCCCTGTCCATGTTCGGCCGTGTCCTGGCTGTCATGGCCGCAGGAGCATAGTTATCCTGATCCTGATATGTTGCACTATGTGGATGTGGCGCCTTCATTCACACGCACGGGCACTCGGGCACTCACCCACACAGAGGCACCTACGCACGTTGCGCGCGTAAACGTAAAGTGACTCTCTCTCTCTGCCAATCTATCTCTCTCTCTCTCTTTTCGCGTATTCCAGTCCTTGAGCGCGAGCTTTTCGCGTGTCCTTGTGTTGGTGTTACTCGGGAATTATCCGTTTTATCCGCGCCTGCCGAGAGGAAGCCTGAGAGCGCGGGAGAGCGTGGGAGAGCGAAAGCTCGGCCAGGCGAAGTTGGCTTCGGCTGTTAACGGTTATCGTCGACTGCTAACGGCACTGCACCGATTATTGCTTGGGATTTCGCCTGGTTTCTTGGTCCTTAATGCTGGGCACCTTGAGTTTTTGGCATTTCGCACACTTGATTTGCATAATGTCTGGCAAACTAATTAAGAACGGGCACATATTTCGCATCGATGCGGGGTCAGATAGCCGTTATTCCGGCCGAGGCGGCTGTACTACCAACACTGGGGGTTATGATTGTGGTTGGGCCAAAAGCTTGCCGGATACCCCTGCCACCCGAGGTTGTGGCGCCCACGAGCGCTCCAACGTACATGTACATACTAAAAATCGGAAAAAATTTTCACTGCATGTCGCGAATGTAGGCGAAAATTTTTCTAAGCATTTCCCCCAGAAACGGGCGCTTTACTTTACTTGATTCCTCGGCAATCTAATCAGTTATTTATGCGTATCGATTGGGCTATTGATTGGAAACGATTATTTTTGCACACACTGGGATTTTTTCAATTACACAATTATTTCGCTGGATTCGAACAATATCTTTGCCGTTTTCACTTTATGTAACAATTGGGGTTTGGCTTTCAGCACGACGCGATTTCGTTTTAGTGGGGTGAATTTATTTTTGCAGATTTTTTGGTTCAACTTTTGAGGGATACCAAAATTTTGTGTGTCGAAATTTGCTAAGCAGCGCCTTCCGCTGCTCTGGGCTCCGATATCGATCCGCGCTGCATCCACGACAAGACTGAACTGCAATTTCAAACTTAATTTCTTCGCTATGTTTCCAATGGATAACGAAAGCTCCGCCAGCTTATTCACAAAAAGCCATTGGTGCGGCCTAGAGGACTCGAAAAGGGACGCTGTAATGGAACTTTGGAGCTAAGGACTTCAGAAGTAAGGTATTTATTTCACTAGTTTTCTTTTGAAATATGTTTAAAAGGCCTGCGAACACTATAAACTCGTTAGGAAAGTACATGTGTGAGGTGTTCCTTGTTTTACCCAAAAAAGTATGCTATGCTAAACGAATGGACCGCTAACTTTGAGAGTAGTGTGTGGGAATGCCAAAAATTAAAAGCTCGCTTACTTCGCACGAGGCATGCATATGCGTACTACTAACACACAAACGCACACATAGGCGCCAGCTGCCCACTCACACATGCGTAATGAGCGCACAGCACGCAGGTTCATAACCTGCACCACTAAAGCGTATTAGATGCCACAAGGATACACATACACACACATGTACATGAGTGTCCTGTGGTCACACACACACACACCGACACCCACACGGACTCACTATCTCTGAGACGACCCGTGTAAATTCCTTGACATTTACTACGCAACTTCGACGACTCGGTGTCAAATTCGATTTGCATTTGCATTTGCATTGGCAATGGAATGGAATGTGTGAAGTCCTGTACTCTCAATGTGTGTCTTTGTGTGTGGGTGTACGTCCTTCTACCCTCACCCTACGTCAAGGGGACAATTGCAAGGCCGTCGCCACCATTATTCCCAGTCGTCCTGGCGAGCACATTAACTTGAGCACACCAATCACGCACTGACCATTACACCAGGGATACCAGGACCCTGCTCCCTGGCACTTACATTTTTTAATAATTTTTTAACGCACGCTAAAGGCTAAACAAATGGCCGCACGTGCTCTCCATTGTCCTTCGGAGCCGTGACGTTCGAGCGGACTAACAAGGACTGGGAATGCCAAAAAGCTGGAGGAAGAGCGAAAAGCTTTAATTTAAATAAGGCGGCTTTCTTTTCGGCAATCAGGCAGCTCTTGAACTTTTTGGGGCTTTATAACTACTTGTATTTTGAAAACTCTCCACTTTTCAAATTTTATCCCATTCAAAGCCCAGCGATTTTAGCAAAAACAATACTCTTAAAAAAAAATTATAAACACTTTTTCAAGGATATAATAAAATACATAGTGTAGATTATGTTTACTGTCATACTGTTGAAAAAAAACAATATATAGCGTTGCTTCAGTTAGCGTGTTAAAGTTTCCTTATAAATTACTCATACGCCATGTATGTCACTTAGAATTAAGTCAACAAAATCTATTTCCAAACTTTGTTGGAATAATTGTTAAAAAAAAGGGAACAGAAAATACCAAATGTTTAGTTAAAATCTATGGTACCTACATACATTAAAAAAAATTGTACTCAAAAGCTCGTGCGTATGAGTAATAAACGCATTTTTTTTATGTTTAAAAATTTTTTTAAGTATAAGTAAAATTACGACCTTACAAATTGTCATACAAATTGGAACCTCAACAAATTTGTAGTTTCATTTCCATTTAATTTAAATAACTACAATAACTAGTTTTTAAATATAACGTTTATATCTGCGGTATATTTACTTCTAATCGAATGGTATATGCATGTGCGGCCACACTGATCCGATCGTTTACTTACAGCTGTTCTTATCTATCAGCTGTTATCAGCGGTACTTATCAAGTGCACTTTACAAGGCGTCGTGTGTTAGGATTTGGACAAGCCGCAAACCATTTTCCGGACATCTCAAGAACCCTTGAAAAGCAACTAAGTTTGTTGCCATACTCCAAAATCGCTGTCCGATCCCGCTTACGTAATGCTTGGCAATCTGGGCCGACTTTTGGGTTTCCGTTCCCCCATCTTTAGGCGATTAGTGCACACGGAGCGGAAAGTACGAGTTAATGGCTCCGACTTAAACATTGTGGAGAGCGGCAGTGGAGAACGGAGTTTGCTCCTGATGCCGGGAGCGTTGGGATCCGCCTGGACCGACTTTAAGCCCCAGATCGAGCAGCTGCCCAAACTCTTGCCGGGACACACGATCATCGCCTGGGATCCGCCGGGTTACGGCAAGTCAGTGCCTCCGCAACGCAAGTTTGGCCTGGAGTTCTTTCGCGAGGATGCAAAGGCTGCCGTGGACTTGATGCGCGCTCTGGACAGGCCACGTTTCTCGATTCTGGGTTGGAGCGATGGCGGAATCACGGCCCTCATAGTAGCAGGTCGCCATGCGGAGGCTGTAGATCGGCTGGCCATCTGGGGAGCAGGTGCCTACTTAAACGCCGATGAGGTCAAGGCCCTTAAGAACATTAGGGATGTGGCCAAGTGGTCGCCGCGCATGCGAGAGCCCATGGAGAAGGTGTATGGCGTGGAAAGATTTCCCGAATTATGGGCCGAATGGGTGGACGCCGCCTGCTCCTTCTATGACCAAAGGGATGGCGACTTCTGTCGCTCTGAGGTTGAACAAATAAGGGCGCCCACTTTTATACTCCAGGGAAAAAAGGATCCCATGATAGCGGCGGAACACATTCCCTGGCTAAGAGAGCGGTTGCCTCAGGCAAAATACCACGAGTTCCCGGAGGGCAAGCATAACATCCATCTACGCTATGCGGAGGAGTTCAACAAACTAGTGGCTGATTTCTTTAACAAAAAGGACTAGTCTAACCAATATATTTAGACTTATATGGGTCCTAACATCTCACTCAACAGTCCAACTTTTGTAACTTGAATTCTCTAAAAGTCAAGAAAGTTGATAAGAAACACTCGAAGAACTAATAGTGGTGTATAAGCCGACTTTGTAAGAGGCAGCTAGTATATCAAGTTATACAATTTCGAATGTAAGTGGAAATAGTTATCTGAAATGAGAAGGTCTTAAAGGTCCAAAGGTCTCATATTTTTGAGTAACTGATAGTTCTGATGAATCAAATTCATATCAAAATTAAAGGAAATTGTTTATCTATTTAATGAATCATGTCGAAATTAATTGAGAAATAGCCATATCACTTAATATAAAGGAAGGAAAATAAATGAAAGTGACATTTTAATACATTTCGAATCAAGGTCGATAAATTTGGGAATAGTCCATATCTCTCTGCTATGGTATACTATATTCTAGAATAATTACTGAACAAAGAGATATCAGTCTAGAGTTCGCAGAAACATTAAGTCACTTTAAAGCAAAATTTAAATCTCGGGCAAGGCCAAATTAATTCCGGAACAACATTATCTAATAAAATTTCTTATGAAAGAGACTTGTGATGTTTATACTGTTTATACTATACGGATATCGTAAGCTATGCCAAAACTTCACCCACTACAAAGGAAGTGCACTTGTTTTGTATGATAACTAGTATTTAAAATTTATTATTTCACAGAGAGCTGATCAGTTGGTGGCCAGATTACTGGACCGTCTCGATGAGGGTCTTCACGTAGTCATCGTACTGGGCCTGGAAGAAGTTACCGGCCACGGGACCGCCGAAGCTGTACTTTTGGATGTAGTCGCGGGCCTTGACGTTGATGCGGCCGGTGCGGCTAGTCTTGGACACGAACTTCTCGGTGGTGATCTTCTCGTTCTGCTTGAACACCAGGAAGACGTAGCGGTGCAGGCCGGTTCCCTCGCGGGGACCAGCTCCGATGTACTCGGCGATGGTCTGGCCCTCGGACACCTTGTTGCCGGGAATGTTGATCACCAGCCAGTGGAGCAGCTCACGGAACTTGGGATCCTCACGGCTGGGTGCGTCGGGGTCCACCAACAGAATGGTGTAGAGGGAGCCGGCGTCGGCATCGAAGACGACCGTGGGCTGGTCCTTCACCTGAGTGGGAGTCAGCTCCTTGCCCAGCTCAACCTGAGCGCCGGAAGGATAGGTGATGGTGGCCTTGGAGGCGGGCTTGACGTCGATGATGTCGGGAATGATTCCGGCGGTGTCCATGTTAGCTGGTAGTTCTGCTCGGTGCTGCGTTAGCGAGTTGACTCTGGCCCGGATCCCCGATGGCTGGCCTTTTATCGCCGGACGGAGTCCGTCGCCTAATCAGTTTTGTGCACTTTTTACTTAATACCCCAACGCATAGATAGAAAGATAAGCGATTGGTTGGTTAGACTTTATTGACTGGGAATAGAAAACCCGGCATGATATATGCAGAAATCTATCCGAAAGTTTTATTTCGGATTGGCACCCAGTCATCGTATTGGGCCTGGTAATAATTGGCGGCAATGGGATCCCCCAATCCGTGCTTGGCAGCAAAGTCCCGGGAGTTAAAGCTCAAACGACCAGCTCGAGTGCTGTGAATTAAAAGAGTCTGGTGAGTATTACTTTTAGCTGATAAGGATCGACTAGTATATCATACGTGTTGGAAATAGTGGGCGTCTCCTCGATCTTGTTCTCCTGGCGGTAGAGCAGGAAAATATAACGATGCAGGCCAGTTCCCTGCGGGGGACCGGAACCAACGTAGTCAACCAAAGGATAGCCCCCCGAAGGATCGATATTGGTGCCGGGAATGTTGACAACAGCCCAGTGCAGAATCTCACGGAGCTTGGGATCCTGACGGGTCGGAGCATCGGGATCAACCATTAGCAGGGTAATCAGGTTGGACTTTCCCTCCAACCCAGACCAGTCGACTTTCGGTACATCCTTCACTTGGGTGGGGGTCAGCTCGTTGCCCTGCTCCACCTGGAGGCTATCGGCGTAGGTAACCTTTATGGTACCAGCAGGGACCGCGTCCACAACATCGGGCACTATGTCATCCATGTTACGTGTAACGTGTCAGCACAAAAAGATGACGGTACTCTTTTGTCTTATCACTGATGACCAAGCCGGCTGGATGATAACAAAGCAAAAGCTTCCCTCTGATGAAACAGCGGATGTCTCCGGTTTTATTAAAATTTCCAGTTCAATTAATTAATATCTGCATGTTGAAACCTCTCAAGGTTATCCGGCGCTGGCAACAGCTAACGCCTAGAAATAATAGTTTTATAGACACAGCGGAATAACCTTTATCGCGGTTGGTAAACTGATTGGTCAGTGTACCGACATTGATTTGTCGTCAATGGAAAATTGTGAAAAGCCCTCAGACGATAGCGAAGCTTTTATGCGAACCGGCGTTATTTAGGCATTTTTTACCATAAACGCAAAGATCACTTAAATAAACAACTTTAAAATTGTTAATATGAGTCACAGGTTGGAACTGGTTTCTACTTCTTTGGGGATGGTACCATTCAATACCTATATATGAGTTAGATCTTTAAAAATTGAGCTGACTTTCAACCAATGTGCACACCTGATAGCAAAGACAGCACTTGTGGGTGATCATAAAGTCATATATTGTTCATTTATGGGGTTGTAATTGAACCTTTTTGTTTTATTATGGACCGGCAATATATCAGTTCAATATAATGGAAAGGCATATCGCTAGTTTGAATTTAGATCCGAAATGGAGCACAAAAACCCTTCTCCACAAAAACTAAATTTTATCTAGTATATATCATGCTAATTTATTAAACAATTCGAATATTATTAACACTTGAATATCAATATTGATAGCGCTGACAGAGAGTTTTGGTCTATTAAATACGCTTAGTTGCATTTATCGCCTTTGTTCTTTGCACAATGAAAATAATGATTAATATATATATTTATAATACGATAATACAAATAATAATTAGAGTTGTGAAAACGTGAGCGTGAGATTTGAGAGGCGTCCCGCGACGCATATAAAAACAACATAGTTTACAATTACATAGTAGGGTAAATCATAGTACCTAGTGGTATGTCTATAGGGAACACGCCCCGCCCGCATAACCAGTGCTCGCGGAGGCAGTGTGTGCGGTATACGGCATGAGGTGTCCGGGGAGGACCCGCTACTCGGGCGTCCTCCGGACTTGCTGGAACTAATCTTGGAATACATTAACTGCTGGTTCAATTTGATTGAGGAAATACCAATAGATGCGGTAACACGTTCTCCATTCATTCATTTCGTTAAATTCAACTGTGATACTCTTGCTCCGTGATTGGCGATGGTTAGCCGCTCTAGCAGCGCGTCTCATAGAGTCCGCTGCGTCCAATGTAGCGCACCCACTTGACCACGTCGTGGTCGGAGTAGTTGAGCTTGGGCTCGAACACCTTGAGGTAGCGCACCTTGAATCCGGATGGTGCAAACGGCACCTCGAAGTTCATGGAGATGGGCGGTCGGGTCCACTTCTTCTTGGTGTCCGTCTCCAGCAGCTCGATCTCAGCCGACAGCTGCGTCTCCTTCATGCCCGCCATGCGCTTGATCTTCCACACTATTGCGTTCTCCGAGGCCTTGTACTTGGCCTTACCCTTCAAGCAGATGAGCTGCACTCCCGAGGTATTCAGTGGCGTGGGTATCTTCACCTCGATCTTCTGGCCCAGGAGCGAGGGCTTAAAGTTGGACTTCAGCACCACCTTGACCTCCATCTTGGTGCGTCCCACCTCGCGCACCAGCGGAATGACCCGGAATGGCAACGAAATATCTTTGGTGGTGCGGTAGCGCATCAGCTCGAACTCCCCGTCCGGCGGGATGAAGCTGATCGAGTGCTCCGTCTCGAATTTACTCAGCTTGACGCACTGATGGAACTGGCAGTCATCGATGACCACTACCGGCTTGCCGGAGCGAGAGGTTTCCGCCTCTGAGTTGCCGGACAGGCCGCGTCCCTTGGACTCCATTACGATCTTGTCGTTGATGCCGAACTTGCACTCGGGCATGCCTGTCAAAGGAATTTTGTTGATGGGTATAGTTTATGAAGAGTTTTTCTTTACTTACCCGACAGATACGACTTCATCACCACCTTGCCGGCCACATGAGCGGACAATACCTGACCCTGCGGGCTCATCAGCAGGTTCACGTACTCCAGGACATCGAGGAAGAGCTCGTTGCGCCTGTATTTAATGCCCTCGCGACGCCAGCCTATCTGGCCGGTGACCTGCGAGGTGATCTGCATCTGCTCCTCCTTGGTGGCCGACTTGATGCCCTGCTGCGTGATGAAGGTCTTCAGGGTGCCGGAGTCCGTGTTCTGCGGGTAGCCAAAGTCCAGAATCTCGTCCAGCAGCTCGTAGATGAGCACAAAGTTGTTCTTGATGTTCTCCTCGGAGATCTTGCCGAAGTACGACTGCATCACCTCGATGATCTTTAGCAGGAACTCAAAGACCATGGCGGCGTTCACATTCTGCTTGGTCACAGCCGCCAGCCAAATGTTTGCTCGCTGTGGGTGGAGATTGGAGGATGAGTGGGCGGGGAAGTGGGATAGAGACTTGGACCTTGACCTTGATGTGGAAGAAGCTGGTCCTCGCAATGTTGGTCACTGGCGAGCGCACTTGCTGGCGGGCGTGGATGACGTTGACCCGAAAGGCGTCCACGGCATTGCGACCGATGTCGTCGCGATAGACTCGCGAGATCAGCACCTCGCCCTTGTGGTTGTAGACGAACAGGCCGCCGATCATCTTGTGCGCTATCTGGTGGTTAGTCCAAGTCGGCAATTATATATATATTTAAATATAAGATATATAAAGTGTCCGATGCTGGAGCTTCGAGCGAAAATTTTTATCAGAAAATCAATTTCACTCCCCTTTAGTGTGGCCGTTCGTGGTAGAATATATACCGAAATCGCGATGGTCATTCACTTATAGCTCTGTGACACTGACTTTGGTGACGTATTTATGGGGGCTGTTCAATAGCCACAGTTGGTTTGGGAAAAATTCATCTTTTTTAAAAGTAAAGTTTTTTTTTTTAGAAACTGTTGTGTTTCTTAGGGTATGAACCTAAAAGTTAGAAACTAATAACGTGTGTAACTTTATTGTTCATATAATGCGCCGTATAACACTAAAATGTCAATAAATTGGTATGCATTTTTTTAACAAAACCCTTTATATAGATTTACAATTTAAATAGGTTACAGTTTAACATTCTTTGTTAATTCAGATGAAATCATATTATTTAAAGTACCGTACCCAAAGTACCGTATGTCATAGCCATCAGCTATGCAGCAATTAGCTTTTGTATGACTACCGTTTTAAATACCTTTTACAAAGTATATTTTCGAAAGCCGGGGTATATTTTATCGACAGTTGGCTTTGGTCACACTGTGCATGACTCTCAAAAAAAACAAAATCTCATTTTGTTCGCAAAAATTTACTATTTCTCTGTGCTAAACAAAGCGAAGCCAACAAATCGACCACAATGCCTGCCGAAAACCTGGAGGAGCAGGGCCTGGAGAAGAACCCGAACCTGGAGCTAGCCCAGACCAAATTCCTGCTTACCCTGGCGGAGTACAAGCAGGACGCGGCCCTGAAGGCGAAGCTCCTGGAGGCGATTCGCACGGAGAACATGGCCCCGTGGTACGAGCACATCTGCACGGAACTGGGCTGGGCCGTGGACAAGGATCTGCTGGCCCGCATGAAGGAGAACAACCGCGTGGAGGTGGAGCAGCTGGACGCGGCCATAGAGGATGCGGAGAAGAATCTGGGCGAGATGGAGGTGCGCGAGGCGAACCTGAAGAAGTCCGAGTACTTGTGCCGCATCGGCGATAAGGCTGCGGCAGAGACCGCCTTCCGCAAGACCTACGAGAAGACCGTGTCGCTCGGCCACCGCCTGGACATTGTGTTCCATCTGATCCGCTTGGGGCTGTTCTACCTGGACCACGATCTCATCACGCGCAACATCGACAAGGCCAAGTACCTGATCGAGGAGGGCGGCGACTGGGATCGACGCAACCGGCTGAAGGTCTACCAGGGCGTCTACTCGGTTGCGGTGCGCGACTTCAAGGCGGCGGCCACCTTCTTCCTGGACACCGTTAGCACCTTCACCTCCTACGAGCTGATGGACTACCCCACCTTTGTGCGCTACACCGTGTACGTGGCCATGATCGCCCTGCCCCGCAATGAGCTGCGCGACAAGGTGATCAAGGGCTCCGAGATCCAGGAGGTGCTCCACGGCCTGCCCGACGTGAAGCAGTTCCTCTTCGCCCTGTACAACTGCCAATACGAGAACTTCTATGTGCATCTGGCCGGCGTGGAGAAGCAGCTGCGCTCCGACTACCTCATCCATCCCCACTACCGCTACTACGTCCGCGAGATGCGCATCCTGGGCTACACCCAGTTGCTGGAGTCATACCGCTCCCTCACCCTGCAGTATATGGCCGAGTCGTTCGGCGTCACCGTGGACTACATCGACCAGGAGCTGGCTCGTTTCATCGCCGCCGGACGGCTGCATGCCAAGGTGGACCGCGTGGGCGGCATCGTCGAGACCAACCGACCCGACAACAAGAACTGGCAGTACCAGGCCACCATCAAGCAGGGCGATCTGCTGCTCAACCGCATCCAGAAGCTGAGCCGCGTGATTAACATCTAATGTAGTTCATATAAAAAAGGTTTATTCAAATTCAACATTTATTACAGTGTAAAGCTAACGCAACGTACAATAATAAAAACGATAAAAAACTCATGGAAATGCTCTAGTGGATTGTACGTTCGCTTATGTATTAACTAAATTCTTTGGAATTGTTTTGGTTACGCCGTCTTTAGTGTATTTGAGTATTATTGCAATCATTCCATTTTTGTACTTAACTGTCGATTGACCTGCTATTTGAATGTAAGCCTTAGCCTAAGCGTCGCCCTCGCTCTTCTCCTTCCACGACGGCTCCTCTTTGGTATCGTGGGCCAGGCTGTGGCCGGATTCGCTGCCCGGGAAGGAGATGGTTGGCTTGTTGTTGGCCATGAAGGTGCGCGCCATCTCCTCGAGCGCCGCCGAGGATCGAAGTCCGCAGTCCAGTGGTTCCTCCAGATCCTGTGCCCGCTGCTGTTGTTGCTGATGATGCTGCTGCCCCGCCGTTGCCTTGGCCGCCATGTCGTGCAGATTCTGGACCATTTCGTGGATGGGCGAGCCCTGGGCCAGGACCTCCGGCACCATGGGCAGAGATCCAAGCCCGCCCATATTGTGGCGCCTCAGGTGGTTTGTGCTCAGGTTGATCAGGGCGTTCATCATCACCTTGTTGCGCTGGTAGTCCTTGCGCAAGTGCTGGCGTATCTCCGTGTGGCAGTGCTCGTTGTTGGTCACGATTATGTCGCCAGTGTCCGTGGTGGTCACGCGCGCCTTGCAGTTGAACTTGCGCGACAGATTGCACTGCCAGTACTTCTTGTCCTTGCGCACGTACTGGATGCCAAAGGTGTGTCCGTCGTGGACCAGCAGCGGCTTGCCCCGCTGGCTCAGCATGAACTCCAGCTTGCCCTGGAACCAGTGCTCGCCGGGTGCGACTACAAGACAGGACGAGAAGGCTGGTGAGGATCGGTTCGGGTCTGTGGTGGGGCTGCTGATGGGTATATGGCTTGGAGTGGTACTCTCCGCTCCCTCGGTTGGTTATGTTTGGTTTTGGATGCCAGGACGTACACGAATGAGCCCAATTATGTGTGTGTTTATGTGTTTCATGCAATTTACTTACCAGCTTGGTGTTTATAGAATGTAAATACCCCATTATACCTTATATTATATGTCCGATATATCACTTTAAATATTAGGTTCCGTGAAATATTGCTACTTTATAATATCAAACCAGAAATGCAATATACACTATCTTATAAATGTAAGCCTATTTCTGATTGGTTAGTGGCTGGCCATTGGAAGGAATACCCATTGATATACGCACAGGGCCACGAAACATATCCAAAATCACTCTGGTTAGCTTAATCTGGGATTCATTTCACAGCGCCCATTAGTACTTTTTGGTTTATCGTTTCGCATTAGTTTATCAAATACATTATGCACATCGGTACGGGTATTTACATTGGTTACCATCTCTCTTCTTCGAATCAAATTCAATTTTCTACTACAAACTCTAGCTAGGCAAAAATAAATTACTCCTCCGCTTTTGGGGCAGTGTGGCGATGGGGAATCCCCGGCGACAGCCTTACATGTTCTCCATCTTGAAGGTGTGCCTGCTGTTGGGGGAAATGGTAATGGAGTTGATCACGTGAGCTGTGCTGGGATCAGTGGCTCCCTCCGTGGTGGCTCCTTCCTGCTGCTGTTGGTGTGGCTGCTGCTCCTCCACTGGCTGGGGTGGAGGACTCTGTGCCTGGAGGGAGTGGCTGCTGCGGTTCGACTGCGGACTCTGCTGCAGGTGCGCCGGCGATAGGAGCACTGGGCCAGAGCCCGAGCCACCCCCCAGTTCCAGATTGTGCTGCTGGGGTGGTGGGGCATTGTGGGGCGAGTGCTGCTGGTGGTGTTGCTGTTGGTGGTGCGTCTGTGTCTGCAGGTGCATCAGATTGGGATTGTGCATGAGGTTCGCCGAGCCGCCATGCTGCTCCATGTGCGGCGGCGCCGGGTGGTGCTGCACCAGGAGATTCGGCAGCGCTTGTCCCAGATGGTGATGATGATGCGGGTGGTGCGGCGTTGATGTCACGGGAAGTGGCGGTGGCGGCGGCGGCGGTGGAGGCGTTTGGTTGGCAAACATGTTGCCCACTCGGTTGCCATGCTGCAAATCGGAGCTCAGATGGCCCCCACCATCCGCCAGAGAGTAACCCGCCTGGCTGGGAATTGGCGCAGAGGCAGAGGGAGTCCCAGAAACTGAGGATGTTGAAGCTGCCGATGATCCCTGACCACCGCGCATGTGCGGCGTGTGATTGTGGACGCCAGTGGCGGAGATGATTCGGCCCAGGTGGGTGATGCACCGCGCCCGGCACATGCTGATCCGGTAGGACTTGCACAGCCAGTAGGTCTTCATGCCCTGCTGCGTGGCCACCGTGTTGTTGCGGTTGAACACGCAGTTGCCGTGGAGCAGCGAGGTGGTGGACAGCATCACCATGTTGCTGCCGCCTGCTCCGGACAATGGTGGATCATTAGTGGTCTGTTCTACGCTGGAGCGCTTAAGGGGGTTATTTACAGGGGAGAGGGGGCGGGGCAAGCTATTGGATAGTGGTGGAGGATTCACCATCCTCCTTCTTTTGAAATAAGCGATTGAGTGTGCGTGTTCTCGATAATGTGCGGTTTGTTAGGTTTTAGAAGGATTCGATTTTACCACGTTAAGAGGGCAATAAAAAAAGCACTACCTAATGTGTGTCTAAAGTGCAGCTATTAATGTTATAAAACTGTAACCTAAATCGAACTGTTTAAATGGGTTTTTTGTCATTAATCAATTTAACATTTAAATAAAACAAAAATTGTATTGCATTCTAATATCTTTCCTATAGTATCACAGCTTTAAATAGATTTTAATTATGAAAAAATATTACAATTTTAAGTTTTTAATAGATATTATAACCGAAATATTGAATTCTAAATTAGAATTTTTTAATCAAATGTTTGAAAATTGTCTATTATGAAACTAAATATTTGGAAAATTTCATTTTGTTCGCAACCCCCTTTAAAAGATATCAACACATGAGGCCTACCAGTCTGCCAAGTCGGTTGAACAAATGGATCTCGAGGGCAGTCAGAGCTATCTCTTGTTTATCTAACTATTCCCTCAGTTCGAGTACTTCTGCTTAATACTTTTACCCCAGTTAAATCAGCAAATATCCTTCTACAATCAATCGCGGCTTTGTTAGGTGTTTCCATTTGGTTCCATTCCTGGTTAGTTGCAATGTTTTCAGTGGGCTAGTGGGTTCGTGGGATGAATGGTGATGTTATGTAAGCGAAATGATGAATGCGAAACAGAAACCCAATCTTATAAAGAATAAAATAATAAATAAAAATGAGTGGCAAGCTACATGCAACAGAAAAGTTATCAAAAGAGTGCCAAAGGCACAAATCTGGAGGTCACCTACTTGAGGGAATGTCCATGTGGTTGGCAAAGTTCTTCGAGTAATCGTTGGGCATGTACAGTTCGTTGGGGTATTCGGTGCCAGGGCCAAGGCCCACGGATCCATTGTTGTTAATGCCTCCTGGACCAAGCGAATTATTGGAACTGCCGCTGGGACCGCTGCTGTTGCCGCCCTTGTAGAAGTTGTAGTTGTCCAGATTGAAGGCCGGAGCAAAGGGATTTCGGATTGGTGCAGAGGGCGAGGCCGAGGAGGTGAGACTGCCCACGCTGCCCGAGCTTCCACCTCCACCGCCCGACGATGGACCGTGATGGTGTCCGTCGGATTCGCGTTTCAAACCTCCGAGATCGTAACGCTGTTCTCCCATTGTAATGTGTGGAATGGGTGGCAGGAAGAACTCCTCTGAATTCAGGCTGCTGTCCAGTCCAGCTGCACTATCCGCATTCTCGCCTCCGCCGCCTTCGCTTCCCCCGGACCCATGATCCTTGAGGGAGCGCCTCAGCTGCTTGCCGGAATAGATGGACAGGGAATCGCTGCCAAAATCCGACGGCATCGGTCGTTTGTTAGAGGGCGTATACAGGTGGCTCGCTTCGTTGGAGGCTCTGCTGGCAGAACCTGGCGAAGTGGTCCTCGAATTGCTCTGTCCCTTGGATTCATTGTGATCCGCTTCTGTTTTGCTATTATTATTGCTATTAGAGTTGGAGTTGTGGTGGTTGGTGCTATTGGTGTTGTTTGATTCTTCCGCGGGAGGCTGACTAGACGACTTCTCCGAGACACTCGATCCGGGGGAGGAGTTTGAATTGGTGGCCAGACCCTTGATCTGCAGCAGCTGGCCAATCTTCATGAAAGACTGCAGCTCAGTGTGCTTTACATTCACCACGCCTTGGTACATGAACTCCAGCAGCTCCATCATAATGTTAAAGCTCACATCTTTGAGAATGACTAGAAGGGATAAATAAATTGAAAAAAATATATTTAGGAGATTGCCAATATTTTTAAAAATATGTTGGGGACATGTTGAATTTAATCTCTGATTAATCCGGGAAAGTACAAAATAAATAAATCAAGAAACTTTTAAGAAAAATCCAAAAACGTGCTCGTCAACATCTTAAGGGAATATTAAAAATGCCTCTTAAATTTTGGGGGAATTTTCGAATGTTTCCAGACAGATTACAAACAAGTTTTATGATTTTCCCTTCTTCCAAAAATTATTCAACGTAATTGCTTGTTTACATAAACGACAATAACATCAGGAGGAAAGGAGGTCACATTCGTAGTTGAGATGTTATCATCGAAACGCTCAAATACTAAATCAATACATAAAAACAGCTATGATAAGAAATCTGAAAACTTAAATATAAACTCAACAACAGCAACGCAGTAGCACAGCAATAATTATAAAATAAGTAGCATGACATATCATCCGCGTGCTCTCGAAACGGCCTAAGAAGCTGTGAAACAGTCCGGACTCGAATCCGATCCACAGTGGTGCCGATCTGTTATCTCACCCCTGAGCCCGAGATCATGCCACATAAGTTTTAATATTTAATAGTTCACAGCGAGTAATAAAAAAGGCTTATGTGTTTCTAAGCAGATGAGAAGTTGTTTAAATTTGTTTTAGTCATGAACCTTATTACAAATTTTGAACAATTTCCGGGATATATCGAAATTGTAAAGAAAAAACTCTGCTTTGATTCTCAGGAGGGTTGTTAGTTTCACCTGATTGTATTCATGTTTGAATTAGAGTTTATTCAAAATAATCTAGTTCAGAATGATCATAGTTTTTTATAGTTATCTATATATTTATACTTATTTATACTTTAAATTAAACTTTTTTAATTTCTGATCAACACTGAAAACTGTAATTAAAGTGCTTAATCATTTTGGAGGTTTTAATTTCCAATTTTTTCCCGAGAGTTTATTGAAAAGTTGCTGATCTTCGACTGATCCTTATCAGTACTTCCCCATCGCCCCTGCCCACTGTGCCTGTCCCTCGCAGCATCAACATCTAGTTAAAAACAATATTATCACTTGTTCTCAATAACAATTTTATTACACAAACAGGCGTACATACTTCGCATTTGTACGGCTGTATGTAAATACAATATTAAATCGCCGATCAGCAACAGACAAACTCGGTTGCTTAATCTGACCGTGCGACGACATCAATTGTGCCCTATCATTTGCCGTAGTCGTCATTACGGATCATTTTGTCTCGCCTATCTATCTATCTGCGCCTTGGCATGTCCGTATTCGACCGAGTGATCGCATGGCGAAGATCAAAATCCGGGCAATATATTGCTCCAGTACAGGGTACAGTACACACATTGACTACTGATGCCAGATAGATACGGGATTACATATAGGGAGCAGTCAATATACTTGAACACCACTATCACTATCATTCGCCTTACTTCTCCGTGCTCAAAGGCACAGATATGAACATCGCGAGCATCGCCGGAGATAAAGACTGGCCGTGGATCAAGACAAAGAGATCCATACACAGAATTCTCTCGAATCAATAAACCATTTATGGTTTCCCGGCCTGTAGATAAACTCTGTCTAAAGTTCACGGAGAACGTGATAAATCCGTGCATGCTGCTGATAAGGAAATCGACAGTACCCAAAAGTCAGATCATCCCGTCTCGATCGTTGTTTGCTTAAATGTATGCCATATATGGTGACCAGGGGGATTTAATGGGCGCCTGACCCGCGCTGATCTCTGCTGATATCAGAGGAGCCCGAAAGTAGATCGAGGGTGTTCAGATTGCGGGGCTGGCTGATTTTGGGTTGGGGAACTGCAGCGATATCTTCCTTAGCTCGTTTCTGATTTGTTTCGAGCCCAACACCCTCACTCCCAAGATCACGCCCACTCCAAACGCTTCCACCAATCGGATCGCAGGCGATCGATTTCGAAAACAGTTTTATTTTATGATTATGATAAATGTTTATCGAATCAAAACGCCAATAGGTTCTGTTGTTGTTCCCCTCGTCGAGTCGCAGAGCCGTCGGGCGTGTAGTGGAGTGGGCTGCCTCATTTTGACAATGTCGTCGCACAAACATTCATAAATATTTGTTATCTCCAAACGCCATAATAGTCGAGTAGTCGAATCGAATTGTCGTGCTGGTGGTAGTACAACCTGATAAAAACCCAAGAAGCCCAGCGACAGGCCCAGCCAACCCAACGTCAAAGGGGCTAGTCATAGATTCTGATTCCTCCCTTTCCCGCCCAAAATAAATCCATTGCCCATGTCTCTAAGGAGCCCAGGGATTAGTCGAGCTTAGCCGATTGCCAAGTCTATTTGTGACCACTACGGCTGGCTACTGGCTTCTAGCGGGCCCATAAATTACGAATTGTCAACACAAATGGCCAATAAAAGCATTTATGAAATTTCATATGCTCAAAGTCAAAGTTTGATATAATATGAAGAGACCATAAAGAACTGCTATACGTAAACAGCTATTAATGGGATCGATTGGGTAACCCAGAAGCGGAAACTTTAGAAGGGTTTAATAATTTTTCGATAATACCTACGCTCTTAATTTGATGTTTACTTTTTAAATTGTCGGATTTCTATATAAATAATAAATTAAAAAAAGGATCTGACAAATATGATATTTCAAATTGGTTCTTACAATAACTTATTCGTATTTTTTCTTTTTCTTTTTGAGGTTTCTGAAATATTATAATTTATATAATTTCTTTTTAGAAAAGAGTATTTTTTCAGTACTATCGAAAATTGCGTTATATTAATATATTCCGCGGTGATACCTATGCTAACTATTCCCATTTCGGTATATTTAAGTTATTTTACAAATACAATAAACTTATCTCATTTATGAACTCTAAACGACGAAAAATACATTTTTACAAATCAGTGCTCTTTCAAAATGACACAATCCACTCAGATCTTCCCTAGTTTCATGGCAATTAAAGCACTTTTGATAATCTTGGCACGCCTATAACTTCGAAATAAACAAATTAAAGATTACGAGTTCTCAACGAACGTGAACCCAAAGTCCAACATCGTCGAAAATGGATTATTTCTGTGAAAAAAAAATAGTGCACCCTCCATAAAAGAATTGTTTACCCCCTCTGAAGACTAAGCCCAAAAAAAACCCAACGTCTTTGCTTTAGTCACGGTCTGGCAATATATTAATAACACTGGGTATTTAATATTTACGACAAGTCCAGCGATCGATATTATATTATCTCTCCGAAACCGAACGTTTATGGCTGGTAAGCAACTGCGGCTATATTCGATCGCCGTGGCTACTTCAAATCGGGAGTGGAAGTGGGAATGAGACTGGCCAGGTGGCGAGGGGGATGTGGAATGGAGGTGACTTGGACCTGGGTCTTGGTTCTTGGTTGGTTGGTTGTTGGTTGTTGCTTATTGGAGAGGCCCAATATCACACATGGCACATGCTGCGGTTGTCTGAGTGCGTTATCTAACGAGCAATAAGTTCAAAATCTTATTTTACGATCAAGAGTGATACCCAAAGTAAAGTGGCTGGCACTAAACGCAAGGCTGATAAAACCGCTGCCCCCAGACGATGTCCGTCTTGTTTATGCCAATAATAAATAGATAATTTTCGAGGATTAGCATTGTATTGGGTAATGGGACTGGAACTGGAACTGCGACTGTTGGGCAGATATAACTATAACCACTTGGCCCGGACGGAGTGGATTGATTTACACGGCCGCAGCAGCGGAAACACGTACATATATCAACCATGCGAAGCTCTCTAATCAATATCTCGAAAACTAAAGTCTTCGAGTGGTTAAAAGGGGGACGGTACGGGGACCCAGTTGCTCAGTTGGGCAATAAATGATTGTTAAACGCGATAAAAAGATAAAAATATTTAGACTATTGTTGTTCCTGCGTGTTACACACTACACAGTACACACTACATACCACACAACAACAATGGGGAGACACATAAAGCAACATCGAGACGAAGCAAAGCCATTTGGCTTGTTAGCACCTCGATGACTGTTGTTGGTTGACTAGGTTGTTCGTTGGTCTATTTTTAATAACTTGCCCCCGCTTGCGTTCCGGCGTTATTTATAGGGTATATTAATATTCTTTATCTTTGGAAATACCTCTTGTAGCTGTGGGTTCGTGGGTAGGTAGCACCTTTCTGCTGCTACTTGAAAAGATAAAACCTTATTTTTTATGGCCGCCTGATCAGATAAAGCCACCGTGCAGCAGGCAGCCGTGTTCAACACGACCGCGAACGAAATCGGAATCGGACCGACCAGGAGGGGCCCCGGCGATATCATATCCATATACCATATATATAGTACACCACCGTTCTATAGTCCATTTGAAGTACATTTGATGAGGTCAGCAACGCACCCAATCTCCCCGATCCGATCGAAGCGGGCTCTAACTCTCTCGCCATGGACCTTATCACGATGGATACTCCCGTGCGTGGCGAGGGTAAACAATCCAGTGTTCCAGTGTGGAGGCTCTGGAGGCGGAGGACCTCCGCAGCTACCACATAGGCATAGACAACGTGGCGGCACTCGGCTCACTGGAGGATTATCACCAGACCTCGATTGTTTGTGGGTTGCTGCTGTTTGTCTTTAGATTTACGACCAGCAAATTGATTCTACGATCGGACTTCAATAACTGGAACACCAGCAGTCGATCATAAACAGTTAGTTTCGTTGAAATTGGGTAAGGGATATACATTGAAATATATATATTTTTTTACATTAATTATAAATTTGATCCTTAGAAAATGGAATTTTTATATTATTTAGAAAATGGCCAATTGTTAAATATTTAATTAATAATTTGTAATAGCCAATAAAGTATAACAACCAATGATTGAATATTGATTAGCTACCAATCGATCATCTTTTAACATGTTAAAGTTAATTGATTCTTAAATAAATTCCTATCCATAAGAAAGTCGAACTATAATGTTATAAAAAAGCATTTTTGGGGATTAAATAGTTGTAAATCTAGAGTTCGAAAAAAGTTGGGTTTATGGAAGTGATACTGTATCGCCCTGGAGCAGACCCTTCACGTGCTGCCGTGGCTGGGACTCCGACTGGAACTCGAAACCGAACTGGAGGTGGAGCTGGGCTGATAACCAGCGAATGTGTCATGGAATTTAACACAAAGGTTGATTTATATCTAAGCATTTGACAAGAGTGACGAACAGACAGGCTGACGGGCGGGCTCCTCGATAAACTGACACCTCGGTCCCAGTGATAAACTGACCGATATCTGGAGGAACAGTGCGGCTCAACGCGGAAGTCAACCCTGGCTCGCTATTTTAGACATACATTTGAATGGAAAAACAATATTACCATGTAACCTGACCAATTGGTGGCGGAATATACAACTTATTGGGGAAGTCATTATATGGACTTTACATATGTATGGAGTGGATTGGCCAGGGCAAAGCTAAGATAATGTAAGAAGCATGGCTCCACTATGATCTTACTTACAAATGCATGGTATGGCCAAGGAATATCAACAATTACAGACTAAATTACAAATGCAGACCCTTCTCCTCACTTACTCCGACTAACTGGTGACTTATTGATGCGGATAAGCACAGATTTAAAACAAAGTAATCATATAAGAACCATTTTCATTACAAAAGCTGGCCAATAGACAATAGGTGATTGAATGCCGGCGACAATGTGAAAACCTGATCAAATTGTGGAGGTTTCGGTGGTACTATGAGATAGTCCGATAGTGCTATCCATATGTATGGTGCAGACAATGTAAGACCCGCCGTATAACTTAGCATATAAAGCTAACGAGCTGAGGTCGCCTGCCGACGAGGTAGTCTAGTGATGACCGGAAGACCAGAACGGGGTACTCACTGATGGGATGCTTGCAGGGATTCGTGGTGAAGATCTCCTGGAAGTAGGGGCTACAGATGGCCAGCACTATCTTGTGGGCATGGAGGAGCTTTCCATCGCAGGCGAGGGTCACGTCCACCAGGTCGCCGCGGTCGTAAAGATTCTGGAAGCCGCTGGCAATGTTGTCCTGGAAGTTCTTCCAGCACAGCTTAAACTCGTCGTCCATCGCGGATGCTCGCCGATTTCCAGGGAAACGGGACTTGACTTTTCCAAACTCAATTCCTATGCCAATTCCAATTCCAATTCCGACTCCGGAGTGTAATTTATGCGCACAGACTTCTTCGATTCTATTCTCGTGCGAATCTGTTTTTTATGGCTTTTGTTTATCCGCTTTGCTCGTGATTCGTTCACGGGCCAAAAATCACAATTCACGCCTTCGCACGCACTCTGCTACTCGTCGCTCTCTTGTTTTTATTTGTTTTCCGTAAAGGTCGCTACTTAGTCCGCTTCACGCGCACGATCTCGAGCCGTTCGCGTCCACAGGCGCATTGATTTTGATTTGGGCTCTAATTAACACAGTGTGATTTAAACATTTTTATCGGAAAGCGTGAAAAGCAGCGACGCTGTTTACGTTCCGGCTGATAATGAACGCACCGCCCCCCGCCCCCTGCCCACATTTGTGGACAGCGAAAATGTGGAGTTTCGGGGGTAACGACGAACGGTTACACTGGCCAGTAAACGAAAACAAATGAAATGTTTGGCGGGATTTTTAATTTCGACTTTATCATTTATTTATAGTATTACTTAGTACACCGTTTCTAACACTATTGTGACACGATAATTTTATTAAGTTATTTTATTATCCTGGAATCCTGTCCATTGTTATTTACTTTTTTAAGTTAAAAATAGTTTAAGTTAAAGACAGAAAAACAAGATTGAATTTTTATTCTAACTCAAGCGCAAGAATTGATATCCGCATTTAATATTTAATTAAATAAATTATTGGCAAAGAGACCTTATATCCTTAATGTTTAAGCCACTCATCAGCAGTCTGTGAAATGTTTGGAAAATAAAAAAATTGTTTTTCTACTACTTTTGTACTGTCGATTCAAGTTCTAGGGTCCGAACGGTTCTTTTGTTGAAATTCTCGTGGAGTCACTGATGGTTTCCAGTTCAATTCTCACTACGCTTGCCTATACGGAACTCTCATTCTTGACAATTTGGAGATATCATTAGCCGCTAAAAACAATCCACATGCTAACGTTGAAATTAAATTTAGTTTTGCGTTGTAATTTATTTTACTTTCAATAAATCTACTAGGAGCTTTTAAATACGGCGCTCTAGAGCGCAGAAATGAGTAAAATAAAATCGATTATTCGATTAACGATTTCGCTTACAAATTGAATTTTAGCGCCAAGTACAAGCATTGAAAACCGTTTGCCCTGATAAGCGCTTATCTTAATTGGTTTGTTGGTCGCTGCGTTCCGGTTATACCCGACTGGCAGAGTGCGCTTTGGCCATAGTTCTGCGCCCTTTTCCACCTGGTCTATGAGGCCCGTTGGGAACTACAACTTGATAGCAGACCTGCCCATGGTGTCATAAATAACCCACTTTACATTTTAAACAAAAAGAGAATAAAAGTAACAGCGGTGCTTATCAATAAGCCATGAGTCGTTTGCACGCCACAGGTGCACACATACGCATTCCTCGTCAATTGGCCACCGATTTGATTTGCCTGATTTAGTGCTCAAAGAACTTTCAGCAAATTGGCCCACTCGCAAGGAGAATCAGTCAAGAGTATACCATAATGGGTTGTTGTTTTAGTAAGTGCTTTACAGATATCTGCATAAACAAAATCGACTAATAAACGGTGTGTTTACAGGCACGAGTAAATCGGTAGATTTGCCTCCGGTTCCGCCGGCTCCGGGAAAGCAGCGGTCCACTTTGCCCGAATTCCCGGTTTCGGGATCGGTAACATCGGCTCCTGGAGGTTCTGGAGCCGGAGGAGCCACCAATGCGGCCCTAGAGGACGATTAGAACTGGTAAAATCAGCAGAAAAACGATTACGTCGAGGGAAAAAGTTTAAATTGCCAAATGGCACATTGGATCATGAGTCACGAACGTGCGGCTGGCGGATTTTCCAATTACGCGGCCCGATAGTTATAGTTGTAGTAAAAATACGTTCTTTATTGTTTGACAGTATAAGCTAATTGCTAAATTAAATAAAACTTTAATCAATTTGAACAAGTATCTGTTTTTGAGTTAGTTGACATTTTAACTGCGCGCCAAATGTAGCATTTTCCAACACTAAAGCGGAGTGGTATTTTTTAGTATATTTAAAACGGTCATATCATCCTCGGCCAGCACGTGTGTGCGGTTGTTTTTGTGTTTAACTTTTATTTTTAACGATTTCTACGGGTAATAGGGGTGTATAATAGAAATACAAAATCAGAATGGCCATTCAACCCAACCGACGGAAGAGGAAGCACGAGCAGGCGGATGCAGAGCAGCAGGATGAAGGTGAAGTGGAGGTGCCCAAGAAACTGGCCAAGGAATCCGACACTCCAAAGAAAAAGAAAAATGTGAATAAAACAGAAAGATTACTAGATGAAACAACGCCGGAAACAAATGGAACAGAGTCTGCAGACGCCACTCCCTCAAAGAAAAAGGAAAGGAAGCCAAGAAAACCGAAAACCCCCGAAGAAAATGAAGATCAACAGGTAGAAGCGGAGGTGGGCGAATCGCCCTCCAAGAAGCATAAGAAACGTGGGGATATACAGCGCGATGAGGATGAAATAAGTCCAGATTCCGGCATTGAACCGGAAGAAACCAACATTCGCTTTCCCAACGACTTCAAGATGATGCATTTCCGCACCAAGCTTCGCAGTAACAACTTTATAACAGGTGGGTAAAGACACTAGGAAATTCGAAGATTCTCTAATCCCTTGATTTCACATTCCAGAACTGCGACACTTCCTGTTTATGTGCTCCACAAGCCGACCCAAACTGGCGGCGAAGTACATCGAGAAGCGCGGAAAACCCTTGGAACTAGCCGAGGCCTTCGAAAGAATCGACAAGAGCAACCTTCTGCATGTGGACTACCTCACGGAGGCACTGCAGCGGGTTGTGATGGAAGTACTCACCAACCAGAAGAACCACATGGAATCGGCGGTACATGGCTGTCGCTATTTCCTCAAGGTTCACGGCGGAGTGCTCGAGAATCTGCTGCAATCGGCGCGGCCAAGCCATCGGCGCAATGCCCTCAAACTGCTAACGGCCATCGTGTGCGTGGAGCCCCAATTGGGACGCCAGGTTTTAAACTCCTACGATGTGCTCTCCAACGTGACTGTGATGCAGCAAATGCTGTCACATGCCAAGAACGATTACCAAAACGAGGACACAGTGCGCAAGGCGTATATACACTTTATTCTGGCCTTCCTGGTCGATGGCAATACGCTGCTCATCCGGAACATCCTGGATCGGGGTCAACTGATCGGCGTGCTGGCCAAGGGATTGGTCCACGATGACCATGTAACCGTCTGCGTGGTGGTGAATGCCCTAAGGCAGTATGTGCTGGAGAACCCCGACATACAAAAGACCAAAAAGGTGCTGGTGTTCGATTTGGAGTGCTGCAAAAGCCTGCGACGCCTCTACGACTGGGAGGGACCCAAAGGCCTCCCCACGTTCTTCGATGGTAAAAAGAAGAAGGAGAAGCAGCCTCCGAATCCGCAGGAGGCGGAAGCAGTTTCGGCTGCAGTGCACGAACTACTGTTGGTCCTCTTGACCTCTCGCAAGCACGGCGTCTGCTTCGATGCCATGACCCACTATCGGCAGAAACAGAACAAACTGCAGGGCAGGCTCCTCGGTTCCCTGTACAAGCCCTTCGACAATCCCCGCAAAACCGATTTGGTCATTCAAACACTGACTTCTTGTCCGGACTTGGGGCGCAATACCGTAAGGAATTTCTCGCTCCTGCTCAGTCCGACCAGGACTAGGATGGAGGATGTGTCCAAGGCTGCGATTTTCTTGTCTCAGGTCATTGATGCAGTTCCTCCAAGTGCTCTGGGGACAGCTTTCGATAAGATGACTCTAACAGATTTCGGATTTTGGATCAAGCAGCTGTGCCTGCCCATCGAAGCCTTGTTACACATCACCGGTAAGAAGTACCTCAGCGAAGCTGACTTCCATTTAAGAATGGCCGTGCTGCGCTTGCTTCTATCGATGATGAAACAGTACAGCAACTATGTTAATGCCATCGCTGTCCGGGAGCAGTCGAAAAAGGCCGGCAACTCATTGCGTAAGTTCAAGTTCGATTTACTGAACCACCTGCTGGTCCACTTTCCAACGGTTGAGTCCATACTATACTCGCTGTTCCTGTCCATCAAACAGAAAAGTGTAGAAGGTGTAAACGTGCTGGACTGCTTATCGGTCACTTTGGACCTGGTGCTGCTAATGTGCAAGGAGAATCGGGCTTTTGTGAATAAGACAAGTCAAATTCTGGATTATTTGGAAGTTTTGCGCCCACTTTATCAGACCGATTTTGATAACCTGAATGAACCGCAGGAACTCTTAAAGATTCAACTAGAGCTGAAGTCGATTAAAACCATCCTTCTGCTCTTTCCGCGCTCATTAAACCCACAAGAAGTTCTGTTTGGCAAGGTGTTTCAATCGTTCATAAAAGCCTACATGCTGGAGGATGTGTCAATCAAGTCAGAGGCGGGAAACATATTACACCGTCTGTTCCACAACACTGGATTGTTTGACTCCTGCAGCCATGAGATCAACATTTGGCTAGAGGCTCTAATCGGATTCGATGCGGAAACAGTGACCAATGTGGTGGAAATCCTGCTGACCATACTTCAATTGGATTGGAGAAATATTAAGCTTCCGAAACTCAGTCTTGCGGAAACGACCATTAACACTAGGAACCTTAGCAAATTGTTTGCTCAAATCGAGCAAGGCCAAACGGTGCAGGCTTATGTGGAAAATGTAACCCTGAGCAATATGATGCCGCTGCTACTACAGGGTGTGGACTTGGAAGAACCCTACGACGCCTATGTGGAGCTAGTATTCATTATGCTTTTCCACTACCACAGCAAGCCGGAGCAGGTGCTGCAACTTTACGAGAATAGCCTAGAGAAGCACAGTGATTATATGAGGAGCTGGCTAACTGGCAGCGGAAAAGAAAAAACGAAAAAACTTCCATCCATCTTAGCCGATAAGTGGCCCCTGCTAAAGCAGATGCGCAAAGCTATCACCGATGGGGATTCCCAGCCTTTCGAACAGATATTTAAAGTGGAGGTGCCGGACAAGAACTTCGAGCTGCAGCTGGGCGAGGGCCAGACCATGTTGGTGCACTTCAGTCTCGGCAATCCGCGTCGCAACATGATCTACGTCCAGGATCTCCTTTTCGTTTTCAGCCATCTTTTCACCAGTCAGCGATTGAGCAAACTTCAAGCCGAACTCACAGCAGAATATCTAATCAAGTTCCTGCAAATTGCCAATCAGGTGGACGATGGCAAGGAACAGGTTCAGGAGGAGGATGATCAGCAGCAAGACGAAACGCACACTCAGAGTCTGCTGCGCTACATCTTCAACATTCGCCTGTGGGAGTTGCACCCCACAGAAATGCTCAGTGAGACGAGCGTGTCTCGCTTGAACTATGTCATTTTCCTTCGGAGGCTGACGGAACATTGTCGCAGTTTGCCCCGATTCGAGACCTATACTGCCAACTACCGCTTACACTTGATCAAGACCTTGGATATTGCTTTGGAAAAACCGGTGGATCAATTGGAGCATCAACAGCAACTCGTCGAGTTCGTGGCACTGGTGGATTCATTCGAACTGTCCTCCAGCGAATGCGCTCAGATGCTGGACTTACTTACAACCAAAGTGCAAGCAAAGGACTTTATTCCGAATGGTAAACCCAATCATTACTTCGACCTACTGCTGCGTCTGCTGGGCCGTCTGACCACGCTAAAGGAGCCCATCGATTGCAGGAAGTCATTTAAGGTGCTCCTTACCTTCTACAAGGATTTCTGCGAACTGAGTGAACAGCAACTGGAACCATTGGAGGCTGCTCTCTTGCAGCTATTGCTTAATTACCATCATCACCTTGAAGAGTGCGATAGCGAATTCTTTGCCTGTTTCTTTACATCCTCTCGAAAGCTGAGCAAATCCGCCATCCGATTGGCCAGTTTGCTGCTCGAACGTCAGCCTAGATTAGCTGAGAAATTCGCGGAACTACTGCCCAGCAACTTGGTCCAGAAGGAGCTGGTGTATCCCCTGCTGGATATTGCCTTGACCAAGAATTACCAAATACCTCAAGCAGTGCTTCAACGTTGCTATCAGACCTACAAGAATGGCTTCATGAAGAGCATTGAGAAGCCACAGAAGGCAGCTTTAATATATCGAGAGCATGCTGGAGCTAGTGCCCTGCTTATTGCCCTTTGCATGCCGAAGTCTGAGTGCTTGGATTACTGCCAGAAACAGCTTAAACTTGACTCCGTGGAGCTTTTCCAGGTTCGAGTTCTTCGGGAGATTTACTGGCAGGCCTTTTCTGCCGCCAAAGATGAAAAGCAAAAGGCCACCGTCTTTGTAAACTACATAAACCTCAATGTTCAACTGTTGGCGCTGGATTTGAAGAAGCAGTCCTTGGATCTGCCCAAGCTGGAGCAAATCTCCTGGAACTGTTTCGAGTGGTGGAAAGTCAATCAGAACAAGGATCTACCTCTTGACTGGAGTCGCTTGCTGAACAACCCGCAGTGGCTCAACTTTTGCAAGAGCTGCTTGAAGTTGGCCCTGCATCTCGGCGAGGAACGACAGCCTCTTCAGGATGAAACCAATGGCCTTGTGCTCAAGCTAATGGCCTTCCTGTGTGACGGAATGTACGAAGATTATAACGAAGAGGCGCAACAGGAGGACCCCACACCAGCACTTTTATATGAAATGATTTGCACGCATTCCTGCTGCTTTGACCATCTATTGGGCACCTCAAGTGAAACCAAAACACATATTTTACAGCTCATGGAGGCGTTGGCCAGAAAGGGACCCAGTGCCCTGCAATCCGCCCACGTGCCCGTAATCCTGGGTTCCTATCATGCCAAACTGTCTCCGTCGGATCGTTATGGATTGGCTCTGCTGGAGCACTATGAACGCTTCGATGTGGGCTTGGATAAGTTCCGGCCTTTTATTTGGGGCGAAAGTGCTGTGGCCCATTACGCTTTGAGAGCTGCGGACGAGGATGAGCGCGCACGGCTGCAACAACAGGAGACGAACGTGGCCCAGGTGCTGGCCCTGATTGTTCGAGAGACCAGCGAGTACACCATTGAGAATTTCCCGATTTGGAGGAGCCTCCATGCTAGCCAACAACTGCCAGCCGTTGAGTTTCAAAATCCTGCAAAAAAATCCCATAGTTTCGGTGATAATCTGCTGGAGCAAATGGTTGAGCAAGGCCAGGAAGACTTCCCACAGGAACTGCGGCGCATCTGCCCGAAGCGCGAGAAAGTCTACGAAACCTGCTACGATCCCGCCTTCCTGCTACCCCTGATGATGCACTGCTTCGCACCGGAGTCTGTGGTCTGGGCCCGCTGGCCGGTGCAGAACGGATTGCTTGCTGTTACCTTCTGTGGACTATCTTCGCTGGACAAGGACATGAGATTGGCGGCGGCCAGTTGCCAGCAACGCTATCGCACCCACTTTGAGCTCTCTAAATTCTACGAGCGTCCGCTGTGGACGCAGGCCTACGAAAACATTCAGGCCGGTCTGAGCGAGCTCAGAAACTCCTGGCTGGCGCAGAGACGAACGCACGGAGGAACGCCTAGGGTCCCCCTGATCCCAGCTCTGTTTATCGCCCACAGCTTTAATCTGAGCACAGAGCCAACGCATCTGCTGTATAAGCGACTTATGATGTATCTGCGGCTGAAACAGAGTTTCAACTTTCAAACGATACCCGACTTCAATGTGTTCTTCTACTCCCAGGAACCGGAGCACCAGCAGTACCGCGAGTTCATCGTGGAGCTACTAAGGTGCGGCATTAAATGCAGTGCCGATCTCTTCCTGCTGGTATCCACCAATACGTTCAAGGTGCTTCTTGGATTCTACGGCTCCAGTTTGGCTACTCTGCAAACGAACCTGCTCTTGCTGTCGGTGCTTTCTACTTGCGTTAAGATCCCCGGAGCCGTTAAGATCATGCTGGAACACGTAGGCATCCTATCGTGGCTGGTTGGCGTCATTCGCGACACGGAGTTTCATCAGTTCGACATCATCGAGGGCGTGATCAGCATCATCAACAATCTGTGGTATGCCCTGGCCGCCTCCCGTTCGGAATTGCCGGACTACGAGCACATCCAGTTGCGAGTGCATCGCCTGGTACTTCAATTATTGCCGCTGCTCTCTCCCCGGATCTCGGTTCCTGGTTTGGGCCGTCTGCTCAACGTTTTGTGGAAGAGTGGCTCGGTCAGTGGCCAGCATCGTGCCTTGTCCACCGCCCAACTGGATGTCCTATTTGAGTGCATCTCCCGACATTGGCCGGATCAGCTGGCGGGAGTGCGTTATGTGAGAAGCTTTGGTGGCTCTGGCGCCTGCTCGCGTTCCGACTACTGCGACTGGCTGGCCAAGGATCAACAGCTCGAGTCTCCTGCCGTCCTCGCGTTGTCCAGTCTGCGGGAGTACGTCATGGAGTGGGCGCTAGCCCACAAAACTGAGAATAAGGAGAAAACCAAGCCGCTGGCGGAATTAAACGAGTAGGAATTTTTAATTGTTTTGCTCTAGGTTAAGCTATTGAAATGTGTTTTTTACCGTATAGGCAAGAGAGTCTTCAATATATTAAATTGTATGCAATGAAAAACTGATTAGGTCGGTTGATAATTTAGTACTTCGGTTACACTACTATAGTGTAATAAGTATTTTAACTAGTTTAGCATTTCTGAGTAAGATGCGTGTGATTGAGTATTCCTTTTAGCGACCAGGCCTGACTTATTACCGCCGTAACTCATAGTGTATCAATATTTGTGGGAGTCACTCGCGACTGCTCCTCAAAACGAATCACTCACAGATGTGTTGAAAATGAACTGTCATGTCTCCGGCTGCTCCATAAGCCCCGTCAACCTTCATTAGTCGGCCCGCAGCGTTGACAAATTACGGACAATCAGCATAACAAAAGATCGGTTAAGCCCAAAAAGAAGAAAATCCGAAGACAAAGTATTGGACCATGGCAAAACCCTTTAGTCTTTGTTAATTTGGCCAATCCGTTTTCACACGCAGCACAAGTGGGCGTTCACCGATGCCCACCCTCTGTCTATAAGGTATGTTTGCATCTTCCTCGACCCCAGGCAACACCTACAATTTGTTGGGTCAACAAAATGTTAATCACCCGAAAGAGCTTAAGAAAAAAAACGAAATGATTTTTGGTCTCCGAATTTCTAATATGTAAAGCAAAGTGCGCAAAGTTGACGCAATCGGCGAACGAAAATATTCACAAGATTTATGATTTTACTAGATGTCTCGAAATCTAAGCCACTTTGTTACATAAAACCCGGGGTTGGGTCGCGCTCTAGAGTTTCAGATGCGAATGGATCCGAAATAATTGATTGATATTGCCGGGCATTTTGTTGTTTATGAGGCGGACGTCATCCCAAAACGTATCAAGTGTATCTTTTGGCCTGAAAAATATAGTGGATCGCATAAATGTATAAATTTGATTGGCCCGAGGCATAAACAACATGGGAATAAGCAAATGATCTCGGAAATCATCTCATATTATCTCATTTGATGGATTATATTAATATTGGATGGCTAACTAGTTATAATCATTAAGCCCTAAAAAATGGGTCGTAAATCGGGGTGCCATTAATTGGCCACATCTTCATAAGGTTGCAGGGAAAACAAGTTTTGATTGGGTTGATTGAAAGATGAAAACCCATCAGCCAGGTATTGTTTAAAAATAGAAATGTTAACCTTGCCAAATATTTGTTTAAAGTAATTAAAGCAGAAGCCTTTTTTTTCAATTTTTACATTGAACTTTTAATGGTTTAACTTTTTAATTAGTTTCCAGAAAATTATCTCTACACATAGTTAATTAATACATCAAAGGTCATAGCGACATAATTAGTTTCTTAAAAAATATTATTAAAGTCAGCTGGTAGAAATATAAATAAATATTCTTGTAATTTCACTTAAAGCTAAAGAGATTTCTCTTTCTGAATGCCTGGGAGATTTCACTTACTTCACGCATCAATCAAAATCCTTCAATTTCCAAGTTTCCCTGACATTTAAGTTCCCAAACATATTTCAATCATGATGAAAAATAGCCGAAGAAAAACGGGCTGCCATGGCATTGAACTATCCACAATGGGCCAAAAAAGTGGGGTTCAAGAGTTCAGCCGGTAGCTGGATCAGCAGCTGTCCAAAAACCCGAAGACAAACACAAACCCATAGCCCCTTTTTGTGGGCGTGACCCCCGCTCGTTGGTCAATTAAGCTGCTGTCAAATGATTGATTTAGCTTACTTAAAAAGCAATTTTGTCTAATCCGGAACTGACGAGGCCCCGAGTGTAAAATGTAACCAAAGAGCCACAATATTTAAAACGAGAGTGAATATATGGGCATCCCCCTGGCCCCCCTCGAAGTTCAGAAACACATTTGGATGCATATGATTATCCGCGGTGCGTTGGCAAATCTTTTCTCGGGTTTCAGCTGCGTCGCCTCCCATGGAGTCCGGACTCCGGAGATTAGAGCTGCTTCTGCCGCGTTCATATTTCACACCTTAAACGACAATCTACGATTGCCTCTTTCGACTATTTCGACTATTTGCATTTTAAATTATTATGGCGGCCCTCATTGACACGTTTATTTCATGGAGCACAAAGGCCTTTGTCTTATGCCAAACATATGCAATTTATACAAATTTATTTATAAACAAATTTCTCGATTGTCCGCTGTGTTTGTGCCATTTATTGAACTCGTTGCTCTTTTTGCTATTTATGATTTCATTTGCCCCTGCCAATCATAAATGCCTGAGACTCGCAGCTCCTGGGAATCGAAGAGTGGCGAAGAGGGGCTCAATCAAGTGTCACAATAAAGCTTAGCCCCAGGCGCCTCGATATCGATGATCGCTTGTCCGGATGGATGACTTTATTATGCGGCCTATGAAAAATAAACGGTAGTGGGCAAAAGGCGTGGCGAATTGAGTCAAGTGGCTAAGGTCACCGGTGGGTTGCCAAATAGAGCTCGATGGGGATTCAAAATTTTGCGGTTAGCATGATTTACGGCAGCTGAGATCAACTCCGATCGGATGCCAATCCGTAACCGCAAAACTTCATTAGGATTCCGAGCTGTAAAACCAAGCAACAAGCAAAATGCCTATTTTCCATTTGTCCTGCACTTAAAAAAAGGATACAACAAAAAATTCCAGAAAATAAGTTTAGTTTAAAAAATTAAATTACAAAAAAAAATGGATTTCCCTAAAGTTATAAAGAGTTGTTAAAGATAGAGATTCCTCAAATTCAAAAAGTATGGAATGAAATTCGGATATTTTTGTCCAAACTCCTCCTTAAAAAATCAGTATTTTAGCCGACATAATGTGAAATAAGGTCTAAATACGGAATGTCATACCTTGTTCAGCTCGTAATATGATCCCCAATCGATTGGCATTTAAACCTGGACATTATCATGTTTTGCCATTTTTCGCAAAAAATCATGATGTAACCCCTTATACAAAATGGTGGAATTGGGTTAAAATAATAATTTTTTTAAGTCGGACAGAAAGTGATGGCAATCGAATAATTGAATTATTAGTTGTTCAAAAAACTGCGTCAGGTAAATTTCGGATCTTTTTTGGCCAAGTTACAGCACAAAATACTAAGAAAATTTATATTCGTAACAAACATCCTGTCTTTACTTGTAGCAAAAAAAAAAGTATTTTGACCTCCGATTATATTTCTGTTTAACTAAAGTATAAGTTACTTTTAAAATTAATAAAATAATATTTTATATTCCGAAACAAGACTTGATAAATCTACAAAAAATCAGAATTGGGAATTTCTGAGTGTATGTAACCGATATTCATCACGTTCAGCCTCCAGATGGGCGCATGTGCAGCAGCCGTTGGGTCCTGGCCGCAATCAAAATTTGTTCAGCATACAGAGCAGCAAACGACTTGGACTCGGAAAAGTCAAATTGAAAATTGGCAGGAGGGGGAAAACGCATGGAACAGTTGGAAAAGGGTGCAAACGGGTTCAAAAGCTCACCAGGCGGCGGCGTCGAGGCGTCTCGGCATCATTTCAAATATCAAAAGTCACGACGAAGAAAGCTGGTTTGCCATTCGACGTTCAACGTGTTCGATGTTTGCCTTTTGGTTTTTTGGTTTTTGGCTCGCTTTTGTGGCTTTCTGTTGGTCTTTACCAAGCATTTGCCAAATAATCTGCCGCTAAGAGATGTGACTCCGAGACTCTCCTCCCAGTGGCATGTGGAAACGTGTCGGGTGGCGGAAAGTGCTTTTCACTGCCTGCCGATTCCCCATTGACAGAGGATGGGTTTGGGTTTGGGTTTCGGTTTCGGTTTCCACTCCCCCGCTAACTGGCGATTTTCCAGGCAGGTTATGGTTACCCGAAAAGGTGTTATACCACCGACTATTTGGTAATACCCAAAAGCTGTTATTAAATGCAATGGTGCATTACTTATTTACTTAATAAAGAAAACCTTTTTGGTCTAAAAAAACTAAACATCACATTTAAATAATTAAAAAAGGTGCCGTTTTTTAATTTTTTTAAATTTCTTATTGTAAGTATTTTTAAAAAAAATGTATACAACTGTTCCATAAAAAGGGTTCCAATAAAACACTTTAAACTCCTTATATTTACTAATTATTTTAAATTTTTTTTACTGAATTTGTTTTGGTAATATTTAATATTAAAAAATATTATTAAATATTTTTTTAAGCTGCCTGTTTCTCTGCGTTTTACCATTGATGGCCAAGAGACGCTTCCAGGTTTAGCCAGTTTGGCACTTAGTGGCTCATCAAAGCTCATCGAAGAAATAATTGCAAGTGCCAAAGTTGAGCGGAAGTGGGAAAAGGCAAGCGGAAATCGAATATTGAAAGATGCGTCTTCAGAAATGAGTTAATTTACATGCTGAATTGGCGCTAATTCGAGAGAAATTCGCGGCCAGGAGGAAGCCAGGAAGCAGCCAATCCGCGTCCAAGCGCCAACTTTGATCTGTGGCACGTGTGTGAGTTGGCCCGAACTGGCTGGCAGCGATCATTATGCTGGGGGCAAGGATTTTGCTCGAAAGTGAAACCAGAGATTGAGATGTTGGGTAATGCCGTGAAACTGAGAAAGTCTGCCAGCGAGACACGCAGCATAAAATCCCAAAATATATATAAATGTAAATGTATTAAACTTAATTAAGCCCCAGGCAATGCAGTTCCACTAGAATTCCGTTGCGTCATGATGGCCATTAAAGGTGTAGTAAGTCTGCAGTTGGCTGCTGGCCAAGTTCAAGCTGAAAAACAACGAGAGATGGCCATAATGAGCTGGAGTTGCTGCTGCCGCTGCTACTGCTGGCTTTCATTCATGCCAGGCACAAGCAACATGTTGCCGCCCGGCAGCAACATCTGCAGCATCTTCAGGCTTTTGGTCTTCGCTTTATGCTTTTGTCTTCGGCCAGGAAACCTCGAAACGTTCGCGCCTCAGTCTGCATCGAGCGTTCAGACGGTTTGGTTTGGTTCAGTTTTTCTCTGCCAGCGGTTAGCCGCCCCAAAAAAAACACAAAAAAAAAGAAACGAAGCTAAAAGCTAACCTTTAAGCAGATAAAATACAAAATCTTACTAACTCTGGGCCGCGAAAATTATCGGCCGGTGTGAACTATTGTTCGCTAATTCGAAAATAACGATTCGAAATTTGGCAATTAATCGAAAATAAAGTGCAACGAGGATCGGCCGACTGCCAGCGGCATATTGGCATTATACTAGAAAATCAAATGAATATAATCCAAAAATACAATAAAGGAAACGTTAGCAGCTAATTCGCATTTGATTAGTTTATGTTTCTGTCCCGACTCGAAAATTACAATTTGATTGCGTGCATCATCTGGAAGCGAAGCAGAAAGTGCGGTGGAGTGGTCATCAAACCATCGGATTACAGCGCTATAAAATTGGATATATCCTACTAAGATAAATCGTCGAAATGCTGGTGGTAAGAGCCTAATAATCATAATTTTAATAGTTATTAATTTAAATAATTTAAAATAATCTGGGAATTCTTTCTACTTTAACCCTTTAATTTATGTATGTTCATTTTTAACCCATTATTGGTACACCCAAAAAAAATATCGATTTGATACGTAGATCGTAAATTTGATATGCTTGAAATGAGTATTTCATGTAAAAACGATATGCGTATTGCATAATCAGAAACATGCTTTTTTTTTTTTGTGTACAGAAAAATTGTAAAACCTTCTTAAATGTTTTAAAATTAATCTTTTTTAAATCGCAAAAAGTAATTAGTTAAATCTGTAATAAATATATTAATATTTTATCCATTTTAATGTTTATTTAGCGTTGATATAAAATATGTTCCTCCTCATCATTTCGATATAAAACAATAACTAAAACCTTTATTAAGTTTCGTTCTAAAAAGATTCATGTGAAGTGATAATTACCCCGATTTTCGCGAGAGAGATCACTTAGCATTATTTTAATTGAAGATCCAAGGAATCCCCTAACTCTTGTTTTATCAATCCGAAAGTTTGACAGACAGGCCTCACCTCAATAGAAATTTCACCAAGATTGCTAATTAAATTACGTCAATTAGTAAGACACAAGACTCCGCCCATTTTTGGCGCTTCGAAAGCGAAAGGGTGTGTGGGAGTTATGGGTTATGATCTGACAGCTCCGATCGACGCCAATCGATCAGATAGACCAATCATGAATATATGCATGGGATTTCTTCGTTTTTGGCCAGACCAAATTATTGAAAGTCATTTGCCAAGTCATTTGTGTAATGGGTTTTTAATGCCGTCTAATGATTTCGTTTCGGAGTCAATAAAACAATTTAATTAGCGACATATGAGACGCATTTAATGCGTATGCCAGCTACCGATCGAGTTGTTTTACGACCGTTCATCAGTCAGAGCCCATTTGGTTGTCATACGCTTGATTAATATGATTAAGACCGTTAAAAGTGACATATAAAGCCGTGACTTTGAAGTCGAAATGCGAACGGATGTGGTTGGTTATAACAAGCGATTTAAGCACAGGTGCTGGTAGGTCGTTTAACCCAATTAGATGGGCCAATACATCACAAGGATTTATGTGTGCGCCTTTTGGCCCGCATGTAAGCCAGGTTGTAGCCCACACCCCAGGCATATCCGATTTCCAGCTTGCGCAATCGACAGTTTATGGCCAAATTCAAATGGCCAGTGCGACCTGTTCGCCAGCCAAAGTTGAGAGTTGGCACCGGACCAGCCTTCGACTTCGACTTGGACCTGAGCAACCGGATCGACTCCCATTCCCAGTCTCAGTCCCAAAAAAAAAGCAGAGAGCAAAAACCAATCCCAGCCCATCTACCAAGTCATCTGCGAAGACGTCCCAAAACGCCAGATGTGTGTAGATGTCTGCCGTTGTTGACATGCAATAAAATTTCACTTTTCACCGTTGCATAATTGCAGTTTGACAATGCTTAAAATTGATTATGCTGCGTTTTTCTCCTTTTTTTTTATTCGCGTTTTCTGTTTGCGTTGGCAAAAAAGCGGAGGCTTCCTTGCCGGCCGCTGATTTCACCAGCCCAAAATTAGCCATCGGGTCATAAATCATCCAGCGGCAGTCAGTGTCAAGGGATGTGCTGTGGGGTTTTCCCGTTTAGTTGAAAAACAAAATAGTTTTAGGGAAGTAAACATCTTCATCAGCTTAAGGGGTTAATTAAATTTAATTTGGGAGAGAAGAGTTTTCTCTTGAACAAATACTTATCCTTTAAAATGATCTATTTGTTATTATATCTTAAGCCTTGTCTAAATTTTATACTATAAAACAACACAACATTATAAAATTCCCTTCAATCAACACTTATAAATTATAACAATAAAAGGAAGGAAGAAAATAATAAGAAATAAAATTATTGCTTAAGTTCCGAAAGTCATTGGATATTATTTCCCTCAATAAATGTTATCCCTCCCAAATTCCCGAGCTCATCGCTTTCAACCATTTCTAATAGTTGTTGATAAAATAAGTAGTAATTGCTCTATTGTTGGATCTTTTAAAGAAAGTACGCAATACTTACCAAATAAAAATGCAGGCTTTGTAGTAATTTCTAAGCCAGATCAACAATTTATACAACAAGAAAATGTAACTCTCATTAATGAAAGCAAGTTAAAGTAATAAAAAGTACAATTGGCTTAATAATGACCCATCCCATGGCCTATCGTTTCCCTAAAGACCCCATACCAAATACACAACAACCGAAATATTACTCAAATCATACATTTCAAGGGATTTTATCACCCGTCAGTTTCTCTCGGTCATTTCAATTAACGTTTTCAAGAGCCGCGGGCTTCCGATTTTCACAGTCATTGATCAGGGAATGCTAGTCTGATTCCCTTATCGGAACTGTTGACCCGCCGCCATTGTAGGGTAACAAAAGTAAAAGTGCCACACACTCACTCACGATCGGCGCTTCATTCACAAGATATCCAATTCATGGATTCAGCAAGAAATAAATAACAAGAAAAAACCGCCCGCACACTGAGCGGCGAACACATATATCGTGCGGGGAGATCTGTATCTTTAACCAGACTCTGCACGAAATTGTGCAATTGTCAAAATAGCAATTTACAATTTACCATATGATAGATGGGCAACTCGAAAAGGAACAGGGAAAGGGTGAATAAATCAGCGGCACTTGAAATATGACTTTAGTCGCTGAGCAAGTGCAATGTGGAATGGGATGATGGGATGATGGGATGATGGGATGGTGATGGGCTGGCGGTCATGCAACGCTTTTAGGGGGAGTTTAGTGTCGAGTTCGTTGCCTAAGTCTTTTGTTTTGTAAACCCATCGACGCATCTGCCGCCGAAAGGTCAACAGCAGCATTTCGAACTGGCAATTGTGGTTGAGTGGTAACTGGCACACGACGCTGCACACACAATGTAAGCGATTTACATAATAATATGTAACTATATAGACAGGCCGAACAAAGCATTTACCACTTCCACTGGCCACCGATGATCTCCGGCAGCAGCATCTTCATCTGCGGTATTCCTCAACAGTCGGATCTTCGGCTCTTCGGAAACGGAGGCCGAGATGCCCGGGCATCGATAAAAGTGAAACCGAAATTGCCGAGTACACGGCCCAATGATGCCATTGACATTGCATTTTTGTCTCAACGCGCCATTAGATGTAAAGAGCAAAACAAAAAGCGAAGAAAAAAGAGTTGTTAAAGAAAACACAGAGATTTCCCTCCACAGTCCCTCCTCAAAATCCGAACCCCGAACAATGGGCAGACATTACGCGAACCGAAGAGCAGCAACAAACAAACAGAAATTTCTGTCGGATGGAAAAACCTTAGCTTACCTTACCTTACCTTAACTTACCGTCATGTCTGCGACTGTATGGGCTGCGGAAATTTATCGTAATATGCGCACATCGGTAATTTTGTCTTATTTTTATTATGAAATGCTGTGTGGCTAAATAAAAGCCGGGGAGATGGGCAAAAAGCGTTGGTCAATAAGCCCAGTCTGCGGATTTTCACTCAGAGCCACTAATGCCAGCGAGAGTTTGGCGTGGCGAAAAAGCGAAAAAAAGATTCATATGCATGGTGGAAACCTGTTGTAACAGACGGCATAATATTATTATTATTTGCCTGGCAATTTCAATTTGAGGCACAAACTTGAACTTCAGCTGGTTATCGGGGGGGTCCATCGATAAACTTGACCTCTGGCCAATCAGGCGAAGATAACCTTTGTCTTTGGATCTGCCATATCTATGACGGCTTACACGCAACCAGAGACCAAAGACCAAAGCCCAATTAAATGCACATAAATATGCAAATAACAGTCGGCGAAATGGGCCCTAATCGAAATGTAAACAGCTATGAATTCGATTTAGGAGGAGATCCCCTCGAATATCATGATATCACAGCGTTATTGGTCAACATCCAGCGACCCAATCAATGCCAATCAAAAGTCAAAAGCTCGCTTCCATGTCAAAACAGCCTAGGCCCAGAGATTATAATGATATCGTATCGTATCGTATCGCGTCGAAACAATGCCACATAATCTGAGATCAGGGCGCGTCAGCCTCGAAATGTGAGTGTGAAATTATGCAAATGGTCGGGACTTGCTATCTAACATCGAACTGGATGGGATGGATTGGAATGGGATGGTGGATGGTATAGGTATATCTCCCATTGAGAGAAGCTGCTGCCGAGGCCCACACACGCAATTACGGAGGTTTTTTATGGGTCTGCGGACAACGAAGCTTGGTAGCCACAAAGGCAGTTAAAAGCCCATAAAATACTGTAACAAATTTATTGAGCAAACGAACACAAGAGAGACCATCATTGATAAAGGCTACCAAAGGGTAGCGAAGATATCGATTTGTCAATGCTCTTTATATTAAAGATTTCGTAGAAAAATAACTGAAATTAAATGCATTTTTTAGTGATAACTACTTTATACATTTGTAAACAGACCACCATTATAAGTTTAACTGAAATTAAATTTATTTTTTAGGTATACCTATTTTATACATTTGTAAACTGACGTATAAACTTAAATAAAAAATCCAAAAATATTTTGTTTGGGTAATAATATAGTTTTATAAATGAGAACTTCTTTGTATTTGTTCAAACTTAAAGAAAAAACATAAAAGGGAATTTTACTATAGATGAACTTTAACAATCGAAGATTTCTGTAACACCTCTGCCTTTAATAACTCCCCTTGTTTTAATTATCAGCCAAAAATTTGCTTATGAATGCAGTCCAATTTGTATATCATAATAATAGGCCATTTTGATACCAACTTTGTGCCCAGTTGAATATACCCGAAAGGTTTTCCCTTCAGTCGATCAATCTTTTATTTGGGCGTGAACTTGTCGCGAACAGGCTTTTAATAAAATATATCTGTATTAAATGCGGTTGCATTTTATGACTTTGCTGGTTCAGTGGGATTACAACATAATTTTACAACATTAATATTTATGCTGGCCCACATAAAGCATAAACATCAATTTGCACTGGCTCGCCAATTGGCGAGGGGATGGGATGTGGGATTGGGTTATGGGATTGCGTTATATGGCAAACTGTTACATCCAGAGCCAGATAAACAACTTTCGGCCGGGTCTCGAGATTCGGGGCTTATCATCTGGCCAGCTGCTTAATAATGCGTGGAGTCTTGTCTTGGATGTGGATGTGGATGCAACCACCTCTGGTTTGAGCAATGCTAAATGCGAAATGCAAAATGCATCTGCAGAATGCGAAATATCTGAGGTGCAGCGGCGCTCAGCAGGCGTGAAATTAATCACAATGAAGGAAAAAAAAAAACGGGGAAATCCACAAACATAAACCCCCGCGGCCAACTGACAGCTCGAATTACTGGCATACGCGAATATGATGTACCATTTTTTCATTGTTGTCCAGTGGAACTGGGTTACCCAGTCCACCAGTCCACACCGCACGTCGAAAGTGAAGTTTCGGTTTTGGTCAGTTTTCGAATTATGCAATTGCCGCTTCTTTTGGCCCGAGGCAATATTGTATACTTATTTGCCTGCCCGAAGAGGGGAAAACAAAAAGAAAACAGTAAAGAAAACACTTTCGACCCACACACAAGAGATAAATAAATTATATAGACAGCTCTGGGCCATTATCCATTGAGGTATTGCTAATTTATTGGCGTTGTCCGATTGTTGTTAAATCACTTTTTACACTTTGCCGCATGTTTGCGGCCAATACTTGCGGCTTGGGGCCTTTTTGCGGAACTCAGCGGCCCCCGAAAGTAATTATGGATAATTAAAGGAATTTTATTGAGCTGCCTTATGGCATTTTACGCGCTTGTTAATTTCGTACATTTATGCTGTGGGTATATTTAGCCAATTAAAACGTAAATTTGCGCGCCTTTTGATTATGTTTTTAGTTGGGAACTAGCGCGAATATTAAATAGGGAAATTTTCGAATCGCTGCAAGGCTTTTTAAGCTTAAGCTAAAATGAACACTTAAATTTAAATATTATTTAAAAATATACTTCTCTTTATTATGCAGAAAATATTGACTAGTGCTAGCTATAGATATTTATAAAAATAAATTAGGAATGGTATACTCATTAAATCATTTTATATTTTTAAAAAATATTTATGATTGATTTTACAAAGCGATGTTTAAAAAAGACATAAAAGACTTACATAAATATTCCAACTTAAAAATTAAAGTTTATTTATTGCGGCATAATCAAGTAATCCCCTCGAATCTGCCAAATATTTACCATCTAGCGCTTCCGCAAAAGCGGCATGGTATTCACGTGTTTTGAAGTGCCAAACATAGCAGGGAAATGGCCCGAAATGAAATAAATGGAAATGCCCACATGCAATTGAGCCCCCTGCCTTTTAATATAGCTGCAGAGATTCCCAACTGACCATTACAATTTATGATGATTGCTATTTCTTTTTGCTATGCCCGTGTCGTACCTTTTCCCAACCCGATCCGCGAAATCAAAGCCGGTAAACTTGATTAGCTTAGCGCCAACTTGACGCGACTGACGGACTGTCCGACCATTTGGCTGACTGACTTGATGTTCACGATGATTTCCATAGTGAAATTGACGCAAATGAGCGGCAAAGCAGGCAACGCCATCGGTTTTGTTGGCCAAAAAGCGAAAAGGCAGACGGAAAGTCAATAGCAAACAAGTTGTGCGGATAAATGACTCCCAGCCGAGGTTGTTTCCCATCAAAAATGGTTGGTCTCCAACCTCAGCCGCCTCCTGGACGTTGGCGTGGCCCATAATGCTTTGCCCTTTAGCAGAACTCGAACTCTGGCCTTGGCTTGGGCGGACGGCGGATGCCAGTTAGATTGTGAAAAATAATGCTTATTTTCACCAGCCTATTTAGGGTGAAAAAACTCGAGTCATGTTCGATCTTATAGCATTATAGCATCAAAGGAGACCCCTTCGGAAGGCGGACAAGTAGAAAGTTTTGGGGGCCGAACCCGAGTCAAAGGTGTTGAGCAGAGTCGTAAGATTTAATCAATGGACAAGATTGATGATCGACAGGGTCTCAGCTAAAAAATTCATTTTATAATTTTTGCATTTGCTCCAGTACATGCTGAAAAAAGTAATACTTTTTTCGGAGACCGCAAAAAATATTTTTATTTACCACTATTAGACGTGAGAAATAACACTTGTGCACATGGTATATAAAAATCAGCAAAACAAATAAAAATGTTTTTGCAAAAATGGTAAGAAAAAAATAATAAACATTTTAGGCGGCTTTGAAAGATAAAGTTTCAAAAATTATTTTTTATGCTTATAATATGCAATGAATATTATTTTAATACGACATTAAATAAAAAAGCTAATGAATTTATTACTATTATAAATAGACAATCTTTTCATAAAAACGTATTAGTTATAAAAAAAAAAACTTGAAACCTGTTACTTAAAAAATGTTAAATGTTCCAAATTTTTTAGTCGATATATTTAAAAAAAAATTTTTTTTTTAAATTAGAAATGATCTTTTATAATATCATGAAATTTACTCTCTGTGCAAAGCGAAGATTTATGCAACATTGGCATTGCAAATCGCTGGAATCCTTGCTGCGAATCAAATGGGCTTTTCATTTCATCTGCTGCTGCTGAAGCCGATTAAATAATTTCCAGTCAGGCAACGACTGGGCCACGATTGTTCAAATTTGGCCAGCAATGCGGAGTAATGCCAAGTGCCAAGTGGCAACAACGTGACTGCCACACAAAAATCCTGGGCACCCAGAGATTCAGCCTGTACCCAAAAACCCAGACCAAAGCTGAAAGCCCAAAACCCAAAACGAAACCAAATCAAAGCGAGAAAGAAACTCACGTAGCTCCGGCGACAGGTGGTCAGATGGTTTGGCAAATCTCCCGGTCGTTGATGCAACAATTAGCCTAAGCACTTGGCCACAGCCAAACAAGCGTTGCAAGTTGCTGGCCAATTTGCAAACGGTCTCGCCGAACCACATGAAAAACCACTAGGAATCAATCGTCAAGCTGTTGAAAATGGGAAATTGTGCAAGGCAAAAAGGCAAAGTCCCAAAAACGCAGCCACAGATTCCCCCAAAAAAGCTGCAAAACCAAAAACCGAATGCCATGAGTGGGCAGCCTGACCGGCAAAAAAAAACTATGTATAATGCGTTATGATTTTCCATCTGCGCAAGTGCCGGAAAGATTTCCACGCCGCGATTAGCAGAGTTTGCATGGAAAACCGAAGGGGTCAAAGACTGCAGACCGAGCATGCATTTTCCACCCAGCTTGCAAAAGTTTCCCGCAATTGGGCTTGGCTTCTAGTTTGGCGAATGAAATTCACTCGAAATTATAAAGAGTTTGGTTGAGAAACGTATCCTACAATTTCAGGAAAATCAGGAAATTTCTTATGCAATTTAACACAGAAAAAAATCTATCTATATATATATAAAATGTGTTTAAAATTTTGAGAGAAATCCAAAGAGTTGGTTTAAAAAGTCTCCTACAATTTCAGGAAAATCAAGAAATTTTTCAAGCAAATTAACACAGAAAAAATGCATGGTAAATTACTAAATTGTAATCATATATTAAGTATTTAACACGCTATAATTCGCTAAGCAGATATAACTATTTTGCTTAATTTTAAAATGATTTGCTTTGGTTTTTATTTATATAAAAGTATTACGAAATATTTTCAAGAGAATTACCAAACTAAAATTTATTTAATGGTGCATAAAAATTGCCCAAGTTTGAACGAGCCGAATAATTCCGCCAACCATTTTGGCAAAAGGCAGTTTAACTGTAGCCATGCCATGCGAAATGGTTAAGGTGTCACAGGCAATTAGCCCAAGTGCCCTGGTGCCATGGTGCCCAAGGTGTCTCCAACTAGCCGAGCATCAGATGCCATTACGGCAAATGAGGCCTGAAACTAAGAGCCCCATCAAGAGAAGGCTGTCGAAGTTATTAAGTTATTAAGTCTTAAGCGTATCCATTAATGTTTCCTCTTTCTTTGGTTTCGTTTCTTTTCTTCTCGTTTCGTTCCCAAACAGAGACATTTGAACAGCCTGCCTTGGGCTCTGCTGGCGGTTCTCCTGCTGGCCGCCCTGAAGCTCCATGTGACCAATGCGGAGTCAGCGAGTGGTGGACAGAGGGGAGCAGAGGAGGAGGTGGATAGCGCCAGCACGGAGAGCAACGAGATTATTCCCAGGGAGGCCATCCAGAAGTTGGACTACTCGGTGAGGCAGGCTTTACTGCGGGCCATTGACAAATTGGAGCAGGAGGAGGCGGCTGCCACGGAAAGTGGCGAGGAGAGTCAGAGTCCCAGCAGCAGTGGGTCCCGATCCCTCCTCCTCCGCACAGAGACCACCACACTGCCTTCGCATCGCGAAAAGGATGAGATCCTGGAGGAGAGCACCCGTGGTAACGATCCAGAGCCAGTGGTGCCCACAGTCCAGTTCTACACGGCCACCTTCGACGAGAAGAATGCCCAGGAGCAGCTGCTCTCCTCCTTCATCGATCGTTCCAAGCTGTGGAAGAAGACCACGATCCGGAAACAGAACTCACCCGCTGCCGTCTCCGTTTCCCTGCCCCTCGAACCCAAGTCCGTGGAGGCCGACGGTCCGGAGAATCGCCAGCTCACCCGGAGTGTGGACAGCTCCAGTTCCGGATCTGTGAGCAGCAATGAGATCTCACACGACAGCGGCAGTCACGAGATCAAATTCGAGATCAGTAATGTGAGGAAGGTGACCACGCCCACAACTACCACGACCTCGAGTACGACCACAACCACCACGCCGAGACCCCGCACCACCAGACGTCGCACCACCACGACAACGACGACCACCACCACGACCACACCGCGACCCACCCACAACGAGGATGGGGAGAACATAGAGCTGGTGGACAAGCAGGACATTCGCATCCAGGAAGCGCCGCTGGTGACCGCCTTCACCGTGGATCTGGACGAGCGGGGCACGGCCCAAAAGTTCCGCCCACTGCTGGCGGGCAACCAGCGCACCACCAGCAATTTCGGAGCACAACCACCACCGCAGCAACAACAACAACAGCAGCAACAGCTGCCGCACATCGGACCCACCATCACCAAGCTGAATGTCTTGGAATCGGAGCCACCGGCCACTCCGCTGCCCACACAGTTTCCACCCACAAGCGGCAGCACCACCACCACCCAGGTCAGCACGAGCAGCAGCACCACTGCCGGCGGCGGTTTCTCCACCACTCCTGCCTTTCTGGCCAGCTCCACCAGCAACTATGTGAAGGTATGATGCTAAAAACATTTAAATCTATATTGATATCTTATTGAATGTTAAATACCCTTTATTTGGTGTTGATATATTCGTCTTATCTTAAAAACTATAAAAAACGCGAATTCTTGAGACGAGTATTGGGAAGTATGTGTAACTCTTAATACTTTTGGATGAGTTTAGATCCCTTATCAACAATTATTTGACTTAAAAAGAAGGCAAAATTAATATACCTAATTCTATATATACATAGATTCTGTTTAATCTTGAAACATTTCAGTATTTTAATAATTAAACATTAAACATTTTGCTAGACTTTAGGCACTAGAATTGTTACAGATACATTCTGACATATCCGATATCTTTACGTTGATGTTAGAACCTCAAATTAAATATTTATTTCAGCAGGAACCCCTGAACAATCTGGCGGAGCCGCCCAGTGTGAATAACTACCTTATCGAGCGTCAGCGGGCTCTGGAGCAGCAGATCTACCAGCTGAAGGTGCAGGCGCAGCAGCAACAGGCTCTTATCCTCCGCCAATTGAAGCTGCTGGAGGAGCAGACCCAGAGCCGTTACCAGGGCACTCCGATTGCCCAACCCAGCACATTGCAGCCACAGCAGCAACAGCAGCAGCAACACCTTCAGCAGCAACAGCAACAGCAACTGCCACAGGTCCAGCAGCAACATGGTTCGCTGGAGGCCATTCAGTCGGGCCTGCAACCGCCCTCTTTGGGCGGCGGTTACTCCATAAGACCTTCGGTGGAATTTATACCCAGCACACATACCAAGACCGTTATTTATCCCACATATCCAATTGAGCAGCAATTGCCGCTGCGCGATGCCGTTGCGGGTCATAAATTCGCCCTGCACAATGGCAACATAAACGCGAATAACTATCAGAAGCCGCCGGCGAATGCGGTGCAGCAGATTTTCCAAAATTTGCAGCAATCTCTGCAGAAATCGAACGAAAGCCCCCAGGTCCAGCCCTCCAATCAGTTCAACTTTGCACCGGCCGAGGCGTCGCAACTTCAGGCCTTGCCCCATAACAATTACAAGCCATTTCAGCAGCAACAGCAGCAACAACAGCAACAACAGTTGCTGGTGCCCAACTACGTCAGCAATGCGGTGTTCCAGCAGCAGCAACAAAGGGCTCGGCAATTCCGCCAGGAGACGGGCGTGGGCAACTTTGGCCTGAATACCAACGTGGAGATCCAGCCGAGCAACTCCTTTGCCACCACAATTGTTAGCCAGCAGCAAGGCCTAAATACCAATCCCAATCTGGAGAATCAGAACTTCTACAGGCAACACTTGACGCCCCAGTTGAGCAACCAGTTGCAGCAGAACGCCCAGCAATATCTGCAGCAGCAGCAGCAACAACAGTTGCAGCAACAGCAGCAGCAACCTAAAGCCAGCGGCGACATTAGTCCAGGTAATGCACACTTTAAGAGCAGACCGAGTGGCCCCAGTGGCAATCATCTTAGTCAATTTAGCAGCTTAAGAAATCTTGACGAATTGAAAGTAATCAGTAAAGTTTTAGCTCTCAACCATGGGATACCGCAGTTCGCCTCACAAAACCTGCACTTCAACGGGGCCTTTTGAGCACTTGCACCACCAAAAAGCACCACCACCACCACCAGCACCACCATCCCGCACCACCAACTCGAACTCCAAACACCTCCTGCTCCTGAGTCCTTTTTACCCAGAATCAATATCTACCGCCCCACGCGTTGACTTAAGTTTTACGTAAAGCATCTTTGTAAATATACATTTTATTTTAAAACATAAGCATCGATCTAAGAGAAAAATATATAGAAGAGAGCAGGACGCAAGATCCGAAGGATACAAGGAGGAATTTATGGTGAGGCAATTGGCAGAGCAAAGTGTTGAAATGTAACAATTATTTATTTTCTTGTGAATAAAGTTTATATTAAAGTACAACTAGTCTTGGTTTTTTTTCTATTTTATCAAGACCAAAACAGTGTTAGAAAATAAAAATCGTAAAATAAACTTGATCAATTGACTTTATTAATTCATTTAAGTAAGGTAAAACTCCTTGGGGAACAGAATCGGAAGGAGAAACACCAAAGTGCGGCTCTGGGGATTATTATTATCGTTTGGCTCCGGGACAACAAACGGACGAGCTAAACCAGAGCGAAAACCTAAGAATCGAGGATATTACCAAATGGTGTATCTTATAAAATATGTTCACTTACCATCGAGGACATCGACTGTATCCCCAGGAACAGGTTGTGCATATGCCATAACGAATAGGGCCAAGCAAACCAAAAGCACACGAGAAAACATGATAATAATGCTGAATTGCAACTGTAGAGTGTCTAAAAATGCTGTGCTTATATAGCCAAAGTAAGTTAAATGGTTGGCATATGCAAATTACCCAGGTCGCTTGTCCTCTAGAGCTCATCAATCAGCTCGTCTTATCTTGCAAGCCTTGGTCTGCCTACAAGTCCATACATAATTATTGAAATCAAACTAGGTTATTATCCCAGTTAGTAGGAATTGCTTTAGAAAAATGTAAATTTTAAAATTGGATCAGGATACATTCTATCCCACTTTTCATGAATTTAATTATTAAGTTGTTAGCTGTTCAAAACAGTGCGTATTTTTTATTTCTGACCATTTTTATCCGCTTTACAGCCAAAAAAAACAAAGAAAAATGTATATTTTTATAATTTTTTACAAAAAAAGAATTCGTTTTTATAGAAATATAGAGCCAAATATGGATTTTCATACCTTTCTGAACTCATTATTAAATTTCCAATCAATTGGCATTTAAACTAGGATATTTTATTTTTTGACCATTTTTCGTAAAAAAAAATCATGATGACCCCTTATAAAAAATGTGAAAGTTTACGAAAATTTTATTTTTTCTTATTCACACGAAAAGTTTTATGAATTTAATTATTAAGTTGTTAGCTATTTTAAACAGTACGTATTTTTTATTTCGGACCATTTTCAGCCGCTTTACAGCAAAAAAACACAACAAAAAATGTATAATTTTTGGCATTTAAACGCACATTGGACACATTGGTATAAAAAATTTTAAAAACAACAAAAACTTCATTAAATAAATCATATTAGAAACTATAAAATACATGTAAGTGTCGTATATTTTTATTTAGTTATTTTTAAAGTTTAGAATCAAAAAACCGTTACAAAGTTGAAGTTAACAGCGTGTTAGCAGAAAATGTAAGCTGATTCAAAGTTGCCCGTCTCCAACGTTCGTGTTTCCGCGCCTATCGAAATCGGTAAGCTTAAATACAAGGCGACAAACGACAAAGTCAGCGCTTCTCGCCAATCAATTCGAATTAAATTAATCCAATTGCGCCAAAACGCAACAATTAAGCTTGCAATGGATCAGCAATTATGTATTTTTAGAATCCGACAGTACGAAACGCTGACGAAACGAGCGATTAAAATAAAAACGCTGAGAATGCGCAAAAGCTTGAAAGCTTGGCGATTGCATGTCGCAATTTGTTTATAAACAATTGCTTTAGTTCGCTGACAGTCATCGCCAAAGGAGCGCCATGTGGTCGCGCAGCAGCAGTTCCAAGAGACAAGTTTGTACCAACGATGGTGACCCCGAAAGGGTTTTGGCGCAGGTCCAGGAGCTCAGCGACTGGCTCTTGGCCAATCCGCACATAAACGGTTGCAACACCTTCGAGAGCCTCCACTTCTTCCTCAGAACCTCAAAGTTCGATGTGGAGCGGACTAAGAAGAAGATGAAGACCTTCTACCAAATGCGCGCAGAACGCACCGAGTGGTTCGATAATCGCGATCCCAAGTTGCCTGAAATCCAGGAACTACTCAATCTGGGAGTATTCCTACCCATCGGTCCGGATGCGGAGCAAAGGATGGTGGTGGTCATCCGGACAGCGGCCCACGATCCCAAGCTGCATAGCCAGAACAATGTCTTTAAGGTGAGTCAGGGAAATACGTGCTTATATATTGTCTATATAGGGTATATACCATACAAATATTCGTTCCCTTGTATAACTCCGACCTTTGTTTCCCAGACCAGCAAAATGATATTGGACCTGTTGCTAAAGCTCGAACCCGAAACATGCGCCCGCGGAATGGTGGCCATTCTGGACATGCAGGGCGTCCAACTGGGCCATGCCCTTCAAATGAATCCCAAGCTTATCAAGCGGTCCGTGGAAAGCTGGACCGCCTATCCATGTCAGCCCAAGCTACTAGAGTTCACCAACGCCCCGCGCCATGTCAACTTCTTTCTGAATACCTTTAGGTGGGTAATATGCTATATCTAAACTAAAACCAAAGAAACGAATTTTAAAACCATTTCAGAATATTCATGACGCCCAAGATAAAATCAAGACTTTTCGTGCGACGCGAGGGAACCTCTGTAACCTGTGATCAATTGCCCAAGGAGCTAGGCGGACAAGGTCTTGGCTATAAGGAACTGAGTCTGAAGTGGAAACAGTTGGTGGAGGAGAATGCCGATTTCTATGTGGAGCAAGACAAATACAAGAGCCAGCTCAAGTGATTGGGGTTAGTGTGGCGACAGTGATAACAAGCCGATTAGACGAATGCTATAGATTAGTCGCAAACATTTACAATGCGCAAATGCACACAGGCGCATATCAGTTTGTCATATTTTATGGAAGGGTACTATGAATACCCCCCAATTCCCAACTAAACTGCAATTAAATATTTTAAGCCATTGCGTTATACCTTTTTAAAAAGGCGTATTTTCATAATGTTAATCTTTTTTGTTTTTTTTTTTTTGTTCTCCAAATAAAGTGTCAATGCACGATAAACCTAAAAGAGAGCTGACTTTATTCATAATATTCTCTTTATTAGTATAAAACGTATCAAAAATGTTTATCAAGTCTACAATTATTATCAGTTATTGGGTGCTGTCGAGCGTCGCCTCACATTGCTGGGGTTTGCATTACAAAATCGCTTGATCCGCTGGACGACTCCGAGCTATATAGCGATAGTTTAATAGTAATAAATACATACAATACATACAGAAAGAAAAACGATAAACAAGGAAACACGCAGAGTTTGTGAACGTAATATTGGATGTTTCTCGAAAGCGGGATGTGTTAGTGATAGAAGGCGTGCTGTTGCTGCTGATGCTTTTTGTTTTATCCTTTACATATACATATAAATATGATTTATACTCCTTAAAGTTACGATTCACATATAAAAATATAGTAGTTGCTCTGAATCAGCAATTAGCCCGCTATAGTTCGGTTCACTCCGCCGATCGGCTGTGTTTTTTTTGTTGTTGTTTTTTAGTGGGAGGCACCCCAAGAAGCAATGAACGAAACTTAAAAGGATTGGCGGTAACTAACTAAAGCGTAATACACAAGTCTGCCAGAGCGCTGCCATCACAAGTCCAACTGCAAGCCGAGGCCACCGCCATCACCGCCGGAATCCCCGGAATTCCCGGCTCTCTGCAGTGATTCCTATATTTGCCGCTCGTCCTTTGCCGTCAGCTTGTCGATCAGCTCCTGCAGCGGGGCCAGCTCGCGCCGCTCGATAAGATTGAACTCCTGCACGAAGAAGATGAAGTGCTTGAAGGACGTGTTGAGATGGGCCTCCTCGCCCAGCGTCACCACCTCTGTGAAGTGCTGGTGGTAGATGTGCGCGTACACGCGGAACAATCGCTTCAGTATGGTCTTGGCGGAGGAGTGAAAGTTCTTTGGAAACGGCACGCCGATCTTGGAGGGAAACAGGGTCTCGTCGTCCAGTTGGTCCTGCACCCAGGTCATCAGATAGTCAATGTACTTGGGGGCACTGCACTTGATGGGCTTCTTTACGGTTAAACCGTCGGCCCAGTGGTATTCGTATTTCGGGCCAGCCGACATGATGCCACAGGTCTCCTCAGTGCAAAACTCGGTGATGGTGCCGTACAGCATGTTGATCTGGTTGAAGAAGTCCACGGCTGCGAGGCATTGGGCATTAGGATAACTTTTTTAGAGGGCTATTCTATACAATACTCACTGTTGACCGCCACCCACTCGTTGAGATCCTCGCCATCCGGCAGAGCAACTGCATTGCGCAGGTTTCCCGATCCCAGGGTGGCTGCCGCATGCTTCATGAGATCATACTGGTGGGTGCCCTCCGGGATGTTCTTCTTGGGCTTGAAGGTCTTGCTGGAACGGGAACCGCTGTGGAAAGAGAAGGGCAATAAGTCGCGGCCCCAACAACCCTAAACTGAAGTACGGTAGAATTCCGTAACTGCAACGGTTATCTTGATTAGTCTGAGGACCAGATTTTTAAAATTTAAAATTTTTTTAAGTTTAAAATGCATTAAAAATGTTAACATTTTTTGGACAGTGAATTTGGTGGAAATCCTGAACACCCCCGATTGAGTTAGGGAAGTTCTACTGTACAGGAGTTGGGGACAGCACCCCGAAAAGGGGAACAAAGCCGGCAAGTCGGAAATGGGGGCGGGGTGATCCGAGCTTTCTTTGTGCTCCCAGGGACTGCAGTTGACGCACTCTGTTGCTCCTTTTTTTCCCCCAGAACTTACAACAAAAAGTCCATGGCATGCAGTTGATGTTCTCCGCCTTTCACTGGGCCTCCAATGGAATTTTCCTATGCGTTGACTTTTCCGGCGAGTGCCACACCGCTTTTCCGGCGCTCCTGTGACGTGTCAGCAGCTTTATTCGGCCGATTTCCACACAATTAACGCCGAAAATAATCAACAAAAGTGGCTGGAACTCGCAGCAGGTTTCTTTCTCTGGACAACTGGGAAATGGAAATGGAAATGGACGAACGATGGTAACTGGCCTCCAGTTGGTCGGTCTGGTCTGTGAGCTAATGCCGGAGCGCAACAGCTGATGCGAGCGATTCCAGGAAGTGTGCCGAGCCAACTATGTACTTCTGTTGTGTTTATAAACGCAAAAATTGTTATAAATAAAAATAAAATTGCTTTCACACACAGAGACAGTTGCTGAAGGTGCGAGAGGGACAACGCGACAGGTTATCAGGTAATCAACGTGGCCAGCCTGTTGAAATAATGGAGTACGGTACTCTGGTATTTTTTCTGGTATGTCTTCGACATTCCCAAGCACGCTGGCTAAGGCCACACTTTGAAGTAGCACGTGGAAAAAACAACTGTGGCAGCATCGTGGGTGGATAAAACTGCGTAATTCTATATAAAAACGGCATTTATTCGGCATTAATATGGTAAATATTTCATCCTTACTCACATACCCTTAAACGCTCCGTGGAATGCCGGTAAAAACAAAATGTTTTCCCGACGAAAACTAACCTAAACTGGCGGAGCACCCAAAACACATGTGCTTGCCACCGCACCAAACTGATAATTTTCCATTTCCCCGCCTCCAGTCGACCCTGTACGTGCTGTACGAGCATGCGGCGGGCTTCTCGCTCTTCTCCGTCAAGGAGTTCGAGGAGGTGTCCATGTTCCTGCCCCAGGTGGAGTCCTCGGTGACGGACCTCGCCAAGTTCAACTCCATTGTGAAGCTGGCCGGATTTGCGCCCTTCAAGACGGCCATCGCCGCTCTGGAGAACATCAATGCCATTTCCGAAGGCATTGTCCCGCAGGATCTGCTCTCCTTCCTGGATGACTTCTTCGCCAAGCTAAAGAAGAAGAAGTGCACCCTTGGCATTGCGGATGCCAAGCTGGGAGCAGCCATCACCGAGGCCATTGGCGTGCAGTGCAGTCACTTCGGAGTAGTTCCTGAGATCCTGCGCGGCGTGCGATTCCATTTCGCCAAGCTCGTCAAGGGTAATTTAGGTTTTCTGCCGGAAAAGACCTCTTTGTCTAATCGTAAACACATCTATTTCCTGCAGGATTCACCGACAAGTCAGCGGGCGTTGCTCAGCTGGGTCTGGGCCACAGCTACTCGCGTGCCAAGGTCAAGTTCAATGTCCATCGTTCGGACAACATGATCATCCAGTCGATTGCCCTGCTCGATCAGCTGGACAAGGATGTGAACACCTTTTCCATGCGTATACGCGAGTGGTACTCGTACCACTTCCCAGAGCTGGTCAAAATTGTTCCCGACAACTACATGTTCGCTAAGTCGGCCAAGTTCATCAAGGATCGCAAGAACCTCACGCAAGATCAGCTGGAGGATCTGGAGAAGATCGTTATGGACTCAGCCAAGGCTCAGGCCATCATCGATGCCGCCAAGATGTCCATGGGCATGGACATCTCCATTGTGGATCTGATGAACATTGAGCTGTTCGCCGAGCGCGTTGTAAAGCTATCCGAGTACCGGAAGAAGCTGTCCACCTACTTGCACAACAAGATGAACCTGGTGGCGCCCAATCTGCAGTCTTTGATTGGCGATCAGGTCGGTGCTCGCCTGATTTCGCATGCCGGCAGCTTGACCAATCTGGCCAAGTACCCTGCATCGACGGTACAAATTCTGGGAGCCGAAAAGGCGCTTTTCCGTGCTCTGAAGACCCGCTCTAATACGCCTAAGTATGGTCTTATCTATCACTCCTCGTTCATCGGTCGGGCTGGCCTGAAGAACAAGGGTCGCATTTCTCGATTCCTGGCCAACAAGTGCTCCATCGCGTCGCGTATCGATTGCTTCCTGGAGCAGCCGACCAGCGTGTTTGGCGACACTTTGAAGCAGCAGGTGGAGGATCGGCTCAAGTTCTACGAGTCCGGCGATGTGCCTCGCAAGAACATTGAGGTGATGAAGGAGGCCATCGAGGCAGCTGGCCAGGAGGCGGCAGCCACTCCTCAGTCCGAGAAAAAGAAGAACAAGAAGAAGAAGCGGTCAGCGGAGGATGATGGCGAAGCCAATGGCGCTAGCAATGGAAATGGAGCAGCCGCCGAGGAAGAAAATGGCAATGGAAACGATGATGGAGAGCCAAAGAAGAAGAAGAAAAAGAAGAACAAAAATAAGGAAGCCGTGGTGGCGTAATAGTCTCCATTACATTCAACTTAGTTTTAGTCCAAACTATTACCTTTTACTTTACATGCTTCTTTTGTATTTTCTTTGACCCCAATGGATCCCAATTCAATTTTAATAAACTTACATACATACATTTTGGAGGGTAGTCCCCCGGAAATTGTTTTGTCTTTTGATTTTTTGAAATGAGTAGCACTGTTTCAAATATTGTTTTCATTTCTTTTATATTTCATATTTGTTTTACATTCAATTTATATACAGACACATCGTAACGTTAACTATTGCTAAAATTGTTTGATTTCATTATTTGTAGTATTTTGTTTAACAATTTCAATGATGGATCGCTCAGCCGTCCGTCCGCGCGTTGTGCGAACAAATCCGTTCAGTACAACCATTATTCAACTACTCTGTATTGCATTTGATGACGACTTTCGACTTTCAAATTCCGAGTGGACAATCAGGACGGATGTGGAATTCATGGGTGTGATCCGAAAACTGCATCGGGGGAAACTTTTTTAACAATAAATTTAGCAACAAATTGCACGCTTCGCAAACTTTGTACAGCAAGGGGGGAAGGGAAACGTAAATAATATATAAAACTGACAAGTTCGGCGATCGCGGAAATGTGAATGTGAGAGTGGAAATTTCGGGGAGTAGTTCAAGGCTGGGATGGGTTGAATTAGTCTAAACAATATCATTGAAACAAGTCGAAGGCCGACGAGCTGTTATTGTTATTATTGCTGTGATTCTGCTGTTGCTGCTGGAACGCTCCAAAGTTGGCAAATGCTGATTGGTTTTGTGGAATGCTCTGCTGAGGCGCCGAAGCCCCAAATATATTGGGACTGGTCATTGGCGACAGTCCGGGGAATCCGCCACCCGTCTGCACATTCAGTGGGGCCTTGGCCGGGCTATGGGTCTTCAGGGCGTTCATCGACGGAGCCGGGGCACTTGGCTTGCCCGACTTGCTCATCAGCAGGTTGTCCAGGTCGATGTTCATCTTGCCGCCCTTCAGGTCGCCCGACCAGGTGGCACCCACATTGGTGGGCTGGACACTTGAGGCGGTGGTGGCTGCGCCCCCGTTGGTATTATTATTATTATTGGTCGCCGACATGGGCTGGAGCAGATTATTGCCCGTGACGGCGGCAATGGGAGGCAGCATATTGTCTGGAATAAACAAAGGCAGTAATAATATTAGTCGGGTTTTCACTTTCGACTTATTTTGGTATCACAAAAAGCTGTTTTGAATGTGTGGCTTCGATAGAATTGCAAATGCGGCTACTTGGTGATCGGCTAATGAGGTGGGGACTACTCGGAAGCGTTTGCGCAGCAAATCAAGTGCAATTACATAGTCAAAGAATAGGTTTGTATCTGTTATATGGCTACTGCGCTTATTACGGTTTTATTGTGGTTGGTTTACCTAATGAGTCCGCGGCTGCGGTGGCCGCACAATGCCCGGAATATTGAGAAATGCTTTTCAATTCACCATAATTAAGTACATATATATTTGAGAAATAAAATTGGATCCGATGTGTGTGTGGTTTGCAATACAAATATGCAGTAGGAGAAAAATCAAAAGAAAGTATTTTAAATTAAGTAAATCAGTATATGTATGTATACCTGCAATACAATACAATGGCTTGGAGGTCGAGAAATACATAAACAATAACTTCTCGAACTATTTCTTATTTCTAGCAAATACATCTCCTTTTTGGAGTCTATATATATAAATAGAGTTTTATAATATTGATGAAATGTTTAAGGACACAGTGTTTAATGTGGGTGGAATATTTCAATGAGAGTGAGTTCAAAATATAAAAATTAAGAGAAAATCGCAAGAGTTTGTATGAAAGTAATCCTTTTGTTTCACAGTTAATGTATGGAAGTACATAATTCAAACTGAAACTATTTAATATTAGGACTCTAAATAACAGATAAGCTTTATGTATTTTGAATACACTTATTATCAAGATAGGATAAGTTTTTAATTGTTTTTGGATTCATAAAAATATCTTAAAATTGCCCAGCTAGGCAGCTTGTTCCATGGCGGCTGTATCGAAGAGCTTGTAGCAGGTGTCCAGAATGCTTTGGGCCAGGTCCCGGCACTCCTCAGAAGTCTCCCCGCCTACGAGGGGCGATCTGATAAAGTCCTCCAGCCAACGCTGCAACTCGTTCAGCGACTCGGCGAAGTGCTGGCCCAGCACATGGCTCGGTGTGGTGACCAGGGCGATCCCTATTAGCTGTAGTGTGGCCGCACGGACGCGGGCCTCGGCATTAAATCGCACAAAGGCGCACAAATCAAAGATCTCGCGGGTCATCGCCGGCAACAGTGGACAGTTCTGGGAGCACATGACCAGCACGGAGAGGGTGTGCAGCAGATTTACAAGCAACTGGGTGTCGATGTCGTGAGAAATGTTCTCGTACTTGACGAAAAGCATCTGCCGTGTCCTCTGTCCTCTAACCAAACTGAAGAAAAAGGTACCGGCCACCGGGTGGAAAGGGTTGGCTCTCTCAATTCGATCCCCAGACTTCGGCTTGCTGAAATACCGCTTGGTCTTGGCCCGTAGCCGTTCGCGGATGATCCTTTGGGCAGCGGCCAGTCGTGCGGCAGGGCTCTCCTCCTCCTGCTGGAGCTCAAACTTTCGCGGCTGCTTGGCTGCCGGTGGCACAATATCCAGGATTTCATTCTCATCTTTCTTGTTATCATCGCCAGAAAGTTCTTTGGCAGCCGCTGCTAGCACCTGGAGGATCAAAATACGTACACTGGCCGCGTAAGAGGTGTTATCTGTGTGAAACTGGCGGCACAAGTACTCGGCACAGGGACCAGGATGTGCCACACAAATGGCCACACAACACTTAAACTGAGTACGCTCGAAGTGCTCATAGTAGAACTGCATTTCCATAACTAGGAATAGCTGAAGCAGATCTAAGGCCAACTGGGTGTCATGCCTGGCCAGCTGATCTCGAATGAGCTGCTCCGCCGTGCCCAAGGCTCCTTCAAACACCTGATAATTCTCCACCTTAGTTCGGAGCAGTTGCAACAAGTCCATAACGAATTTCGGTCGCTGCTCTATGGTGCTGGTTATATCATTGGACATGTCGTAAGGCTTCAAATCATCATCGTCTTCATCCAGTGGCTCATCGTCATCCGAGTCCAGCTGCATCTTAATATTCTCCGATTTGCAAGTTGGCTTCGCTTTGGTTTCGATATTCTGGCGATTTTGCTCCTCCTTATCTTCTGAAGAACTCATAAAGTCCCTGAGATGTGTCTCTAATTGTTTCACCTGATCCTCACTAGGCTTTTCATCTAGCTTGGACTTGTTCGGGCTTTCAAACTTTGCCAACTCATCGAACTCCTCGAAGATGTGCCATTGCAGTGTATCCTTTAATGTCTCATAATCAAATCGTAGACGATCATCCTCCTTTGTATCGGGCAAAGCCATAAAATTGAAGATTAGCTCCACTGTCTTCATGCCCACATGTCGCTGAAGGGCATCTGGGGACTGCAGATGGTTACTGAGTCCGTCGTGCAGCTGACGCTTGGTGTCCAAATCCATTTCAAGACTTCGGCAAAGACATTTTCCAGCCAAAACGAGCAATTTGGATATGGCCAAGTGCTCTTGACTGCTCAGCTTATGCAATGATATGCGCTTAGACCATATTCCCAGCAACTGATTAAAGAGCACCTGGAGTTGAGCAGGAGCCACGACATTGAGATAGCTCGCCAATGTAGTAAGCTGATTGTTTTCCACGGGTGTCCGTTGAAGTGGCAACTTCTGGAGCAGGCAGTGCTTCCAGTGAGGAGCTTCCGGGGCAGAGGCACCTATGAGAACGTAGAGATTCAGTTCCGCAGAAAGGGCTGATTGAGCCGCTTTTAGGCAAGCAGCGGGGTCCAGCTCCCTCATTATGGTATGCACGACTTTTCTTCCTCTAGGAGCCACGGCGTAGTCCTTAAGCACTCGCAGGAAACCCTCCAAGGTCGGGCCATCGTAAATTAGGTTCACAAGCTGTGACAGGAGCCAGGAGTACGGTTCCAAATCAAAGTATTCCCCGCTATCTTCACACTGCAGCACAAAGTACACGGACTTCAGCCACTGGCGCAGTAGGAGCTGCTGATAAGGAACAGGAGCAAACATCTCCGGCAGCTTCCGTCCCAGACGATTGGCAACTTGGGCTGGCAAACCGATGAGCAGTTGAAAGAACCCCTTGACCTGGGCATCCAGCTCTTCTACGCGCCTCTCCGGCATTAATTTGATAGTCCGAGCAAACCGCTGCATCAAGGACCCTCTCTGGCGGGAGATGTGCAGCAAGGCGATTGAAATCAGACTCTCATCCTTCAGCATGGCTTCCAGTAGAGACGTAATAGTACCGGGAAACTGATCCAATCTTCCCTGAAGCGTCTCAAAGGCAACGCGCACATAATCAAAGCTGTGATCGAGTTTAAGTAGGTTCAGGACATCAAAATCCCGCGAGGGTTCGGGCCAATCCTGGCTGAATAGCTCTACCAATTGGTTAAGCAACGCTGCATACCCTCCATTGGCCAGCAAACTCCAGTCGCAGGTCTGTCGATCTAGGCCCACCAACTGCTCCGGGGTAGCAAAGCCAGGCAGTGCGTTAGTATTATGCAGCTCCCTCAAAATAACTGCCACTTGGGAGGCAGCTGCAGCGCTCTGGACCTGCTCCAAGTCACGCAGCAGTCTCTGAGCCCTGGCCAAAGCCTGACGCACTGCCTCTGGCGGCGGCGGTGGCGGAGATAGGCGACGACATCGAATCATTACCGGATAGCCAACTGCTCTTCGACAGCTGCGAGAGAGAACGAGAAGAGAACGAGTGCATCCGATTGGAATATGTTGCCGTTTATGTGTGGGAGGATGTGATAGTGTATCTTTGTGTGGGTCTGGGGAGCTCGAGATAGAGATAATGGCTCTAGTCAAGCTCGGGGGGCGCGCCTTCATGCAGCAATTCCTAAATACGTCATGGAGTGACTAAAGCCAAGACAATTACTCTAATCCTAATCCTAATTCAAAGTTAAGTCTAAGATAAACTACGTGAACTAAACTCCAACTCACCCATGGGCATGCTTTGGTGGATAGACAGATCGCCCAAGCCCGCCAGGAGATCTGTGGCCGTTGTGGCCGCTGCCGTTGACGCGGGAGCATCATTAAACAGGTCAAAGGAATCGTTTGCCGGGGTGGCTGTCTTCAGCAGATTCCCGTCCAGAGCAGAGGTCGACGTCGTCGATCCTTGGAATGCAGCAAAGTCGGCGAACTCATCATTGGCAGCCGGAATCAGACCCGTTGAAGGGGGCTCGCTGGTCGCCGATCCGGCTGAGGGGCCGCCGAATGCGGCGGCAAAGTCTCCGAATTCCTGCTGGCCAGCATCGCTGGCCCGCGGGTTAAAGTCATCATCTTCGTCCACGATCACTGCGGCACTGTTCAGGGTCTTCTCCTGCGCTGGCGGTGGCGAGCAGGTCTTGAACAGATCGTCTAGCAGATCGTTGTTATTGCTTTGCGTATTATTGTTGGCCTTGGAGGTGGACGGTGATGGCGAGCCGCCGCCCATTAGATCCACACTGGTGGGAGTGTCGCGGTGAGTGGGCGAGTGAATGCCAGCAGCACCGCCAGGAGCTGGCTTTCCAAAGTTGGCCGCCGCACCCAGATCGATCTTCTTCTGGGACAGCGCCGGCTTGGCTGACACCGTTGAAGTGGGCTGCTTGGAAACCGGGGAACTGACGGTCTTCGAGCGAATGTTCATGTTGAGGCTGGAGGGCTTGGCCTCGCTAGCCACCTCGGCGGGACTTGCGCGGTCATTGTAGCGATAGTTACGTCTGTTAAGGTGATGCATATTTATTTATAAATTCTGGGTAAATGGAGGTAAAGCGAACACTTGCCTTGGACTGGGTGAGTCGCTGTCGGATCCCTCGCGCTCTCCATCGTAGTGAGTATCATCATCCTCATACCGATCCTTATCGGCGTTCTTGTCGGAGTCTGCAGAGAAAGGAAAATGAATTAGTTTTTACAGGTTTAAGTGCATGACAGTGATTATCTTCATATGCATTTAAATGTCTAACTTACACCAATTGTCTCCACGACTAGAGCGACTAGAGTAGTCACCATCGTTATAGCCACCGCTACCGCCGCCTCCGCCAGACCCACCACTATATCCGCTGTAGCCTCCGCTCCGCATGCCCATGGCATCGCTGCTCATGCCGATGTACTTATCCTTGTTCTTCTTCGCCTTTTTGCGCTCCTCCCGCAACCGATCGTCGTCCTGAATGAAGTCTATAAGCTCTCGTACCTTATGCCTAACGTTAATACCCTGATCCTTGCCGCCCTCGTCGGTGAACGTGTAGTTCTCCAGCGAGCGCAAATCGTAGATGTGCTCCCGGGAGGAGGTAACCACACGCTCGGAGCCATTCCGCACCAAATAGTTTAGCAGAAGGAGGCTCTGTAAATGGGAAGTATTCGTTATATCTATGTTCATTTCTTTCATCATTAAATTCACTTACCTTGTAGGTGCGTCGCCAATTGGTTTTGTTATCTTGCAACATGCGCTTCCACAGCATGGACATCACTTCCGGAAAGGTTTCATAGGAGAAGGTTGAGTAGGCCAACTCCTGCATGAGGGGTCCAGTGGGCCCCCAGGGATCATCGTTGGTGGCCTCCCGCACCTTGCCCTCCGTCTCCGTGTAGTTCATCACGACATTGGTGCTGCAAAAAGGATTTGGATAGCGTTAAAATATATGTAGCGAACTATAGTTTAAAAAATTTCAGCTTTAACTTATTTTTAAAGGTATTTCTCAATAGCTAAACCAAAATATAAAGCTACATTTTTGACAAAGTCAAAATCAATAAATTATGATTTCATCTTTCGAACCAGAATCTTTAAACAAACAAAATATTTTGGTGATACAAATTATCTAATCTTCTAAAAGTTCATAAATTTGTAACTGGACATTAAAAGAAGTATAGAATACATATAGGTAGGCCTACCCTTAATCAATACTGTTATTATGAGCTCTCTGTAAACTTAAACAAGGCTTAAACTTGGCACATTGATAGATTCAATTGAGTGTTGATAATCAAACAGATATAGCGCCAGTTAATCAGAACTCGTATCTTAAAATAAACGGTGTGTGACAATGCGGCTCTGCAATGCCCCCAGATAGAGATAAGTAAGTAATACGACTTGGGTGCGACGTTGATAGACGTTCGAAACGTGATGGAAGAGGGCTAATTGTCGCAACTGGGCCAGCTAGTTGTTTCTTATCAGTTTGCGATAAGCCCTAGGAACAGCGTACCCGTTTCCCGAATTTCAACCGCACTTAACTTAATGATCTGCGAGCTCACTATTGGAACTCCATTGACTTTGAATTAGTGGAACAATAGCCACCTTTTTAGGAACCAACTGCCCCCATAAATGGGGCTGGTGAAAGGGGGCACCCGTAATTAATAATTCGATGGCGAAACAGAAACACCCAATTCACTGGAAAGCCTGGAAGTGGAAGTGTTAACACAGGTGGAAACATTTTGTTATATTTGGGCAGTCGAAAGCAAACAAATTGTTTCTTGATAAAGCCCCACGCACACATACACACATGGATATCCATATCGGAATGCGGTGGTGTTGGTAAAGCTCGTTCGGAATTACGAACAACCTTGAAAACAGGTAAAAAGTGAATCTAATCCAGCACCCCGATGCAGTGGATCTATTAATAAGATATTCCTGAGAAAAAGTACGGATTTCAGCAGGATATACAACTAGAAGAAAGCAATGGGGAGTGGGGGGCGTGGCGGGAAATCAGGGATTTCGGGATGTTGGGGCGTGGAAGTCTCACCGTTCACTTCGACTACAAGGGAATGTTATACACACATCCCATTACATATACCAAATGGGAATATTCCTGATCACTTACACCTTGTCCGCCAGTTCGCGCACTTTCCACATGCTGATGAACTTATCCACCATTTTGGAGCTTCTGAATGCTACGGAATTTTTCACACAATCTCGTCGAAAAGTGGCTGGAAAATCCAACTACAACAAGACGTCGAACTCGTTTTCGCTTGGCGTGCCGTTTTTCGTGTGTGCGATAGCTGCCGTCTTGCACTTTTGCATGGAAACTGCGCACTTGTCTCACACCCGCGCTATCCGCCGTAAACAAAAATGTAAAAATTTAAACGAAAATTGTAAAACAAAATCACAGCAGAGAAGCTAAATTGGTGAGCTGTCGTGGCCAGTGTTGCAAACAGTGCTGCCAACTCTCGCGTTTGGAAATGGTTAAATCCGAAGTTGCCAAAGTAGCTATAATTGTACAATTTGGCTTGAAAGATAGGAAAATAAGTAATTAAATTAAAAGTTGTATATTCCACTGTTGTTTATTGTACTAACAATAGTATTTATTCACAAAATACGCAATGCTTGAAAGAAATTCCAAAATGAATATCCAAATAAATATGAAACAAAGTACAAGCTGACGTGATTTGAAAATAGCCAAATCTAGCTATAAAAAAACAAGTGTTGAAAAAGGTTGGCAAGGCGGGATCTTTCTAGTGTTGGCTAAAAACAGCTGAAAGCTGCCGTCATCTGTGGATTCTCAACAAATAGTAAAGTTTATTTAATTTTAAGCAATTACTAAATGAAACAGAAAGGATTTCAAGGGAATTAAGCCTTGTCAAGTCATAAATATAAGGCTGAAACCTTGGCATGCTTTATAGAGCCCATTTCCAGGCGCCTAAAATGTAAACAAAAAGGTTATGTAAACTTCTGTGGTCTCTTGCAGCGTGTAGATTGACTGAAAATGTTGGGACTGCAACGTTTTGCCGGCAGTTTTGTCAGCCAGCTGTACCGCCGTGCCGCCTACAGCAGCAATGTCCGGGCGGCGGGCATTCCACTGACCCCCACTGGAGGACAAGCGGATGCCGTCGAGCCGGAAGCACGCACGCCGGCAGCAGAGGCGGCGGCCAAGAAGCCCAGGGGTAAGTAGATGCTCCGAGCCCTGATATACTTACTAACTGAAATCTACTCCTTCTTATTGCCAGGGCACTTGGTAGCTACCGCCTTCGAGTCCCTGAAGAACGACAATCTTAAGGATGAGGGCAAGAACCTGGCCTCCAGCAAGATAGATGAGCGCATAATCAATGCCAAGACAGTCAATGGACTGCTGGCCATCACGGAGAACAACAACGCCTTCTCGAGGAAGCATGCCCTCAGGATTGTCTCCATCCTGGCCGAGTGGAGCACAATGGACCGGGTGAAGATCTCCGAGTTCGAGAACGACACCAGATTCCTGCGTATTTGCCGCATGTTGGGCAGGACGGTTCCCAAAAGTAATGGTGCTAACAGCAAGACTCTTGGCGAGAGCAACAGCACTTCTAAGCGGATTTCCGGCTTCCGGACAGATGATCTAAACACTGTGCTGGGTGTAGCTGGTGACGACGAGGCGGCCAAGCTGATAGCCAGCATCAGCCTGCCCCAGATGGTCAAGGTGATGAGCACGTTGGCCCAGCGGAAGAGGCGGAGTACTCCCCTCCTGCGCTCACTGGCCTTTAACATTAGCAGCGCCTCGGAGGCACTGGATCTAAAGCAGTCGGCGGATGTGCTCTACGCCATGTCCACACTGAATTTCCAGGACTCTGTGCTGGGCGCCAAGGTGTGTGCGGATGTGCAAACGGCGCTGCCTAAGAATGTGGAAAAGTCCGCCGTAGTGGGATCTATCATAACCAGTCTGGGCATTTTACGTTACCGGGATCTGGGTTAGTTTGCTCATATTCAATTATATTTGGCTTTCATGTAACTTATTTTCCCCTAGATATCTTGGAATCGCTGACGCAGTGGCTCTTAAAGAACAGTGAAATCTGTCGTCCTCAAGATCTCAGCGCCTACTTCCTCACCTCGGCCCTGTTAAACTTCAAGAGCGCCCAGCTGGAGGAAGTGAGCAAGAAGCTGGCGAAATCCATTGTCCGCGAGGATTTTACCAAGCAATCTGAGTGGCTAAGCTTTGTGTGGTCACTCACCATGCTGGGTCTCGTAGAACACAGCCACTTGGCTTCAGTTTTGAGGTTGGTTCTTAGCTTTTTATTCTCTGAATCTCTTACTAATCGAATAATTAAATGCAATTGCAGTGCGGACTTTCTAGAGGCATTGCAAAAGGACAAGGCCGGGGTCACTCCAACCTCCAAAATGAGGCTACTCAACCTGAACAGCTATGCCCAGTTATTAGCCACAGATTACAAGGGTCCTTTGCTGACCGCCGACAGTCCTGCCTACCAGGTGCCTATGGCGCATCCTAAAGCCAAACAAGTGCTTGTAAATGGCATGCTGGATGCACTAAAGAGCCTGCTGCCGGCCAGCAATCATTTCCAGAGCGCGGTGGACAGTAAAATGGGGTTTCTTATAGGTAAAAACGTACTTATTTTAGTGGAAAATATCTCTGATTGGTCTAAATTCCAGATGCTTTGTGCCACTTTGATGCTAACAAAAACCCCCTGCCTTTGGACAAGGAAAACCCTAACGCCATTAGGTAAGTTGAGCTAAATATTTTCCACTTTTTTATGATATTTATAAATTCCGATTTTAGGGTGGCGCTAATGGTCATCGATTTCCATGACATTTGCCACGGAACGCATCGCAGCGGCAGCGGAGTTACGAATCTGACATTTGACCTGCTGGAAAGGAGTGGTTACCATGTTATTCCCGTGCCCTATAACGAGTTCAGCACCAGTGACAAACTACTGAAGCGCGTTCAGTATTTGGAGTCAAAGTTCAAGGCGATTGCAAGTAGCAAATAATTGCAATTGTAGTTTTTTTTAATTTTCCTTGTAATGATTGATCAATATTTGAATTGTTTAAATTTTGTAAATGTTAAATTAGGCGCTGAATTACAAGCTAAACCCAATTTATGGAGAGTATGTTATGTTATCGGAAGTATAGCAGCTTTAAAGTGGTCTTTAAATTCATAATTTAGGCCATAATCACAAGTATTGTTTAGACAGCATCCAATTTACTGGAACGTTGCTTGTTCATGCCCACTTTCCACCACTGACCCGTCTCCTGGAACTCGGTGGCCACGGCAGCCAGGGTGTGGAACAGGCTGCGAGCCAGCATGTGAAGATTGCCTATGTGCAAAATAAACTTGGGATCGTAGACCTTATCGATGTCATCGATCTTGTAGTGATCTCTCGTCTCCCGTTCGGTCAGGCAAATACAGTTCCATGGAGCCCAGTCATCGCTTTTGTTCCAACGCGGCAATCTAAAGTATAAGTATGTTTAGTTTAATTCATAAAGTTCCCTTTAGTTACCTCAGTTCACTCAGATTCTCCGTCTTGCTGAGGGCCGAGTGGCCATGCCATATTTTGTCTATGATGTGACGCACATCATCTGGCTGCATTACGAAGGCAAAGGATGTGGTGCACTTGCGTTTGCGCTCATCCCGATGGATGCACCGCAAGATGGACTGGTAAACCGTGTTCTCTGTAGCCGTAAGCTATGCTTATTTATAATTAGCTATGATAATCGAAAAGAGTAGTGCCATTAAGAGCCCACCTTGAGATAGTAGCAGTGTTTGCAGGTGTCCACATGGCTCTGGCGGGTCCTGATGGCAAAATCGGCATAGCTCTTGACCTTCTTGCATACGATGCACATGCGCGACGGAGTTCCTGGGTATACGATTTTAGAAGTAATTCAATATGTTTCCGATCCATACTCACTCTGCTTGGGTTCGCCCTTTTGGAACTTAATCAGATCGAAGAAGAGCATGGTCTGGCGTTTGCGCAAGATTTCCACATCGAAGGACTTGGCATAGAGCAGGAGATTCTTTTCGCGTTCAAAGAGATCGAAGAGCTCGGGAAAGTTTGGATAGCAAGTCTCCTCGGTGAGCACGGCCATGACCTGACGGATGAAGTCTAGGCGGTCCTCCTTGTTGCGCGGCTTCCGAAGATCCTTGTAAATCTCGGTGAGGAAGCGCACCCGCTGAGTGCTCAGCAGATCCATATGGATCTTTGAGTCCTTGTAACCGATCCACTCGATCGGTTTGCCCATCTCCTTCAGCAGCTGATCGTTCCGGAACTCCTCCATGGCCTTGTAGACGAGGTCGCGCTGTCGCTCCACGCCATTTAGCAGCTGGATCTCCTTGTCCAGCAGGATGTTCACCTCGGCAATGCGAGCGGGTCCCTCATAGTTGGCCGTAATCCGTTTGAGCTCCGCCTTCTTCCAGCGACCCACCTCCGCATAGAGCAGATCGAAGTCGTCCTTGTTGCGGGGGAACTGCTTAACCACCCGATGTCGCTCCACGCGCTGTTCCACGCACTTCTCATACCGCTCATCCTCCTGCTCGCGATTCTGGACCAGGCGACTGGAATGGATGATGGTGAGGAATAGCTTCGGATATCCCCAAGTTGGTGAGCACTACCCACCGATATTCCTTGGCCCGCATATGGATGTACTTCCACAGAATCCAACGCCTCCAGTTCCGCTGGATGAGCAAAATCTTCTCTAGCCTACGCTCTGCCCGTTCCTTCTGGGCGAAGGACTGGTACTTGCCAGGAACAATGGTGAAGTCATTGGCTGCGGAAACATACAGGATATTGATGCCGTCCAGATGGCACTGCACCGACTGCTCATGGGCTGTGTTCTGGAGGGGATTAGGTGGTTAGTGATTGCTCTACTTAATCTAGTGGTTTTATTTTATAACCTACCAGCGTCTTCTCCTTTTGCTCCCAGGTTTGCGTGTCCCTCGTCTTGTACTTCCTGTACTTCATCTTGTCGAAGTACGGTCCCGTTTGGGTGAAGGCATCCAGGTACTCCTTGCCGGTGATCTTGTCCCGGTAGCCGCAGAGGAAGGGCTTGACTATGGCCGCATTCTCGATCTCCACCACCACGTTCTTGGACTGCCCATCCTGGGTGTCCTCACCGGGGATGTGGACGGTGATAAAGTCCGCCAGACGGTGTTTGCTGTAGGAGGAGGAGGAACGTTTATAATGGCTAAATAGACACCACTTTCTATACCCACTCGTAGTAGACATCCAGATCCAACTTAGAGGACTGATCCTCCTTACCCTCTCTGTACATCTCCAGCCGGAACTCATGGATGCCGAACTCATCCAGGGCGGTGGAGTTCAGGGGCACGGAGTCGCAGAGGATGCGGCCGTCCTGTCGGAGAACCAGCCATCCCGGTTCCACCTCGAACTTTCGAGCAATATCCTGTTTCACCTCGCCCAGGGTCATGCAGTTGGGATAGACCTGGGCCAGGATGTCGGACTCCGAGATCCTGAACTTAACCGTCACGTTCTCCAGCTCCACGCAGCATTCCTCCGAGTGCTGAGGCTCCGACTCGGTACTCCGCGAATCCAGAGGGGGAGGACATCCCGGCGGCAACTTGGGCCGCTCGCTGGCCTCCACATGCAGCTGTACATTGCACACATACTCCGGACCACGCTCCTCCACGCTCATCTTGCCACACAAAATATATTTATCGATTGGTGGGGGAATAATTGTTTTTAGTCTAAGGTATTTCCGAATTAGGCCTGAGCACTGCCTGCTGGGATGTTTCCAAGATAGGATGGCCATGGGTGGGGGCCACGAATTTGTTCAATAACTTTTTAGCCGCTGCTAGGCGCCCTGTTGTGGCAACGGGTTGTAGGCCAAAGAGCCGTTTAAGCCCTAATTTCATGTCTTCCGAATACAGTGGAGCCACTCACACCATCCACAGAAATTTTAATTGTTCACACACTTTAGAAAGAGGCGCTGTAAATTTGATTTATGCTTTAATACACTGAAAAATGAACATATATTTTAAAAGCTATTTTAAAGTATTTTGTGGCCAAAATGGCTTACCAAATAAACTTTTAGGTATTGAAATATTTTTTGTATGTATAATTAAATAATAAGAATATTACAAATTATTCAGTATACCCTTCAGAAGTTTCACTTAAAGAACTTGAACTGTATTTATGTTTTCTCACGCATTCTCAGTGAATTTCCACGAGTGAAAGCACCCAATCATCTAATGAGCTCCATAATTCCACAGGGCATTTACAAATTTGCATACCCATAACTATTTTTCTAAATGCCCCCTTTTCGGCGTCTTCCCAGTTTCAATTGGACACATTTCAACGGCTTATTATTTATTATTATTTATTGCACAACTCGGAGCATTTGGCATGCGCAAAGACAACGGTGACAGTAATTACTTTTACTAAATGGATTGGAGAAATGGCCGGACCACACGTGAAGATGATTTTAAGCTACCGATTTGGAAGCCGTCTTAATAATGATGGTTAACTATTATATCATGATCCGAACAGATATCATCAAATTTAATGGCCCCCACGGCTTTAAGCGATTTCTTTCGCTTGATTTTGACCCAATTCGGGGGATTTTGTCAATTCGGCTCATAGGAAACGCGATCCAGTTGAAAGGTTTTGCCATTTCCCCTTTGAGGCCGGGTTCCATTCAAAAGCCGCTTAAAATATTCGCTTACCGAATGCCGAAAAACAAAGCAATTGTTGGTTTTCATGATGTTTTTATTATTTGCTAACCTAAGAGTACTAATAAATAATGTTTTTGTTATAGTAAAAGTTGGACTTTAGGTTGAGGGCCGTCAGTGCCGACTTTTTGCCGGCATGGGCCACCTGCAGTCGATGCGGGCGTCCATTGAAGTAGTAGTCCTTCTGATGCTGCACTCGTAGCACTTTACTGGGACTCCGATGGTCCAGATCGGGCCTGGATGTCGTCGCGGATGGACGAACCGCTGGCCTGTTGGTCGTCGTCTTCTCCGCCTCCTGGGACGGGAGGATGGGATTGATTTTCATCGGCTGATAGTCCAGACCGATGCCGGGTATGTGTCGGAAGGGCAGTGGGGGTACGGGTATGTAATATATTTTCGAATCCTTTTTCGTTTTTTTCGTCTTACTGCCGTTCTTGTTGTACTTGCGCAGATTCAGCGGCTTGGAGGTGACCACATAGTCCATGTACAGGTTGTCCAGCGATGGCGACTGCACCACAATCCGGTTGGCCAATCTCGTGGGCGGCGCATCTGCCCTCGGACCGTAGGAATAGGGTCGAGCTGCGACCAGGTTGGCCAAAATGAGTAGCGATGTTAAGGGAAGCAGCGGCGACATTCTGAAAATGGTCACAAAGGTGGGTCGTTAGAGCTTGAAGCTTTATTTTAATTGGCTAGTTAGAACATTTACACAATTATTTTGTTTAAATTACAAATAATAATTTTTTCCGACAATTTAAAAAATACATACGTTTTTGAATTGTCAAAAAGAATACTATATAACTATATTAAGTAAAGAATTTTTATTTTTCCAATAATTTCGTCATGTAAATTTAGTGCTAACAATATGTTTGATTTTTAAAATGTAACTTTTATAAGAACTATATTTTACTTTCCAGAAAAAAAGAATAAAAAATGGGATTTGGCATATAAAAAAAAGTTAAATAAAAGTTGAAAGTTAAACAATTTGTTTGGTAACTTTTCTAAAAACTTAAATTTACTTTCCAGAAAAAAATAAAAAAATTATGATATTGCTTTTTGAAAAAATTAAATATTGAACAGGAGTGAAAAAGCCAGTAAGCTGGGCAAATGTTCATGAAAGGCAAGAGAATGTCAAGGCGACAGGCAATGAAAGTGCCGAGTGCCACCCACGCCCCACTCGACGGGTTGTCCGATTGTTCAAGGCTTTGATCGATGGGGTGGCAACCGAAGTGGCGAACTCGACCGCTCGCAATCATAATAATAATAATAATGGCCAATGCGATTTTCTGCAAGTCACATGCCAAAGCCGAATAATTTAATAACAAATAAATTGTCTGTGCGCATCAAAGCGCAAAATGTTTCGCCTTTACATTGTAAAGTTTCTCACGTTCCCCACATACTTGTACACACAGCATGAAAACCGAAGCACTCACATGCCAGAGATAATTTTCGTTTCGATTTGATTTAAATGAAAGCATTTAATGCACGCTAATCAAAGCGACGCCGGCAGAGGAATTACGCTAATGAGCGAGTCGAGCGCCATCCGCGGCGCAGATTTCAACGCTTCAGTGATTAATGAGCCAGTAAAAAGTAAATTGATCGCCGCAACAACCGAAAAACCTGGGATCGAAGTGGATAACACCATTTTTGAGGCTAACGGGGGGCGTCGGCGGTTCGCCCATCGTTTCAACAGGTTGCTTGCTTCGAATATATGTTTTTCCGATAAAGACATTTGTCTAGTTCTCTCGTCTGGCAGAATTCCCGAAAAAAAAACGACAAGTCCGAGATAAATTGCAGAAAGCTGGGAATTCATTTTGTGGGCTGATCACAAGCCCCGCATGATATATGATATTTGGATACGATCGGGGTGATCAGGGATCGTTGTGATAATAGAACAAAGAGCAAAATGCGAAACATTCGACATTCGAGAGACCACACATAACACACAGAGATTGCGTCTGGGCTCATTACAATTTAATTGCTCGAAACCCTAATGACTCCCCAGTTCGCACAGTTCAGGAACCAGAAACTGAAAAACTAAATTTAATTTGTCCACTCACTGACTTCAATTATCTAAGGCTGTCTTATTTTGCGCCTATATCAACAGCATTGCCAAGGTCATTTTCGTGATGCTGGCTGTGATTAATCATATCACGCTCCTCTCGGCGGTGAAAGAGGAAAAACGAAAGACTTAGGCAACGAACTCGAAACGAGGCAAGCGAAAGACTCGCTGCAAACGAAAGACTTAGGCAGCGAACTCGATGCGGACGGGCAGCAATTATAAACTTATTAATGAACAACCGCCTGCCAGCCGTCAAATGCAAATGATTTAACGTTCTATGGTCATACGACTGTATTCTAATCGCACTCACTTTAAATGGCTGTGACTGCAGCTTAGTTGATTCAAGATTTTCCTTAATTATATTGGCTGATTGTAAAATTTATTGCGCGAGTGTCCTTCAAGCGAAGATGTTTACTTGAATATATATTGTGGAAATTAATTTATGCGCACGTTTTAACACGTTTATGGTTGCTTATTTAAATTTTACACCGCGTATCTAAAATGCATTTTGCTGGCGTTAGTTTTTCGCTTTTTCCTCGCACTGCTTTGCCGACGTTCCGGCTTTTTTATTTTTTAGCTTGAGCGCGCAGCTTTTGAACGTTGTGAACGGCTCGGAGTGCCGCAAATAAATGAGATCTGCGGACTGTTTGTAATTTGTTTTTTTCTCTTTTTCTTCTTAAATCAAAAATCAGTCGGCCGACGTCGCTGCCTCTGCCTGCGTCGCTGCTTTTCTGTCGTCATCAGCGGCAACTGGATTTATTATTGTGTGAGGTCCCATCCCATTCCATCCCATCCCATCCCAGTCGATGAAGAGTGGGGAGCCAACTGGTTCGCCGGATGGCAGATGATCTTCGGATGATGAGCGGCCATAAATTAGCCGGTTTATTGTTTGTCCACTTACTGTTACACTTGGCAATTGCACTTGGTGGGATTTGCTGCTCCGCATTTGCCATTTGCTTAACAAATTCATCAGCTCTATGCATTTCTCGGCTCCCCGACCAGAACTGGGCAGGAAATCCAACACCACTTGACCAGTCGGTCGGCTCTCGATTGGATTACACCTCGGCAGCCACTGGGCCAGCTTCTTAACCCTCTGCAAAAATAGCAAGGCCACCTGAAAGGTCCTTAACCCGTTCACGCATCCTTTTTTGTACTAAAAATATTTTAAGAAATAAATTCAGTCATAAGATATCACAAAAACTAAGAAATTACAAAATTAAAATTTTGTCTTGCACTTCAAAAAAAATAAAAATTATAAGTCTTTCACTTTTCTAGTTTTTTCGCATAAGATCATTATTAAATCTTTACCTAATTGGTACAAATTTCTTCACAGCCGATATAAAACTGTATGCATTTGCATAAATTTGAATATTTTCTCTGTTTGTTTTGATAACACGAGTTGAATAATGCTTACAAATTAACTTGTGAATTTTTGATGTATATTTATTGGTTGTTATTTTTGCAAATTTTTTTTTTTAGGATTTTGTATATCTTTTTTTTCCAAATACCTCATTATGCTTTTAACTCGAAACTTTTGGGATTTAACAATAAAGCTCTATTAACTATGATAAGCATAAGTTTTTGTTTAATGAAAGGCTACTGACTTGCCAGAGTTATTAAGGTATTATATCTTTTGTCTGTCGTTAAAAAGAGGGTTAAGAACTTCGGATCGGGATCGGATCGGAGTCTGGCTGGCAGCTCCTTTGTCTTTCCGATACTGTGCACAAATTAGTTACAAATGAACCTACGACAACAAAAGCCGTTGTCGGTAACACGAAGCCTCCGTTGAGGTAGGGCCTAGGTCTCGGTCTCAGTCCAGTCTGTTCTTTTCCGATCCAAGTGGTTTTATGTGTGCTTTTTTCGGTTTGGCTTATTGACAGGCCACCAGGCAGCTCCAACTCCATCTTCCACTCCAACTCGACCATATGCGTGTGGCGCTCCAAGGGATCTGTGCGTTTTTGCCCTCATCATAATTTAATTGGAATGCCAAATGGTGTTCGGGGCATTTCTCTAAACACTTTTGCGTGAGCTGCTGACGTTGATTGGGAGTGTTGGGTGATTGAAAGAGGAGTCTCTCGACCTTGCAGCTGCTGTCTGTGGAAGCTGTGACCCAATGAGCCAGAAAGATCCTCGGTAAATCACAGAAAATGCCCATAATTCATGGCAAAATTTGCGCAAACGTGCTTTAATTAAATCACTTCCCTTCGAGGCACCGTTTTATGGGCCGCTAATTAAAACAAGTAAAAGCAACTAACCGCGGTGCGGAATTATATAAAGGCATTTCCAACTTTCCCAGGGCCCAGCCATCTTTCACCGGCTCTCTCGACCACAGAGACAATCTAAATTTTGGGACCCCAGCAATACGAATACGAATGACATAACCGCAAACACTCGAATAGTACAACTTCTGTTTCTGTCCCGTCGCTATGGCACTTTAAATATTAATTAGCCGTGGCAGCAGAACTCCCGGCAATTAGGCCTCCGGTTTAAAGTGTGTGTTGAAGTGCGTAAGCTCTCGCATGTGCCAAATGGCCACTCGAATCGGAATCTATATATATCCATAATCTATGCAGCATATATGTATACCCGTTCTCACAGCCAACTGCACGCACCAGCTGCCAGAAGAACGGGCAGTCAGAGGCCTAATTGTAATTGTTACCGATTAGACAACACAAATCACGAACAAGCTGCAAACGCCTGTTTCTGCTTTCTGTGCATCTGCAAAGTCTTCGTGCCTCTGATTCTGATACTGATTCTGAGTCTGATACTGATTCTGATTCAGTCCCATTTCAAGCGCCGTGTGTGAACCGAGTTTTAGGCATTATTAAGAGTAATATGTTTAATGCTGACGGAAGCAATGCGGATAGATGGCCCGGGCACGGGGCAACCAAAACAGACAGCTCGGACTGCACGTTGAGAAAAAAAGGTTTAAAATGTATATTTTAGATTTTTATTACATTTAAGTTTCTGGGATTTATTTCTCTTGGATTCTTGGTAAAATCTTCTATAAAATATGTTTAATTTGTATATTAATTACATTTATTTATTACATTTAAGTTTCTGGGATTTATTTCTCTTGGTTTTATGGTAAAATCTTCTATAAAATCTGTTAAATTTGTATATTAATTACATGTATTATGACATTTAGGTTTTTGAGAAATATTTCTCTTGGATTCTTGGTAAAATCTTCTATAAAATATGTTTAATTTGTATATTAATTACATTTATTTATTACATTTAAGTTTCTGGGATTTATTTCTCTTGGTTTTATGGTAAAATCTTCTATAAAATGTGTTAAACTTGTATATTAATTACATGTATTATGACATTTAAGTTTCTGGGATTTATTTCTCTTGGATTCTTGGTAAAATCTTCTATAAAATATGGTAAATTTGTATATTAACTTACTATAAGTTCTACAACCTGTATTTAATCAACTAAATTCCCAGGTCTGGGTTACATTTTCCAAAGCGTGTTTATTTTAATAATAAAGAACTTAAGTACATCATTTGGCGATAAGAAACACAGATTTTTATGTTTTCTTCTTGTGTACCAGAACCACCCCGCAGAGCCACCCATCCGCGTTTATCAACCTCGCCAAAGTCATCAGCAGACTGGCCGAAACCCAGTCTTGGCCCGGTGTCTTTGGGTCTGAATGACAGACTCACACTCTTGGCTCTTGGCTCTTAGCTCTTAACTCTTGGCTCTTGTGGCTTGTCTCTCGCCTGCTGGCGCTTGCGTGTTTGGCTACTGAATTTTTAAGCATTTGCCAGCACGACGTGAAGTCGTAGATCTTGAAGTGGTGAGGGGGGCGCTAAGGCTTCATTTACATTGGCAACGTTTTAATTAGCCGCTTATAAAGACACACAGCGCCACGGAGAGTTGAGACCCGAGAGCCGAGATCCATTTAGATGAATGGCGGGAACACCCACCGCCAGTGCTACGTCACAGTTAAGTCGACTAATCAGCCGGCTTAAATCGCAACGATTATATATGGGCCAATTATAGCGAATCTTTTATTGTCGATAAATTCGCAGGTTCATTAAACCCGCAGAGCCCATAAACTGACTCACATCTGGGGTTCGGTTGGGTTCGGGCACTTTAAGCTAAGGCTTTGTCTCCAGTTTTAGCTTTTGTCATTCGGGGTGCTTGGCATGTGTGGTCCCCCTACATCGGATCTCCATCGAGTGCATTCGGAATGAAGTTGTCGAGCAGACTTACGCAACTTCACGAACATGCGAACAGCTATGTCAACCATCCCGATTCGTCCGTGCACTTGGCATTTCTGAGAGTTTAGCCCCTGGTTATCGGGGTCATAACTGCCAACACGTCGGCTGCGACTGCTCAGCGACTTTCATCGAAAGTCAAATATTTGTGGAGCACGCAAAAAGAAAAGTGTAACGAAAGGAAAAGACCTGCTACCTGGCAAGCTGGCCATCGATTGTCAGCCGCAAGATTCAATATTTGCTCATCCGTTCCAAAGCGTTTAGCGAATTCTTCGCGGGATTTGTGAAAGTCCCCGGGGGCAGGGAGCAGGTTAAAATGGGCGTTGCGATTTCCAGTGGAGCTTGGCCTCCGCCGACCGCCGAATGGCGACGAATGGGGGTGAATGGGGGCGATTGGCTGGCTGAATTGGATTGCCAGTTGGCCAGCCGGCAGTCAAGATCTATTGAGTCATAACCAGGGGCTCAAGTGGTTCGGGGAAAGAGCTCTTCAAGCTGTCCAGCGAAGAAAGAAAGAGTGAGTAGCCAAGAGAGCGAGCGCGAGTTGAGGGGAATCCCCGTGTTCTGGTCGAGTTCTAATTGCAGCAATCAGTTTTACAAGTTTTAAATAATGTTATAAATAAATAAAAATACCTATAACTTTAAACTCTAAGAAGAAAAATTAAAATGTAGTTTACATTTTTGGATATGAATTATTAGTAATTATTTTTAAAAGTATTCGAAATATGTCAAGGCAATGGTAATAAAAATGGGTAATTATTATTTGGCGTGCTCGCAACCCAAGATTCAAATCATTAGTTTCTTTCGACCTTCGGCTGTCAGAGAAGATCGGTTGTCTCTAGAGATGAGTATCTCGACATGGTTGACATGACGTGCGAATCCTTAGTCCATATGGAGCTTTGGCCAGCTCTTCCAAAGACATCGTCAACTCCCACACCGAATTAAGACCTCTGTTTTCCCCGATATATATATATATATCTCCGAGCTAGTGATTTATACCGGCCATAAAGCCGACCTGCGAAACTTTCCAAGTGGCCAACAATCAGAGCAAGCGATAGATAGATATATGGATAGATCGTTAATGATGGCTTTATGGCCTTTTTCAGTGGCTGAAAGATTTTAACACGTCGCCCGTCAAATGGCGAAAAAATTCTTTGGCTTTTCCATTAATGATCGAGAAGTAAGTTTTAGATAATTGAAAACCAGTTGGCCAGTAAAAAGGAAAAGCAGACGAAACATCAACCGAACGGAAAACATAATATACGATAGATATACCCCGATGTTTGTATTGTAATTGCGTTAAATGCATTAATTATTTGCCGGCCAGCGGACGAGAAAGAAATCATTGGAAACGACGTTAATTACCCGGCGGCTTACGGCTTATATTGTTTTGGCTGCTCGCCAGAGGCAGCAGCAAAAGCGAACTATTATTTCAATTGGAATTTAATTTCGTGAGTGGGCATTGTTTGTATTTGCCATCTTTAAAGCTGGCCTAAATGCGAGGCACCTGGGTTTGCAAAAAAAAAAATCGTCGCCCCATGGCCGAGCCCATCCGCCGACCTTGAGAGCCAAACGAGCCATTATGGGCCTACGAAGTCACACTTTGGTCATGGCTGTGGCCCTTTTCACGGTGTCAATAAACCCCGCTTCTGGAGAATCCATCTCCCCAGCATCCTCCACACACATCGCATCTTATCGCCGGGCCAAAAGATCATCCAATGCCACCATCGGCGACACTTAAGCTGTTATCAATGTATCTATTTTCATTGCTTTTAAACTGCTCGACTGGCCATTATTGTCTCCCGTCTGGAGACGAGGCCGTAAAACTTTAATTTCAATTGAAGCACGATTATCATCTGGGTTCCAGAGCATTGTCTGTGGTTTAATGACTCGATTCCTATAAATAAAGTTTATTTTTAGTTTCGGTAGCACAAAAAACGTTATTCAACTAAAAACGGTGTAAAAAAAAACATAAAAAAAAGAACACGACGAGGATGGGATTCGAACCCACGCGTGCAGAGCACATTGGATTAGCAGTCCAACGCCTTAACCTCTCGGCCACCTCGTCATATGCGACCTTGGCAGCCAAATGCTCATTTCGTGCACCGCTTGCTCTGCCGGCAAGCAGTGTTAGTTCTTATCGGTGAAAGGTGCATTTATTGCGGTTATTATAATAATTACTAATATTGTCTAATTAATATTAAACAATAAAAATAAACGTATGGTACTTTCATTTAAAAGACAGTTAGAGAAATAAGTGTTAGTGTTAATAAACCACCCTAATAACAATGTTCTAATGCATATATGCACTGCTTGCTGTCGATAACAATGTGCCACAGTAGTTCGCTCAGAACTAGTGCCATGTTGGACCTACCCGAGTCACTGGACGAGGTGGCCGAGTGGTTAAGGCGTTGGACTGCTAATCCAATGTGCTCTGCACGCGTGGGTTCGAATCCCATCCTCGTCGACGAAACTTTTTGTTTTTTTTTTAATTTATGTTTAATATTTCTGAAGTTTTTATAAAACAAATATTATTTTGTATTGCTCCTAAATAATTGTATGGCTAGAACAGTATAGTCTTGCTTATGATTGGATGCTAGTAAATGTAAAAATAAAAACCTTGTTAATTTATTAGTTAATGAGAATTAATATAATGCATAAATATGTATAGTTCTAAGCCACATATATACATTATTCTGGCACTTTGCGCTTTCTTATCAAAAGAAAAATAGGCGAACTTTTAAAGATAGTCAAATAGTTTCTGACAAAAACATGTTGTTGTGTATGAAAATTAAATTGAAGTCCACATAAAACTATTCAAAGGAATTCTGACCTATTTTAGAAAAACTAATGTAATTTAAGGACCTTTTTCGCATTGTGTATTTATTCAGGGAAATATTTGCATCCCTTATTTGAAAAAACGATCTGAAACAGCTGATTTCAAGTTGACGAGGTGGCCGAGAGGTTAAGGCGTTGGACTGCTAATCCAATGTGCTCTGCACGCGTGGGTTCGAATCCCATCCTCGTCGAAAAATATTTTTTTTTATTAAATAATGTCCTTTTTTTAATACTATAAAAAATAATTGATTTTTATAGTTTTCAATTATTTTAAAGCTGATAAATCAAACACGTGATACGTATTGTAATTGTATTTATTTGGATGAAGAGAAAAAACATAAATTATAATTAACAAAATAAATAATATCAAAAAGGATCTTTCGACGAGGATGGGATTCGAACCCACGCGTGCAGAGCACATTGGATTAGCAGTCCAACGCCTTAACCTCTCGGCCACCTCGTCTTCGGACAAGCGTTCTGTAAAAACCACTATTTGTCGCCAAACAAAACCAAGCTCTTATCAAAGAACCCAAGTACACTGGTACTAATTGAACCCTATCGAGAGAGATAACAATTAAATTAAACCGTTAAATCATCATTCGAATCACAGCCACGTTATCCGGAAGTGTTTGTACACATTTTTTTACAATTGTATGTCTCAATTGTTTGTTTGAAAATTGTGTCAATGACATTGGCAAAAATAATTGCAAGCACGACAATTAAGCTTTTTACGATTTGTTTGCCCGGATTGTTCATTTGTTTGCAGTTCAAGAAAGTAGCTGAGTGGGGCTCGTGTGGGGGCGATATCTTAAGTGTAGCTTAGGATTTCGAAAGGGGTATTTAAGACTACGGGATCCTTTTAGACTTTGAATTCACATGATTAGAATTAAAGGTTTTGCACTATGGAAAGTTTCTGTTGGCACATTATAGGGTATTTGGCTCTTAAGTCTACTGAAAATAAATACCTACCGAGTAATTTGTTTACTCAGCCCATCTGGAGGGCGACTTCCTGAGGGGTTTTCAATAATTTAGATTCTCGGCCGGCGGTCGTGCCGCTTCTGACCCAGTTCTCTGCCGATCTTCTGTCTTCTGGCTTCGATTTCTTTTTATATCTCTCTCTCTTTTGGTGTAAAAAACAAAAGTGGTTTACTTTAGATGGGCCATGCTCAAGCGAGTGTGTCGGTAGCGAAGCGATGATGGGGCTGATGATTTAATACGAGAGCTTCTGCCTTTTAAATGGCAATAGCCATCAGTAGTGGCCCCAACAACTGCGGCGTTTTGTTTGGGCCATGTTTGCGTCCAGGCTGTCAGTTGGTGTTAATGAACCCTTGTAGCCTGATAGCTGTTAGTTGTTTACGTTCCGAATGCCGATACCGCGATAGCACCGCCGATCCTACACTGAAGAAGAAGATTCAGTGCAGAAGAATAATATGAATAAGTTGATAGTATAAGGGAACTTGGTAAACAGGTAACCATGCTAAACTAGGTCCCGAAAATCCTATTAAAATAACTTTAATAAATTAAACTGGGATAAATTCCATAAATAGACCTGTTATTTTAATCTAAAGGAGTTTGATTCCTAGAGATCATTATATAATGAAATATGTTAAATACTTTTTTCAATCAAGCCCTTACTATTTTTTGCCAGTGCTCCAACGACATTGTCACCTAACGTGGCTTCGTTAGGAAAGTGGTCAAGTTTGATGATCCGCAGGCACGCGCGTTTTATATTTAGCCCCACACCAGGGCGACTGGGATCCTCGGGCCCGAAGAACTGGGGAGCGGGGCGAGTCACGTGCACAAGGACATTCCAAGGCTAATTACGTGTGGCATGGGGCTTGGCCAAGTTGCATTCTGCGCGTATGGGCTTGGTTTTGGTTTGGTTTGGGTTTCGGTACTGGCTACTGGGCTCTGGACTCTACGATAGTGCCTTTCGATGGGTAATAGTCATAGTAATAGTAATACACACATAGAACACGAACCGTTCATTATTGTCGTCGCTTGTTGTGGCAGCCGCCGCAATCTGCGGCATGTATCTGTATCTTTTGCATCTGCGTGGATGTGGATGCTGCTGCTGCTTTTGCTGCTGATGTTGCTGTTGCAACTGCCGCTTAATTAGCTGCGTAATTTATTATTGCTCTAATCTCAACGCCGGCGCCAGTGCCGCTGGCTTTGACAAATAAACAAATTATTCATATTAGAATATTAATAGTGCCTGTAGGGTTTATCTGCTCTGGAGTATCTGTGGTATCTGCCATAATTATGACCTGTTTGACAGACGTTTTTCCATATTTTTCCTCCACCAGCCTGAGAGACTTTGACTGACATTGCTGGCTCTTACTTGGTAATCGTTAGGCGGACAATAAAGATGCACACTAACTAAATATGTAGGCACGCCGATGCAATCGCACAATTATGCCCAATTATGCAACTGGGAAGAGATCTTTAGATCAGCAGGAGCAGGTGCTTTAGCCGCTTGCTAGGTTCTAGGGCTAGGTGCAAGGTGCTAGGTGATTGGGATAGCTGCTTGGTGCTAGCTAGGTGCCATGTGGAATGCCAGGCGGATATCATTGACTAATGAGCCCATCTCCGACTCAAACTCGACGTCTTCTTTTGCCCTGTCATAAAAATTAAAATGCATAATCGCGGGCGTTGCTCGCAGGGCTCGGGCTCTTGTTACCCCAGTGGTCGGGGGACCCTTTTCGCCGGGGTAATTAACATTGCTCGCGATTCCTCCTAGCTAGCAAAATGCAGCAATTGCATGTGGATGTTATTTGCAGCTGGCAGGGCTATTCCATAGGGTTATTCACAGTCGGGGCTAATTAAGCCGGCGTTTAAGCCGCTGGCAATTAGCCGATTTATCACTTGCCACAGAACCTCAAAATCATGGCCCGAGATCGCTGAGAAAAGCTTGGGCAAATGCAAACAAACTTATGGCCCAAACACTCAGCGCACTTAACTTCTTCACTTCACTCCATACTCCATCTTCAGTTCTGCGCATGCGCGGCGACGTCGACGCCGACGTCTGAGCAGCTTTAGCCACTGGGAATGCGGGGATTCTGGCCACTCGGGCCAGGCCCCCTTATATAAAGCGGCGATTCTGGCCGCGATCACACTCATTTCCAGTCGAACGCGCCTGCCGACCAGTGCACCATTTGAATCGTTGGCATCCCGATCAGGACTCTCCGATCCCATTGAGCATTCATCGAATCCCGCTTCATCAAACCAGGTGAGTTTGAACAAAGTGTTTTGCTGATCAGATCCTTGCGGGAAAAGTGTGAAAGTGAGTGATTTAAATGTAATGCTCATTGCTTGTGCAACTGGCGGTTTTTTTTTAAATATAAAATTCTTAGAATTTCTCTAACTTAAATTAGATTAGATGAAAATATTTCATATTTCATTTCTGAGCTTCCCATTTAAGTGTTTTACTCCCGTTCGATTTGGAAAAGTATTGGTACTAAGTCAATTTAAAAGTTCCTTGAGAAGTGAAATTAATTATCTTCTGTCAACAATCTTTCAGATTTAATAAGATTATCAACAAAAGTTTTCTATATCTGTTCTACCTATCTATCTATCTATCCATGTTTACTATCCCTGGCTGATAGCTTTTTTAGATAAACATAGGATTACCATTTTTTAGGGAACCACATACAATTTAACAAATACATCGGCTCAACTTCAAAGTGAAATCAATGTTAATAGCCACATATTACTTAACTAGAGGTACTTCAGTTAATAAGGAATTATTATAGGCCTCGGGATTCTCCCCACTTTGTTGGTCTATACTTCGCCCCGATCTTAACCAGCCGTGGTGATCCCAAGTGCTATCAATATTTATTCCGTTGTTTACTTGCTGCCGGTAGATGGTGGGGAAAAGTCCGCTGGTTGCGCAATTGGAGTGTGAGAAACTAGCTGGAGGCATGCAAAGCAGCTCGAATGGTTTGGGGTCAGTTGGAGATCAGCAGAAGAGTTTTACTCACCGGCAATGCCATGATCCAATTACAGAGCTACCACCAGAATGGGCAACCGCATGTGGAGCATCATCGTTGTGCTGCTGGTGCTGCAGCACCTGGTCGCGTCATCCGTGGCGGCCAATCTCGGCCAGCTGGTGAAGAAGCAGAGTCAACCGAAGCAGGTGCAATCCTTGCATCCAGGACAGCAGACGGGACAGCAACACCAACTGCCGCAAGGGCAGCAGATCCATGCCCAGCAGTATGTCCAGGACAACCTGGCCGAGCAACAGGATCTGAAGTCTGAGGAAGAGGAGGATCACGATCCCTACCAGCTGCTGCAGGAGTCCAAGCAGGAGTCGCGATTGCCGAGCTCGGCCAACTACCCCTGGAGTCCCTATGCCGCCCCCGCCCCACATGCGAATCCCTACGAGGCCATGCCCAAAATGCTGCCCTTCATAGGCTACGCCCAGCCAGTGCTCATCCCCTTTCCGCTTTACTTGGCTCCGGATATGTTCTATCCCGCTTTTTCGGCTGGCTCTCCCAGTGGCAATGACCTCGAGGATGTGGTGATGTCCAGAGCCGCCGGCGGACGACGTCCTGCGGCCAATCACCCCCAAACTGCCCGCAATTCACCCATCTACTACGTCAGACTGCCGCCCACACCGTACATGTTCTTGCCCAATATGCCGACGACTCCATTTGGCGGAGGATTCTCACCGCTGCTCACCTACCAGCCAATGCCCTCATTCTCCGCCTACGGTTCCGTCTTCAATCTGCCCGTGAACTTCTTGGCCAACGGCAAGCCCTCGGGTGTTTACCAGGTGAATGGATCGCCAGGAGAGGGAATGCCTGGCCTGGGTGGCGGTGGATTCGGAATGCGCCCCCCCACCCCCAGTAATCCCTACAGACCCATGTCGCCGCCTTCGTTGGGCGGTTACGGAGGTTCCCAGCAGAGCTTCGGCCTGGCCTCCATGCCAGTTCCCCAGCAGGACTCAAAGTTGACATCCCTGAAGCGTCCCTTCGTCTTCAACGGTCGTCCCGAGGATATCTACATCCTACCAAACAACCTGAGTCCGCTCTACAACGAACAGAGCTACTACTAAACGCACCTTCTGCCAATGGCTGTGGCACCAACTGAAAGTATTACATAACGCATTTACTGGATCGTTATTTGTATCCTTATAAAGCTTAAAAAGTAACTTAATAAAATATATATCGTCCGTAAACTACAAACGGTTTTCTCATTGGGAATATCCAAAGTATTATATCAATATTCCCTCCTCCATCATTTAGGTTTTGTATAAATAGTATATTTTTGGCCGAAAATATCAGACGGGGTAGACAAATAAATAAATGTTATAATATCCTAAACTTCAAGCAAGGGGCTCAGGAATGTAAATCCCACAAAAGTCGAGGGATCTTCCTCAATCAGTCACCAATGGCTGCCACCTGGGCTGTTTTCCGCCTGATATACTCCTGATCTCCCAGGTTAATGGCGCCGCCCACCAAGCCTCCCGAAGTTAAGTCGAACTCATAGACGCGTGGCACGCAGTTGGGAATGTTGACCTTTTCAATGGCCTCGTTGGAGATTCCTGTGGAAATAAACATCACGGAAAATTGTAGAAAAGATATTCAAACTTAAAAATAATCAAAAAAGAACGGTATGTCTTATTGTTTCCGAGATCATGGTGTTCAAACAGACATGGCTGATTCGACTCGGCTAGTTATCCTTATAAAAATATATAAACTGTTACCTACTTGTAACTTGTCTTAATGATACTAAAATAATTGTACAAATACTTTGTTACAAAAAATTATCAAAAATTGTAAGAAAATTATGAGTATAAAAATATAGTTTATAGTATTATAAATATATTTCTAAGAAGATTAAAATAGGAGGATGAGGTGCTATGGCTTTAAAAACAATAGTTTTGAATTTCAAGGTTTTTATTATGTATAGCGGACTCACCCTCGATATGCTGGACGAGGGCACGAGCCACAGTGCCATGGACGCACATCAGGACTCGGGAGCCCTTGAGCACCTCCCGTTTGACCTCCTTCCAGACGGGTTTCACCCGGTCGACGCACATGTGCAGGGACTCGGAGAGCGGGAACTCGCCAGGGGGAACATCATCGAAAATGGGATTGCTGCAGATGGTGTAGTAGTAGCGGTTGCTCTCCTCGATGGGCGGGGGAACACAGTCGTATCCTCGTCGCCAGGCCTGAACCTGCTCCTCCCCGAAGCGATCGGCCACTTTCCGTTTCCGGTAGCCTGTCAGATCGCCGTAGTGCCGTTCGCACAGCCTCCAATCCTTCTTGATGGGCACATAGGCACAGTTCAACTTGCAGAGGATCAATTCGGCCGTTTCCCGGGATCTGCTTAGAACGGACGAATAGACCACATCGAATTCCAGCTGAGACTGGGCCAGTGCAGGAATCGCCACCGTTAGAGCCTCCTGGATGCCTAGTTGATTGATAATCAATGGTATTAGATTAACTGGCTATTTGTGGCCTATTTCCGACTTAAACTCACCGAATTCGCTCAAGGGCGCATCATGCCACCCGCAGAACTTATTCTCTATGTTGAAATCGCTCTCGCCATGCCGCAAAACCACCAGGCGATTTGTCTTTGTCATAAATTGGGAGCTGCAAAGGAGGAACATGTAATAGGGCTACTATGTATAGGAAGTGCTTGGTATATCCAATTATTATTGCAGTCTGCTTCTTGTACCTATGTATTAGATTGAAGTCTTTATTTTAAATATATTATTATATGATTGTTTCTATAGCACTGTTAGTTTTCTTCCAAACGATCTTGACAAATGAAGACATACGATCTACTGTTTATTGCGATGAATGTTTGAAGGAAAGCGATAGATCTAATTCTTTGAAGTGTCTTTTAAAGGGTAACCACATTTGTTAGTGTAATTGGATCACTGTTGGGAAGTGGCAGTACACGTTTTTTGTTGATCTTAGGTGGGTCACAAGTTTTCCGCGTATTCCAATGCAGTGGCACTTGGTGCTTGGCTTTTGTTTTGGCTCTAATTTTATCTAGCCTCGCTTGCTTGGCCTTTTTTGGTTTATCCACTATAAAGTTTAGTGCGGGGCTTAGCTGCCCGATTAGCTGGGGGCAAATTGCAATCTTTACAGGAACATATACCTCATGACTGTCGGCGGATGTCGTTTAGTTTCGTTTCGTTTCGCGGATGATAAGGGTGAAGGTATAGATATATGTGCTTATAAAAACTGCCGAGCGCCGGAGATTCGAGAATTCGAACGTGTGCTCACCTCGACACCGTCCGGATGCGATTGAAGCGCGGTCCAGCAACGGACTCCACGCGAAGCCCCAACAAAAATTCATTAAAAAAAAATACACAAAAATAAAGAAGAGATCCGACATCCGACGAAAGCACCGCGCATTCCGCACATACTTTTCGGCTAGTGTATCTGATAGATACAAAGCGCGGCAAAAACGCGCGCGGCTCGTCCAACATGACGAGACAAAAACAAAATATAATTCGCATTATCTGATGTCCAGACGGCAGCATAATCACACGAACACACCCCCACAGAACAGGCCCATTCATTCACACAGATACTATTTGCTGGCTTGGCGTCGTTTTGGATTTTTGTGTTTTGCTCGCGTCATTCTCATTCTCGGGGTTCGAATCTCAATCGCTGCTCTATCTATCTGGCTGAGGTTCTTCGATTCTCCCCCAGATTCCCCATTCCCCATTCCCCACCAGGCCAGGTACCTTTGGGGTACGTTACCCATACCTTGGAGATAGAGATACCAGATTCCAGATACCAGATACTTCCTAGACGTAAACAACGCCCCCACACCTTCGCATACTTACGCCTGAATTTCGCGCATTGTTATTCCCTTCGGCTGTATCTTTTTTTTTTGTATCTTTTTCGTAACTTTTTTGTATGTTTTGTTTTGGATACTCGCGTCTGTTTACGTTGATATGTTGTGCCTTTTTGTATATACGTTACAGTTTGCTCTTCAAGAACTTGAAGAAAACCATCGTCTTCCTGGTGCAGCTGCAGCCACCACACGTTCCTGTATCTTTCGGATGCCAATTCGCACTAAGCCCGATTCTTATTGGCAAACAATTTTATCGCGGCGCAGTTGTTTTTCTTTTCTTTTTTTTTCTCTTTTTTTTTGTTTTTGCGGCTGCGGCGGATATATAATTGTTTTGTTTTGTTCGCGTTGCCACCAAACAGCTGATTCGCCGGGTTTTACGCTCAATTTCGGATCGACTGGGGAAAATCAATAATAATAACAACAATAACTGAAATTTTTGTTTACTTGTTTTTGTTGGGCCATAAAACTGAGTTAAAACGAACTGTTTACATTCCGGTCAACTGGGCTGCTAAATAGCAAACGAATGCACATTAAACGTTTTCTTTAGTTTTTTGGACTTGGCTACGAATTGCGTCCTCGAGCTTCCAATAATTACTTGTTGCTTCTTTAGAAAAAACCATGGTAGATCTGGAGCATCGAAAAAAACTCTAAAATCAGCAACAGCACTTAAAAATTAAAATTAAAAATTTTATCTACAAATATCAAAATATTTCGTTTACTTAAAAATTTAGAAAAAACTTCAAACTTGGAAATTATATGAAAATGTTTACCAAAAACTGCCGTTATAATGCATATTTTCAAGTTTCCTCGAAGTTCTAAAGTACTAAATATTTGGTTTTTATACCAATTAGTTTTAATTCCAGCACCATTTTTGTCTGCACAAAACCCAAAATATCTGCCACGCGCGATATGCAATTCTGTATTTAAATTTAGCCGATTTGTTAAATCAACTCACCTGAAAGCTGTTTCAAGTTCGTATTGTAAAAGTAAGAAAATATAAAAGCCTGTTCTATATTTCGATTGTGTGATATGTACATCTGGGAAATACTAAAAACTCTTTGCATTCTGCAGCTGCAACTGACACACAACTGAAAACTGGATCTCAAGAGTCTGCAGTCTGGTTGCCTTTCTAAGCTAAGCTCAAAAATTAACATATAATTCAAGGACCAACCAAAAACTTCAAAAATATGGCTTAGGTACAAGAGGATGTCATGAGCAGAGATCAGAATAAACAAGATCTATGATCTCAAGGAATCGTGTGAAATACCTATGTTACAATATAGTTAAGTAACAAAACAAATTTGAAATAAATATTAAATTTAAAAATAAATAATACCTCTCATTTATAATTTTAGTTCTTCAATGCATTTAGCAAAAAATGTCTAAAATCTAAGAGGTACGACCTCCAATAGGAATGCAAACTTAGACATACTTTTTATAAATATCATGATATATAGGTTCAGGGATTAGCAAAACCCAGATAATATATGTACGTCCGACGACTTAAGTTACGTCAAAGAATTCCAATTTGTGCAATCTTTTTTTGTCCCTATCGAACCGAGCTTTTCAATTATAACTTGCAATCTTGGGGTAACGGTGCTCGAACTCCAGTACCGGGTATGACAACTTCGAGTCGGAGATTACCATCTATTGCCGCTCCGTCGAGCGTTTGACATTGGTGCTCTCCCAGTGACGGAAGCTTAGGCCCAGACTTTGGGCCCTTTGGTCTTTAGTATAAAGGTTTTGGCCTAAGCCGATCGTGGCTCAGTCTTCAGAGAAACGTGCTTGGATATCTTTGGTCTTCGGTCAGGGGTTATTGTGTGGCTCGAGTTTGGACTAGATTGGTGTATAGCGGGTGATCAGGTGGAAAATGCATTTTCCGGCTTTTGACGACTTCTATCAGCGAATTCTGTTTCTGCTGCCGTTCGCCGCAAGTGAGTTCCGAAATGCAAACCAGTGAGGTGTGTCGCGTCCGAAAAATACAATACGGTAGTGGATCTCCTTGATATTGAGACGCCAGACATCGATAAGGCCCAGTCTCCGGACCCCGTAGCCCAGATTTTGAGACACTCGGGCCTGAAACGGTACATGACCACCGCCTGGCCTGTTATGTAGCTTCTTCGCATCCATCGGGGAATTTATGAGCCATCTCCTCCAACCGAACCCTCGTATGTCACACTCGACGCGCATAAAACTGTCTCATCGCGGTTCATCTAATGGATAGCAAACAACCCGGTGGCTTGTAAATAATAACAATAATTAAATTTGCATCCACAAATGCCCCATGAAAACCAATGAGCGCGTCAATTTCGGGGGCGGAGTAGATGTCGAAGTACCATCCATTGTTATAAGACCGGCGTGTGCGATCCGTCGTTTGGAACAATGTAAACAAAAAGAGGTTTCCATGGTCCAGACCCGAAATCAAGCAATTATGCTACGCTTAGACATAACCGTAGGCTCTGCGAAATTGCTGAAATTGCGGAGACGTTTTTGAAAATTGGCAAGTGCAGAAATTGCTTTAACGGCCTTCCTAATGGTTTGCAAAGTGACCACGCCTTTGCCTGGTGGAAACTGAAGATTACACAAGAAATGGAGTAAATTAAATGTGAAATACGTATTTCTTTTTAAAATGTATCTCAAATGTACCAGAAATCATGTTAGGGATAGGACGCCTTTTAATATCTTTGGGTACATGATAACTTTTTAATTCGTTTCAGATTTTAGGTCAAATGATTTCGACTACCAAGCGCCGACGAGGTGGCAGGATAGCTACCCTGATTGTGGAGGTTCAGATCAGTCCCCTATTGCGATTAGCACACGCAAAGTAATACCCCTCAGCTTGCCCCCTCTCGTTTTTGGGGTATACGACGAGTTTTTTGATGATCTAGTGACCGTGTCAAATAATGGACACACAGGTATATATATAAGGACTTTTCACTAAATTTCGGCAATCAATCCATTCTGTTCATAGTGGAATTTAAGGTACCAACAACGATCTATGGCGTGAAACCCTATGTTACAGGGGGTCTGTTGCAAGACTGCTACGAGGCCGAGGGCGTGCACTTCCATTGGGGATCCCCAGAGAGCAAGGGATCCGAACATGTGCTCAATGGACGTCGATTTGATCTGGAGATGCACATAGTCCATAGGAATACTAAATATCTGACCTTGGAGGAAGCACAACAGAATAGCGACGGATTGACCGTACTGGCGGTGCTATTTAAGGTTGTGCGGGTAAGTGGAGATCCAAAATCGTTTTTATCTAAGGTTAATAATATAAAACTAATAGCATTAACTTAACTATTAAGTATAGATTCTTTACAATTTATAAACTTTTTATTTTAACAAAAATTCACTGGTCCAGTCTAAGTCTCTAATAAAATATCGTTCTGATCTATTATTCTTTTTATAATTAAGCCTACAAATATACATATTCTGATCGACCAATTATAATTTTAGGCGGGTCCAACGTTCTATCAGCCCGGTCTTAATGAAGTCTTCAGTTCTCTACTGCATTTGGGCAACTTTAATAGCAGCTACACGGTTCAAGAACGGATAACCCTGGGTTCATTGCTTGGAAACCTGGACAGAGGCAATTTCTACACGTACAAGGGATCCCTGACCACGCCACCATGCTCACCCGTGGTTCAGTGGCATGTCTTCGGTGAGGTGCTGCCCATTTCGCACCTGGAACTTCCGAAGTTTTGGCAACTTCGCGATAGGCTAGGTCGTCCGCTCCAAAAGAACTTTCGGCCACTGCAGTCGCAGGAAAACCGACTAATCCTCCACCGGCAACCTTTCGTGCCGCTGCAGCAGGAGCAGCTACAAGAACTGATATGGTTATAGCCATAAGATTTAACGTAACACCCCTTATTTTAATAAAAAGTAAAGTATTCTATATTCATTAGAGCTGGTAGTGCTTGCATCAGGGGAATCAAAACGCGCTTAAGTTCGCTACATCATCGCTAGTCCTTCTTGCAGCGAGCCAGATAGGATGCCAGCAATCCCAACTGCAGGGCGCAGAGGATCTTTGAAAACGTGGGCGAGCGCGGCACTCCCGAGGGCATCTTCAGCAAGGGCCGCGGGACGGACTGCACCTGACTGGGCAGTGCGCGAAACTGCTTCACCTGGATGGTGGCCACCAAGGAGGTGCGGTTCTGCCTTAGATTCGTGGGCATGGGGGGCCATTTCATAGCCGGAACCCGATGTTCCCCCACTGGAGTGGTGGTCATTGTATGAAACTCATGATCCCGTCCATCAAAGGGTGGCCGTGGCACGCGCATTCTAGGATTGATGGGAGGATGGAAGGGCGGCGACACCACCACCTTGCGACGCTGATGGCCCAGACCTTGGGACTCCCCCACTTTATCCTTTTCGAGGCTGGTGTCCATCGGCGGCCGAGACTCTAGTTCCGGTTCTTCCCTGAAGGGGTTTTGGCCCCTGTAGCTTACTCGACGGTCCTGACCCTTGCGCATAACGCTGATCTTTTTGCCCATTCTTTCCAGTTGGGCCTTCCGGTTTTCTATATACTGCCGATGATTTTCCGTTTTTTGCGTGGTTTGACGTTGCTCTGGAGGAGTGGCATCACCAAGAGGCTTACTAGAGTCACTTTCCAGTGTTTTTATGCTTTCCGGTTTGCTCTGCTTAGCTGGCGAAGTTTCCTCTTTGGGTTGCAACTGCTCCGCCGTGGATACATCTTTAGCCACCGGTTCAGTTTTGAATACCTCTTTGGCCACCGCGACCTCTTGCTCCGAAAGTGACATCTCCGGTTGAATGACATCATCCAGGTGTCCGAATTCAACCGGAGGATTTGTGCGATGGGGCTGCTTTTGGTTAGGCGAGGGTGGCTTGGTTTGAGGCGAAGGTGGAGGAACAGATCGTGGCGGATTCTGAAACTGAGGACTGCCTTCGCGGATGTGGGACTGTTTATTGGGCACGGGCACTGGCACGGGCACTGCGGGTATTTGATAGGGAGTGGGGTTCCTTGGTTGCTCCGTAATTTCTTTTGCATTTTCGGTATCCAAGTCCGTCTCGGGCAGGCCTTCGTTGGATCCACTCCCTCGAGTAGCCGCCGTCACCTCAAAATCATGCTGCAAAGCTTCATTAAGTTGATGGCTAAGATTATCCAGTTTATCCTGGTCAGATTTGCTGAGCATTTCGTCCCTCTTGTTGGTGGATAATTCGGTGATGCTCTCGTCGGCATCCAATTTTTCATTGTTCATTAGCCAATCCCACTCGTGGCGACCAGTCTCACCATCCTTGTTTTCGCTGTAGTAGCGCAAATTGGCCTCGTCTAGATTTTGATACGGCTTCCGCTCACCGACGTTGTTTAGCAGCTTCTCGTCCTCGGCCCCGCTAACCTCCGATTTCTCAGCCCGCACTTGAATGGGTTCTGCGTCTTGATGGCTATTCACGTCCTGCAATCTATCTTCATGCTCGATGGGGAGCCTTGAATTGTCTTCCCAGGCAGTGGCATCTTCCAGTTCTGCAGAAGAGTAAAGTTGATCTTTCTCTCGCCGCATTAGTTTTTGCCACTCGAGCAGCTCCTCGAGCTCCATGTTCTCTTTAGTGTAAGTGCGATTCTTCTTTGCTATGGCTGGCTCCTCGTCCAAATCAAAATCGGTTTCATGTTGAAGCTTCATTTCAACCAATTTCTCGGCCTCCAAAGGCTCTTCTGACTCGTTGAACATAAGCGCTTTAAGACTAGCAGCATCGGATCTCATTTTGTACTGCCGTTTGTTTGTTGGTTCCTCTAGTGGTTGCTCTGCCTCAGCGTTGTATCCAACAAATTCGGATTCATTTCTTGGGCTTTTAAATTGAGAAGTTTCACCCTCCATTTCGCTCTTCAGTTGAGAAGTTTCCTCCTCGATTTGGCTTCTATGTTCAATGGCTTCCTCTTCCAGTTGAGAAGGTTCCTCTTCCATTTCGCTTCTTAGTTGGGAAGTTTCCTCGATCATTTCGTTTTTTTGCTCCGAAATTTCCTCTTCAATTTGATCTTTCAGTTGAGAAGAATCCTCCCCCATTTGGTTCTTCTGGTGGGCAGTTTCTGTATCCCCAAGCCTTTTCAATTGGGAAGTTTCCTCCTCCATTTGATTTTGAGCGATTAAGTTTTCCATTTTTTCTTTATCACCGAGAGCTTGTATAGTTTGCCGAATGGATTTTATGAGATTTTCTTGAGCTTTAAAATTGGCCGCTTCTTGCTCATCGATTTGCTTTTTTAAGTTAGACATCTCTAAAAGCTTGGACGGACTTAGCTCCGCATCTTCCATAAGCTTGCTATTTGGGTTTGACGATTGCAGTGGCTCAGACTCGCAGCTCAAGTCCAGGACATCAGAAGTTTCGTTCATGCCTTTGTCGGCGAAGTTGGTAGATCCCTGGGAAGAGTTCTTGAAGTTTCCCTGACCCATCCTGGTATTGTCACTTTCTTGGCCTGCAACTAATCTGGGTGATATTAGAGACCCCGTGTTATTTCTAGACGTTTCTCGGTCCTCCTGCAGCAAGAGCCGAACATGCCGATCGCCTTCATCAATGTCCATCTTGAAGGCCACCTGGACATTCCCATCCCGGATGTCATTATGGAGCCGGGCAGCTTGCACACTCAGTTGGTTGGGGACTTCTTCGGTCTCTAGGGATGAGTCCTCTGGCGCCACTAGTCGCCGTTCCGTCCCTTCGACGTCGTAGTCGTTGACTTCCGTATAGTCTTCCGTCACCTTTAGGTGCTTAAAACTATCGTTTCCAGACTCGGCCAAAACCTTATCTAAAGCGGTCCTCAGTTTGGGCAGGGTGTCAGCAACTTGTTCTAGCACTTGATTCATGTTTGGCTCGTCCTTCTCTGTTTCATGGTTCAGTAAATGCGAAATGGATGAATTGCTGTATAAAGAATGAGGTTCAGTTAGGGTTGTGTCAGAAAAGGCACTCTGCTTACCTTAAATCTGGGTGATTTCTTAGGGCTTCTAGCATTAGGTCCGGCGAAGCTTCGCTTTGACATATAAGATGAATGGCCGTGAAAAGCGGAAATCTGGATGTTCGAATTAGGAATTCAATATTTGTGTTTTAACTGCTCTCTACCGTTTTCGCTTACTCGTGCTGCATTAGCTCCTTTTCCAACAATGCATTCACATCACTGGCCACCATAGGACCCAACATCTTGCGGCCACTGTGGAGGTAAGCTTCGATTTCCTCAATGGTTTTGCCCGAGGTAATTAAGCTCTTGGCGAAGGTAGCGTTTTTATCGACTGTTGGTGTAGAAATTTAAGATTTACAACGTATTTAAAGCAGATCTCAGCCTTGTACGTACCATAACTAGAAGCCACAGAGTTCGCTACGCCGCAGCTCTCGTAGAATGTCGACATTTTGGCGGACGGGAAGAACGTCTTGATAAACCGCATCATCTCCTTGATGCCCAGGTGGATGGCGGCCACCCGAGCGTTCTCGCCCAGGCGCATCCCGTCTACAAAACCCGCTCCCAGGGCAATAATGTCCGTGAGCGTTCCGCACAGCTCTACTCCATCAACGTCATTGACAGAGATAACTCTGCAGTTGTTGGTTTGCAGGGCGGCGTTTAGCAGCTTGGCATGAGCATCATCACTACAGCCGATTGTAACCTCGCACAGCTTTCCCTGAGCCATTTCCATGGCACTATGGGCGGACATCATAGAGTAGCACGGAATACCCAGTCGCTCGCTGATACTGTGCGACACGAGTCCTATCTCCTCGCCATGAACGCGCATCAGACCTTTGGTCATGGACACGGCAAAGGCAGACTTCTTCATATTTCCAGCCAGAATGTTGCAGTAGGATTTGACGAACTCATGGGGTGTGGAAAATATCAAGATATCTGCATTCTGGGCAGCTTCCAAGAGATCATTTACAGCGACCTAAAAAGAAGTTCAACTTTAGTCTGTTTCCTTCTCCTAAAGCATGACCACAAGATAGTGTTTTCATAAAAGTCCTCACCAGGTTACTGGGCAGCTTGATCCCAGGCAGATACTTGACATTCTCGTGGCGACTGTTAATGACATCCGATAAGGTGGTATTCCGAATCATCTCATCGTAGACATACATATGCACCCGGCTGTCGAAGTCTTCTCCCTTCAAGACATTGTTGCTCACGGCGGCCGCAATGGCCGAGCCCCTAGAAAATACAATCCCAGAGTTAGATGGGTCATTAGCTTGACCATTAAAGAAACCTACCAGCCCTCGGCGCCAATGATGCATACTTTTAGCTTTCCGTCCATCGATCCACCTTAAATCAACGTATTTAAATAATTTAGGGCCGAAACGCGACCAAATGACCGCCTGTGTGTTTACTGGATGTAGAACGCTTTAAATTTTATTATGAATTTTGATAGTCCAGAGTGAGGTGGCGTCCAAATGTAAAGTGAGTTGATGAGCTAAGGGGCTTACAAAGGCAAACACCCAACCTACTTTACGAGCAAGGACGGAACTCGTAGACAATCCCTGATGCATTATCGATTCGAGGTTGCGCCTGCATCTGGCGCTCCTGCTGGGCTTCCAGCTCCGAGATGGCACGGATCTCGAACTCAGTGATGATCTGGGAGATGCGGCTCTTGGCTTCTGCGGCCAGTTTGGGCGGCAATCCTTTGACACTGATGCAGGCGCTCTCGAAGAACAGGTCGTAGCTGTTTCGATGAGGAGCAGGAGAGTTAGGTGCCGGTGGTGCCACATCTGGAGCCGTGGGTTCCTCTCGTTGTGAGGTCAATCTTTGGAAGTAGGCCCCCAAAACCTCGCGATCTCGCCCGATGCTCTCCAGGAGTTCCTCACGGTTCTGGGGGATTGGCCGTGAGTATGGTAGCTGATTTCTCTTTATCGACATATTGGTGCTATTGTAGGGCAGCGAACTTGACCCCTCGGGCTGCAAATGCAAGTTTTGGCTTTCATTTTGTAAATTAGATGGAAATCCTCCAGTCCTCACCTTTATATGATCTTCATGGTCGTCTTCCTCATTTTTAGCGGTCGTATTCTCATACACTTTCGTCCTGTTCCACATGCTTTAGTTTTTATTATTTGCTCAGTCCTATAACACTTTAAATCGCTTAAATTAGTAAAATTTAATAAATAATTTGACTAAAAGCGGCCGCGCTTTGGAGATGGTAGCCGCTGACTTGCTTGTCTATCGAAACTATCGATAGGCTATTTTCTGGTTTAAAAAATATATTTTTTAAAAATGTACATGTTATTTTAATATAAAGGCCTATTTTAAAGTAGGAATTTTCTTTTCATGGAAAATACAGGCTTAACATATAAACAGTTTATTTTAAAACTTAATAAATCATGCATAAATACTGCATCTAACCTTTGTCGCTCAACCTATCCTGGTAGGACCAGGCTGCTGGGCAACCGCTTGACCACCAGGTCCTGACGGTCGAGGTAAATTCGCTAGAGGATGTGGATTCATCGCTTCCTGAGGACTGTTCTCCTTGAGGCCGCGCAACTCGAGTTCGCAGATCAGCTGCGACACCCGCATTTTGGCTTCCGCCACCAACTTTGGGGACAAAGCCTTCACGCTGGAGCTGACGCTCTCGAAGAATAAGTCGACATGGTTCTTCTCCTTGGGCGGCGGTGTGTGATTTGGTGTCCTTTGGCTACCCATTAGCTCGCGGAAGGAGTCCATTAGCTCGTTTTTGTCCTGGTGTATCTGCAGTAATAGCTTGAGGCCCTCCTGATTGGAGGCGGCGGAGGAGGAGTCACTGCGTTTGGTCTGGCTGGATGTGGGTTCAGCAATCTTTGTGGTGGACTCCGTTTCACAAAGGTGCTCTTGCTTGGGCGCAGTTACGTGCTCGATGGGTGGGACGTATGAGTTTGGATCTGCAATGACCACCATGGGGAGGGGATCTGCCGGCGTCCTCGTGGGGGGCTCCGAATTAAGGTTCTCCAGCGGCGGCTCTTTATTCACCTTGTCCTCCAGTTTCCTCCAATAGTACTTGCTACGTTGCTTGCGAATCCGAAACTCCTGGAGCGCCGCCCCCTCTCCGTTGGTGAGCAGCGCCTCCAGGTTGCGTTTGTGCTTGGTGGTCCGCTCATGGCGCACCAGGTGACACCGATTGCAGTCCATGGTGCTCTGGCAGGCGCGACAGAAAGGCTTATTAGGATCCTCGGCCGCCCGGCGCAGCCACGGGTGGAAGATTTTTAGCCACTTCTCGCAGAACTTTTGGTTGTACTTAGGTTTCAGGGTCCTGAAAGTGGGTGACTTCTGCTCCTTACGCTGTTTTGGAGATTGCTTGATGGTCCGCTGCACTTTCATCCTAGCCTCTTTCCTAAAAACGAGGACATTGGTAGAGTTTAAGATTCTCCAGTTTTAAGGACTTACCATTCTGAATCGGAGGTGTTTTCCGAGAAGCTCATGGCTCTTTTTTGAAATTGTATTGTTTATTTTCTTTTATTTTTTTTTTGTATTATTGAACAGCATCAACAATACCAGATGTTTTGGCTAAGAAACAGATCAGCTGTTCAAACGAAATATCGAGTGAGTTTATCGATAGCAGGCCGCTAGTTATCAAAACTTGAATAATAATTATAAAGAAAATTTTGGAATAGAAAATAAAAATAATAGAATTTTAGTTTACATTTAATGTGTTTTTATTAAAATTTTTAAGTATTTTATACTGTTCTATGTGTACAGTAACACTAACTCATAACTTATGAGTCATAAGGCATTTGTGAATTATACTATGGGCGCACAAAAACTGGATTACTCCTTGGTCAAGTGCTGCTTGCAATATTCCCAAATAAAAAGTGATCCAGTCACATGCACATTTAGGGAGCGCACCAATCCAAACTGGGGAATTTCGACGGCATAGTCCAGGAATGCAATGAGGTCCGCTGGTATTCCATGCTTTTCATGCCTAAAAGATTGAATATTATTAATATCTAAATAATAAACTAAGTGAATCAGTTATGCATACCCCAACAATAGAATGCTCTTCTTGGGAAACTTGAAGTCGACAAAGTTTGTGCTATGTGCAGTTTGTTCAGCCCCAACGATTTTATATCCCTCCATTTGCTTTTCCAGCAAAAATTCAGCAACAGTTTCCGGTTTCACCTCCACTATGTTTAATGTTTTCTCAGCAGTCATGCTAAAGGAATATATTAATATGCATTAGCATATATAATTGAATATCCGTTATAATGTACATACCTCAAGTTCGTGAAATCGCTCTTCTCCGCCTGTGATTTCAGACCCAATATCAGGGTCTTGACGCCCAGCACCTCACAAGTGCGCGCCAATCCACCCAAATTTGGCAATTTGTCTATAAGGGAAGCCACCACAATGAGCTCGTGGTTATCCGGACCCTTGTTCGCATCGTCAAAGTCACTCTCTGGATATATATCACCAATGGGATTCATTTTTCTCTGAACATTTCCGTTTGATGCCGAAGGCGACGACAGCTCAGGCGTCAGTCCTGACTTTTTCGCTTTAAATGTCTCACGAGCGCGCTCAAGTTTTACCCTAAATGCATATCGACAGGAAACGAAGTTAATGTTTTCATCAAAGGGTGCATTTGTCATCCAGAGAACCGCATCAGACTCGGATGTGGGACACTCTAATCTTAGTTCCGGTAACAAAAGTCGAGCTTCTCTTTTAAACTCATTTAATTTTTCACCCAAAGTAACCTCAATAGACTTCTTTAATGCACCAGCTAGTGGCATTTCAATGCTAAAAATGTATTGGTATTAATAATTTTTAAATCAGATGATATAAACATGACGTTACCTGCTTAATTCGCACTCAATACAAATACGATGCAGAACCAACTGGGCCAGCAGGCGAGTCTGAAAGTTGGCACCCATTGTTAGAGGTAGAAGAATGGCAAAGATTTCCGATAACTGTTCTAGTGTAAGACCTTCCCAGTGAGACAAGCAGTATATGTGGACTACAGAAACAAGCGAAATTTGTTGACTCGGCTTAACAGTTGGCAGCAGCTTCAATTGCTCCAGCAAAGGGTCGATGCTAGGCAACATTTTGGCGACAAGGTACTCGTACATAAAGCTTATGTTAGGCTGATCGCTGGGGCACAAGACAGCCTCCCACAACTGTGTCGACCACTTCCATTTATCGCTTAGGTCGAGCAGAGCTTTGGCAATACGCATTTTCGTTCTGTGTTCCTTGCAGTTGGCGAAATATCGTGGTTTCTTTTTGGACAATTCGTTGTTCATTCTCAGCAAATCATCACAGACACTGCTGATATCCAAGAGACTGCTATTCTTTGCATAATGAATAAACTGCACTCGAGACATGGCTTCTGTATCCGCACGTTGGCCAAACGTAAGCTCAAAAGCGCGTTCTATGCTGCGGGATTTTTATAAACTTAGTATATATTAGTTTCTCTAAGAAGTATAGCAAACATACCGTGCATCGCCTGTGGTGGTCTCTCCTTCCAGCAACTTTTTTAGAACAAACGGAGGAGGTGCTCTGATATAGTCTTCACAATTCATGGTACCCAATAAGAATGTGTTTTTCTGCAAAACCTCCACTACGCATTTCTCATACTCTTCCGTAGTTAGATTTTTCACAGCATATTTTAAAATGGCTTGCCTATAAAATACAAGTAACAAATAATATTAGAAATGAAACAACTTTGTTAACATTGTAAACTAACGTTTCCCGACTCTTGAGCTTCCCCAATCGTGAAATCAGAGCAGGCAACACCGCTTCATCTCCCAATGGTTGGTTATGCGTGGACAAGATATTCGATAAGGTGGCAAATGTGGCTTCTGAACCCTGATCCAAAAGTTCCAAAGGTTTGAGGTTCAGTTCTTCCAACTTGCTCCACGTTGGAAGATTTGCCCTAACAAAAAGATCCACGCAGTGTTCGCGCACAAATGACTTTTCCTCCCTGCTCCGGCAATCCAATCGATTAAGAAGGTGCAGCTCCATTTCCTCTAAACTCACACCATTTTCAAGCAAAGAGGTATTTATTTGATAGACAGAGCGATAGAAATCCAAATATTCTTCGGGTCTATCTAGTTCCCGGTACAGAAATATGGGTAAAAGTCGCCACCAACCGTGTTTGTCCTTTGGCAATGTCCGTAATTTCTTCAAAAAAGCAACAAAAACGTCGTATTTATAGTCAATTGCAGAGACAAGCTCGCAGCAACGACTGTTGAAATGAGCAATATGTTCCTCTAAATCGTTGCAAGATGTTATTTTGTCAATTAATCTATAATGGTCTTCATATCGATCGATGGTATTGTACAATGACTCAATGAATAGTAGGTAGTCTCCCAAAGACAAGCTGTCAATTGTGGCCTGTGAGAAGAGTAGAATCAAATAATAATTTAAACTAATATCGCAGTTCAACTTACACTTAACGAGAATACCACTTGGTTGATAGCTGCACCGCGCAGAACAGTATTCTGAAGTGCACGGACGCGGGCGCCTAACTGGAGGAGCAGCTCCTTGGAAACCACCGGCAACGGCGTCATTGCCCAGCCCGTCAGCCAATGGAGGAGAGGTACACAATGCCAGGGAACTGCAACAAGGGCCTCCAGCAAAAGTTCCGCCGGGTACTCGGCCATAAAATGATGTATTTGCTCCTCAGTCAGGCAATCGGGCACCTCCGGATTGTAAAGCTGTGTTCGATTGGTGGCGGCCAGGAACTCTGGCAGAAGATTAAAGCGGGCTAGCTGGGCTAGGCTGAAATGCGACAAGAAGTACTTGAGGGTCCAACGCAGGACGAGGATATTGTTGTCGCTGAGCAGGCGTGTGCACAGAATCCGAAGCCAGCTTAGCCAATCCTCACTCAAGTTGTTAGACATCAGTCCCACACGCGGCAACAAAGTGCTCAGAGTGGGCAGCACCAGGTGCGACTGCTGCTCCTCCATATTCTCCATAATTCCCACATAGGCGCTCCACTGAAGTTCGCTGCATTGAAGCGCCGCCAAGACCTCCTTGATCTCCTGCAATTTGTGCATCAGGAAATAGGACGAACGTCGATCCTCCCGCACCTCCGACCGCAGAAGATTCTGTGTGACAGCCAGCAATTCCTGGGCGCAATCCTTACCCAGGTTGTTGATGAACTCGTCGAAGAGGTGGACGAGGATCTGGGCCGCATGTGGCTGGTCCTCATTGCTTTGGCTGAGCGACCAGAGCTGCTGCAGCACGAACTTTGCTTCGATTCGCGGAAACTTCCGTATATGGAGCTGTACGCACACCAGCAAGTTGGCCACCAGTTGCCGCCGGTTGACTGAATCCTCGGGGCTATCCGCAATCACCACGGATACCAGTTTGTGGAACACCTTCGGGCCGAAGCGTACGTTCCACTTGCTGTTGGTCTGCAACAGGTTGTGGATGCACTGCAGCACCCGCTTCAGGGCCAACTCGTTGTCCTTGTGCATGTCCACCAGGTCGTACAGCATGTCGTCCAGCTCGGCGATGTCGCCCAGCAAATTCTGGTTCTGAATGTACGATTCCACGGCCTGGACAACCGCGTGCGTGGCCGTCGCCGTGGTGGCTCTAGTCGTGGGCAGTGCCATGGTACTAGCTCCTTCCGATGGAAACTACTTATTAAAATTAACTACTTGTAACTACTTTCACAACAAATGTTTCACAATTATACGAAATACAAGAAAACGTGATTTGTTTACTTCTCGCAATTTGATAGACGGGCTATCGATACGCCATCGATATTACCGGTTCAAATTCGATAAGTATCGATAGTGTACTTTGAATTTGTAATGGCGGTTATATTCCCGATTGAGTTTTGGCGAGGAAAATCAAGGAAACACCGAAGTTTCAGACAGCGCAAAAAGGAATTACATCATAAAAAGAAGTACCTAGTGAATAAATCATTAATAAATCTTTTTGTTTTTGCTAGATTTTATTTCAACGGTAATTTTTAATAATTTAAATTTCGTATCGAGAAATGTTTCAAATATAATTGTAGTGCCTTTTACACCTATTTCTCGTCCTTGCTTGAATTATCGGGATCCGTGAGAGATTCCTTCAGCTTTTTGCATACGGATTTTAGAACCTTATCGGCCGATTCCGCCTCGACTTTCTTTTTGTCTTTCGCCATTTTTTTGCAGAGCTCAGCTTCCCTTTTCTGCTTTCTTTTGGCCGCAACCTGTTTCCACCTCTTCTCCATTGCTGCCAACTTCTTTTCCCTTTCCTGCTTTTTGCACTTTTCAGCTTGTTTTTTCTTTTGTTTTTCCTCGCACAGTTGCTTGCAGCTTATGAGCTCCACTTTCTTCTTCTCGTCCTCCTTCAAACGCTTAGCTTTCTGAGCCGCTTCTATTTTGGCCACCTCCTCCTCGATGATTTTGAGTTCCGCCTCATTCCGTTTCTTCTCCTCAGATAATTTGCACTTCATCTGCTCTTCCCTCTTCTTGCGATTTTCAGCTTCCTCGTTACTTTTCTTGCAGATTTGTTCAAATTCTTCCCTGATTTTCTTCTCTTCTGCTAGTTTGCAGCACTTTTTCGATTCTTCTCGGCGTTTCTTCTCAGCTTCCGCTAGCATTTGGCTTTCCTTCTGCATTTGCATGCATTTGGCCATCTCATCGTCTTTCTTTGGGCATTCTTTCTTCGGACAGACCAGCGGCTTTTCTTTGGTGTTCAGTTTCTTCTGCTTACACTTTTCAGCCTCGCGCATTTTTCGGCATTCTTCCGCCTGCTGGCGCTTTTCGCAGGCCTCCTTTTCAGCCCTCTGCTTGCAGCTCTGTTCCAGGGCCAATTTCCGGCAGCGCTCCTCCTGATCTCGCTCGGCGGTCGTCTGCTGACGGATGGTGAAAAGCCGGAAGGTAATTTTTTCCGCCGACATGGCATTAACTAGCACCACCGATCCCTTTTGGCCCGGCTCAAGAATGTCCATATTGGCCATTAGCTTCAGGCCCGACTGCATGATGCGTCGAAAGTTCAGGCTCCCAATAACCATTTCCTCCACGAGGAGTGGGTAAACACCTCGGAAGATTAAGGATGTAGCGGCCTCGGATTGGCAGCCGGTGAGCATCACAATGGGACAAGGCGGCCTCATGTGGCTGACCATCTGGGCCACCATGGAGCACGGACTGGCCACCACAATTGCCCGGGCTTGACCAACCGTGGCCGCCTCTGCAATTGCCGTGGTCACCGCCGAAATGTGATCGGCGGCACTCGACCGGATTTCCCTTTTAAGGCTGTTCTGTATGTTCTCGTACCACAGAACCGCCTCGACTTTGGCGCAGATCCTGGCCATGGTCTGGACACACTCCACCGGATACTTGCCCTTGGCTGTCTCGCCGGACAGCATGACGGCATCGCATCCATCGAAGATCGCATTGGCCACATCCGAGGCTTCGGCTCGTGTGGGTCGCAGCTTGGCCGTCATCGACTCCATCATCTGGGTGGCGCAGATCACAGGCTTGCCCACCTTGTTGCACTTGGCCACGATCGATTTCTGAGCCAGGGGCACATCCTCTGTGGGGATCTCAATGCCCATATCGCCGCGGGCCACCATTATGCCGTCGGATTCGCGGATTATTTCGTCTATATTGACCAGACCTTGTTGGTTTTCGATCTTGGAGATGACTTTTATGTGTTCGCCCGCCGGTCCAAGGGCCTGGCGAATTTCCTTCAGAGCCTTGCCATCGCGGACGAAGGACGCGAAGATCATGTCCACCTTCTGCTCCGCCCCGAACTTGAGGTCCAGCTTATCCTTCTCGGTCACGCTGGGCAGATCCACCGGAACGCCGGGCAGATTGATGCCCTTGTGAGAGCCCAGCTTACCACCGTTCTCCACCTGACAGATCACCTCGTCGCCTTTGGATTCCTTTACCACCAGTGCGATCAACCCATCGTCCACAAAGATCCGATTTCCCGGTTTGACAAGCTCCGGCAATCGCTGATAGTCCACGTAGATAACCTCCGTGGTGCACTTATCGGCCAGTTCCTTCTTGGTGCTCAACGTGACCTTGCCACCGGGCTGGAGCTCGATCTCAGCGGTGTCACTGCCACCGGCCAGCTTGCCCGTTCGAATCTCCGGACCCTTGGTATCTAAAGCAATGGCCACGGTCCTGGGCAGACCCGTTTGCTCCACGTACATGGCAATGGCCTTGCGGGCCGCCTGAATCGTCTTGCAATGGTACTCGTGGGTGCCGTGAGAGAAGTTCATGCGCACCACCCGCATCCCCGCCCGGATCAGCTCCAGAAGCACATCCGGGCAGTTAGATGAGGGCCCGATGGTGCATATGATGCCGCTGAGGGGGACACTCAGAGCAGGTGCTTGGAACTGCAGCCGGGACTGGTAATCCAATTGGGATGCAAAGGGTCCGCGGTCCAGTCGGAACTTCGGAGGTTCCTAGCGAGGATTGGTTAGTGGATACCCTAAGACAAATCCACCACCGACTCACCTTCTTCTTTTTGCAATTGCTCGCATAGCAGCGATATCTTAGGTTCGACAGGGAACTAAAACATGCGGGCAGTTTTGCCCTGTGGCAAACGGATCTTGCGTAAGGATGAATTTTGAAGAAATTTTGAGAAACCGGAACGAGAAATACCTAAAATGTTATCTGTCGAAGCGTAAAAAGTCAAACATTATTAAAATCTGAACGATGAAGCTTAACAATGAGGACCTAAAGTGGGCAATCTCTTAGTTTTTCGTCATTATGATGATTTTTAAGATTATAATTATATTAGAGACTTATTATTTCCAAAAAATGATTTAAGAGGATTAGATAATCCTTTAGTAAACAAAATCCACCTTAGTTTCCATACATACATAAATACAGTGATGACTTTATTATACTTTTCGAAGAAATCTATATTATTCAACAATGGTATATTATATTTGTGTGTCTGTTTGAGGCCCGGGCCGGACTTCGGCGCTATTGACAGCGGTTGTAGCAGCCTCCTGCAGTTTCCAATATTCCGAATATTGTGTAATTAATAAATTAACTTGGTTATTAACAGTAATTAACGCGACGCCCGCGGCAGCTGCGACGCATCCAGGTACTTCCTGAGCGGCAATATTTATTCGACGGTGCTAGAAGGAAAAAGAGTTTTCAGGATTAGTATGCGTTTTGTAGAAAAGGAATACTGCATAACATTATGGAGAAAGTACAATTATTTTGAGCTCTTAAACATCGATCAAACTATAACAAGGTACTAATAAATCTGTTATCTTAATCTCTTATATCATCTTACATCCTATCAATTTAATCAATTAGAAACTTACACAATGCGGATGGTGTTGGTGAAGCCGGAGCCCTGCTTCCAGCCGGTAACCACAACGACCGAATCGCCGGTCTTGATGAAGCCGTTCTTCTTGCCCACCGACAGACCGAACTGGACGCGCACATCCACATCCTTCAGCCAGTCACCAAGAGCGGGTTCTGCGAGCACACGAGATGATTAGAATAGGAGGATAACAACATAAAGACAGACGAGAGACTCACCCTTGTAGATGAGTGGCACCAGGCCACGGTAGAGATGAGCCTGACGGGCGGTCTGCGGGAAACGGGTGACCGCGATGATGGGGCAGCGTGGGCGGTACTTGCTCACCTGGAAGGCCGACTTACCGCTGGTGGTGATCACCACGATGGCGGCGGCCTTGGCCTTGGTGGCGGCCTCAACGGCAGCGATGGCGGCGGCGTGGGCAGCATCAATTGTGGAGGCACCCTTAACCAGATCGTTGAAGAGGTTCTGGTGCCAGAGGGCGGCCTCAGCCTCCTTGCAGGTCTTGGCCATGGTCAGGACGCACTCCAGCGGGTACTCGCCCTTGGCGGTCTCACCCGACAACATAACGCAATCGGCGCCATCGAGCACGGCGTTGGCCACATCAGAGATCTCAGCGCGAGTGGGACGTGGCTTCTTGACCATCGACTCCAACATTTGGGTGGCGCAGATCACGGGCTTGCCGGCCTTGTTGCAACGGGCAATCATGGCCTTTTGGGCGAGGAACACCTTCTCGGCGGGAATCTCAATGCCCAAATCTCCACGGGCCACCATGATACCGTCACCGGCCTCGATGATCTCGTCCAGGTTGTGCATGCCCTGCTGGTTCTCGATCTTGGAAATGATCTTGATGTTCTTGCCCTTTTCGCCCAGCACCTTGCGGATCTCGGTCAGAGCGGCGGCGTTGCGGATGAACGAGGCAAAGACCATGTCCACCTCCTGCTCCACGCCGAACAGCAGATCGCTCTTGTCCTTCTCGGAGACGGCGGGCAGATCGACGGGCACGCCGGGCAGGTTGACACCCTTGCGGGATCCCAGGGAGCCGCCGTTCTCCACCTCGCAGGTGATCGTGTCCTTGGACACCTCGCGCACAATCAGTGAGATCAGGCCGTCATCGACGAACACCCGGTTGCCGGGCTTCACCACGTTGACAATGTTCTCGTAGTCCACGTACACAACCTCCAGGGAGCCCTTCTCCAGGAACTCCTTGTTGGTGGACAGCTTGATCTTCTCGCCCTTCTTCAGCTCGATTTCGGCGGTGCCGCTGCCTCCAATCAGACCAGTACGGATCTCGGGTCCCTTGGTGTCCAGGGCAATGGCGACGGGGTGCTCGTAGCCCAGCTTCGCCGAGTAGTTCTTCACCGCCTGACGCACATTGGCCACGGTGGCGGCGTGGTACTCGTGCGAACCGTGAGAGAAGTTCATGCGAGCAATGTTCATGCCGGTGGCCATCATCTTCTCCAGCATCTCCACGCTGCTGGAGGCCGGACCGATGGTGCACACGATTCCGGACAGACGGACATGGGGCACTGGCGAGTCGAACTGCAGACGGCACATGTGCTCCAGTTGGGTATCAGCTCCGGCGGCCATGTTTTGCGGTACTTCGTTGGGCTGGAAAAAGGGTACGGAAAAGGGGTAATCTATTAATTAGTGAATTCGACACCGCATATGTGATAATTTTTGCTTGTAGATCGTGTATAAGAACGAATTGTTTACATCTTATTTTTAGAAATGCATGCAAATTAATCGGAATTCTTCAATTTAAATCAAAATCGTTTTTTACTGCTTCAAGTTTAATAAGCTGGTTTTAAAAAACTTAATAAAACTTAAATTGAAAACAACTGCTTCTGGTTTTCCAATTTTTCTTCGTTAGCATATGATATACCGCCTCAAGTGACTAATCCTTGGTAACAAGAACACATTTCTATTTCACAATCCAAGTTGTTGTTAAAATAACCAGTTTTATGAAATCGAACTCATCCCCTAGTAAAATCGTGCAATGAAATTATGAAACACAATTAGAGCCCAGCATAAACGAGCTAAACACGTGAAATACTCATGATAAGCCTAAGTTATTTTCACGAATATGAATCGATACTGTTTTTATCGACCAAATTAAATGTTTACTACCAGCTTATAAATAGAAGCAACACGGCAACATACATAGGTCTTTCACAAATGCTCGCCGTATTAATCGATTTTCCTTGCGAAAACTGAGGACATTCAGTTATAAAGAAAAATCATTTATTTCCGCCTTAAATGCTAAACTCTACGACCCAACAGTATTTCGCATTCGATAGACAAGGGTAGTAGTTCCAGTTAATCAATAATTGCAATTCCATCCTAATTAATATCAATGCGAAATATCATATATCATATAGCCTTGATATAGACACAATCTAATATCATTTTAATTCGTTAAATGGCATGTAAATAAGCCATTGATAAATACAAAGATATGAAAACCTATGACCAAGGGCCATTGACTTATTTCCCTCTAACGAACTATTTTTCATCGCCGGTGAAGATTTCTGATGGGCCAACCGTTATGTTAGATTAGATTTAGATTTATTATTTAGTATTTATATACAACAAACAATTTTTGGCAGACATTTACAAAATCTTGGTGTAAAACAATGATAATCCCTCACTGTTTATGCTATAGTTCCTATACCCGGAATCTATCGCTGCAGAATGGTCTGATGTAAACAAAGTGCGCGTACTTGAAGTGCTCGAGTGGGTGGGTGTGGGTGGACCAAAAGAGAGGGCCGGAGAAAGGCAGAGCAGGAGAGAGCGCGAAAGAGAGAGGGCAGCATGCGGAAGAAAAGTGTGCAGCGACGTCGACGACGGCATCGCTGCACCGCCGAAGGTCAGTTCTGCCGACCGCGACCGACAGAATTTTCGCAGCTGCAGTTGCATAATTCCCTTTTTTCCCCCAATGGCTCTGATATCGGGCCAACCCGCCTGCCAACTGATTATGTATATCTTTATGGACCAGTTCAGGTAAGTTCCAGACCCGTGACAGTGGCGTACCTTCAGCTGCGGAGCCTCATCGTAGATGGTTACGTTCACCATTTTGTTGCCTACCAAGCGGGCAGTATGGAACCAACGGGAATCGCACTTGTGATCGAGATCGGTCTTGGGATATAGACGCCTATATCTTCCAGCTGCACACACAACGCCACGCACAACACACACAAAGCCGCGGCTAGCCGAGTTCAATATTTTGGCAATATATCTTCCAAGTTTGAGACGAAAATCCGGATATATCAAAATTCGGACGCGGCGAGGACGAGGCAAAAAGTTCGACTGCCGCACAGATTTTTTTGGCAAGCGGAAAATTTCCCGAGCCGCCGCGAAAGCGCTCAGAATGTCGGTAGCCCGAAAAAAAGAGAGCAGAGCAGGAAGGCAGAAGCCCCGAGAGCCACGAGAGAGTTTGGGGCCCAAAGAGGCGAGAGGCGGACGCAACAGGCCACCCCTAAAGAGCCAACTTTCGCGAGAAGCGCTAAAATGCGAGCAGGAAGGGTATAACCACAGGGTATACTAGACCAAGGGATGGCAGCTACTCAATTGACTGAAGGCTAGCTGGGATAAGGTATTTCCAATCAAGTTGAATCCTTACTGATAGCTGAAAGCTGTGTTTGTTATTATAGCCTTCAATTATAAAATAAAAATAATTTTTTTTATTATTGAAAATCTTTTAAAATCAATTGCATTTGATTTCTTTATAAAAATCTACATTAGTTCTAGAGATCTCAATAACCATTTATAGGCATGATCGACAAAATTATATACTATTTTGTCAGGACTTATTAAATTAGAAGCTTGTGCAATTTTGTACATCCATAAAATGGTATCACGAGAAAATACGAGAAAAAGAATTATTATATTCAAGATAACAAGATAAAATAAGGAAATATTTCAACAAAATCAAGGTACCCCATAATCCCAACATACCCTAACTCCTTTTCGAGTAGGGGATGCAAAAAGTTTATCCAAAGAGCGCGGAGCTTCGGAGTTAACTGGCGCAAAGCTCCGTTGCTAGGCCAGCCGGCAAATCGGAACGGAACAGAAGGTTCAACGATTCATCGAACACTCGATTGATAAACATTAATTTTTGCAAATATGTATAATCATATGAGCACGTGATGTCAGCATGTGTGTGCGAGGGTAAACAAAAAACCGATCATCAGCTGTGAGATGTCGCTTATCAGCTGGCAAAAAAACAAAAAACGAGGAAGACAGCCCACTGTCCCACTTCCACCTCCATTTCCACTGTGCTGACCTTGACAAGCTAATCGCCTCCACGAAACAAGAAGCTCCGTCTCGCTCGCACACCCATTATGCAAGTGCGTGAGCATTTGAATAGCTTTCCTTTTATCTTTCTCTCTTTTTCGCTTATCGTGAGGGGACACGACACGCGCAAAAAGCGTGCAGCGAGAGCTTTCCATTTCGCAGCTTTCATCGCCGGGAAAACGCACGAGAGAAAAGTTCTGAAAGTGAAAGTGATTTTCCAGAACACACCGTTAATATGTAATACATACGTATTATGTAGATGTGTGGTGCATTTAACCTTGAACTTGTAGGGGAAAGGACGTTAGCCTCGTTCCTAATTGAAGCTCAGGCCTACAACAACAAATGCTTATCGCTGAAACGCCGAAACAGCAACAAAGTATTCTAAAAAAAATTTAGACAACCCGGCAGAGACGAAAAATATGCGAAATTACTCATCAAGCGCCGTCGTCACAGGGCAATTAAACAATTGCGATAGTGGAAGTTTACAGCAATTCGAGATTATTATGGCTGCATTATTCCCGATAGCGTGTTTTATAGGGTGTGATTGCGATGGTATGGGTTTCTTTATACTTGAAGCGCGCTCCGTATGGAATGACTTCTATTTCACCTTTACACATTCTGCTAACGAGACACTTTCGAGATTGTATGGGTGTGCGAATTCATTTCGCCGGTGAGTGTGTGTGCGTTTGTTTCTGAGGCGGCAAACTCAATTCTACATAATGTGGAGAATTTGCTTGCATCATCAACAACAACTGATAAAAGTCTTCACCGCGAATTTAGTTTGCGAAATTCACTGCGTTTTAATGGGATGATGTTTGGCTTGAGGTCACCCCAAGATGATCTGATAATTACCTGCTTTGAACAATAAAGGTGAACTCGCAGAGAGACGTATTTGCTCTTCCTGTTTTGGAATTAGTTTAATTCAATTTAAATGCACAGGCAGCGAACACTCCAATCAGAAACAGTGCGTCCGGCAAGCGATCTGTTCGGCGATTGAAAAAAAACAGTCTCGGCTTTTGCAGATGAGCGCGTGAGCACTTTCAAATTACCGTTTGTGGTATTTTAAAAACTTTTTGGTATTTTTTCAAACATGGGCGGGCTTGAATAATACAGCTGGGGTATTCATAAAGGCCCATTTTATTATCGTAGTGGTTTTATTTTCTTTCTAAATTAGGAAATTAGTTCTTCTTAAAATTTTCAATTTGGTTGGACAGTAATATAATTGGTTGTTGTTTTATTTATAACAATTCAACCGTTTAAAGAATACCCAAAAAGCTTTTCGTTCTGGTTGACATTCTCTTGGAAATGACCATATAATTTGGTATTTATTTGTGGGGCCTGTGGTATTTTTTATCGTTCTTTGCGCGGTCACCCCTTGCCATTCACCCCGAACAGTTTGTTTTGGTTCTGCTTTTTGCGGTAAGCGTGTTGTTTCTTATAACAAACTTGGGTTTTGAATAAAAAAAGGCATTCCATTAATCTGGAGCATGGCGACGGAGGTGTCCCAACTTTTGCTGGCTGTGGTTCAGGGCATTCCAGCCGGCGCCACCAACGATGACCTGACCAAGGCGCTGCCCGATGTCCCAGCGGCCACGCGGGTGGAGGCTTTGAATATACTGCTCCAGCAGGGCGGCATCGAGATCCTGAAAAAGGGAGAGAAGCTGGTGTACCGCGCCAAGGATCCGGAGAAGAAGAGCGCCCTGCCCAAGGATGCGGACAACGAAGAGAAGGTGGTGTACGGCATCGTGGAGGAGGGCGGCAACAAGGGCATCTGGATACGGGACATACGCATGAAGTCCAACCTGAACATGATACAGCTCAACAAGATTCTCAAGAACCTAGAGACTAAGAAGCTCATCAAGGCGGTCAAGTCGGTTAACGTAGGTTAAATCCATTATACCCAATATTATGACATTTAATACCAAATATTTCACCCGCAGGCCAGCAAAAAGAAGGTGTACATGCTGTACAACCTGGAGCCGGATCTCTCCATTACGGGCGGTGCTTGGTACCAGGATCAGGACTTTGAGGTGGAATTTGTCGATGTGCTCAACCAGCAGTGCCTGCGCTTCCTGCAAATGAAGCGCGACAGTGCGGAGAAGAAGCGCGAGGGTCCTTTGGCCTTTAAGCAGATGTCCTGCTGCACCGTCAACGAGGTTCAGAAGTTTATCTCTGATCTGGGCATCAGCAAGGTCAATCTGGCGGAGGCCGATCTGGAGACCATCCTCAAAACGGTGGTATACGACGGCAATGCGGAGCGAGTGCGACAGCAGGACGGAACCCACGTCTACCGGGCGGTCAACTCCCCACTTCCGCCCACGGGATTGGTGCAAATGCCCTGCGGTATTTGTCCTGTCATCAAAAATTGCTCTAATTGCGGCGATGTAACTGCCATAACCTGTGAATATATGCGAGATTGGTTGGATTAAGGAGTTAACTGAAAATGGTTTTTAATTGTTCGAAAATTATAAGAAATTCTTAATTTTTTTGGTCAGTTCGGTAACGGACCTTTTTAAATCCACAAAAAGCAACACCCAAAAGTTATATCGTAATTTGTCATTCACCATTACGATATTCGATGCGACAGCTGGTTGCCATTCGCTCGGATCGCAGGAACAGATACGTGGCTGTTGAATCTGTGAATGCCAACTCGAAAATTCCGACCAAAAGCTGCGAAACGAAGTAAATTTTAATTAAATTGGGATATTACTATGCGATAGCTGTCCCTGGCCGCCAAGTGCAATTCCTTCACCGCCTTAGGAACCTCGAATTCGAATTCGTAGAAATGGGTCTGTGCAAGTGTCCCAAGCGACTGGTGACCAACCAGTTTTGCTTCGAGCACCGCGTCAATGTTTGTGAACATTGCATGGTTCAGTCGCATCCGAAGGTAGGGATATTCTTGATCTCAGCTCTATAAATACCCAGATTACACCGCTTTATACTTTCCATTCCAGTGCATTGTGCAGTCCTATCTGCAGTGGCTGCGGGACAGCGACTACATCTCCAACTGCACCCTGTGCGGCACCACACTGGAGCAGGGCGATTGTGTGCGCCTCGTCTGCTACCGTAAACATTTTTAAATATTTTTTTTTTTATTTTTTTGTACAAATGTCCTAGGTGCTGATACAATTTTGTGTGCAAATGTCCTAGGTGCTGATACAATTTTGTGTGCAAATGTTCTCATCCCCCACTTACCATCAGCTAATCCATGATCCCACAATTTCCAGATGTTTTCCATTGGGACTGCCTGAACGCCCGCCAAGCCGCCCTGCCTGCCAACACTGCGCCGCGCGGCTACCAGTGCCCCGCCTGCAGCGTGGAGATCTTCCCCAACTCCAACCTGGTCTCCCCGGTGGCCGATGCCCTGAAGAACTTTCTGGCGCAGGTCAACTGGGGCAGAAATGGCCTGGGACTGGCCCTGGTAAGCTTTCAAGAATTCCACTTCCTTTCAATCCAACTAAACGCGGAATATCCCACAGCTCTCCGAGGATCAGAGCAGCAGCCTCAAGGCCATCAAACCGAAGGTGGCCAGCCAGGCGGCCGTCAGCAACCAAATGACCAAAGTGCATCACATCCATTCCGGTGGCGAGCGGGAGCGCACGAAGCCCAATGGCCACGATGCCGTGAGTCCACATTCCGTGCTCCTAATGGACGCATTTAATCCGCCCAGCGCGGGCGACTATGGTGCGTATGAAACCAATTATTAAGCTTCAGTTGTTATCCAACTTCTTCTGATCCGTCAACAGCCAGCAGCCGACGACCGTTGCTGCCACGTCAGTCGCCCATTGGAGGGACGGATCGGGACGATAACAAGTACCAGCGCCGCACTCCTGCGGAACTTTTCTCGCGCTGGACACGCCGCTTCTATGCGCCCTCCTCCCGACCGCCGTGGCGCCGCACCTGGTTCCTGGTGACTGCCGGCATCCTGGCCTTTGTCTTGTTCGTTTACCTGATGGCCTGGCTGGGACGAGGCGGATCCGACGCCATGGACGAGGGCTGGAACAACCCCAACCCACAGCCGAACCACTACGAGTAGGGTGTGTGCATTCATAATCGAAACAAGCATACGTAGCATATAATCGATATCCAAAACCCCGATCCCGAAAGAATAAAACTTTTACAGCTATTTATATAACCTATATAACATTGCAACGCGAAATAATACAAGGATGTATGTGTGTGTGTGTGTACAAAACGAAAAGATTTGAAGTCCTTAATTATCTAGTCAGCATGGGGTTTCAGTGTCTGCACTTGGCTTCCCTCGGCGGGCGGTTGGGCGACCACCTTGCGCTTAACCGGCGTCGATGGCTGCGGTTTGCGTTTGGGAGCATCCAGAACCTCGTCGTATTCGTGCAGCTTCTTGGCCAGGAAGTACATTTCGGCCAGAGCTATGATGAGCGCCACAATCACGCCCAGCAAAATGCGAAAGCCGAAGGGCAGCGGGCCCACCATCAAGTTGACGCCAAAGAAACCGAAAGTAAAGCCAGCGGCCACCGAGAATATAAACTGCACCACGGCAATGATTTGCTTGTTAAGGCTCTTGACTAAAAAGTGGGGAAAACGTATAGTCAGAGTGAGTTTCAAGGGTTTATGTAGCTTATCACCACTCACTCTGATAGGAAATGGTGTCTTCTGGGTAATGTTTCAGTCCGGCATCCACGTTCTTGGTCATCTTGAGGTAGTCCCGGTTATGCTGTTCGGCGCGAAGACGTTCGCAGCGGGCTTCCAACTCGGGATTGCGCGGCTTCATCTCATTTTCGGGCAGAATGAGTTCGCAGGACTCAATCAGCTGATGGAGAAAGACCTCGCAATGGTCCTGGGAGCGCAGTTCAAGCAGCGTTTTGGAGAGCCAGTGCAGGTCACTCAAATACAGGACATTTTTCACCTGCTCTGGTGTTTCTTCTTCACCATCATTCTTATCTGCCGGTGAATCCAGCTTGTCATTGACAGGCTCAGTTGTGTTTGTTATATTTTCAGTTAGCTTTTTGAGCAGAGCTTGGTCGATCTTCGGACGTTTGGTGACTACCTCGGCATCCTTAATAATTTTCGTTCTGAGAGGCAACGTAAGACCCTTTTGCTTCATAATCTTGGCCACATTTTCGGGCACCTGTTGAAAGTGCTCCTTCTGGGCGTCCAGGAAGTCCAGCAACTTCTTGGACGGCACCAGGCGCACTCGAGCGTCCACGATCGTTGACTTCAGCATGTTTTCTACTTGGCAATGTTCAGTTTAAGCTGCAGATCCGAGTACAGTTCGGCGATTTCCTCCTCCTTCTCCTCGAACGAGTTCTCGATGCGTCGATAGCCGTGCTCCAAATTGGTCAGGAACTCCGCCCGACGTTGCTCACGTGCCTGTCGCGCCTCCTGCAACTGGGTGCTGGCCTGGAAACCGAGGAAAAGGGCAATTAATCAATGATAAACGGGCGGTGATTACGGTGACCCACTAACAGTGCGTTCCACTTTCGCCTTCGCTAGGAGAGCGTTGACCCCGTCCAGCAGTTGGTTCACCTCCGTGTCCAGTTCGATGAGGTTCTGGGTTCCGGAGGCAATGCACCGCTCGGAGAGATCGTACTTCAGAGATCCCACAGTCTCGGTGACCTGAAACAGTTTCTCAACTTCGCTGTCGTTGCGACGGACCTCGAAATTCTCCAAGAAACTTTCGATTTCGCCGTTTACAAATACCCGGTGGTCTAAAATGCGAAGCGGCACCTTGTAGAGCTCTGAAAAAAATGGAAAAAGCCGGTTACCAATGATATTCCTTCTGATTTTCTTTAAAAACTCCACCTTGTCCGACTTGGCTTATCATTATTTTTCTCCGCCTACAGCTGTCACATGAGAAATCCCAGTAACCAGGGATGCACTAGTGAGTATGCACTTTTAAAAAAAAAAATATTTTTAATACAATTTAAAAACACTAATAATACAGTAGTAAATTAACTCTTCCATTTAAAAAAGTATATAATAGTTCAACTAAAATGTAATTTTGCATTTTACATTTAACAAAATATGTACACAATTAAAACTCTGGTCACACAGAATTTTGGCAGCCCTGGCTCTAAATAAAAATATATTTTGCGTCGCGTTTTTTTTTAATCAATTAAAAGTAAAATATGTAAAATCGCAAGGGGTCACGCCCACTATCACCCCAAAATGTCGCATCACCTGGAAAGCCAACGACAAAGCACAGCAGAAGCCCTATTTTGGCGGCCAGCTGAGTGACCAGGTGTGCCACACACTCGCGGCAGCAGCATGTTCAGGCTTTCGTCGCCTGGCCACACTGCACTCACGTTGCTTTTTTAACGATTCCAGGAGCCGTTGAAAATTGGCCAATTGCAGGATGAGCGAGGAATTCAAGCTGCCCAAGCGTTCCCGCAAGCGCACCCGCGAGGTGAAGCGCAAGGCTCGCCCGGAGTTGGACGGGGAGAACGCCTGGTCGGCCATGCGGTACTGCGAGAAGTTCGAGCCGTTCTGGGACTTCACGGACAACCTGGAGCGGATTGTGGAGTCGGAGGTGCCGGAGGCGGAGTTCATCGAGCGCTTCGAGCGGCCCTACAAGCCGGTGGTCATACGCGGCTGCACCGACGGCTGGCTGGCGCTCGAGAAGTGGACAATGGCCCGCTTGTCCAAGAAGTACCGCAACCAGAAGTTCAAGTGCGGCGAGGACAACGAGGGCTATAGCGTCAAGATGAAGATGAAGTACTATGTGGAGTACATGCAGGGCACGCGCGACGACAGCCCGCTGTACATCTTCGACAGCAGTTTCGGCGAACACCACCGGCGACGCAAGCTCCTGGACGACTATGTGGTGCCCAGGTACTTTCGCGACGACCTCTTCCAGTACTGCGGCGAGAACCGCCGTCCGCCGTACCGCTGGTTTGTCATGGGTCCGGCTCGTTCCGGCACCGGCATCCACATCGATCCGCTGGGCACCAGTGCCTGGAACACGCTTATCCGCGGCCACAAACGCTGGTGCCTGTTCCCCACCCAAACGCCCAAGGAGCTGCTGAAGGTCACCAGCGCCATGGGCGGCAAGCAGCGCGACGAGGCCATCACCTGGTTTAGCACTATTTATCCGCGCACCCAGCTGCCCAGTTGGCCGGAGCAGTACCGCCCCATCGAAGTGCTCCAGGGAGAGGGCGAGACTGTATTCGTGCCTGGCGGATGGTGGCACGTGGTGCTCAACCTGGACGACACCATTGCCATTACCCAGAACTTCAGTTCGCAGACGAACTTCCCCTGCGTCTGGCACAAGACTGTTCGCGGGCGACCCAAGTTGTCCCGGAAGTGGCTGCGGGTGCTGCGAGAGCAGCGACCGGAGCTGGCTCAGATCGCCGATAGTATTAACCTGAACGAGAGCACCGGCTTCGCCTCGGACAGCTCCAGCAACTCAAGCTCCTCCTCCTCGAGCAGTTCCTCTTCGTCGTCGGAGGAGAGCGAGGACGGCGGCGATTCCAACACGGACAGTGGTCAGGAGAGTCTTACGGCCAAGAAGAAAAAGAAACGCCGCATGGCGGGTGGAGGCTCGGGATCGGGATCAATGGGGGAGTCCTCGCGCTCCTGATGCAGGGAGCGGGCCAAGCGCAAAGGCTTGCTCATGCGCCTCTTTCAACGGCAGCTGATGCTGCTCCGACGGCTTCCTCGCTGCCGCCGCAGCTAGCACTAGGACCACTATCATCATCATCCGCAGTCTGGCCGTTCCAGAGTTTTGTAATATTTTTCTACTTAGACAAGCGTGTCTGCAGCTCTTTGATTCCGCGCTCGCCCCCATCGAAAGCCTGCTCCCTGATTTCAATAGATGCTCCAACGTGACTCATTAGCGTAAACCTTAATTGCAAAATAAATAAATTCAATATATTTGTAAATCGCCAATGGGTTTCATTTAAGTTTAGGCCGTGACAACTTCTTGATCATCAGAAAGAAAACAGAATCCAGTTTTTATTTTACAAAATTACTTTTCTCCGTTTTATTTAGAATTATTTTTGCAAACAAAAATGCGATTTTATATAAATTGTTTTCCCTTTCGTATTGTATAAAAAGAAACAAAGTACATCGATGACATGCAACTTAAAAATTTTAGCTAAAATATAGTATACCATTATCGGAAGGGGAAACGGGCGATGGAAGGTCTTGGGGGGTGTATATAATATTTTGCAGCCAAACTAAATTATAAAGGAAATCAATATTGACATTTACAATTATAACTTTTTAAATAAAAGGTAGATAGCTAAATTTTATTTATGGAACAGCGTCGTCGAAAGAACTTGCTCTTAAATAAATCACCTTTAATTTGCTACAATTTGTTATTCATAATTATTATTAAAAGTTTCCCTTGCGCACTCTTTTCATCCTTCAGCTTCTTAATATTTTATCCCGATGTTCTAGATAGAAAAGTTGTTTGCACTTTGATGTTGTGTTGTGTTCTTTCTTGTGGTTGTGTCTAACTGGATTAAACAGTGTCGTTTAATTACAGATGTACATTGTTTTGTTTTGTTGTTTTTATTATTATGAAATATTTGTAATTGTTTTGTATAAATTAGAAATTGCGCACGCAGCTTCGTTTTGCTTAAGGTCTGACGGTTTGGGTTGGGCTGGGTTCATTTCCTTTCGGTTCTGTTTTTGTAGTCGAATTGGTTTAAATTTTGTAGCCAAGTTTTCGGTTTGAGTGTTGTGGAATTATGGTGTTGTGGTGGTTGCTAATTCTGACTTAATCGATATACTGCGCTAACCAACGGAAACCTTCGCCGTAGCCCTGTCGCTTCAGCACGGAACACATGAACAATTCCAATGGGCGGCCAGGCAATTCAGCGCGTGCCACTTTGCCCTGTAAATCAAACGAAAATGAATTATGTATTATAAGAGAAATGGCCAATGGAACGGAAGGGGGCTTTGTTTACCTTGCCGGTTGTTAGCTGATACAGTCCAAACACGTTTCTCAGCTCATCCTCGCTAGCCGCGCCGGGCTTATCGATTTTGTTGCCCAATATGAGCACGGGGCAGTTGGACAGCGCCTCATCCGTGAGCAGCGAATCCAGCTCGTTTTTGCTCTCCTGGAAGCGACCGCGGTCCCAGGCGTCTATTAAGAAAACGATGGCATCCACAGCTGGGAAGTAGTCCTTCCAGACGCGTCGTGCTGTTTAGAGAAAGAACAAATATTTAATGTTTTACAAACATATATTTTAATTAAAGATTTCCTAAACCTCTCCTTTCATCCTTTTTTTTAGCCCAATGTTGACCATTTTTGCATGTATGTAATGTGCATTGTGATGTACTTAGTATTATCTGTGGAGTTTAGAATTCTTAAGCTTCTCGACTATATTTTTTTTATTAAATCAAAAATATAATTAATATTCTAAGGGTTCTTTACTAGTCGATGGTATTCATCTAACAATCTATAATTTATATAACATCACTAAAACACACAAAACGCGAATCATTGTTATCAGGCACTAAGTTGTGATATCTTTTTGCCGTTGAGACGGCGTTTTCCGAACCTCTCTCTACGTTAGTCTGATCACGGTTACCCAGTTCCGAACCGAAAACGATCGTCACGATGACGAGCTGCACTTATAATAAAGCACATTAAATCGCCACTGCTTCTTTATCAAAAACAATTGCCCCTAGAAGCCATTTCATGATGTTTTACCATTTTTCATAATATTCCTATTTATACACATATACTAAGGTCTCGTTTGTGAGAAAACTTGAGTTCTCCGTTCACAAACATGTTTTTTGTACCGCTCGCTCACCAAGTGCTCTTTTTTTTGTTTGTTATCTATATAGATTGTTTGCCTTCATACTTGTATTATTCATAAATATTTCGCCTATAGATGCACAGTGGATGGGGATATAATATTAATTGAGCCTTTCACTAGGGAATTTAATAAGAGTTTTTAACATAACTTAACCAACCTAACTATATTTGTTGATGGGTAATATTTAATATTTCAAACCAATTCAGAGTCTATTAATCTATCAATCTAAAACCCTCATGAATGGTTCTAAGACCACTGTAATGGCATTGCTTGATGGGCGTTTGAGTGTGTGACGCTGATTGAACGCAACAAATGCAAAGAGTGTAAGGCCCATTGACTGTATGGGTGACCCGCTGTGCTATATTTCATGCTGATTGTCGTGGATCTGGCTCTTCTAGCATGTGTCGCCCTGCGATATTTGCATACTGATCTATATTTAGTCGTGGGCACGTTCGGAAAATAGCAGATATTTGGATGCACATTCCCCGAAGCTCCGGTGAAGATTAGGCACTTACCCTGAGTGTGGCCACCCAAGTCGAATGTAGTGAAGCGCATGTTGCCGATGGACAGCTCCTCGGATGCTGCAGGATATAATTACCATGAGAGTTACATATGCAGCTTGGACTCGAGACTTGAGGGCTACTCACTTGGATGCAGTGTGGGCACATGCTGCGCCAGCTTATCATCTTTGAGCATATGCAATAGTGTGGTTTTGCCAGCATTATCCAGACCCAGGAACAATAATTTGCCAGACTTTTTCCACAGACCTGGAATGATGAAAATGTTGAATAGGCGCCTTAAGTCAATCGTCACCAATTAATATACGCAGCTAAACTAACACCACTTGTGTTTGCATAGCCACAGACATGCAAACACATATTTGAGGTCGAAATAATAGTTCTGAATATGCGAGGTAATTATTAGTTTTGCTACCAAAATTTCCAAAAGTGCTATAATGAATAGATAATAAACTAATAATGAAGTTTATGTTACTGACTGTTCAAAAAAAAACTATTTCTATACAATTTATGATGAATATTTGAAATAACAGGGATATTTATGTACTTATAAGTACAATCGAGACTGTCTTATTAACAATTTTAAAACCTGAAAGGTAGACTGATATATCAGTCAATTGCCTTTCTTTGTCAGGAAATATAATGCACAGTACATTACATTAAAAGCCTGTTCTTAATGATAGAAAACTCTAATAAAAAATGATACTAAGTCTTATTATACTATAACCTCTTCTTATACACTTTAACCTTTAGATTTTCGAGATAATCGCATATTTGAGAGCTATCACTTTGACCTCCGCTGTACATCAGTCAAATTTCGGTTTCTTTTGTCTGGCTGCTTTGTTGGCACTCGCTCAAGAAACGCTCCCCCAAGGCACAATGTCAGAGATTCGGATTCGGGGACCTCGCAGCGGTCCGCGATGACGATTCTTACCCAGGTATCCCAGCACTCCGGTGAACCAGTCCCAGATGAACATCCTGATGTTTTTTGTGGCTGTCGGTTGCGGGTAAGTGGCTCCAAAAGCAGCGTGTGTGTGTTTTGTGGGGGGAAGAGAGCTGCTGGGCTAGACGGCTATATTATGCATGGTTATAGGAGAAAGATCGAAGAGATATATAGATAGGGGATTAGTGCGCAATTAGACTCAAGTTCAATGTCCAGCTACAACCACAAAAACAACCGCAGCGGCAACAACAACAGCAGCAGCAGTAGCACCAGCTTGGCTTAGCTTATAGGAAATCAATTCTACGGCGGCTAAACTTCCGGAACCTTGACACACATACACACGCACACACGACCGCCGGGGACCTTGCGGACTTAGCTTCCTTTTAGCGGTACATTTTTCGGGCTATTATTCAGTTAATTAGGTTAAAACCTGTTCTTTGTCAACTGGGCAACACTTTCTTTCTTTCTCTTTTCCCTCGCCTCTCTCTATCTCTCTCACTCGCTGTCTGCCTGCCAGTGTGTGTGTGTGTTTGGGGCGAGTGTGTGCGCGTGTGTTCGCCTGTCTGTGTGGAACTACGTGGTAACACGCATATTATACTTTATAATATCATTTCGCCTTTGGAGCACAGGCACATTTCGTAATCACACATTGGATCGCAAGTTCACCCCCGTTTCAGCCGCGCCCTCGACCTGGAAAAGCGCCCGGACACATCGACATCCGATTCGGGATCGGACGGAGATTCGGATTTTGCACTACGTGGACGCATTTCGGGATTTTCGATCCCGCTGCTGCGGGTGCCTCGACTCTGATGGCCACATGGCCGTTTGCAATTGCTGCTGCCGCCGCGCGCTACTACCGCGTTTCACTGCTGGTTACCGTGCAGGTGCTGTGTGTATCAATTGTCAACTTAATTCGCTTTTTCTACCTCACGTTTTTATTGGAGTCAGTTCAGTTTTTTTTAATCATAAGCCCCAGTGTGGCCAGAGGAGGTAGAGCTGGAAAAAATCGATGTGTGCTCGATACTATCGATTTCTAGATAATCGATTTTTAAGTTGGAACTTCGCTAAATTGGAGGGTGCACTTACTAAGGGCGGGTCTTTTTGGTTGGGTCTGGCAGCACTAGTTAAGGGGTTGCTTCTAAGTGGCATCTCCCTTTTAATTTAATTCAAATTATAACTTAATTTTCTCTAATTTATTAGTTTTTGCGCTTTTCTTATTGAATTTAAGTTTTTAAGTGTTTCTGAAATTAAAGACATTTATTATAAAGATATAAACAATTTACACAAAATATTGATTGTAATTATTTAATAGTTTTCCCTTATATTTTAATTTTTTTTAAAAAAGTAAGCGAAGTACTCAAGGAATATGCTCTGGAAATTTAATTATATAGGTTAACAGTTATCTTAAGCTGCTAAGACCCATTTAACAAATTGCTTACAAAACTTTACATATTTGTTTTATTTTTAGGGGTTTTTAAACCCATAAGGTTGCAAATTGCAATGCATTTCTTTAATATTTGAAATAGGTATATAAAATATAAAAACTGTAGATACAACAATGCTTTAGGTAACAAATAGTTTCATAGAGTTCAATCGCACGCTTAATTGACCTTTCGCATCTGCTGCATGATGATGTCCTCCACCTGGACGCCGTCAGGAGTGTTCAGCGCATACAGCACGGCCTTGGCCACATCCTTCGCCTGCAGCTTGGGCAGCTCGGCCACCGCCTGCGAGTAAACACTGAGGAAATCCGTGTCCACCATTCCCGGACAGATGCTCTGCAGGAAAAGGGAAAAGAAGAGAGGGTTACCAATCGCCAGACGCGTCATGTTTGCAGCATTTCGCAGGGTAAGAAGATGAGGAGGATGGGGCGCCATGTATGCACTGCATTTAACTTACCGTTAATTTAATATTTAATTTGAGAAAATGTATTTCCTGGCGAACCGTTTGGCAGAGGGCCGTAATTGCATGCTTCGTGGCCGGATAAACGCTGAATAAGGGCACCGGCACTTCCGGAATCCGATGGCCTAGCACGCTGTTGTCCAATGTCCACATGTCCATTCGTCCGGAGGAGGAGCATCGTCCAAAAGGGGGGGGTGCAAAAAAAAGAAGACAGAGAGGAGGGGTCACAAACGGCCGGCGAGTGGGTAAATAAAGTCAACACAACGGATTCCGAGCACTTAAAACAGCAACAAAAAAAAGAAAACAAGTCGCCGTCGAACACTTACGGAAAATGACGGTCAGCAGCTGACGGGTACTACGGAATTTCCGCCGCCCCCGGAAAACCCACTTTGCATGCCTCAAAGAATGTGTGTGATGTCCCCAGGTTTCTGCATACTGCGTCCTGCATTTTCACCTGCCTGCATATGTCGCTGTGCATTTTGTGCAAACATTGCGTAAACTTCTTTTAATTTAACCCCCACACTCAGCAAAAAAGCAAAAGTATATAATAATAAAGCAAGAAAATAGATAAAAAATACGTGTTGTTTAAAGTTCAAAAAGGAATACCTTGTTATAAGGAAATATATCTTCAATCATGTTATTTTTGAATTCCAAAAACATTTTTGTAAGTATTATAGTAGGTGTATTTATTCTATATCTTATTTTTTTGAGTGCCGTTGCAAGAGTAGGGGGTGGTACTTATGGGCAGGGGCGATGGGCGTGGCTTGCAGCCTGGGGCATTTAATGCAAACAGTTTCCGACGATGCTGCAGATGCTGGCCGGTCGCCGTACCCTTGCAGTTTTTAATTAATTAAGTCTTAATATTATTGCACTGACATTAAGCGAAATGCATATTGACGACCGTCCCCTTCGCCCACCTGCCACGCCCCCTGAAGCACACAGACACACACGCCCCCCGCAACGTCACACGCTCATTAGCAACGCCTCAGCAACGTTTCCAGAACGGGATTGTCTTTGCCTCGCAACGCCGCCAAATAAATACATTTTCTCATTAATTAACGTTTGCGAAGTTCGAAGTCGCATTTACCCCGCCATTGGCCGCTTTTCCCGCTTTCCACGCTTTTCCCGCCTGTCCGCAAAGCTCAATTGTATTCGATTGCGGACAATACGCTTGTGTCCGCTGCTCATTATGCTGGAAAAATGCGTATGGAAATTCCGGAAAATGCGTATTTACGGTGTGTCTTTAATGCACTTCGATGTTGCACTTTCCGATTGCGTGGCGAAAAGTAGTCAGGATGCGAAGGCAGCTCAAGGGCTGTTAATAATGCTCTTTTGAGGTGTACCTACAATTTCCCCAATAATATCGACCACAGACAGTTTTCATTTCCTGTCTTTCAATACTTGGATACTTTATGATTATTTGTCATTTATGTTTTAAATTAAAGCTTAACCAAAACAAAAAAAAAATGTCTGCATTAAATTGAAAGAATTCTATTACATATTTTAATTAAATAAAAGAACTTAATATTTAACACATGATTTAATTTGAAAATATTAGATGCAATATTTACTTTACTATTTTACTTACAATATTTATTTACTAAAATATTTTACGTTATTAATAAATAAATTTCATATTAAATTAAGAGTTTAAAATTTTGTATATTACCATAATGGTTCACTTTACACTTTACTTTGCTATTTTACTTCCAATATTTATTTACTAAAATATTTTACGTTATTAATGAACAAATTTCATATTAAATTAAGAGTTTAAAATTTTTAATATTACCATAATTGTTCATTCATAAAAACTGCAATTAATCAAGAACATGGCAAAAAATATTTAAATTGAAAAGGAAACCTTTAAATTTTATTTACAGTTTTTTAATTAGCGCAAAAAAATAAATTGATTTTTTTAAATATGACTATGGGTATTCCCATAAAAGGCTAATAAACTATTTATTAAGATGAAGTGTCACGACGAATCGCTATAAAATGCCAATCGAAACGATCGAATCTTGTGCTGTGCTTTCAAACGGTTTGCCTTGAATTCTGGTCGAATAAATTGTCATCTTGGCATAAACTAAAAGGCAATCAATAAATAAGATTGACGTTGGCTTTGTTGAATTTGCCTTAACATTTCCGCCTGCTGACTGATTTTACAGGCATGGAAAAACGCAGGCACACACATGGACAGGCAGACATTCACGCATGCATGCAGGCCAGGCCCACCTCACCACCCACTTTACCACCACCCACAGTGCGTATACGCAATTATTCAATTTTGCCTTTTGCTCATGGGCAAAATGGCAATGGCAATGGCAATAATTGCTATCTGATTGGGTGGGTGTGTGTGTGTGTGCCTGTATGCGTATGCGTATGCACTCAAGTAAATTTCATTAAAATTAAATCAATGCAATTTGAAATTAAAGCCATAGCGCAAATCAAACATGCGGCTTAATGCGCAACATTTTTGATTTTAAATGCGGTACGCATTGGATTCCATGGAATAATAAAAATCACATCGACGACTGCCAATTGGAGGAATGCGGAATGCAAAATGCAAATGCAATACGCAATACGCATTCGGCTTAATGCAAAATACTTAATTATGTTGAATAATTGAGTTGTTGTTGCTGTTGCTGTTGCTGTTTCTCTTGTTTGGGGCAAACACATTGGCCATGCAAAGCTTTTAATGCACCACCCGCACCGCAGAATCACCGAGCGTGCCCCTTCCGCTCCTGCTCTCAGCATTTAAATATCAATAAATGTTTGTGCTGTTGTTGCTGTTTGTTTGCCGCATGGCTTTTAATTTAATTTAAATAACGCGCCTCAACCACTTCGAACCCTTCTCCTTTGTGCGAGAGCCTTGCCCATGCAAAATGCATTGACTGGCCAACTGCATTGTTTGCACTTTCATTAAGCCCCTCTAAGGCCCCGCCCCTTGAGAGGGGAACAACAACACCCTATAGGACATAATTTGGTAAATATTTTGCCACTCAAGGCAGCAGCTTTTGCCCAGTTGTTTGCCCAGCACAAGCACAACTATAAAGCAAATATGTACGAAAATGATTTACCTCCAACTCCATCACTGGTATGCACACCGCCTTTGTGGCCGGCCCCTGCACTAATTTCGATTTAAGCCCAATTTTCCCATTTCAGCTGGGCAAACATCGCTCCCGAAATGATAACAATTACCCTCCCCCGACCACCGACTACCGATTGTGCCCACCGACCAATTGTCTGTTTGCAGTTGTGCTAATTTTGTAGCTCTATCTAATTGTCTCGAGTCAATAGACAATCCTTTCAAGTATAGCTTTCAATTGATGGCACCCTCCTTGCGGAGGCCAACCTCCAACACTTTCTACTGCCCAGGCTTCCTTTGGGGAAACTTCAATTGAGCTCTTCAAGTGTTGAGATCAGAAAGGAAGTCAAAAGGAATAGGGTTGCTGCACTTTGGGGGAGTTTTGAAGCCAATTAATGATTTTTAATTTATAAATTATTTTAATTTAAATATTTAAGTCAAATTTAAGTTCCTAGCCTCTGTTGCAGACCTTGTGCCTTTTTTTTACCAAAAAATATATACCAAATAAATACCAATAAATATTTCAAACTTAAAAAATTATAAAAAAAATTAAAAATATATTGACTTTATATATTCAAGCTTTTAAAATAAATTTTAACTAATATTAAACTAATAATTTATAAAATTTATTAATGAATTTCTTTCAAAAATGCAAACGGAATGTATTACAACGTACATTATAAAAAAAATGTTATTATATATTTAAAAAGTTTATAAAGAACAAAAAAATGTTTTTATATATTTAAGAAGTTTATAAAGAACAGAAAAAAAATGTTTTGATATATTTAAGAAGTTTAAATGAACCATGAAGGATTTAAATCGATTTTTACTAATGAAAAGCTATAAAATTGCTTTCAGAAATGCAAACGGAATGTATGATTACAGCGGATATATTGTTGGATATTTTTCAGCCCTCAAACATTCCACCTCAGATGCCCCCCGCCTTGGCCGTTACAGATCATTTTGCCTGGAAGGACACTGACACTCACCTGTTCATGACCACAATGTGACCGCGAACCTTGACCGCAGCCATGTGCTTCAGCGCCTCCCGCAGGCAGCTGGCGGTGGCCACGACATTCGTGTCGAACAGCTCCCTTATGTCCTTGGTGGCGGACTCTGGGAACCAGAAGGGAAGGTAAGCTCGAAAATGCTGTATGCTCTATGCTCTATGAATTTACCGCTTAGGAAGTTGGCCTTAAGGATGCCAGCGTTGCAGACGAGCACATGAATGGCCTGGAATTTCTCCCGAATCCAGGCAAAAGCACTGGTCAACTGCTCCTCATCGTTGAGGTCGCATTGCCGGGCCAAGATCTTTCCCTCGCCCGTCACTTGATCCTTGAGAGCCTGAGGATGGTTAAATAGTGATTTTTCTAATTTAAAAGGAAGAATTATTAGTTACTTCAATGAGTTCCGCTCGACGAGCTAGTCCAACGACCACCATTCCGGCATTGGCCAATTCCAGAGCTGTGCTAGCTCCAATGCCCACCGAGGCGCCAGTGACCACAGCCACTTTGTTTCGCCAGTAGAAACTATTATCCATGATCAAAGATGTCGTTAAGTCGGCTGAGACAAGATGTAGTTCAAGCGGAGATAACCAGACGGCTTCGAGTGCCAGTGACAACTGCTGATGGAGGCTGAGGGCGATCTACAGTTGCTCCACATATCGCAGCTGCAAATGCAGCACAGTGGGTATTATCTGTATAGGAATACGTCGAAAATAAAAGGTAGTACCTATTCCTCTTATTTTATAACATCATTAAATATTAAAGTTCAATTTAATTAACTATTTTAGCAATGAAATAATTATTAATAATATTATTATAAATCTCAAAGGTTTAAATGCATTCATTATGATCAATTATATTAAAAAAAAAAATATTTCTGCCAATATAATCTTATTAGATTAGTTGGTACTAATATATTTTAATAAATCAATTGTAGTAAGATTAGGATTTATCCTTTTGCGATAAATAAATAAATAAATGACTTTCGAGTTCATTCAAAACTTTAAAGTATTTAAGCTAGAACTTCCATTGAACTGTATATGTTTATGAATATATACAGAATTTCTCTTAGTTTTCGTTTATTTTCATACTCTATTTTTATCACCGGCGTCTTTTCCCATTTAGCTTTAGGATCATGGGGCAAGCGTGGCTCCGGGAGAAATCGGATTTAATTGATTGCAATTTACTGGCTGTCATACTATTCGTATTTGCATTGTGCCGCTGTAGCTTGTAGTTTGCATTTGTCTAGTTGCACTTTGTGCCCGTTCTTGTCCCTTTTCCTTTCCCTTTCCCTTTCCCTTTTCTATTCATGGAGCATTGCACTCGTTTGCATTTCACTTCTAGTTTAAGCTATCTTCTTTTTTCAACATTTTCCTTTGTCTGCTTGCGTTTTTCCTGCTCGGTTTTTGCGGATATTTGATACCGAATGAAAAATCTCATTTCGCTCTGCGGCTTTGGTTTGTTGTCACTAATCTCTCGGGCTGACACTTGAGGATTATTTTCATATTTCTATTCACAAAAAGCAGAAAACGAGGGGTTGGGGTGGGTGGAAAATGGCCGGGCAACAGTGTAAAACCTCTTTTTCCAGCTCTCGAAGCTTTGTATACTCTCGAGATTTACTTGTATCGTGATTAATTTATAAAGTGAGGGATTTCCTCATTGAGGTGTGATTATTTATTTAAAAATTCATAAACTTCTGATTTATTTGAAGTAAAAGATTTCAAAGATGAGTGGTATTTTTTTAGCATCCAAGTTAATAAAAAGAAAGAAAAATAAAAACAAGAATGTATTATTTTTCATAATACCTGTATGCACTTAATATTCATATGCAATTCTTATTCTGGCTACCGCTCATAAAATATTAACCACCTTTCCATTCAGCCAACCAATCCCCAATTCGGCCAACACAAAAATATGCATTATCGATAATCTGGCATAAAGTATTCCATTACATTTTGATAGTTTCATCAGCAGGTCATGAATATTCGCCCAGGCATTTGTGTTCGCTTTCCAGTTGAACGGGCTGCTCCGAGCCTTATCGTATTTTTGTAATTACCAAACAACAGCTGGGCCAAAAGAGGGATGGGGAAGGGGGGATGCCACTTGGCTGGCTTCTTGGCCATGGCTCAGTGAGTCTGCTGGCAAATCAAAAATCAACTTTATCTCGGCCGGTGGAAAGTATTTGCATGTCAGTCTCCAGATGGAGAGATGCACCAGAAAAATGCACTTAGACTGGATTTTTGGTAGGGACAGGACATTGGATGCGTTGCAGTTGACAGCCATAAAATGCCTGTGCCGGAGAATGAGTCCTTTGTGGCCCCAATGGCTGCAATCGGCCAGAAGTCAGACAATTGTTTCGATTGGCCGGCCATAAATTCCCTGGCATTTATGTGGTACAGTTGTGCTGGCTGTTAACTAACAGCCGGCCAAGCCATGCAAATCAATTGCAATGCAGCTGGGGACAAAAATGGGGAAAAGGCTGAGGGCAAGGCGACAGAATTTATGGGCCATAAACCGAAAGTGGCCAGAACGAGATGCTGCTGCAGTCTTGGCTGTGGGGTCATCAAAGTGGCTGGCATTTTGAGCTGCACACAAAAGTACAATTGTAAATATTTTCCTGGCACTTGGAGTGCCTTTACAGCACTTGGCAAAAGCTGCAGTCTTTGTTGAATTTCTAATTTCAATGGCAAATATTTTTTAAAGTACAGAAAATTGGTAAAATGATCTTAAATATCTTAAACTTATTTTTTATTAACCCTACAATTTTGTTAAACGAAAAGATTTTCGATGGAAAATATTTAATTTTCAATGGCCAATATTTTTTTAAGTACAGAAAATTGGTAAAATGGTCTTAAATATTTTAATCTTTTTTTTTTATTAGACCTAAAATTTGTAAAAAAAATTAAAGATTTTCAACTCATACTTTTAACAGCAAACGAAGTTAAAATGTCGATAGCACAGTAGTTTTTCTCAGTGTGTGCTCTGATAACGCCAATGAAAATTGATAGAAAATTGGCGCACAAACTGTTTTTAGTTTGGCAAACAGTTTGCCCGATTTTATTTCCTTTCTTTGGCAGAAACGCTCACCGTCGTCGGGTGTTTAAATGGAGAGGGAGGGGGAGGGTGTGTGGTTTTTCCGGGTGGGTGTTTCAAATAAATGAAAAGCTCCCGTCGTGGCAGAATTTATTGTTGCATACTTTTCGACTCAGCGCCCCGTGGCATGCAAAAAACCAACGATTCAGGGGTGTGGAAAAGAATTTCCCCAGCATACATGTGTAGTCTGACCCTCCGCCTGCCCCTCACCCTCCTCCATTGAGTACCCCACCCCCGACCTTGTTTATTTTTCGGTTAAACCCAAATATGCATGTTTCATGGCCTCGACGGGCTTTCCATCCACTGCATCCGGTTGCTCTCCTTTTTCAATTGCAATAACATTTGTCGGAGCCAAAAACTTAAATTGCATTTACCAGCATTTTTGGCAATTAGCGCTTACGTTTTTATTATACGCATATCACTCATACGCCATGTGGCCTTCTAAATCGAATAAAAAAATGCGGATTCCGCAAATGTAAATGGAAACAATGGCCACGTTGAAATACTCGCGGCGTGTGAAAACAAAACGTCCAATTAAATTAGAACAACTTTTCTTTCAAGCCAAAGCATTTAATTAAATTACCTCATGCTCTCGCACTTCCATTTGTGTAAAAACAAAAGAAAAACGTAAAATAAAAGTTGCAAAGTATGTATAATCAAGGAACTTTTTTGCCTGCTGGGCAAGCACTTATTTAAATAAACAATATTTAAAAGGAATTTGAATTATATGCGAGTATGTATGTAAGCTTGTGAAAGGTTGTTAAATTTTTGTTCTAGTAAATCGACTGTAAAAGATGATTAGAGCTAGAGAGTTAGAAAAGCTTTGCTTTTCACTCTATTATCTGGATTAGCAAGTACATATTTAGATAAATCTATTTGGTTTTCTTTTAAGGACGATATTTTTCTTTTGTATTAAACAAATGGAAATACAGCTGAATAGGTATCATTTCATACGAATTTTAAGTAGACTAGTGGGTTAATAGTAAGTTATAATAGGCGCTGGGATTAAAAATAATGTTAAAATATTAAAATTTATTTTAAGGTGAAGGTTTTTGTCCTACAATAATTTGTGATTTTACATGGACTATAATATACATAAACAGAAAGTTTACTTACCAGAGTAACAACTTAATATTTATTTAAATTATTAAAATCAGTTTCCTTCAAGATAATGTATTAAAGTGAAATTCCCACTCAAAATCTATCTACAAAATCCCATCTAACGTAAGTGACACACAATCCTCAAAATATGTGTTATATGACTATTAATCAAGGACTGACACAATAATTTAATTAAGTGCCACGCCCACATTGACACCTGTGCGACATGACAGGGAGTTGGGCACTCAACCCTCGGTGGGGGATGATGGGCAGAGGTGCTAACCAAAAGGCAGTTACAAAAGTTTGTCGGAATTTTAAAGCTCGCAGAGCGACAGTTGTCAGGGGCGATGACGGCACAGAATCCATTGCGGAGACCCCTAAAAACTATGCCAACAATTTTAATGCGAAATTCCAAAACGGTGCTCACTCGCTGAGCTCGCTTGCTGTTCGACCCCACAGTCGACAGACGAATTTTGATTAAATTGAAATTTATTTTAATTAAACAAGCGTCGCAAATGTCTCATTTACGCTTCAATGACATGGCAAAACAGATGAGCCGAAAATTGGGTGTGAGTGCTGGAACGTGGCCTTAATGTTTTGCATGTTTTGCGGTCTACTGACAATTTGCGTGTGTTTTCCCTTTTTCCCCTCGCTTGTGGATGTACCAAAAATGTTTGACTTTGTCCCCGAAAAATTGTCTCTAACATTTAAGGGTATTTTTTTTGTTTTGTGGCTTCAAAGAACAACAACTGCAATTACATATATTAAATGCTCGTCCCATTTGTGGGCAAAAGAGTTAAGGGAGTTGGGAGCGAAGGGGCAGGGAAGGGGCCATTAGACGGCACATAAGCCGCGCTTAAGTCCAACTAATTAGCCTAAATTTGTTAGCAGGCTACGCAGCCACCACCTGATAAGTGGGTACCAAACGAAACTCATCTGGGGTAGTATAAAAATTTGTAAATCCAATTTAAAATTTAATTTATACATTTTAGAGTATTTAAGATAATAATTAAATTAATTTATTAATATAATGTTAATATTCTGGATACGAAACTTTTGAAACAAATTCCAAAAAACACATTTTAGGGCTCTTTAAAATAAAAGAGTTTTAAAATCACTTCTAATAGCGTCTAAAAGTAGGCAAACGTTTTTTATTGCTGAATACTTTTAGACACCATTTTATAACTTTCACAAAATATACAGGGTATGCTGTTTTCGTTGCCATTTCTCCATTTGAAAGCCGCTGCCATAAAGAGTTAACTGTGCTGCATTTACCGCTAAGCGGATGCACGACCACAAAACTTTTTAGGGGCAGCGGGTGGCAGCTGGCGACCTGCAACTCGAATGCTGTTGCTAGTTGCTGGTGGGTGTTGCAAGTGTTGCAACAGCAGCTAGTTGCTGCTAGTTGTTAGTTGCTAGCGACTGTTTTTGTTGTTCCCGGGCACTTTATTAGCGCGCCGGGCTATTATTTGATGTTATTTATGAGTTGCAGACGTTAAGACGTGAATTGCCGCATGCAACACCCGCACATTAAGTTGCCAGCTGTTCACCTGCTTTTGGCCCCCATAAGGTCTTCCATGTTATTTTCATTGCGCGGCACAAGTTTCGCCCGGCAATTAGAGTAAGGTGTTAAGGATGCCGAGGATGTTGAGCATGCCGCCTTCATTAGGGGGAGCTTCTTGCTACTTTTTCGGCTGCCTGATGAGCTGCCATTAGGACGTTGAGCGAAATCTAAATGTGCATTAAGCTGCAAACAAAATGGGCAACTTAGTTGGAGTATCCCCTTGTCGGATTTCTTTTGCTGCACGCAGAAAAAAATCGTAGTTTTATTTGCATTGGTACTATAATATTTTAAATAATTGTAAATAAATTAAATTTTTTTTTTGTTTTTATTTTTATAATTTTTAATTAAATGTTAAAATTTGTGTCTATAAGTATGCAGTGATTAAATGATAGTGGTCTTCCTGTTTGAATTTGAATATTACTTTTGGGTTGAAAAAATATTGTTGCATACTTTTAGACACCTCTTTTTAAAATTGAAAAATGATTTTAAAAGCAATTTATTTGCTCTAAGAAACAGTAATAATATCCCACTGATGCTTTTTCTCCGTGTCCTTCTTATTCCACTGGATTCTTTTCATCTTCCCCTTGGGCCCCCTGGTCAGGGTTAAGTTTTTGCAGCCGGGCGCTCGTGCATGTCGCCGGCGATCCTCGCCAGCTTCCACTGCATCCAGCAGACGACAGCCAGCGTCCTTCGTCCCGGCAGATTTCCTTTCCTGAATCTGGACTTGCTCCTGCCGCAGGCATAAATCACGTGCGGCGCGCACAAGAAACTTTTGATTTGTGAAATCAAAAGCCATTTGCTGTGCTGCAATCAGCACAAACATTGTATGCAGCACTGGCGGTGGAAACTTTTGCTTTTTGGCACTCGTCAGATATGGATGCCATCACCAGGAGCCCGAGAACCGAAAAGTGGGAGCAGGAGCTGGAGCTGGAAAAGGAGCAGGAGCAGGAACAGCAGGAATCTTGGTCCTGCAAGTTTTTCTTGTTGCGAAAGTTTTTAATAGTTTGTTGGCGCTTTCGCTGATTTGCTGCAAAGCAAAGTTTCTTTTTTCCCGCAGGTCCGGGTTGAGTTGGTCCAAGGAGGAGGTCTTAAAGTATGCAATGCATTGCCCAGTTCCAGCGCATGCTAAATTTCAATGGACTCCCTAATGAAGACATGCCGTCCGTTGCTGTTCCTAATACGCAAGTAGTTTCATGTAGGGCCTCCTTCTTTTTGTATGCATTTTATAATGTATTTTTGTAGGTTACAGGGGTATGCCAAGTCTAAATTTAAAACGCTGAAAAACATACTAGTCATATTTTATTCATAAAATTGATTAAATAAAAACACAGTATATAAATTATTATTCATGTGATTTCGAGAGGATTTAAAGGATTTTTTCTGTAAATCAGAATGACACTTGAATGGTAAAAAATGGAAAAAATAGTAAATTGATTTGTTAGCAATTTTCAAAGTGGGTAAACATCATATGATGATTTATTACAGGGGGAAATTCATATTTAAATGGTACTTTTAAGTCTTAAAATTCTATTCATAAGTGGATGCGTTTTTGTTGGCCCGCTTTTCTTTTATCTGCAAGTGGATGCGACGTGTCCGCAATAATTTGGCCGCACTGCTGTGGAAAAGTGTGTCTCCAAGCGGGGAGAAAAAACACAAAAAGGCGAATATGTGTCAGGCGTGGCCAGAGAAAGAAAGGCGGGGATTTGTCACATTTCGTAGGCTGCAGCAGGAGCACCAAAGAGGCGACTGAAATAATCAACTAAGCCAAGTGCGGCAACTGCGACAAAGTGTGCAGCAGCAAATGAAGAAAGTTCGCGTTCCCTTTCGCCGCTTTCCCCTTTTTCCTTTCCCCCAGCTACATTGCGAAAAAGTCGTAGAAAAGTAGTTAAACTTCTGCTTTTTTCGCTGACATAATTCGCGAGAAGTGCGCCCGGCGCCAGTCCTGAATGATATATCCGAGTGGTAGTAATAAATTCCTCCAGTCATGCCACAAAGTATGCCAAAGTTGCTAAAGTCCCTTTTTATATGAGAATGTGCTTTGAAGCCATTTCCATATGGCTGAGTGGAAATCAGATAGTTAGAAAAGAGTCGGAAGAGCGGAGTTGCAATAAGCGCATAATTTGTATGACAAGCTGCATTGCGGGTTGTGAGTGCACTTAAAAGGGTAAACTAGTTAAGCAGAAGGTATTAGGTCCAATGAGTTTTAATTAAAATTATAAAAATATAGAGTCGTTAATTTGCTTAAATTAAAAAAATTGTCTAGTAATAGAAATGCATACTTTTTTACATTAATTAAAAATATCAAAGATAAAATTTATCAGTGAGGTCATAATCATAAAGGCTTTAGTTTTAGTCAACAAATTTCTCTAGGTTAAAAAATGTATAAATTGTTACATTAATTGAAAATGTCAAAGCAAACATTTATAATTGAGGTCATATTTAAATTGCGAAAAATGAAAATTTAAATTAAATCGTTTAGCCCAACTCAAAGGCTTTATCTTAAAGCTCGAACTACAAGGGAAAAAAATATAATTTAAATATTGTTAAAAAATATATTTATGTTGTAGCACAAAGAGTTTTTGTAATGGCACTAATTAGAGAAGAAAATAATACACCAAATGCCTTTTAATCATATATGATTAGTTTCACTTTTATTGCTTGATTCTGACCTTCAGCCAACATTGAGGACTCGATTAAAGCCGCAAAATGGCCATTGCAGTAGGGACCACGCCCCTGTCCAAGCGGGGGTGGGGGTTGGGTGTGGAGAGGGGCAAACAAATAGCAACAACGTCTGGTTATGGCCAAGTTCAAGCCAATGTCTGGCGGCGTCTGGGGCACGTGCTGCCCAGATTCATCTCCGTCAGCAGAAGCCTTAACATCAGATTCAGATTCGGCTCCATCTCCGCCATTTCTCTCCATTTAAATCGAGCCAAGAGGCAGGGGAAGGGACAGGGGCGGGGATCGGGGATAAGGAACCGAAGGGGGGGTTGGAAAAAATTGTGAAAAATTTGTAACCGAGGCGTTTTGTTTGCTCTCGTTTGCTTTGGTCACGGATACCAGACTGCCAGTCAAGTCAAGTAAACATGATGTGCGGGGTATAATTTTTTCCCCTTTTTTATTTTTTATTTTCTATTTTTTACTTTTGCCAGCCAGTCAACCCAACCGGGGGTTTCCCCCTTTTCTCGACGCTGTCTGTGAGCTATATGGTTGCACAATATTTTACATTTTCATGCATGACGCGTTTAATCACGTGATGCATATGATTTTTAGCCAGCCCAGGGGTTATGGGTTCTGGGGTTCCAGGGTCTGGGGTCTGCGCTTTGGAGTCTGGGATTTGGGGGCTTTCCTCATATATTCATGCATACAATTCCATCAGCATGAATTATGTTTTGCATACTTTCAGCCTGAGTTTGTGGGGAGCTTTGCTTGTTTTGCGTTTAGGTCTTTGGCGCTGTCTGGCGCATTCTTGCAGCCCTTGATGCCCTCGGCAGTCGCCTTTCATCTCTCCCTGAGAGATCCTACTCGACACGGGCTGCCTGCACTTTTTCTACACTTTTCGGGGGGGTGAGGGCCCACTCAAAAGTTGTGGATTAGAGCGTGTAATTTTACTAAAAAGCGCCAACGAGCCGCACTTCACACACATGCCAACAGTTTGGTTCAGCAAAATAGTAATAACTTTTAAAGAAATATAAGATATTCTAATATAGATTCTTCCATAATCTAATTTAAATGGTTTCAATATATTAATACCACCTTTTTGGTATTCAAATTTAAGTTTTAAAAGCTTAAAAGTGATAAAATTTCATAAATCAGCAATCCTATTATTTTGACCTCCACTGTATGGGTGCAAAGGGGGATCCCCAGTGAGCGGTTGTTGCCATATTTTAAGTGTTTTCTGGTTTTTCGGCCACTGTGCACTGCGCTTTTAATTCCTCTCGCAGCGCTCGCCTGTAATTTATGTGCTTAACTTTCACACTCGGCTGGCTAAAACAGTCACCGAAAAATCGTCGTAAAAATAGAAAATATATGTATATGAACACTCGCACTTGGCTATTTCACACTTTTGCGCCTTTGGCCGAAAAGCGGCGGAAAATGAAAGCGAAGCCACAAGGACAACAACTAAAAGCGGTGGAGAACTGGAATATATATATTCCAGTGAATATTTATGAGCAACAAAAGTAGCATTTGTGCTTTACATTCCGACTTTATTGTGGCCATTGTTGTTGTTGTTGGAGTGGTACTAGTTAATGTTGTTGTTGTTGTTGCTTTTGTGAGCAACAGTCCCGGGCATCGTCAAAATTCTGGCCGCCTTTTGTGGCAGCTGTAAAACCACTGAGAAAAATATAAATGAGAATTTTAAACACATTTTTCGATTTGAATAAAATGATATGTCTTAAAATAAGAATATAGATAATGTCTTTTTAGAAATCCGAATTTATTTAAAACATTTTTTTTGGTGTTGAAGCATTTAAATATTATTTGGGGATAGTTGATAAATACTTAAATAAAATAATTTAAAAATTGAAATAATAGAATAGAGCCAATGTAGCCTATATAGATTTAAAATTATAATTAAATTATATTTTTCACCGTGTGATTTTGATGCTGCTCTTGTTGCTGCTGTCGTCCTCATCGCTGTCAGCTTTTCCGACTCTGATGAGTTTATGCTTGGGGCCCATATTACTTTATTCCGGAGAGTGTGCCCTAGCCCCTGGCCACGCCCCCGCCTCCGCCCCTGCGGTTTGGCCCCACCAACACACAGAGACACACACACACACAGAGTCGGCCATTCATGACTGTCATGAGTTTTCCGCAATTGATGGTCTAATTATGCCGCCAACACTAAATTTCATGACTTTGCTGGTCGAGCCAACACGCAGACGAAGGCCATCATCAGTGGCCAGGGAGGGTGAGGGAGGGAGGGGGGAGGGGGGATTGTAATTTAATGGAAAAACATTTTGCCACACATCCACAGGGAGCGGAAAATGGGAGCTGAAGCTAAGGGCCACTTTACAGTTTGACAGCCTCTGCCGGCCGGTTGACATTTTAGCTTGGATTTATAGCCAGCCCATTTTACTCGTATGTTAATGCAACAGTTTGAGATGCCTGCTTATATGGATGCCAGTATAAGAGCTTTTTTAAGGGTATAACATAGTTAAGAAAATACTTATAATATTAATATTATAACTATTTAATAAAGGCGTTTACTAGAATTAAATAAAAGAACGCGAATTCTTTAGAGGATAATAGTCGTGCGTATGTGTACTCATATAATAGCTACTGTCACTACAGTCGCTTCATCATTCGCTTACGATCTTTGTAGATCATAATCCCAATAAAAATCCCCAATAACAATTATTTGGGATTTCAAAAAATAAAAATCTTAGATAACGATTCCTTTTGATTTTTACCATAAAACTCGAGGAAAAACAAAATAGTTTTTTATAGAACATATTCTTCTTGGGGATATTCATTTTTCAGTAACGATTGTTTTTGGTCCCTGTTATTTATATTATGCACATTTCATTGTAGCCAAGTTTATTAAGTTCCTAATTCAGTTATTAATTACAAACAGCTTATATTCATTAATCGATTAAACCGATTAATTAGTCATATTTTTTTTCCAGCCAGCTTATTGAGATCCACTCACTCGAGAATCGCTGCCGGGCCTCTATTTGGATTGTGTAAAGCTAAAATGGTAATTATCATACCGAAACCAATGGGGCATATCAAAATGTTCACACTTCATAATATTTGCATATTAATGTGCATGTATAATTAGCTCCAAAATAATTAATGCCCGAAAACAAGAAACCTAATCGAATGCCAAGGCAAAGGCAGGCATCTCATCTCCCAATGAGAATCCATGGCTTGGCCGAATATTTGATGTGTGAAGTTAGTTAGTCGGAGTTTAGTTCTTGGCGAGAGTTTCGACGGGAAGGTCTGGCACTAATAAGCCTTTAAATATGTATCCAAATTGGCTCGTTCTGCTCCACTTGCCGCTGGTTTGTTTGGGAGTTGCTGCGCAAATGTTTGCACAGCCGCTGACAAAGTAGGTCGTGTGGATTGTGGGTGGGGCTGCCTCCGATGGGTGGTGGTTGTTAGCGGGTCAATCTATTGAGCAAACTATTTGCTTACAGGAACCACAGCAGCGGCATTCTGAGCATCAAACGGGCGGAGGGACATCGGATTGAGGAAGCCGCGCTGCCGCAGCATCTGCAACAAATCACGGGCAGCGAGGCGTTGGCGCCATTGTTCCTCGAGTTACTGGGCCAAACTGTGCCAAATTGGCAGCAGCAGCAACAGCAGCAATTCCAGCAGCAACACCAGCCAAAACAGCAGCAACAACAGGCCACAAATCAACCGCAACAACGGGGGCAACACTTTTTTGTTTATGAAAATGCCGCGGGTCAACCACCTCAAATATTGGCCGGGTTCAATGGCGTCAATGTGCAACCTGAACAACCAGCAGCCAGCCAGCCCCATCGCCTCCAGCCAAAGCCGAGCCCAAAGCCAATTCAGACTGAACAACAATATAGAGGAGCTGGGCCAAAAATCGTTAAGGCGCCGCCAGCCGCAGCCGTTTGGGCGCCGGATCTCAAGGGCCACCAACACCACCCGCCGTAAGTAAACACTGTAAACTACCAACTACCAACTTATATAATCCATTATTTGCATTTAACAATGCATTTTAATTAGCCCATCCCCGGCAACTCCGGCAACTGCAGCGCCAGCAAGTTGCCAACTCTGCTGCAATCCGTCGGAAGTTGCCACGCCTACAACGCCCCCAATGCTCCCAACGCCTCAATGTCCGCCCACTTTGGGGAGTGGCCACGAGACGATCCCGTTGCTCAGTGCCACGGCGCTCAAGGCGACAGCTGGTTAAGTTTTTAATTAAATCGCTGGCATAATTAATAAAGATGCGCATAGAGAGTCGGTTGGCAAAGTGTTGCATACTTTCGGGGCGCCCGATCGCATGTATTGGTGGCCTTGCATATGTGTGTGTGTGCCATCGATTTTCATATATATATGAGAGCGCGGCAGATGTGTCAGATTACTTTTTGAAACGACTTAAAGGTTACCATAAAATAAATAATTTAAACAAATATATCTTTCTTAAAAAAAAGTTTTTAATGGCAAATCTTAAGCATGAAACTACCTCTAAACAGCTCAAATAAAGCAAGCCTTTATGAAAAAACAAAGAACATCTATTTAATAGTGGTTCTTAACTCATCTGGCTTTCTCAAAGTGTTTCTCTGTCTAATCTGTTGGCCGATTTAGTTGTCACCCTCTGCAGACCAAAAATTTCCCAAACAATATGTGACTTATCTGTCATCGTGGCTTCCCCCTGAAATGTAGACCACCACCCAAGGACCTCACCCACCAGGATTCGTTTCGAGCTGTCACAGAACTCAGCATAAAAGTAAAGCATGCAACTAAAAACAATTTCTAAAAATATATACATACGAACATAAAACATGCAACACGAAAAAACCGCACAAAACACTTCATGTTGAGTGCGACTCGCATATTGTGGGGCGTCTGTGTGAGTAAACTGCACCACACCAGCACCACCAGCAACACCAGTACCCCCACCACCGCCGCAGAAAAGAAGCAAAATAATAAATAAAAATCCGCAAAATGTATGTGTGCCGGAGCGTTGAGTCTGCGGCGGAGTGTTTTTCGCAAGTGTTCGAGCGGGAAAATGAAAGTGCTGAAGTGTCGCCCATTGTTTGTCCTGTCAACGAAGCAGCTGCCTGCATTTGCATTTGCATTGGCCGCAAGGAGTTGATGACCGGAATAGTCGGCGGATGGGCGCAAGATGAGGTCTATAATCGGAAACACCTTTGGGGTTCTTTAGAGCTTCGAACGAAAATCTATTCCTTAAAATAGAAGCATGGTTATAATAGAGTATTTTTAAGAAAATAAATCTAATATATAAAGTTTTTGTATATTACAAAGGAAATTAAAAAAAAAAGAATAATTAAAATGTTATTTAATTTTTCACCACCCAGCAATCTTTCCAGCTCAAGTCAAAAAATCGTTTTAATTCAAAATTAGTATAAAAATGTGTACTTGAAAATCTTCTAAAATTAAGTTTAGTATTTCGTTCGCTGTAGGTTTTGACAATCTAACTGAAATTGGATTGGTGTGGATGTGGCTGTGGCTCCGACCCTTTGACGTCTTGCAGATGTGAGTAAAATGACAGGGGGTGGTGGTGGCTCCTTTGTTGTCATCGGCACTTCGGTACACATTTTATAGGGCTCCATTCGACGGCTCTAATTTCATGCACGCATAATCAGGGAGCGTGGCTAATTAAATTCTAAACATTCGCCAGCATCAGCGTACTAAAAAATGTTTTATATGACTAGAATCTAGAGCCCCGTTCTGGGTTTCCTCATCCCCTAAATACCCATACCCATACCCATCCCACACCATACCATATCCCATCCCATTCCAATCTCGAGCTGGTGCTTTGTAATTGCAGATCCCGAACTTCGTACACGCCCCTATGCAAATGGCACAAAGCTGCTGCTTCTGTTGTTGCTGCTAGTCCACTGAAAGAAAATGTTTATTCGTGGCTAAGCTTTTTTGATAAATTGTACATTTTAAGTTATATTTAAAAAAAAATCTTACAACTTTGTTATGAATATCTTGGTATTTTAAAATGTATAAAGTAGTATACACAAAAAAAAGCGTGTTACCGTAAAATCGATATGGCCATGTAAATTTCAGGTCATGTAAAACCCATATCGTTTTTACATGAAGTACTCTTTTCGAGTAGGTCAAATTTACTGGCCACATATCAAATTAAAATTGATCTTAAATAATGTAAAATTGATCTACGTTTTATATCGATTTTTTTAACTCAAATATAAATTTTAACTTCCGGTTCAAGGATTTTTCGACAGATATTAAAATAGTATTTGGCCTTTTAGAAATTTAAGTCAGTTATTTTTTTTTTTATATTAGAAAAACTTTATTTTAATTGGTAACTTTTCTTTATTTTTTCTTAGTAGTTTTGTTATTTGTAGAACAAATTGCCATTGAAGTGAAATTTTCTAAAATGCCGGTCGCATACTCTTTTTTTCGAGTGTAAATGTTTCTGCTGCTGCTTCGTGTTGTTCTCTTTGTGCCCATCTGCAACCTCATCTCATCTCGCGCTGACGGCTTTTGAACTGCCTTCGTTTGTTGTCGTTGTCGTCGTCGTACTCTAAATTAACCGTTTCGTTACGTCAGCGCTGTCTTTTGTGCGTTGACAGAAGCGATTGTTGTTGCTGCCGAGTGAGTCCTGTAGCCTTGTAGTCCTGCAGTCCCGAGTCCTGGAGTCCTGTTTAGTTGCAAGTTTGTATGAGGCAGCCGTGCGTGCCCGGTCGCCTGGCAATTGGAGCAATCAGCCAGCTCAACTCAGCCCCGTTCTGCAGCTTTTTGGCCCCGTTTGCAGCTCCAGCTCCAGCTCCAGACAGCCCATCCCAATCCCAATGCCCCAGCACCAGCACTCAGCCGCACTCAACTGACGGCGCAGTTCGGAGACAGTTGGCTTTGTCTTGTCAGCTGGGTCCTGGCACTGTCCTGATTGGCATTTACAATTAGCGAGTGGGTAAATAGAGAGAGATGCTGCGAGAATGCTCCAAGTCCTGGTGCCAAAATAAAGGAAAGCTCGTTTCGGGGATCGTGGCTGCACCCCTTTGAATTACCCCTTTATTTTATAGAAGACACATTATGCTAAAGCTCCACAAAATAGAAGTCTTGCTTGCTAATAACTTTGTAAAAAAAAGGACAAATTATTTGGAAAAAAGATTTTGAAAGCTTAAAAACTAGAAATTCGTCCTAATTGGTGTCTAAAAATATTTAAAGTTATACAGTAAAAATAATTAACAAATATTGTTTGTATCTCAAGATCTGAGATTCTGATAACTATAATTAAATCTCTCAATTTAGGGTAGCAAAACCGTCAACTAAAAAGCTTAAAAGTATGCTAGCAATAAAGCCCACCCACACATAGACCTATTTTGCCATCGCGTGTTTGTGTGGCAATGGAATAATGTACTCTTAATTTGTTATGCGTGTGTGATTAATGATCCATGCATAACGATAACTTTGACTCATTACACCTGCTGATTTATCGCTGTCAACGGGTGGTCCACAATGTCACCTTACCCCCTCCCCCTCCCCCGCCCAGCAAACGCACACCAGTGCACACGCTATTACAGGCACATGGAAATGAATTTTGAATTTTGATTCGGCCACTTTCGCTTAATCATTTCGCAATTAGCCGGCATTGTTAGGGCATTTGCATTGATTTATTGACGCTGTCGCGAAGACTGCGCTGTGTTCGATTTTCCCCATTGGCATTTTTAATTTTCCCATTTTCCATGTCAGTTAATTTTCCACTACAGTTCGTTCGCCGGCATGGAAAATGCACAATTAATTAAGCTTTTTCTGTTTTTTACTGTTTTCTTTTTTTGCCTTTGCCTCCATTGACATTTCCGCTTGCCTCGTTTTCCTTATTCCCTTACTTTTTGTCAGCATTTATGGGTCTTTGGAAAGTGTGAAGATTCAGATTCAGATTCATTGGTATCGATGGAGATGCAAGTAATTAATGGGCGTGGCCGCGGTTGCCCCCAACACTTGTGCCGCCTGCGCTAATGACCCATATTATGGGGTTATTACTGTAGGCCACTTGTGTGTGCGAGCGTGTGTCAGAGTTTTCGCGATTGCCAGTGCATTTGTGATGACATTTCGAATGTGTTAAGTAATTGCAAAAGGCTTCGATGAGTCGTCGAAACCGAAGACTGCGGCCGGGGAAACACTCGTCCGCGGATGCTGATGAACTGCAGTTAATTGAAGTCTATTTGGGTTGATGGATGGTCGGGCTGTGTGCCCGGCGGAGTGGGTCTTAATTAGGGTATTGGACAGAGAGACAAAGACCCGAATAAGCGGGTTAGCTGGAGTTGGGAAAGATCGGACGGAAAGATTGGTCAGAAGTCAGGTTGAAATCATCATGGGGGAGTGCTAAATCGAGGCCTTAAATACCTTTTAATTTTTTTACGATTTTTAAACACACAAAGTTATCTTTCTCTTTGACAAGTACTATAATATTGATTTGAATGTTGTGAAAAACAAATGTGATACAATTCTGCTGTTCCAAATCATATGCTTTGTATGATAAACATATTAAACACAAATAATTAAAATAATAATATAATTTATGAAAGCGATTTATATGCTGTTATATATTTATTTTTTTCCACCGAGTATTCTTATTTATTACGTTTGTGTAACACATTTTTTTTGTCGAAGGTAATTAACAAAATTACATACAAAATTCTTAAGAGTTTTACAAATAATTTTCATATATATAATAAATTTAATAATTTATTGAATTTGCCACCAGATTTAATTGAAATGCCCTCGGTTGAGGTGAGCGTGCGCCAGGGAGCCGCCTTCCTGGCGCTGTACGTGCTGCTCCTGGCCGCTCTGGTCCGTCCGCAGATGAACTTCAGCATTTTCGTGGACTCGTTCTTCCTGCGGGTCAAGTACTCGGCGGTGATGGTGCTGAGCTACCGCTTCGATACCTACATGGCCTTGGCCGCCGCCCCCCTCAGTGCCGTCACCGTCTTTGCCCTCTCGAAGTGGAACGAGCGGTGCGAGAATCCCTCATCCCACAAGATGATCATCACTGGCGTGGCCTGCTTCTATGTCCTGGTGCTGCTGGCCAATGTCCTGGCCAACGGAATGGTCATGCAGCAGGCGCTCATCCGATTCGACCAGTGTCCCTATAGGGCGTGGTACATGTATGGCCAGATGGCGATGTCCTTTGTGAAGTCAGCGATTGCGGACGTTCAGGAACTGGTCACAAGACAGCACCACCGTCGACCCAGGCTGATATATCGTATGCATTAGGAGTAGATATCATATCGTTTAAGAAATAAAATACTGTAATATAATACTAAACATATATATGTACATATATTTAATATCCTGCATCTATTCAGGATTGAATTTATTTGTTATAACTTAATTGGGTTTCTCTCAAGGACAATCGCTGTGGTAAACAAATAGTTGATACCGAGAATACAATGTAATAATACAATTTTCCAAATCAATTAATACATTTGTGTAATATTCAATTACCTTGTTTGCATTTCGCATTCCAAGGCATCATAATTTCATCAAGCCAAGTGCCAGTAAATTATTGCGAGAGGTGATTATTTATCGGCAACTGTGACTTTATCTGGACACAAACAGGAAAACAATGAACCCAAAGTTCAAGTCTGCCTGAGGTTTCCATCTGACCAGCGACCAGATGCCGGTGATTCGATTGTGGGTGGTGCAGGCTGGGTAACCACCCAGTACGGTGGATTGAGTGGAGTTTGCGTTTGGGTCGATGGCAAATGATGTGCACAGTTTGTTGCGGTCAAGTTGCATATTAGATTTAATGCGATTTGCATTCGCCGCTGCCTGCATCGATAATGATGCGCTGCCCCAGGCGACACTTGGCTGTTTGGCTTGGTTTGCTTTGGTTTCCAGTTCGAGATTGGGATTGGGTTTGAGGCAACGTTTGTCTAGGAAACCGCAGAGGCGGCGGAGTATCCTACGATTTTGAGTAGGGGACAGGGCGTGTCTGGCGAGTAAGTAATTTTGTGGTTGTATTCCGGGGCACGTTGCTTTGAGGCTTCCAACTCGATCGGCGTTGTGGCGTGGGCTTTTGGCAAATAGTTAAGCGCAAACAGAGGCCAACAGCCCTCTACCCCCGAAAAAGCCACCCCCTCCCTGCCCAAAAGGCCCACGGGTGGAATCCGGCCTCGGATAATTGAAATTTTATGCCTGGCTTAAGCAAAAGTATACAATTCAAACTCTGACGTAAATTCCCAACAGAATGTTTTACATATTGTAATCCCGAAACAACAAAAAATACATTGTTTTCTCTGCTGCCCGAAAGCATGTCTTTGATCTCCAAAACATGTGCACAAAATGACAAAACAAAAAATAAAAAAAAAATTAAAAACGGGCCAATTTACACACAAAAGGGAAAACGAAAAGCCAGCAAAAAACTTTGTGCATATATGCATATGGATATGCAAAATACAAATCGCCAGCAAATTAAACGAAACAAAATGTAAGTGCTTAAAACAGAGCTAAATGAGTTCTGACTTTGCCAAAAGGCATTAAATATTTCCCCAAAAAAATGCGAGAAATGCTGAATGCTGAATGCTAAAACCCGCCAACGGGTTTCCCCGAGACACTAAAACTTATTTATGCCTTCGTTTTGATCGAGGGGGTGGCCTGCTGTCTCTCTCTGACACCCCTCTTCCCTCTCTTTCTGCACTCACGAGTGCGTGTGCGCCTGACATTCCAGCCAAATATAAAACATTGGAACATGCTAATTTATTTTTGAACTGCGGGAAATAACATCGATGTTGGCTGCCAAAGCAACTTCCCACCGAAAGTTGTAAATAAACTGTGGTTAAACCCAACAACTGACCGTTCCGGCTGAGCCCAGAAAATATGCAGAACGATTTGTCTTTGATTTCAGATGGCAAGTCATCATTTCTGCCGGACTTTGATTTATTTTTGGGGCCGTAGATTTGCCCAGTAGTCACAAGACATCGTTCCTATGTGGCTATAAAATAAACAAGAACTAAAGGGAACTCAGCCTCTTCAGATATATTTTATCTTATATTTATCTTACATACATTTCTGAGATGTATAAAAAATTAAAAAAAAAAATATTTAAGAATAAGAATAAGAATATTTTTTTTTCTTAAACATATACTTTTATTATATCAAAAAAATTAGCATTAATTAGTTGTATTACTTGATTTGTTATATACTTATTTATTTATTCACTGCATTAGTACTTTCAAATGTGTCAAGTTATAAAGTTAAGTGGTTGTCAAAAGTAAATTAAACTAATCATTTTATTCCTTTTATTTTTAAAATTTGCAAAATGTAACTAGTGGGTATCAAAGAGCCCAGCTTTTGCTTTAAAAGCGTAAGTCTGGCTTAGATTTTCCTAACTCTTATCTTAAGTGATCGTAAAAGGCCGCCAATTAAAAGAGCGCACTTTGAAGTGTGTTCTAGTTTCTTTTTATTTCATTTGCGAACTCAACAGAGCTACCTGTTTGGATGAAGATATAATCTCGGAGCCGGGGTTCGGCTGCCAAAAGGCACTGCCTGCGGGTTTTCCCAAAATGTTATTGAACCGCCGCAGGATTATCAGTACTTAAAGTGACAGGAGGTTGACAAAAATTGAAATGTCAGATCAATGCGAGGCAATAAAAAGCAGTGATTGATGTGCCAATTTGTAATCTGTTAATTAACATATCCGCCGCCCCCCGCCCCGCCTTAATTACCTGTGCTCCCGCACCCAAACAACCAAGTTCAGTGGTACAAAGCGAGTGCAATTAATATTTTTATTACGTTTAATTTGGATTAATTGCCGCGCACATTCCATGAATCATCCCATCAAATGTGTGTCAACGCGAGCGCCTCATAGTCGAGCATCTCGGCCAGATTTGCATTTCTTTTGTTTTCCCTGACGCCACAAACCCGATTCCGATTCCGATTTCGATTCCGATCCCGAACCGCTGGATCTCCGGCTTCCCTCAGGTGTTCCTGACCTGTGCTCCTCGGCTCAACGTGTGTCACTCACTCCGCGAACCTCAGAATCTCTGAGTCTCAGCCTCCGCATCAGCATCACCATCAGATTGAGATTCATCTCGGATCGGTTGGAAATCAAAGTCTGGAAACCGGATTTGCATGCCAATAAAGCCGAGGCTGGCAAACAAAACAAATCAAACGAAATGAAATGAAATTCTTTCGGCTTTCGCCTGGCTTTTGCTTTAAATACAAAATCGCACGGCTCAGAACATTAGACTGGTTTAAGAGCTCGAATTAAGCGCATCGAAGGGGAATAAAGTCAGACGTCAGCCGCAAACACATAAAGATCCTCCAGCGAGTGTGAACAACCAACCGAGTGCTAAAATTAATTTCAAGTTAATTATATAAAATCATTTTTGGTGTTAATACTCGTATATTACCAATGGCTTGCAAATATAATATTCAAATGGTAAGCAGTTATAATCACTAATTTGTTGAGAGCCTATTTGTAAATAAAATTAATTTAAATTAAATTGGAATAATAAAATATTATAAGGCTGCAAACCTTAAATATTTATTATTTTTCCAAGTTCCTTTATATGCAGTTAAAAATCTAAAAATATTTTCAAAAATAGTTTACCTTATCCCTAATTAATTATTTTGTATTCTTACCCTACTTAAAGATCCTGCTCAGCTGCAGTTTGGCTGTGCTACTGAGCTCCTCGGAAGCCCTGCCCCGATACAGTCGCCCCAGGGACTTGGGGACCGCCGCCAGCTCCCCCAACTTCGCCTATGCCCCCAGTCCCCAGGAACCCATGACCCTTACCGGAAACTACAACCTGATCATGCCCGACTACTATGACCACCATCCAGCTGAGTCCATGCAGCTGCAGAACTTTGCCAACTTCTACGATGCCCAGATGAGTCCCGATTCCGATCTGGGCATGGAGGAGTCCCAGTTCCTGTCCCACACTCCGGTGCGGGCTCCACAGCCTCTGACTGCCCAGGAGAAACGTGCTCGCCAGCAGGTTCCTCACGTGGACATCAACCGGGAGAAGAAGGCCCTCCTCAAGCTGAAGAAGGGCAACACCCAGCCCAAGGGATCCGATCACCAGGAATGGGACCAGTTCGACTACGATCTGTACAGCCTGAATCCCGGCGATAACAAGAAGTACAACTACGATGTCTAGACGGATCCCCAGGGTATTCCTCTCTAGATCGACTGTATATGTTTATGTTTTTGTTTTCTGTTGGTTTAAGCTCACAAATAAATTATTTATTTATTGTTAACTGCAATCGTATTTTCGTCATTTTGATTGGAATGCCGTTTAAGCCACTTTTTTATTCGAAGCCATATAATTGGTCAAAAACCATTAACATTCACTTTATGACCGAAAGCAGACCAATTCTGGAGAGTGAGAACAGTGATGATACTTTTCGGCGTATTTTTTCGCTACTTTTAAATTCTAATGGGGATAAATAAAATATACTCTGTGATTACGTTTTGTTAATCACTTTATAAAAATTATAAATCGAATGAGTAAAAAGGAAATATTTGTTATGAAGTTTTTTACTTTTTCAGAACTTGTGTCACTCTCATTTTAATTATAATTTAAAGAATCTACATTTAATAAATTTATTCCACAGTGTCTAACCTAAATATTGACACATTAAAAACAAACATTTATCTTTCCTAAATAGGAGACAAAGTTGCCAAGTGTATGAGTCAGGTAAGAAATTAATTATCTTGATTCTACATAAACATTTATAGTCATTTTTGATTCACAGAAAATGTTTTGAAAAGTAAAATAAATTGTATCCACGGTGTATAAATAAAAGTTATACCAAAGGTCAACTTATTAACATCACTTTTATATCTTGCTTGCATAGATTTTTCCTCACTAAGTAATAATGCTTACACTTTGCACTTAAACAAATTTCACTTTATTGTTGATCCAACAAAATCCGCTTGAGTTCCTCGATCCGTTCGGGCGAGGGCTCAAAGAACGAGCTGTCCACCTCGACTTCCTGGTGGTTGTAAATGCGACGCGGTTGGGGGCGGTTGGCATGGTAGGTGGTCAGGGCAGCGGCGTGGTCCGACTCCTCGGCATTCCCGCAACCCTGGGACGGATGCTCTGGGTAGACACGTGGCTTCAAGCGGTGCTTCCTGGGACGACTGACCACCTGGATTTCCTGCAGCTGTTCGCCTGTTGGCTCGCCATATAGGTAACCATCGTCAGCATCGGCCAATACAAAGCCCAATGTCACTCCAAGCATCATCATCTAGCGGAGAGCATTTGACGTCTTTAGTTTGGAAACGAGTTATGCGCTAGTGCGATCTCAGATCAATGATTACCACAAACATTAGCACCAAAACCGTCTTCATGGTTCTCCGAATCGGATTCTAAATATGTCTCGACGCTTCGGGCTCCGCAAACTGACTAGCTTGGAGAACCGGGTTTCAATCTTCCAATGGTGGATCAACTGCCCTTAGAACCCATTATGCAATTATGCTAACGGTTATGACATAATCTGAGTGCTGAAAGAGACTAAAGATAGAGAGAGAAACCAGTTGCTTCTGATACCTCATGTTTTTGTGTAAAAATGTTATGATATTGGCTATGTTTTCTGCAAAAACTTTAACAGAGATGGACATTTTTTGAATTTTAAAAATTTAAAACGAAATTTAATAAAGAAATTTAATAAAGTTCCAAAAGAGACAGAAGTTTGTTATATTTCATTAAATAAATGAAACCAAAATTATAAATTGAATAAATTTGCAAATCACTGAATGCTTTTATGATATAGTGCTATAAATCCAGACAGTTGCCCGTTCAATGCCTTTGATGCACCAGGAGCTGTAAAAAGCGTAATCGCCCACTGGAAGCGGCAGGATATCGGTGAAATACCTATTCATATATTGGACAGGAAGCTTTTCTATCTCTATATCGTGCTGCAAAAGTGGTCAAAATCATTATTAGATTAAGTGCGTAATTTCGATAGTAACCCACATCGTAAGGACATTTATGGTTGAAATTGGAGTACTTTTTGCTAACTTCTTCGTAGAGCCTAAGCATAGGATTCCCCGAATTCTTCTTACTGGCCATATATTTGCAAACATCGATGGTGACATTCATCGTAATGGGCATATAAGACCGAAACCTTCTTAGAATTTGAAGATTTCCCTAAAAAACACAAATTAATAGGATTATAATCTCTGAAAACTTTTCCAACCTACTGTTGCATCACTAACGGGTAGTTGGTGTATTTTGGTCTTCAGCGATATGTACTTATAACTTCTATTAACAGACTTGATGTAACAGTACTCAAACTCCAAGAAAGTCTTGTCCTTCGTATTGCACTTTATGTTGGTGAACTCATACTTAGAATCGATCTGGTGGTAAATATAATGACTCGTCTAAAAGATCGTTTACTTTGTATATATTCTTACATCCGTTATATTGCCAAAAAGTATAACTAAAAATATTAATAATTTTCGCGTGAAATACATTTGTGTTTTCTAACAGGTCAGCGGTAACTAAAGTCGCATTTTTGCATTAAAGCTATATATTTCCCAAAACGGGGTAATGAGATTCCCATTATTCATAATTACTTTGTTTTTTTGATCCGAAACGCGTTAACAATTTTTAAAAAATGTATAAACGCGCTTCAATAAACATTAATAATACCTAGAATTATCTTTCTATTGTATTTAAGGGGCTACAAAAATATTGCAATTGAGTTTTTTGCCAAATTTTTTTTGTAAAATTTTAATATAAATTTTTAAATTAATAACAGATTTCAATATATAGTATAGATATCTATAAATCCTATATTATTAGTAGTAGTATTAGTATTTTATCCTTGAAATACATTTGTGTTCGTCAATAAGTAAACCTGAAATGATTTGTATTTTCTATATTCAACTATATTTATCTTAAAAGAGATATTTTATTTATAAATAATACGTCATTCATTGATGCGAAACCCTTTACATATTTTTACAAACAATGATTAACATGGCTCATTTAGCACTATTACTATTATAATAATTTTTTAAATTACTTGAACTACTATAAATTGAAAATATTAATCTAAGCAAACTGAAAACATAGACTAAAATATTTTAATTTAATATTATCCCACGGTTAGCATAAATACTCATTGAAATATGCCAAAATATTGATTAATGTTATCGAAAAGATTTGATTTATCCACTTTGCGGTTTTCCCCTTATCAAGATTAGTTTATAGCTGTGGCACATGTTTACCCTATTTGCATTTACGCATAAATACATCGATTTTTGGTTTGGCCAATCGACCTCATTAATTTCTCGCTGTGCATTCGATTTTGGCTATTTAGCATTTGATGGCTCTGCCATACGCAATCGCACAATAAAATATCACCATCGAGCTGATTAAGCAACAGCCAACAGGTTATGCGATTAACATATCTGCTGAATCGCTGGCTCTTCCCATTCCCACATATGCCTACTTTTGGGCTTGTTAAGTTAAACAGCCGTTTTAAAATTTAATCTTCGATCGATTTATTTACAACAATCAACAAACTGACAACTAGGCGTAAAAAACTAATAAATTCGATGTGAAATTCGGTGAGTGATTAGAGAGAGAGGATTTAGTTGTATGGATATCTGGAGAAGACCTGCTCCTGACGCTCGAAGGTGCGTCGGTTCTTTGGTCGCAGCTGTCCCTGATCGTTGACAGCTGCTCCGGCTGGCACGTAGACCACCTGGCTCTTGAAGCACCCCTCCACACGTGGCTGCGTGGAGGCCCGCACCGTTTGCAGAGCCTTCTTGTGGCCGTCGTCCACCTCGCCGGGACTCAGCTCCTTCTTCTGGCAGCCCCCACCGCCGGGGCAACTGGTCACGAACCTCTGGTACTCCCTGGTATCCCCGGCAGTGGTCTGCTTGTAGTCGTAGCTATCCAAGCTGGAGCTCTGCGACTGGCCCAATTGGTCGCCCACCCGGATTTCCGGCTGAGCCGATCCCGTGGCCTGCAGCAGCTGAGCCTGCACCTCATTCGGAGCCACTCCCGAGCCGTGTCCAGCGTCCAGGACCTGTTGCCCCGAGCCGGTGGTCACCGGGGCATAGGGAAAGGGATTGCCGAAGAACAGTTTCTGGGCAGGCTGCTGAGGTGGCAGATAAGAGGCCGGTGGCTGGGCAGCTGGCTGGGGTTGGTAGATGGGAGCCTGAACAGGGGCAGGCTGTTGGGGCTGCGGCGGCACATAGTAGCTCAGGGGCTGTGGTGGAGCTGCGGGAACTGGCGGAGGCAGGGACAAAGGTGGCGCCTGGTAGTTGGTGCTGACCAGCAGGGGATTCTGGTAGCTGGTCGTGTGCAACTGCTGCGGAGGAGCAGCCCGATATTGCTGATATTGCTGATACTGCGGCACCTGGCGCTGTTCCAAAACCTGGACCACCTGCGTCTGATGATCCTCATAGATTGCCGGTGCCCTCTGCGTTTCCAGACCGTAAGTGCGACCCAAAGTCTGCACCACGAACCTAGTGGTCTGAGGCTGCTGCTGCTGCTGCTGCTGCTGATGGTAGGTTTCCGCCACAAAAGGAGTCTGCGGCCGATGGTACTGATAGTCCTGGCAGCCAACCAAAGCCAGCTGTGGGTTAGAAAATAAATCCAATTTAATCCTGGTTATCCTTTGGGAAATCCCTTAGTGAACCCACCATCGAGATTAACAGCCATAGGGAGGGCATCTTGCTTCGCTTTTTGGACACTCGGCGCGTTGTGGACTCTTCGCCGGCTGGCAGCTAAATGAACTCCGGCGGGGCAGACACCCGCAAAGCCAACCCGCCAGAAGATCACTCCAAAAACGGGTTTTGGGATAACTCGGGCTGATGCTGCTGCTGCTGCTTTTGCTGCCTGGCTTTGATTTGTTGTAACAGTTTGAACACATTTCATAATTTCTTTTCCATTTATTGTCTCTGCATCGTTTATTTCTTTATTTGTTTACCTTTTCCCCGCTCCAACACTCCAACACTCGAGCGATCGTTCGGCGCTTGCGGCATCATTTGACTATCACTCACGCAAATTTTGTCATAATTAAAGTGCCAGCTCTGCTGCTCTGCCTGCTCTTCATTGTCTGCCAGCATTTCTCCGCGCACTTGGAAAAATAATCTCATTACTTAGAAAATTTTAACAAGAAACATAAACCGTTTCTATGAAAACTTTATTTTTTTATTTATGCAAATAAAGTGAGGTCCCAGAAAAATATTAAAGCAAAATATATTGCAAATAAAATATAATATAACGTAATTTAACATACAAATGCATAAAATAAATATAATATTACATAAATTAACATGAAAATGCATAAAATATAAAAAAATAAATATAATATAACATTATATTGTATAACTTAACCTGAAAAAGGACCTTTCAGCGTTTTGAAAATACACCTTATATTTCTATTTTATATTTAAAGGACTCTTAAAACGTATCTCTCCCTGAAAAATTGTTGTAAATAAATTGTACATTTCCCCAGGCAATTTTTTTTGGTCTATGCATAAATTCTAATCCCTGGTAAACAATTTTTTTGAGTGTTGAGGGCCGTGAAAATGTTTACGGCCTTTCCGCTTTTAGCCACTTCAGTTCGGTTCGCTTCGGCCAAGTTTAATGTAATTTAATTTGCTTCGCATCATCTGGCTCTGCTTTCTGCGAAGCGCGTTATGTTTTGAAGATCGGCGAAAAGTAAAAGTTGGATCTTGGCTGAAATATGCCAGCATACAAACATACACACAAACGCATATATTTGCCTCTAAATATGTCTGCCGATTTACACGACTTGGCCAACTGGCGAGCTATAAAAATCGCATAAACCCAGTTAAATCTATTTTGGGGTGCGGCACCCTCAAGACTTAATGGTAATCAGTTTTCCCATAAGTGATGATTTATAAGAGATGATCTTCTTCTGTGAACCATACAAATAAATCGCGATTGTTTATTGTGTGGGAGATATAATGGTACTTTGATTGCTGGTCATCTATATGGTCATTAAAGGAGAAGAAAAACTGCATTTTGTATGCATGCCGTGTTGTAACCTTACACAACCTTATAGATTTACAAACTTAGCCCAATCTTTCTTTGTCGTTTCGCACATAATTAGGCTAACCAGATGTGGGTATTCATAAATATGCAATCAGCCAGTCGATTTGCTGGCTTCGATGTGGCAACACCCATTCAACCGGATTAAGCGATTGACACGCACCAGAAATGTTTGAGCTCTTGAGCATTAAAGGAAGCCAGTCTCTGGTATTTGAACCGTGCTGACATCGTCTTTGTTTCAGCGTTTCCGTTTGACAATTGCACGCAGTCAGCTACTGACGGTCGCCTGCAGCACAATTCCTTGGCAATTGCCCTCGTCTTGCGTCCTGCGTCCTGCGTCCTTCCTCCTTTGCCACGCATACATACATAGTTCCAAACGCGGGCTAACGTCAATCAAAGACGCGCCCTGTTAAATGCACTTGACTGCCACTTGACACAGCAAATGTTGCTGGCGTTGCTCCGGCGTCAAACAAAACATCTTGGCAAGCCAACTGCCAACACTTGACATTCGCCATGAATGCAGCGGAGATCAGCGGGCGGAGATGTCCTGCAGGGGGCGGTGCACTCAAAGAATTCTTTAAGTTTTAAGAATATTCGTATTCCTATTAAAGAGAAATTTAAAGAGCTCTCAAATACTCATATCTGAAATGAAAAGACTCTAAAATGTTCACAGAAATATTAGTAATATCTTAAATCTTACCCTGTAGTTTGAATGTTTCAGGTTTAAGAATAATAAACTTATTTTTATGGGAGAAAATAAAATTTAATATCAGATGGCAGTTCTCAGAAACTATAGAGTAAAGGCTATTCAAGAAAATAAAAATATCTTAGATGGCTTAATATTTTACATAATATTTTAAACGATTATTTTTGAAAGATAGATAAAAGACATATCAAATTTTCCAAAAAACTTACTAATATCATACTAAGCGTGACTTTTGGCTACATGATTTTAGTTTCTGTGTATAAACGCACAAAACGCGGGCAGCTGTCGCAGATGGAAATGCAGATGCCGAGATGCGGTGGCTTATCACGCTGACACGAGAGCGGGAGGCGCTTCATAATGCAAGTGGCCAATGCTGCGTATACGCAATCTGCTGCAGTCAAGCCTTTTCAAGGGGCGGAGGTTGAGCGGGCGGTGGGTAGTGGGTGGTGGGTGGTTAGGTTGTGCTGGTATAGTGGCCTCTTCGTCTGGGGTGTGGGTGCGTCTGTGAGTTGTCTGTCTTTGCTGCCTGTTCGCATTCATTGCAGTCATGCATTCAGGGTTATGAGCCCCAGCCAAGTTGCATAAGTTGCATGCAACCTACGAGCAGATAGAGCACGTGCAGTTCTTCCGCCTGTTTGTGTGCGTGCTCTTTCAGTTTATTTTCCGCCATATAAAGCGTCACTTTAGACACCTGTCTTTATGTGGGTGTTTGCTAGCCGCTTTGTTGCCGACTTTTGGGCTTTCGCTGCTAGCTGGGGGGATCTGCTTAATTAGGCGCAGCTGCAAATTAGTAGCAGCCAGCAGGTTGAATGACCTTTGCCAGCCTAGCGAACCGAAAAAAAATAACAAAAACAATCACAAGAAAGCCCGGGCGAAAGGCAGAGGCAAACAAACAATGCAACAGCGTTGGAGAACTCGCAAAAAAACGAAGAAAAATCAATTGCATAATGGCGCATGTGTTGCGCAGAACATCAGCAGTACAAATTTGCAACTCTTTTTCCATTTGCACGTTGCAAGACAAAAACAAGGAGAAAAAAATATAAATTCAACCACCACTTCAAGCAGCAATTTTTGCCTGATTTTTTTCTGTTTTTTTTTTGTAACTGTCGCAGACACACACATTGAAAAGCGGGCGGTAGACATGTGTGTTTGTATGTGTGTGTTTGGCAGCTTTTGTTTGCACCCGCATAGGAAGCCATTTAAGTGCGGCTTCTTGAGAAAATTGCAGCCAGAGCGGATAGAGAAAGAGGAAGAGGGAGAGGGAGAGAGAGCGACAGAGACAGAGCGATGCAGAGATGAGGCCCTTCGAGGACGTCACTAACGAGCAGCCACCTGCACCACCCCCAACCACCCCACCCATAATTAACAGGAGCCACAGCAACAGACACGCCAACGAGAGCTTAGCTCCCTTGTGGGGCCTATCATTTCCTAGGGAGACAAAACACAAAACAAAAAAAAAAAGGAAAAATGAAAAAGAAAAACCATAAACCCAAAGGGTTTTGGATTTGGGTTGGGTCTGGGGTCTGGGGTCTGGGAAACCCGGTCGGTGCAAAAGCCTCTGGCTTGTTGGACGACTCAAGCGCCTTAATAGGCTTAGCAGCGAGTCAACTATCAAAACAAGACCGATAAAAGTTGAGCTCCAGCAGGAGCCCGGTCCATCCTGATATACGACGTCGCTATACGAACGTATATCCCCCATGTGCGCCGCACACATTGCGCTGAGGAAGTGGAAAAACTTTGCCTATATGATATGCTCTCATGCTCCAGATGACGAGGCCCGAATGCTTTGTCAACGCATGCCACATGGAATATTCATCGGTCTAAGTCTAAAGGGGGCGTGCCACAGTTTATGGCACGTTTGTGCCGCAGCCAGCTCTCATTATGTGGCAGCCCATACAGCCCCGGACAGCCCATAAGCAGGCCATGCCTTCCGCCCGGGATTTGATTTAGTCTGATTCGGATTCCCACTCAGACCCCATCTTGAGGTCTTTGTTTTCTAATTTTCCTTTGATTACAGTTTTTTGTACTTTACATAAAACCTTTTTAATATTTTTATAATTTCCAGCACAGCTGAGAATTTTTGAAACGCTTAAAAATACGTTTTAAATGGTTAAGGAAATGATGTGTTTTTGTTTTTTATCCCACATATTAAATACATACAATTAGGATTTTATTTTCTTATCCAACACAACTACAAAAAGTTATAAACAAATTTTTAAAAGTCTTAAAAAGATTAATGATTTGGGGTGCATTTATAGGTATTTTTTAAGCCATTTAAAATCAGTTTACCAATTTTTGTTTTAATTTTTACTATTCCAATGGCTATTTTACCCTCCAATCCTTGTTCATTTGCCATTAATCTGATTAGTCGGCGTTGCTATCTATAGATCTGCATTATTAACACTCCAATCCGGCGTAATTCGTTGATTAAACCACCGTGGGAGTCTAGAGCCACCCACCAAGGTCGGCAGGTGTGGCGCCACCCGCTTTTCGCATTCGGCTGCATCAGCAAACAGTCGCCCGTTCCACGAGAAAGTTACAGCGCAATGTTGCTGATGACAGCAGCAATACCGACCGGCACTTGCAACAGCAACATCAGCTCCCTGGATTTGTTTGCAGTCATTCGCATGTGTCATCATCAGCGGCCGAGATGATGAAGCACAAAATATGCCCAGGCTCGCTCGCAACTAAACTGACTGACTGCCAGACTCGCTGGAAAAAAGAAATTAAAATAAAAAATTGCACGAGCACACAGGCAAACAGACAAATGAGGACGCCAGCGGTGACATGATAGCCTGTGAGCGTCTGCCGACCGTCCTGGCACACTGAGAGAAAATATGTTGCCTTGCTTAAATTATCTTAACTGCCTTGAATGTATTTCTTATTTTTGAAAATATTTTTAATTAAATGGCAGACATGTATATTTCCAATTTCAAGCATGTTTTGGTATTATATTTTAATGGGAAACTATTGAAAATCAATTAATTTATTTGGAAATATTTTTAAAATTGCATTTGAATTATTTTTTTAATATATATCACTAGAGAAATTTAGAAACAGCTATCTAGAAATGTTTTGGTTTTCTATTTTAATGGGAAACTATAGAAAATCCATTAAATTACTTAAAAATATTTTATAAATTGCATTTGAATTATTTTTATATCTATCTATCACCTATCTAGAACACTTTTTTCTGAGTGCAACGCAGCGTTGGTCTCTGCTGGCTGCTGCACGCGTTGCATTGCTGCTGCTGCCACTGCTGCTTCTGTTGCCGCTGCTTGTTCTCTGCTATATTTAAATACGCTGCGGGTTGCAACGTCGGCTGGCTGGCGTGGCACTTCATTTGCTTCCACAACTCATTCATGCTTTGGAGCCCAGACGGGCTGTCAGAGCCGTCTAAGCCGGGGTAAACACTCGCCGAGCAGCCCCGTCCCCCATCCTGCCGCCGAGCTCATGTGCCTCACCTACTTTCCGCTCTTGGTCTGAAGCCTCCGCTTCGGGGTGGCTGCAGCGAGAATAAAAAGAGAATGCATGGCTGGCACAAAAAAAAAGCAGTAAAGTAAAGTAAAAAATGAAAAGTAAAACAAAAATGCTGGGCAAAAACCTCCCTCCTGGGTATCGCTTACAACGGGGCACTTGCAACCAGCCAGAGACCCCCGATTGCCCCCGTTCCCATCCTCCCGTCATCCTCGCGTCATCCTCCCGTTAGCGTTAACGCCAGCGTTAATGTTCACGGCGCGGCTTTCCTCGAGGAGTTCAGTTCAGTTCTCAGCTCCGCTCCGCTCCGCTTCTGCTCTGCTCAATTCTCGATTCTCCGGCAGCGGCAGAGGCAGTGTGGCAGTGGCAAAAACCCAGGCCCAGGAGGCCGTGTTTCTGCCGATGGTGCCACAGTACGCTCGCGTGCTTTGCATACTTTGGTTGCGTTTTTTACTCCGCTCCCGGTTGCACAATTGCACGGCTGCAGTTCGTCTTCTTGTTCGTTTTGGCCGTCTCACAGAACCCAACGCTTTGCAATCGGAATCAGCCGGGCAGCAAACTGCCCCGTGTCGCGTAATTTGCCCGCCATTTTGCACCATTCCGCGTTTCCGGTTGGCGACCCCACTTCCGGTGACCGTTGTCGCGCCCGCTTTTTTGGCCAGCCATTGTCCCGCAGGCGACCCAAAGAAAAAAAAGTAAAACGATTCTGATGCCGTAAATCAAACGACCGGCAATTGTGCGTGAGTGATCAGGAGGGCTCTACACCGGGAGAAAATTAAGTAAAGAGCTTTGATCTGTATGTTTTCACATCCATAAGCGTTACGAAAATATAAAATCTTTTTTTGTGTTTTGAGTAATATTACTATTCTATGAACTTTGCTTTAAATACATGATGTCAGGGAATAAAAACTTAGTAAAGACATCTAAAATATTTGAAATCTTATGTTACACTGTTTAAAATCGAAATTTTGTAATACATTAATAGTGATTAGTTATTCCTTTAATTTCATTTTAAAATACTTTTGGAGATTCTTTTGTTTTTTTTTAATGAAAGTATTATTCTTTAAACTCTACTTATGAGGAATTCTATAAGTTTAAAAACAAAAAAGGACCATAATATAATATAATGATGAATTAAGTAAATTTATGAAAATAGAGGTAATGTTTTGTGTATGCTTTTAGAATTATTTGTGAAACTGTAGTAAAAGGGCAATAAACTATACAAATATTAGGAATATAATTTCCCAAAAGTATAAGATTAGGAAACAAATTTCGCAAAAGTATAAGATTAGGAAAGAAATTCTTTATTTTTTACTTTAGGATGCCGTTAATTTATTGAGCATTCATTATACTTGCATAATAAAACAATCAAATGGCGATACAGAAATAGTTACGGTTACTTTTTCCTCCGTGTAGAACTTGTCCTGCGGTCGAGTCCCCAACAAGTGGGCGGAATTGGGATTATGTCTTTGCGGGCACGGGGCATTCGGCCAATCGCCGGCAAATGAAGTGCCGCAGCATTTGATTATATAGCGACTACTGAACCGCCCAAGTCGCGTGTGAGTGTGTTTGCATGCCTTGAGAGTTCCGAGCAGGACACACCGGGCTCACCTATTGATTACGGATCACAATGTAAGTAAATTGCGGAATTACGGGGTCGATTCGTTGATCACTCAATCAGCAGTCAATGGGTTTAACTGCCGGATTTCCGTAAGGTTGTGGGAATTAAATCTGGGGGAATTGCTAATCCTGGATAGGGTTTAATGCACGGGTTGATTTCAAATTAACGGCTGATTGGGTTGACTGCTTTGATAGGTTATTATTGTAGCATTATGGCCCAAAATTATGAGAAGTTCAGAGCAAAAGAAGTTTCCGATTTTCTAACCAAAAAATTCTGTATTTTGGTCAAAACTGTTGTAATAATAATCCAAATTGGGAGTGCCATATCTTTTTGAGCTCGTAGTAAAATTCCCAATCGATTATCACTTAAGCATAAACATTTTTATTTTTGACCATTTTTTGCAAAAAATTGTGATGTAAGCCCTTAAAAAAAAAATATAAAAATTAAAAAAAAAAATTTTTTTATCGGCTACAAAAAGTGACGGAAATAATATTATTAGGTCGTTAGCTTTTTATAACAGTAAGTATCTTTAAATTCGGACCATTTTTGAAAAAGTTATAGCAAAAAACAGGAAGGAATAAAATCTATTTTGGACAAAAACGAAGATTTATATTTTTTTTTGATTTCTCAAAGGATTTAGATTTCTCAGGAAAATAATATATATTTAAGATAAAATATCTTTAATTTTTCCCATGCTTAAAAATATAAATAAAATAACAGCTTCCAAGGTAAATAAACTTTAGCTGGCCGAAGTTAGATCTCTTACCTTTTCAGATTATGACTTTCAGCTGCCATGAAACTATTTTCCTAATTTCTTTCGGCTACATTTAAAATATCTTTAATTTGAAGCACTTTGGACCTACGATGCAGCAAGAAGCGCAGATTAAGTGGTGCATTTGGCCAACTGTGCAAGCTTCTTGGTTTATCCCCAGCCGACTTCACTATTTGAATGGGTTTTAGTTTTGTGCTCATTTGTTTAGCATAGAAATTCTTGGAGTTGAATGGAGCTTCAGCTATAGCTGCCGGCTGTCTTCATCCTTTCAGGCGGGCCAAAACCATTCCATTTTTCGGGCCATCTCCGACCACAATGAAACCGCAGCGAAGCCGAAAAAAGAAGGAAAATATGAAAAATGAGAATGCAGCTCCAGTCGGGCATTCATGCATCTCCGTCTATTCACACTCATTCATCTCGGGATGAGCCGGTCTTAAATTTGCATAACAAGCGACAAAAGTCCTCCGAATCGTAATTATGTGCAAACAAACGGAGCAAATGAAATTTCAATTAAAAAACGAGTGCGAGCAGGGTACGAAAGAAAAAAAGTGAAATCGAAGCCGGCCATGGGTGGGGGATGCCCCTTTTTCGCTTTGTAAGGCTTCCCGGCCACCGCAATACGCACTGTTGGAAACCTGGGAAAGGGAGCGAGTCACCGAGTCGAGTTGAGTTGAGTTGAGTTCAGCTGCGAGTCGAAGTGAATGCCGAGTGGCAAGTGCAGCGTCAGGTGCACTGACATTGGCACACGAACGAGGCTGCACCCTGACCCCTTCCCCTACGGACACCCCTTCACCCGTAGTGAACCCCCTTTTGAGTGACTGGCAGTGCAATTTTGTTGCCAACCTTGAGGACGTCGCTCTGCCGTCTGCTGAACGCCTGCTATCCCGGAGTCAAGGCTGCAAGGGGCGTCCGTGCAGGGGATCCCTGCTCATTCTCGCTGTTTCCCACCGAACTCGGCCGTGGATAGATCTCCCCTTCGCACTGGTTGCCCCTGATACCAAGGGGTATATTGGCATTCACGGGATTTGGGGCTTATAATTGGTAGCTCTGTTATAGAGACATTTGTAGCCTCGATTACATGTTAATATATTAATTTCCAGTCCAAAATGCAAAAATAATTTATAGAAATAAATAACGGTATACAAAATAAAATATTAGATACAAATCAGAAGATTTATCCAAGTTTACAAAACATCTTAAACTAAACATAATAATGGAACCAAGGGGTATATGGTTCAAGGAATTCTTGTATTTTTTCAGTTGAATAAAAAAGGGAAATAGGGAAAACAAACATGAGTTTCGTATACAAAATTATAAAATTAATATAGAAATATTTTATAAAAATTTATTTTTCTAAGTAAGAAAAGACACATATTGTATTTTCCAAAATATTTACAAAGTTTTATTACTTTATGCCATTTAAGGTGAGTTTTGGATTATTGAAATATGGTTCTAGGAATTCTTTTATTTTTTTCAGTTGAATAAAAATGGGAAATAGGGAAAACAAACATGAGTTTTGTATACAAAATTATAGAATTAATATACAAATATTTAATAAAAATTTATTTTTTCTAAGTAAGAAAAGGCATACATTTTATTTTTCCAAATATTTACAAAGTCTTATTACTTAGTGCAATTTAAGGTGAGTTTGATAGTCGGAATCCAGTGAAAGCATACTTTCTTCCTTGGAGTTTTAGTTGTTTTTATTTTCCTGCTTTTTTTTCCAGCCAACAATGTCAACATGGCAGTCAGCCAGCAAAACTCCAGCTCTGCTTTTTCCACTTCCTGCCCCTTCATCGTGGAAATAATCAGTGTGCGCCTTTTTGTGTGCATTGTTGCCGTCGGGGGGTGTTAAGCGGGCTGGAATGGGTTAAGGGGGCCGGGTGCAGCGCTCGGTTGCCATTGCAGTTAATTGAAAATACTAAATTTCCACTGTCTAGACGGCAAATTATATGACAATTGTTAGAGCGCGCATGTTTGGCTTTCATATTAAAATTAATTACTCCGGCTGAAAATTTTGCATAAAAATTTGTGTGAAAGCCATAAACAATGGGGCCATTGTCGCGCAGGTTTTCGTATGGTGTGTGTTTATCTGAGGATGTGAGTGTTGTTTCTGTTTAATTTCGGCACAGTGGGCTCTAATCCCCATTTGGAAGGTCTGGAGTTTCATAATTGGAAAGCTAAGGCGATAATCGATGGTGGTAATTAGAGAAAGCGCGTTGCATTTGCGAATTTTCACACGCTTCAGGGGACACAATCTGTTCATAATTATACCGGAGGAAATCTCATCTCGGGGGCGGTGAAGGAGTTCAGGAAATTGCAAATTACAAACGGAAAACGTGGGCTGGCCGAACACCTTTGATCACAAATTCACCTCACTGCACACAAACAATTATTTGGCACTTAATAAACAATGAAATTGAAAATTTAAGACGCTTATCGTAGTCAGTTTGCGGCATATGCAAATTTCTGTCCAGCTTTCATGTAATTACACTCGACCCGTAGCATCTTATATATGACATTTTCCGAAGCGTATATATCGGAGGAGGATATATGCCCTATGTACTGACATTCATTAGTCGAGAATTGCAACCTTTTTGGGCCGGAACGGAGTTGGTTCGGCCAGCCAGCTCGTAAATAAAATTTGGCAAGCTGTTTGCAACGGCTGCGTATGCAAAACATCTTCAAAATTGACTTTACTGATTTTGCCTTTTGCATTTTATTATGTGTTTATTATGCTAACAATGTGCCGAAAGTTTTCCGGGGGGAAGGCTGGGATGCGGTTAAATATTTGCAGCTGCAGCAGCTCAGAGGCGTTGGCAAGGGGGGCTGGAATAATTTTACCAAGAATATTCGTAACTGAATTACAGATTTGCAATTTTATCCTTAAGCCAACTATCTTGTATCCAAGTAAACTGAAGTATTTTAATAGAGATGAATGAAAGCTTTAGGCAACAAAAATGATTGACGCTTTATTGCGATTTATCCTTAAATTTGTTTATTTTTAGTATTTCTTAAAAAAGAGTTTAAAGATATTTTCAAAGAACCCCCGCCCCATTTCTTTCCCTTATCAATTCATATCTTAAATCATTTCAATATTAAAATAGCTCTAAATTGCCTGGGCTATCGGATTCCTCCTGCCCAAGTTCCATTCTGACCCTTCCAGCAATTTCGGGCCTTTCATCTGCTAAAAGCCTCATCACTTTCATCCCCTCAGCCGGAGGTCACTCATACGCCCCATTGTCCGGCATTCTGGCATCTTGTCTAGCATGTGTTTATCAATATGAAAGGTATGCGAGGCCAAGTCAAGCTGAGTCAATTAGTTGTCTCTCACTTCGGCTCCCAAGTTCTTGTACATAAATCCACGGGCTAGATGTGATTTGGGCAATTGCAAAATGGAAATGGTAGAAACTGGGAAACTGGGAGACCGAGCACTTCAATCTAGCACACTCAATGACAGCTGCAGCTCTCTGTGTGAGCAAACTGTAGCCACATTATTTTCATTATGCCATTGTCTGCCTCCTTGGACCAGACTTCTGGGGGAGAATGGCCTCCATCGGCCACCTGACGGAGGAAACGGCTGGACAATATTTCTGCTGCCAGCAGACATTTGCATTTCATTTTTCGACAAGCAAAAATATTTTTACAACCAAACACACACAACAAACAGGGATCGGGGTCGCTTTCGGGGAAAGGGCATTGCACAAATAGTTAGACGACTTCCTTTTGTCTTTTGTCTGTGACCCGAGGGCGCAGCCATCCAGACCCCCACTCCTACTCCCTGGAGATGCCTCCTCCTGTGTCTGCACTGGTCCATCTGTCATTTTAAGTGGCTTATTCATATGCAAGTGGCTTCCGGGGCTAAGCATATTCAAGTGTTTTAGTGGCTCGTGTACATGACCGAGCATTATCATTAAGTGCTTATAGGCAGGACTCGGCAGAGGCCTCTTGCCCAGTGCCATTCCCATGCCCACTCTAAGACCCCCTCCCTCGTTGCGAGTGAACAATGAGTGCTATTAACGCAAATTGATATGCCAATGCCCCTAGCCACCACCCACCATCCACCACCCATATCCCAGAGCCCAGATCCCGGCAATACCCCCCTTGACCTTCACCTGTCAGGCGGGTTTAATGGCCACCGGAAGTAGCCGAAGCCGTATTACGCATACGCCCTGTCGCACTTGCCAAAATAAACCAAAATACTTCCCTCACTGAGCCAAAGTCCATTTAATTTAATGTTTCTCGTTATATTTTAATCGAAATCATAGATTTCCGCTCTACAATTATAGCTAGGAAGTTTGGACTGTGATAGCGGATGGAAAATGCCATTAAATGTATAGTTATAAAACTGCCGAAAGTATACAGAATTATTTCATATTTCATAAAATATTTCAGACTTTTTTATGGGTTCGGATTTATTCACTAAATACTCGAAATAGAAATGAAAATCATAGTTTAAAAAATAAAAAACAGATACATTTTTTATCACTGTTTTATACATAATAATAATTATAATAAATTTATTCAAGTATACCGTCATTAAATTCCATAAAAAAATAATAATTTAATTTGATTTATTTTTGGCTCCTGCAGAATACTCTGCTATGAAGGCAACCTCCAGCAGCAGCTGCAGCAGTGCCGCCAGCAGCTGCAACCAACCGGAGCCGCTGGCGACAGCCATTGCATCCAGTGGTGTTAGCGGTGTCAGTGGACCAAGTGGTGCCAGCACCTCGACGAAGCCGCACCGCCTAAACAAGGTGTCCTTCGCACCGCTGGACCTTCCGTTTCCCAGCGGAGCCACGTGATACGCGAACGCGAATGCCGGCACCACCATGCCGCACCACAACATCGTTTGCGAATGGCTACGCACCATTGGGTTGGCCCACTACGGCGAGAGCTTCCTGGAGAACGGCTACGACGAGCTGGAGATCTGCAAGCAGATCGGGGAGATCGACCTGGACGCCATCGGGGTGGACAATCCCTCGCACCGGGGTAAGCTGCTGAAGAGCGTGCGCATGCTGCGGGAGAAGGGCGCCGCCATTGTCTACGTGCTCATCAACGACCCCAAGGCCCTGAGCAGCAGCAACGAGATCCTGGCCTCCGACTGTGATACGCCGGTGACCATGAAGGAGCTGGAGGCGGTCATGAAGCGCCACCTGGAGGCGGACGGCATCCGGCTGACCGCCCATCCGTACTCCACGCCGGTGAGTTAAGAAGTGAATTATTATAAAAGTAAAGGTATATTATACAATTACTTTTAATTTTAATTTAACATGCTATTAGATATTTATATTTTCCCAGTCTTACACTTAAGCAACATAATTTCCTTTATAAGTATAGTATATTTTACTGTGTTTTAGATAGATTTATCAGAAATATTATATTTTATTTTATTTATAATTGTGTTTAGTTTATTAGTTTAACACTTAAACATATATGTTTTTCCTTATTCAGCTGTTCCTTTATGATTTTGCTCTGGCAAACTGTTCCAACTAACTAACTGGCGACCAACCAGCCAGCGATTGCTCTTATCTATGGTCATTTTGTTTAGGGCCCTGGCATTTTGCATCCTGCCCTCCCGGGGGGCGTGGCCAGGGGGTGTCGGTGGGCGGCAGTGGGTGGTTACAGGATGCAAATGCAACGTGTGACAGTCGTTCGGGGAGCCAGTGCTGTGTGCGCTCTAATGTGAAATTAACACGATTTTAATTTAGTTAAACCGAGTGGCCAACCAGCAAAGTCCCGCTGGGTCACCTCAACGGTCACCATGTCCACCTCGGACCATCGTGCTCCTGCTGTCCTGTTCTGTTTTGTTTTGTTTGGTTTATTTTATTATATGCATGTTGGTCCCCGGCCGGGAAATGATTTTGCATTGCGTTAATTTTGTTTATTTTGGCGCGTATTTTTTGGTCACTGCTGCTGGCTTAGAGATAAAGCTCTGCATTGTGGTTACCCAGCGGGGAAATGGAAAAGAGAAGGGAAAAGGGGCACAATTAAATGATCGGCAAAAATTGCCAGGTCAGCAAATTGCCGGTTTCATCAGAACAAACTCTTTATAAACATTGCAATATACGTGAGGAGTACAAACAGTGGGAAATATTTTTTATTAAAAAAGAAAATGATTTTTTAGGAAGTCCTGTATAACACAATTACGTTCAGTGCTCATTTTTTTTTAAACCACATACTTAAAAAAAAAAAGTTTTTTAATAAGAGATCCTACAAAATATATTGCTTACTAAGAAAATATCCCTATTTTTCATAGGTTTTTCAAGGTTTTAAAAGTTTATTTTTACCATTTTCAAGATTGCAATACCAATGTATCCATCTAAAAGGAATATTTATAAAAATAAAATGAAAACCAATATTTAAAGGGATAGCAAAGAGACCAAGAAATGCCTTTTATTCCCCGTGTCACATCGAATTTTGAACTAATTTTCTTGATGGCAAGACCACTGTATCCGTGTGAAAGAAATGCATATTCAAAGGCATTTGGCAGCCTCGTTGGCTTTGATGACTTCTGGTGCCTTTGTCCACGTTTTTGTTGGGTTGGCTGTATCTGGAAACGTGTCACTGGTTCAGGGCCGCCTGCATTCCGCCAAAGAAATGCAATCCAATGCAATGCAAATAGATGCGAAGCCATCTCCATGTAAAGTTTTTCCACCGGTGAGAAGGAGAGGTGTTTGCCCCTATGTGCCTCAGCCTTGAGGGGCGGGGAAGGGGCGGTGGGCGGGGCAGGCGTGCCTATTGAGCACGCATAGAGTGTTGACAGTTTGCCAGACACTCTTCAGATTCCGATGCAGCTGCTTAATATGCAGGCCACGCGATCCGCCGGCTTCCGCTCCAGCTCCTGATGGTGAATTTGTTACTCAACTGAGAAAAATAAATAATTAAAATACTACAAAAATAAGAGAAATATCTATTAGATTTTTTAGAAATTACTATGATTTTTTCATAGGTTCTTAAATTGAATTATTTTTTTTACTATTCACCATTAATGCAAAATTATTATTATCAACTTAATTAACATAAAAGGAAGCTAACTCTCAATATTAAATAATTATGTTAGAAAATGCACTATGATATCCAACCATTTTATGAGTGATATATACGATATAGTTTTTCTCCAGTGCATTGCCACTTCTATTTCGGTTCCAGTTCCTGTCAAAAAGTGCTGAGACTGCTTCGTGACAATGTGTGAAAACTTTGTCATAGGCTGCATTAGATTTTGCTGCTTTGCATTTTAATTAGCGCAAGCTGACAGTTCTTTTCTTATGGCTCAGTACTTGGCATAGTTTGTGAGCTAAAATATGGTTAAATATTTACGATTGTTGTCTTTGTGGCGGTGCAAATTGAAATGCAACTTTAAACCCGAAATGGAATTATACCGAATGGCAGCGAAGAAAGGTGTCTGCAGAAAGGAGAAAGGAGACAGGAGAAGGGGGGATGGTTAGACAGGACTTGTTGGCTTCTAGCCCCCTCGACTCCCCTTCGTCTGGGCCATGTTGACGCGCGGGCTCCAACTTCAACTAATTGCACTTTGCGCTGATGAGACAGACAGCCCTCTGGGTGTGTGGGTGTATGGGTAGATGGGTGGCTGGTTGGGTGGATATATAGTACTATATAGTATCTGTGTGTCTAACTGACTGACAGCTGCAGACAAGTTGCATTTCAGCACAAATGTTTGCATGTGCATTACATGAATGCGACGCTAAATGAATTTGCCAGGCTCGAGGGGATGGGTTGGGTTCAGGTTTAGTTCTGCTCTGCCGAGCTGAGGATGCAGGTGCAGACACAGACATAGAAGATGCAGATACGGATGCGGATGCAGACGCAGCTGCAGATGGAGCAGCATAAAGGAGCACGCTGCTGCCGCTTCAGTGACCGCTTTGAATGTCAAACAGGACACATTTAAGTGGCAGCCTCACGCTAATTACCGGAAGATATTAACACTTGTGCGCCTGCCCTGCTTACATCAAACTCCTAGCTCCTAACTCCTAACTCCTTACCCATTGCCCCGGGAGAAGTTGCTTTTGACCCTGGCCTTAGAGGATTGCGGTTAAGACTTCTGGGGATCTTGGCCCTCTTTCCAAAGGAGAAGGAAATGGTGCTTCATTAATTAAGTTTGATTTAAAACATCATAAACTGAAATTCTAATCCTTGTATTGAACAATATTGGGTTTAAAACGTAATATCTGAAATTCTAATCCTTGTATTGAACAATATTGGGCTTAAAACGTAATATCTGAAATGGTAATATATATTTTTTATTTCCATCTATTTACAATTGATTCTTTTTTAATATTTATTTATTTATGCAATTTATTTTATGTATTTTTTTAAATTTATTTTTCTGATTGTCCATGCAGGAGGGCAAACGAGGCTACCTGGAGGGCCTGGCCGCCCACTACAGCAAGCAGATCAACATGCCCTACGACGACGTGCTGGACGCCATCGAGCAGGTGCGTCTGTCCAAGTGGAAGGAGCGCCACGTGCGCATCTCCACGGGGCACACCCTGACCCGCCGGATGGCGGGGCCCAGCTGCAGCGGAACGGGCCTGGTCGGCTCCTCGGTGATGCCCACCAGCCACAGTCAGCCGCTCTATGTGCCCGGCAAGTACTTGGTAAGTGAGCAGATGCTGCGACTTTTACGGCCGGAGAGGCTTTACGACATCCAGCTAATCAGACTCTAATTCATTTCCGTTTCGTTTATTATGCATGCTTATGTGTGCTCTTTTATGTGTACTTGCACCGAAAGAAATTTATTGAGACAGTGGTTAAGGGCTCCTGAGCTAGTGATATATTTGTATGCCTATGTGACTTAACTTTTCGGGAAGTGCTGGGGGTTGGAGTTGGAAACAATTTGCCATAGAGATTTTGGTACAATACAATCATAATATATTTCATGATTCTTTAGATTTCTTCTTATGATTTAAAAGAAATTTGTTTTTATAATAAGAAATCGCTTTTAAGAACCTACAGATAAAACAGTTTTCAGGATATCAAATAGACTAAATTCTTTATTTTAAAAATAGTTTTTCTGCTTTATAATATTTTATATTTTATAGGATCTTTAAATGCTTAAAAGGGTTAAATGGCCATAAAATCATAATTCTAATTTTATCTCTAATTTTTCTAAATATAACATTTATTTTGGCATTTGCCGTGTATGTGCAGCCCTCCAGCTGCCTGTCGAATCGCGAGGAGAACGAGATCTACAGCTACACGCAGAATGATTTGGCCAATCGCATGGCCCGCAACGCCATCGACTCCAAGTCGGCCCTCAATCTGAACGGGATGCAGCACAGTTATCCGGGAGCACGGACCAATTTCTTTTACGACTTCTCGGCAACAGGTGAGGAGCGTTTAAAGGGGCAGGGGATTCGGATCTGGGTTTGGGTTGGGTTCTTGTGGTTAGAGACAGTTTGGCGGCTGTTTGGTTTTTATGGCTTTTAATTCAATTAAATTGGTTTGCGCTTAAACTTTGACTGTCTGGTTAATCAAATGAATGTCTGTTTGATTCTCGGTTTGATTGTACGCCTCACTGCCTCGAATTTGGATCTGGATTGGATTGGTTAGAGGGCCGGAACAAGCACAAGCAGAGGAGAACGGTCTTCGCCCGCTTTTTGCAGGGCCTTCGGCAGAGTGGAGATGAGCTGAACGCCACGGAGGGAATGCAGTTGAAGGTGAGTTTGGAGGTCACAAATTGGGTGCCACTTACAAGGAAGGTAAACCTTTTTTTTTGTTGCCGAAAACCATTCCGTGTGTGATTTTGTCATTTCCGGTTTATAAGCCGCTTTTATTGCCTTCCTTTAGGCTTGGGTAAAAAACTTTAGAAATGTTAAAAAAAGGAAGAACAAAGGAGAAAAGATAAAATCAAACAAATAAATAAACGAATGTCCTGAAAGTAAAAACAACGAAATTTTTAAAGAAATGTTGAACCTTTAATTGGCTGGCTTTGAATCAAAACTAATTTGGTGAGAGAACTTTTGAACTTATAATTAAAAAATATATATCAATAAAATATGCGAACTTTAGTCTTCATCCCACACTTCTGTTCGTCGCCTTATAGAGAGTGACATTTTCATTAGTTGAGCATTTGACACCCCCTAAGCTGCTTCAGAATTATGAAAATGGAAAGAGTTTTCGCATTTCGGTCGCAGTTTAATTCCCGGCTCCTTAATTCAGGACCGGGCATGTCCCCCGTCCTCCGCTTCCTATCTCTCTGGAAAGCCATGAAAAGTTCCATAATTTGGAGCCAACTTCAAAGCATTTCCTTGCCGCATTCAAAACAAAAACTTTTCCCCCACCCCCCAAATCCTCGACCATCTCTCTCTCTCTGTTTAATGTCGAATTTTTGCCATGGACAAGTTCGCCGGTTTGCGCGGGGGTCGGAGCACTGGGACTACTTAAAAAATTAAATTAAAATATAAAAACCGCGTAAACCTACAAATAACAACGATGGCCGCAGCAACAACAACACCAGCAGCAATAACTAGGAAAGTTCGCGTTCTGGGGAAAAAAGAGGCGGGCCGGAAAAGCCCGGGGGCGGTGGAAAACTTTATCAAGGCTAAGCCGATAAAAGGCAATTACCGTTAATTGCGTTGACTTGCGCCGGGCGAGTGGTCGAGACCAGACAATGACAACACAGCCGGAGCAAAAAGAGCAGGCCGGAATGGGGATCAATGGTCAGAGGATGGCGGATAGCGGACAGTGCAGCGCAGCAAGGACATGTGCCGGATGCAAATGGCAGACTCAAAGATATGAACTGTCAATGAGGGCGGGGGTCCTACAAGTGCAAGTGCCAGATACAGATGGAAGTCCAGAACAGGATGCGGAATGTACTCGCAAAAACAAAGGATATATTTTAATAGGAATACTAATAGTAAAGCGACAAAATCAGATCTTTATTCTATTTATATTTAATGTAAATTGATTATCGAAAATTATCGAAATTATCGAGAATTTTACTTTTATTTCAGAAAAAGTTTTTTTAGGTCTTATGTATTTAAGAAAGTAATCGTTATCTTTTTATTAATTAAAATTGTATAAATTGTCATAAAAAATATTCTAAATATTCCTTAAATATATATTTTGAAAAACAAGAAAGAATATATATTTATTAGAGCTTTTTAATTTAACACGACTTTTTAATTGCTTGCTAACAGAGTTGTTACAGATGGGTTTTCAATAGAAATAGTCTTTCCTCCCAGTGCATCGAAAACGGGAATCGCAAAGGACAAATGCGGGGACGAGGGCGCCAATCACATTGTCGGGGGCGTTGTCAAGGACCCGAGGAGCACGTTCCTGGAACTCCACGTTACCTGGTCATTTGCACCTTAGCGCGTTTCGGCTTTGCTGCGGTTGTTATGCCGGATGTAAAAGATGTGGGTGGGGATCGGGCGCAGCTCCCGACACACGATTGTCCTTTTTCCATTCGCATTTGTTTTTATTATTTCAGGCGTGCCAAAGTGTTTTGTTTTGTGTGTCCTCGCCGTGCACTTTTCCATTTCCACCCAGCTGCCGGGTTTTTCTTGTGTTTGGTTGCTTTTTGGGTCTTTTTATTTTGGTTTTCCCAACATTTTTCGGGATCCTCCGGTCCGGCGAGAGTTTATAACTTTTCGTGTTTTACGGTTGTTGTCCGGTTTTTCTTTTGTGTGTGCCCTTCGCTCCTTCGCCGGCTGTTCATTTAATATTTAAGCACAATTTGCCGCTGCCGAGGACCACGGCTGCAGATTGTCCACTCCGGTTCCTCCCGACTTTTGCGGTCAATTTTGAAAATGACTTGGGCTAAGCACTGGCGACAATTGTGCTCCGTGTTCGGTCCGGGACAACTTCTTTTGTGTGTGCGGCGTGTCCTCTGGCACTCATTACCTTTCTTTGGCCACAGCTCGTGATTCGCCCGCCGTTGCTTTGGCTGCTTCTGTTCTGGCTGTGCTTGCTCCCCCGGTCAAAGGTCACCCGGAGCGTGTGTTCCTCAGCTCCTCGGCACTGGCACTCATTATGCGGTCTGCTGCGGAAATGCTGCTCCGGGGACAGAAGCATCCAGCGCTGGCCTTTCATTACACTTGCTCGGCTGTCCGCCGCTTTTCATTTGACATCCCCGTTTCCATTTGAAGTTCCGGCTGCGGTTGTTTTGAGGTGTCGATTTGTTGGGTCTGGCTCGAGTTAATGAAGTAATCATGGGTGGTACAATTTGTTTTACTTTGTAGAAAGCAAGTTAAAGCAGCAAGGGTAACAGGTGCAAAAGTCAAAGGAAATATTAGCTTTAATATAAAATATTTTGACAATAATATGCAATCAGTTTGTTTTGTAAAATATATTTTTATTTTTTTTTCGGGTTAGGTCCAGCTTTCTATTTAAGGTTGTATTTAAAGAGTATCACTCATACGCAGTGTTGCCTTTAGTAAACTCTTATTTAAATCTACTTAGCGCATTTCGTGTCTTCTATTTTTCTTAACGTATTGCAATGAAGACAATTAATTAAAAAGTTATAAATGGGAGAGAATCTAAAAACCTAAATTTTATATTTAAATGTTAGTTAAAATCTAACGTATTTATAGGAAATGATATAGTATAATAATATAAAATAAAAAATATAATAGTAATACCATAATGAAGAACTAATATTTACCAAATCTTTTACAGACCAACGAACGTTTGAGAAATTGCAGTACGATGAAACGACCAGAGCCGCATCAGGACTTTGAAAAGACGATACAGAGAGTAAATATAAGAGTCCTGAATACCAAAAAAAACCCCAATGAACTGGTCCATTCCTTCCAGCTGAAGACACAGAAGGCGGCCCAAAAGAAGCCGGCCAGCGCCCCCTTGGAAATGGCCCTGCACGAACGGAACAAGGAGGTGGCCCACACCCTTGTGAACGAGATGCCGCTCAATAATTATACGAAGCATCCCTAGGATTCGGCCCTCAGCAGCGCAGCTGCTTAGATCCCGGAACCACGACAACCGGCAATCACAATACACAAACACACACTCACTTATATCAATCATTGTTCTCAATCAGGTGATACACAATCTTAAGAAAGACAGGATCATAATCTAAATGATGAGGCTAAATAGAACACGAAATATAGCAGGCCAACGAAGCAATATCAATGCACTCATAACTTACGAATAGGAACAGAAATAGCCATAGGAATAATATCTGCAAGTGTTGAGTTAAACTTACCTATAGGACTAATTGACGGACCCAACCTGATCAGCACCCGCACCCACTGTATAGTCACCTGACCATTAATGAACAGTAAGCCTAGTCTAAGCAGCACTTCACCTCCCCTTGCACCAAACACTAATATAAACTGCACAGAGAAAAAAAAGAACTCCAACAAAAAACAGAAACAAACAAATCTGGATATCGTTTTCCCAAATTTAAACATAAAATATTTTTTTTTAAATTTAACAAAATTTAAAAGAATTTACTAGGGCTTTGAAATTTTTCATCAATATAATATAAATTCAGAAAAGTTTTTGTACTGCATACTTTTAGACACCTTCATAAAAGAATTCAACTAGTGACTTGAATGGCATTCACCATTCCAAATGTAGAATACTTTTTTTCTCTGAGTGCGTATTCCCATCCAACCAGATTCAATCTCGAAATGCTCTTGCCCCGAAGTCTATCGGCAATTATTTGAACACCCCGAGAAAGCCGCCGCAGCAGCAGTCTGCGAATGCATCGACAACTGGCCGGGGGAATGTTGACAAAACGCAAAAATCCAACAAGCTTAACGCTAAATCAACACGCACACTCGCACAGTGGCACACACACACACACAGAGGCAAACTTGTCCTAACCGCAGACGTTGCACAGACAAACGGACAGGCATACGGACAAACGGACATACGGACGGATACGGACTCGGATGCGGATTCGGCTCTGGCATTTCCGTTTCAACTTGGCACTGCATCGATTTTGGTCTTTGGTTTTTCGAGCTGCAGCTGCAGGCTGAACGGAACGAAATGGAACAAAACCGACCTGAAGCCGAAATGGCCGCTCTGCCATTTGCCTTTTTTGCATTTTAATTGCATGTTGCGTCCGAAAGTATGCAACTTGTCCAGCTCGAGTCTGTAGGTGTGCGATTGTCTCTCTTCCTTGTGTGTGTGTGTGTGCGCTGGTAGTGATGGGAAGTTGTTATAGTACAAAGTACTCATTTTCTGTCCTTTGTAACCCAACAAATTAAAGTACCTACCAGAAATCCTAGCCTTAAGCAGAAATTATTGAAATATAATGATATATCTATAATTTTTCTTAACATTTATATACTACTTATAATTCTTTAATATTTAGTTTTTAATAGTTATTTGATTTTATAATTTAAATGCGACCCTTTTGAAACCTTTACCTTTCATAAGTTCTCTAGAATGCTCAATTTCCCATCTCTATTTTGTGACAGAGAATGCGATTTGCATTTTTGAGCCAGGGCAAAGGCATTTGAAATTCGTTTTTAATTTTGTTTGCTCTCTGGCCGAAAGGCATCAAAATGGTCGATGGCCATTTGCTCGCGGTTGTCTTTGTCATTCCTGCACTCACCACCCACCCCCAATTCCAATACGCATCCCATCCACACACTCTAGCCACAACACCCCCCCCCAAAAAAAAGAAGACAGGGAGACATCCGGAAAAGTTCTGGCAATTTCGGTGCTGCAGCTGCGTTTATTATTAAATGTCTGCGGCGCCGCGTTGAGCTGCCAGAAAATTGAAACATTTAGCGGCTACGTGAGTGCGTTTGCCAAGGGATCTGCGGCCATTTGGAGGCCCGTTTCCGGTTCCGCCTGTCGCCAGTCGCCAGTCGCCCATTGCCCAAAGTGCAATTAGCTTAAGCACTTGCCTCCATGCAACCCATAACGCAATGTTCTCCGGCTGCCATGGCAGCCATTTAATAATTCAGTTTTATTCGATTGCCTTCTAGCGTGCGTTAACGTGCAATTAACCCTGTCAGGCCTCGATGATCATTTTATTTAAATTTAATTAAATGCAGCAAGTACAGCAGAGAGTCCGCCAGCCAACCAGCAACCAGCAATAGTGAAAATAGTATAGACAAACAAAATGCAAACAGTGAAAAAAGGTGAAATTAAATATAGGCAAAGTGAAAACAAAGCAACAAACTCTGAGCGGGCAGTCAAGTGTAAAATTGTGCGCCAGTTTAATATACATATAATTGTTTAACTACCAATACATAGGCATACATACAAATACATATACATATATAGAGAGTACACCCATACAACAGCACCGCCAGTTAAATGGCCAAAAACAATGAGAGCAATCGGCAGAAATAGACCAGAGATGGCAATTAAAGCGTAAACTGTAAAATACAAAGTCAAATTCAGCCTGGCATGCTCGCTTTAATTTGGATAAAAGCAAATAATAAATAATAAAAACTGATTGAGAAGGATACCGTAATGATAATAGCCACAGCATTTAGTGCCAATCAAGCGAGAGGCATTTCGATATTGATATTGATCCCGGCCTGTGCTAGGTGACCAGGACAATTAATTTATGCGTAAGCCCAATCATAATTTAAATTAGGACTGCCGGAGTGGGCCATAAATCACTGGGTGGACTTATTGACCCAGTTTGGGGTGTGGTTGAGGGGGAGGGGGATCGGATTCCCCGCTGCCAAATCAAGCAGACGACAGCTTTTACATGGCCAAGTGGGCAGTCGAGCGCAACAAATCACAATAAACAACAGAGAGGAGCAGAAGGATGCCGATCTCGGCTCCAATTAGGCTTACTGATATATATATATATATTTATTAATTTATTATGGATATTGATGACCTACGGTCCACATACAAATATACATCAGCAAATAGACATACACCTACATTTAGCCACATGCGAATATTTACAATAAAAGTTGATGGTCAGCCATCGACAAATTTCAATTTACATACGTAAGTGTTTAAGCAAAACGCCAAAGCATTTCAAATGCAAATGGAACAGAAACGACAGAAAAAGTACGCAAATTGATTGCCCAAATAAATAAATAAATAATATTTATGAAAATAGAGCACGCGCGAAAGCGTGTCAGAATTACCCACATAAACATAGTGAATATATTTACACACATCTGTATAGTTATATGTATACACCCCTAGAATGTAAAATGTTTAAAACAAATATTTAGCGAGCGTATGCCCCAAATGTTTTGCAATTGTAATCAAAACACAAAAAATTGGCAAGAGAGACGCAAAAAAGAGAGTAGCGAAATTTGCATACGTTATATATGGAAAAATAAAATATTTTTAAAGTTCAGTTCAACATAGAAATAAAGAGTTTTCCCGAAATGTACAGCAAATTGGAGTTTTACTAAATATATTTGAAATGGGAAAATATAAGACAACTTGGTAAGTAACTTGGTAACTAAATTAGTTTAAAAAGTTAGTTTTTCTGTACAAGGCTGTTTAAAAGGGCCAAAAAGGCAGAACTGTTGGGCGGGGAAAATCCAGGTGTTGGTCTCCATCAATGTCGCTGTCTTTTCACGTGCTTCTCCGTATCTTCAAGTTGCCGCTGGCGGATGATTGATGATTGCTCTGACGCTTTCTGCAAGCTGAGATTGCTCTAAACCTTCTTCTACTCCTGTTGGGAAAATCACAGGAAGCGCAGTAAGTTGTAGGGGTTACAAATAGTGGCTGAATATATCAGCGAGTTGTAAGGTCTTAAGCTTTAAACCGTTTTCATTTGTGTATCTGAAAAGTGAAATAAATAAGGAGATACACAAAGGGTATGTCACTCAATGATAATATGTACCTACCTTTTGTTGGCAGGCACCGCGAGCTCCATAAAGATATTTTCTCGAGATAATGATGTGCGGCACTAGATGAAGACGTACTAGGTTATGGTATAATTATTTTATGATTTATAGATTAGAATTACTGTCATTAAAACGTAAGAATTCAAGATAACCTCCAAGTCAAATCAATTTGAATGAATTCATCTTTAAACTTATTTTAAGGAGAATATTTTTCCGACTGTTCAACTCACGAAACAGAGTTCATAGTTTGCAGTTCCTTCTATATCCTATTAAAACAAATGAAAGCAATTTGTGTGATGAAAAAGAAAAGGAAATGCAGTGGCAGGTTTCTACTCGAATATTCCCAAACAAATATGCAGGTCCGCCCCCAATCGCAATCCCGAACCCAATCCCAGTCCCAATCCCAACCCATTTTCCCTACATCATTCGAACCTCGAACGTGTGTCATTGTAAGTTCAAGTGTAGCCAAGAGTGGAGAAGTGAGGAGCAGGAGCAGAAGCAGAAGTCCTCCAGCTGACTCCGCTGGAGCGGATGAGGATGAGGACGAAGCACCCGTTGATGATTGTTGGCGTCGCCAGTAGGACTCGGGAACTCCCCGGCCCAGGGACTTTTCGGGCCTCGTCCGATGATTGTGATGGGCACAAAAGCCAACGGCTCATGAAAAATGCATGCGACTCGGCTGCCTCATATGTTTTATGGCTTGTTGAATTCCGTCGGTGGTCCCGCCCCTCATGCTGCCCCCCTTTCCCCTCTGCTGTAGTTCAAGTTGTAGTCAAAGTCGCATCGCATCACTGGCATAGCCTGTTAAATTAATAAAGGACAGCAGCAGGACTCTGACAAAAATGTTGTATGCGGCCAAAGTTGAGGTTTGTTTTTCAACAGCTGTGCTGCAAAAACCGTCCGGCGTCTGGGATAATATGTTTAATTTTCCCCAAACATATTTCCCTAGCTCCACGGCTCCAGGCTCCAGGCTCCTGGCCATTTTCATTTGTTATTTCGGTCTTTTGGCTAGTGTTTTCCTTGATTTCCGTGTGCCGGCTGTGCTGTCCCTCCCCCACCTTCCCCACCAAAGCGCATTTGTCTAACCGAGTGGAAGTTCTCAATCCCCCAAACCCCTTTCGCTTGTCCCGCTTTTTTTTATAAATTTTAATTTCCGTTTGCATTTTGCACGTTTTTCATAATTCATGCTCTCGAAGTAACTAGATTGATGAGAACCGTTTCTAGGCGGGCATTTGCGGGCTGTCCACTGGGCTTATCCCCACCCAGCCATCCAGCCACCCAGCGAAAGCTTTCCAGCGGGCACCACACCGCCACTCACATGCATAATCGTGCGGAAATGCCAGACACACTAAGCTGACCCAGGCCAGAGTCTTACTTATATATAGTACGTAGTACGTACACAAAGATATATCCCTATAGATACATACGCTCGAGTGTGTGCCAGTAAATCGCAGTATCTGAGCCGAGGCATCACCAATCACCCTACACCACCCACTCCGCGCCGCCCCACACCACCGGGCTGAATCTCAACCCTTTCTCGAAACAGCTGCCTTGGCCGAAGGTCCTGCTTGATTCCGCCGAAGCTCCTGTTATGTGCACCGAGAACTACAGATCAAAGAAGTGGTATTTTAAAGTTCCCAAGAAACTTCACTTCTGAAAACTGTACTCTTTTTAATTCAGGGTCGTAGATTTTATCATTTTTAATTTTAGAAAAAGTATTTCTAGAGTATGATTTAAATTTAAAAATTCCCGATTCCAAAATAATATTTATGTCTTAACTTACTATTATATAAAATCCCATTTTTATTGAGCAATTCAATGCAAAAAAAAAAATAATAATAAATAATTTAACCATAATTAAAGTACATATCCAATTAAATCCATGATTATTTAAAGATAACAATTTATATTTTCTTTTTTTAATATATTTATTTATTTTTTATTTCTTTAATCAATAGTTATTTATAACCGATAATAATATAAATTTTTTTCCCAGTGCAGTGCGGCATTTGGTGGTGCTGCTGCTGGTGGTGCTGCCACTGGTGGTGATGGTGCATCCCCATAGGGCCATTGACTAATAGGATTTGAAGAGCGTAAAATTGGTTCGTTGTGAACATGAAATATGCAGTAAATCCTTTTGCGCCCCGCAGCCGTCCGTGTTTTCCTTTAATATTTGCTGCAACGTTGTTGCAGCTTAAATATTCTTACCCCGACAGCAAGGTCCTGACTTCTGCTCTGTTTCCCCTTACCCTCTTTCCCTTTTGGCCCTTTTCCCTTCGCCCTTCTCCGTGGAGGCCAATGCACGCGCAGTTTGTTGCAATTTCGCGGTTCGATTTACCCCCAACTTTCACCCACCCCCACTTTTCCCAACGTTGTCGTCGTCGTCTCGGCGCGATGGTGTGTTTTATTATCACAAATAAAGCGCAATCACTGTTGTGGCACCCGCTTCTTGCGCCCAATCCCACCCAATTTTCCGCTTTTCCGCCGCTTTTCCACCCGCTTTCAGCCACCGAAGGAAGCCCAAGCAAGCATTGCATTTTTCATGTCTGGATTTCGTTCGTGTGGCAGCCTGAAATATTGCAAATAGTTTGGCTCCTTCTCAATTGCGTGAAATATGAAAAACCCCGGAAAAATTTGTGGCAAAAGCAAAAGCCTCGCCGTTGCTGCAGCGACAATGCACTCCAGATTTACTTTTCATTCCGCTGCCATTGCAGTCTCCTAATGTTTGCCTCTTTAATTGTCCCTGTTGCTGCAAATGGCCGGGCATTTGTTTTCATTACTGCCAGGACGAGGAAGCCCAGGACGAAGTGGACCGGAGAAGGACGAGATCTCAAGACAAGCTGAAGCTGGGGGGTAATTTGGGTACACTGGGGATAAAGGCCACAGGCAGAGCAGGGGATCTTATTATTATTTATTTATATTTTCAAGCATGGAAAGAAACAATGAGATTTAAGCAAAGATATATTTTAGTTTACTGAAGAAGACGTAGCTGTCCCCAAAGTTTTTATGGATGTCAGATATGTAAAGATGTTTCTTTTGAAAAATCTTGAAAATCGGAATCTCAGTTTTCAAAAATACGAGTTTTTTCTGACTGTTTTTTGTCGTAACTTTGTCAAAAATGGACCCAAATCAAAGATACATACAGTTTTGAACAGCTAACGATCTAATAATATTATTCCTATTACTTTTTAGCTGATTTAAAAAAATTATTTTGTTTGTCAATTTTCACATTTTTTATAAGGGGTTACATCACAATTTTTTGCAAAAAATGGTCAAAAATTAAAATGTTTTAATTTAAGTGCTAATCGATTGGGAATTCGACTACGAGCTCATCGAGGTATGGCACTCCATATTTGGATTGTTATTTCCATTGTTTTTAGCAAAAAACACAATTTTTTGGGTAAAAAATCACGTTTTGTCTTTGTAATATTTTTCAATAACTTGGCTAAAAAATTTAAAATATTAAAATATGTTCTAAAATATTTTTTTATAAGTAAGCCTATAATTAGATAATATTCCGCAGATTATTTCGCATTATGGAAATAAATATTTTCTAATTGAATAACGATTTTTCCTTCAGTGTAACTGCAACGGCTGGCGACAGCGATAATTGTGAGCCGTATTTATGCAGTCCTTAAAGAGGCCGCTCCTCGATGCGAACGCCCGGGAATCCCTTCTAATGCCACCCAGCCGGCTGCCAAGGACTCTTGCTGGCCGTCTTAAGGCTAAGCCGCCTCAAGACTAAGACTCCACCGCTGCCCCCATCGTTCATTCAACTGCAGCTTGGCTGACTTCCGGCGTTGCCTTTTATGATAAATTGAAACAAATAGCCACCAACACCAGCTCACACGGAGGCACAGGACCTGGCTTATCAGAAAATTGCGCTCAGCTGTTTATGAAAGCATAACAATGTTAGCTGCCCCGGCCATTTCAGAGCTCCAGTTGGAGGTCCAACCTAGGGCCAACATCAACATGATCATCAAACTGAATGGCTGCCCCTGCTCCTGTAGTCCTGCTTGCTCCTGGTCCTGCTCCTCATCCCTATTCTCATTCCAGTCTTTAGCCTGGCTTGCTGGCTGGTCGTCGCAGCACATAACTCACAAGTAGGATAAACAATTTACTTATCGCCACTGCAGCCACGCCAGATGGAGTTGGTAGTGGTAGTTCTAGTGGGAGTGGGAGTAGCTTCTTACCCGGACCAAGACCAAGACCAAGATTCAGTCTCCGTCTGAGACGTTGCCACATCAGCGCGCCACATTGGCAAATAAATCATAATAAATAACTTGAAAAACGAAACACCTTTGCGCACAAAAGTTGCACGTCCTGTTTCTGGCAAGCCGTACGAGTAAAACTTTTTACCGGGCCAAGATGGTTAGTTCAAGGAGGGTCATATCCGTCTTGTGGAAGAAGTTTAGGTTGCCAAGTGCAGCGATAAGGCGTGAAAACATAAAGAGATTTAAATAGGAAGTTTTTCTATAACAAAAATAATTTCAAACGTATTTTTGGTATACATTATATTATATAAAATATTTACTTCTGTTCTACTAAATATTCTTCTTAATATGTATTTTTTAAAAAACGCTTTTCCTTTTCTTAGTGCATCCCAACTTCGTCTTACCATTTTCGTTCAATCCAATACATTGTATTTCTCGTTTCCGCTGTCAGTTGGTTTCGGTATTAGTGGCTGCTTACAGTTTAGCACTTGGCCAACTTCCAGCGGGAAAGAGACAGGCAAAGGCGAGAGCTCGGCTCAGTTCCTGCAACTGGTGATAAAAATTGATACATAACTTGCATAAATCAGGCGCCTGCCACACATTACGCATACGCCGTGTGAGCCGGTGGCGCGTCATTTATTAAATTAGCCACAGCATTAGCCACCCCAGGTAATTTGTAAATTTCTGACAGATGCGCTGATAAACTCATTGCCGGGATTTCTTTGTGCGCCGATGGTCGGGCGTTCTGGGTGATTTGTGATTTATGCGGGTCTTATTACGGCTGCCTACATAACAATACTTTATTCGCAATACTTGGGGCCAAACTTAACGTAACATCACAAGGGAACGGGTACGGGAATGGCAACGTGAATCGATTGCCGGCGAGGACTGCAAAGGAGTAGCAGTCGCCGTTCGCAGGTCTCGATGATTCAGGGATTCGGGAGCCTCAGGAACTTCAGGGCGCCGTCTCCGAGCGTCTGAGCTTGGTTAACTCCGGATGGGATGACAGCCTGTCGTCCTTCTCCGCCGCCGGCGGCGGTTTCGGCAGACTGAAGAATTTCTGTAAATTAAATTTGTGAAAAATGAAATTAGGCTACGGCTGCTTTGCATAATTTAGATTATAAATTAGATGTCCCAGCAAAACTCCAAGGTGGCTCATTGCTCATCAAGCGGAAGAAGGTTGAAGAACTCTTGCCACTTTGGAGAAAGTAATTACAGTGAAATTGCCTCTCGCTTCTTTTTTACTTAGTTGCACGTTTGCTTACAAGATCTTTGAATATATTTATCCCTGACGGTTGGTGCATTTCTTAGTTTTGTTTAATGAATATGATATAATATATTAATTCTGTATTATTAACTTTTTTATCATTTTTCAATTTCAATTTCAGAATTAAAATATTATTATTTTTGAAAAAATTAAATCGAGAACCTAAACGTATTTTTTCACCTCATAGTTATTATTTTAAAAATCAAAAAAAAATAATTTGGTTCTTCAAATAATATTGCCGTTCAATCTTTACCCTGCATTGTCCCTGCATTTCTTTAACCTATATCACATATTGAGAAACAAAGTAAAAAGAGAGTCCTGATTGCACTCACATCGTGTTTGCCAAAGTGTCCCGCCTCCTCAATGGTGTCCGGCAGCTTCTTGTGCAGGGTCTCCGGCAGGAAGAGCACCCCGATGCCGCCCAGCAGGAAGAGGATGCCCAGGATGTAGTACGGCGCCCGGATGTCCACGGTGGTGCCCAGGTACACCAGGTACGGGGCCAGCACTCCGATGGCGTTGGCCAGGATGGTGCCCAGGGCCACGCCCGTCTGCCGCATGCACGTCGGATAGATCTCCAGGCACTGCAGGTTCACCGTGAAGAAGGTGAGGGCGTTGAGGAACTTGATGAACGTGGCCAGGTAGATCATCAGGTTCTCGTACCGCTCGTCCGTCGCGTACACAATGATGGGCAGACAGGTGACGAATGAGATGAGGAACGATATCGAGTTGGTGAAGCGCCGTCCGTATGTATCGCCTGGGAAAGGGTAAGGATAAGGGAAAGAAGAGACATTGCCGGTGATGGACTGCTCCAATCAGCGTGGCGTCACGCCCCGCAGCACTCACCCATATGACGGCCCACCACGTAGGCGGGTATCTCCACAATGCTCTGGTACAAAAAGTTCAGGAACGGATTGCCCGCCATGCGGGAGCTGAAGAGCACCAGCGTGAAATAGGAGACGGCCACCACGCACCTGCAAACGGAGTGAATCGGCAGTTAGACATGCAAATTGCTTTCGTTGGGAAATCTCAAATGCAGTGAGGAAAATTACTGCACTATCTTGAATTTTAACTTTAAAGTTTAATTAGGAATAAGAAAACCATAAAATGGAAGTGAAATATCTTTAAAGTTGAAATATTTCTAGGCTCTGTTATAAACTTCTGTATAATTAAACTTCTTTAATTTGTAATGCAAATGTTAGTCCCTAGCTTTACTTTCAAAGACCTATACCCCTTTTATAATTATATTTAAAAAACATTTAAATAATGATTTCCTATCTAAACTGTACTTTTTCCCCCACTTCATCCACACTCCTCACCAACTGAAGCCCATGATGATGGTGTTGCGGGCCAGCCGCCAGCCAGCAAAGAGCGATGCGATGCCGTAGGTGACGTCCTGCTTCTCCCGACTGTAGATCTCGGCCAATTCCTTCTCGGTCATGTCGAAGCGATGGCCGTTAATTTTGGCTATCTTCTGCAGTTGCACAATGGCCTCGCGGAAGCGCTGCTTGCTAATCAACCACCGGGGCGATTCGATTACGTATCTGTGGGAAATTCACGATTACTCGAATTGAACAGGGATTTATGGGATGCTTTAAAGCGGTGATGGCTTTCCTGGGTTAAGAGATGAAATGGCTCTATATTTTCTGGCAAACTTTGTGATTACTTCTCATGCGTGGGGATGGCCGAACTTAAGAAATAATTAATGTCACAACAGAAACGTGAAAGGTGATTGGATTTGGGCGCTGCGCTCTGACTGCGCGTGACTTACTTGGAAAAGAACAGGATCATCGCTGTGGGTATCGAGGTGAGCCACATGAAGGAGTCCCAGTGGCGCAGCCACCAGTACAGCAGGGGCATCAGGGTGGTGCCGATGGACCAGCCGCAGCTCATGAAGAAGGCAATTCGACTGCGGTCCTCCCTGGACATTTACAGTGAGTAGAGAGTGTGGGGTCAGCAATAAAAGTTGGACGGAAAGAAAGGAAAAGAAAGTTTGGGCAGAACTTACTCCCGCGAGATCTCCATGCCGATAATTTGGGGCGATTGGAAGAGGCTGTTCACGGTGAGGCCCACGATGCCGGACATGATGAGGAACCACGTGTACGAGCTGGTGCACATGATGGACCCCAGGCGTCCCAGGGAGCAGAAGACCACGCTGATGTAGTACACGAACCTGCGACCATAGCTGAGACGGCCAAGTGGACAAATTCAATTACCGGCACTGCCATAACTTAGTTAGGCGACTAGCAAGTCGCGCTACTTACGAGTCGCCCATTTGTCCCAATATAAATGAGCCGGCCACCTCCGTCACACGACCCACCACGAACACATTTGTCACGAACAAATCCTTGGCGCACACCCAGTTGTGGTCCGTGGGGATGGTGCTCTCGTACCAGGTCTTGTCGTAACTCCAGCCGTTCTGGCAGGCTGAAAGGACGAGTGGGAGTTCGGAATGGAATAGGTGGAATATATGGAATAAAGGGGCGGTCGTAAAATGCATTCGAGTGCAAAGTTGCAAATATTTATAAGAAGACAGCGGGAGGGGCGGCGAAATGTCAAGTAATTTCACCACTAATCCGGCAAACGTATGTATTTACTCCATCTTCAAAGTTGTTTGATGGAAACGGAAACGAAAAACGGTGAGCCCAATAAATATTTGCCAATGAGCCCAGCTCTTGATTTGGTTTAACCGGAAGTTAACACAAATAAATAAATGCAAATAGAACTGACAAGAAGGCATATAAATTTGAGACCTAGGGCGCTTTTAATTGGACTACCAATTTTAGGGCTTTAACTTGTTGAATCTAGCATATACCTGAATCTTTACTTAAAATAATCTGATCTGATTTTACTCACTTGTTTTCGTGCGGTTGCTGGCACTCCAGGCTGACCAGTCCGTAATCTCCGAAAAGTTCGCCTGGTACATCTCACAGTTGCTAAACGTCTCCTTGCCCCGGTTGTCGGCCTGTCTATTCCAAAACCGGATACAGTTTATTGCGATTTAAAGCGGAGACCTTCCACTTACTTAGGCAGGACGATGTCTCGCCATTCCTCCAGCGTAAAGTTGGTATTCTCCCTGCCCGGCACGGTGCACCAGTGATCGGGTATGTTAAGGGCCAAGATGATATTCATGTAGATCATGGCACCGCTGAAGGCCAAGCCGCCGACAAACAGGAAGTTGTAAAGGGTTTGATAGCGGCCATGGTTGCCGGCCTTCTCCATCACCGCCTGGAAAGGATCGTTGAACTCCGAATCGTCAACGTCCATCTGGGAGAAATGTCCCGAGACCTGGGAGGCCTTACGGCTGTTCGCCTGTTCCATCTTGTCCCTCATCTTGCACTACCAGTACTCTACTCCAAGTGGCTGTGCCGTAGTCCCCAGTCAGTCGTAGGGCCCGATAAGCAGAGTAATCTTTATGGCATCTGGTTCGCAGAACGAAGATCGGATGAGGAAGATTGTCGCGGGTTCTAACCAGACACTTTCAGCCACGCCAGTTGGCGCCAATCCGTCGTTAAAATCTTCAAATTATGAATATAAAAAGTCATTAAGTCAGTTATGATTTGTTTGTTTGAAAGGCATTAAGTCATTCATGATTATATTCTGCTAATTAATAGATGATTGTTTACTGGGGGAATAGAACAGCACTTAGAAACTGTTTTATCATCACATTTATTTATTTTGTTTGAGTAATGAAATGATATCTTTATAACACATATAAGTATTATAAAGTAAACTATTGCGACGTATTAATACAAATTCCGTATTTTGCACATGTAACTTCTTTAAAATATAAATATCTTTGGTAAACTTTCTTCTTTTTCACTTACCACTATTTCTAGTTCTGAGCACAAAAACTTGACTATTTTTGATACGATTTCTGAAAAATAATTCCTTTCCTTTATTTGAATTCACGATTACTGTTCAAGGTTCATCCCGATCTAAGGGAAATTTGGAAATATAAACGGATTCTGACAGCTTTTTTGCACTTTTCACATCCCGTCGCGAAACGGCGAAACTTTTGACTCTGATAGGTAGACCTGCGAGAGCTCATCAACTGTGGCCAACACACGGCGGTGCTGTTCTGACTGCCCGAACGGCTGTGGGGCGACTTATCAGGCCAAGACGGGTATTATAAAACGAATTACTGATAAGAGAACGTCTATCTGATTTACACAAATGTGTATAACCATTGCGAGAGCCCGACACCCTGAACCTGTCCAAATTGTGCTTCTGAAACTGATGGCTGCCCCGTTGAGCAGGTTATGTTTCTCCGCTGGGCCCTCGAATCTAATCACCTTTCTCCACTATCGCCGATAAGGGCTCAGTGGGTCATCATGCTAATCGGTGGGACAGCAAAACAAATGGTTAATTGGGTTTTAATGAAGCCGGGGGTGCTGTACGTATAATATATGTGGGTGGTCGTAAAATTGTTTACATTTCGATTGCTGTCAGTTATATAAAATGAACTATTCTGATTGATATGGGGCCTCCGGGCGATTGCAGATGCAATTTCATCTTTATAGGGGCCATAAGCCAGTAGCCCAGCGAGATCGCAGCTCGTAAGACTCGTCACAGATAAGATAGACAACACGAGACGCGTGCAGTCGGGATACAGATATTTCTGGGACTAGACAAAGCAAAGACTCCCGGCTAAACGTAGGTTATAACTCCGAGCTAAGCCCGATTAGAAGCCTTTGAAATATGGCCATTTTGAGAACTTTGGTTGCACTTGCACTTTGACGTTGAGATTTTATCTAGAATTCGTTTTCTATTTGCTTATTAGATTAAACGGACGATTATCTTGGCGCTCTGCCTGAGCTGCTGCCGCTTTTGACTGTCGACTGTGACTGTTACTGTGATGTGAGTGAAACCAAGCCGAGAACACGTAGCTGGCAATGAGATAGAGTCCACTTGGCTCGGCTTGTGCAAATGCAATAATATCAATTTTCATATTTTCATATACTGGCCGAGCGAAAGACAAAAGCAATTTAACAATTTACTAAAGCACTTAAGCGCAAATTCAGTTCCCGGCCGCCCGACTAGACGCTGTAAAAACTAAGCCAGCGACGACTGTCACTCTATGAATAAACATCATCATCATCAGCACCATCATCATAAGCAGCAGCAGCAGCAGAGCAGCAGCACCGGCACCAGATAGTATAGATCTGGGATAAGGAGTGGATCTGTAAATTTAATCAGAGCAGATTACGTCGGCGCTGCGCTAATCTATTGACTGTCACCGACACCAAGTCGGTGCGGCCAACGGAGCGCGTCGCAGATTCAAGGGTTCCTGGTTCGGAGATCGTTTACGTTTTAGAAATCTTGAGTTGGGCTTAGGTGAATCACTTGAGCTGGCGAGGTCACTCGCTAAATTCCAATTGCCTGGAACTTTGAGTGTCGGTCCAAATTGCTTCTTAAAGCCATTGGGGCGGTCTCTTTTGCCCGATCAATGGCTGGATCTGGATGGCACTTAAGTAGAGCTGTGCCCATCGAAAATTATGTGGGTTCAGAGCCAAGGGTATGGGAAAGTCAATGCCAATAAGAGTCAATGAAAGGTAATGACCAGGCACCTACTTATAAATAGTTACTCTTTGAATGGTAGAATATAGCAATCCTATCCCACAATATTTTTACCCAATCCCAATAATAACGCACTTCAGTATCCTTTACTTTTTAGATATGTTCATTTTTATTTAAAGAATTTTGTTTTGATTTATGCATAAACATGAATCATCGTCCTCCACTTTGTTTTGGTTTCCTTGAAAATTTCTTCTAAAATTTACTGAACTCTGATTACTTTACTTTGCGCTCTCGTTTTACTTTGTGTATTGGAATTTTACTGGTTTTTCGTTTTGCAATTGTAATGTGTTGACTTAATGATCAATTTTGTGGCTCCTTGTTAGGTTAAACTTTAATATTGCTTATATATTCTGTCTTTAAATTACATCATTTTACAGTGATAATTAGAAAATGCTAGCACATGCTGTGTGGATGTGTTCGTTTTGTGTTCGCTTCTCGCCTTGCCTCTAAATATATAAATATTCTTCTGTTGACTTTGTTACAATTTACAGTTGAAACACTTAAATGTAATTTGGATAGTTAAATTTAAAAAATGCCTATAATCCAGTACTCCACATACCCTTGTAATATATCTGCCTTTAAACTTATCTTCGTCTGGCTGTAACACGTGCGATTTGTTTGTTGGTTTTGTTTAAATTTGATTTAATTTATTTGCGATTAGGGTTAATTGAATTACAATACGAATATCGATATCTTATGTTCACAAAATATGTTCAGGTTTAATTACGTTCTGAGTAGAAGTCAAAGCGTTCTCCAAATAAACTCATTTACATTTAGTCAATTGCTATATTAGAATCATATGCTCTACGCTAGGTTATGCTATTCGTTAATATGTATTTTAATCAGTTTAAATTTTAATATGTTATTCGTAGTTGTTGTGCCGTGATAAATATTCATTCATTTATTTAACTAATTGCTGGAAACTGATTAAAAACATTTGCGCCGCCTGACTAATTTCATTGTCTGCTTTTGATTATCGCTAAATCGCTCATAGTGGATACGTTTTGATATCTTCTATAAGTGGCATAATAAATCCTAACTGGATCGCAATCCTATATATGTACACATGATCCGGACACGACTCGCTACGATTTCAAAATATTGCTTAGCGTACATTGTTCTTTTGCGCGATTTGGCAATTTTCGGCATTAATTTTTACAAGTTTCTGACGGATTTGCACGATGCATTCGTTCCCTTTACATTGTCCTTATACACGTAAGAGTTTAACAAATTAAAATTAGTTTCGAATGGCAGTTGGTGTTCTGTTCTTCTTATGTTTGTATTTCTTTTTGTGTATAAATATTTCGTTTTGTCTGGTTGCTAAAATTGAATTGGTCTATTGCTTGCACTCAGGTTAGTGCCTTAAAATAGGAATCGACTTCTGTGTGTGTCTGTTATTAAAACGTTGGAAATGAATCTATATAAAATGCAATTCAAGTTGGACGTTTCACAATATCACGTTGAGAAATATGCATACACAAAGCAATTGAACAGTAAACAAATGGCAAATGGCAATCATAAAAGTCTCAGTCAATATATAGCTTGAGGCTAACTAAAAATAGTCAAAACATTTCAAACTTCAAACGCTTTTGTTATGTCACTAAGTATATAAAATTTCTCTTTATCGGCAGATGTGTATGTATATATAAGTCTGTAAGGTCTGTATTTATATATAAGTGTTAAATATTTGTGTAAATGCCAACATTATCGGAGGAAGGATTGACTGACTCTGACTATCTCTGCTCACTATTTCTCTCGCTTTCTCCCCCCCCTACACTCTCTACATCCTTCACTATACCGCTCTCTTTCCCTAACTGTCTGTCTATCTCTCTCTATACATACTATACATTTGAACTGAAAGACGCGTGTTGGCCTTTTGTTTTCACTATCGAATCACAGCAATTGAAATACACTTAACTCAACGGGAGACTAAACTAAGAACTTGATGTAGTAAATGGGTTATTGATCCTCCAGTCTGTCGTCCTGGTCCTGCAGCAGCTGCACTCCCACACCGGATGCTCCTGTGCCGCCGTTTCCGGCAGAGCTACTGCCCGTATTCTTGCGCAGGTGATTGCGCAGCATCACCAGATTCCGGTTCAGTGGCAGATTGCCGGCCATGGAGGAGGACAGGCCGCCGCTCGAGGAGCTCGGTGCATGTGGCAGCGTGTTGCAGATGTTTCCCAGCGGCGCCGAGTGGGCGGTGGGCGAGGTGGCCGACGTAGCCACTCCGTGGGGCGTCAGGGTTCCGGTGGTGCCATGGCCCAGGCCAAGACCAAGGCCCATGCCCATGCCCATACCCATGCCGGAGCCCACGCCCAGCAGCAGCTCGTGGGCCAGTATGGTGGGCAAATGTTAAGTGCTGCTCTTCAGCGGACCCGACGATAGCGAACTGCTGCTGACCCCCGAATCGCTCGACTTCTCGCTAAGCCCTCCACGCGTGAGCGTATCGTCCGCCATAAGGCCGTTGCCGCCGAGAAAGGACTTCTTGCCGAGGCGACCGCCGCCCGGCAGCGTGGCCTTGAACGGATTGTCCTTGCAGCGGCGGGCGCTCTCCACGCGCTTCATGATCTCGCTGGAGCACTTGGTCACCACGTCGTCCAGGCTGTTCGACTCGTCCGTCGAGTTCACCGCCTGGTTGGGCGTCTGTGAGCTGGGCAGCGGGGATCCCTCGTAGCAGCCGGAGTCGCGGGGGAAGTGCCGCCGGCCAAAGGGCGAGGCTCCGTGCTTGATGTTGATGTTGTTCAGGCGGGCCTCGTCGTTTTCGGAGCTGGAACCGGCTATGTCCACATCGGAGCCTGTGCGGGCGAAATTTGTAGCTGTGAGTATGCGTGATGTGTGGTGAATGGTGGGTGTGGTGTTTGGTTAAACGGTGAGAGTGGGTTAGGTTAGGCCTTATCAGTATTTGGTCTCTTTTAGCAATCAGTCACGGAAAAGGGCGAACGCTAAACAAAGTGTATTTCAAACTCTTTTGCAAAAGCGCCTTTATGGCTATGAACATAAAACTTATCAGGAAACGTATTGCTCTGGGAGCTGATAAAGAATACATTGTACTGCACATGGGCCTAATAAAGTTTAGATTTAAATTGATCAATTTCACAATGTCCTAACAGATTACGCAAGTATGAACTTTGTTTTCGAGCTAAGGTGTTACTTTTAAATTACGTTCGCCACTATTTCAGTTATATCAATCCATAAAAGTAGCCAGTTTTCAGGGATTAGGAGCTTCTGGTGCCTGGACTTACATTCAATGTCATGCAGCAGCTGCACAGCCGTCAGCAGTTTGGCACGGTGCTCCTGGTTGAGGATGCCCAGGTAGTCCAGATCGGCGGGTTCCAGTTCCTTGAAGAGCTCCAGGTCCTCGTAGCTGCAAATGGAACGATAGGTGAAACAATCCAACAAAAATATTGTTGGTAAATTTGTTTCATCTACACCACTTACCCGTTGAGCACGAACACCGAGGTGTACTCCTTGAGTCCGATGCGAATCAGCAGGTCCTCCACGGAGCAGGGTCCCCCGTTGTGGCTGCCATTGCCGGGATTGGCCAGACGGGAGCCCGTTGCGAGGGTCTTGCTGCTCGAGTTCTTCATGCGCTGCTCTGGCAGCACCTCCACGTTGATGAACTTGAAGTGGCCCACGCGGCCGTGGCAGCGTCCCTTCCAAATGCCCGAGGCGTTCATCGACAGCACATCGATGAGCTCGCCCTTCTGCAGAGGGGATAATAATATTATTAGATTAGCATGCTTCGTAAAGTCCTTTGGAGTAATAATGATGGAGCCTTCTTAGAAGGCAAGGCAAGATTTTAAAAGGGATTTTAAAGATCCAAAATAATAGTTTTCCCTGTAAACTCACCTTGAACTTAAGCGCCTCCTTGTCGTAGGGATTGGGCAGACTATCCACGAGAGCCTTGGCCTTGCAGATGCAGCTGGCCAGCGGGGTGCGATCCTCGGCCGAAATGGAGCTGTGCGGACTGCCAGGACGAACCAGGGCCTGGGTGCCTGCGGTGACGAAAAGGGGGGAAGAAGGGGGATTGATAAATATTTGCCCTGCTTTTTTGGGCCAAAGTTTGTCCTGGCAAATTTCCAATTAATGCGCCCACAGCCAATTAGCCGCAGGAGCCAAGGAATTTACTATGGACAAACAACCGGCCATCCACATGCACGAGCTCCCACTCATTCGTTTGGTTAATTAAAAACTTTTCAAATATTTTCACACACACCCACACACACTTGCTCTTGGCCCCGAAAATATTCAAATATGCACTTGAAGTTTTCCATTATTTCTCTGGGCTGTTGTTTTCTTTGCGTTGCTTTTGTTTGGTTTGCCGGCCAAAGCTTTTGGCTAATCCTTGCTTTGTGTCCTGGCCACATGAAAAATAAAGTATTTTTCCTTGCACTTTCCTTGCACAACCCCCCCCCCCCCTTCGGTGTTGCCTTTTATTTGGCCAAAAGTTTTGTTCATTAAAAAGCAAGCGGTTGCCCTTCATTTAACCACGCCCCAGACATTGCAATCTGGCCCCGCCCATCGGCACTTGGCCCCCCGGTTCCGCCCCCAAGAGGCCAGGAGAGCAAGCAAGTGCATTAAAAATTCATTAAGTTGGCAAAATTTGAAGGAGCAACAAAAAACCGCAACAAGAACTACAACTGTTAATAGACCAATATGCAAGGCAGTCTGGGAATTTTTCCATGGCCGTTAGGGAGGAAAGGAAAGGAGCATCCAGAGCATCCAGGAGCAGACAGCTTGGTGCAGCAGACAAAATCAAACCCGAAAACTCTAAATTGCCAGCTCAGACAAAAAGATACACAGCCCGGGAGATGTTCATACAAGCCCTGTTCCCCGTATTCATATATCCTTATGTCCTTATGTCTCTATATCCTTACTCCATCGTATACTTACTCGAACCGGAAGCGCTGGGCAAACTTTCCACCGAGCTGGCCGAACAGGCGAACGCCTGATCGCTCATGCTGCCACGGTCGGTATTATCTTGGGAATTGCTAAAATCCCTCGACGTATCCTTTGTGGCAACAAAGTTTCGTCCATTCTCATTAAATGCGCCAATTTCCTTTGCCGAGCCACGCATCTCGCCCGACTAGAAGGGCAATCCAATCCAGACCGAACCAAACCAATCCCCAGGTCCAACCGGAGTGAAAGTTATCCGTATTTTTTCCGTGTGTTTGGTTGCGTCGTCGTCGTCGTCGTCATCGTTGTGCAATAAATTGCATGTTGAAGGGGAGCACCAGAAACAGAACAAGAACAGCAGGAAAGTTTTGTTAGTTAAATCATTAAAAAGTTTAAAGCGAACATACCAATACGTCAAGGGAAGGCAGGGAGCCATAAACTTGGCTTTGTATACACCGAAAATAAATATAAACTTTTACCTAACAAATTAAATTGCTAAAATAAGAACTAAAAACACTTTAAAAATCTTTTTTTTGTTAATTTAACCACTATATTCATACACCCAATAAAAATTTATATAAAACGTAGATCGATTTTACATTATGTAATATCAATTTTAACTTGGCCAGGTAAATTTGATATGGTCGAAAGGAGTATTTCATGTAAAAACGATATGGGTTTGGCATAACCAGAAATTTACATGCACATATCGATTTTACGGTGTAATATCATTTTTAACTTGATATGGGGCCAGGTAAGTTTGATATGGTCGAAAGGAGTATTTCATGTAAAAACGATATGGCTTTGGCATAACCAGAAATTTACATGCACAAATCGATTTTACGGCGAAATGCTTTTTTTTGTTTGTATACGAATATCTATTCCTCTTTAAATTTTAAGTTTTTTTCCAAAAAAACGCATTTGATTTTAAGAATATTTTTTAGCTTTCTAAATTTACATTTACATTTCGTTAAAATATTTCTCTGTGTTGCCCATTTAGCCTTTAGCCACTGCCTGCACTAGTTTGGCTTTGCCTTAAGCTCTCTTGCCGGACACTAAAAACTTTGCTCATATTTTTTGGCAGGCCTCGGACTCGCATCGAAAGTTTTCCGAGATGAACTTTCACTTTTACGAGCCCGCCAAACAGTGCAAGCGGCCATAAAAACTCATTAAACTGGCATTTGCATTTAGAGTGCATGTCGCGCCAAAGCCAAAGAGTTTGTGGTCCAGCCCGGGCCATTGGTCGTTGGTCTTTGGCCATTATGAGGGTTTAGCTTTAGCTTTCAGTCGAAGCCAATTGCATATGCAGGCCCCCCGAGTGGCTAATTACATTTTGCAGGCCACATAATGTGTCAACAAAATCTCTGTGGCTGCATCTCCGATGCACTTGTGCTTCTCACTCCCATTCCCATGCTAATCTTCCTGCAATCTGCTTTCCACTTGGAATTAGCGTTTAATTAACTTACATGATGCACCGTGGCCTTTTGGCAAATGGTGTTCGCCTTGCCGTGCGGCAGCCCGTTCTTTTTGGCCTTTGCGGCCAGCAGGCTGGGCGGCAGGCATCCGTGGCCCCTGGTCACTCCGATGTCCTCGTAATCCGACGACGGGCTGGGCGACAGCGAGGGTGATTCCCCGATTCCGCCGCTTAGGGTTCTGTAGCGGGCCGTGCAGTTGTTGGTGCCAATCTGTGGGAAGAAAAAAAGTAAGGGGGAAAAGCGGATTGAGTGCGTTTCCATATTAGCCAAGTTAGGGCAAGTCAACTTTGCAAATGAAATGGTCGCTGGTCTCCCGAACCCCAACCCCAATCCCAATCGCAATCCCAAATCCAAACCAATAGCATTTGCCGTTCGTATTCCGACAGCGTTTAGCTGACTTAAGTGCCAACTCCGGCTCCGGGAAAACAAGGAAAAAATACTAAAACCGGGCGGGAGTGGGAAACGGGGAAAAACTTGGCTAAAAAGCTTTTCAAGTTTGTGTGCGTTGGCCCGCTCCGTTTTTATTTCCCTCTATCTACGTGCATTCCGGCCATCGTCCATTTTCGACCAGACGACATTGGCCAAATGCGAAGTTTGTTTGTCACAAAGAGCACTTAATCAATTTAGACGCATTCAGATGCAGTCGCCAAGCGAAGTTGTAGTTGGCAATGGAGTTTGGGTTTGGAATCGGAGGAGGAGGAGCGACCAAAGCAGCAAGTTAAATGAGCCCGATCCAAAGGGGAACTCGGTTTCTGCACTCACCGACACCGCACTAAGTCTGGAGGTAACGCTTTGAAGGTCTGAGATGGAGCCCGCGTAGTCGCCGCTTTCGCGATCATGAGATCTGAAAAATAAAATACATTACATATTAAAATATAATATTACATATATGATATATGTATCATAAACTAAAATCCCAGGAAAAACCATTGGATTTTTAACTAATATTTATCCTTTAACTCTTAAAACTCCAACCAAGCTTCAGTGGGATTATCATTTTCACTTTAAGCACAAATTGAAACTCTTTCAAAAAATAATACCTCCTATACATTTCACTTTCCATTTTTCTGCACAAAGAAATCTCCTTTGGTGGTCTGAAAATTGCCCCCTTATAATGGCCAAAAATAACTTTAAAATCGAAAACGGCAAACATTTTGATGGCAAACAATAAGCGACGAAGGAAATGAAGGTGTCGTCGGGTTGGGGAAGGTTGAGAGATACACGACCCGAGGTCGAGTGGCAAACAAAGGTCATATAAATAAATACTTGATATCTTTTACTTATTTTTTTCCTGGCCGATTTTCCTTTTGCCACATTTCGCCTCAACACTGTTGAGATTTTCACTTTTGGTTGCTTTGGTTGCCTTTGCTGTTTGTTTTCCACCTTCGTTTGGCCCATTCTCTCCCTTTCGTGAGAAGAAAAAGTTTTCTTTTCGTTTGGCTCGTTTGCGGCCCCAGCGGCGCACGAGGCGTATAAGTTATTTCAGCAAGTCCTTTTGTATGCGTACGTGTGGAAAACGCAGGGTCTCTCGTTTTCCATTCCGCACCTCTCCGCCTGGATTTTTTTCTTCTTTTTTTTTTTTGCCCAAACCCATCCTGGGGGCCTGCTGTCTACCTAGCTGGCTGATTGAGGAGCTGGCGCCCTGACTTCTGGATTGGCGTTGAAGTAGCAATAATGCCATTTCATTCAAGTGTCCCGGCCTGTCGCTGTCTTGCTCTTATTGCTTTCGGATTCAGGACTCAGGAACCAGGACTCAGGATCCCGGATCCAGAATCCATACATATACATATATATCGAGAGTGTGGCATGCGTAACAATATGAAATTGATGACTTTCGCTCCGATGCGTTTCGATATGTGTGCCGTCTGCCAGTCACTCGTTCCTCACTCACTCAGTCACTAATTCCCTCATTCAAGCCCCCATTCATTCATTCGCTCATTCAATCGCCCGGCTGCAGACCGTTGATAACCGCACTAATGAAGTGAAGTCTACCCTTTTTCACCGATTTTTTCGGTGTCTGTCTGACTTTGAGGGTTTCGGGGGTTGCACCTTTTCCGATTGACAAATAAATACGAGATGCCAGACTTGAGCTGTTTGATTGCTTTCGCCTTGGTCAGCTATTAGTGTTTGCTGGTCGAAAGGCTTGGCCTTTTCACGCCACACTGGGCTCGTTTGTGGCACAGTTTTATGGTTCAATGATCCTTTGAAGTGCGGAAAAGGGTTCGAGTTCGGGTAGGGGTTCGGTTTCGAATCGAGTTCGGCAATTGTGTTTGCCATATCATAACTGCCCACTCTAAGGGCATCGTTTTATTTATTAATGCGCCACCTTCTCAACGTGCCGGCCCTTTGGCCATAAACTCGACTGCAAATAATAACGGCAATCAACAACCCCCGCCCACTTGGAGCACCAACTTCCTGCCCCGCGGGCCGAAACTCACCTGGCGTGCGTTAGGGGTATTATTGTCGGTGGATTTGGCGGCTGCTGCGGCACGATAAGACCTCGACGCGGCGGTCCACGTTGCGGCAATGAAATATCTCCGGCGGATCTTAATGAAATTACGCCCGTGCTCTCGCGGTTGTTCGAGAAGCGCACCCGGCCACCCTGGAAAAAAAGCGGAGAGGAAAACGGTGAGTGAGGGGCATACATACACTGGGGGGAAAAACGCCATCTAAAATCGAGAAATAAAATAGTTGATTAAGAAATTGCCATCTAAGATTGCTGGTGGTAAAATAATATATAGCATACATTAAAACTAGATAGATAGGATAGGTTCAATAAGAATACTCAACTAGATACTTTAAGGAAAGCCTACAAATAAAAAGTTATTCTAACTGATGTATTTAAATATTTGCTTCTTTATTTTAATATTTATTTTACATTATTTTTTCCAGTGCATTTATTCGTTAAAGGAGCGGGAGATAGAGTGCGCACAACATGGGGATTAGCATTCAAGTAGAATTTGTTGGCCGCTGTAGAGCAACAAAATTATGAAAAATTAACAAAGTTATAAAACTTTATGAGGCCGTGAGAGCGGAGCGAGTTTATTTGCTGTTGCGGCTGCTCCCGGCTTCACTGTACTTTTACATGTTGTTGGTTTTGTGGCTCTGATTTGTTGTGGCTGCCGGTTTGAGCTTGGAATTTTAAATTTAGTGAACACAAATTTGGTTTTCTTTTCTCGCTTTTTTTTTGTTTTTTGCATATGCTTGTTTGGCAACGGAAATTGCAAAGTTTTCTCTGGTTTTTAATTTAGGCAATGCAGCAAAGTTTTTGGATGCTCGGGGACTGTGGAGAAACCTCCAATCTGAATTAGATTTTTTTGAACCCAGCGTAAATATAATCCGAAATATTCCCGGTATGCAGAGTCGGCTGGAATTGGCTTGACATAGGAGCCCATATCATGTTTCTCTGATCAAAGAGGCTGGACCCCCCAGCAGCAACGACCAACCATTCCATTTCAATGCATTATCTCCGGCTACTTCGGTCCGTTAAGCAGCCACAAACGCGAGCTTAACCTTTTTCGGGAACCGCAAAAGTTTCATTTAAATTTTAAACAAATTTCGTGGCCACATCAAAGGGGCCAAAAGCTAAAGAGGCCCGCACAAAAGGCCCCCGAGAGTTGGGCCGCCCCGAACGCTTCAGCGCTGAGTGATTTCAATTGACTAAGAAAACAAATTCCCCCGATAACTTGCCTAATGCGTTCCGACAAAAGCGCAACTCCCGGGGAGACGCAGGCAAAAAATCCAAGGGGCAAAGAAAATTATGCAAAAGGAAAAGTCTCAAGACGGCGACGTCTTTCGCAGAGTTTTCCATCACCATCGTTCTCCTGCTCCTCTGCCCCTTAGGATCAATCCACAATCAGACCGGGAGAGTCAAAGTCGAGCAAGTCAACAAGAATTATGCACTTTTTGACTGTCAATAAAAATAAAGTGAGTTCGAGTCGCAGTTTGTCCTGGAGTTATGCACACAGAGCAAAGGAACGACGAAATGCCAAAGGACATGGACATACAAATCGAAGTAGAAATCAATGCGCCAGCACAAAAATATATTCAGCGTATAATTTAATAAAGCAAATAGAAGAAAGCCACAAAGCGAAAATCGCTGAAAAAAAACCAAACTCGAAAAAAAATGTCTAGAAGCGGAAACTCCCTCACAACTTTTGTGGCTGGCAAATTCCACGGAGAAATCAAAGCGGGTTGCAGTTGAAATTGGTATGGAAGCTGCTTTTGGATCGGGTTTGGCCCTTCACCCGAAGGATTCCGCCCAGTAGCCAGGATTAACGGCGTCACAGGATGCGGCGCATAAATTTCAAATGTGATTCAAACTGCGACAATGTTGCCTCTGCCAATTTTTTTTAGGAGAACATGAGTCAAGCCGCATTGAACAAGCCACCAAAAATATATAAAATCGCAATAAAAATATTAACCTCCAACTTTGATTTACTTTTAACGGTTCCAAAAATTTTATAGGCCAATAAATATGATAAACAAAAAATTTGATATTTAATATTATATATTTCAACCAAGTCTAAATCTTAAAAAAAATATTATTATTATTATTTTGAATAAAAAAACATTTTTACTCTATAATATAAATTATTGTTTAAATGTCCACACATTACATTACACAGTACTTTTAGCGATGAATCTCACCTGAATAGTGGCAGCTGGTCCGCAGTTGAGCCCGGCCATGAGAAAGTCATCGGGATCGCTCTCGTAGGGCGGCTCGTCGTACCAATGACCTTGATGATGCAGCGCACTCACCGCATAATGGGCCGCTCCACCGCCTCCGGCTCCTCCGTTGCCGGCCAGTCCGAGGGGCATGCCCAGTCCGGCGATTCCCAGGCCGCCGCCCGTCCTCAACGCCTCGTCGTACATGTACGTATCGTCTGCAAGGAGAATGAACCGAGTTTAGCAGCCGCAAGTAAGGCTTACGATTAGTTCACCGAGAGAACAAAAGGCGAAAAACAACGGGAGGGTGGAGGAACTTTGAAAACTTTTTTGCGAGCAACCGAAAAATGTGCAGAGCCAGCAGCATGGCTGCAACACAATATTATTATACGCCACGTTGCACACAAAACTTGCAATGCCATTTGCCACATGCGAGCAGAGCAGAGCAAGTTGCTCCGGAGCCTGAAGTCCGGGGCTTATGTGCGGATTCTGGTCCGGAAACGGACATAAGATTTTATGCTCGCTTATGCATGTGACGCTCGCCAGACGGGCTACGCCCCCTTTTTGAGGCAGTTGCAAGTTGCAACAGAAGCATTTCAAGTGTGAAATTCCTGGCTGCATACTTTTCGGGGCACTCGCCTAGATTTTCCTCCCTTCCACTAGTTTTTCTTTATCCTCCTTTTGTGCTCTTTCCTCTTACCCATGCGTCCTTCGCCGCGACTCATTTGCAACAGTCCCTGTCGAATGTCACGCAGGATCTATTAAAGATAAACAAAGTTGTATTAGTTTGTAGGGAGTAATTTTAAAGGTTTCTTAAAGTATGCAATACTTTTGAGAATTAATAATAAAATTTTGCATACTTTTAGACACCTTTTGTTGAAAACAGGAATTTATTGATTAAGAATAATTTATTTCAATCAAGACTAATCAGCAGTGTGGCAAGTTTTATGGTCTACGTTTCGCCAACTTTTTGGCACCCTCTGCCAGACTATATAACTAAATAAAAGTTGTCCATATTAAAGTCAACGCCTTCGCCGGGGGTTCTCAAATTCGCATTCGCATTCGTATTCGTATGCATGTTTGCCCGTATTTGGGCAGCACTTTGTCTGCATGCCAAACGTGACTGCTGTGCGAAATGAAAGGACGAAATGTTGTCAACTTTCGGGCTGGCTTCCTTCTACTTCTACTTCTGCTTCCACAGCAACAGCTACAGCTGGCATCTTATTAGCCAAGTCTGTTCGGTCCCAGTCTCAGTCTCAGAGTCTCGGGAAAAGGCGTTAAAATTACAAAATTCCATTTGAAAACTAAAACAATTTTCCCAGCGCAAGCAAAACGAGCTACTACTACTACTACTAGAATGTGCTACTTGTTCCTATTTTTCTGTTTTTGGGCACGGCATGTCCTGAGTGTCCTGCAGCATAATGGCATTCTATGTGCGCTGCATACTAATTCCGCTGGCATATATGAAAATGTTTCAGCTATAGTATGCTGCCGAATAGCGAAAAGCATGCCAGGGCCGCTGCCAACAAGCCAACAAGCTGGGAAACAGAAATAGAGACACAGCAGGCAATAAAAGCGGGGCGCTGAAAAATTAGCTAAAAGCTTTTTTGGCCAGTCGCATTAAAAATGCATTCAAATGGCACTGGGCTGCGATAGGGGATGTTATATGCTCCACTCCCACACAATTGGTTAGATCTTTCCGTTGCCAAATTGAAATTTACGTGGCCAAGAAGACACTGGCACTTTTCTTACAATTCTAATCACATCCGAGGTCTGGGGGCCGCCTGCTTAATTGCCTGGCCAAATGCAAAGACCCCCAAAAAAAAAGGAAAAATAAAGAAGGAAAGAATTTCTAGCCCACTCCCATCATAAATATTTCATGTTGCTCGGTACACACACACAGCTTTTTCAGCTTTTCCTGGCCAAATGGAAAACAAGGCCTGAACAGCAGCCTCCTTTCCATGTGGGGGCTGCAAAAACAGCAATTACAATTAGACAAACAGAATGTTGTTTGCACAAGTTAAGCAGCAGCAGTAGCATCAGCACTAACAACAATAACAATGTGACACCCTAGCCCCTCAAAGCCCCCGAAAGCCCCCCAAAAGCCCCGCCCACCGAACTATGTAGTATACCCGTATATATCGTCGTACCCCCCACTCTTGTGTGCTTTTCATTTATGCACAAAAATTATTGCCCTTGCTTAGGAGCACACATTTTCCTGGACTGGCAAACAGCCGACAAATTGTCGTGCAGCAACGCAATTTGTGCGAGTACACCGGGAAAAAACAGTGAATAGTCGAAGCATATCAAAACTAAATCCTAATATCTAAAAGATAACATCTTTTAAAATCACTAAATCACTTAAAATATATATATTATAAATAGGTGTCTAAAACTATGCAATATTAAGTTTTTAACCTAAAAGTGATATAAATTCATTCAAGAAGATGACAAACATTTATTCACTGCATACTTTTAGGCACCTATTTTGACATTTAAAAACCCTTTGCTATTTCTCCAATATCCTTATATATATATCTCAATATATTGCTTTAAAATTTCTCTATTTCAGCTAATAAGTTCATTTGGTTATTTTTTCCGGTGAAACTCTGTACTGCGTATATAAGTTCGCATCAGTATGCTGCGCATCCATCATTGAGCCCCTGATAACTGGCATAATTAACTATGCCTGCTGCTGCTGCTAAGTTGATGGAAGATGTCGAGTGCTGTGCGGCAGTAATGATTTCCTTAATCGATTTCGGTTTTAAGCCCTGGAAAAATCTCAGCTATCCACGGAGCTTTCGTTGGGCTTATATTATCAATCAGCCCCGAGGTATCAAGCAATCAACATGAAATATTTTGCTCGGCTCTCGCATTTAATTCTCTTGGCATACAAATAAATAAATAAGTTAGTCTCTTTCAGCGACACGCCCATTCGTTTTTACCATGTCCCTCGCTTGGACAACGTTTTCAAGTGTGGAAAGTACACTTTTTATGACAGACCAAAGTTTATCATTCGCCACGTTGCACTTCATTGTTTTTGTTGGCTCGTTTTTGGGCTGTGTTGGTGTTGGTGAGTATCTGTGTGCTTAACATTTTGTCTGCCTCTGTTTTGCATGTTTGCTCGCCACTCACACTCACCATCGCACACACACACACATTTATTTGGCAGCTCGAGCTTTTGGCCTGGTCTTCTCTTCGGGCTTTTATGCCTTGGAATAATTGCTGTTTTTATATCAAATATTTTTAATAGCTTTTTTAATTGGCTTGTGCATGTAGAAGTCGTAGCATTTATATATTGCGAAAACAAATACGAGTGCAAACAGTGCGTGTCGCAACTATAAGTTGCTTGCATTTATGTTTCGCAATTAGGCAAAATTTTATGAATGGATTTCCGCAAAAGTTTATGGGAGTCCAGGCGATGCACGTAAACTTTATGATCTTTTTTGAAATAATCCTAATTATACCTATACCAACATATATCATATATTTATTTTTCTGTATTTTTACTTATTCTAATCTTACAACCCCGAAACGCACTGTTAGCTGGAGGGCAAGAAAATGCAAGCAAAACCTTTTGGCCTGGGCAATTGCAACTGTTTCTTCCATTTGTGTGCTTAATGCATGCAAATATAAGGCCAAGGAATCTGTGAAATTAATAGTGCATCCCAGTAGCTCCCAACTATTTCGGTCAACTTCAACCCTCCGGGTTGTGAGTGTTTTATGTTTATTTAATTTGTGAAAAGTGCCCAGAACAAATATGCTTGATTTATCCCTGGCCACTGCAAATGTTTGCCATTCGCATTTATCAATTTCGGAATAGACATCTTGAAGGCATAAATCTTTGCCTTGTGGTCACAGGATATTCGGGTTTTTTGGGTATTTGAATAACTGGATGTGTTCAAGTCACTTACCTCCTCGTGTTCACGTTGAAATTTTTCCTTTTTCCGCATGGCCTCTTGTACTTTCAACTGCAATTGGAAAATGGTTGGTTAGCTAACTTGTCGTTTGCTGAGTGACTTTGTTTATTTATGAATGCGGCAACTAATTTCTTGGCTAACGCAAAATTTAAAGCATGCTTTCCGGTTGCAAATGCAAAAGGGGCGCGCTTTGATGTTCGGGGGATGTTTGGTTATGCATTATGCATTTGCTAACTATTGTTACAGTTGCTGTTGCTTCAGGTGTTGCTGCTGCTGTTGCAGGTGTTGCTGCTGCTGTCTGTCTGTCTGTTGCTGCTGTCGCCGTTGATTGCATTTTGCTGCTTGTTTTTAGTTTGCCGCCGTGCGCGCTGTCATTAATAATGAATGTTGACGGCAATGAACTTTTAAATGTTGCATGCATCCACACGCTGCCGCTTCCACTTCCTCTTCCCTTCGAGCTCCTGTTTGGCGGAGCAATTGTTGTTGCTGGTGGCATGCCATTACAGGTAAACGTGCTCAAAAGCAACAGCCGCAGCTTTCGTGTTGAAATTGCATTGCAAATGCAGTCAAAAAAGGGGGTTTTCAGGGGGTGCAAAACTTTACCCCCGTTGTTGTTGCAGTTTGTGCAAATTTTTTTCGTTGCCTGTCGCAGCTGTTGCAACACAGCAGCAAGGCAGCAACAGCAGCTTGTTAAATTTGCAGCATAAATATTTATGCGACTATTGCATTCTAACCAACCAAACATCCCACTAGCACACGCATTTTTAAGCATCCTGCAGAAATATAGTTTTTAAATCCGGAGAAGGCAAATACTTTTTAAATTTTTTATAAGGATTTTTTGAAATGCTTTAAAGTTTCTATTAAAACTAAATTTCTTGCTAAAAAACCTTGTTAATGTTTATTCATTCTACTTATCAGTGCAGGCTGCTTTTTTATGGTACTCACCCTGTGGATTGTCTCCTCGAAACTGTGCTGCTGTCCGCCGGCGCCGCCGTTTATCATTTGAAAGTGCCGCAGACGATCGTTGGCCGCCTGCAAAAGAATCCAGAAAGAGGGAAATCAATTTGGGGCAAAGTTTTAAATTCATTTTCAGGCCCGCGCCTTCAATCGCCTGGCTTATTAGCTTTCTCAAGTATGCACAAAGGTTATGCGAGGAAGGAATGGATGGTAGATGGTATTGGGGGGAAAGGGCTGCTCGTAAATCAAGGACTCCTTGAAAGGGGGCCAGGCCAGCATCGTGCTTTATCGCCATTAGAACGCCATTTTATATTTCACACCTTTCAGCGGGGCCTTAATTTTTAATTAATAACGAGTCAAGGGTCAGGTTAGGATCACCCTTCGACCCTTCGACCCTTATTCTCTGCTCGACCCTAGCTGTTTAATGCGTTTGTTTTCTTATCATAAATAGCAAATCAGGTGGGCGAACGAACGAACGAGCGAACGCATGGCGCAGGTGAGTGCTGTTTAATTATATTTTGAAAGGCCACGGCTGTTGAGCAGGATGCCGCTACTTAGGCACATATCCTTAGTCATTTCCTGCGCTTATCTGTGCACCGGCACAGCCGCCTGGCTTTTCTCGCATTTTTTCTCTGCCTTTTCCCCTCGGCAGTTTATTATTTCTATTTTTTTTCCAGCTGCCTCTCTCCTCTGCTTTATTTATTCTTTTCTGTGCTGCTTGTGAAAAATTTATGCATGTCCTTGCTTATTTATGAGCAGCGTCGCCGTCCTGTTATCTCTGCTCCTGGCCGCCAGTTTCATTGCCAGGCTCAAGAATAGTGCCTCTGCTGCTCCAGCTGTTCCAGGACGGACCACCGTCCCGATCCCGAGATGCTTTTCCCCAAAGGTTGCTCTAATCAAAGGCGCTGAATGAATCCTTTGTGAGCGGCGCAGATAAAGCGAGTGTACAACAACTTGCGATGGGGGAGGATTGAGGTAGTAGGAGGGAGGAGGAAGGAGGCAGGAAGCCGCTGCTGTTGCCACTGCTGCAGCCAGGATGAGAAGTGGCAATGTAGACATGGCCGCTGGCAAAACATTTTTAACCTTTTCAGCTGGGCAAAAAAGAAGAGAAGCGCTGCGCGCATAAAAATTTACATGTCCCCAGGGCGAAGATTAAGTATACTACACAGAACACTGCGGAATATTCAAGTCAAGACGCAGAAAGTCATAAAATGGCAGCCGAAGCAGCCTAGAAGAAGGAAGTTCGAGGAAAGGAAAGGAACAGAACTGAAAGGAATGGAAACCAAACGAAATGCGAGCAAATAAATTGAAAGAATTACCGCAGCAGTTGATTCAAATGAAAGGCTGGGGACACAAAAGTTGCGGGACAGGACAAACAATTTGCTTGCGGTCATAAAACGAAGCGCGAAAATGAGTTTCAGTTGGTGGAAAGGGGGAGGAGTCAAGGGAAAAAGGGGAAAATTCTGGGGATAAAAGTATTGAGGGAGTACTTTACTTACCCTGGCCTGGGCGCCATTCTGTTGATTGTTCCGATCCCGTCGATTGACAGTCTTCAAGCCTTTCAGCAATCGGGCCAGTGTGGTGCGTTTCTTTGTCTCGCGACCCTCTGGAGGATGCAGAGAAATTGAATTAGTGAAGGGAATTCAAGTCGGCGGCTGATTTACATATTCTCTTTCTTTTTCGCAGACCCATAACCTTGCAGAGGGGTGTCTATATTTTTTGTTACAACTTTAGAATTTAAATTGCTTTTTAAACTAAATAAATAATCACGATCTACATTTTAAAAAGTAATAATATTTCATTCTATAAATAAAGAACTACTTTTTTCTGCTTAAAACTTGATATTATAAACTTGTTTTGATTTTTCTTTTATTTTTGCCTTCCCCAGAAATATAACAACATTTTGATAGAATTTGTTTGTAAGTTTAAATAAAATAACCTAGATTACACAATAAGTTATAATATTTTCTTAGACTTTCCAGGATTTGAGTTAAGTTTAAATCATAAAATTCCCTTTTTAACTATCACCTTTTCACAAAGTCTTTAGAAATCCTCTGCAAGGTTAAGAATGGTACTTTCTCTGACTTTTCCCATTCAAGAATTGTAATTTCTCTAGCCCTTTCTCAATCAACTTACCAGCTGTCGGTGGAAATTCATAAAAATAAGCAGAGCGCGGACTCAGGCAGCTGTATAAAAAGGAATTTGTATTAGCATTAATATTTAAAGAAGGGGATTTTAAGGATTAAATAAATCCTGTACTCACTTTTGCTGCACAAAGTTCAAATGGGCGACATTCGGCGGCAGAGTCTGATGCTGATGCGGCCCATTTGCCGCCTGTTGCTGTTGGCCTGGCACAATTGGTAACTGTTGTTGCTGTTGTTGCTGTTGCATCTGCTGCTGCTGCTGCTGTATGCTCTGCTGCGTCTGCAGCGTCTGCTGTTGCAGCAGCTGCTGCTGTTGCGTTAGTCCGCCTCTTGCGACTCGGGGTGCAAAGACGCCATAGCCAAATCCGTAGATCTCATCCTCCTCCTTGTCCGACAAGCAACTCGAGGGCTGTAAAAGTTGCTAAACGAAATTAGTCATTTCATTGGTCACTTTTCAGGGGAAAGAGAACACACACAACTACAACATGCAAGTGAAAGTGGAGAACGCAAGCAAGCAAAAAATATTTACACAACTCTTAACACACAATTAAATAAATTTATTCGTATAGATGCCTAATGGTTTTTTGTCGTTGTATTTTTTTAGGCAACGCCAACATCAATTTCTTGTTCTTTTTTGAAAAAAGTACTTCTTTCTGTTGATTTTGTAAATATTTTCCTTAGGGGGGCCGCTAATGGAGTCATTCTAATTTAGTTTCTTTTTTCTTATTCTTGGTGATTAGGGTGGCGGGAAGATTGGGTGGTTGGTTGGATGGTTCCGGGTCATCTTCATACATACCGAGTACTTTCCGGGCACATAAATGGGCTGGCTATGACTATTGGGCAGACCGGCGCCGTGCATCGAATGGCCGCGATGGCCGTGCTGCTGGCGGTGGTGCAGGACGCCGCTGCTCCCGCCGCTGCCACCGCTGGCCGCACCGCCGCTGCCGCTGCCCGTGCTGCCGCCAGCCCCACCGCCTCCTCCCACGCCGCCCACTAACTGGGCGGCACTGTGCAGCGGACTCCGCTCCGCCCAGGCCGCCTGGCGCGCCTGCTCGAGAGCCGCCAAAATGTCCCCGAAGGGAGCCATTAGCAGCTCGCAATAGACGGATGCCAGGCCCTCTAAATGGCCGCGTTGTCCATCCTGCAAAAGATCGAGAAACGAGCAGCAGAGAACGGTAAACGGTAAGCACTTGGCCAAGTATTCTTTTTTTTTTTGTAGACAGAGTGAGTTATTTGTGTGGGTGGGAGGAGGGGATGTCATGAAAGCTATAGAGGGGTGCGTAGGTTACAGTGGGGCTAATTAGATGAATATCGGGTGAGAGACAGAGTGGTGAATGCCCAGAGTCTGGGCGGTTAATGATGCTACATTGATGTTGGCGTTGGGGTTGGGGTTAGCGGTTGGGCTAGTCACCGGGTTAACAACTCAAGGGGTTAATTCGCTTATCCGGTTAATCAACAGCAGCCATAACTTAACTACGGGTTACACTGGGACACTGGGGTAAAGGGGTTCTAAAGCAGGAAGATGACGAGGAAACATCTAAAAAACAATTTATATGTTTAAGGCTAAGGTTAAAAGAATTTTGATTTTTATTTAAATATTTATTTTAAAGAGTATATAAAAGATATGCATTTTTCAATGGATTTGTGTTATTCTGTATCCCGTGCCATAATGTTCATAATGCCTATATGTTCAAGCTCATGTGTTTGCCTACAATTCGCCGCTCAAGTCAAATTAGTTGCGCCAACTGCTGCTGCCAATTGCCACAAATAATTGAGTCTGCCTCGGGGGCTGGAAAAGGGGCGGGGCAACTAAAAGCCCGGGTACCAAAACATAATGCACTTAGTCTGGGCATAAATTATGCCACCCACACACACACACACACACACTCGACTTGTGTGCTTATTGCTCTCGAAGCGATTTCCCTTATTCGGTAGGCGAAACATCTCGGGCCTGATAAAATTGTTAACAAACTGCCATGTTAAATTACACAAAACAGAGGCACTCACTCACTCACACAAAGGAACAATGGGTTTCCCTTACGCACTTTTTCATTGCATACCTGCAGGGGCAATTTTGCAGGGCGCAAAAAAGAGCGGAAATGACGGTAACTGGGGGGCTTTAAAAATGGGGGTTGGGTCAACCCCACTGCCTTGACATTTTGAGTGGCGCTCGGGGCAATGTTAAACGCTTGACATTGTTCCACGGCTCCGCTCTGTGCCGCGCTGGCATCAATCAAATATGACACGCATTAAAATATCGCCCCGATTCCTGCCCTTCCTCTCAATTTGTGCCCCATTTTACCCACCTCATGTGGGGGCCATGTGGAAATTGACAGGCTTCAGCTTGCCACCTGGCCGCGGATTTTACCCGGGCATCTGCAGAGCGCCAGTTATGGGTGCGTTGTACTTTGATGGATGAAAAATACCTGGAACGGTGCTCTATGGTCCTTATTATACCCTTTTCTCCATAAAAGTCTACTTAACTTTTATCAGCAAATTGTCAGAGTGAGAGATCTATGAGCTTAAAATATTTTATTTTAATTTTTAAACTGTCTCTTTAATTGTTTTTACTCATTTTAATATCATAGGGTATTTCTCGTCTCACCTCCAACCTTTATCACATTTTCCTCTCCATAGTTAAATTAAGTAGACGAAGGACTTACGGCCCAGACATGCGTAGGGCATAAGAACTCGCTTTGTATATATATATATATATTGTACAATTTGCGAGGAAATTGCCACGTTTAGCGTAATTTTTGCTACTTATTGCCTCTTTGACTAGGAGATGCCGGCAGTGGCGAAGGGAGAGTGAGTTCCATTTCATGGCCCTCGGCCATACTACTACCAGCCAGAGTTCCATTTACTTATTTTTTCCGTCGTTTTCGCCCTCTTTACTCTTTGGGTAATTTCACAATGAGCCCTCCAGGCTGCTTGCTGGCTTGTTTGGCCTTTTCATTAAAGGTTAACTCGCAAAGTGTCAACTTTTGATGAAGGGGAACGAAAGTGTTTTGGCCCTTTATGACTGACAAAGTGTGCTTAATGCTCGATTAAAATGGGACTGAGGGCCGAGGGACTTGGATATGGCCGCAAAATTATCGGATACGAGAGCTGCTGTCTTCGGATCAATCAACAACGTATACGCCCTATAAACTGACTCAGTTTTGTAGCAATTGTCTGTTGGTTTTCCCATCTTTCAACAACTCATTATGCTCATGCAGTAATTTATTATGCAATTCCGAGTTTATGCCCCATGCGGAATCAATTTCATCTCGGTATAAGGTTTATTATTACTACATACATATACCATACCATATACCATATCGTTCTCTCCACCCCACAAAGGTCATCGGAGCTTGTCCAAGTCGTAACAGCAAATTCATAAAGTCATTTGCAATTTTGCTGCCAAAGACTAGAGTGCCAAATGAACGAAAATGCCAACTGGCAGAAAGTTTGCTCCTGCCAGATGGATTTCGAAATAGATATAGCTATAGCTGTAGATATATCGTACTTATGCTCAGGGTTATATGTGTTTGCGAGCTGAACAAATTCATAAAACCCTACCGAGATGGGGGCAAAGCAAGCAAAATAACTGTCGCAATAAAATAATTTATTGAAGTTTTGCAATGCCAGCGACAAATGCAATAAACTGCGAACTCTGTCTTGGCTCACATGACGTATGCGTTATAAATTTATTTTCAATAGCTCCTCTGCTTCGCAGCAGGATCGGGTTGAGAATTGGGAACTGGGAAGCTGCCGTTGCCGCTTTATTGGCAACTCTTGACACACATCGCGGTGCGAGAAAAACGCGCCAGACCAAGACAAACAGCAGGGGAGGCGAAACGAGGCGAGGCAGTTAGTTAGGGAGCCTGCCAACGTCCCAGGACATTGGATGCAGGATAAAGTGATGTATGAGTTTAACGCCCTCACGTCCTCGCAGACAGTAACAGCAACTGAAATGGCGACAGGACAGGAGCCAGGGTAAAAATGGGAAGTGGCAAGAAAATATTAAGCGAGGAAATATGTTGCCACGATATTGACAGCATGAATCGAGGGCGAAACTTTGGCCCTGGATTTTGGCAATGACAGCAGCTACACAAGCTACAGAATATCCCATCTTCTTGGCAACGAATCCTGTTATTCCCGCCAGCCAAGCCAAATGACTTTGTTTATTTGTTTCGTGTACATTGCGGCGGTAATCAGCCCGGCACAAATTACACGCCGGGCTAATAACTTTTGACATGTGATTTCGCAAGTGGCGTTAAGGCCACGCCGTCTGTTTTGGTTTGCTCATTAGGCCTGGTCGAAACACTCGCTTCGCACTCGCACTCCCTAGTTGTCAATTTTTTCCGCAAACTTGGCCAGCCACTCGACTTGCGGCCTGCTAATTGATGACGTCTGTCGAGGGGCGAATAATAACGCCGAATGGAAAGGGTATAAGGATATACCTTACAATTCTCAGGAATATAAACAAATATAATCAACAAATTTCTGACAAATTAAAGAGCTTGAAATTATATAGTTTTTACATTGCCAAATCGTTTAAATCTGCATTTTTTTACCACACAGAAAAAAATGGATATGAAATGGTATCAATTCAAACTTAATTCATATCAATAAAAAGCTGATAGGATTTATGTCAAATCAAATATTTTATCATATCATAAAATACCAAATTTAGTATTGTTTGAACCAGTAATGTAAAATAAGAAAAACATTATCTTTATTAATATCAAAGTGATATATATCACTTGAATTCTAAAAAATATAAAATTGTTCAGCACATATCAATGTGATCTTTTATCAATTTTTTTCTGTGCATACTATAGAGCATTCAGAATCGAACACAACCAATGCGATATTATCGCAATCTGCGCCTGGCTAAATCCGTTTAATGAGCAAACACAACGCACGCAAAATTACAAAAGAAGCTCAGGAGGAGGAGGAGGATTCCTTTCCGCCGCTGGTCAGCCAGAATCTCGTGTTTACACAAGACTTCGAGAGCCACATGCAAACACCAATTAGAGTGACCACAGGGCAAACAAAGGGCTTCAATTAAGGGGAGCTCAGCCTCTTAAAGTTCGGCCCATTCTTCACTTGGTCGTTTAGTCAACTGCCATCAATTGCAAATTGTAAATCGCAAAATCTATTTGCAAGTCACAATTGTTGTTAGATGGATGGCTGAATTGAATTGTGGGGCAGGGGAGATCCGTTTCCGTTTTAGCCGCAATCAGCTGAAAGAAATCAACTGGAGCGTTGATCCACGGCTGCTGTCCGATGCCGGCGAGCACTTAAGGGTTAATTCCATAAATTGTACATCAAAGCAGCCGGTTTGGGGGTGCAAAAGGGGGGTTAAGGTCCTCTGGCATTTGCCCTGCAGTTGACAATTTTTGAAAGTCAGTGATTTGTAAATAATCCTTTTATAAGCACAATGGCTGCTCGTTAACGGCAAATGAGTTTTGACATGGCCAGTGGACATTGGGCCTCCTTTTCACCCCCCGTCAGCCTGAAATCTAGATACACTCACACACACGCCCTCGCCTATCGCTGTGTGACAATCTGGGAATGAGGCTCTGAATAATGCCTGGCCATTAACACAGCCATCATCGTTATCATCATCATCATCATCGCCACACACAGTCCTCACAGTCCGCCTCCCCATCATCATCATCGTCATCGCCATCGCCGTCGTCCTTGTCCTTATCCTTGCCCTTTGAACCCCCCCGCTGACGACCTCTTCTTGGCCGGCACTTTCAGCCAACACCATTTCTGCTTGTAGTTCGCTGTTTTGGCTGTTGGTTTTTCCGTGTTAATATCCCGCATACATGCAAAGTTGTGAGCCTAGGCGGCGGAGGTTTTCCATTAAGGAAAATGCTATTTTGTACTTACATCCTTACATGAGCAGGCAACAAACTCGAGACTCGAGACCAAAACTATGTTAAGTTGTTAAAAAGCACAAAACTTGGGCGAACTCTTCCTGGAGGAATTCATTAGCCAGGCACATGTATCGACACAACGAAACGAAACGAGAGGGATACACGGAAAGAAAAAGTATATTAAAAGATAATATATATGGTAAAAAAATTTAAAATAAATTAATTTATATAAAATCAAAGTTAAAAGTGTTACTAAAACTATGATAATGTTATTTAATATTATTAAAATATTATTAAAATATTATTAAAATATTTTTATTAATATCTTATACTTTTATTTTTCTCGTGTATTCTGTGCCAGAAAGAGAGGGCGATATTGAGGTAGCTGCCTAAAAGTATTTTCTAATTAAATACTCATGTTTTACAATATGACGCTGACATTCTGCGGAAATGCCTTTTAATTTTCACATTTGAGATGCTCGCACAGCACACACACACGACACACCCCCTACAACCCCATTTTCCCACACCCCCTTCCTTTTCCGGATTCAACTCATTTCGCTTGGCATCTTCCATTCCATCCAAAACGTGGCACATTTAAGTTTAATTTGCCAGAAATGAGTTTTAGTTTTCAACGCGACACACGGCGCACAAATTTCATCTTCAGATGGCTGCCCTTTTGGCTCTTTTGCTGTATCATTTCCGCCCTGTAAGCGAGGGTGGGGGGGGGAGGGCTTTTCCACACATTTTCACTCCTGCTGCTCTTCCGCTGGCACATACATTATACATTAGCAGCAAATAATTTAATTTCTCATTTGTAAGTGATGGAAAAATCATTTCAAATACATAAAAAGCAAGCTGGAGTGCGTGGAAATTGTCAAAGGGTTGACGATTCGTTCGCATGCGAAAAAAGGCAAAAATTACGCATACGCCGCGTTTCACATGAAAGTGCACAAGTCAGACGGCTGCAGGGCACAAAAATACTCTGGAGAAGAAAGAGAAGGAGGAGGAGTCAAACGACTGGCATTACATTTCAATTTCCATTCTCATTTCATTTCCATTTCATTTTCCCTGCCATTTAATTTTAATTCATTTGCATTGTCTCTGCCGCATGGGTTCGTGTTCTTTTGTGCTTCAAATGGAATGAAATCAGCCATAATTAGCATAATATTTCATACTTAATATAATTTAAGTTGGCAAAATGCATGGCACTCGCCCTCTAAGTCTCTTATTTTCCCCTTTATCAGTTTGGAGTGACAGCCATGCAATGCCCAGGACAATGTGCCAGCCAGCGAGTCCTTTTTGCACTCAGTGGGTGGATTGTGGATATCGGAATGGTGGTTCCATTTGACATATGCGCACGCAAAGTGCAGCGTTTGATTGCTGCACCCGTCTCCCCCCCTTCCATTCTTCTATGGATTCCCCCCATCGGTTCCAGATACGCACGTGTCCCCAGGCCGCTTGTCTTTGGCAATTTATGCGCTCGCCTGACGCAATTATGCGAAATTTTCGCACACAGCAGGAGCTGCCTTGCCTTTCCCCAAAGGGCAAAAGAGTGGGCGTGGCTAAACGCTTGTTGCGTGGGCGGGGCATTTTAAGTTTTCCTGGGGTTTTCTGGCTTGGCTTCGGTTTTTGGGGTTTGGTTGGTTTGCAGCGTAATTTAATTACTTTTTTGCGGCATTTATACACAAAATGATGGGGGCGGTTCCAGGATGGACAATCATTTGTTGTTCTTGCGTTGCTCTGGCAATTTAAATTTTCGGACAGACAGCCAGACAGAATGCTTGAGGTCATATTAGAGGAAAATTAATGTTGTTTTAATTGTAAATGAGTTTGCAAATGGACAGCGGATTTTCAGGGGTTTGCCATTGAAATGGAGATTAGAGCATGAATATTTCTCATTATGTCTAGACTGGGAATGATTCATAATTTTAGCTGATGCAGAAAAGGGCAATTAAGTCAGCTAAGAAATTATAAATAATAAGGAAAGCTACGGAAATATTTGTATTTATCTCAAATTAAAAGGCTTGAGAATAATAAATTAAGAAAAACACAGCTAATTATGTAGACTAAGTTCTCGAGCCTTCTTTCAATCGTCTGCCCATGATTGATTTCATTTCGTTTGAAGACAAACATTAGTCATAGGGTTGCCACCTCCACCAACAACACAGCAAATTGGCATTAAATGCACAATCGAACAGAGAAGTAAACTCAAAAAAAAAATAAAGAAGAACGTAGCAGAAACACCAAAAGTACATAGACTAATCTGCCATAGGAGCGGAAAAAAATAAGGGAAATGGGGGAAAATGGGGAAAAACAATCCGTAGGAATATGTGTGTAGGCGTTGCTGTGCGAATGAGTAAAGGGCAAAGCGACTGACGACATGAGAAAGTGCCAAAATGACTAACGCACGTATAGAGGAGGTTGGTTGAAAGGGGGGCCTTGTAGGCCTTGAAAACCCATGGGGAGTGTGGGCAAGTGGGTGGTGGTGGGGTGGCAACATGACTGGCAGGGCAGACAGACAGAGACGGACGGCGACAGACGGAGACGGAGCGACTGACAGATTGAGTTTCATTTGGGTGGAACACACGAAACCAAAGTCAAGCGAGGATAGCACCCAAATATTTTGCCAAATTACATTTCAACAGCCTTTAGCCGTTACAGTTTCTCTCAGCTTACGAGTGGGTTCCCTTTTTTTTAATACACTTTCTAAAGGTGTATTAACTGGTTTAATATTTCGTGTGACTCTAAAATATAGGACCGCAAAACTTCACACAAAAAAGCATATCGCCGTAAAATCGATATGTGCATGTAAATTTCTGGTTATGCAAAACCCATATCGTTTTTACCTGAACTACTCATTTCGACTATATCAAATTAACCTAGCCCCGTATCAAGTTAAAATTAATAATAAATAATGTTAAATCGATCTCGTTTCATATCGATTTTTTTTGGGTGTAGAAAACTAGAAAAACTACGTTTTTAAAGTATTTTTGGTTTTTCATTCAAGTTTCTATGAATTAAGGAGTAAAGTGGAAAGTGTAGTTTACCATTCGCCTTTGGACCCACAACTTTTCATCACTATTATTTTCCCTTTTTTATTTTTGCCCTGCCAGCTTGGCCAGTAAAGGAAAATTTCCACATTTGGCACATCAATGTCAAATTGAGGCATTGGTCAGACAGCAGACACGGGTGGTTGGGGGCCAAAAAATGGCCAAGAGAAGGCCAGGAAATTGCCGAAAATGCGTGTGTGCGTGGGCCTCGTCGTCATATAGTGGACATAAAACGAAATGAACAAAAAAGATTTCTATCTCGAGCGTGGCCACTCGAATGGTCAAAGTTGCTTAATATGACAGCTGCTCCGGCGGACGAGAAACAAATGAGCGTGTGTAATAAATGTGGCCGAGGACGAGGGTTCAAAGTTCGGGCCAAGAAACTGCAATGGGGGATTGGATTCGTTAAGGCGCCGTTGCCGTCGAGCTCTTTGTCATTTCACCCACCGATGCTAATCCATGGCCTCAGCTCGGGAATGCTTAAAACAATTTACTTTGATGCGGTGGCCAGTCGCATCGCATCGCTTCGCAATCCAATTGACTTCATTTGTCCGAGTAAAAAGCAAAAGACAAAATGGATTAAGTTCCGCCTTCGGTCATTGTCCATTGTCGGGTAGAATCCGTTTAGACATTGTCTATAAGTATAACGATTGTGCGCCACGGCACCCCCGAGTCATATTTGCAGTTGTTAACCGCCCACAACAATGGGCCCGTCGTTTTGATGAATTTACTCACTCCCCCCCCACTTCCAAACGATATTATCCCATCCTCCTCGGTGGTTTCTGGCCGGGCATATGAATTGATTTGCTGTCAGATGCGGCGACTGCATGCACGACTTGCCTTCGCTGGGATTCCTCATTATGCCGCACATATGGCCATGTTGCCACAACCCATCCTCCAACCTTCATCCTCCATCCTCAAACTCACCCACTTGGTATGCGCAGGCATGTGGCAAGACTTTGGCTGCGGCTCAGGGCGGATCAGGCCCATGCCATCCCCCATAGAAAACCTGATTCCTTGCCGTTTGACTGACAGTAATATTTGCCCAAATTTACGCGTTTCCTTTGGCCGCAATCAATTTGCATTGTTTGATGTGCACCCCATAAAAAAGTATATACAATTACGCTCCCAGTAAATGTAACACGTTTGAAATGCTTTGAATTTTGTATGGGAAATGTAAGGAAAGTTTTAAGAACGAAATTGTTTCTTAAATATTTTTTAAAAAATGTCAGGTAGCAGGAAAAACTTTGGAAAGAATGTTGGCATTTTTAATATGATTTTTAATTGTTAGAAAACTATTTTTAAATGTTTGTAAAAATTTTTATCATATTTTCTTTGTAACTAGAGAAACTCTAGCCTTCTTGAAGTTCCAGCTAGATTCCTAATCTCAGCATAATTTCATTATCATTAGCCAAAGAAAGCGAAAAACTTTTGCCGCCAAACAAGCTGTCAACATTTTAATAAAACCAAAAAACGAAAAAAAAGGGGGCAGAGAACAGCGGAGCAGAAAAACGCTTTGGCAAAATATTTGTTTAAAATTAAAAAGGCAAATGGACTTGTGCAGACTCCGGGCCCCGAGCAATAAAACTTTCTTCATCAAGTCGGTGGCAGTGGAGGCAGAAGTCGAAGGAAAAGTAGATGTGGCTGTGTGGCAGGAGCAGAATCAGCACTTGCTGGCCTAAAACTATGCTTAATTTTTTATCAGCTGCAAGTCACGGCGACCCAAAGACCAACTTTGCCCTGGCATTGGGCCAAAAGTGGGCGTGACATCGCAGATTGTGAGCGGCGTTGAAAGCCGCGGAAAATGAGAAAAGAAAATGGCAACGTTTGGCCTACAACAATTTACTTTTTTTCTTAATTTTTTTTCTTCTTTTTTTATGTGAAACAAAAGCGCGTACATTGAACTTTCGAGTGGGTAACAAAGGAGGAGAAGGCATGTGTATGTATGTAGGTGATGTGTAGGTTCAAGTTGGGTGTGCCCAAGTGGGCGTTTTGTGTCCCAGTATGCGTCAACGTAAATAGTTTGTGTTCTCGGGGGGCGGGAGTTGCAGGAGGAGCCGGCAGAGCAGCAAATGGCAAACAGAAAGACAGCAGGCAGTTGGCCGTTGGCTGTTGGCACTTTGGCAGTGGAAATGTGGAAACGGCAGCAGCACAAGGCAGCAGGCAGAAACAGTCGGCAGTCAACAGACAGACAACAGACAAGTGCACCCTTCTTCCTAATGAAGCCAGCCAAAAACACGGGCCCAGACACAATGTCTGCCCATGTTTTTGTGCCGAAAAGTGCATACATGCTGCTCTCTGTCGGCCCACTCACACGGCGAGAAAAAAGGGGAAGTTCTTTGAATGATGAAGTCATTAAATATTCACTTTACGAGAGGGAAATCACTCAACAAACTAATTGTACACCTATATAAGAAACCGATTTTAATCATGAATTAAACCATATTTAAAAATTGTATACAAATTAAAAATGCTTTCAAAGAATAAGTAGGTAACTATACCATTTAAATACTTGAGTTCTTGAAATAAAAGTATTTTGTTTCTGGAATACAATTTAAAAGCTGATACGTCAAAACAACAGAATTTATTAAAAGTTCAATAATTACCACTTAAAGATTTAAAGTTTTTTTTTATAATGAACTCTATTATTTAGTATTTTGTCTGTACTATTATATTTTCGGATTAATGACATTTATTGATATACTTTTATAAAATTGTATTTTAAATTTTAGATTTCATTCTCAAATGCTAAAGATTTTGTTTGGAGTATAAATATTTGATAAATGATTTTAAATAAATTTATTTTATAATATTTTTTGAGTTAATGTCCGAAATATAGGTTCTTTGTTTTGTAAAGTATTTTTCTGCAATCTTGAAATTTGCAAAACTTATACGTTTTGATCACAAAATTTGCATACTATCCGAGTTTTTTTGCAGTGCACTGTCTGCACCCAGAAATCGCAATCTGCCAGCCATCTGTGAGGCGTACACACTTGTCAGCTTGGCCCAGGGCAACCCGTTAGACACTGTTGACAGCCGGCGCACAAGGTGCAAGCTGCATGGAGGGGGGGTGTAAGTTAAAGGGGCGGCCGAAAGGGGTGACGATGGGCTGGACACGCCCCTTTGGCATACCTTGCCGAAACGTCGACGGCCGCTTGACAACTATCTGTCCGTTTGCTTGCCGGCTGTTTGGCTTTTAGTGCACTTGCCAATTGGCTGACCTAGAAAGTGGCATACACAAGGGAGCCCCCTCCCCATTCGCCGCCCATGAGTCATTGTCTGCTTTTAGTGCACTTTTGCACGCTTTTTTCGCATCGCTGTATTTATGGCTTTGGCTTTTTGTGAGCTGTAAATCTGTTAAGCCCTTGAGTGGCTCGTTTTTCGTGTGCGCCGTGCGATGGCTGGCAAATTAATAAAATTTTATGGAGCCACGACTTGCATTTATTATGCTAATTTCCCTATCCCGTCTCGCTGGCAGAATCGCAATGATTATGGCTTATCAAAGCTATTGGCGCTCTGGCAATTGCAATTTCATTTAATGTCCGTGTGTCCGGGGGGCAGGGCATTAAAAATGCAAAAGTGATTATCTCTAATGGCAACGTATGCAACGATACGATGGTCGGTGGACGATGTGTGACAGAATTCTGATTGAATTGATGGCGTGTGTTTCGTATCGGAGTGGAGTGGAGTGGAGTGAAGTGGTTGGGCGATAAAGTCTGCTTAGAAAAGAATTTGATCGGCAAACAAAGCCGACAATAAACATTCCATTCGAATGAGCCACCAAAATGGCATCGATGTCGCATCGGCCATCAATCTAAAACTCACACTCTGGCTGAATTCATTTGGCCGCAGACAGCGGGATTGAAATAAGAGCATCAATTGCAAATCCGCACAATGCAAATTAATATAGCATACTTAACAGTGCACCTATTTTGCGGCTAGCGCAATACTCTTTGATACCCTGTAGGTGGTCATTAGTTTGGGTATATACATGACTGGATATTAGAGAAATATATCAGAGTGTATTAATACATATTTTATCATGCATTGTTTAGCTGCTATATAACTTCAATCAATTTCGATATTATCAATTCGATAATATCGAAATTTTGAAGGAAAAACACACATTAAACATGGAGAAATAGCAAACTGTCGATAATTTTGATGTATTAAAGGGAACAGTAGATATTTTTTCAATATATTTTCTATAATTTGTTGAATTTCGTAATAATTTGAAATTCACCAATTTTGTGCATCTTTACAGGGCAACCCTTTTGATCATATTATCCTGACACTTGTCATTTGGCTGCTCTTCATCGGCAGATTGACACTTTCCATCAAAGCGACAGCTGAGGCAGCAACACTGGCCGCAACAGTTGCACATTTGATTCGGTTTTGTTTGTTCGCCCGCCAGTCTGTCACTCCACCACTCCACCCTGATTTTCCACCCACTGATAGGGGGCAGTGAAAATTTACCACAAAGCAGACAAACTCACATGCACATAGCGGCACAATCCAGTCGCGTCGCATTTCTGGCCTTTGTTGTTGTTTATCAACGTTGACAAATCTTTATGTCGCCTGCAATCTTTTTTCCCCCCTTTTTTTTTTTTTGTTTTTTGTTTTTTGCTCCTGTTGTTTGGCTTTGTCGCCGTCGGTTTGTGTTTGTTTATGCCCGGCACTCTCGCTATTTTTCATTAGAGCTCTCTCGCATGCGGTTAGAATGCACAAATGGAAAGAAGGGGTCGAAAGCGGATTTGGATTTAATTTATTTAAATGCTTATCACGAAAAGGCTTAAATGTTGTTTTGCCTGTTGCGGCGGCGACGCTCGAAAGCGGCTTATGAAAAAATGATTTTGAGTAGTGGTAGTGGTAGTGGCAATCAACCCCAAATGGTGGAGATCCCATTCCACAGCAGGAGTCGCTGCTGGTGTATATGGCTTAATTAACAGAAGGGCGGAAAAGGAGCCACAAGACAAGACAGGAGCACAAATATTCGACAGATGGACAGGGCAGCAGCAAAAGCAACCCACCCCCATGAAAAACCGTTACGTTCAATTAATTATTCAAGTGAAAATTCTCATATCCTGGCACTACATGCGAAATAAGTTCGACAATCGACAGCTGTTGTTGACCTTACCCCAAAATGGTCCACAATTTATGGTTGCAAATTGTTTTGCACCCGAAAAAGGTTACGGGTGGCGAACGGGGCGGATGAGCAACATATTCCGTTGGTGAAAAGTCAAAGGCAATGGCACCGAAGGCATCCAAGGGTCCAACTGTTACGGCCACTGCTTTGCATGCCAAACAAACAACGAGAGGAGCGGAAGGATCTTCCGGGGGGCAAGGACAGGGGGAGGGGGTGCACAAAGGTCCCTCCCTCAGATGTTGTTGATGATGATGATTGTAATCCGGTTTGTAAGTTATGTGCTGCTTAATTGAGTTCACATGCACATGACCTGAATTCTTGATTGCCCAAGGAGCCGGGATTCGCCTCGAAAAACCAAGGCAAGCCGGGCAAACCAGGCAAATCCCTTACCCACACCCTTAATTCCAATGTGTGGGTGTTTCGGGGGTCGCGTCAGGTGTTCTGACTGCTGATGAGGCCACAGCACGTGTTGCCCTCCTTCCACAGATCCCGGGATCCTTTAGCACAAGATAGGATACGTAGACGCTTAACCTGCAAGTTGATTTCACTTATCCCTTTTGCTGCGCTCCCTTTATTACGTAATTTCATAGTTTACTTTTGCCGGCTTTGCCCTCGCTTTAAGTGGCAGGAAAAACAATCTCTTAATTTTCGTAAATCTGCACATCATAATTTATTTTAATTGCCCCTAAGACCCCCCGGTAAAGTTTCCCATTATTCCCCCCGAAAACTTCCTCTGTCTGGGCTGCCGTAAAAAATGACCCAGACTTTGTTTGGATTTGAGAAAATGTGGGGAAATGGCCAAAGAAAAGCAATTTATGATAGCCACATGGATTGTTTATGATGTCTGGGTCGGCTGTGGAAATTTACGTGAGCCAAAAACCTAAAAAAAAAAAGGAAACACACGAAATCTTGCAATCTAGAAAACTTTTGTGAGGGAATAATGTTACGGAGGAGCCCGCCACCGGTAGATAAATGAAACTAATTTAGTGAGCAGCTCGTCCGGGGAGCCAGAAACAATCTAAGCCAAAGCAAAAGGCTTAAAATCATTTGCCCGCAAATATCCAAGGGGCCCAGACCAAAAAATTGTATACCCAAAAATATGTAAATATGTGCACCTGGCGCTCTCCCTTTCGCCTCCCATCTAAGCCCAAATATACTTAAACTTTTTTTGGGGGGGAGGGAGGATGCTGGGTTTTGTGGCAAGTTTTTCGGCTGCTGGAGAACTGTTGCTATTTTGGCAGGCAGGCAACTTTTCCATGGGACGCTGAAGCCTCGCAACAGCATTTGACAAATGCCGGCAAGACAGAAAGGACACCCAGGATGTGTGGCTCGGGGTCGTCCTCTTCCTCTTCCTAATGCCAAAGGTGGTTGTTGTGGCTGCGTTGCGATGCCCTGGAGGCTTTTCCACCAGGCTTTTAATAGTTTGATGTATGAGTGGCTCATACTTCTTCACTTCCCTTCGCTGCTCAAGGGGCAGCCACACATATGCAAATTTGCAGAAAGGGTTCGGCAGCCATTTTCCATCCCCCCTCTTTTGTGTGAGTGTGTGTGGAAATTAACACAAATGTATTTAGTTTGTGCCCAAATATTTCATGTCTGGGTCTGGGGCCTTAAAGGTGCTCTAATGGTTTTTCGTGAGTAATGGCTTTCAGTGGTTTGGGGGCAGAACTTTCTAAGCTAATTTTAATTTAAAGCAGAGAAAAATATAAACCCTTTTTTAATTTATTTTACTTGTACATTTTTAAAGTGTTCAACCAAATGAGTTCAATCCGGAGGAAATGGTTTAATCGGAAAACATCTGGCTGTTGTCGTTGACAAATAATGAAGACAAGTTCAAAGCAAACATAAATAAAATTGTTAGCATTCTCTCGCCCGGCGCCACGCCCCCTTTTTGCTCCATCATCACGCACACGCCCCAACAATTGAATTTGTTTCATGGAGTACGAGAACACGAAATTTCTATACATAAGTATATTTCTAAAAAAAAAGAAATAAATAAATACATATAAAAAGCGGTGAGAGAGAACGGGGGAAGACAAAAACTTTTTCCTTTTCGCTGGCTGGCAAATGAAATTCGCTCGTTTGATGTGAGCACGAGTTGTTCTGGATCCCCCCCCCCCCCCCAAAAAAAAATAAAAACACCCAGATCCATCTCTGTTCCTTTTCAGTTGAGTTCGGTTTTTGTGCTTTCCTTTTTTTTTGTACTGCTTTGGCTTTAGCTGCTTTCACTTTGGGCGTCGCCTTGTGCAATTGTTTGAATACTTTTGCAGCGCATTAAATTAGTTTCGTTTGAGTTAACGTGCCGAGACGAGATCCAGACTGAGACTCTGACTCAGGATGGCAACAGACTCAGACTCAGACAAACTTATAATCATGTCAGTCAAAGGCAAGGCAAGGAATTCGCTGTATGTGCTGCTCCCTTTCCGCCCACCCCACTCAACAAACTCATCATATCCAACTCCCTTCGCCTCGTGCTGTCAAAAAGTTTATGCAGACGGATCAAAAAAGGCCAGGACCCCTTGCAAATGCCGCAAGAAATTAACCAGCTAAATAAATAAATAAAATAACAATAATGGGGGGTCAAAGTTGCTTCTTTTTAAAGCGAGTGAATATATACATATACATATGCACATTGCATAATTACATGGGCATATCGATTTTACGGCGACACGCTTTTTTTTGTCTGTAGTCAGAAAGGCTTTCTTTCTTGGAACTTTAAAACGATTAATGTCCACCATTATTATTTAAAGAATATATAATTTTTAAGTATTCACTTTATAATCCCAATAATTCCAAAATTATTGTATAGTTTTACGTATGCATTAAAATAGCCAGGAAACATTAAAATCAGCGATTGACTTTAATGTAAGCGATGCACTCTACTGGGGCAATAAAAGTGTCGAACAAAGTCAAAAATACGCTCGTTCATAACTCCTGGCACTCCTGCCTCTCCTCTAGTGCTTCCATATATATCCCCACCGATCCCCCCTGCCAACCTCCTGCTAATGCCTTAATGCGCAGCAACAATAAATGTCCAATGCTCAATGAAGCTGAAAGTTGAAAAGCTGAAGCTGAAAAGCTGTGAGCTGCGGAGTGCGATAGGCAACCAGACGTGGTTGGCTCCTTGGAAAAGTGCAACTATTTGGCTGCCACAGCATCCTGGCATTGTTGCAAGGATTTTACCCAGAAGCCATTGAGCTGGTAATTGAAAAGCGAACGGCAGCAATAGCAGCCAATGAAAGGCCGAATTAAAGCTGTTGACATACAAGCCGGGGCCAAGAGATCTTGTCTTCTTATAAACTTGTCGGATTGGGAAAAGTCTGCAAAAGGAGCTGCTACTCCTTGAGTGCAAACTTTGAACCCGCCACAAAATGTTGTTTATATTTGTTTTTATTTGCTACTCTAATTGAAGTGCCATTGGCGGGGTTTCTAGTTAGGGGTGGTGGCGACCGGCACAACCCTTATGGCGAAATTATGCAATTTTCATAATGCTCGCTCCCCTTAAATTGAGATCATTTGCTGAAGATATCGCCAGGACCCTTTTTTTTTGTTTGGCTGGCACGCGGCAGCAAAGCAATGCTGCGGTTTGAGGGCTGCTGAGCAATTTTCATAACTTCATTTGCATTTAATAGAACGAAAGAACCATCATCTCCACCCGACCGACAAAGGCAAATAGAAATAAAAAAAATTAAGCAAAAATGTTAGCTACGTTCCGAAATATTTTCCTTTTCCTGTTTCCAGTTTTTTTTTGTTTTTTGGAAGGGCAACAACAGCAACGCATGTCACCATCAAATAAATCACTAAACGCTGTGACAGTGTCAAATGTCAGGATACGAGGGGCGGCGGGGCGGGGCTGGGGATAAGGGTTTGAAGGGTGCTGCACTGGAAAAATATATTTATACGAAAGTACTAAGTTTTAATTTAAATTAAGATCTCACTTGATTTTAGAAATATTCTGGAAATTGATCTAAAAGATCTTCAAAGAATATTTAAGTGAGAAAATAAAATATATTCATTGTTTTTAAATTCTAATTTTTTTAATATTTTTAAATCCATAATTGATTTGGTTTTTCCCAGTGCATCTCAAATCCCAACCGCTGCGGATGTTGTCTCAGTTGGTAGGCGCGCAAGGGGACAATGACCGCTCATCCACCCAACTAGTGAGCCACCCACCTTAACCCTTGCTGCCTGTATGCCTTAACCCCTCTGTTGCCGTGCTGCGTCACTTCATTGTTGACATTTAACGTGTTCGTGTTTGGCGTGACAAGTGACATGCTGTGCCTGTGCCTCTTCCTCTTTCTCTGCCTCTTCCACTGCCGGTGTTTTCCAGCGACTGTTTTCCCGGGGCCAGCGACCAACTGTTGAGGTTGGGCTCGCGTTTCGGGTCCCGAAAAAGGGTTGATGTACGTACAAAAACGTTGGCTGGCACAAAAGGTAGCGTATAATTGCATAAATATGCAAATTAGTGAGTCGAAAGGGGGAGTGAGTGGGCGGCCGAAGGGAAGGCTGCCTTGACGCATTGTCGCCCCCAATGTCAACGAGTGTCGCCAGACAGACAGTGAGGCAGACAGGCAGCTGCACCTCACCCCCAACCCCTCAGCCAAAGCACGCACTCTCAGCCGCCCATCCACCCACTCGTTACACCCGTTTACGTTACCGTTACCTCAGGATGTGCGAGGCGCTCGAGCAAAAATCTATAGCATACTTTTCAGCTGCAACGAAGTGCATAGGGCTGCATTTTACAGCTGAGGGCAAAGTAATAGGAGTTGCAAAATTTAAAAGGTTTTTGTGAACTATTAATATGCGTACTTTAATTTCTTGAATAGTTATTTTATTTTATTATTTTATTTTATTATTTAGTGCTCTCCGTAATTTATGTTAATACATTTAATTACTTTAAAAGTATTTAAAGTATTAAGTAAACATTTATAATTATTATTAATTTTCTTCCTTATGTTTTATAGACTATTTCAAATAAAATCTTTATTTAGCAAAACGCAATGTTTTGTAGTTCTATTCTCACGGCCTTCTCTGTGATTGTGAGCATATCAATGCTCAACAAAAGGGGCGACTCAAAAAATCCGGGGGAAAAGCATGAGGGGTTGCCAGCAGCCGTTGGCATTTTCCATTGAACGGAAATGTGTCTAATTTCAATACAAAGTGACTCGGCAAAGGAGACAGAGGACAGAAGACAGGGACAGATGCAATGCCTCGTTTGTTTCTCTTCAATTGCAATAGCAATTGCAATTGCACTAACAAGCGACACATGAACACACACTCGCACACACTCGCATACGCACTCAGCAAAAAGGATATATAGAATATATAGAAAAAAACCCCTGGCATTACCTTCATTTGGCAACAGTTTTCATTTCCATTTCACTGCACAAAGTGCTCTCGCCCTCCAGTTACAAAGTTTTTCCTTTAACCCTTGAGAGAGAAATATTTTTGCAGGCAAAAATAAACAAAATGTTATTTATTGAAAATTGTTATAGACTTGCCCAGACAAGAATCTTAATTTTGTTGCCAAGTTCCAAGTTCCGGGGCAGCTTAAAGGCAGGGGATTTTCTTGTATTTTTTTGTTAGTTGAGTGAAACCCCTGGAAAGCACTTCTGTGTTCCCAACGGTGGAAAACGGGACAGGGCAGCATTATGACATTAAGTGCAACATTTATGTAAAATGTGCGTCTGGCAAGTTTCGCCTTTAAAATATACATACTTGGCACGAAAGACTGGGGACTTTGGGGCTGGAAATTCTTGGAAAGACGTTGAAAAAGCGCAGCTCAAGTTGGTGACGAGCATTTTGTAAGCACCGAATTTGGAGACTGGGGGGGAAAATTGGGGATTGCCTGCCATTTGCCTCGGCAAAAGTTCAGAAATTAAGTTTGCTGACAAACGTTTGTTCGGCGAAATTCGGAAGGGGAATTTGGGGGGGGGGGGGGGTGGTGATGGGGCGGTGCAACTTTTGCCAAGGCATTTCTAAACTTAAATAAGCGCAACTTGCTACCCGGGCACATGTGCAGCTCTCCCTCTTTCTGCCTCTACTTTGGGGTAACTTTTCTAATGCAATTAATTTCTGCACTCAACGAGGGGCGGTAAGCGGGGGGGAGGGGTCAGGGCGGTATTGGGCGTGGCCAGGACCTTCCCCTCGACTGGGCAAAAGTTTTTGGCGGCGTCGCTCTCTGTGTTTTTCGCACCCAAGTTGGCACAACGCACAAATTAGTGTGGCAGCAGCATGTGGCATATTGCCTCGTCCTTCGTCCTTCCGGAATATCCCCCCCCCCCCTCTCCCGCACACACACACACACACCAACCATCCTAACCATAATGCATGTCATAATGGCTGCAACTTCGCCTCGGCCTTCGTTCGCCGGCAAATTTGTCACACGCACAAATTGTTCAGAACCCCACCTCCCTATATTTGATGTAATTTAAATTTTTAATTAGGCACACAAATTGTTTTTGGCGGTTTGGCAAATCTCTGACAGATTCCCAGCGCTTGTCTGCGAAATGATAATGAAAATGTTTAAATATTTACCACAATTCGTAACGACAATCACACAGAGACTTACAATAAACATAGCGTGGAACACACATATAGATATTACGTAATACGTATCCGGTTGGGATTGTTAGTGGGATTGGGAATGGTATAGGGCATAATTCTAAACTACATTAAAAATGATGGAAATCATGAAAGTATGCAGGACTGAATGCGGGTAATGAAATAATGTTTTGGGTGAAGGAATGACAAACTTTGATTGGATGATGTGCAGTTAGAGAGAGGTAAACATTGATGGAACATCGATTGCAATTTTAGGTGGTGATTCAGGCTTCTGACACTTACCTAGAAAGATAAAGAATATGATAAAAGGAAATTAGTAAATATATAAACTGGTTTTATTTAATTACAAATACTTTATGAAAGTCGGTTAATAATAACAAAATAATAAATTGACTGAAAAATCTCTAACGTACCATTTTGAATGTTTATTCATTTCTCAATTGATTCGTATTTTCCAATCACAAGCCGCATAAATCTGCCAGCTTTAATTGGCCTTATCTCTCGCCGATAAATAATAAATATCACTTTTATAATTAACTCTTGTGTGTTTCTTGTCAATTCCCCCCGCCCAACGTATTCCCATATTTGCTTAAAATTATGAAACAAAATCGTTTGCATGCCGCAAAATATTTGCGTGTTGAATGAAAAACAAGCAAATCAGAATCCGCCGCCTGGAAAATGTACAATTCCAATCCCAATCGCAATACCAAATCCAATTCGTGCTAGACAAAAATACAAAAATATTTGCCTTGCATTGCAGCGGGTTAAATCTCGTTTATTTTCAGCTGTACGTTTTGTTCCCGAGTTTTTGAAACATTTTTATTCGGCGTGTGTGTTTTGTGTGTTGTTTGGTTTGCGGTTTCTGCGGGCGGCATTTATATCATATTTTTTTCTTCTCTGTTCTATATTTTTTCGGTTAGGGTTCTACGATTTTTTTTGCGGCCTGGCTGTGTGAAGTTGGCAGGAAATGCGCTGGCGGCGATACAGCGTTTCAATTCGTGTATGTTAATATTTATGTTTTGATTTCAAACAACGCCACCTCTGAAATATTAATGAAATACAAACAGAATGTTAGCGTGTTACACACACCCCCACAGCTCTTCGCATAGTTGATATGCAAATAGCGAGACGACTGCGAGACATTGACAGGATAAACACACACACACCTGGCCCTTGGAAAAAAAAAAGGAAGCCACAGAAAATTCAGGACTCAAGTGAAGTTCTTTGTCAATTTGCCAGAGCTTAGAAGTAAGAGATATCCCAAAACATTCGAGCGTCTCTGAGTGTGTTCGAAAACTTTTGTGCAGTTGAAAATGTATGCAAAGTCTATGGAAAGTCGCTTTTGCCTTTGCCGCCAAAGATAATCAGCAACTCTCACACACCAAAATACAAAAAAAAGGGAGCCAAAAAAAAAAAAGGAAAAAAGCCCAAGGAGCAGTTCACGACTTGGTGAGCTCCTAAGTATGCTACGAATTTTTGGTGGTTGAATTTGCACCCGCCTTTAGTCCTGCGAAGCCTTCCCTTCCGATGCCGTGCATAACAAATATTTTATTTCGAGATTAACGCTTGTCAGGTCCCATTCCCAAAGTCTGCAATCTTCCGTTTCCCCCAAAATTTTTTTGGGCTTTGTAAGAGGTAACATGAATGAAAAGGTTTTTTTTTGGAAAACTTGGGCTATAATATGCTCTTTTATATATTCAAAACTGGGCTATTGAACTTAATTATTGTAAATATTTAAATTTCCTTTTTATTAATTTTCTGAATTTTCTTCATTGTTTTTCAGAGAAGTTACTACTTTTATTTAGCGTGGCTTTGCAAATTTCCCTTTTCAATTCGGTTTGTTGCACTTTGTAGCCTGCACAGAGAGACAGAGAGAGGACGAGAGCTGAAACAGCTGCCAGGAGCCACACCTAAGTCCTGTGAGCAAGTGAGTGTGTGTTTGTGAGCACAAAGGGGAGGCCACAATGATGAAATAAGGGAGTCTGGGAGGTAGGACGACCACATAGACAGGCAAATTTTGCTGCAGGCCAAACAAATGACAAAGCAGGAAGAATGGAGGAGGCTGCAGGACGACATCGGAAGCTGCTTGTCCTGCCAGCAGTCGACTCCTCGACGCAAAAGTAAAAGTGGCAAAAAGCAAAACCGCCGCATCCTCGCACGTTTTATTGATTTTCTTCGCCTGCCACATGCACATGCGTCGACGACCCTGGCCCTGTAGCTCATCCTCTGCCTCTGCCTCTCCCTCTCCCCACCAACCTCCCGCTTTCCACATCCACATCCCAACCAGGGTCGGGCTACCCATTCAAGTTGGGTTTTTTGCGTACTTCCGGCGATTAAGCCGAACACGACGACGTCGCGCCATTTGTTTGTAAATTATTTAATGTTACGCTTAAATTTTCCGGCTCAGGCGCAGCAGCGAAAGAAGTGGCAACAAAATCAGCTAACTGAGTGAAGCTGCAGCAGCTGGAGGAGCCGCCTCGGAAATGTCTCCCCGGCACGGCGTGTCTTTGAACTTTTGTTTCGCTTTATGTGTCTGACTGGCCAGGACAGGCCGAATGAACTGGGGGTTCTTCAGGAACTGGCGGCCTTACACTGGCCAAGAAAGTGGTTAAAACTTGTGCATTTGTCAACCAAGAAAGAATAAAAAAGTTCTAACAAACGTAAGGTATATTAAAAAATTATAGAAATATTTAAAAATAAGATTTTTGAAATAGAAACTTTTAAGAAATTTTTTAATACGAGTATTCTAGCTTTTCTTTGATTTTAAAATTTGATAGGCAATGTGGAAACCTCTTTTCTTAAATAACATGAAATATATGTGATGTTTATTACTATAAACAATTAAGATATAAATACATATTAATATATGTTTAAAAATATATTTCAGTAGCAAACCATAAATCGGTTTTAAAAGAAATTGCATTCTACATTTGGCTCAGTGCATTCGCCGCTTTCGGTTTCGTTTTTCGCATTCTGCATGTGTCCTTTGCTGGTGTCCTTTTAACTGCTCGTCCAGTCGCCAGTCGCCGGTCCCACTAGCAATACCCAGTTTAAGACCTGTTCCCGTACTCTCTGTGCCAAATACCAATTGCAGACTCGCAACGACGGGCCAGTTGAGTTCTGTTCTGTTCTGTTTTGGCCAAGAGCAGTCGCTATAGCGCTTATGTCTTTTGTTGCTCCGTGGATTTGCTGCTTCCTTTGCTGTCGCTGGTGCCGGGTGCCTGGTGGCTTTGCCTTTGCATTTGCTTTGGCTATACGTCCTCTGCTCGAGTGGTATTTAACATTATCTGCTTGAGTACATGTTGCGGTATTTGCAGCAGACAACACAGTCGGCACAGCGAGCAGGACCCAGGGCGTGGACAAGGACACGCCGACATTTGCACTCCCATTTCACCCAGCGTTTCTTGTTCCTTTTGCAGAGGTCCTGGTTTTTCTTCCTTTTTTCTATATATATATATATTTATTTTTCTTTTTTTTTGTGTTGTACTTTGCCCGTCTGCGTTTCCGTCTGTCGCCATCTTTTTTGCCTGAGCTGAAGCCGCTTATCTCTGGTTATGTTTTCTTACATTTTTGCCCATTGTTTGCTTTTGATTTGATTGTTGGCAGTGCTCTGTGCTAACTTTTAACGAAATGTCTACAAAGGATACGGCATATATGTCTGGCTGTCCTTCTGTCCTTCTGTCAGATTCACAAGCAACCACTGGCTGCTGCCTTGGCATTTCCCGGCATCATTTTCCGTCTGACTAAATGCACTCTCTCTCGGCGGAGCAAACTGCCAGCGGCATTCCTTGGCTTCGGATTTATCTCGTGTCCCGGCAGCAGGAGCATTAAAAGCTAATTAATTATGTCTTCAGCTAGCCAGTTAGTCAGGACGAGCGACGACATCATCGCCGTGATTTATAAACCGCCTGCGAGGAGCGAGGACCTGGGAGGATATAGCAACAGTTTGCTGTTTGAAAAGCGTCCCTCAAAAATCTTGGATTTCAATAAAAAATATTATTTACAAATTGTTATATACGCCACTTGACACCTGGGCAACAGAATTTGTTTCACTTTTTCTATTTTTTGTTGCTCTTTAGAGACACCATAAATCTTCTTCGGTTTCAGTTGGTTGGCAAACAGATTGCTGGGATTTGAGATATATCAAAGAGGAGTGGCAATAGAATTTTTTTTTAGCTGGCAGATATCGCATGACAGCAAGGGGGAAAGGAAATCAGGAAAATCAGGAAGAGAAGAGACAGATAGATGGATAGTCTTAAGACTTAAGGGCTTTACTGGGGAAGTAAAGAATCCGAAAGGGTGACTGAGAACCCAAGTCCCAAAGTCAAGCTAAAAATCTGCAAAGCCAAGTTCCAATTAGTTGAGGGTTGCAAGTACCCAAAGACGACCCACAAATGTTTATCATATTTTCAGGGCCAAGAGAAATTCCAACTATTTCCTTTTACTTTTCCCAAGAGTACCTGATAAAAAACTTTCTGTGGAAAATGACTCACGGCTAAAGAGGGTTTATGCTGCATAATGTCAGTGCTCAGAAAAAAAAGTGGATAAAATGTTGTACATTGTGTTGCATGTTCTATGCTTTCATTACCGGGGCTGTGATTTTACTTCAACTTTTATTACTTTATTTGCAGTCGCATAACAAAAGCATAAAGGAAGCAACAGCCACGGCGAAGAAAATGGCAATTTCATGTCAATTGTCAATAAGCTGCAAATGAAATGAAAATATTGTATATAGAAAACATTTTTGTGTTGAATTCTTTGGCTGATGTTGGGTTTTTACGACTCCAACGCCAAACAAAGACAAGAGTGAAGCGAAAAGAAACGTGAAATATGCTGGAATTTATGCATATTTTATGTTTTGCCAAGTAAGGCACGCAACACGCATACGACATGAGGTTCGTACTTTTCGGTGGAGTTTTCAGGGGGGCAAAAGGTGTTTTTTTGCCCGGCAAAGTCATGTCAAATGCGTGAGCAAATATCAGCCATAAACGACTCAAGATCCCCAAATACAACTGATAAAATGTTGAGATTGGTTTATGACCATTATTGTTGTTTGCTTAGTTTTAAATAAAAATCACAACCTGCTACACTTGAAGCTCAAGACAAACACTCTTCGTTTAAAGCGCGAAAGAGAAAGGGTTTCGGCAAAAAGCAGAGACAACACTTGAAGCAAAGCCAAGTGCCCAGACAGTCGCAGAGCGAGACGGCAGCAGTCGTCGGGAGGGGGAAAGAGAAAGGTGGATAGTGTGTTCTTTGCCAGTGTTTCATGCGCCATTTGGCAGACAACAAGAATGAAACTGGGAAACTGGGGAATGGGTATGGGTTTGGGAGTAATGGAGGAGGAACCATCAGCATCAGCTGCACTTGAAACAACGTCGCACATGTTTCAGTCTCGCTATATCCTCCCCCTATATCCTTCTTCTATATCTATATCCCTTTGGCCACCGCTTCCCTTCGCTGCTACGTGCCGCTTCGTTCTCCCGGCTGCCGTTGCACTAATGAAGTCTCAAAGGCGCGATTAAAAATGTAACTTGTGCGCAAGATAAAAAAAACACTACACAGAAGTGATGCTTAAAGGTTGAAGTTTTTAATACTCTATCGAGTAATGGCTCCCTTAGCACTAAGAAATTTTAGTAGTTTAAATCTATAGATATTCTGATTCTGATAATATTTAAATCACCTTTATAGAATTACAATAAAATGGTTCGGAAATTGGATATAATTTGATTAAAAATGTATTTACCAACAGTTATAGTCAATATTTATATATATTATCTACTTTTTAACATATTTTAACTAAAATCCTTTCATTTCCATATAATATACTTCCTTTGTAAGGACTTGAACATACATAACTAACCTTTTTCAGGGCATCTCTAAAACTACGTTCAAGATTCCGAGACTCGAAGTCACATGCAAAACGCAGATAAAAAAGCAAACATGCCGTTGGCCCCAAAAGGGGGGAGGGGGTGGTGTGGAAAAGGGGGCGGTGGCGGTGGTGAATATGGGCGGGGCTCGTTGGCGTTGATGCGCTGCCAAAGTGCTGCTTCAACACTTTCAGCAGAACTTGGACTTCGGGGAAGGTGGCGATGGAGATGGAGATGGAAAAACCGATTCTAGCTGGCCAAGCCAAGCCAAGCCAACTTCAAATGAAGTAAAGACAAAAAGCTGTAGCACATTTATCACAAAGTCGCAGCCAAAACAGAGTGGGGGTGACTGACTTGGGTCTGATTGGAAGTTTGTTTTGCTGTTTGGGTGCTTAGTGGTCTAAAGACGAAGGACGAAGGGTTTAGCAATGATACCCATACCCATTCTCCCAACATTCTCCCACCCATCCACATCGAGGACATTCTCCTGTTCTCGTTTTATATAGATACGCAGCATGACATTGAAAAATTTATTGCACGCCTGTGAGTTGGCCAGCTGAAAATTGGAGAGTTGCAAAAGAGGAGGATGAAGGGAAAAACCAGGGGGGTAGTGTGCTGCAGGGGTTGTGTCAATGTCAATGCCGAACCGCCCAGGGGGTGGGCTCTCTCTCTATCTCCTTTTGCCACTTAACACCTCAACGAGGGGGTGGCAAAAGCTGAAATGCAATTAAAAACGTATTTTTTTTCGCTATTCATTTTGAGCTGTGCCAGCGGATCTTGACATTTGCGTGATAAATGAAACAACAATCAGCAGATGAGATAAGTTATCTTATCTAGCTAGAGCTGTCCTTTTACACGGTAAAAAAATGTGCAAAAAATTTCGAAAATATTTCGAAAAATCTATATAACAAAAAGGTTTTTATATCAGCAACTAAATATTTTAGCTAAATTTTAAAAAATATATTTTCAGGCATTTGAATCCCAAGTTGGCTAACCAAATTTTGATAAAAATAATTTTAGAAAGGATTTTCTTTCCTGTGTATTTTTCTTCCTTCGCAGTTTTCCCTGCTTTTGGCTGCCCGAGCTCAGCTGTAAAATTACACTGGTTGTTAACATTTTCCCCCCTTCGCTTTTCATTTGCGAAACGTTAAATGCATTGACTGTGAAATTCACAATCCTTTCACACACACAAACACACACATTTACAAATATATATACGCATACATTTGCAAGTATATTTCACGCGCCAACGCAAATTTGAAAGCGAAATTCCGCTCGCACGGCCTTTCTCTTTTTTGCACCCCCTTATCGTCTCCCGGCGCCATTTTCGGCGGCTTTCACCCTCACTCCCTTTTGTGCTACCCCTTTCCATTTCTTTTTTGTCTATTTTTCGGCATTTAAATGTTTTACGGTGTCGTTTCTCTCGCTTTCTGTTCGTTCATTTCATTTGCTGGCTCCTGGTTCCCGTTTTCCGTTACCCATTTTCCATTTTCCACCCCCTAGAACCACCCACCCACCTCTTATATTACACCCCCCCTCAATCCCCCGGCGGCTGTCTGTTGTTTGCGCCTCTTCAGCGGGTTTTAATTGCGTTTGTATTACAACACACAGGCGAAACAACAGCCAGGCAATGGGCAATGCCAAATGGCGATGGCAATGGAAATTTAAAGCATTTCACAATGAAACCCCCTCCCCTACTACGCCCCTGACTTTTCCGAAAAAGTTTATTATATTTCAGTTGATCCTGATTTTTCTGCTGTTGCGCTTTTCGCCCGCCTACCGCCTCTTTTGCTAAATTAACTTAATTGTTTTTGCATGGAATTAATTTCGTTGCATAAATTTTCACCTTCCCGGCTTCACCTCCTTCTTCAGCTGTCAGCTTAAAGTGTGAAATGCGGCACCGTTCGCATAATTTACCAGCCAAGTGAAAAATTTCCAGTCAGCCACTTGAAGGCCAAACAATTAATTATACAACCCGGCTGCTGTGTAAATATTTAAATGTCTCAAATTAATGAAAAATACATTTCTCAAATAGCAAAAATATTATCTTGGGGCCCATTCCGCGTTTAATGAGTTCATTTATATGCCGCATTTACACTTAAGCTTCCCGAGAGAAAAGCTGGAGGATTGGCAGTTGCATTTCATGGTCATCCAGAGGTCCCCAACTATTTTTTAATGCCTTATAAGTGTACGAGCTTTTCTTTTTTCTTCATTTTGTTAAGCATTTCTGTCTTAAGCTTGGCTAATTTGCATAGATTTGGCGGGCAATCAAAATGAAAAGCAAGAATAAATGAATGAATAATGGCTGGAGGCAAAAAGATAATACTAAAGCTGCTCAACGAGTTGCAAGTGAGGGTTAAGCTTTCGTTTTCCCTATTCTCTTTCGGGAAAATTTTTTCGTACATTTTAAATTGTCTGTTTTCATCCACTCCCATGGGTTTGCTGGCTTTCTCCCGAAATCCCCTAGAGTCTTTGCACACATAATTTTCACTTAGCAGCTAAAAACCGATTTCCATACTCATTTGTTTCGATTTGCCAAAGTCTTCAGGCAAGCTCAACCAACAATCAACATAATTTCAGTTTATTTATAAGAAGTAGGAAAAAAAGAAGCAAAGAAAAACCTTTTTTCAAATGCTTTTCAATTTATTTTTTTTTCTTCCATCCAAATACCGCTGCTGATGACACAAAGCAAAGCCCACGAGCAATATAAATGTCCTTTATATGTGTATGAAAAATACATATGAGAGGGAGTTTCGAAAAGCAACCTGAGCATTTAGAGAAGTTAACAAGGATTTAAAAGGTTTTTGCTGTCAAACACACACACACAATAAGGATATAAGTACAAGGATATGTGCTGCAATGCAGCTGACAATAAAAAAAATTGTCCATAAATAAGACGCGCAAATTGTCAGCATCCCAAGCACAGGCGATTATAAGATCCTTCAGAGAAATATGCGTATATTTCATTTATGTATGTACATGAAAAAATATTTTCAGGGTGGGTACTCTTTTTATGCCTCTTACTAAATTTTCATTTTGTAAATTACATTTTTTCTGCTAGTTTATCTTCATTTTTTTTAGAATACTTTCCCTTCGCTTTCGTTTAATTTTGTTTATGTCAACACATGTCCTTGGCAGCTGGCAGACGACTAAAACGCGTGCTTGGCAAGCAGTTTAATTTCATTTCAATCACGCTAAAAGCAAAACATAATAATTTCTCAAGCTGTCTAAAATAATCAGAGAGAGGGTGGCGACCAGGATGCGGAAAGTGAGGACTAATACAGCCACTTGAGTTCTGTTTTGTTTTTTTCTGCAGATTCTATTCATAAATCACTGGGTTTTGTGTTGTCTAAAAGGTAAGATACTTGATTTTATTTGGGTACTTGATACCATTTTGTTGTAAAATAGTTGGAAAGGAAAAAAGTTACTTAAATCAGCATTAAATGAAAGCAAAATTACCAATAAATAAAATTGTAATAAATTAATTTTTAAATCCTTTTGATGTTAATAATTATTTTTTACTTAAATAAAATAGAAAGAGTATTTACTCTTCTTTTTTATCCCTTTTAGTTAATTTTCCCTTTTTTGGTCCCAGTTTTTTGGGGTTTGACCTAGCCAACCATAATATATGGTATGTCCTGTAAAGATATGCAACGTTTTGGCTATTGATGGAAAAAGGTTTGTATTGTGACCCCTTGCTGCTCACGTCCCCTGTTGAATTATTAATGAAGCGTCCAAATTGTGTTGGCCAACATATGGCATTGTTTGGCGAAAACAACCTCTGTAAATTGAGATTTTTAAGGCCTTGGGTTTTCATAAATAAATACTCTAGTCCGACCTTGAGGAATTTCCATAAAAACCCTATTCTGCCATCGGCTTTAAATATGTGTATTTAATTTGCTGCGTTGTAGCAGGGCAAACAAGGCCTTAATTAAATTAACACAACAGACCACATACTCCTGCAAAGCACACGCACCATGCTCAACCACTCCTGTACACACACATACGCCCCCGCCCCCAACCAACAATGTGGGCGTGTTTGTGGGCAGCAAAGTAAGCAATTTCGGCGAGTGTTGTTTTTTATTTTCCGATTTTTATCCATCTCGCTGCTGGCCGATTTTTATATATAATTGCATGTTGCTGCTGTGTGTGCAACATATATGGCTGATGTTGCTGCTCTTAAAACATCTGATATTTCGTCTGAAATTCCCTTTGCTATTTTCTACGGCTCTTGCAATTTTTGTGGCTTGTGTGGCTGTAACCTCTGTATATATGTATGATCAAAGTATTGGTTTTTTATATTCCAGTTTTAAATCATCGAAAGTTTCGCTAAAGTCACAAGGGTCTAGAATTAACTTTTATAGGTTTCAAAAAGTATGCAACATTATATTTTTCTTGTTTTTATGTTACTTTTAGCCACTTTTAAAAGTAAAAAAAAATCGTATTCCTCTGAGGAAAGATTCCTTTCAGTTGTTGCTTTCTTGGAAAGTCCTTTTATTAAAGCTGCTGCCCTTTCTTTAATTGTTAATGCTGCTGTTGGTTTTAATAGTGTTGCCACTACTTTTGTTACTTTAGCTGTTGCTTCTGTTTCTGTTGCTGCTTCTGTGCTTGGTTGTAGATTACGTTGTTGCCGCTGAACCGACTCTGCTCCTGTTGATCCTGTTGTTGCTCCTGCTGTGCATTAAAAAGCCACTTTGCGGCTTCCTGTGGTCACCGCCCACTTTCGGCATGCTCTCGACGCTCCTTCTCCCCCCGACGACCTCGTGCAAATTTGTGGGCGTCGAACTTTAAATCGCCTCTGGGCGAAGTTCGTTCGTTTTTTTTTTTAAAGGCGCTATATCGGTTTTTTATTTGCATTTTTTGTTGTTTGCAGGGTTTTTTAATACCAACCAACCAACAAACAAACCGACCGACCGACTGTTCACCTAACGACGACGACAAGTGCATGGGCATAAAAAGGTAAGAACGGGCCATCGGGTTTATGCCTCTTATCTAATCCTTTGCAGCACAACTTGGCCCAGCTACCTTTCGAGGAGTCAAAGGAGACGAGGGAGGAGTGAGTCCTTTTGGCCAGTTCGGCTTTTGGCTTTTATGAGGCCTCGTAAAAACTTTTGTGGCTGTGCGCGCTCGTTTTGGGCTCTAAACAACAAACATGCCAACAACGTGAACTAAAACCAACGTGCGCCTAGAAATATGCTATACAAATTTAATGCCCCAAGGAGGTAGTGCCCACGAGAGCCGGCAGAAGTAAAGTTTATATTGTCGACGTTTTTATTGATATCGTAAAATTTGCAAAGTCCAACACGAAACTTGGTCCCTTTTCCACCACCTCTCTCCTCTTGATTTTCATGGCCCTGCCTCACAATTTGCATAGTAAATTTATGAGACAATTACTGAGCATTTTTGATTTAATGACAATTATTGTCATAATTTTCATCAAAATTGCCTTCTGTTCCTCTTGTTTCTGTGTTTTGGCCTATACTTTTATTTTCGGTTCTTTTATTTTGTGCCACTTTCGTGTCTCATACAGCAAAAGAAATATTCGGAGCAGGGAGAGAGGGGAAAAACTTTATATTTATGCGTTTTCGTGGCTCATGAATTTTGGAGCACGCTCGAGGAGAGTCAGTCAAGTCGAGTCAACTTGGGCCTAGGGCCTTCTTTTGGCCATAAACTGTCTGGGATGTCTGCCCTTGGGCAGAGCTGCCAGCTCGGCCTTTTTCTCCAAGTGGAGGTCCTCGCTTTTGCATACTATTACGGCCTCGGCACTCACGAACTGCGACTCATTTCAATTAAACAGTCACGCAATTTCCTGATGGAATTGTCTGCCTCGCAGCCATAAATCAACGATTTCCACGATTTCGGGTCAATTTTGTGGATTTATGACTGCGGGAGTGGGGTTACCAAGGGGTTAATCAGAAGTTAGAGACGGGCGTTAAATTCTTTCGCCGAACGATTAGCTTTATGGTGCTTGGTACTTCGAAATTCCACTTCCTGATAATTCACTTCGTAAAAGCCGGTAAAACACAAATTTTATTAGCAATATTCGTATGGAAATTGATCAATTTGCTTTGATAATAAAGGTTATATTTAAGGGAAACCTTTTTATTTAAAGGTATTTACTTGAAAACATTCTTTTATGTATGTATTTAAAAATGCTTTTAAAATTTAACCCCAGTTCAAGTTGTCTGCCCCGCTTTTCTACCTTTTCCTAGATATTTTTCACCCTTTTACTGTTTGCGGTTTTTACCCGTCTGGCATCAATAAACCAAACGCATCTCGATTTTCTCCCCCAAACCAAATGACTCTTTTAAAAATGCAAACAAATTTCAGGGACAGGTGTTCCATCCACGAGATGGGGCAACCACTCAATTTGTCACATTTGAAATACGATGACAAACAAAAGCAAACAGCAGCAAAGCGAAATCCAATTGCATTTTTATTTGCAGAAATGCACTTGGCACTTCAGCGCAGTGAATGCATTGCATTTGCAGGGTAAGAAATAAAAAATAAACAGATTTTTAAAAGCCTATGCCTGTGTGTCCGTCCACCCTCCGATTTTCGTTCGAGGAAAACAAGAAAATCAACTTAGAAATTATGACTCCTTGGTGATGCTGGGCGAAAAGGGAAAATTAAACTGGATACACAGAATGCGAGAAACAAAAGCACAAAATCATAAAAAACATAAAATAAATGTAATAAAAAGGCGAAGAGGGAGGGCCAAAATAAAGCCAACAATGCAATTTTCGGGGGCGTATGTGTAACAGGCCACAAAGGTCATAAAACCATATCAACGCCATTAAATGTACAACGCGTGGCAGAAACAGCAGGGGGTGAATAAGTCCTCCTTAATACATATATATATTTGTGGATACACAGCCAAAAAAAAATTATACGAAGTACAATCATATTTCTCTTGATTTTTTTTGACTTACAATTAATTGTATCAATACTCAATATTTCAATAAATTTTAAAGAACAATTTTTTCCTATTTAAGGAAGATTCAAATCAAATTTCAGATTCTGCCTGAGCAAGACAAGGTTTTTTTTGTAAACCTTCCTTTTTTGATATATTTTTTTCAGTGCATAAACACCTACCCATGCGGGGTTGCGGTGGGGTGGTAAACTGAAACTGAAAATCATAAAAAAGTGCGCAACGGCGAAAAAAAACAAGAGCCAACAAACTTTTCCGGCAAGATGAGAAGCTGCCGAGAGTGCGATGAAAAGGGGGATTCAGTTGGGAATAGAGATGGGGAAATATATATGTATGTACATATATTCAGAGGGGGTGCGGTGTGAGATCTGCAGAACGATATACACCTTTATGCCAAAGACCCGTACACTTGTTGGGCACTCCGGCTGTTTAGACAATGTAAACGACGGAACACTAAAAAAACCCGAAGCACACACAATCCCAGGAATAAATACCGAGGGGAAAAAAAAACTAAAACAAACTGAAAGTGAGGCGAAAAGGACGAAATTCCGGCTGTGGCTGGCACTCAAGTGTGAGGACAAACAAATTTTTTACGTGTGTGTTTTCTGGTATCTCCATGTGGACGGTGGGATGTGGATGTGGGTGTGTGCCTGTGTCTGCGGCCATGTCAGCAAAATGTGGGCGCGTCAATGAAATTAAGGTCGAAAACAGAAAACAAAACACACAACACAACACAAGCGTTTGAGAAGGATACAGAACAATCAGCTAAAGAGTCACGGACGGGGAGTGAGAGTCGTTGGCAGGACTCGAGGGCAAAGTGTAATTGGTATAAATAAATTATGACGCCAAAATCATCCCGATTGAATTAAAAATGAAACTGTAAAAGGAGAAGAATTCATTTTTAAAATCCAAATTGAGTTTTACTATTTAAATTGAGAATATAAATTGAATTAAAGTTGGGACGGACAATGAAGAAGCAAAAATATTACAGTATGAACAAGTATTGCATACTTTTAGACACCTTTAAACGGGAATTTCAAAAACCCAGTGTTTTGCTTTCCACCAAAATCCACAAGGACTCCAAATAGTTTTCAAGCTTAAAGCCATTACCCCATTTCCTCACATTTAAGAGAGCAATTTGCAGTCTTTAAATGTGTGGGCGTACCCAAGCGAATCGTAATGAGTCCTACGTTACCGTTACGTAACGGTAATGCCCAACCGTAACGATAACGATAGCAGCAATTAGTTTTTAATGTACTTACGCGCGGCATTTGCAACTTAATTAACTTTTGCCCGACTGCCAAAAAAGAAAAACCAAAAAAAAAAAAACAAAAGCGCCCGAAACCGAGCATATTCCAATGCACCGAGAATAAAGCAACAACATTAATGACCCAACAAAATGGTTGACCAGCACACACACACATACATACGTACATAGAACTATAGTACTATAATTGTCTAGCTTTCTATGAAGAATTAGCAGGGGTATTGCCGGGCACTATATCATTTTAATAAGCGCATTAAAAATGCAATTTCAATGCGCTAGTTTCACATAAACAAAACGATGGAAAAATGGAGGGAAAAATTGCTAGGAAAATGTTCACCATATGCTCCATACACACACAAACACACATATATGAGCTTGTTTAACATTTAAGAGGGGGGGGGTGGCAAGAAGAAGAGGGGCATAAGTCCCCGGCAAACGCCATAATTTATGCTTTATGTCGGCACAAATTTTAAATGGCCACCAAAGTTCCAGCGGGCTTAAAGCGCATTAAGCCCCAACAAAAACAAAAGACAGAGACAGCGGTTGGCGTGGAAAAAGGGGGGGTGGAGATTGCGGGGGGGCCAAAAGTGAGGCAATTTCATTTTGCACTTAATAAAAATTTAATGGAGCCCACATCCCACACAGAATCACATGGGGGAATATATGACCTGTAAATCAGACGAAATTGTTGCCTTAAGTGAGCTTTAAACAATGGCAAACAAGATATGGCAGCTAAGAGTCTTAAAGATCCCTCAAAGTATCCAACTCCAACTTAACACTTAATCAAAGAGCATCAATAAACACGCGGAGGAAACATTTTTACGACAAAGTTTTCCTTGCGGAAACATAAAAATCAAACCAGAAACGCGAAAATATGTCGACACTAACTTTTAAAAGGAAATACAAAATAATAAAATACAGATTCTTAACCGTAACAAAATAATCGAATTTATAAACAAACTTTTTTTACATTTTGTATCATCAATTGATTTATGACTTCCAAAGATCCCCTGGTTAATTCTATGGAAACCATAAAGAACAAAGGCAAAAGGCGTGAAATATGTCAGCACCAAAGACTAATAACTTTTCTTGTGATGAGACAACCGTAAGAAAACCTGGGCCAATCAAAAGTTTGCCCGAATTATTAAACGCCTATTAAAGCGTCTGATGACAGATTACAGGTGGCCTCATATCTCAACCTCCCAAAAGTGAAGGAAAAAAAAGAACACGACTCCTCTTCCGCAGTTCAGGTCTCAAAGGGGGCAAAACAGCTGGAAAAGTCAACAAATTGACACATTAAAACAAATGAGGCCACTGCCAGCCAGACGACGACTAGCAGCTGTCGAAACGACATGGCCAACTAATGGAGCTTGTTATAGTTCCAGCTCCTGAAACAAAAGCACCCAAAAAGGCACCACGACCTCCGTATAGCATACTTTTTCGGGCAGCCTCAAGTTAGTGCCAAGAAATTAACGCCTTGACGCGACGCGACAAATGTATTTTCTACCATTTCTCCCATTTTTTTCGCCACTTTTTCCTTATATTTTTTTTTATGTACCATTTTTTATCCAAACTTTTCTTGGCCACCACCTGGCAGTCGGTTCGGGGCGTTGCCTTCGAAACTTTGTCGCCGCACGCATAAATCAAGTTAATCATTTCGGTGGGGAAAACTTCCCGGCAGCGCAAATTGGACATTTATATTTCCAAGCCTCCGAAAATACTCTGCTATTCCCGTTTCCCTGATTTATGTTCTTTAACCTTGCACTTGACACCGCGGACTTAGCCCAGATGATGGGTGTATTTATCAGCAAGAAATATTATAAAAACCTCTGATGCCGCAGCCAAAAACAATGCACATTGATCAATCAGCTTACCTGCAAGAAAAAGAGAGAGAATAGCATTTGATTAGAATTTTTGCTTTCAAAATCTTGGTTTCATAAATTCAAATTTGCAATGCAAATCCATTGGCAATCAGGAGCAGCAGCAGCAGCAGCAATAACAATAACTAAATTAAGTTGAAGCTAAACAAAAATGGCAAATGGATAATTTCTCTAGAGATTGAATAAGTTTCGAGTAGATAAACTTGTCTTGCCCATATAACAATTTCTGGCCAGCAGAGCTGAAGGCATCGATGAAATGCAAGTTCCACCTACATAAGAAGAAGTGGAACAGTGCGGTTCATTTATATAAAGTTTGTAGCTTTTAATAAATATATATATATTATTTAAATATTTTTAAACCTCTTTTACAGCTGTTAAAGTCTCAAAATTCTTCCAAAAAATATATAGCTGTCTCGATTTGTGACTTTCATCGAATCTACATGTTTCCTATCATTTTGACACGCACTGTCAGGCCAGGGAAATCAATAAGACCGGACCAAGAGCAATCAGAGCATACTGAGAGCTGAAAACTGAGAGGAGGAAGTTGGCCATGTATATTCAATGGAAACTATTGAAAACAAGTTGAGCAAACTTTTGGCCGGAGTCAAGTATAGATGGGCACACATCCGAGTGAAGAGGGGAGAAAGCCAGGTGAGACAGTTATAAAATCCAAATTGAAATGTGAAAGAGTTGCTTGACTTTGCTTATGCACTTTCCCCAAATGCAACTGGATTCTGGATTCTGGGTTCTGGAGGACGAGGTCCTTGATTGGATGTGTGAATACGGGGAGATTGACAGGCGGAGGAGGGGGCGTCAGAAGTGCGTGACACGCGACGGGATCCCGGACAGAAATGGTAGCCAACTGTGCGACAGGCGGACAGACAGACACGGGAACCGGCCAAAGCTCAGGTAATCCTTTGGGGACAACATCCAGACGCAAACGCAGACACAGACTCAAACTCAAACTCTTAGAGCGTACTGAAAAATTTAACAAAAATTTCATTGTGAGCCAGTCAGATGATCAACTCTAATGGAAAGGGCTAGCAAAGCGAGCAATCAGTCCTGGAAAAGTGGGTGTCCAAGCACTGAGAAATAAATTTGGAAACTTTTGCCGCCAAAAATAAAATATTTACAATTAGCATTAAGTATTTAATTGCATTACCATATCGATAAAGTTTAATAGGAAAATAACCATAAAATTATAATAATGATAGTTACATATATTATAAGAATGATTTTTACATAAATACAAAAATTAATATAATATATATAATTTTAATAGAATAATTATTTGCATTTTAAAGCTTAATTTCTCCCCATGTACTTTCCGTTTTCGAAAAATTGTAAACTTGCGTGCCAGTGCGTTTGCTTTGGCCTCCAGCCAAGGGGAGCTGGACTCAAAGGATGGGCACTTTGGGGTTGAGGTTACTGCAGACAGATGTCCTGCCTGGTCAGGATCCTGTGGTCAGCTAGGTGTGTCCGTTTCTATTTTCGGTGGGTGTATGTGTGCTCTTTGGATCCCCACTTGGTTAGTTTGGGGATTTTGTTTGTCTCGCCTGTTTGCAATTTGCATTTTCCCCCCAATCCAGAAACCCATTCCATTGCCCCCAGGGCCATGCTTCATTATTTTTGCAAACTTTTTACTTAAATTCCGAGAATATATGTGTGTGTGTGCGTGTTGGTGTGTTTACGAAACACTTGACCATTTATGGTTAGCCAAAGCAATTTTCCATGCCTTGTTCGCTCGTTTATTGATAAATTAGTTTTGGACATTTGCTGACAGTTTTCTTGGTTTTCCACTTCTATATGAAAATGCAATTATTGTTAATAAATGCCCTTTGTTCGTTGAAAAAGGGAGACAATTCAATTAAAATTGAGCTAGCCAAAAGCGAACGACAATAACCTGTCAATTGCCAAAGAATGAGCCTCTGTGTCTCCGGGTCTTCAGCTCTTTAGATCTTCAGGTGCGGGGGAATCCCCGAGGTGGCATCAGCCTAATGGCTGAGATTGTATGACAAACTGTCACGACCAGGCAGCAGCCATAAACAAATCCGCTTAGCTCGGCTTTTCTTCAAGTTTTCCCCTGCCTGGAACTAATTTTCCAGGAAAATATCTGAGTGGAGTGAGTAAAGTGGGAAAGCGGCAGCAACTACTTAGGTTGCCTGCGTGTTGCAGCACTTTTCCGAGCGATAGAAAAGCAATTCACTTTGAAATTTGCACCTGTAAACATTGTCAAACAAAATCGGCGGGGGCGGCGCGGGGCCAAAAGGGGGCGTGGCTGGGTGTAAGGACAATGGCATAACACAGCACTTGAGTGCATGGGGGGACAGCCACCTGATGTCGTTGTTGTTGTTGTTTTCGTGTCTTTGCAAATCGCCTTAGCTGGTAATTGTGTATATGAACACGGCAAAAGAAAAACGAAGGCCCGGCCAGAAACGAGAAAAGACCTCAAGAGCAGCCATCGAACGAAGGGCATAAACAGAAAAGACAGGACAGCATACACTTGAAAAAGAAAGTGTATTTAACTCTCAGTAAAATTTCTAATAAACCGAAGAGGTGGAAAACCTTTATAGAAATAATCATCAATTTTTTTAGTTATCGAAAGTGGCCATTATCGATAATTTCGATATAATAAACAATTTAGCAAAAGGTAAAGAAAAATACTCTTTTAGTGAAAATATTTTTTGTTTGATGATTGATAGGCCAAAAACATCGATAAACCGATAGTTCTATCGATTGTTTTACAATCCTTTTATCGATTAAACCGATTCTTAAACATTTAAATATATGTTTCATTAAATGGTTTCTTTTCAACAATTTATAAAAGAAAATACATGTAATTTCTCGCAGTGCAATCGAAGATAGGATGAATCAGGACAGCGGACCAGCAGTTCTTAGAGCTCGTTAGGCAACGCCTTCCATTTTTGCACAATGTGCTGACTTCGCTGCCGTCCAGGGCTACATCTTTGCCCATCGGGCCATCGGTTGGCCAACTTTTTATGCCCCATCGTGAGACGTGAGATTGACCAGCTGCAGTGGCTGCCCGGGCCCAAGCAAATGCAATCATAAAATGTGTCATTATATTAAACTCAACTCTCAAGGCTCTCTCGCCCACTCCGCTGCAGTTGCTTATTTTATGCTTATTGAAAAGCCTGCAAGTATGCAAGCTTTTCCTTTTGCCATTTTCCCATTTCCCCACTGCGCGCAGCCACATGAGTCCCGTTTCTTAAAGTTCAAGACAGCTTGCTACTGGCCAACCAAGTTCTGTGGCAAACAGTTTAAAGTAACATCGATGTGTAATATTGTAGACCAAGAGTTGCAAAGTGTTAGCTTCAACATTTTTATGCAATATGAAATCGGTAAACTTTTTCGGATAGGTTCTTCTTGTGGTGAGAAAACTCTCCAACTGATATAACTTTAAAAAGAAACCATATAGAAATGCATTGTAAAATGCACTCTCTAATAATCGTAAAAAGTTCGTTACGGTTCTTTTAAAAGTTTTGAATATAAAGGTACTTTTTCGATGGATTCCACTCAAAACTTATTTGTGTGATATCTTTAAAGCTTAAGGTTCCAGCGTTTTTTCAATTTTTCTCTAATAGCTGGCAATTTTCAGCGGAAATCGTTGGGGCAGTGGCAATGGCAGTATTATCATCATCGAACCTTCAACCAATTGGGCGGCAACAATCAGGTCCCAGGACCCCGAACATCATCATCATCATCATGGGCAGCTTTTAGCATATTCACTTTCAATTTTCCCCCCTCCTTTTCAGCCCCTCTATTCTTGATGTTTTCGCTTTTGTTCCCGTTTCGATTGCTATTTCGCTTTGTTTCGCTTTTGTAATTGATTTTCAACATTCATTAGATGTTTTTTTTTTTTGTACGCTTAGCTGCTGACCTTCTTGCTTTTGAAAGAAGGAATATTTTTTGTATTTTTTGCGCTCTACCTCAGCAGCTTGTTGCCTTTTGTTTCGCCTTTCAAATGGCTTTTTCCCGGGTTAAATGTTGCAGAATTTCACTTTAAATGTTTGTATTTGGCTTGGCTCCTTCTGCTCCTTTTGAATTGTTTGAATTTTTACTTTCGCATGTGCGACTTGATTTCCGTTGCAAATGGCAGCCTCAAGAGTGGGCGGTCGGTTGGCGGTAGGGGGCGTGGCATTATAAGTGATACTGAAAGCGTTGCTGCGCTGCTTTTTATGTGTGCCATTGTATTCCGGATTGGCAATGGCGCAGCTTTCGCCATTGTTAAATGGTGCGTATGATTTATATTTTATTTTGTATTTTGTATTTCTGTTTTCGGTTTTTTCCTTTATCGTTTCTCGTACTTTGTTGTTGTATTTTTTATGTTTTTCGGCTACCCTTTCAAGGATAAAGGCCAGCTCAAGTGCGAGGGAGAAAAAAATGTAAATGAGTCACAATTAAATGCACATTTTTGCACACTTGATCAAAAAAAAAAGGGGAAAGAAATCCCGTAGACGATGGCAAAAATTGTCCACATAAATTATGTCAAAATCGGTTGAGATAATGCACATGAAAAATGTGGGAAATGCTTCGAGAAAAGAAAATAAAAGAAAGCAAAACCGAAGCGTTTGCATGTTCGGGCCAAATAAACAGAATGAATTTCGACCAAATCTCGCCAAGAACCCAACAAAACAAAGTAATAAACCCGAAAGGAATTCCATAAAAACAACAAAAGGAAGAAGCGACGAACAAATTGTTTTGCAGGCATTTGGCATGCCAAAAGGACGAACCGGGATAACAGGCCAGAAATGTCTAGCATTGCAGAACTAATAAAAAAAAGAAGGCAAGAACAAAAATTGAAAAAAGAAAGCAAAACTCAAATACATTTGAAGCAATTTCACTTGCGAGCGAACGCAATAAAAATCAAGAATATTTGCAATGAATTTCCACCCGTTAAGAAAAACCCCTGCAATGTTGGTGGAAAAACCGAACGGCGAACGGAAAAGTAAATCGGCGGCAGCGATGGCGTCTGCAGATAAGACGGGAAGCCATTGAAACACACACGAGAGGATGGCATAAAGTCGAGAGGCGGGAAATAGGGTTTTCTTTTTGCTTGTTAGGGGTGAGGATAGGGATAGGTCGATAGAGCGGGAAAAACGATTAAGCTACAGGGTGCTTCTGGGTTGTAAAAACTGTGGCAACTCAACCACAAAAGACAGAGCCAAGCCTCTTAAATTGAATTTATGTTTCGCAGTCGCAGTTTCATTTACCATAAATCAGTCAAAGTAAAACTAAAATGAAAAACTGATACTTAAAATCCGAAATAAAATACCAAACTTGTTTCTATATGTTCCTAAACCTTAAAACTCTATGTAAGAAAAGATTATCTGAAGCAGATAAAGAGATTTCTAATTTGTTCTACTTAAATTTCTATCTTTTCAATATTAACTTTGTGTCAACTAAAGCTGCACTATCCTTAGAAATACGAAACGCACTGTAGTGGCTTATATTTGCCGCTTCCTTTGCTCTGCAGATATATGTATGCAAAAATGAAGTCGTGTGGCGGGCTGAATGAATATCTTTATATCGAGAGGCGGAGAAATAGAGAGTGTCGGATGGGTTGGGCGCAAAAAAAAAAAAGGAAAAAGGGAAAAAGAAATGTCTCAGTTGGCTACATGAACTGGATGTGTGGCAAATGGGAAATTGAATTTCACGCAAAGCGAAAACAAACCCAGCCAAGCAGCGGATGAAAAGGACAAGGCGGCTGCTGCTCCTGCTGCCTGGGAAATATGTAATAAAATAATGCTTAAAGAAAATTTACGCCATCGAACTGGAAAGTTTCGAAGAGAACGGAGGACGAAGGACGAACGTTCCGTTCGCCCCTGGAAAACCTTGTCGTGTCGCCGCACGTGCGAGCAGTCAAAATGAAAATCGAAAGCAATAAAAACTCCCCGCGACACACAGCATGGCGTATACGTAATGTCAGGTAAGAAGCTCAGCATTTCAGCCAGCAATCAGAGGCAGTTGACAATGGCAAAACCCTACTGCATACTTATGGGGTTTTCTGGGGCGCCACTACCTCTCTGCACCACTCTGCACCACCCTACACCACCACCAACCTCAACCGCATGCAGCTGACACAGGCAGTTAAGCTATTTTGTTGGGGAAAATGTTGAAAATATGAAAACCGACAGATTGACAAAGCGATGACTGAGCCAAACCCGAGCAGCAAAGGTATTTTTTTTCAATTTATTTTCATGTGCACGCCAGAGCGCATTTTCATGCGTAAGCGAATGACAATCACATGAATAATCCCACCCGCCAAACAATTTCAATTGAAGCGCATACTAAGGCGTAGGCGTGAGGTGCCAACTGAAATCAATGAATAGAAATAATGAAATGTTTTCACTCAGCGGAGGTCGAACGAACAGTTGCTCTTTAATATTAAAAGCCTTTTTAAAATATTTGGTATATTAACAAAGCTTTAAGCTATGAACTGGTTATGCAAAACCCATATCGTTTTTACATGAAATACTCATTTTGACCATATCAAATTTACCTGGCACCATATCAAGTTAAAATTGATATTACACAATGTAAAATCGATCTACGTTTTATATCGATTTTTTATTTGGGTGCAGAGTTGTTTTAATTTTTATTTTTAAGATAAACTATCTATAAAATCCTTACATTCTCCATTTCAAATTTAAATAAATTCCGAAAATCTATCCCAAAAAGATTTTCCACTAGATAAGCGCACAATTATCATTTCAGTTCACGTTCCACGGGGAAAATCAAGTTCAAGAAGAAAAGGCATTTTCCTGGCTAATATTTTCCCCCGAAAACTGAGTCGAAATGTGATATTTCCACTTGAGTTGCCCAAGTCAATTCAAGCATCATCAAATAATGTCTAGCCTGGGATCTGTCAGGCCGACTTGATTAGTTCTTGGACATATACCCTCAGTTCCAGTTTCCATTTTCCGCCCCATCCACTACCCCTCTACCCCACTTCCCTCATCCCCTGTTCAAGTTTTGTGTACAGGGGTGTCCTTCAACTTTGGTCGCTGGGAATTTGCATTTTTAATTCGCCTTTTGCCATTTTTGCATAATTCGATGTCAACGTGTGTCAGTGGCAAGTTTTGTTGTAGCCGCTGTTGCCTGTTTGTTGTATTTTGTATTCGCTGTTGTTGCCAAGGCTGTCAGCTGCTAGGGATCCTAACCAACCCATCCTAACCGACAAAACTTTTGCGCTCAAAAGCAAACCCCAGCGAAATTGTCTTGTCAGTTAGCATTTGTCGCTGTCTAGCGGGATGGGAATTCTAGCAGGGAGTCGGGTGAATTAATATACAATTGCATAGCCGAAGGCGCATTTAAATAAAATAAACAACGGAGCGAAACTAAACAGGTCTCGCAAAACTTTTGTCACACTCATAAATATTCATAAATTCCATTTTGCGAAGGCAGGGGCAAATAACAAAGTAACAGTAGCATATTTTCCATTTGATTGCCCTCAAGTAGACATTTACTTTTTTTCTTTCGGTGTGTTCACACAGCTCGCGGCCTTTCGAAAATGGCAGTCAATTCCGCCCCACCTCGCAGATAAAACTCATTAAAGTGGAACTTCTGCAATGATAAGAGATAATAATAAACAAGACAACAAAGAAAATAAATGACAACCAGGATGGTTTACAAGTCACTTCCGTTCCAAGCGGTTCCGCTGTTTCGCTGCTGTTTTTCCTTTTTCCACCCATTGTTAATGAAGGCCGTCGTGTGATCTCTATCAAAGTTTTCCCGTTCCGTCTCTCTCGTCTTTGATGATGTTTTTCCCAACCAAAATCCCAGCAAAACCCCCCTTTTGGAAAAGTGTGGGCGTGTCGCAGCTGTGCGAGGAGCAACAACTAAATTAAAATTTACAGCACTTCAAATGGAAACGTGCCTGTTTTATTAAATCAATTTTTACGACGAGCTGGCCAAAGAAAATGGAAAATCCTGCTGTAAAAACTGAGTTTTCCCGTTCGGCCACGGCTGCCAAGTTGTTGTTCTCGAAATAAATTAGACATTTAATGATGACCGCAGGCTGTTTGCTGATTGCTCTCCCTCTTGATGGAAAACTTGCACATTTTTACAGAGATTTATTTAATTTAATTGAAGTTTTATTGCCTTAGTCAGCGTTGCGGAAGAGATAGCAACTTAGCTTAATTCCAGACTAAGGAAGTTAAAGTTTCATCACCGGTTTGGATTTTTTTGTAAAAGCATGATGCCTTTTCACTCGGTTTTATTTTATTTTTATATCTCTCCGCTTGGCCTAATTGAATTAGACAAACATAAAATGCAGAGGATTACTTTCACTTGAGCGCCTTTAAAGCTTTCGACACTCCTAGAAAAAGAGAAAGAAATGTGGAGAAAATGGCAGCTTGGTCAACCGACTGGAGTGCTGCGTTTTGCTAATGAAAATTAAAAGGAGAAAAAAAATAGAAAATAAAACCAGGCTTTCCTTAATGCACTCGACAAATGCAAAACAATGACTGCGAAAGGACAGGAAAATCAGGAGCGGAAAAACACACACTTTTCGCATATGAATTTTAATTTGCAAGCGTCTTGGGTACATGCACATGCCCAAGAGCCACATCCCAAGGACAACAGCCCCGACTCGCAAACACATACATAGTATACCTTGAGTACACACATTTGCACACACGTTCAGGCCCATAGCCGTACACCCACTTTAGAAGTCGTCTGTCTGTGTCAACAAATTGCAGCCAGTCAACAACCTTTTCGCCAAGTTTAAGGTAATAAGTTGTGCACAAAAAAAGTAAGGCTAAAGCAAAAAGTTAAAAAGAGGAGCACGTTGTCTACACTCGAAAAGAAAGCGGAAGAAAATTAAGAAAAGAATACTGCTTTTGACAAACAGAGCATTGAAAATCCCTTGGTGTCTTGAAGAATATAGCAAAAGTGCAGACAAAAGATTTATAAAATGGGGGAAATGGGTGAAAAGAAAGAAAGAAAGATAAACATCATCCTTTGTAAAAATTACTTTTCTCGTTATTAGGTAACTTTTTAAATTGGATGTAATGTTATCATTTTCAAAATATTAAAATAAAGAAAATATATCTTAGAATATTAATTTATACATTTCAAAACTTAACTTATTTCAGTGCAAGGACTCACGACACAAAACTATTCACACACGCCCACTTATCCTGCGAATTCCTGGAGGCCAAGATGCATATGCATAAGTTATGACTAAGTAAAGTTCAGGAACCCACCCAAGATGAAGAGCAAGAAGAAGAACGAATTTAAGGGACTGAATGTTCCCGACTTGGCTTTAATTATTTTTAGCTGTCTGACTGCAAATCATATTAAAACTTTTCTCTTTTTCGTGTTTGCCATGTGCCAGAGACAAAAGGCGAGGGAAAAAATTAAGAAACTTTGTGGGCCGCAAAATGAACTGTGCAAAGTGTGACCTCCTCCGCCTCGAACATCTCCCTCTAAATCCCACAGTCCCTCTCTTTCCATTCGCACATATAAACCTCTTTGTCCGGATTGTGGACTTCTGGACTTCCGAAGTCAGACAGAAGGAGTCTCGCATTAACAGGACGAGTCTGACAGCAGGACTCTCCACCTAATTATTATGCTATATGCGTGCGGGGTGCAAAACAAACGCACAGACGGCATCTAGAAAGAGGCGGCAATAGGGCGTGAGAAAGAGGTGGCAAGACAAGCTACCAGAAAGAGAGAGCACATAATAATAAGTAGAAACAGAAACCCAACTGGGAAAATGAACATGGACCAGTACTAGGACTTAAACTTGGACTTGAGTCCCGGCCATTGTTATGGCCACTCTCTGCTTCTCTGCCCATTTCTATTCGCCACTCCAATTCCCTGTTTCGGCTCTCTGCTATTCCCCAGCTACGCATTTTCGATTTCAATACAAATAAAGAAATTGCCCGAAGAAAGCTAGAAATTGGCAATGGCAGCCGCAGAACGAAGATGGCGGAGAAAACTGGAAAAACTTTTTCTTTCGCCCAAGCACTTAGGACCCACAAGGAGCTGATGAAGAAACCACAATAACAGCAAACTCGAAATGCAATTAAGTCTCGTAGCCGGGAAAAATCTCAGTTGGAAAGTCCGTGTGCAAAAGCCTCGGGTTTTCCCACAAAAATTTCATGCGTTTCAGCGTCAGCTCAATAAAAATTGCGAAAAGGACTTGAGTTAATGCCAGCACAGAGATAGAGTGAGAAAGAGATGGACAGTGTATATTCTCGCTCACCCACTCTAACTGCATTCTGCAAACGGAAAAAAGAAGCCATCGAGGGTAAAAAGAATGAGTGAGAAAAATTATTATTTCACATTTAGCACGTAACGCACATAAATCCTTTTAAATAAACGTTTGGCACGTTTTTTGTAATATTCCTCGCAGCGCGGACTGCAACGTTGTCCAGGTCGAGCAGAAAGGACGCAGGACTGCAGGTAGGATTCTGAGTCCAGGCAGACACTTAAGCCTTATCCTTGCCAGCACAACTCGGAGACTGAGCAGCGTGCTTTTTTAATTTCTTTCTTTTGAGGCAAACGGGATGAAGAGTGAAGAGATGTAATGTCTCGCAGAACCGAAGGGTTAAATACTCTCTAAGAAGTTTTTATCTATAAATTATAAATTATATATTAAAATTCCCAAAGAAATTGCTTGAATTTCAAGAACAAATTACCAAAAACCTAAAGATCCTCATTAAAAACCAAGTGATTCTGCAGCTCCTTAGCATACCCACAATACCCTCTAGTTAAGGCCACAAATTACTTAAATCAGCAGCGAAGAATGGGCCAGAAGGACAGCAGCCGGCAAGGATTATGGCATCATTCACCATGGCGCATGCAAATGGGCACTGAAATTAATCACGAGGAGCTCCAAGGAGCTGACAGTCGGCAGAGCACCATGACCACCGGCATTCGTAAGTTGCTTTTTAATTGATCGGATGCGCGAGACGCCGAGGACAACTCCTTGGCTCGGCTCCTTTCCTGCTTTTCTGCACTAATTGCAGACGAGTTTGGCTGGTACATTCATCATTCTGGAATAACTATAACAAAAATTCATAATCGAGCCAAGACGCTTTTCAGAGGGGGGGTGCCAAATGCAAATGCAAATGATATGCCAGCCAGACTGGCAAAAGTTATCTTCTGCATTGCAGATAGAGCGAACATCCGCCTGTGACTTTACTTCACTTTGGCGAGATCCTAACGACTGACACGTGAGAAGTTTTTAACACGTACACGAAGAGGCCAGAGAAATTTACGAGTTGCTGCTGCTGCTTCTCCTACTTGGTGATTTATTTTCTCCTCGGTATGAATTTCCTTGAAGCCGCCTTGTTTTTCTTATTATTATTTTTTAGCGTTCCATTACTTTTTGCCTTAATTTTTATCACTCTCCCCCAGTCTGTGGCTGTCTGAAGGTGCCACACAGGTAGCACGCGATAAGACTGGCCGCCGCACACTCGAAAGCGGAAAACCGCAGGAGGAAAATCCTTCGAGGTGGAGATGGAGTGGAAAATAAAACTGAAAGCCGGGCACAAGAAGGAAATGCAAAAAATGACACGAAATCGTTAAGCGACAAGCGGCAACTTCGACTTGAACTCCGCCGCAGAGCTGACACTTGCAACTCCGCCACTCCACCCCCTCATTTTCCCATTTCCCCCCGTCCTTTTCCCCCTTTTTTCCGGCGGCTCCTCGACTAACAAGCGTGCCCAGGCAACGGAAATACTTGCCCCCGTTCGCGGCAAGTGTTGCGGCGATAAGCAGTGCCACGCCTACTCAACCTCAGACCCCCCGCCCCCCCCCGCAAAAAGTGCGACCCCTTTTTACTTGGCTCGCACTTGAAACGATATGCAAATGTGCATGTGGCAACCCTCGGGGGCCAGGTAAACAAGCGACCCTCGCCAAAAACTCTTTTTGTAACTCTTCAACGTTTCCAAAAAAGAAGAAATAAACAATTTATGTAAAGAACTACAGTGCCAGTCAAGATAATAGCACCACTATTTGTCAACTAGTTTGATTTAAGTATAATTTAAGTCATTTAATTAAAACGAAATAATTTCTGAGCGACTGTCAAAATGTTAAAAGAATTCCAAAATTTTTTTAAAAATATTAAAAAATATTTCGTATTTAATTATAATTATAATAAAAAATATTTTAGAACTTTAAAAATATTAAGGAATTAATTAATAACTCTAAACGAGAAAGATAACCTAAACTCGGTTATATTTTTTCGCCCTCAACTGTGGTAAAAAGAAATCTTTATCGATAGATTGTTAGGGGGCCATCGATGACAGCGATACGACAGGGATATGGATTGCAGCTAGATATATTCGGGCAGATATGGATATGGATATGGACATGGACACGGATGATGAAGGGCTGTGCTCTGCATGAATTTCAATTTTCATATAAACAAAAAATGCGGGTAATTTGTGTGTGCGTGGATTTTTGCGATCGATTTTGTTTCCATCGGTTGTCACTCTTGTCACACAAAGGCAACTCTGGCATGCGTGTGTTCCCCCGTCTCGCTCTTACTCTTACCCCTTTCCGCTTGCCTCTCCCTTTCGCACACTCAGGATTTTTCACAATTTTCCAGCCTGAGGAGGCAGGACATGCAGCTCTTTCTGCGGTTGATTTTAAATTGTCTGCCCAGAATTCGGCGGAAAAAAAAAAAAGAAAACCCGTCATATGAAAAATGCATAATAAATGAGCTTGATTGCCGAATCGGCGGAAAAGGCGGCGACGGCGGTGGGCGTGGCAGCGACTGTTCAAACACGCCTTAAAGCTATATTGTAAGGCAACTTTCCCCGCTTTTTACATTGATTGATTTTGCTGTTCGTTGTTATAGCCAAGGCGTTCAACTATCCAAAGGGGCGTGGCTATTACGGAAATTAAGTTGTTTTAAATGCAAAGGGCGGAAACTGAAAAACAAACTCTAAATGAGTCATAAAACTAGTGGAAGAAATTCTGTGCCAAGGGAATTTTTTTATGGTAGATCGTAAAAGAAAGTTTTCCAAATGAAAAATTCTAAGTAGAAACGTTAATAAAAATATACTTTTTCAAAATTTATGTCCACAGGGGCAATTGTCATAACTTGTATATTTAATACTCTTTTTTCAAGTTTACAGAGTAAATAAAATCAAATGTTTGTTTTAAGCACGGAAGGCATTTCCACAATGTGACGCAGAATTTTAAATATTTAATGCATTTCTAATTGTGCGGGAATGCACACACATGTGAGCAATTCGCCCACACTAATCTACATTGTATTATGCACGGCATTTATCACAAAGTTGAAATGATTTATTGTTTTCAAATTTAAATTCAGCTCTCTCTCTGTCTCTGAATTATGCTAAGTGCTTTAGCATTAGGCAAACCAAAACATGACTAAAAAAATACGTGAAAACAAATGCATTAAATTGCATTTAAAACTAATTAAAATTGTAGACAAGCACTTACGCTAACATTATTTATTATTGTTGTTTCTGCTTTTGCTGCTGCTGTTTTTGTGTTTGTGGTGTGTTAAAAAGGTTTGTCGTAATGAGCTTACCTGCAATTAAAAGAAAAAATAGAGAGTATAATTTAGTAAGCTGTTGTTGAAAAACTAGAATGGCATTAAGGGCATTTTAAGTTCATTAAAATAGAGCACAGCCCTTAACTCAATCAGAAGTCACTCAACCTTGGACTCACACACATTCCCATTCCCCATTGAGGCACTCATTCATTTATTCATTCATTCGTTCGGCTGTTCACTCTCTTATTCTCCGGTTGTCCACCTGCCTCAGGTAATTTGTTGCTCAGTGACCAACGGGGAAACAAAGGCCCAGAGACATAGAAACGCAATCCCATGTCGGGTCCTTGTGTTCGCTGCATCTTTTCCAATCGAAACCCTTTTTGTCTCTGTGCGTCCATAAAAGAAAGAGCACAGGAAAATTGAAATGACATCGAATGAAAATTCCCGTACGTGTCCCAAACAATATAAAAGCCAAGACCGAAAACCCAATCCCAATCCCGAGATCCATGGGGAGTAATCGCTCTTTCTCCAGCACAGAGGCAGACAAAAAGGAAAACCTCTCATGTGGGTGGGAAAAAATACAAAAAAAAAGAAACAGAAAAAAAAGAAAAGTGTCCAAGTAATCGAGCAACTTCAATTTGCTGGCTCTGGTGGAAAAATGAAAATTGTCAACCAGAGTTTTCGCCCCATCCCTCCCCCCTTTATGATTCCATTTAGCGCCTGGCACGCCAATTACAATGACAATGAATAATTATTCAAGACCAAAGACCAAATCCCGGACAGGAATTTTAATGCAGCAGCTGCTGCTCTCTATTTTTCCCTCAATTCCGCCGCGCCCCTTTTACAAATTTCACAAATTTTTCCGTTCCGTTCCGTGCAAAATTTTAATGAAGTTCATCTCTAGCATTCCACCGACCAGCGCCCTTTGTTGTGCAAATTGTCTTAGCCCACGGATTGGATTGGTTTGGATTGGGGTATAATTCCAATTCCGAATGCAAATGCATTACCATTAACAAAAGACATTAATTACTTGGCAGAGGAGAATGAAAAATGGCTAAAGGGACTTCGCTGCGCCGTTTAATTGCCAAACATTTTTGCACATATGCACAAATTAGTGTGACAATTGTTCGGCTGCGTTAATGATGATGATGATTATGGAGCGCTGATATAGCGCTGCCATTCGATATTGCATTACCGACAAACCATCCACATCCATATCCACATACACCCAATCAACCCACCCAACTAACTGCAATCGAAAATCCAAATCCCAAACCAAATCCCGTTGACAATTTTCGCCATTAGGTGGGCGACGACAGGAACCATCGGCATTATATCAATTACCCAATACCCAGAGATGTCAGGATATGCAACCCCAAAAACGCACAGGCAACGAAATCGAGCATTGCAATTGATGAAATAATTTGCTGCACTGACATTTTTGGTTGCCATCGATTCCGTCGAACCAAAGCGAAACAGATGCAGAGAGATGGTAACAGAGTTTTGGATGGACTGTCGCCACGCCCCTCGTTGAACTAGATGGCATTGTCCATCAGCTACCTCCATCCTCCTATCCAATCCTCTATTGCGTAACAGCTGCATCAATGATTTGATTTGATTTCCTTAGATAATTGCCAAACTGAAACATGTGCGAGAATTTCGGGCAACCGGAGAGCGTCCGTCCGTCCCAAGGGTGATATTCGATGATGACGGCAACCACTAAGAATTAATCAGAGCGGAATATCAAATTGAGCATCCTAAATAATTTCATTCGCCTATAGTTGGAGACCCCAGAGAGTCCAAGTGTTGAAATGAAGGCATGCAGACTGGGATCAGATTCGGGTTTTAATGGGCCTGATGATGGATGATTTCATTGGGTTGATTTATGCACACATGTACGGAAATATTTAGCATTCATAATAAAACCACTTCTTCAGGGTCTAGATAAATACAATTTTAAGTTAAAGTCCCTTTCTATAAAGTACCAATGTTATTGGGTTTGGAATTTTATTTTTTATAATTTTTTTGGCGCTATCATCAGATTAAATCAAGTTCTTGGTTGAGTTTCTACCACCCAACCGTTTAACTCGTGAGCTTTTTTGTGAAGATTTGCGCGGTTTTTACATTTTTCACGGTTTTGTTACAAATTTTGTCGGTTTTTTTTTGTATTACATTTTATTTATTTTAAGTTTTTTTTTGTGTTTAAGGTGTTTTATGTTTTTTTTCTTTTAATTTTATTATGTTTTATGTGACCTACAAAATCTATACCGGTATAAAAAGTAGGAATTTAGAAATGTACTAGTCCCTACTTTGTACAAAACGGTTTTATATATTTTTTTTACATTTTTGAATTTTGTTAATTTTTTTTTTTTTGATTTTTTTATTATGTTCTTTCTGCCAGGCTTTGTTTATTAGCAATTATCTTGCTTTGAAGCTTGTGAAAACGAGTCTAGTCGTTGTGGTACGCAAACACTTGAAAATGTTTCTTGCATTTTAGCAGATTTTAGTGTTTTTTTTTGCGACCGACTTTGCGTTGAGATAGATAGAAGTATCGTTATTTATTTGGTCATTTCACATATAGTGAATCGAAATGATCTAATTACCTACTATGCATATGTAATTATCCAACGTCAAATTTAAATCGGTTTAAAAGCGTCCGGCAACTACTACAAAAAACTTCCGTTCACAACCTTTCAATTTTTTTTTACATCCTGATGAGGGGAATATAAAAGTATTTCTTGTCTTTTTCGATGGTCTTCCATTGTTGTGTGCTGTGTATTTTTTGGTTTTGGTTATGCTTTCATTATATGGTGAGAGTTTCGTTTAAGCAAGCGGTGGCTCGGTGGCCACAGAGTCCTTTTTGGACGGCATCTTCCTGGAGAACTTGTTTCTTTTGCCAGCTCTTTCACCGTTGGTATCATATTGATTGTAGCCGCTGGCTGGAGTATCCGGTTTTCTATTGATGTCACTCCAAATGGCCGTCGTTGCCTTGTCGACCATTAGCTTTGAAGATCTCGGCGAGGACATCTTGCTATTGGATCTGGAGGAGCCTCTATTGGCCAGTGGCAAATGGTGGTGGCGCTGACCCTCGTAGAAATCAGCCTCCGAATCCACCGAGGGCTGTTGCATGAGGATTGTGGGTCCGTCGTAGCCCTCGAATATGGAATTGAGATTCCTGGTCGACTCCAGACGCCGGCAGCTGGCCATAAAGATGGCCCTGATGCGCTCAAAGGTATCCGAATCGTACACCGACCGCGCTGTATTCGTCTGATCGAAGGGCTCTTCGATGCACAGCTCGTTCCATTGGTGTATATCGTTTTTCGGGGCGGTCGCCGCCCGGCAAACCTCCACGGGCAGGACACCGCCCACCCGTATCGAGATGGCGTACTTTCCGTACTCGAAGCCACTGTAATAGTGCAGGAAGCCCAGCAACAGGTCACCCAGGGACTGGGTGTTCTCCGACTGATACGGCGCCATCACCTCGTTCATGTCCACGTACCCAAAGTCGCTGGGCAGCAGGAGGCCAAACTTTTCCGGGTACAGCTTGTGCAGGCACGGCAGCACCGGTGGGTTGGCGCCGACCTGCAGGTAATGAATGACCATCAGCATGAGCGAATAGCTTGAGATGGTCATGTTCTTGGCATTGTTAATGTTGTGATATTGGGCCCACTGCTTGACGGTCAGGGCCATCGGACGAACTCGCCACTCCAGCTGGGAATAGCAGTACAGGAGATGGGTGTTCCTGATCCCAACGGAGTTATTAAAGTTGATGTCCACCTCCACCTTGTGTCGCCGGTCGGTGAAGCGCAGTATGGGCACTCGGGCCTCGATTAGATTAAAGTCCTGAAACATATTCGAGCGGTTTAGCAGCTCCTTCATCAGTTGCAGGTGATAGACGGCCTCCATGCGGGGATCCATGCTGGGATTTGTGCAGGCCAGCATGCAAATGTCCATGTCGGAGCACTTGGAACCAAAGTACGAGATGGTGGAGCCAACTAAGTAAAGGCCATATCTTGGATATGTCGTCTGCGTAATGTTGGAGAACCAGAAACTTTAGCTTTTAACTGCCTCATACCTCATCATAACTTAACTCACCATGGCCATTGAGTAAATGGAGCGCCACAGTCGCATCTTGGTCTTGTAAACATGACGCGTCTGCTGTGCCTCGAGGAACTTTCTCCAAATGGAAATGGACAAGGGCTCCCACTTGTTTCTGTTGGCCACGGTTTTCGGTGGCCGTTTCATTTCTACCATTCTGGCTCGGAGCAGGAAGCGATCCGCTGGCGTATAACCAAAGAATTCGCGCCAATACCGATTGTGAATCACCAAGGGCTGTTCATCCTCGGTTCCTTCTTCTGGCTTTGGGGATTGGGATTGGGAAAGGTTAAAAAAATAAAATGGAAAGTATGTACAGTTCGGTGACCGAAAGTTTAAGGTACTTTTCGTTTAGTTTTTGAAATTTTGTAACTTTTGTAATCTTATGTGGAACTACTTTACAACTTTTATACAAAACTTATTCCATTTTGAAAAAAAATTTATTTCATAAAGTGAGTGCTAGAAATCTTATAACAATTGCGCTATCAGACAAACGGACATACAAAATTTCAATAAAAAAGATTTGGAAAATGCCCTTAAAAGGTATAGCCATTTATAGGAATCGAATACCGATGACCTACCATGATGATATTGTTCCTGGAAGCCATCGCACTTTTGCTGGAGCAGGCGGACGGAGTGCAGGAGAGATTGGAGGCCACCGAGATGTTGTCGGGCTCCTCGGTAATCTCCTTCAAGTGGCTCCTGTCATTTTCTAGGCCATCATGCTGATCCAGTTTATAGACCAAATCCTCCGGGATTTGTCTCAACATATCGCCGCAGCAGCTCATCCCTCGGGGACTGAAAGGATGATGCGACTGCAGGTGGCACCTATACCCATTGGTCGGCGGTCCAGTAGGTTGCCCCTTCCTGTCCAGCTCCCTGAGATGATGCATATCGCCGTAGGGCACCAGATTCGGACCACTGAGATCGGGCTCCTGGGCTCCGGTGGCCAGGGCCAAGCAACTGACCATTATGTTGCGCACCACCGACTCCACGGAGCCATCGCTGAGGTCGCTCTCGGTCGCATCGCTCTCCACACTGAGGGCCAGGCTGGCCAAGGAGTGGCCATCGTCGCCGTCGGCCTCGGAACTCGGACACGACAGCAGGCACGAGTGGGCGTCCAGTTCGGAGGTGTCCTGCTTGAAGCCGGGCGGCTCCAGGTCGGAGGAGAAGCCGCCATTGGCTGGATCCAGACCCAAGTCAGCATATTCCTGGCGCTGATCAAAGTCCAAATCCAGCGGCTGCTCGCCCTCCGAAATGGCGCTGCTGGCCGTGACCGTGGCTGCTCCTCCTCCTCCTATACCTCCGGCTCCTCCAGCAGCAGATCCTCCTGCTACTCCTGGCACTGGAACTGCTGCTCCCGGAACTCCGGTTGATCCGGGTGCATAAACCATGTAGTGGCCGGGCTGGTAGACATAGGCATCCATGTGCCGGGATTGATAGTAACGCGATTGCTGTCGACTGGCCGATTGTCCTTGATAGGCATTGGCTCCCTGGAACTTGGCACCCCTGCGTCCACCACTTTGTGGCTGTTGTGGCGGCTGGTAGTTACTACCGATAGGTGGCGCTGCTATTGTCACGGGTTTCGACTCGGCCTGCTCAATGTGACTGTAGCGCATCCGGTTTCTATAGGTGCGATTGGGATGTTTGTTTGGCGAGATCGAGGTACTCGAACTGGGGCGCCTGTCCAGTTGCGATTTCGAGGAGGAATTGGACAGAGATCCGGAGGAGGTCTGCTCCTTGCCCACGGAGTTCTTTCCGCCTCTTTTGGAGCTGTGACGATTTCTGGAATAGTTGTTGGTCGGAGCAGCAGCACTCTGATTGTTTCGATTATTCTGATCGCTGGAGCTGGCTGCTCCTGTTGTGGTTACACCAGTGGCCACTACGGTTGTTGGTCCTCCGGCGGCCACAGCTCCTGCTCCTCCTTGATAGCCACGGGCAGTGGTGGCCACAAAGGGCGCCTTGAAACGCGGTCCTCCGCCCATTCCGCCGGAGATGCTGTTGTAGAAGCTCTTTGAATCCCTGTGGAATACAGTCGAACCAGCTGCCGCGGGTACTCCCTGCCTGCCCGACCCCAGGCGATCGCGATGCGATCCTGGTCTTCCGTAGCGCCAAGGGCTGTTTACCTGCTGAGCATTTCCCAGGCTGGGAGGGGCTTCCTCGCCAGCTTCGCCACCCACGGCCGTCGCCGCCGTCGGTTGGGCCATCACATGTGGCTGTTGGGTGACATGGCGACTGGTCCGTGACATTCCCGGCACCGTGGCGGCATGTAATCCGCCCGTGGCTTGATTGTAGTAGCCCGGATATATGATTCGCTGGCCATAGGGATGCTCAAAGCCCACCGGCATCATTGGTATGCCGTACTGCGAGGAATATGCCTGATTGTAGGGATAGTTCCGATCGAACTGCCAGACGGCGTTTTCCGTGTGCCACAAGCGACGCTGGGGACCCGTCGGCAGATATCCCTGGTAGATGAACTGGGCAGCTGGTAGGCCACCAGCTCCGGCCATTCCTTCTGCTCCCGCTCCCGGTGTGGATGCTACTGCTCCTGCTCCCGGTCCCGACGAACCTCCCACTCCGCCGACATAACGAATGCCCGACGAACTGCAGCCAGCTGATCGAGGCGATGCCACGCCCATGGTGCTCAGCAGGGGCATGTGGGTGGTTAGTAGGGGCACCGTGGTTCTCACCGTTCGTGGCGTTATCGAAGATGGCGTGGGTATATTCAGCGTAATGCCAGCCATGCTGCTGCCGATCCCGTAGAGAAACTCCATGGAGTACTTGTAGCCACCCGGAGGTCGGGGACATGTATGCACCACTGGCCCTTTGCGCTCCCTCGGTGGTTTCGGTTCATCCCTGGCCGATTCTTCGATTGGCAAAGTGACAGCTGGCTCCATTGCTCCTGATCCAGCTCCTGGTTCTTGTCCTTCAGCTGGTGTGGTTTTCGGTGTGGTTATGGTCAGGGTGGTGTTCAAAGTGGTGTCGGTGTCGATGGTGGTTGTTGCCGGTGACGCTGTGGTGTTTGTGGTGTTGCTAGTGGTCGTCGTTGTTGCTCCTGCTGCCGTGGCACTCGAGGATGCCGCTGCTGCCGCCATTGCCAGAGCAGTGGACATTGCTACCGATACGGCCAAATCACGATCCAAACGACATATATCTATATATATGTGCGTACGCAAACGCAGATTGCAAAAGAATATGTTGTGTGTCCGGTACCTTAATCTGTCACTCCTAGTAAGCAAAGAGTTGACAGCAAACTGAACGCCAGGCGAATGGGTCCCGAGTTTTCCAGGTGGATTCTTCTAAGGTCTGTCTAAAAAACGGGGGCCTTTGGAAAACCAGAAGAAATAGCCAATGAAATAAGCTCAAGGGTTCTCTGTACAATTTCTACCTTAAAGTGCCGATCTTAAAGGCTTCATTATGTCTTCAGATGGGCTGTATATATCTCCTCCGTTTTTGTTCTCCCCACAGTTTCGGTTTCACTTGACACGTGATCTGTTGTTTCTGAATTATCCCACAATTTGTACAGAAATTTTACACAATTTTCACTAGGATTATTCGCGACACACACAAGTAAAAAAAAGTTACCTGTCATGTGTGTAAAAGTTCAATGGTTTCGATTCCCACCTGCAGTGTTGGTAAGCCAACCATCGATTGTTGTCTAGTGTTAGGCAAAAAGCAAACTGTGAAGTGGCACACATATTGAACACTTTCACTTCAAAGGATTTTTTATTTCGTCTCTGGGTTTTTACACTCTCTTTTTCCGGGTGGCAATCCTTTCAACTTTCTCCACTCACCACTTGAGCTAAATTTCCCTGACGCATTGACTAAAACAAAGGGGGCTTTCGCAAAAAGCTGACACATTTTTTCTTTAAAACAAGAAGAAAATAAAAGGAGAAAATCTGCGCCATCCACTCAACATAGTTCCATTCAAAGTCGGCTTAGACTCGCCTCCTTTGTCTCCGTATTACGTTCCCAATTTGATTTGCTTATGTAAATTATGAAGATTGCCCACAAAAAGCAACCGCAGCTTTGGAACCAAGGATTCAAAAATTCAATTCGATTTGCCGGCTCAGCCCGAAAAATGCAACCGAATAAAAAAAAAGAGAAGAAATTGCGTTCTTCTGTAATTTGAAACAAATCAAATTTATTACCCCAGACGCAGCGGCGCCATTGGCAATTTTCAGATGCGGCCAGATGCGGTGAGCATATGAAATGAGCCTCGGGGAAAGGGGGTTGGAATTGGTTTAGTCTACGTGCATATTCAGATACGGGGCCCCGAACGCTCACATATTCTAATTAGATTTATAACGCAACAATAACTGTGTGCTCTTCCTCCATTATTTCCCCTTTCCACGGCCAGATTTTCAAATTTAAAACTTTCCATGAATTATGGTCAGCGCACAGGACCAAGGGGTTCGGCAGATGCACTTGGAAAAGGTTCTATATAGTTTAAATGAAATGTATTCTATGTTAAATTATTAAAATATTTTAAAAAGTAATAGAAGCTTTAATTTTTCAATGTTTTTAAAATTAAAGTATGGAATTTTGGAATTCTTAACACAACTAACAGGTATAAAATATTTTTATATTATTTTTTCGAGTGCATATAGTCAAGTAGAAAGATAAACCAACAAAGATAGCTCTCTCCGGCATAAAAGTTTACGTGGAAATCGGTTGAGTCATGCCGTATTAGTGGACTAACCCCTCCGCCTCATAACCTCCATAAACCTCCTGGTACTGCCATCCTCCTCATTTAATGCTGTGTGACGCGTGTTACAGATTTTCGATTTAGCACACACCCAGAGACATTTTTTTTTCGGGATCCCCCCTTCCTGCCGAACTAAAAATTAGCCTCGAAACAGAAAAAAAGTTTCATATTACATGCAAGCAATTTGGCAAATAAACTGTCAGCAGCACTGAGGGATATAGAAAAATAAGAAAGGGCGGGAGGCGTGTGCTCTATATATATATATATATACGTTATAGTATGCAATGAAGATGCTCGGGCAAGCCATCGATTGAGGGCCTGAATAATTCACAGAGAGCCAAGGAAAATGCCGTGGCCCATGTCCCCGGGGAAAAAGGCAGGGTAAATAAGGCAGCGGCCAGGGGTGGAGAGTTGGGAATCCTGCCTGGGTCCCCGGGGTTGGAATACCCACCCAAAAATACATCTTTCTTTTCCCAATTTTTTTTTCTTTTTGCCTTTTGTAAAAATCCTAGGCATTGACTTTTTATTTACCAAAATCCATTTCGTTATGCTAAAGACAATAAAGCGTGACAGGTAATTAGATTAAACTAATTTCGGTTTCTCTTTTTTTATTGCCAATCAGTGACGAAACGAATTCCTTATTTTTTTTTTGCCATTTTGGTTAATAATTTTATTATTGTTTCCCTTGTCAAAGTGGCGGAGTTGACAGCCGATTGCCGCATTGCAACACTGCTGCCGCCGTATATTTTTGTATCTGCGATGTCCCTTTATCGGGATGTGTGTGCGAAAAGCAAATAATTAATAATTCATGCAACACGATTGACAGTGCGCCCCAGTTGAACTCGTTGGCCCTGCCGTTCGTTGCTTGGTTGGTCCTTTTTTAATTTTTTCTTCCTTTTTTTTTTTACTTTTTTAATGTACTGTAGTACCGGGCCTCCTTTTTATTTGTGGCACGCTCATAAATTTACAATTACACATGCCCGAGTGGAGAGACGGCGGTGCGCTGTTGGCTCCTTTTGCCTTGTTTTTAATTTAATAAATTAATAAAACGGCAAACGTGACAACACTGGCAACACTGGCATCAAAGTGGCAAAGTGTTGCCATTTGCATTTTTAATGCACTTTACCCTGCAACTCGGCGCGTAAAAATAATTATCAACTGAATCGACGATGAGTTGGCGAAAAACCAAAAAAGAGAGAGAGATACGATTGCAGTACAACATTTTTAATTGAATTTTCTCAACATGCGTGTCAACTCTGACACTCTGTCAAAAGCACACCGTCTATTTCGGCTTCACAAATTCAATTTCACTTTCAATTGCAGTTAATTGCCGGCCCCCAAGCTAAATGGGTGTAAAAAAAAATGAAAATATAAATGAAAAGGAAAGCAATGGAAGACCAAATTTAAACTCCAGCACGGACAATTTATAAGTGCGGCAGAAAAATTGTACTTTTCCTTTTGGCACACTTTGAACACACAATACTCCAGCTCTCACCTGCTGAACGCAGTTAACCCCAATTACGGGCACAAAGACCCAACTCGGCCCAGACAGACAGACAGACAGCCAACTAGTAGCTGGCAGTAGTTAAAATATTTAAGCCACAACAGCGAGGAGAAAAATGTAAGTAAGATGGAATGCTGCCGCAGGCATTAAAATAATAAGGATAAGGAAGCGGTTGTTAACCACGAAACCGCTCAAAAATGAATGAATGAATGCCGGGCAGCAGGAGGAGCAGTAGCTGGAGTTGGAAAACCCAGAGCCGCGTGCTCCAAGTGAGTGGTGTGACTCCTCGGCTCGTTCGGACTTTGTTCATTATGCGTTTCCTGTTTGCACAAGACCGAAAAACGAAAAACCCCGTAGTAATTGTTCTCCGCCACTGCGGCTGGCAGCCAGCGATGATTCCATTCCTCCTCCTGGTTGCTCTGCTCCTGGTTTTCCTGCCCCATTGTGCCCGGCGTTAAATTTCGAAAGTTTGCCCTGCCAACTGCTATGCCGTCTTTCTTCTGCCCCGAGGCTATTTGACAAAATGAGAAAACGGAGCGACACGGTGGAAAAAAAGTGAAAACGGCATTGCAGGGCGACAGGAAATAGGCGAGCGTTTTCATTTTCCACTTTTTCCGCACTTTTAATTATGCAGCGAGCTAGATTTTAGGCAACTTCGGAGCGAATTGAACTGGATTGGAAGTATACAATGTTTTTCAAATGGAATTGAACAAACGAAAAGTTACTTCATTAAACAAGTAAATATTATAGTTGTAAGATTAGAAATATTGTAATAATAGAGATGGCTTTAAATAAATAAAATTAAATTAGAAAAACCTTAAATTTATCAAAACGATTTTCAAAATAAGAAATTAAATGTTTTTAGTAAGTAACCAAATTGTAATAATAGAGATGGCTTTAAAAATAAAATTAAAAACCCATTAATTTATCAAAAACATTTTTAAAATAAGAAATAAAAGGTTTTTAGTCAGTAACTAATTTAAGACAAGTCTGGGAATTAATAAAAATTCTTTTCTTTTGTAAATAGTGAATAATGCATGACTAGTTTCCCCATTTTACTTTCAAATTTTCGGCATTTCCCAATGTTCCTCTCTCCAAAAGGCATTACTCAATGCCATCTGGCTTACGACTCCACTTCAGTCAGTTGTCCAGCCCCCCAGACTACACCTATCCGTCGTTGTACTCGGGTACTAATGAATTCACCTTACCGAAAACTGTGCCACATTTGCCTGATTAGCTTCTCAGCTGTTGTTTCTCGTGAAGTTAATGCAATCGCCGGCGATCCAATCCACCCACTGCCCAGCGACGAGCCACTTAAACAGGCAACGGGTCTCGACAATGAAATATATTTTTAATCAAGCCAAATCGAATTCAAAGCAATACACCGGTGCCTCATTATTTAGGCAAATGTTTGGCCATTAACTACACACAAAAACGCCCAAGAGTCCGAGAATTGGGCCCAAAAATTACAACCGAAAACAAATTGACAAATGTTGCCACTTAATGTGCCGGGATAAAATGTTAAACAATTTCGTGTTGCGTTTCGTGTGCCAAAAATATACAAACTAATTAATAAGAGGAATATCGAAGGGGGAGGTTCAACCAAAAAGGGAGTCAAGGGAATTGAATTTGGTGAGTGAGTGAGTGACTGCCACACTTTGGATTTTATTTGATTTTGTAAAAATTTAATTTCAACCAGGAATTCATTTTCTTGGGCGGCAATTTTTCAACGCTGTCTTCGCTGTGGAGTGACTCGCCGTGACTTCCCTCTGAGTTTGCCAGGGGAATTTTGCATTTTGTTTGAATTATTGCCTTCATTAAGATTGCGTTGTTGATTTGCCCGGCCCTCTGTATTTTTGCTGTGAGCGACAGCATGACTCCTCCCCCATCCATCCCCCCATTTGCGTATTTCCCAGAGTTTCTCCCCTTTGTTACACCTAGACCTGATCCAGACTTTATTTCTTCTCGCTGCCCAATTATTTCGACTGTGACTGCGACTACGACTGTTACACATCTTGAATGTTGTGACTCTGCACTTGACAATAAATTATATCCAGCGAACTGGGGGTCTTGTATTTTTAGCTTAATTGTGAATGAAGTTGATCTGCCTCCTCGTCATGTGCCGACATGTGCCCACTCCCCCGAGTTTTTCTGTAGATTTCAGTTCTGCCTACGCGTGTGTAATTGTGCGAAATTCATTCACATGGAAAATTTGCCAGACTGTAACCGCTGAAGTCGGAAATGGCTTGTTCTCGCCGAGCATTTGATTGGCATTGTGAGAGGCCATCGAGGAAAGTGCTTTATTACTTTGGGTAGCTACTCCATCATTTTTGGTTAATTAAGGGTGGATAGTATAGATTCCTTAAATTATTCCCTTAAATATTCCAACTCTTTTGATTTTTTCTAGAAAATAGATTATGTTCTTAAGGTTTACTTCCATTTTCCTCAACTATTCCTCCTTCCTTTTAGCAATTGTCTAAGCAAGGCATTACACATTTTGCTAAGCTGCTTAGGAAATAGTTCCTTTAGCAGAACTTGGCCAGAACAAACCAGCCAAAGCATTCAAGTCGGAGGAAGGCAACACAACCAACAAAGCTGCCATTAAACCACTCATAACCCAGATACTTTAAGAGGGTGGTGGATGTGGTGGTATTGAGGAGAAAAACAATAAGTACAAATGGTATGGCTATGTGGAAAGGAGGGGAAGGCCAGGGAAAAGCAGGCAGCTTGTTGGCCGGTACTTATGCCAAATGCGTTTGCGATTTGTGTCAATAAACGCAGCGCAGAGGAAAAAGCTGGAAGACTCACAAACTCCAGTGGCGAAAGCAACTCGAGGAGCGAAAGAAATTTCTATTATCTGTGCAAAGTGTGCGCGAAATTGAAAATTGCAGGCTGTCGTCGCCGTTCTCGTACTCGTTCGCATTCGCGTCGTCCTTCGAGCGGCAGGAGCGATCTAAATTTTCATAGCCATGCCAGTTGATAAACCCTAATATGACATTATGGCAGTAGCGAAGCTTTCGGCTTGTGCGAAATTGCAATCGGGTTCGAGAGTTCGCGGGGCATAGGAATATCCCCTTGGCGATGCATCCCGGCGAATATTGCAACGGGGAATTGTTGTGTTTACACTGTACATAGACAACAACATGGCAACAAGTTTACAAACACATTGCGGTTCCGCGCAAAAGTCAATTACCAGTTTAACTGACAGTCCTCGAAGCTGCTGCGTTGCTATAGCCATAGTTATATCCTTCATAGCGCCAGCGATATATCTATATGCCAAACTTAACCTGCAGCAAAGCATTCGATGGGAGCGGAGAGCCAGAATTTCAGTCAATCAGTTGGTAATCGATTTTGTCTGGGCGGCAGCGAAATCAAACTCGTTCGACACTGAGAGAAATCTCGTAAAAATGTCGTAAAAAAATAATTACGAACCTATAAGTATGCAACAATATATTTTGAGTACTGAAAACCTTAAGATTATTATTTAATATTTTTTCTCAGCATACTTTTAGACACCTTTCAAATTATTTTAAAACTTTAGTTGTTTTTAATAATATTTGTCTTAATAATGATATATTAATTGGATTTCAGAATAATTTTAGTAATTTCTTTCAGTTCACTTCAGGTTCTGGTTTGAGGTTCGGGTTTTTGGGTCTGTTGCTTGAGGTTAACAAATATGCGTCGACGGCTCCCGCTGCTTTTTACGCACAATTTTCCTTTGGCAAAAGTTGGCTTGGCGCTCGGTGGCTGGCGCGTTTGTCGAAATTGAATGTAAATATTTATTTTTATTTGCATCTGGCATCCGACTGCATGCGAGTGTGCGTTAGTATCTGTATCTTGTTTGCCACTCGACATAATTAGACGATGTCTGTGCGAGTCGTCGATTCGGATCGCATCGAATAGCTCCGCTCATTCCGTCTGCGGTCTCCGATTGCAAATGATTGCAAACCCGTCATAGATTTACAATATTTACCCATGCAAATTGCCTTGGGCCACAGACTTGGATGGCGGGAGATGGAGATGGAAATTACGGGGCGTCAACCTTAAGCCGGGCATTCATAATTGAATTTTCATGTTTGCCACACTGCCATTACTATTGCTGCAGCATTTATGAGTTGGGAAATTCTAAAAAGCCAGAATTATATATTTAACGATATGTGAGCGTAGAAAAAACTAACAACAAACAGCGGGGCAGACACGCAATGTTGGGCAGGTCCTGCAAAAAGGGTCCTTAACTGGCCGTTTGCTTGTTTTAATAACATAATTGAAAAGTGCTCTGAGCAAGGTAAATGGAATGCAGACGGCAGTTGGCAGCTGGCTTTGATTACAGGGGGTGGCTTTGGCTTTACCAGCTAAAGGATATACCTAGAAAAATATTCTATATATTTGGGGTACTACCCCTATTCCGTTTCCATATCCTTTAGCCGGGGTGTTGGTAATGGTGTCGATCGCGTGTTGTGGCGCCTTGTTAACAGGCGTTTGTCCTCTGCTTAAAAGGTTGAGGTTTATTAGCGTGAATCAATAGGCACACGACTGAAGAATGGAAAAAACTCACAATACTGGCCCGTAATTAACTGCAATTTGACTCGCGATATTGATTCACGCTGTCCTGTTCTTGTCCTGCATTCCTTGATATTTAATTCCCATCTCTACCGATTTCCCTGTGTGTCCTGTGTCCTGCGCTAAACTTCTCCAGTTGAATAATGAGCATTCCTGGAGGGCTTTCTGGCGGAAAATTGAAACTATTTTGCATACCATTGGAAGCATTTTAATTTGAATTTCTTTCCAGCAAGTGATCAGCCATGGACAAGGCGATTTTCCACCCGCATTTCTCCCTAATGGCAGTGGCTGGCAACATTAAGGATAATTGTTGTAGTTAGCATGTACTCTGGCATTTATAATGTGCTTCATTTCATTTTGCCCCGCGACCCTCCCCCTGACCCTCTTAGTTTTTCCGCTGCATTCTCCATTTTGAAATACTTGGCTCGTTCTTCGCTCTGCTTTGCATATTTCTCTATCGCTAATGATAAAAATGTTGATTATGCATTTCTTTTTTCTCTATATTGCTTTTGGCTCTTTGGTGTTGATTGCGGTTGATTACGTTGGCTTAAAGGGAGCTGTTGAAAAGTTTCTAGTGATGAAAAGCGAGGGTGAGTGATTTAATTTTAGGTGTTAATGGAAACTTAAGTTCCCCAAAAATGTATAGGATTTAAATTCATTTAAAATTCTTCAATAGCTTAATTCCGTAGGATCTCCATAGAGAACTCCCCTCTTGCTAATGCACTCCAAGATCAAACGGAACATTCATCAGCTCGGCATTTCCGAAAAACCATTCCATTAGCTAACCCTCTCATCTTTTCGACCCTTTACTAATTACTGTCAGTATGCCACGACTAATTGCCAAAATGCGAGTGCACAGTAAGAACTTATTAGGCCCAAAACTCCGCGGATTCGAGTTCGCGGTTCAGAGTGCGATTGCGATTTCGATTGCCTTTCATATCATAATTTCCAATGCCAACATTGCAAGTCAGTAGTGCCGGCAGTCTGTCGATGGGCAGATAGACATGGAAACCGACAGAACGGATGGATGGACGGACCCAAACAAATTGACGTGCCGACACATCGACTAATGGACATGACTGCACTACAACGGGGAAATCCCTTCTCGAATCCAGGCGGAAAATGTGTGGGGAGAAGCGGGGGGGAAACAAAAAACAAATTGTAAGCTCGCGCCACCGAAAATGATAGACAAATGCCAAATGGAAACGGGGAAAATTCGCGCGCTGCCAAAGTGAACGAAAATTGCTCGCTTTATGGTAAAAATTGCATAAATAAATCATGTTCTAATATTGCACTTGCCCTTGCAACAATCTGTCAGGATGGGAGTGCAGCAGCACCCACAGGAAGCGGACGAGGATGCGGATGGGTCCTGCCCGGGCAGACATTGGGTCCATAGATCCTGGTAGCAGACGAACAATGGAACAGGAAAGGGGGGGACTCTACGAAGTACGAGTTGTTCCAGTATGGCAATGTCAAACCGTGGCGTGAATGAGTGCGCACAAAATGGCGTTTAAGGCCATAAACAGCAAACGAGTCGGCGGAGTGAAAGGGGAAGGGTTACGAGGGCCAGTAAGGACTGGGTTGGGTTGGGTTGGGTTTAGACCATGGCAAACCAATCGATGCCTGGCCATAGATAGTGCCGCGTCATCTACTCCCGACCGTCCTTCGTCCTTCTGCCTTCTGCACTTGACAGCGCTCCACTTGCTGACCAGGCCTCCAAACCGATACCCGAACCCAAAACGGGGACCTAGACCTCAACATGGACTCTTCCGGAACTTTACACGTAAAGAAAAATTACTAATATATATTTAAGAAAATAAGGTTTAAATTTTCTTTACCCTAAACTATGTTTTAAATATTTTATATTGTTTATTTGGTTTTCATTACCTACTTAATTTTTTAGTTAGTATTTTTTTTTTTGTATCTTTTCATATTCAAACGAAAGTTAATCTTATTATCAGTAAACATTTCAATACGTTTTAAAAATCTATTAATATTAAGACATGTAATAAGAACTAAAAGAAAAAAATCGATATGAAACGTATATTGATTTTACATTATGAAATATAAATTTTAACTTGATATGCGGCCCCGCAAATTCGATATGCTCGAAATGAGTATTTCATGATAAAACGATATGCGTATTGCATAACCAGAAATTTACATGCGCATATCGATTTAACGGCGACATGCTTTTTTTGTGTCTATCCAGCTTCATAATAATTTTATTTTCTTTAGACCCTTTTTATATGACCCAAATTTGTTTCAGTGCACTTGTACGTGTATCCATGTCGGTGTCTAGCGCTTGTCTGACAAACTGAATCGCCTGTCTGTTTTGGCGCTTAATTCGTCACTAAATGAGATTTTTTTCGTTTACGGTTCGGTATTTTTTTTTTGTTGCAATTCGCTCGTTTTTGGCCATTGTTGTGCGCCATCGAAATTGCTATTTTGGTAGCCGAACGAGCGAGTTCCTGCTGCCTGGTGCTCCTGTTTCTCCTATTCCTGTTCCTGTGGCTTTTGGCATCGCCAGAGTGGCTAGAATGGCCAGAATGGCCCGAACTGGTGGTGGATGAGTGGGTGGATGGTTTCGTTCGGTGGATATCGCCTGCCGCCGACAGTTGCAGCCACTTTGCAATAACACAGCGTGAAATTGCAACGCCAAATCGAATCAGTCCGCACGGGAAATTCGATTTTTTGTTCGCTGTGTGCAAAGCGAGTGCAAGCGCGAGTGCGAGGATAGGATGCAATGTGCCACTGATGATGCTCCTCCATTCGGGGATCCGGATCCCGTCTATATGGGCTACTTCTAGTCTTTTGCGGGCAATCAGACAGCAACAAATGCCAGACGGAAGTCGAAACGGAATCGGAGTCGCAGTTTCGATTCTCGCGGGTGTCTAAAAAACGAAACAAAAAATACGAAAGCACCAATGCAATTTCGAGGCAAAGGATTTTCGATCAAAAGCACTGTTGCTCGCGGCGAGATAATCATAAACAAAAGAGGGAATACCGCGTTTATTAGGTGGATTAATTTACCACTTTGATTTTAAAATTTAAATCACTCCTTAAAGCTACCTCATTCGTTTTCCACATCTTGCTCGTGGTGCTCAGACATTTATTCATTTATCCTGTTTTTTTTCGCCATTCCATCCTTCAACTATCCATCAGGAGCAGAGGGAGCGAAATAAAATTACAAAATGTGTTGAATGTTCGTCGTAGCATTCTTTTGTAGCTTTTTTGCATGCCACCCACTCAGACTGACTGGCCAACCCCTCCATTTCCACCATTTCCATTCCCATTTCCCTGCATTGTGGCATAAATTGCTTATTTATTGTTTAAAATGGTTTCTGGTTGCTAAACGACATTTTCAGCGCTGCTGGCCATTGTTCGAGTGGTGCGATGGCCAAAAACAGGTGCCAAAATACACGTGTTCGAGTATCTCTCCATCCGTGTATCGTTCTTGTTAAGCAGATTTGCAGAAATATCCATGTTTGTGAGAGTGTGAGTATGAATCGTTCTATTCAAACTATAAAATTTCGGATTGGAAATTCGCCGCGCAGGAAACAATTCGAGGGAAATGCCAAAATTGATGCTTGATGAAGCAGTAAATTAATTTGGACATTTTTCGATCCATTCAACTTGACACATGGTGTGCTGCCAAGTGAGGTGTGCACTAAAATGTCCACCAAAATGGATATTCATTTGCATATTTAGGTGGTGATTACCCAACAACAAATGTGCATTTTTTGGTTATAAATTATAGATAAAATTAATACATTTTAGTTCAACTTTTATAACTTTTTGTTAATTTCAAACCTGATTGAAAACTAGTGCAACGAAAATGGATTTCCATAAATTCCACGCCTTTTAACCACGGGTGTCAAAAGCTACTCCACTTTGACAGCTTGAGAAATCAAAATCAAAAATAAAAATAAAAAATTCGCATATGCAAATTAAATGAAATTGTCCCCACACGACACGAATTGAGAACCGTTAAGATCATGTCCCCTTAGCCACGGGATCATCAAATTTTGGCCAACTCCGGCGACGGCTTTGCCAATCAAGAGGAGCAACTGCAGCAACTGCATAACGATATGCAAAATATTCAACACAGATGCCATATCGGCTGTCAGTCGTCAGAGGCAAAGTCGTAGTTGATTTAAGTTGAGTTGAAGACAAGAGAGTAAGGAAAACGGCAAAGGAACGAGAAACAACTCCTGTGGCAGCCTCCTGTCGTTTTGCGCCCAATTACGCCTTCAAATTGAGTGATAAATGTCTCGGCGATGGCACATAAATAAACTTGAGTTAAATTTATTACACAACCCACACAAAGACTTCATAAAAATGCAAACTAAATGAACTATTAAAGGAGGCGGCATCAGTCGGCGGCGGCGAACATGAGAAAACCCCCCAGCAGCAGAAGCAGCTAAAGAAACGGAAAACAAACAAACAAATGAAGAAGGCCAAGACGAAAAGCGCTCACTCTGAAGACAATTGAATTGCATTCGCATTGGCATTGGGCAAACAAAATAAACAAAACAAACAAGGGGGGTAACCAAACGGATCGAAACGGAACGGAACTGAACTAAACTGCCGGACAACTCTTGGTGTGAGAAAAAATGCAAATAAATGCGCAAATAAAATGTGCAATCAACTTGGAGATGGCGACGGGCGAACAGCGACAAGCGGCGGACTGAAGCCGGCAAAGTGTGAATGTTGCGCATGCGCAGAAAAACAGGGGATCCAGGTAGAAAGGGGGGCTGGAATCCCAGCCAAGTGCGCATCAATTAGGCCGCCAGGAACGGCAGCACGAACTGCAAAAGCCAAGAGACTGACCAAAAGATAAAGCAATGCCACAGGAACCCCAACTTCCAAGTTCCCATCTCCAAGCTCCAGAACTCGGAGCCCTGAACAGCAGAAGCAGACCCACAAATGAATAAAACGTTTAGATAAACAAATACAGAAGAATGCTGAAATGCTGTTAAAAGCTACAAAATGAAGTGGCCGTTGGCGGCAATGCAATGTTTACACTGGCAAAGTAAATCGAACTTTAATTAGCAGAGCAAAACGAAAGGAATGAAGTCAAAAAAAAAAAAATGTTTAGAACTAGAAACTGTTTTTAAAAGGGATTCTTTTAGAATAGAAAGTTAGATAGAAAGTTCGAATTTTCTCTATTTTATAAATTTGTAATAAATATATTTGAACAAAGTTCTGTTTCTGGAATTTAAAGTAACCTACTTGATTCTTTCGATCAGATTTCAGTTATTTCAGGATACATAGGACCTATTACATTTATTCTTAGTGTACCAGTATTGGGAACCGAGATTGGAATTGAAAACTGGGTTTTGGTTCTGGTTCGGGATTGGTATTGGGATTTGGATTGGAATTGAGCCTGCTTTCGTTTCGATTTGGTACCGCTTCCCCTCTGCACCCCCTCTCTTTCACCGTCCACAATTTCAATGAACATGCGCGCACACAGTTGAAGAGCAAACAAATTTATTACGCGCCGTTTGAACAGCGCATAAATTTTAACCCATGTGAGGAGGTATGGGTTAAGGAGTCGAAAGATTGGGGGGAGGGGGGTACGTATCCAGCCAAGTCACGGCTGACCAAGATTAACATACTCCGGCGATCCAAAGACGGTGGGGGGGCCCGGCCGCCCCGCTCGAATCTCCGACTGAGAAAGAGACGGCTGCATGGGGAGCGAAAGAGACCGGTAATCGTCGATCGACGACGGTTGCGTGCAACTTGCAGCGTGCGTGATTTACAAACAGCGCCACATTTGGCAAACATTTACGGGGCCGCGAAACTTGTCTCGATGGAAACTACGTAAAACGATTTAAGGCTGAACACGACCAATTTGTGGATGGATAGTCGTTGGCTTTGGGTTTCGGTTTCGCTTTGGGTCTGCGATTGCGATTGGGCCTGGACCCTTTAGAAAGAGACGGCAGAAGGGCCGAGAGGGGAGAAAGAGAGAGGGTTAAAGGACCCCCGCTGATGGGGCACTGCGATGCTGTGTGCCACACATTTCTCATTTCGGGGATTTATGTGCGGCCCCGAACAATCGATTGTTGATTTTTCTGAATCGAAACTCACACGGCGAAAAAGTAAAGCCCATTACCATATTAATGTTTTTCATCTTTCTTGTTTACTATTAATGTAATCAGTTGGATCGGGCATCATATCAATATCAAATATTTACATATTTAGGGTGTAGTGTAAAGCATTCAAATTTATTAACCCATATTGAGGTTTTACAATAGTCTATACTTGTATGTTTGTACCAAAATGGTTAGCATTTGGTTATTGTGTTATATTCTGGTATGATATGATATGATATAAAACACTCCCATAGCTAATTTTTCTCTGTGCAGTTTTCACCTCGCCCACCTTCGGGTAATTCAATAGCTTTAAGGGCAACTAATTTCCAATTTCGTGAAATTAATATATAGAGTTAGTTGGCAGATTGAATTTCCAATGAATTTTGCTGTCCACAAAGTCATTTACAGTTTTTCGAGAGCTTTTTTTGTGTGTGTTCCGTAGAGGAAGATTGAGAGCTGCGGGACCTCACACTTGAAGAAAACATGCAGCGCTGTGACATTTCGATTTATTTTTATTGATTCTCAAAGGGAAGTGTGGGGGGGTAGGTAAACGAATACCCAGATGGGGATGGGGATAAAAAGGTTGGAGGTGCCGAGGTGGCGATGCTCTGAAATGCAAGTCAGGCGCCGATGGCACGCAAGTGATCATCACACCTTGATAAAGCGGAGGAGGAGGAGGGCTTTGGGGCTACCCCATCTCAATCGTCGGCAGGAACCCCAGAACCCGAACCCCAACCTCAAAACGTATCGAATTTTTATTGAAATGCAGCCAAGTGCAACTGTATGGGTGCGTATCTGTATCCCCATCTCGACAAGAGACTGTGTGTGTGTGTGCGTGTTATCTGTGAACTGCCCGTGCATTTGTTACTTTTATGCTTGATTTATTGACTTTATTTTATGGCCGCTTGATTGGACACTAAATGAGTTTTTAAACTCCCTACGTAGCGGGGCGGGTCTTATCAATTTTTGATTCCTTTTTTTTCGTATTTCATTTGCACGACGAGAGTTGGAAGTCGGTTTGTATTTTCGGTGGAAGTTGAAGTCACTTACGTTTTACATTTAACCCACGTTTCGATTTTAATGTCTGACAAAACGTTTCGATATGGCCTGAAGAAGGTTTGACTTACCTGAAACGAAATAAAAGAGGAAAGAGAAATGTTAATTAAATTGTGTGTTTTTTTTCCCGAGTATCTGTAATTGCAGTTAAAACAAAAAAGAGCTTTAGGGGCCACAAATGAGGTTCATTTGATTGTCCAGCAATCAATCAAAGTTAAGTGGTCGGATGAGAAAGTTTTTATCGCGGAATGTGATGCTTTTTCATGGGGTAATTATAAGCAAATATATTTATTTGGAGTACCCTAGGAGTATATAGTTGTTAGTTTATAATTTAATTTATATTTTAATGATTAGGTCTTTAATACTCCGTTTTAAAAACTGTTCATTTAAAAAATTTAAGAAAATAAATAGCTTTTTATATTTAAATTTAAATTTACCAAGATCTTATATTACCGGAAAACCGTCATTTATCAACAACCTATAACTAAACTGTCCAACTTAGCCCCTGATTGACAGACAGCCGTCTTACAGCTCCGATACGCACTGTATCGCTGCTCACATCTGAGAACCGAACTCGATTTGAATATGGCCCACGCAATGTAATTACAAAACGAACATCAAAGTCGTGCACAGACATAGACATTCCCATTTGCCTCCATTTAACCCTCCACTGCCTACAACTACTACAAAACCTACAACAGACACAAAACATGTTAACTATAATTAAACATAAATATCAACAGCAACACAAACAACAATCGACAGCAAGGCAGCGTGAATAGCAAAAGTGTCCATCAAAGTCTGCTCTCCAAGCAAATGACGCAGAATTCTTTTTAATTAAACATAAAATTACTTTGGCGCTGCCACAGACTCACAGAAATAGTGGAAGAGAGGAGGGAGATAGTGCTGTTGGGGCGAATAAATCAAATCAAATCTACTTGGGCAAACAACTCTGTGAAGTGGGAACCTGGAACTTGGCCGGGTGGTTTCCAGGGATTCCGGGGGTAAATATATAGTGGAGACAGCGGGGTGCCGTCGGTTGGTTGGTCGGTTGGTTGGTTTCGTTCAGTCTGCGGCACGTAATAATCATTTACATGAACACTCGCATAAATGTCACGTTGCTGCGATTATAAAAATAACTCGAAACTCCAAACTCCCGAGGAGAAGTGGAGGGACATGGACTGGAAGTTCGGTTTGCTCTGCCCGTTGGCAGTCATAAATTAATGAATTTTTATTTGCTTATGCAATGGGGAAAATTGCAGCCGCGCCCCACTGCCCCCCGATCCATCTATCTACCAGCTATCTATATAGTAATGAAAGCATATCCTGCTTAACAAAAAAAAAAAAAAAAAAAAAAAAGAGAAGAAGGAAAATAAATAAAGAGCCAGACGGGACAGACCAGGTGGAAAAATTCAATTTCCAGGCATACGCGGAGCTGAGGTTGAAGCTGGAAAACAAGTTGCATCCGCAATTAAGTCATCAAGTTGCAATTATTGCCATAAAAACGAACAAAACGCAGGCAGCGCTGCAAAAAATGTGGCCACGCATGAACGTGAGATGCTGCCGGGCGGCTCAGCCAGAGCCTGAGCTCTGAGCTTTGGATTGGGTTTGCGAAAAAAAAAAATACAACAAAAAAATACTACGAACTACAGAGACCCCTCGAATGTACAACACCCTATAAAGCCCTAAAAATGGTATTTCTTTGAAATTTCATAATGATTCTAGAATTAAAAAAAAAAGTTCCTAACTTAAACCTTTAAAATGGAACCTTTGTATACTTATAAGAAGTATATTTATAAAAAGTTTTCAAATGCTAAGGTCAATATCTACGTTAGAAAATAATTGCCCAATTTTATAATGTTTTTGATAAGAAAGTAAATATTTATAAAAAATTTTCAAATGCGAAGGTAAATATTTATGTTAGAAAATATTTTACATTATCTAAGATCAATTTTAATTTGATATGTGGCCAGGTAAATTTGACCTGGTCGAAAAGAGAACTTCATGTAAAAACGATATCGGTTTTGCATGACCTAAAATTTACATGGCCATATCGATTTTCCGGTTTTTTGATCTTAAAGATCTTAAAGTATTACTGGTACTATTTGTTTATTTTATTTTATTTATACATTGAAAAGTCAGCAGAAAGGTGTTTTTAGTGTAACTCACTCAACATACCCTAGAAACCCCATTAAACCAGGGTATCTGAACGCACAGTGAGCTCCACAGATCTGGGGTGTTGCTGGCTCAGCGGGACAGCAGATGAGGGCAGCATCATCGTCATCAGAGACCGACTTCGACTGTGACGGCGACTGATAGCGATACTAAAACTGAGGCTTGAGCAAACAAAGCAAATGCAACATCGGCAGGCGAGAGATACATATTGCTACAGATACAGATATACAGATACAGATACACGCGCGGCGGCAGATAAACTATTTTCCTTCGGTTTTTTACTTCTTTTGTGTTTTGTGTCTTGCTTTTCTTTTCTTTTCTTTTCATTTTTTTCTTTCTTTCTTCTGTTGGCCAAGACGAAGCCAGCCAAGACGAAGACGTCCAGCAACTGGTTGCTCTTTGGCTTAATTAAAAGCTGCAGCAAAGCCCGGGATTGTTCCACGGATTCGTATTCGGATTCGGACTGGAATTGAATCGCATCGAATCGAATTGGATCGGATTGGACGGGATGCGTTGCAATGTGATGCGGTGTGTTGTGTTGTTGCCTTTTATTTGCTTTTCATGCTGCGGTCGCTGAAATGACACTACAATGTCTTCGAAATGAAAATAAATACGCTCGAGTCGAGTCGAGTCGAGTTGGGACCTGAGTGAAGACCGCGACAACATGAGGCAGCAACATTGGCAACAACACTGTCCGCAGGTCCACACCGTCGACAGTCCGACCTGGCTACATGTTACACATTAAACCGCATCGCTCTTGTGCCCCCCCCCCCCTGTTCTCCCCGATTTAAGGTGGACCTCTACAGTTAAGGTCAACAAATTGGTTATTGGAATTTGGGATTTTAGTAACCTACTTTTCTTCTATATAAAAAAAAATAATTTGTTAAACATTTAAAAAAATCTTCATAAATATACTAAGTTATGGTCTTAACTGGTTCAGTATTAAAATGATATATGTTCCAATTTTCAGTTGGTTTCATTAGGTCAAAATGCTTTATATCATCTTTGGTTATTGAAATATAGAATTTATTAAAATTACTAATGATATTGTCATTTAAATACAAAATAATTGCATATTTATATTTTAAATTGAAGTACGAATTAAATAATTATTATTATTTTGACCGCTACTGTTTCTATATATCCTCCTTCTTTTTTGTTCTGTTTGCTTTTGAGATTTCGCAGCCAAGCGCAACGCTCGACTCGACTCGGCTGACAATGACTTTGGCCTTTTTCGCCGGGTTTTTATTGCGACCGCCGCCTCGCTGTGTTTTATAAATCTCATTTTCAAGAGGATTTGTGTGCCTGTCAAAATGTTGATGTTTCACAAAACACTCGCCCTCTCGAAGTTGCAGACGAAGCTGCTCTGCTCGATTTCAATCATGATCGATTTCATTTTCAGCTTCGGATTGTTTTCTTTCCTCTTCTCATTTTTTTTATTTTTGTACTTCTTTTTCTTCCTCTGCCTCGGCGTTTTGATCGCCGCTGTCTGGGAATTATACGATTTCGCTGCATTGAATTACCCCGTCAATGTCGACAGACTTTGCCCAACTGACTCTGACTTTTGCGGTCTTTTAGCTCTTGGCGCTGCGTCCAAATTACAACAATTTGTTTGCCTTATAAAGTTAAGCCCAGAACAAAGGCCCAACACACAATCATCATTATCGAAATGTCATAAAACCAAATGAGCGGGCATTATTCAATTTTAAACAACGAACGAACCAAAGCGGGCATCATCATCCTCGTTCTCATCCTCTCATCCTCGTTTTTATCCCAACGGAAGCAAAAGCGGCAGCAGCTGCCAAACAACTTAATACAGACAAAAGCCATGAGAAGGCATCCCGGATGGATGGAATGGATGCCGAATTCCTGGCCAGCCGAAATAAATGTTTCAACTGCCACGAATGCCCTTTCACTGCGCCTCCGAGAAAATAATGCTCAGCGCAAGAAGGAAAAAAAAAAAAAAAAAACGTAAGAATACAAACAAACAGCCAAAAATTAAGCATAATTACTGACAGCAATCGAGGCGGCCCCACACACAGGCGGCGGCCAAAACCAAGGGCTACGTGAAGGCAGCCCAGGATCTCGGACTCAAACTGAAGGCGGCACTGGCACAAATAACTGGGCCACTTTCAATGGTAAATTTAAATCTGGATATCAATATATGGTTTAAATGAGACGGAACATATTCAGTAAACTAATCATCTAGAATTTAAGCAATTTTAATAGATCCTAACTAAGATCTTAGCTTAAAAGACCAACTGTTTTCATTTTAAAACACTAATTTATTAAATTTAATTATTTAATATTTTATAATACCTATTTTTAAAAGCTTTGATGAACTTTCGTTGATCGATTCTACTGATTTGATTAAAATACCTTGCATTTCTATTACTTCCGGTTAAGTTCCGGTTAAATTCAAGTTAAATTCCGGTTAAATGCAGGTTAAATATAAGAATTTTCTTTTAAAATTTCCTTTTTTTCCAGTGCTGGGCTGGGCCAAAACGTTTTCATTAAAATTGCTGCCTTGGCCAATCTGCGGGCCACGCACAACAAGGGCAGCAGGAGAATAAAACTACAAAAATAAAGAAAAAAGATGGTGAAATACACCGAGCTCGCTGCGTAAAATTGCAATTTGGCTGGCGAACGAAACGGAGTGAGACAATTATAAGCATGACAAATGAATTTCGCATTGGGGCCGGTGTTCCAAGTGCCGAGTGCCGAGTGCGGAGTACCCATACCCAAGTTCCCAGGAAAACTGTCAGTGGAGGATCAGTGGCGTTGAGACAGATTCACAAGATCGGCGAGGATCGGAGAGGATCGTTGGGATCGGATCGGGTCGCAGCTGTTGCCGCTGGGCACACACCTTCAACTCGTTGAGTTTTTGCATCTCGACTTGTTTCAGTTCGTTTCAGTTGGTTTCGGTTCGTGCGTGTTGCGTTTTATATGAATAATTGCATCAAGATTTTTGCCAACTCTTTTGCGGTCGATTGCGGCAGCTGCCCCAACTGCACTGGACATCATTTCTGTGGCCGTTCAAGGTGAATTTCAGTTGTGTCGACCGCAGACAACGTGACAGGCCCTCGACCACCATGAATATGCTGTGCGAACTGCTGTGGATGTATGTACAACATTCATATATGCGTCGCACCCATTTCAATTTAATTCACATTTTCAGCACATTAAAGAGCCGATCTTAAAGCTTGCGGAATATTCATATTCATATTTATGTTTGAGGAATATTCGTGCTTATTCTCGCACACATGATGCCTGCGAGTTCAAATATTCTCCTTTCGCTTTTTGCTGCCTGCCACTTTGCATTTGCCAGACGCTGCGTATACTTGATTTTTGTTTTCCTTTCTTTAGCATTACCATATCTCTCCTTTCTGTTTTTGGTCCACCCACCTCAACTTCGCACATTTCGTTGGTTATCCTTTGGCATGTCGACGCTTTTTGCATCTTTCATGACGAAACCATTTCATGTTTTTGTTACCATTTTTTTCGCTGGGCGAACACGGAATTTTACATATTTTTGGCTAAAACAGATGTGTGTAAAGAGAATACGAATTGTTTTTCTCCATGAAATTATCCACTTGAAAAGGGCTTCCAACAGTTAAAGATACTAAACAATATTACATGCTCTTGTGACTTTTTGTATTTTCCATAAAATTATTTCAGTAATCACGTTATCCTTTTACAACTTGTCTTCTTCCCACAAGCACGCACATTTTTGGGGGGCCACAAAATGTTGCAGCAAAACCAACAAACCAAAAAAAACATAGAGAGGGCACACAAACGGGACATGAAATTGTTTTGCACATAACAGCAAGCAAACAAACATGAAAAGGGATATGGATGCGGATAAACGAATATGATTGCAGGGGCATGGGAAAAAAGGCATAACTGAAATATTCTCGCCGCTTAAAACAAACAGGCATAAAAAAATGAAACAGCCAAAGGAGCACGAACCAAGCATTTTTTTCCCCGTTGTACTATAGCTCTTTGGAAATAAATATTTTTTCATATTTTGATAAAACCAAAATGTTATTTGTCTCGTTAATGTAATGAAAACGACTTGCTAAAAGGATTAAATTTGCATTGCATTTAAGGGAAAAGTGTATGTATGAATAAAATTATTTTTGGTACATATATGGGTGGGATTTTAATAAACGAGAGAGATTACTTTGAAAGTATTGTGTTTTTTTGACTATAATCTAGGTAGAATTTTTATATAAATATTTTTAAAATAGTATTACAATTTTAATATTATTTTCATAATAAATTGTTTATTTTAAAATAAATTATTTATAAAGGGAATTATTTCCACAATCGTTTTCATTTCTTTCCTAAACTTCTAATTAATCCCAGTTACAGATTCCTATATCTTTATGTGGGCCATGAGAAATATAGTAAAAACGGCATGATATCATTCTCCATTCTACCCAATTTTTTGTTATGCCTAGAGATAGGGCCTTCGCCCTAAAATGTGGGGACTCCCCGCTGAATATTTTATGCGTACTGCACGTGTTTGTGTTTTAATTAACAAAGGCAAGTAGCTGGCAACAATAAAAGGGCCGTATTAAATTGGGTGCGTGTGTGCCTTGATGGGTGTGTGTAAACGCTGTTAAAAGTTGCTCCATTAACCGAACTCCAGTATGCAGCAGCGACTTCTGTTTGCTGCGAACCAGAGTGTCGACTGATGCTTGATTTGCTGCTGCCTTCACCTTGTCGCTCGTAAAAGTGTAACAAAATGTTTACCAATTAAGTAAGCAAAGCAAAAAGAAAAAAATACAGAAAATAATAAGACGAAACCAGTATGCTGGATTAATTGCGTGGGATTATTTAAGTGCGTTTTTATGCATTACCATTAAGTGCTACATAGAGCAGGAATAGTAGCAGATCCAGGAATTTATTTTCCCTCAGATTTGAAGGGGAATTTTCAGGGGGGTAGTTCCTTCGTGGGTCATAAATCAAATGCCGTAGGTGTTGACGATGCAGACAACTTAACAGGCTCGCGCACCAGGCCTTTTTTTCCAGCTGCGTGCGTTGGGATATTAAAATTTTCAGCAAAGTGTTGCCTAGTTTTCGGGTGAAGCCATTAAGGCTCATTAAGGCGCCAACACTGCGCATATAGTTTGGTTTGGTTTTTGTCAAGCAATCCGAACTTGATGAATGGTTACACAAATACCGGGCCATTTATCTTGGGCTCTTGGAATCGCAGAGCAGGGCAATTAATGCTGCCGTCGATCAATAAAATTAATTATTAGTTAAGCCAGAGCCCAGATTACTGATATAATTATCATATTATAATGCCATAAAATGGAGGAACTGTAGCAACTAAAATCATTTGCTATGCATTGGCACGTTCCCGATGTTCAACCACTCCCTCATTAATTTCCCCCCTTTTAATTAGTAATTTAACCAAGCTGCCGAAGGATTATTAAGCCTGCGTTCAATTTTCGCATTTGTATTAATCAGCTTAAAAGTGCGTTTATGCTCATAGATAAAAACTATTTTCGATTCTGTTGCTAATACTACGTGCGATTTTAATGCAAATTTGTGGTTTCATGCATGCTTAATTGCAAACCCATTGCCAGGCATTTATAATTGCCATGTAATAATTTTCGTTCAAAGAATGATGGAAAAAAATTAAAATCTCTAACAAAAACAATCGATAGTTAATTAGCCTTTATGCGAAAGCATGCCATTGGTTTCCGCTTTATTGTATTTTTTCCTTTTTTTGGTTTCGCAGCTATTTAATTTTCTATTTTAGTTTTCCGTATAGGTTATACATTTAAATGCGTAATAATTATTTCCAGACAAAGCTAAGCTGAGCCAGTTGCTGCACCTGACATTGTTTCTCATTAAGCTGATTGTTAATTCGAATTCCGATATATGTATGATATCCTTTTTTTTTGTTTTTAATTCCTTCATTTAGACATCGCCATTTTTATCATTGCCTTCCTTGGCTCTTTGTTCCTTCTTTGGGTGGCAAAGTCAAACAGAATTTCAATCAAGCTAAATACTTCAACTAAAATTGAACTAAAATGCAATACAATAAACGTGCAGGAGTTTGGTGCTTCATCAACCTCATTGCACTTGAAAATCGAAATCAATCTCTGCCAATTGGGAAACAGTGGGCAAGCGCTATAATGAATCAAAAATGCTACAAACCTCTTATGAAAAAAAAGTTTCAATTAAATTGTATAAAAATTTCATTTAATTTCCATGAGAATATTCAAGTTTTTGACTTTATTTCTTCGATTTTTACTACCTTGTTTACTCCAAAGAATAACTACTGTACTTGATAATCAACACACATTCACGCAGACAAAAACCCTTTCCCTTTTCAGCACGATTCCTTTTTCCCCTGGAGAGTCAAACATTTTAGCATCCGCTTCATTGGCGCTCATCATTTTATTTGTTTAGGCCATTGACGCTTTTATATCCATGTGTGTCCGTATGCGTGCTCAAATCGATATGGAATTTTATTCCTTCTATTTGCCGTTTTATTATACATTTTATTTTTATTCCACTTGCAGTTTTTTTTATATTTGGTGGCTACCCACCACTCATAATGAAAATGGTTTTCACAAGTGGCCTTCACTCTGAAGTACAGTAACAAAAAAAAAAAGAAAAAACCCACAGAAAATACATGAAAATCAAATAGAATTGAAATATATTTTTGTTGCTTGCAATATATTTGCACACATAATATGCGCCTTAACGCTCAAATACGCTCTCAATTGTCCAAATTTTGCGAATCTCTGTTCGAAAAATAAAAATAAAATAAAATAAAATACTCAAGTGCAGTCTGTTGGGGGCGTGGCAGTTAAGTGGCTCCGCCAGTGCAAATAAAAATTGTTATACAATATAAATAGAAAATAAAGAATCTTCTTTTTCATTTTTTTTTGCATTGTTTGGCACTCGTATTTTGTTGTGCGGGAATTTTTCAAGTTGTCTGCCGCCAGTTCGGAAATATTAATTTACCCAGAGAGGTGGGGAATATTGTTCCCTTTGTCTGCGAGTCTGCTGCTGGGTGGTTAGTTCACCTTTGAAACGCCGCCTTCTGTGTGGGAGTTTCTTTATGCGCCATAATTATGTCATTTAAATGCAACAAGCTCCATGCGAGGCAGGCTGGCAGGCTGGCTGGCAGTCAGTCAGTCAGTCAAGCAGCCGTCTCCTCTGGGGCGGAACGATAATTCATAATTAAAAAAACATGCAACTTGCTCATCTGCCGTCAAAGGGAACCCAAAAGAATCATTGCAGCAGCACGCCTTGAGCCAGGCTCCAACTTTTGCCTGGAGATATGGCTTCAGATTCAGATTCAGTTCAGTTTCAGTTCAGAGAAGAGAAGAGAAGAACCCGAAGAACCAGAAGAACCCACCCAGCCTCCTTTATTTTTTTCCTTTCCGAGGAGTAAGAGTATGGCGTGGCGCGCGACTGTTAATTAAATGAGCGAGCAGGCAAACGAGCAAACGACTGATGGACGTGAGCCAAGGATCCATGGAGCCATGGGTGCAGGGACAGGGCCAGAAAACCGGGCCAGAATCACCAAGAATACCAAGGCCTGTTGCGACTGCGAGTGGGTGTGCGGCTAAATTGCTAAATGAGATTTGCCGAGGACACCCGCATGCCTCACAAATACACACACTCGCTGCCAGACAGACAGACAGACAGACAGTCACATGAGGCACAAAGGGTTAATAGTGCATAGTTGCAAGTTGTTTGGGTGTCATCGTCAGCGTCTAAGCCAACTTGGGCGCTGGGAGTTGCCTTCTAATTAAGGCCCAGAACAGGCAAGGCTGCACTTGAAAAAAAGGCAAAAATTTGAACATTTTCATAATATTTTGATAATATTTAAAAAATATAATTTAAATTATTTCATATTTTTGAAAATGAAAAGTATATATTATTCAAAATCTTTTGTTTAATATAACCTTTACATTTTCTGAACTATTTCTTTCCGTGTTACACTGCATACCAAGTGTGAATATCCCATCCCCCCATTTTGCCCCTTTCTCACTAGTCTGCGGCTTTTGCATTTTGTCGCTCATTAGTTTATTGCCGAAAAAAAGAAAGAAGGCACCGGCACAGCTCAGCAAGGCACAGCACAGAAAACTCACAGCATTGGAGAGAACAAAAGCCTGACTTGGAACTTGGAGTTCAACTACCCGGCGACTGGGGCAATGCGGGTTAATTGCCAGCCAAGGATGCCCCCTGTGGCTCCTGCCCCTCCGTTTGCCACACAGCTCCTGCCAATTAGCGGCATGCGGAAGTTGCCACTTCTCTGGCTGCAGTTTGTGCTGTGTGTATAGAGTATATATTGGGTGTGTATTCTTAGGCATTAAATCACTGGCAACTTTAAGACTTGTCAAATTACGCATACGACGCGCTGGCTCCCCCGAAGCCACGACCCCAACCATTTGCCAATCAAACACTGAGTTGTCAGCATAAATCTTGGACCCACTCCACAAGGAGCAGGAGCAGAGCAGCAGCACCACCAACCAATACAATCACCACCACGGGTGTCTTTCTTGGCCGCGTTGACAGGCCTCGAACGAACATGGGGCGTTGATGCACATATGTCACATGATAACAACATGAGGTCCATCCAACAGCCAGGCAAAAGTAAATATAAATTTAAGCAAAAATCACCCAGGTCCATGTGTAGGCGGTGCGGAGAGAAAACTGTAGAGAAGCCATCCAGACAATGGACCAAAACCCAGACTTCAGACCTCAGACCTCAGACCCCAGACAGACCATGACTTGACTGAAAGGTGTTGCCAACTGAATTGAAGGCATGTCCATGTAATGCAAACCAAAATAAATAAGTAAAAAAGCAAGTACACGTAGGAAAAATAAAGGCCTCAATAAATGTTACCAAACAATCGGAATTTCTTGCCGAAATCATAGTGTGACCATGCTCTTAAAACTAAATTCAAAATTAGTTCCTCTTTTCAATAAATATGTTACTTTAATCTTTAAAACTTCTAAATACTTAAAACATTTTGCTCTGTGTACACAACACCAATGCCAATAAAAAACTAAAGCTGGCTCATAGTTTGTTGCCTGTTTTGGCATGTGTCAAGTCAAGTCTTCCAACAAGCTCATGTCCATCAATTCAAGGCGCTCCAGGCGCCGCTTCAGTCTTACCTTCCTCTTCCTCTATACATATCTCTTCTCCGCCCCGCCCGATTTTGTTGCAATTAATTTCTAATTAAAGACAGCCTCGAAATGGGTCAAGTGGTGTTGGACCACCGAAAAAAAAAACCAAAACCAAAATCAAGAAGAGGAAAAATGAAAACTAAAGTGTAAAAAAAGAACAGAAACTGTTACATGTGGGGAGCTTGGCACGATTAGCTGCAGCCTAGATCTCTTGCAGCAGCAACACAGGCACTTCATTAAATATTTAAATGAGCATCCTGTTTTCTCTTTTTCTGGTTTCTTCTCCACTTCTCTCTGGTGTTTTTCTGAACTTTTTTGAGTTTGCAACAAGCAGCAGCAGCAGCACCTACACACAAAGGGAGGACGACTGCCTCTGCATATGCAGATTCATAAGCAGTTAATTAAGGCCGAGCGGCGGAGAAGCGGCTGCCGAAACTGGGTCTGGAGTTTGGGGCAGGGCAGTGTTGCTGTTGCTGTTGCTGTTGCTGCTGCTGCGGTGTGGCAACACATCTGCAACTACAATCAACAAGCGAACAGAACAGCAACACAAAAAGTGAAAACCATATAAAAATGGCTTTTGCCCCGAGAGCCGGGTCCGTAAGTTTGGGGGCACAAGGCCTCCTCCTTTTTGCCAGTGGCTGTTGGCCGCTGCCTGCGGCTCAGACAGTCGTGCCACATATTTTACACATTTCATTTTCACTGCTGCACGAATTTATTTGGCAATAAGAGCAAGCCGACAGACCAACAGACAGATCAGTGTAGAGTCAAGAAATCGCACGAGGCCCTATGAATACATTCGCCTTCACTGTGGGAAAAAAGGGCTCTCTGAGCAATAATTAAGAGGGAAAACCATAACAAAACCAAATTATAGCAATAATAAAAAAAGATGATCATAAAAATTCATTCATTTATTAAATTTATTATTTAGGAAGCCTATTTTATGCAATCATTTTTGCTCACTGTATGTTTACAGCTGTGCGAGAGAGCTTGGGTAATTTTCATATGTACAAGTGAAATATTATTTATAAAATTCCTCGCCCTGTTGGGTGGGCGTAACTGCGGCACTGCGCTACGCCGTAAATTATGTCATTTTAGACAAGTGCGCCACGGCGAATTCGCTTTAGCATATGGATATGGATGCCTCCCCCTTCGCACACAACCATTGAGATTTTCGCTTTATGGAATTGGGTTGAGTCCCGTCTCAGTCTGTTGGGTGTTTTATGGATGGGAGTAGGGAGTCGGGAGTCAGCAGGATGGGTGGAATCCAGGGAAAAAAAGGGACTGAGTCAGAAATTATTATGCATTTTGTCTTGCCTCTGGAAACGGGGATTGAAGTGCTCTGCTCGACTCGTGATGGCAGGGCATGCGAAATTAGTTGGCGCTGAGTGGAGTGTTTGGGAATTTGCGACGCAGTGGGAACGGCATGGATCTGGGAAATGGAGATGCAGTCCTCGGCAGTGGGGGGGAGGAGGACTATATGAAAATTGATATGAATTGGGCCTGAGCAGCTCAGACAGCTGTGAAGTGACAACACTTTTGATAGACCATGACAGATGGAACTGAATATATTCATGAAATGCTCGCTTAATTGCTCGATGAACTTAACTCGGTCATGGCATATTAAACGATCTAAAATGAGAAACTTTACAAAATGTTAGGAATTTTCAAACCATTTAAATGGAAATAAATTGCTTGGCAGTGGGTGCATCATAGACAATTAAAGAATTTCAAGAAGTTGGATGTGGGCTAAATTTAATCTATAGTCATAACTTTAAAACTATGAACACTCCTCGATCAGTTATCTAAAATTCAATAGTCTATAGTCTTATCCATGGATATGTTCTGTTTATTTTCCTTTACTCTGATAAATTCCCGCATTTGGTGGTAGCACCTTCCCATGAATCCCATTCTCATTCTCACATATTGCAAGACCATTTCAATTTCCGTATCTTATCGGCATGACCATTCGCAACCTAAGCGATCCGACTCCATCTCAATTTTCGCTTAAACAATCCGACATATATACCCCATTTAAAGGCAGCTAAGACCCACAACCACTTCTCACACCTCGTGGTCATGGCCTCCGAGAGGCTGTCCCTCTGCCCGTTTAGAATTTCATCTGCAACTGCAACAACACTCGTCTGCTTACTAATGTCAACCAATTCATTTCATTGAGTGCAATGCGTTGGCACCAAGGAACACGAACTGGGAACCGGAGTCTGGAGACTGCAAAGGAAGCGTCCGTGTCCGAGTCGGTTTCAGGCATTTAAGGCGCATGTTCTTCATTGGCTTAGCCTCAGGGTCAAGTTCAACGACAACCGAGTTGCAAATGGAAAAAATAAGACCCTCTGAATGCAGTTGCAGAGAGAGAAAAAAGTATTTTGAAAAAATGTAAGAATACTTAGTAATAAAAAAGAGTTTTCATAAAATACCATCTTTTAAGTTGCATGGTCACACTATTCTTTCGAATAGTTTTTTAAAATATTTTGTGTTCTTATTAAATTTGTTAAAATCATATTAATAAAATCACGACTTAAATTATAATTTCTCTCAATGCATCTTTGGCCACGGCAGTCGTAAAGCGTAGCCAAAGCGTTTGCATATCGCATATCTAAATGAGGTGATGATGCTGCACATATCAGCAGAGATACAACGCAACAACATAAACATTGCCTTGGCAATGGACCAGAACTGAAGCCGGGTCTCCGATGAGCTCAGATGAGAGACCTTTCCGAAAAGGAGGCTCAAATGTCCACTTGAGTGGGAAGCTTGAACATGAAATGTTTGCGCAACAACACAGCAACAAAAACAACAAATTCCGCCGGCAACTCTGGGCAGTGCCAATTATGAAAACTGATATGCTTGCGAAAACCCGTTGATGAGCGAGCTTCATCCTGAGCTTCAAAGCGAAGCGAATCGAATCGAATCGCCAGACTGCGAGTCAGGGACCAAAGACGAGAGGAGATAAGACTCCCGGCTGGCGCTCGAAATTCGGTTGGTTATTGGACACTGCGCAGATGCCACGCGTCGCACAATCAACTAAAATTAATTAAGCAGCCAGCAGGCAACCGGACAGGCTAATGAAAATGTAATATTATCGAGCAAATCAAGGGGCTGGCAAAGGATTGGATTTAAGCAGCTGCCGCTGGAGGAGCAAAAGGATTACGTCTGATTAGTAATTAGGACATAGGACTTGCGAAACGCAAGACAGCCTTAGGAGTAGTACAACATAAATGCGTTAAAGGTAAAAATATAACCAAATTTAAAATACTTTGAGATATTTGTTTACACAGTTTGACAGAAAGTATTAAAAATTTCATTTAATTTGCCTTCAAATGGATTTCCTTCTAAAATCCCATTTTTTATAGTGCATGGTCACACTACACTCCTAAAATGGAACATCTGATCAATGTTCTCCGTCCGATTACGGGAAAAGTAATTAAGCCAAAGTTAAATGCAAATAAATAAATGAGAACTCATTGTTGCAGCAGTTGCTGTTGCAGTTGCAGTTGCGTCTGCCAAACATAATTCACTTGAAGCAACATGCAGGGAAAATGCCAAAATGTCGTCGGTGCTCCCTCCTTTGCCAAGTGGAAATTTATGACCCCCAGGCGAAGTCGTTGACTGACCAAAAAAAGCCAAAGAAAGAAGGAGAAAAAGGGGAGCAGCCACCGCAACAACTGCAACGGATGCAACTGCATGGTGCAACAATGTCAACCGAAGGAGGGGCCTGTGAGGGGTTGAGTGTCCCCTCCAATGGCGGCAATTTATGTGCAGAAATATTGTTGAAATTGTTTGAGTTTAACAACTAAATTTCCTCCTTTGTGTGGGTGCTCCAAATTGGTTTTTGCGTACAAGCCTTTTCCGAGGTGATAAAATGGTGCAGGTGGCCGCCAAATGGAAATGTATTTAGTGAGGTGTGGCTGTGGCTGGTTGTGTTTCAGAGCCCAGGGATTAGCCGCCAACCGATTCGGGGGAATTGCAAATTTATGGCCCCGGCGTGTCATGTGAAAGAAGCTGACGGCTTAACCCATGCTGGTGGACCGTGACAACCCCCAACCTATTTAGTCTAGCTGCCCCCCAATGATCATCGCCATCATCATCATTATGCAAATCCTTATGAGGCTGCACAAAATGTTCAACATTTATATCAAATGTCAGACGACCCCAAATTGCCAAATGAATCATAAGTAACGAATCGGAGTGAGAGTGGACCACCATAAAACAGGAAATATATTTATGAAGTAACCCATGAAATACTCCTGCACAGAGGAAAAATATGTGTACGTTAATGGTTTATATTTCAGAGAAATTCTTTTGTACACAAACTGAATTTTAAGTTATAATTCTAAGGTGTTTTAATTGATTTATGTTTGTTTCAATTTCGGAACAATCCTGTTTTTTCAGATGCAAGGTGACACTGTTCCATGAGTAATTTTCGCATTATTTTTCTCTGTATTTGAGACTAGCGGACCAGAGATAGGACGGGAAAATGCTACGCCTACGAGCAGAGACAGAGGGCAATGTCTGCACATGCAAAAATAAACGTGAAGCATCCACTCCCACACACTGAAAAACACACACCCAATGTCCACGACTTGGAGCTCAAAGCTCAGCAGAAAACTGCAGGCGGCTGACCAACATAAATGGCGCAAAGTTGAAATGTTGACAGGGCCACATTCGTTATGACGTCGCACAGAGAAAGAGACCGAAACAGAGCGAGAAAGACGGAGAAAGAGACGGGGGTGGAGAGGTAGATGGAGAAAGACAGACAGAAGTAAGTAAATCAAGTTGTAGGTAAGTGAGATTTATGCTTATGTCGTTTAGTGTAAGCCAAACAACATCTCGCAACGTGAACGACCGTATCCTCCATCCTTAACCCCCGAGAAAACCTTTTTACCCATCCGTCTAACCAACAACACATCCATCTCGGCATGGGGAGAATTATGACAACATGGCCAAGGCAAAAATCAAAAACTCAAACCAAAGCGACCCAAAAATCCATGAGCTGAGTAGCCGCACAGAGATGAGATTTCACCACTCCTATATATGTAGCCCTCCAATTTCCCATCTGTGCTTAGCCTCGAGCTGCGTTTGCACCAAATTCTGTGACTATTTGCACAACATTTGCAACCAGGTTTTTTGGGGGAAGAAGTCTAGGTAGTCGCTGGGTATCTACCATCTAGCTGCAACACTTTTCAATTCACTGAAATTTGCATACGTACCCTGGTTTTGGGTATTCTGGAATATGCATCAATATGTTTGCGAGGTACAACTGATATAGAAAATTATTTCCATCTCTTTTTGGAAAGATAATCATAGATATGTTAAAGACATTACCTTTGCGATTTAAATACCCATTTTAAAATGATGAGCTTAAATGATTGAATAAGATATTAGGCACAATTCTTAAACATTTGTTTTTCATTATGCACGACTACACTTTTCAATCCGTTTGTAAACCAAAACCCCTTTTTTTAGTTAGCATGGTCACACTTAACCCTTCGTTATGAAAGGAAAGACTTAAAACGCATCGGGTATTTGGCAGTCGTTATGCATGTGACAATAATTTCGTCGTAGTATTTTTTTTGGTAACTCGTTTCTAATCGCTGCAGCTGCTTGTTAATTACGGCAAACACAAACTGCAATCCAAGGCAGCATCTGCAACCAGCAACACATCCCCTGGACGTTCGCTGCACTTGTGCAATGTTTGATTTATGCATGCAGCCTGGAACTGCTCTAATTAGCTCCAGCTTCAAAAACAGTACCGAAACTAGAGCAAGGGGATAAAGATGGAGAAATGGAGAAAGGAACGTGGAACGAGGACGAATCCCTTTGAATGCAGCTCCTTTCCTTGCCTTGCCAGGCAGTAAATATGTCAGGCAAACAACTTTCACTTGCTGGTTAATCATTCAGCGGTTGAAGTCAAGAGCAGTGGAATCTGTCCATAGAACCCGCCCACTAAAAATCTAGGCTGCTCGCTGGCCAAACGCCCAATTAAAAGCGAAAACGTTCAAAGGCTGGAATAAAAAACAAAAACAAAAACCAACAAAAAACGAGGAATAAAAGCAAAGGACCGAGGAGAAGCCAACTACTAAGTTGATGACATTAATTGACATTTAGCAGCGACGGGCATATCAATGAACTGGACAGCACAATCACCCCAAACCCAAAGGAGACGGAGCAATGAAGTCGGTACTCTGTGCTCCTAGGCCGCCTTTCACTCCACGCAATTGTACAATTGGCCAATGTCACAAAAATCTACAGGCAGTTGTCAACGGCGCTTTGGACGTGGGACTCCCATCATTAGCGTGGCACAATTGTGAAATGTGTAATTGCTGCTACAACAGCAGCAACAACGGCAATAGCGTAGCAATAGCAACATCAGCAGCAGCAACTATGAGACATACAGACGACACATTGACAGCGAGTTATGTCAACTCGAATGCGATTTGTTTAGCTATCGCATTTCCCCCCATTTTTTTTCAGCTCTCTTGGATCTGTTGCTGCCAATGAGTATATTTCCCCTCTGGCAAAACATAAATTTCAGCATTCAGAATTCTACGAAACGTTTGCTTTTTGATTGTAGATTTATAATAACTCTATGGTCACACTAATATACGCTGTGTGGCCAAAGCTTAATGTGAAGAACGCATTTACGAAAATGTTATAACTTTTTTAATTTTGTAAAATTTAGTTGTACCTACTACCTTAAAAAAGATAAGTACCTTCAGGGCTAGGGTATAGGAAAAGGCTACAAGACTTGAGAAACAAATTGAATAAAGGACAAGATGAGTCCGCTCCCTCATCCTCGCAGGCTGTCTCCTTCCCCGCCTTTCGCTGTCTCTTACTGTTTTCTGTAATTGGTTATATGAAACGCACAAGTGGCCCTGGCGTAGGCTGCACTGGCCAACTGTCCAACTGGCCAGGCCAAGTACACGTCCAAGTCCTCCAGTCCTCGCTGGCGGTGGATGGTGGATGGCGGATGCCTGGATGCCTGGGCTTTTGGTCTCCCGGCCACCGGGGTCCATTGGGGAAGCTGGTCGCGAAGTGCGCGACAAGATTTATAAGCGCCTGTCAACGAGCTAGCAAAGCGAGAGAGAGAGAAAAGGAGAAACGGAGAAAGAGAAACAGAAACAGAAACCGCCGTGGTCACTTTTTGATTTATAAGCAAAATGTTTGCCGCGTTGCTCAAGTATTTATGAAACATTTCAAGCCAGCGGACACGGCGGCTCCTACTCTTTTTCCAGCCAGTTGACACTGCCAGTTGTTTGGGGCCTGGGAGCAAAAGGAGCAGTAAGTAGCCGCAGTAATTGCGGCGGCATGTGAAATATGAGATAAACTCCAAGTAAGGCCAAGTCCATGGATCCACAGCTCCATAGCTCTAGCTTCGAAGCATGTGGCAAGTTGTTTAGAACTAACCAAACCGAGGAAACGGCAGCCTCCACGACAGGCAGGCGACAGGCGACGACAGCATTTTGGTGCCACTTTGCGGCGAATGCGAAATAACTTCGCACAATTGAGCATGCCGACAACGGGCAGCCAGGAAAGTTGAAAACAAAAAAAATAATAGTAAAGAGTAGTGGCCACAACTCCCAACTTGGGCATTCTATTAAATTAATCGTCAATTATCAACGGAGCTGCAAATTATCTAGGCCTGTGGGGAGCAAACAGCTGAAGGCAGGATGCAACAATGTAGCACGAAAATGGTGTGGAAAAGCCATTACACTTGGTAAACTAAATTATGTGTCGAAAGCCATATAAATGAGTAAGAGGTAGAACCAATATACTAAGCAAAGATTTTATTTAGCTTTTATTATTTATCTTACATTTAAAATCTTTTCCTTAATTCACTGCAAACTCTTTATCAACCTCTTCCGGCTAACAAATCAATTAAACTTGAGCAGTCGGTTCTAAGTGAGTAAACCAAAAAAACCACTACTATTGCCAAATTTTTAGAGGGCCAAGGAACCGCCCCCTCTTTACAGAAACTAAAGCAAAAGCTTCACATGCAATTGGGCTTGAGCAAACGTCGAATCAAATCGAAACGTAACGGCCAACTTGTTCGCGTTCGCTTGTTCAATGTGTTTAATTAAATAGCAAGCGTAATTAAATTGCAATTAAATTAATTAAAAAGCACGCAGCCGCAGCACGTTAGCAAACGGTTCGGTTGCCCACTCCTGTTGCTCCTGAATTTCAGTTCCCGTTCCTGTTCGTCCTGTTCCTCCTGAATTCGTTCGTTTTTTGAAGAGGGTTTTTCCCGCTTGCCAGTTCAGTTTAGGGTCCCGCCGTCCAAACGGTTGGCAGGCGGTGTGAAAGGAAAACAAAACAAAAAATACAATGTTGCCCGGGACATGGATTCCCTTTTGGCCCCCCGCCCCCACCAACATTTCCACCAATTTCCTCATTTTCCCTTTGCCGCCGCGCACAATTAGACTTTAATTTTTTATGAGCAATGAATGGTTTCGCAGTTTTACTTTTTGGTGTTAAATGCTTGATTAAGTTGAATGGTGAAAGCTATGCAAATTTTCCCCTTTTTCCCACGAGTTTGGAAAATTGGCTGCTTTGATGTTGGTGCCTCGGAGGGGGATGGAAAAACTCCATAACAATTCCCGCTTTTCCGTCTTAATTAGTGCAATGACAAAAGTTTAATTCTAGCCGCTGGAAAATGCAGGCCCAAGATGTATGCAGATGTTAAAGAAAATGCGGGTAAATGAAAGAAAAATCACTCAAGCAGCTAAAGATTTTACCAAAAATTAATTGGCTAAAGGGATGGCTAATGGAGATTTACAGAAAATCTGTCAAATATTGTGGGGGGTGATGTGGGGGTGGTGGTCCTAACCCTTGGTTAGGTAAACAAGAAACAAAACTTGTCCTTATAAATAGCGGAAATTTCAGTTAGGGGTTGATTTTAAAAGCAGCTTTGGGGTTTCTCAAAAACTGTAAATATTTCTTTGAAAATATATTTTTCTTTTTAATTTAAAGCCAATTTCGTATTTCTAGAAAATTAGTTTCGTCCATCTCCAGTATTATTTATGGCATTTCTTGTAGATATGAAACCAAGAACATAATTCCCACAAACATGATTTATATTTGCCCATTAATTTCAATTCAGGGGCAGCACATAATCGAAAGTAAATGAGCAGCAAGACCAGACGAGACCAGATAAACCAGACAGCCGGACTGACCAATTTCCTACAAAAGTTCCGCCGCGTAATGGGCGAGTAAAATCAACAAAAATAAAGCCACACAGCACGTAGGCAAAATGAGCAAATTGAATTGCGGCAATTACTTGCCACGCTACGCAAAATCCAAGTAAAAGCCAAGGAAAGGGGCAAACGGCATAAGGCAAAAGACAATCCAAACTCAAGTTCATAAAAATGAAATCATGCCACAGCTCAGGCAGAAGATCAAAGAGGACAAATCAATAAAGCCCCAGTGAGGAAATAACTTAAAGTCAGCCAAGTCAGTTGGTCGGTTGTTGCTCGGTCAGGAAGAATAAAACACAGAGGGAAGCACAGGAGACGACCCCAAGACCCAACCAACTTGACCTGGTCAAGGCTAAAGGCACATAAAATAAAATTATACAACGGCGAGGAGGGAAAACTAAAGCAAACTGTCTTTTGATCTATGGTGGCTACAGATGACGGTGATGATGATGATGATGTTTCGGGATGATGAGGATGGTCGGATGGTTGGATGGTTGGATGGTCGGATGGCTGGCTTATCCAACAATGTGGAGCAACCCGAGTAAATTGGCATAAGAAATCAGAAATCACAGAAGGCTGCTCTCCTCGGACTCGGAGATAAATGGTCATGGCTTCTTCGGCCAAGAGCACCGAATGCAATATTAAGTAAATATACAAAACGTTGTCGGCACGGCGCACAAAACTAATGATGTCGATGAAGCTGGGGGAATATCTACCGATGCCTCTGACTCTGCCTCTGCCAGGGACTCCAACTTCAACTTGTGTTCAGCCTGATAATGATGCGGCAGACAGGCCAAGATACAAACAGACAGGAGAGTCGCGTAAAACTGGGGAGAGCAGAGACTCTCGAGGAGGAGGACGACTGGACACTGGCGATATACACACGCCAGGTAATAAATTTCTTTTCTCAGCTGATATGGGCAATTAAGGAACAATTTTGCAGCTGAATGAGTAATAAATAAAAATTGTATGCCAGCGATATATACGCAGATACAAAACTGCAAGACGTCGACGGTTGTCGGTTGTCGGTCGTCAGGCCCCAAAGATAGTTTTCGGGATAAAAATACTCGGTGAAGGAGGAGGAGGAGGCCAAAGTGACCGACTGCCTGACTGGCTAACTGAATGAATGGATGAATGAGGGAATGAAAATGAAACTGAGACTCAGACTGAGACGGATCAACTCCTCTGCATGCCTGCCCTTTTGATGAAAACAACTCAATGACGTGATTTGTGCCGCCAACGTTGCGGGCATTCCATCCATCCGTTTTTACCCATACCCTTTTGCAAAATCCTGCCTCATATAAATAAATCACATTTCACTGAACTGATGTGCAAAATTCTTCGACTGAAAAGGGTTCGTTCTGTTCCTCTTCTAAGATTTCTTTTTGGGGGGGCCATAACTTAAAGCTGCGAAATATTTTTGCATAATAAATCAAACTTCCGCCGGGGCTGCCGCTTTATCTTTAGCCTTTTTCCCATAGCCCCAAAAGAAGTCCATCAAATGTTGCCATTTATCCCCGGCAACTTGTCTGCTCTTTGGCATTATTTTAATTACACTCAAGCCGGCTCCCAAATGCAAAGGCTTGCAGCAATAAAACCAGAACCCAGAACCTGAAGCCAGAAGGCTAAAGGTATTTTTTAAATGCTCCCTTGCACTGGGAAAAAAATGAATGTGACTTCAATGTTAGGGATTTGAATTAAGGTTATTTTGCGTATGTGGGGAATTCATACTTTCCTCTTGTGTTAAAATCGAAAGGAAAGGTGGTATTCAAAAAGTATGCAACCAACTTTTTTTATACAAAAACTTCCCTTACATCCTGCACTTTATTATTACCTATCCTGCTTTATATGTTTTTATATATTAAGTACCCTTTCTTTTTTCTTTGATTTAAAATATATTTACTATATTTAGTTCTCAGTGCAGCTTGTGGATTTACTGCTGGTCAGAAAACGAAACATTTTCGGGGCCATCGGTGCCTTTTTGGTAACACATGATATGTCGCCTACCTGGGAGATGCTTTGGCCAGGAGTTGGAGTTGCAGTTTCTGGGATTCAGGGATTCGGCGGGGATTCGGGGCCAAAGGAGTGAGGCACTCGACGAGCGGAGAACAATGGAGACCGGCATGGAGCAACATGACACTCGAGTCTCGAATCTCGAGTCCGAGGATAAGGGGTTATACAATATACTCGCCAGCCAAGCTAAAAGCTTCCCATTCCCATACAAAAGGCCACTGGTCAGCGGAGAGTTGGTGTTGAGCACTTGGATCTGGATGAGAGGAGGCCAAAGACCGAAAAGCGAAGACCGAAGGTGGAGTTGGCTGCTTTGCCTCTGTTTAAATGTTCTCCATTTTACTGTCAAGTGCGGACCGGACCGGGTTGACATTTGCCAACGATGCAACTGCCCCTGGGATCCCCAATCCCCACAGTCCCCAATCCCTGGTATTCCTTTGCCCTCCTCCATTATTTGATTCTGCTTCGCATGTCGAGAATTTTAATTTAAGTATGTAAACTGACATTGAATAGTTTTTCGCAAGGGAGCTCGCCTCCCTTTTGTTGTGGGCGGCAAATGGAACTACTGGGTTCAACCGGAACCCAACCCACAAATAATCGGGGGTTGGGTTATTCCATAGTTTAGGGGACCGGGCGAGTGCAATTTCAGTTTTGTTTGCAATTGGATTTCGTAATAGAAAGCTCTGGCCAAAGTTTCGCTTGCAGCAGCGGGTGTGTGCGGGCTATTTCAACATGCTGGATTGAAAGTTTTATGACAGGCTGGGGCGGATACTTTTAATAGATATTTAAACCCTCTTCCTCGGATTCTGTATCAGCCGGGGGAGTAGAATTTGGCATGTTAATGATGACCGGCAACTAAGTTGGGGTTCCTGAATTACATTTTAGCTTAAATACAACATTTTTAAGCACCTTTAAACACTTACCGGTGTTGAGTATGGATGCGCCGTGAGCCGGACTCCGTCCGTTTCCAGTTGCTCCCGCAGGACGAGCTCCAGTTCGTTGCTGGGCGGTGTTTCGCAGAGGATCTCCATGCTGCCCGAGAGCGAGTTTGGATCGTTGAGCATAAAGTAGACGGACGCGGCGCCCTTTTCCCTCAGCGATCGGATGCTCTTGAGCAGCTTGTGTCGATGGGCAGGATTCTCGACGCCGATGGCGTCCAGATCGGGATCACCGACCTGTTTGCAGATCTCCAGGTCATCGTAGCCGTTGTCCAGGAAGCTCTCGGCATATTGGGCCAGGCCCAAAGCTCTTAGCCACTCGCAGACAATATTGCTAACGGCCATGATGGTGATGATGAGGTTAACGTTTGTGTGTTTGTTTGCTTGTTTCTGGGTGATTTCTTGGGTGGTGGATGCTATGTACGTAAGGAGCTGTGCTGCTTACGTGTGTGCCCTGCCAATTACCGCTACAAAATGGCGTCTATTACGTCTATTTCGCGTCACGTGCTCTGAAGGGGCGTTCAGTGCCACGCCTCCTTGCTCGCATGCAATTTCCGTTGCCACTTTAAGCTATTGTATTGTTTTAAATCGTCCTCCCTGGGGCATTTTCCTCTAATTTTCTGTTCCCCGCCCCCAGACAGTCGTAAAAATTCAACGCGTACACTCATAAAAATTTATATCGCACTTTGAGCATTTTTAGCATAATCCCAGAAGGCTCCACCGCTGGTTTATCCTCACATTTTTGTTGGCACCGCCGTCGCTGCTCCGCATTGCTTCTGCAAAAAAATGAACGAATTTTAGTAGTCAGCGCGAAAAACGTTTATTTTCAATAATTTAGAGAGAGAGCGGCCGGAAAATTGCATAAATTTGAAATGGCTGGCCGCATATGGTGAGCCCGCATATGTCTATGCAAAATAGATGATATAACCAACCAGCAAACCCGACAGCCCGCCGACCCCTCCGGAAAATCTGGTTTTCCCACCATAATATATCTCGCACAAATCAATAGAGCCCGCGGCTATTGCCACAATTGATGTTGATGACGTTGCACAGCCGAGATTCAAATCAAACTCAGAATGCTAGAAAATTAATTAAACGCAGTAGCAGCTGCGGTTTGTTCAACTGCATTTCACCCCCATCGGAAATTCCCACAATCTTTTGGCTGCGAACTTCTTATCTAGGTAAAAGGGCTTATAATGCTCATGCACACATCATATACATACATATATGTATATTCGATCAAGAACCCCCTCCAAAACTTGCTTCCGCTTTGGAGAATCCATGAGGCGTTAAACGCAAACTAAAAGCTTATACACACACTGACGATATTTTTGTGGAAAGGCGTGTGCCGCGCTTTTGGCTCCCTCGCTCATTGATAAATGATTGATTATCAATCCATTCATGGGCTCGATGTGAGTGGGTGTGTTGTGGGCGCCCTGCGGTTTCCCCGGGCTTAGCACTAAAGTTTAGTGTTTGCTTTTAGTTTATCTTTAATGGATTATTTTAGTGGTTGCTTGGTTGCTCGTCAGCGAGCAGCCGCAAAAAAAGAAGGGAACGTAAAATAAGATGTCGAACTTGTATCTATAGTACTAGGTATTCCCATTAAGTAAAAACTTTATAAAATAATATATTTATAAAAATAAAGAAAAAATTAAAAACATTATTATAATAATGAATTCATCAAATAAAACCTAAAAGTTTCATATATTACAATATCATAATATTCCGAAAAACCTTTTCATTTTTAAATTATTATAACAATGAATTCATCAAATAAAACCTAAAAGTTTCCTATATTAGAATATCATAATATTTCGAAAAACCTTTAAGTATAATCTCAATCAAACCAAAAACCCAATATACCTTTTCTAGTTTTTAGGTACTAGGTATAATCGTTCCCATAATCCAGAAGGCCTCGCCCAATCTCACCACCCCCACACCTTTCGCCAAAGGACAAACATATCATATAATTTATGTTCCACTCCCCAGAATCAGAATCAGAATCGGAACCACCCACCCACCTCTTTTCCCAGTGACTAAGCTGATTTCATGTTTTTTCAGTCGCTCTTCTCTAGTTTTTCTTTTGCTTTTGTGGCTGTGTTGTTGTCGTTTTACTTGTTGTTGTTGTCTGGTGTGGCAGCTGCTTTGTTTCCATTTTCATTTTCATTGGCATTGAATAGATCAATCATGGACGGGTTCGATGGTATTCGGTTCGCCGTACAAATACTTCAATGATGACCAATTATTCACCAATAAAACTGTCGACCAAATGTCATGAATTGAACTTTTACTTGCTGCGCTAAGCGGAAATCAATCGCAAATTGCTGGGAAAGTGATTTTGAAGAGTCTATGGAATCAATTACGAGTTTGAGTATTTTTTTTTTTTATTTCAATGATTTAATGGAAAATGTGTTGCTAAAGTGTGCACGCTTTCGATGGCAGATTGATTGGGAAATGCATTTAGAATTGTTGGCAATGAAATGTTAAGGGTTTTTATGGCCTTAATTGATTGTTAATTATTTCTTTGCCTTTGGAATAAACTTTAAAAAGGGAATAAAAATATTATTTTAATAATTTTATTTCCTTTACAGCTTACAGCAATTAACTAAGCGCATTTTCATTGAGTTTAACTACCCAGCTCTTTATTAAGTAACTCCAACTCAAAGTTTTCCAATAAATCAATCATAATATATTAAATTTTATTATAAAGCCGCCATCAACTTAAATGCCAACGCTTCTGGAACCCATGAGTGGCGAACCAACCCTTTCACTTCCGACCTATTGGCTTTGCATTTATTTCTTTTTTTTTGGGGTCAAAGTTTGTCGGGGGCTCGATTTGTTTTGCTTTTGTTTTGGGTTTCCCCTTTTTGTTTCTGTTTAATTTCGTATCTTCCGCCCACGCAGTTCACAGCGGGTGGAGATGGAATAAAAAATAAAAGAAAACTAAACCGAACTGAACAGCAATTTAATGCAACATCATCGAATAAATTGTGGCCGGACTTGTTGCAGTTGTTGCCTTCAGTCAACAAATTGATATCGTGTGGGCGTGTTGTCGTAACGCATTTAATACAAAAACGATTTTTCTCAGATTTTTCGTTTTTTAGGGTCTCCTCTCGGCCAGTTTAATTTGTCTGCCTGTCTGTTTTTCTGCATTTTCTGTACATTTTAAACGCTGTCATTGGGATCGTGTTTGACTCTTGGCCTTAGCCTAAGACAATTGTGAGAGGTGTTGCCGGGCAAATCAAATTTCGGCTCAATAAACGGCCAGGCAAATTACAATTGGGATTGTTCAGTTTATGTTGCAGTTGCAGCAAGCGACAGCAATTGCAACACGTCGCCAACAGCTGTGTCAGCTGGCACTTGGCTGTCTGGCGATTTATCTATCTAACATCTAGCGGGGACACGCGGCGTATGCGCAATTGCCATTTAATTAAAAATTATTTGCACAGCCAGGCGAAACAATTTTTCGTTGATTTCATTTATCATTATTTTTGTTGGATTTTTTTTTGTACATTTTTTTTGTTAGCTCTGCAGGTGCGCAACGGAAACGATATAAAGAAAATGTTCACACGCTCGCCGGTCCACGACTTTGACTTAATGGCAATTAAGATGGCCAAGACCACGCACTTCTCGGGGCAATCTAATTATAATCATTAGCTGAGCAAACACATCTCCCTATATACATTTATATATTTATACAATTTTTGCATAGTCCCCGGAGTCAGTGGGCAATAAATTGCCAGCCGACCAGGGCGTCTTCATTAATGATAGGAAGTGGAACGAACGAACGAACGAAGAGCGGCGAAGAGGCCGAAATCCATTTGACAACATAAAATTTTTGTTTCAAGCAACTGCCGCCACTGGGGGCATTAATACCAACGGCTAATTAACTTGTTGTTGAGCTCGTAAAATAGTTTGGCCGCTCATCAAGATAATAAAGGCCCGGCCAAGTCGGCAGCCAGCCAAGTTTCGGTTTCAGTTCGACTCTTTAATTGAGGCCCAGAAAATTGTTGACTTTTGTGGCGTCAGCTGCAGGTTAAAAACGAAGAAGCCAAAACGATTCTCTGTCGCATATATATATATATTATATATACTTCAAGAATGTACCGAAAAAGGGAACGGAACTGGGCCGAGCAGGTCGACTGCTGACTGCAGTCACTTTTGGTAATTAGATTTTCAAGTCGAGATAATGAAGTGGACATTAAAATTTTACAACCTCCGGGCTAAAACACACATTCACATGAAACCGAAAGCAGGCGAACGAACGCATTCAATAAATTAATTACGAATTTCAAACCTTAGACTAGCCCCTTTTTAATGCCAGGTGGAGTGGATCGGTGGGGTTTGTTGAGAACCACACCCAGCAATAAATATTGAAAACTGTCCCTGTCGTCTCTGGGCGAAACCAGATTCAGACTAAGATTCAGATTCACACACATGTCTGGCTTTGGCATTTATAATGTAGTATGCATGACTCTAATTAAACCGCAATTGTTGTGTAAACTTTAAGGAATTGATTGCTCGGACACGATCCAAAGACGACACAGGTCGTAATGCAAGAAGTCTTGCTTGGCAATTAAGCAGCAATTGACTCGAGAGAGGGTTGGCATGACTGCAATAAATGAATCTTGAATTGCAGTCCAAATCTCACAGGAGATGGTAACTAAATACCTATTGATTGAGGCTAAATAATCGAACAAAATGATATATTTTTATTGCTGTCTATTAATTAAGCCATCATGCATTTGGTTTATTTACTGTTTAAATGCGAATTTGAATTAATAAACACAAATCAGTAAAATATTAATTGTATTTAGGTTTTTATTTATTGCTAAATGAAAACAGATTTGGCACTTCAATTAAAGCCTCATTAAATTACTTCGATTTCTATCTAAATTGGAGTTTGCAAACAATAAAATAAATTTTTATTAATTGAGGAAATTCATTTAGCTTATAAATTAAAATCTATTATTTTACAAATTAATCAGAATAGATTTTCTTTTAAAATTAAAATCTATTATTTTATAAATTAATCAGAATAGATTTTCTTTTATAATTCTATATCAATAAAGGAAAATTAAAACTTTAAGCTTCCATGAAAATTCTCTAGACAATTATTTTTATATTGCCTAATCAAAAGCCCCTAACGACTTTGACTTCCCATGGAAAACTGCACTATCTGGCGTTTTTTATGGCCTCCAGGTTCACCCCTTAATTGCCTTCAATTGAAGTGGTATCACGGCCACCGATTGATGTTGTTACTCTAGTTTTATAACCCATAACCAAGGGCTATAACTGAATATAATAAAACGCAGCTTTGCGGCCTTCTAATAATGATCTCCCTTCGCCCTCCCAAGCCAGAAATGTTGCAATCATAATTTTTGCGCTCTCCCAGCGAAAATGCTTCACGCTGGGCCCAAAAGCTGATGACCTTTTGGCATTTTGCATTTTTGCAAACCGAAAAGAAACACACACTCGCGAAAGTCAAATGCCCCAGAGCCAAAGCCAAAGCTCTGGCGCAGTATAAATAAATTTATATCATTTTTTTCGGTATTCAAGCGCAGCGGGTGGTCAAAAAAAACAGATACTGGGATGGAAAAAACGCGCAGGTGGCTTCAGCGAATAAAAAACTTCAACTTTCAGTCTCAAGTTAATGTTTTTAATGTTCCATAATTTAGCAATTTTTGTCTTTATTTGTTAGTTCGTCCCGGGAAACAAATGGCGCTACAGTTAAGTCAAACAGGCATCTATAAATCCTCATCATTACGCCTCTGACCCCTTGAAAATGTTAAATCGTTAACCCTCATAATCAAAATTTGTCAGCTCAGCGAGAGACGTTTGCATACTTATTGATTTCTTTTCGAAAGGAGGAGGGATGAGTGAGTGAAAAAATAAAAAGAAAAAGATGAAAAGGAAATAAATGGAGACTCATTATGTAAGGGCGAAGAGCAGGAAGCGGGTGGCAACTGGCTGAAATGCAATAAATTCACATTAAGCTGCTCACATAAAACGCCTGATTGCGTTCCGAGCTGCACTGAGCTGATTCCCCGGGATTGCCGAGAATCTGGAGTCCTTCACTTCTTCTTCTTCTTCTTCTTCAGCTGAAAACGCGCTGAAGCCAACATCCTGTTGACAGTGGCAGGCGGCAGCTATCAATATTAAAAGCGCTTATTTGACAGAAATATGACAAATGCCTGACAGCCAAGGGCGTGGCACACAGGTTGCTGCCTGCTGTTCCCGATTTTGCTGCTGCTTCTGCTCCTGCTTCGCTGTCCTGCGAAAAGTGCCAAGTCATTAGTAACGAGGGCGAGCTGCTGTCGGGGGAAGCAAGTGTCAGGAATGCTTTTTGGATTAGTCAATTCCGAATTGCGTGTGTGCAGTGCATCTTGGAATCGTATCGAATCGAATCGAATCGCTTTGGGTCAGCAAGTGTGAAATATTCTCCTGATTTTGCACATCCTTGTACCGCCTGCTGTGCTAGTGACACGTGCAACACTCACGCTATTCTACCCAACCTCCAGATACATGTGCACACATAATGTATACCATCTCATCTGCACCCCCACTCAAAATGAGCATCAAAAATGCATTCAACTGTCAAAAGCTGGGCGAAATCAATGAAGCGTACTGCTCTAAAACCCATAAAGGAAATGGTTAGAAATCGAACTAAATGGCAGATGGAAATGGTATCACATTTATAATTTCATTCATGGAAAATACTATATCTATGGTATAGATTCAATACCATAATCTCCAAAATATTTAATTATTTCAGGTAATTTCTTTACATATAAACCTAAAAAACCTTTTAGTTCTGTTCTTAATAAGAAATATTTACAAATTAAAACTTTAACTCCATTTTAAATATCCTTAACACCATACGTTTCCTATCTCAATGATCTCTGTAATTTCCGTTTGTGCAATCAGTTTAAGTATTCCCCTTTTTTTATCTGTATAATTTTCGCATTATTGGAAATATTATTTTTTAAATGCTCGTAAACATGCTGCTTGGTGACAATTTTATAAATATTTTTATGGCGTTTCATAAAATTTTATACGATGTGCATTCGCTGGACGCACACTTTTCAGCCCCCCAGCCCTCTATCAATTTGTCGTCGCTGCAGTTTATGAATTCCGCTTGGTCCTGCTTTCCACACCATATATATAAATATGCACTATATGCACTCTTTCCTTTTTTTTTTGCGTATTTTTGTTGTTGTTGTCAATGGAAGTGACAGAGATAGTCAGTGGAGGACATGCAACAGCAGCGTTGTCATCAGTAGCAACAATTACTTAAATGCAGGCATAATTTGTGCACAGCAGACAGGCGCCGGCGAAGAGGGGTTAAGGTTTGGTCAAGAGTTGGCCAGGCAATTTACTCGTCCACTGGTCTGAATATTTTTCACAATTTTATGATTATTACCATGGCTTCGACTATAATTACAATGATTATTATTTTGATGTGTGCGCTTGCCGAATGGGGAAACTTTAAGTTTTTGTAAACATCGATTTAAGTCAATTTTATCATATGAAAGTTGATGGCTGATGCGAATTTATTTTAAGAGACAGAGAAACATAAAGCATTTTAAATAAAAAGTTGAACACTCGTGCCTAATTGTTATTATCCATTTTCCATTTATAAAAATGAATTGTTGATATAATAAAATAATGGAATTTGTATATATTTTTCAACCATTAACTTTGCGGTAATTGCTAACGAATACATTTATGTTTTTTTAATTTTCCTTTGACCCATTTTATGCGTGAACTGATGGCATTAATTGGTCGTCGGCTTTTGGGAAAGAGCTTTCCCATAAATATTAATTTGGCATTCAATTTCCATTGATTAATTTCCAATTTAGCATTTTGTCAATGTGCTGTGATTGTGTTTCTTTTGGCTGCCACATCTTTTATCAATTTTTGTAACCCCAAGAAGTCACATAAATCACAACAAGTTCTTCCCGGGCGGAAGATAAATAAACTTGGCCTTTTTTTTTGCCTCCTGTCCTCCTTAATTTTTTTTCTCTTTGCCATTTGGCTTTGATTGAACCGAAGCGAAGCGAAGCAAACGTACAATGGCAATTAACCCATAAAAATGAAAATGCCCACATTTACGAGGTTCTCCTCCCTCGGGCAAGCAAGTCCATCAGTCTGCCGGAGCAGTCAGTCAAATTAATTGAAATTCAAAGCTCCGGCTTTGTCTTTTACTATGGTGGCTATGGCTTTGATTTTGATTTTGCCATCGGTTTTATGGGTATTGTCGGGGCCGAGTTTCTGCTTAATTTTACTTCATTCGGTTCATCAGCATCAGTCTGACTTGTGTTTCCAATGAATAATAAAGTGGAGTGAAGTACGCCCAGCCAAGTCAGGCCAATCCAATCCAATCCAAATGAGGGGCCGCCGCCAACAGACTTGCTGCAGATATAAATCAATTCCCGGGAAGCGACAAAATTTACATTCCGATTTGCCAGCGATCTCTTTTTTCTTTTCCCCGGCTTTTTGTCCCCAACATCTCTTTTCTTATTGAGATTTCATCGCCGTCTTTGTGGCAGCGGCGCATGCGTCGTCGTCGTCATCGTTTCCGAAGCTCGAATAAAGTGAATTTATGGCAACGGTTAACACAAATCAATAATAATAATAATAAAGAGCGAGAAATAAGAAACACACAAAAAATAAATCGTGGTCGGGCTCGTTACAATTCGTAAGCGTTTAAATCTGTTTAAGTGGGCCTTGATTAATGACTTCCAAGTGCGTCTCTTCGATCGACTCACGCACTCGCCACGGGATATATTGGCAAAGCTCCAGTCCAAAGGGGCAACAGGGGGTTAAGCGCGGTGCTTCGATCCGGCAGATACAATTGAAGATACAAGCGAACGATAGGCGTGACTATGATAACAAAGGCCCTGACTAAAGGTATATCGATCATTGGCCATCATCATGATCGCACCAATTTGTAATGTTTAGGAAACTTTTAAAAATCGTATCCGCCTCATGATCGGGCCAATTTGTTATCTCTCTAACCAACTTTCATCATCAAGTTTGCCTCTATAAATATATTCGGAACGAAAAGCCCTTGAGATGTTTACTCTTCGTCTTGTTTTAAACTTCATGCGGGCTTTAACATTAATAACTTACTTCTATTTTCTTACTAATTAATCATAACATATCTTGGGCATTTACTTGGCTTTTTTAAATGAATATGATGCTTAATCAGGATAAATATATATATAATAAATATAAACAAGCAGAAGACTTTGAACATACAGTTCTATGTTGATCATTAATCAAGGTTTAACCTGAGTTTATTCTGAATATAAATAAAAAAGAGGCTTTTATATTTAAATTTATCACATGATAATCATTTAATACAAGCTTTTTCTATTTTACCACTATCAAGCTTTAAAATCACCTCTTAAATTCATTTCCGCTTTGACCGATTCAAATAACATATCAAGATCTTGCCGCCATCTCCATCAGATCCTAACCTTTTAACAGTTTATCCCCCATCTCAGTCCTGTCAAATCTATTCACTCAAAACATATCCAAATCAGTGTCAAGCCGCATTACCCTAAAAACCCATCAAATAGCTCAAATTTCACATTGAAGAACCCACGTTGAAGAATTGAAATTTCATCATTTTGATTGGCCTAGCAGAATCTCTGCTCGTCCGAGACAGATGCCCATAAAACTGAGTCGCCACAGACCATTAATGAAAATTACGATACGATATACGAATTGTTTCAGGGAAGAGCTCGAAATTTTCCAACCGACTGACTGCTGCTTCGGATCAGATAAAAACCCGAGAATGTCATGTCAAAATGTGGCGCTGCCCTTTAAGCCACTTTTATACCTCAAACCTTATATGACAGAGCTGCCGATCTGAGGACACAGGCAGGTACGATGTAGGACTATATATATATGTATATCTGTGTGTATCCGATACCCACGCGACCCTCGGCCAGGTTGAGTTCCCTATAGCCTGTAAACTGATCTCTGGCAAGAACAATACGGCAACAAAAAAAAAGGAAGAGGATAACCAACAATTCGGTTGAAATGAAAAATTGAAAAACGAAAGTGAAGGAAGCGAAGGAGGTGGAGTTGTCATTTGACAACGTCGCACAATTACACAACTAAAATGAACAATATTAAACGAAATTATACTCGAAAAGGAGCGAAAGAGAGGCGAAACAACAAAAGGCCCATTGGCGGCATAAAACAAAAGGGCTCAGAGGCAGAAAATAAAAGACAGAAGGCATCCATCCGAGGGGCAGCTGCCCCTTGGCCAAGGCGGGTTTTCTGTATCATTTTTCATGACATATCCGAGAACACATGTAGGTATACGTATGTATGTATATATACGGTGAATATATATCCTGTCATTGTTGTCAGCCACTTGAAAGTGCAATTGCAGCCGCCTAATTAGTCCCCACACAACTACTCAACTAATTTAGATATATATTCCCTTCTCAGGGAACTCAGCGAAAGAAATATGATAATTTAGTGCGACCACCCCGCAAAAATGCAAACTCGAGAGACACACAAATCATTTATTTCGGTGCCCAAGTTGAAGTTCATATTGCTGCGAACGACTTCATCATTTTACGATTATTTCTAGCAATTTCAATGCAGTACTCCACACCACACCAAACCACTACTCCTCTCATCGAACCCTTGGAAAATGTGGCGAAAATTTACGATGCCTGTGACACAGTTAACTCATGCTCGACACCAAAACATATATCAAATGTGTGACACGACTTGGAATGCCAACGGATCGGATCGGAGGAGGAAGAGGGTTACCTGCTTTACCCAGAACTCAACTCGCAGCCACAGACAGACGTAGGAAGGACCGAGTTCGAGCCCCACCAAACAATAACGTGAAATATGTGCGGCGTTTTGCAATTCATACGCAAAAATGGATGAGGCAACAGCCACATCGAGCGGCCCATTTGAACCGTTCGACCTGCCAATGGACGGGACGGTCCACAGTAGCCACCACCGCATATGCGACCGAAAACGAGAAGCGGGGGAACACAATAACACATTGTCTGAAGTAAAAGGGAAAAAAGTGCGGCATTGGCAAGTGCCACAAACGGAGACTGAAGGGGAACAGTGCGTAGCATAGCTGTAGGTTACTTCAAAACTTTATACAATTTGTTGTAGAATAAAATTGTGATATTCTAGAAATTTAAGAGCTTCTCATTGGTACTTTAAAATTCCAAATATTTTGTTGCATACTTTTCGACACCTTTAGAAAATTATTTGAAAATATTAATCTTTTTAAAATTTAATTGTGATATCTACAAAATAAGAAATTAAATAATAATGAAACACTTTACTTGAGCATTCCATTAAGTATAATGATATAATCCTGGTTAAACTTAAGCCTTATGGCCACGTAACGCACTGTAGCCAAGAGATCGCACTCGAACCAGACCGCGAGCAGACTGTTTGGCTTGCATTTAATCTTCCAATTGAGTGCGTACCACTGTGCTGACATAGATAAACTGGCGTGTTCTGGACATCCAGACGCATCCGAGTGTCCTTTGCCCCCGAAACTCCACCAATAATCCCCACTTCCACTCTCATTTCTCCTCCTTTTACATGGGCCAGCCTTTTCGCTTCCCTTCCTTTCACTTCCCCTTCAGCCGGCCGCATTGTCAACATTTTTGCTCTTAAAAAACAATTAATCTTTATTAGTCGATGACTCAAAAGCCAATTAAAAGTCCTCGCACAACGTTTGCCTCAATCACGCCCATTTCGCCTGTATAATTAATCATTTTTTTCGCCTGCCCGAGAGTGAGAGTGCAAAGCCAAATAAAGAATAATACAAAAAAAAAGAAGAGAAATTGTGCAATATCCGTAAAATGCGCAAAACTTGCCATCAATATGCTACGCTCGGATACGTCCATCAAAAATGCACTGAAGCGTAGATCCTTTCCTGCTGTTGGCAAAAGGATTCGTTACGGATTTATTGGCAGCCTGACTTTGGCCCCGGATTTCGTGTTTTTTTCTTTTTACATTTTTCCCTGTGTGTTTTCTTTTAGGGCTCGTGCTGTAAATTGACTTTATGCTCTTGCCTGTGCATAGAAATTGCTTTTTGGGGTTTTGCGCGCTGATTTCTTTCATTCTTTCCCTTTTTTTTGGAGAGAGGGAGAGAGAGGGTAACGTATTATTTTTGAAAACATTTTTTGAAGGCCAAAGTTTTGCGTGGTCAGTTTCTAGACAAAAAGACCCAAATAAATTAAATATCCCAACAAGCGAAAGAGTGGGGAGAAAACTCCAGCTCAGGGTCAAATTAATCCACGAACAAATCAGGAGGCCTAAAAAGGACTTTACGCTTTCCAGCGAACACTTGAAGGGCATTAACGGGCAGAAAAGAAATAAATTATTTAGCAACCCCCGGTTTTCGGATTTCGGATGTTCGGGGTGTGCAAATAAGACAATGCGTGGAAAATTCCAATCCCTAAATGCTGTTAAACACAAAATAAATGAACTTCCCAGCAGCCCCGAGTTTTTGGGGTGCTGATGGTGTAAAGGATTTGGGCGACAAGTATTGATGACTGGACAGATGGATAGAGCAGCGAGCGTGCTCCGAACAATATGGAAAATCAAATCACACATTCGGGTGGTAATAATTTCGACTAATGAAAACATGTTTCCAGCCATTTCATTTCGGTGGTTGCATTTTTCCCGGGAAATCGAGGGGGAAAAACAGAACAATTGGCATTGTTAAGTTTTGTTTATTTACAGATTTTGCTAGAATGAAAATTAACATTAGCCCGAGAAATCAAATTCCAGCCAAACAATATTTACACAAATACTTTAGTTTGAACCAACATCGTTCGATGTTGTCAACACTTTGCTGCCGACCTTTTAGGGGTATTTGGATTATGGCCTTGTGTTGATTTAGGACTTTTGCGGCCAAATAACATTTTTGATTGAGGGAGGCTCTCTCTGGGCTCTTAATTGGTTCATACTCGCATGGCATTTCGGGAATACAACAATTTACCCAGCTCAAACAGAATTCAAATATGAATTTAGCATAACAAAAAAAATGTAATAAACCTCTTTCGGGCTTTATGAAAATTTAAATATTCGTGGAATTGGGTCAGCTGGACATGTGTAAAGAGCATGTTGCAACTATCGTACAACAACAATGCACAACCAGAATGTAGAAATGTTTTTCAACAAAACCAAAACATGGCCAGAACATAGGGAACACACAGGCAACACGCCCTGACCATTGGTCAAAGGCACAAGCCGGCAAAAGTAAAAAAGAATAACCGAAACACAAAAAAAAAAGAATATAAAACCCAAAAAGCAGCGCCAAGTGCAACTGCAGCCAAAGCCACAAGACAATGCAACAGCCGCAGCCAACAGACATCTCTGGACCAGTTGGCCAAAAGCCCAGGAAATGCGACGAGAAAGAGGGGGGAAGGGGAAGAGGGGTCTCTGCCATAAAGCCTCCTCTGTTCTTGGTCTGTTTCTGGTCTTCTGGCCCATTTGGTTTTGGGTCGTGCCTGGGCCATGGCTTGATTCATATTTGGACTGCAGTTTCCATTTCATGGCTCTCCTGTTTTTCTCTTTTTTTCCCAGCATTTCTAGCATTGAGTTCTCAAAGGCCAGGGCGTGTTGAATTTATCAAAACGTTTGGCTAAAGAATACTAGGCTTAAAGGTATTCAAATAAAATTATGTGAAAAGAAATAATTAATTTTAAAATTATAAAAACTTGTGGATTATCTTTTAAATGCCAATATGTATTAAAAAATTAAGATAAAAAGTAATTAATAATCTGATTAGCCATAATCTCCATCTAATTCTTTTCAGAAAAGTCTCTTCATATAAGCATCTCTTAGAATTCGATACATAATCCAATATACGCTCATAAATTTAACGATTCGCCCCCCAAGACAAACACTAAAATCTAAATAAAACTTTCAGTCCGCCAACTTCCTCCAGTTGGGAGTTCCTGGAAGTGAAAGTGTATCCCCTAAAACGACTAATCCCACGCGACTTCCATCGGCATATTATGCTTTCTATATGCATTATTTGTTGTATTCCTTCATTTCTGTTCTCTGAGCGGACTCCAACGTCCGCCCTGAAAAAAAAAACGGAATAAAAAACGAAAACCAAGCAAAGTTTGTTCAACTTTTTTCCATGTTTATATTTGCTGTAAGCATTATTTATTATTATTTTTTTTTCGTACCTCTCCTTTTCGATGCACACAAAAAACCAGTTGCATGAAAGGGGTAACAAACAAGCAGAGCAATAGAAACCAAATAGTGGAATTTCTCTATTTCAGTGCAAAGTGCATTGAGGCATGCAGCTGGAATTTCAGTGGCAGAAGGGATGGATGACGAAATGCAAAATGCATAATACATAGAGAGCCGGGGGAATCCATCTAACAATCCAACCCCTTTCTCGCTCTCGCTCCCTATAACTATATTTATTTTTTATGCCGCTCAACTGCAAAATTGTGTCAAAATCGTATGCTGCCACCGTGGGGCAAAAAGAAATGTTGGGGATTTTTTTTTGATGGCCCCGCATCAACTTTAAAATGTACACAAAAGGGGTCGCGGAAAAAAATTTATGGACTTGGCTGGGCAATTTTCTAACGTACCTGGCAATTTAACGGTAAAGTGTAAATTTCATTTAATTTGACAGCCGCAGATTGAAACCCCGAGCGGTTAATAAAGTTGCACCAGCCACTGCAGCAGCAATATCAGTTGCAGTTGCAGCAGCAGCAGCAGCAGCAGCAACAACAGCAAAACTAATTAGTCCAAAGGCCCCGCGCAGTAGATCAACAAACTCACCTAGAAAAAAATGGAGAAAAAAAGAGTCATGAAGGCAAAGATGATTTAATAAGCAATTAAATTATTCTAATAAATGTAAGCCAGCGGGCTGAGCAAAGGAGCAGGGCGTTGCAGGAGGAGGGCCACAAGAAATTGCACATAAAATTGCAATTTTCCAGCAAATTCATAATACAAAAAAAAAATTATACAAAATTAGGCCGCAGGCTGGGGAGTGAGAAAAAGATAAAGATAGGGCAAAGGAGATGGATAGATACAGTTTTCGCCGAACGTTAAAGAAGACTGCGGCAACCAAGTTGCTAGATGGAAAAATATCTCACTCTAATTATAAGTAAACAAGGCCATAAAAAGTAACTTTCTTTATTGAAAGTTTTTGTTAAGCTGCAGATAAATTTGTTTAGAAATTATTAAAAGTGTGTTAAATAGCATTATTCAGATCATTCAAATGAAATTAATTTTATTAAATTAATAATTAAAATATTCCATTTTAAAATCCCCAAAAATTCTAATAATAACCCCCGATAACTGGCTACATTTTTCTGTTCCCTTGTTGATCATCCATCTGGAGACCAACAAATCTGGCCTTACATCACCGAAACGCACTGCCAACAGCTGCCAAACAGTCCGCACTCATCGTCATCGTCGTCAGCTGAGAACTGAGAACTGAGCACTGAGAGCTGAGATGGCAACAACTCAAGTGGCATCCATCCAGCGGTGGCAGCTCCAGCTCCCAGCAGTCCAACTAATGCCATCAAGCCTGATGCATATAGTGATTAGAGTGGACGCTACCCGGCCCACTGCTTCCTTCCCAGCCTTCCTTCCTTTCCTCCAGATGCATCGTCATCATCGTCTTGCTGCACTTGAGGCCGCCGAGAGTAGAGATGTTGCTGCTGTGCAGGAGATGTTGCTGCTGCGCCTGCTGTTGCTTCTGCTGCTTCTGCTACTGATGATGACGATAAGTGCAGTTTGCAGCGTAATAGAAAAGTTGCCACGATGTATGTTGGTGTGTGTGTGTGTGTTACTGATGATAATGATAGATAAGTGTGCGCCAAGTGCACTACGTAACTTACTCTAACTTCAAAAGCTATCAGCAGTTAAATCGAAAAGCAGTAAGCCAAGCTCAGCGGAGCCAGCGGGCAAGAACTGTAAATGCAGCGCAGCTTAATGACAAGAGCGCCAACTAAGTTGCACTGGCAGCGGCAACAGCAGCTGGGAATGGGATCTACGAGATGTAGCTCCCTGTGAAAGTTACACCCGAAAAAAAATGGTATTTATGGAAAAGAGTTTCCGGAAAACAAATACAACAAATAAAATTTCCCTTCCCTTCCAACAAAAAAATCAATATGATACGTAGATCGATTTTACATTATGTTATATCAACTTGATATGCGTCCAGGTAAATTTGATATGCTCGAAAAGAGTATTTCATGTAAAAACAATAAGCGTATTGCATAGCCAAAAATTTACATGACTAAATTTTTGATGATGATGTGAATTATGGTAGTTTGACTTCACTTGTTTTATAATAGATCTATCACTAAAGATCTATCATTTAAACTTAAAATTCTATATTCCGTATTATTATTAATACATTTTTAAAAAATCCTTTTTTTAAATAATTCTCTGAATTTAAATATATATTTTTGTACCAATTTTTTTTTAGGTTTTTTCTTGGTGTAACTCCTTATATTGCTCCTTGTGCCGCACTGCTCCTGCATCATTAGCAATTGTGGGCAGGCCAAGGCGTGGGGCATGGGAAATATTTGCTATAAATGCATGCAACATTAAGTAGAACGCATTTTTTTTCAGGCAGCCAGGGAGCAGCATCTGCAACCTGATGACGCCACACGCCACTTCACTTGGCTGCCTCGCGTCGCTGTTGCTGCCACTTCTTGTTGCTGTTGCTGTTGCACTGTTGCTGCTGCTGTGGTGTTGCTGTTGTGCCTTTTCACAGCTCAACGCTTGCGCAGATTTGGGGAGCCTGAGAAAAGGGTTCGTCTTCGCCTTCTCCTTCTTCTGTGTGCCTTGCGCCGTTTGCTTTATTTCTTTCCGAGAATCTTGACGGCTATTAAGGAGCAAATAGCAACGGCAAAAACAAAGCATTGCCGGCTGGCTGGCAGTAGAAAAATGAAAAAAAAAAAAACGAACGAAAAAAAGCTGTAAAATAAAATTATTATTTTCTTTTCGTGCTCATAATTTGTGCTGCCGCTTCTTTGGCCTCAATTAGTAAAAGACTTTTCCTTATTACACTTTTAGCCTTGGCTCTAGCTTCTCCCGTTCACAGTAGTTTCCTTTTGCAGCAGTAAATTAAGTTACGACTTTATGTTGCATATTCGTTGTACGAAGGAGGGTCAAAGTGGAGCCAAAAGATATAGAGAGAAAGAAGAGCCGGGATGTTTTTAAGGGGCGGACCGCCATTAAATATTTATATTATTGCCTACGTAATTGAGGGAATAACGAGTAATTAGAAAAAAAAAAAACTATCTTAATTATTTTTTTAATGGCCAGCACACTTTAGCTACACACAGCGATTTTTAACAATATTATTATGGTATATATCCTGCCATTTACCTTATTTATCTGTACCATAAAACGGTTTAATCCTTAAAAACTATATATTTAAATCAATGGAGGCATTTCTCAACCATTTCACATTTTTAATGCATCTCCTCTGGTCATTCTGATTTTTTATTCACCCTTAACAATCAGTTTATTTTATTATAGACCATGATTCATGCCTGGCATATTCAGCTTTTATGACTTGGCCATCGGGATCAACGCCCACTGCCAAGGACCTCGTCGTTTCACTGCCTCCCACCCTTTATTTTGTTGTATTATTTATTGACAATATATTTTATTTAGCTCAGCATATCAACCGCTGAGCATTTGCGGCCATTTAGTTGCGATAAAAACCCAATTTATGCAGCTAAATCTTGTTTTTAGCGTGCGGAGAAAAAAAAAATAAAATGCAACCCGAGCGAGGAGTAAATAAAGAAAAAAATTCTATTTTCTCAGGCAATAAAAATGTCAACGACGTCGCCGCAGACCAAATGGCAATTGCAGCCGTCGGAATGGAATATCCCTCTTTTTTCCACTCGTTTTCTCCGGGCCTCCAAAGTGATTTATGCATTTCGCATGCAAAACGCTAATCAGTGGACCCAAGTAGAACCCCCAACCCATTGCGTCCTACTCGAGAGACCCAATAAAAGAAAGGCAGAACAGCATCCAGCATAAAAGTCTGAAATGCGAAACTCAAATAGCGTTTAGCCAAAGATGACTAATGTGAGTTCTCCTGGACGATGTCCAACTGGTGAAGTGGGTTTGGCCTCGCCTCAACATTTCGAAACTCCACTCCATTCATTTTGCATATCAAAAACTGTGTTGAGAGTAATGGAAACTCCTGTTTCGATACATTTTTTAACCCCAATTTTTGAGATTTCAGGGGTTGTTGAATGGCTGAAACTTGTTGAAATGCGCGCATATGCCAAGCATAATTACGACGAAAAATATTGTAAATTTGTAACTTTTGTAAAGTGCTTCAATAAGTAATGAGCACGGGTTAAAAGCGGTGGCGAGAGCATGAGAAACCGGGTAAATTGAAGTGGTTTCAACATTTTGGCCTGATTTGGGCAAGGCCATTTGGGCTTTTAGCGGAAGTAAGGCAATGTTCATTAATTAATCAGGTAGCATTCAGATTCAAAGTTTCTGCAGCATTAAAAACAGGATTGCACCCTTTACAAGGAAAAATTATTAATAATAAAATTATTAATAAATAAATCATAATAAAAAATTCAAATATTTTTGATTTATTCATAATAAATTCGTATTATTTTTTAAGAGGCACACAAAGATATAATACATTAAATTTGTATATATTTAATTCCCAGATATTTCCAATTTTATTTCATAGCTTGTTGCGAAATTGCATCAATTATTTTACCTCATCGTTTCCAAAGTGGCCATCTGTTTGATAATTGATAATAACCAAAAGATGAATTATTTTCTGTCATTAAGAAAGGCAGCAGCAAGTTGGCATCTCATCTGACATGAAATGACAACCGCAATTTCCAATTATATTCGATTGGTTGTGTGTGAATTTGTAAGCAATAATGCTGAATGCTTCGGTTTTAAATTCACATAAATTCACACAAAAACATTCCATCATCGGTAGAGCCTACTGCCTAATAGGCTCCATTTCACCTTTCAGCATTCGGCAAATGCAATTAAATTAAGGAGGGACCATTGCATTCCTGCCAGCGGAGGAGACTGCAAAAACCGCCCAGACGGCTCAAAATCACTTGCCAATCAAAGTCAGGCGTATATTTGTGGGATATATGTATAATATACATATATCTATATCAGACGATTTGCATGCACTTGACCACAAAATTAATTAACTAAAATATGCCCAGCTGGGGAGGGAGTGACAAGTGCAGTGCAAATTTAAAACCCAACCTCGATTCGACTTGGCCTAACAAAGCGATCAAAAACCGAGAAATACGAGTGGCCAACCCACTTTGGCAGCAACAACTGCGACAAAATGTCACTTGGCCGGCAATTCACAGAAGCTACGCACAACCAAGTACAGTGCGTTGCAAAAATGTATGGGCCTTTTTTGGGTAGGTAAATTTATAAATATTTTAATATTTAAATTACTGTTTGGATTTGTTTGGTTTTTTTTTTTACATTCTTGTCTATACATTAAATAAAAAATTGTAAATAAAATGGAAAAGTTTTTAATGTTTTAAATTTATTTTAATAGTGTGTTTTTCTATTTACTGTTTAATAAACCAAAAATGTTGTAAAATTTTTAAATATGTCTAAAAAAAACATTTTTTCTTTGTATATTTTTATTAAAGAATATATACTCTTAGAACGCACTGAAGGCGTTGTAAAATTTTTAAATATTCCTATTACTTTAAACAAATATTTTTTAAAATTGTATAAACTTTTTTTTTAAACATTTTTTTTAAAGAACATATACTTTTAGTACGCACTGTAGGCGAAAGAGGCTTAGTTATTGCGCATAGCCCGAAATGTTCATGTCCTGATGCCACAATTAACTAAAAGCGCGCATCAAATTACAAACAAACGAACGAACGAAGGACAACTGGCCGGCCACAAGAACAAGGATAACTAGAACAGCAACAACAGCAACGAGGTGGAGCGACAAGGACATGAAGCGGAAGCAACAACTGTTGTTGCCCCAATGTATGTGTGGGTATTATTGTTATTTCAGTTGAAACTCGAATTGCTTGTAGATTTGTTGGCAACAGCTGTGCATTTGCCAAGCAATTTCTGTCCGCTCCTTGGACTCCGCACATCTGCAATTTATGTATCCTTTGGCTTACAAGGATAGAGAATGTCTGGCGGACGGTCAAGTGTACGTACGATGGTGGTAATGGTAGTAATGGTGTAGATCCCAAACCCAAACCCAAAACCCACCATCCTATCTGCATTGTCTTCGGGCCAGGCCACAACCAACGCCCCTCATTGTAAGCTACTTAAGATTTTGCACAGATTATGCCTCATATATGCAGGCCGAAGTTGGAGCGCAAATTGAGTGTGAGTTTTCCATAGATAATCTTTACAAGCAATTTAAAGCTGGACAAGTGCTAATATAACAACAAAAGCGAGTGCAGATAGTGCAGGCAGGTAAAAGGGGTAAGGTAAGGGCCCTATCACGTGCGATCAACTAATTAAAGCAGCGAAACCCCCAGCTAAACAGGAAGCCACCCATTAGCCCCAAAGAACAAAAGCCACTGGAAAAAGTTGCACTTGACTGATTACCTTTGCCTCAATATTACTCCGGTTCGAGATTTCATTCTTGCCTCTGCAACATTAATGAACAGGAAGCATTCTCCTCTGCACAACATACCGATATTCAATTATGAATGAGTTTGAAGTTACAGTTACAAAGCAGCGCAGGTCAGCGCAGGAATTCCATTTTAAAACGGGTTTTCCCCGAACATTTCACATCAATAATTTTCATAGAATTGTAACGTTTTTATTTGGGAATAAAATATTTAACAAGTGACCTGAATTTCAATTACCTAGTAAAGCAAATTAATGGAATTGGTTCTATAGCAAGGTACTTTATATTAAATTTGCACCAAACCTTTTTTAATAATAACCAAGAATTATTGAAAATTTTATAAAATGACTTAATCATGTTCGAGTTTCTCTTGAATAAAGGCTATAATTATTACATGATGATGGGCTCCCAACTTTCTAACAATGTTTAAGCCTCATTTTAACTGAAACTTTGAAAGCCAATCTTAGTGGACCCGAGAACAAGTCCAACATCATCGCATTCCAAGGCGGCCCAAAAGGGCGTGGTGCAGTTGGAGACCACTCTGCAGATGGGGAAAAGAGTACCGAAAGTGGGAAAAGCAAATCTCCACCCAACCGTAGGCGACTCCACTCAAGATAGCTGAACTAAACCGAGCTGAAATGACTCACTGACAGGGGGGAGCTGAGAAATCCGAAAGCTGAAAACTGAAAACTGAAATCTGAAATCCGAAGGTTGGCTGCCTGGCATGCGTAGATAAATTGAGTTGAATGGAGCGCTACTGATTGGACTTACGATCCAGGAAGGCAGTTGTTGTTGCCTCCGCCAACGCCATCGCCGTCGTCTCTCTTTCAGATTTTCAATTATGGTTAATCATGCAAATGTTTGTCGCCTGTGAAAATGTTTTACATAATGCAAAGTGAAATGCTGCATGGCCATTCAAGCCATTCAGGTGAGTTTTCGAGCCGAGAACAGAGAACAGAGCACCGAGCATTATAGTCCAATGCATACATGAATAATTGTCTTTTTGTGTGTCCATCTTACAGCTGCTACTTGGGCTATATCCCTGGGATATGATGAGATGATTCTGCCGCTGCTGCTGCTCAGGTAAGCCGAGCAATTTTTGCTGCCTGATTTCACAACTCCGACACCAGAGTGTCAGGTTGTGGCACATTCCTTTCTAGACTTGGACCGTTCTGGCCTTTGCTTCGTTTTGGGATTAGAAAACAACCCCGAAACGTGTCACATTATGCCAAGAGATGGAGATAGGAGACATGTCCTGTCCCTCCTGTAGCCGATTTTGGTTTTGGGATTAAAGGAGGTAGAATGTCCGTTCGCAAGGCATGTATGTACATCTTCATTGAGCCAATGGGAAATACCTGCCTAGGTAACTGGGCATCGAAAATGCTGCAATCGAAGAGGATTTGCTGTGGGAGGGACACAAAGTAATTTGAAAGTGGTTAGGAAGGTTATCCTTCTGAATCCCCTACACATGAACATGTTTGTTTCCATTCTTTGAAATGGTTTGTGCCTTCGTTCGGCTATTCAATCGTAATAATTACTCTACTACCTTGAAATCCCCTTTTTATTTCCATAAATTTAGCTACTCTGGGATCGTAGCAAATTCCGACTTTGTGCCAACTGTAATGTATTAGAGGTAATTTATCAACTTTTAATCAAATGTATTTTCCATTCGTACATGGAGATGTGCTGCTCCCTTCTGTCCCGCCGCACATATAATATATGTCCGTTGCTCATGCTATTACGTGGTGTTACGCAATCGCCACCCCAAAAAATGGCAGGGCAAAAACTACCCCCCCGAAACCACTTACTCTATATAGGCACATTGGCTGATCCTTTATAGTTTTTACATGCATTCCCATGCGTATTCCATGTGAGTGTGTGCCATTTGGTCATAAATTCAAAAAGCTGGCCCAGCTTAAATTTTGGTTTTTCAATTTTTGAATGCCAGACCACTCTGACAACCCTCGGATCCCTCGGTTTGCCCCGCCAGAGGACCAGCATCTCGCATAGTTGTGCGTGCAACTGTGAAACGTGTTACAGGACCGGCCAATGTCCTGTGCTCTCCCTTTTCCTTCCCCTTGATCCATCCGAAAACCATGAGATTTCATTTAATTAAAGCATTTAGGCAGGGGTTTTTCGGGGTTTCCAGTCGGTAGCCATATGTGCGTTGAATATATTAAATATACAAATACAATCCTTTCGAAAGGACATCATCCCATATCGAGAGCACCTAAACAAATATGTTGGGAGCAGAACGAAAAAAACTGCAGCTTATGAAAGGTTAAACAAAGGTTAAGCTCGGGGAGCAAAGGTTCTCGGCAGAGATTTGAGCCTTGCGGCCCGAAAGCCAACTCATCAAAGTTATTTAGTTAAAATTAGTGCCTGTCGAGGATGTCTCCCCAATATGCCAAAGCAAACAAGACGACGACGCAGAATCATCGAATGGCTCGAGGGCCTGGCAAAGGACACGAGAAAACGTTTTGGGTCGGGGATTTGCGGGGACAATGTCGTGCCGCTGACAAGTGCGATGACAACGTCAAAGGCTGCCAGAATGGCTAAGGCTCTGGCTCTCCTTCGAACCTTCGAAAGCTGCATGCCATCCATGCCCGACTAGCTGCGAGGCACCTTTGGGAAAAAAGACGCTCATCTGGAAAATCAACTTCGACTTTGGGGCCACCCAGGCATCCATCCATCCAGGCATCCAAGCAGCCACCAAGGAGCAAAAGAAGCAACCGGCAGCAGAAGCAGCAACAGCAGCATCAACGAACCGCAAATCATAAAATAAACTCTTTAATTACGCCTCACGACTTGCCGGGGCAGACACGCAACAAGCCCAAGCCACAGCCAAATGGAAAATTATGCAAAATGCAACAGCAGCAGCAACTGAAATTGCAGCACAGCAGCAACATCGCCGCAGCAGCAGCAGCAACATCGCCGCAGCAGCAGCAGCAGCAGCAACATCAGTGGGAGCCACTTCCGAAAATGTGAACAAAATTATAAAATCTTTGGCACGACAATGTTGACGACGACAAAAACTGCAAATTACCAAATTATAAGCAAACAGCAAAAAACAAACTGCTAAAGAACAATGAAGGGAGGAACTTTATAACTTGAAGTTGTCTACTCAAGGTCTAAAATAATGCGATAGTTTTTACTTTAAGAATTGGTAAGAAAAATATTATTTGTATTTATCAAAATTTAATATAATATGTAAATTTAATAAACAAATATATGGAACATATTATTTTGATAGGAATGTTATATGATCATTCCTCCATAAGAAATAAACGTATATGGTATTTTGCTGCCGATTATGAGGCATTCTGGTCTGGAAAACCCAAGAAAGAAGCGAAAATACCAAACACACTCAGCATGCCTTCCAAAAAAAAAAGAAGGGGGGAGGGGCTAAAAGGGCCGCCCCCTGCTGTAAAGCGCTTTTAAACAACCTGTACCTCCCCATACCCGGGAAAACTCCCTCCTGAGCTTGGCACCCACTCGATTATCACCGAAAAACGATTGACCTCACGAATTCGTAATTAATTTTCACAAAAGTTTTCCATTCGAAGACAAACTTCAAACAAAAGGCTGCAGCATCACTATCTGTGTGTGTTTGTGTGTGTTTGAATCTGTGTGGATTGGTTCAGTTTGGGTTCAGTTTTTGGGATTGCTTTTGTGGAAAACCCCTCCCACTTTTTCCTGCGGCTGCCACAATGTTTAAACATTTGAGCGCACACATCTCTGTGGGGGGCAAAGTGAATGCCGTTGCCCTGCTCATCTATCCCCCGCCCCCCCTCTTCTTTTTGGATCCCGATCCCCCTCAATCAGTTCCACCTCCACCTCTGGCCCCTCTTTCACCTGGCCGCCGGTCGCTCAGCTTGCCTCAGTTTGAGTGTGTCGCTTAAGTGCTGAAACAATGTTCCAAGTTGTAAGTGCAACAAGGGAACCCAGTACAACATGGCAGCGAACGAACGAAGCCAAAAACCCAAACTCCAAACTGAACTGAACTGAAACCCGGAGTGCACCAAAAATAAAGTGTGTAAAAATGAGCAACTTTTTCAAGTGAGAAGCAACTATGTGGCATGCAGCTAGAGCGTGCAGCTCGCATCTCAAACGACAACGACGACAATGACTAGCCGATTTGGTCGGGAGTGCAGAGAGGAAAATGAAATATAGAAAATTGATAGGAAAATGAAAATGTATGATAAAAAAAAAGGTATTTCTAACCGTTTTTTTAAAACCGAAAATAAAAAATTGGCAATTGATAGGAAAATTAAAATGTATGATATAAAAAAAGGATTTTCAAACCGTTTTTTTAAAAAGATTTTTGTCCGTCTTTAAAATAATGTTGTTTTACATTACAAACTTAAATAAAATAAAATAGGTGTTGCAAAAAGTATGTTTTTTAAAGAAGATATATTTTAAGTGATAAATTAAGTTTAAAAGAATTATATTTTATATCAGAATTTAGTCTTGATTGTTCTCTAAAAAGCTATAATAATATAAAAGTATCCCAATTTTTCAAGTGCAACGACAACTCGGAACATTTTCCGCGCAAACTCGCCAAGATACAAAAATTTCACTCAGCCCGGGACTTTCCCCCCACTCTTTCCACCACCCCGCCCACTATTTTCCCCTCCCACTTCGCCTCATGAATGTGTGCACAATTTTCAAACTGGCAGCGTAAAGTGCACAAATTGCAATTGTAGCTGGGGCGCGGGAATCAGGACAAGACAGAGACAGAGGGTGACACAGGAGGCGTGGGACAGGGGCGGCGGCAGAAGGGGGAGGGGGGTTGCCTCTCGGCAAGGATAGTGGGCGGGAAGAGGGGACACAACTGGAGTGCGTGGAGGCGTCGTCGATTGTAGGCCCATGCCAGACATGGTGGGCTCTTCAGCAGAAAGCAACTACAGCGGCTGAAAGAAGTACTCTCCCCCAGTACAGTGAACACTTGACGTCGAGGCCACAAGACATTAATTACAGCGCTTAAGAAAAGAACCAACAAAATGGTAAATTGAATTAGGAAAAAAGGCCAAGAAATGGCAACCTATATGCCAAGGAGAATTCATAAAGCGATGCTTTTAAGTTAAATTTTATTTAATTTCTTGGAATATTTATTTTATTTTACTCACCTTGATTGTTATTAACAGCATGTCATGTTGGGCACCAGTATCCCCGATATTTATACAGCTGAAGCGAAAAGAGAAATATAAAGTTTTAAAATTTAAAAATCTACGTTAAATACCCATTTTTTTTTGGGTGTATAGTATCCCACACTCTGCATCTTTCTGACCACCATTTTCTCTCGTGTTTGAGTTTGTTTTCGTGCTGACCAAATGCAAAGTGCAAGACCAAGGCAGCCTGACCATGTTCATTGACACTTTGATATGATTGCCAGGGGAGTGGAGCTACGAGAAACGAGTAGGAAATCGGGAGGTGTAAAGTAATGGAAGGGGAGAGTAGGGGGGAGCTAGCAACGAAGAACTTGGCAGACTGTCGAGCAGAGGAATCTTGTGGTTAGTTATTTGGCCAAGCCAAAGTTTCATTTCGGGCCATCTTCGTTTACGACTTCTGGTCAGTTCATCGTGTTCAAGCATGAAATGACGTTGCACAAAAATCGCTCGACAAGGTGAGCATCTCTTAAAGGTGCAAAAACTTTAAGTGGAGCAAAATACGCAAAAATGACAAAGTTGATGATGAGGTGTTCTTTCTGGGCGTTGGAAAATTAATTTTCGGCTGGGATGACATTCTCAACTCATCGTCAGCCCCCTTTCACCCCTTTTCCCCCGTTTTCGATCCTCTTGTCCGCTCACTTGACTGCCTTTGTTGTGTGACTTGTAACTTTAGTTGTTGTCTGGGCCACTCACAATTTCGCTCTAAAGTTTAATTTCAACGCTTGACTTGGAAAGTTTTTTGCCAGCCAACCAGCCAAAGTGACAGGATGCACGGAAAAATAAATAAATTTCATTTTTGGAGTCTATATATTGATATTTTATTTCGTTTAGCTAAGATATGATTATAAAGGATTGTAGCTGCAACTTTAAATTTAATTTTAAATTTAGAAAATCTCCTAAATTTTGCTAAAAAGATTTATTTTGTTTGTTTTTAAGTAACAAAAAACTACCGAAATAAAGATCACTTTTCAAGACATTTTCTCTCCGTGCAAAGTCAGAGTTTGAGGCTTCAGCAAAAGTCGAGCGCGAACTCGAACCCTGGCTGAAAACTCCTTCTGGCCAAGTCGACACAAATTGCTGCAAAGTTTTTTGGCATTCAAGTGTTTTAATGTCTCACGAGTTGTTGCGGAGTCGCAGAGCAGACTCTTTTCCTCTATTCCGCACTCCACACATGAATTAATCAAAGAGCAGCTGCAGTTTGTGTGGCATTAAGTACCCGCCTAGTGGGACGGACGGACGGATAGATGGATGGATGAATGGAGAGATGGGGGCGCAGGTGGGTTGGTTAAGACCGCAAGGCGGTGGCGCCGCTAGACAAATTCAACTTAATCAATTTAAAGTGCTCACCGCAAAGTCAACAGTTCAAACTAACCGCAAGGCAGGGGGAAGGGGTTTGAGAAGCAAGGCAAACACTCCCCCTTTTCCTTTTTTGGCCCAGTGTTATTAGGCAAATTGTCGCCGTATAGATGTACTGGGCCACACACACACTCCCACCTTCTCACAGCAGGTTGTCGTTGACCAACAAGTGACCAAGGTTCAGTGTTTTACCCCCCATTGTCCTGCCAAGTATCCCTTACACTTTTTTCCTGCTCCTTTCCTTTCCATTCCTTTGCCCTTTGTTTGCCAGCGTGTATTTGTGTTTGCTCTGCTGTCAACATTGGAAAATTATGAAAATTAATATGAAAATTGTTGCTACTTACGGCTAGTTTACCCCAAAGTGTGTGTGCGTGCCTCTTCTTGGGTTTCGAGTGCGGCAATTGTTGGTTTTAGATTTAATTACTTGAGTCAACTTGAGCCCTAATTTGATTGAGTATTATGTGACATTGAGCCCACTCGGCGAGGGGTTCAATTAACCCAGGGCTCACACGCATGCTGAGGGCTTTTTTGTTTCGCTAGCCAAAACAAAGAGACCCAAAGTAGCCTGCGGATGCGAATCGATTGAGAACCCTAACTAAAAGCGGAAGAAAAAAAAAGCACACACTCGACATTTGCATCTTTGACAGCTCTATTGTTGATTCTCCCGCTGCATTTGCATCCTGCCACGCACACACTTCAAATATGCAATAAAAAAAAACAAGAAAGGCAAGGGGAAACTGCATTGATTGCACTGCAGGATAAAGGACTAACGCAGGACCCCTTGAAGGCAGTCAAAGATGTAAATACCTCTTAAGTGCGGAAACCTTTGGTGAATTTCTACAATAACAAGAACTCTTTCAACGGAAAACCAAATTGAATACTAAAATCATACATATTTTCTGAATATTAGTTTTAAAAACTTTCTATTTTTACTTCAAGCTTTAATCTTTATTTTACCTTAAATAAACTAAGCCAATTTAATATGGAAGCCTGCCCAATCAAATTTCCATGCGGATTATTACGAAATTTCTCCAACTAAATTAAAGCAGAGAGAGGCAAAATAAATCCCTTGACACGGCATTCTAAAACAATTTGAAATCATAATTCCCAGCTCAAAAATTGAAACAACATGCATTTCACAGGAGCTCAATAGATTCGTTATATTTTCAAAGCCACTTAGGAGTAATTTTTATTGTTCGCCCCGAAACTAATCCCATGTCAATTGTCAACGCTGGCGCTCAAGACACTTAAATGCAGATTATGCATGTCAAATGGAAGCCCACACTTCAAAATCAATTAGCAGAAGCTTTCCTCTCCGCTCTCAAAAAAAAAAATCGAGGAAAAAGCGAAGAGCAAACATGTGGGCCAGAACTGAAGTTGCCATTAAATGCCCGATTATAAAGACAATTGACGGCTGCAATAAAACCGAATTGCCCCGTCAAATGCTCAGCCAGCTGGACTGAAAGGCCGGGCTTAGGTTAGATGAGCTTCAGTTAACGCTATCAACTCCTCCTACTCCACTCGTATTTACTGTCATAATTTATATGCATTTATGAGACACGCTTGGACAACGACAGAAGAGAGGTTTTTTATGGCAATTTTATTTCCTGTAGGCAAATAAAGCAACCCGCCATGTGAGAGGCATTCGAAACTTCAACTTCATTATCGCGTTATCGCTATTGCTATCGCTACCTCCCCACACTATTACCATTGCCCCTGGGCTGGCTGCATTATCGTGATTGCTGTAGTAAATGTTTTTTATTTATTATTATTTACAAATGCATTAAACACAATATTTAATTGCATCATAAAAAAGCGGCAGTCTGTCTGGCCCAATATAAAAACCCTATGTCCCCTCTCTTGATATCGGGTCTCCCCACACCCAATTTCGATAGGAATTGAACTTTATTGTGAACAGTGATCGCTTGCTAAGTGGATAGAAATGGGTAATGGTATGACCAATTTATAATTCGTGAATGAGACATTATTGGTTTTTGTTTGTTTGGGAATTTGGGAACAAATCTTTTTTTAATGCCTTTGCTTATGCTTGAAGTTAATTTAATATGGGATAAGTATTCTTCATAAAAAAGTTTTTTTTTATTTTTTTTTTTTACTAAAATATTTTTGGTATTTACTAAATTTTAATCTTATTTAATATTTATTTTTTGAGTTTTCCAAATTTAGGTACTTGAATATTTTATTTATGTAATTTAATGATAATTTTCAACTTTTATAACAAAGTTTTTCCTCTAATTTAGATATAAATTAATTGAATTTTAATCAAAATTACTATTTTTATTTTTTTAGATTTTTTTTCAAATTGTTAAACACAATTATTTCCTAATCGCAATCCACTTATCCCAGTGCCCACTGTACCTGAATTCTAGGTGCTCCGCTTGTGTGTGCTCGGTGTCTGTTTATATTTGTCTCTGGTTGTTTGCATAGTGCAATGCTTATCGCAAATGCTTTTCCTATATGCGTGTGATATTTTTATGAGTTCTTTCGACCCTGGGTCCCTTGCATTTTGCCTCTCTCTATTTTCCATTTTCGATTTTCGATTTCGGTTGCCTAGTTGCTGCTGCTGTTGTAGCTGTGTTTGCTGTTCACAGTTTTTCGTTATTATTTACACAATTGACCCTTTCACACCCGAAAACTCATTGAACTTCATCAGCAACATCTACGGCAGCAACAGCAACACGAGGAGATATTGCTCACGTACAGGGGCCCCCACCCTGAACAACAAAAAGAAAAAAAAGAAAAACCCTGGCAGTTGGAGTTCAAGTCTTGGGCTCAACTGTAAATAGTCATAAATGTTTTGTTTATGTTTACAATTTAGCTGCTGCTCCTGCCGATGTTGCTGTTGCTGTTGCCTTTGATATTGCTGTTGCTGCTCTTGCTGCAGTTGCTGTAGTTGCTGTTGCTGTTGCACCGTGTTCCTGCCGCAGTTCGTGACTTCTCTAATGTTGTTGACGTGGTTGTTGCAACATGCTTCCCCATTGCTCTCTAGCTCTCTAGCAGCGCGGCCTAAAGATTTCTGAATTGGTAATGGAGCATGTGCAGTTCAGTGAGGTGAGCTGCATTTTATTGCTATCTAAATCGCTGACTCTTAGCCATGTATGTGAAGCTAACAACCTGGTCTCTGGATTTTTATTTGCTTTTAATTTGACTTCGGAACGGGGCTTAAATGTCAAGAGTTGTTCGTTCGGCTTGTAATCCACATAAGCACACACATGGTGCACAGGTCCACAGCGCTCTTTTGTTATTAATGTATTCAATTAAGTAACGGACCGACAATTAAACTCATTATGCATATGGTGGGTAAAATGCAATGCAAATAGCCCAAAGCCCCACTAAACACCATTATTATGGCCAGCGAGCAACTAAAACAAAAACTCCAATCGCGCCACATTAAAAGCATCATTAAATAAATTATAGACCAGCCCCGAAGCAATGACATAATGAAAACAAAAAAAAAAACCAATAAATCTAACATTAAATTCGTAATGTAAACAAGGCTTAATTCATTTGTTGTTTTAGTTGTTTTTTATTTAGTATTTAAACGCTTGTAAACGTTGAAAAAAGAGGATAACAGTTAAGCCTAATGAAAGTCATAAATAATAAACAAATTTAGAGGTTAAACTAATGAAGCCCCGAGCTAAATGGTAAATTTAGAAGAGATTAGTGGGGGAAATAATGATGGGAACCAATAATTTACTTTATAGGCAGAAACACAAACAGAATTTAAGTAAATATTTTATATTTAAAGATATCTGAATATTTTTCTAATTTTCTTTCTATTACCTATCCTCAGTAAATTCGAGATTTAATTAAATGGTAAATTTATAAGAGATTAGTGGAGGAAATACTGATGGGAACTAATAATTTACTTTATAGGCAGAACAACAGAACAGAATTTAAGTAAATATTATCTATTTAGAGATCTCTATAGAGATACTTATAAGAATTTCTCTAATTTTCTTCCTATTACCACATCTGATAGCTTCACCTGCATTCGACATTTAATTATCAATTAGATAGACCACATCCTCTCACATTTTGGCACAAGCTTATAAATATTTTAATTAATTTACATTGTCATGCATTTTTCGGGAAATTCTCTTACCAAGCGTCAGTCAGGCAGTCACTCAGCCAAAATTCAGTTGCCGACAGTGGATATATAATTTATTCAAACTATTCGCGTTTGAAATGCCTACGCGAGAGAAGCGTGAATTTATTTATAATTTATATGGCAATTAAAAACTAATATTGTCAACTCCCACGCTCTGTGCAATTCAATTGCAAATTTATGCAAATTTTTAATTTCAACGGGCGGCTTTGACAAATGTTTTGTAGTTTACGGATTTTGGGTTTTTATTGCATTTTTGATGACAACTCGGTGGGCATAAATTAAATAATTAAGTTAATTCTATATGCGGGCAATGTGATTTTAATTATTTAATTCGAAACCCGGCTAAAACTTATGCTAAATTGTATTTCATTTCATTCCGTTCGAATTTGCTTTGCGTTTCTCAGTCTGACTCATCAGCGTCGATAATTAATGATTTTTAAAATGCCGCCCATGATTTAGATAAACCAAACTGAGCGATTTGTTTGTCTCTCCTTTGTTTCTATTTCTGTTTGCATAATTAATGTCGCACGCATTTGTTACGAGTTTTGGTTATTTGTCTTGCTCTCGGATTAATTTGCCCCACCATCTAATTTGGTCTGATTGGCTGGAACTGAGTCGAGAGGGGCTTAAAGTCTTCTTCAGCCTGTCGGTGGGCTTAGCAACTTCTTGGCTGCCATTCGATGAAGTTTGAGCAGCGATAATGACATTGAGCTCGAGCGGGATTATGGAGAAAACTGAATTACAGAAATATTTTTACAAAATGCTTGAACACACAGTTTTTGCTGCAGATAGAGAAATTCCTTGGATTTATTAGGCCAACTTTTGAAATACATTTTTTTTAAATTTTTGTTTCATTGATTGAAAGGTGTGAAAACGAAATCATTCAAGTGAGACGGTCATAAAAAACATGTTTCCCTTCCGTGAAGGTTGTGTCATAAATGTTTTTTTTTATGGCTCCGCGTGGGTGCGACTTCTATGGTCTTCTTCGCGGAGTGTGAAGCTACTCGAGGCTTCTAATTAATATAAACAGTTTGTGAACTAACACCAAACAGACCGCTAGAAGCAGCAGCACCCCTTTGGTGTTTGGCATTTCCTGTAATTTGTCAGGAGCGCGCGGAAATTACCGGCTTGGGCTTAAGTTTTTTCCATTTCGGGCCTTGATGCATATTAATTTAAATATAATTATGATAATTTTTATTGTCAAGTCCGCCGCGGCTGAGTGAAGCCTCTTGCCACATGCTTCGCCTTGACTTTTCGGAATGCCCTGGGCAAACAACCCTTTTCTACCATCAAAAAGGATTAGTTATTGAGTTATTTTCACAACTAAAGTAACGACAGGCAGAAGGCGAACGAACCCAAGCCCAAGACCGACCAACTGACGCGGTTCAACAACATCTTGTGACTGACATTTGTGCGTCAAATTAAGTGAACTCTTTTCCTTCTTTTTTTGTAGCTGAAGAGGAGGATCTGCTGCAGTCGGAGGAGGAGAAAGTGGAGGAGCACATGGTCAAGTCGAGCTTCCTGCCAGCCAGCCAACCTCGATCCCTGAGTGACTGTGACTGTTGTTGTCTTCGGCCTGTCCCCTGCATTGCGTAAACTATAATTAATAACAAAACATGTTATGGTTATGGCTGCCGCTTCTGCTTCTTTTTCTTTTTCTTTGTGTGTGCCTGAAAATTGTTTCTTGTGCCCCGAGCCCAAGGCATGAGGCCACAATTCACCCAGACTGCCAGCGACGGCACAAAAGCGGTTCTGGTTCTCCGTCGGCTTCGGGTTTGAGAAACCCAGACTGAGACTGAGACTGATACTGATACTCCGTTTTCGGGCTGCACAACATATGTTATGCATTTTTTAGTTGTCTTCGGCATTCAAAAAATTATGTAGCATTTAATTAGCGCATAATTGCGGCTGCAGAGGCAACATTCAGGGCGCAGGCCTCATCAATTTCAATCGCCGGCGTGTTGAAAAATCTTCATCTGCGTAATCCGCAAGGCAAGAAAAAATGTACCATAATTTTCACTATCTACAGGAAAATGTGAATACTCTAGTCAAATGATAATTGAAAATATTCGTTGTACTTTTTAAAAATAATTTGATATTATTTAGATACTTACAATTTGTCTGGTAGTGAAAATTAAATCATCAATATGTTGGTCTTCAAAATCTAAAAGAAAATACAAATTTTTTCCGATTAGCTATTAAAATTAATATATTTTTTTGAAATTAATTAAACCATAATAAAATATCAAGAGCTTTTGAAAAATTTGTTGTGTTCAAAAGATAAACTTTTATAAAAGGCTAAAACCAAAATAAAAATAATAATAATAATCTGAAGCCCTTTCACGAAATCCGCTTGCTACTTAAAGGGCACACCCTTTGCCGAACCGCCAAAAAAAGAAATATTAAAAAAAAAGTAAGAAGACTGTCGCTTGTCAAAATGTCTGCAACTCTGTGAATTCAACTCATTCTGCTGCCGCCTTCTATGGACGCGTCATTGTCTAAGGATGCAATTGCCGAGGACGAGGACGACGACGACGACGCACAAGTTCAAAAGCAGTCAACAGTTCCGCTCGCCTGTTTGAAACTCCGCTGCCACATCGTCATCCTCTGGCACATCATCATCATCATCGTCATTGCAGCGTCATCATCACGCTTATCCTTGGCGAATTTCATGCCTCGTCGTTGCAGTAGTTCCTTGTGGCTTGGCAAATACTCAACAAACCATGAAAGTAAATAAATGTTTTGCAACGTTGCAGAAATAAAATGCAATTTAAGTCACACAAAAATGGCTAACAACAGCACAGAGAAAAAAATTGGATAGTATTTAATTTAAGAGAACACCTTTTTGTATAATTCCTACAACCGAAAAAAATCGTGATGAAGCGTAGATCAATTTAACATTATTGAAGATCAATTTTAATTTGATTTGTGGCCAGGTAAATTTGACCTGGTCGAAAAGAGTACTTCATGTAAAAACGATATGGGTTTTGCATGACCTGAAATTTACATGGTCATATCGATTTTACGTGAACATGTTTTTTTTTTTTGTATGTAGATGTTCCTATTTCCTTTGTTTAAATATTGTTTAATTTATTTATTTATAAGTTGTGCTAAATTCATATGAAGATAATACTTAATTGTCTTCTTTAAAATATTAGAAAAATATATTTTATTCATTTTATTGCTTTTATTTTTCCCTGTGCTGCTATGAAAAAGTATCTGGAACGTTGCAGTTCGCCGAGGAGCCTGGAAAACTCGAGGTCCTGGCTGCATTCGTGGTTCGTCCTCTTCCATTTTGATTTGTTTATTTCGTTTCGCTCGGCTTTTATTTTGTATTATTCCTGCTGCTGCTGCTGCTCCTTTTGCCATGGCAGTTAAAGTAACCGGCAAAAGCGTTCCGGGGGCTTCGAACTTTTGCATTTTATTTGTGTTTTTGCATTTTTGTTTTTACTCGTTTTGGCACAAAGAAAAGTGAAATGTTTTTGGGCGGTTGGTCGGGAGAGAGTCGGCAGAGAGCATCGTTGCAATTGCACTTCCACAGACATTTAATGGCAGAAAAACAAAGGCAAAAATGGAAAACGCTTTAAAATAATTACATGCGAGAATTTCCCCCCACAGACCAAACAATGCCAGAAGTAATCGCACAAAAGTTGAAAATGAATCACCAACTGGCATCATTCACTGTCGAAAAAAAAACGAGGATTTGGGCAAGAGATCACAAAAAATAAGAGAGCGCCGAAACGAATTAATGGATCAACGATCTTATCAAGTGAGTGAAGCGAAACCAATTGACCAGAGTGCAGCGAGATCTCCTCGGGTTTTAGACTAATCCTCTTTCGTTGAGTACTTTGTTACAGGTAGATGTTCTTCTCGACGGGTTTGGAATTTTTAAAGACACTATGATAGTTTCGAATTTTTCTTTTGGAACTGTTTAAGAAATGTTAGTATTTCCTTTATTGAAAAGAAAGATCTTAATACTTAATGCTTTTAATTTCAAAGCAATTTCCAATCAAATTTAGTGTTGTATTTGTTTAATGTTAGTATTTCCATTATTAAAAAAATGTACTTAATACTTCTTGTACAATAATTTCAAAGCAATTTCCAATCAAATTTAGTGTCAAAGTGCAATCAAAAATGCCGGGATAAAAACAAAACCCTATCGCATCTGATGCACTTGTGCTCTACATGATTATTTCCCTCTTCAATCAGCCGTATCCATTACACATCCGCCCCAAGCTGTGAATGATTTAAGTGATTCGGTGCGCCCATTGTATTATTTTCACCCCCCTCTTAACCCTCTGATTCACAGTTGTACGCCACTGAAATGCAGAAGAACTGCAATAAAACAAAATAAAAACAAAAACAAAAAAACCAGAACCAAAACAAAACCTGATGAAAAAACAACAGAAAAAAAGTGAAGAAAAAGTGCAGCGGCAAATGCCAGACGAAACGGAACAATAATTAAAGCAATGGCAAAAACAACAACAACTCGGAACACAAAATAAACAAAAACATCAACAACGACAACAACAACAACAAGAAACAACAACAACAACATCGACAACAGGAAGAGGAACAAGAGCAGCTGAGGAAGAAGCAAAAATGCAGCAAAGCTCTCCTTTTAAATGAGATGATGCGGGTCCATCCTTATGTACACAGGATATATGGATTGGAATGGGTGCATGGGATTCCGAAAGGGTTGCAAGATGCAGCCCAAGGTCTGTCCTCCATAAAAACGATGTCGTCGTCGTCCTTGTATCTCTATAGATCCAAAAGGCATATAGCTTTGTAGATGGCTTGGCTAACAGGTGGATCCGCCGAATCCCGAGATTTTTTAAAGAAAGATTATTGCACATACTTTTAGATACAACAAAATTCTGGAACCCCATAAAAAAATTGTAAAAATCTGGGGATTTTAAAGATTTTATTATCTGTTCCTAACACTCAAGATATATCTGTTATAAATATTCCCTGAGAATACCAGGTATCTCCAAGTCGAACAACTCTACAATGTTTTTCATCCATGATTTTGTTTGCTGCTTGTTGTTTGGTTGTCATTGATGCCACCGTCGCTGTTGATTTGTTGTTGTTTTCCTCTGATGAGCCTGCAGAACAGCGCCAAGGCAAAAATCAGTGCAAAAGGCGACGTCGCTGGGTGTCGTTTGCAGACAACTTGAAAAACATGAAAACGCGAAGGGGGCTCCCGCTCCATGCCCCCTATATAGAACCACCTCCTCATTTTTCCTTCTATTGACAGTCACGTCAGTTAAGCTGCTGGGAACACACACGCAGCTACAATTGTGGACGAAATATTAGCTCCAAGAACTTAAATTTAAAAAAAAAAAATTTTTAAATAAAAACAAATGTTTTATGATTTTTAAATATAAAAAAAATAGTAGGTAACTTAATAATAGCAAATTAATTTCCCTCTTAAAAGTTTTTTCATATTTTTTTTTAAATAAATCATAGCATATATCATTGGTTCCCTATTAATTCTTGAATTTTCTATTACTGTTTTGTATACATAGACATATAATAATATTATTAATAATAAGTTAACTTATAAAAAACCATATTTTTGCAAATTTAGTGCTATTATTGTGACCTCGGCTGCAAATATGATGGGTCTCTGGAAGAAGAAGACACCCAGAGATTTCCCAGACAAGCAGGTGGCAAAGGCTTCAGGCCAGCCGAGAATCATGAGGCCAACATCATGAGCCAGCTTCGGTAATTGCTGTCCGGGCCAAATGCAAATGCTGTTGCTGCTGCTGCTTGCGTGTCTAGATGCTCGATTCTCGATTCTTGATTCCCCACTCGGATGCTGCACTGCTGCATATCACATGGCAGTATAGTATAGCATAGTACTACTAGTGCTCGTCCCTCATCCCTGCTGGCCTCGAATTATGTTGTTCTTCTCGGGAATTGGTTTGGCCTTCTGACAGCCCACCACCCCTGCCTCCGAACGCCCTGGAAAAACCCCACTGACGCCCTGTGGATGCAATATGATTTCAATTAGTACCATTCGTTAGTGAGTGTGGCACTCAGAACGGATTATTGCAGAGTTATATTGTTGAAGAACTGATGTTTTGAAGATGTAAATCATGTTGATTTTCAGTACTGTATAGATATATATTATATCATCTGTTTGGGAATTTAATATATTTTACTTGAATTTAAAACAGTCGGAATTTATCAAAATGGAATACTTCTAGCCATAAATTAATGTAATAAAATCAAACTTTATGGGTCTTGAACAAACATTACATCGGAACCTTTCCTTTCCTTTTGTTGATTTTTTTTTTTACCTTCCCCCAGCGGAAGGCGAATTATTGCTTTAAACAAATTTATTTATAACCCAAATTAAATAACTCAGAGCAATGGACTTGAGACTCCGGCTGCCACTAAATTTGCTAGGCGAATGCAATTTGCAGATTTACTAACCCCCAGGAGCAGAAAGAGCGGGAGTCGGAGGAGCCGGACTTGCAGTTGGAGAAAATTGCAATTGCAATTACCAAAGAGGAGAGAGCGAGGGAGAAAGAGCAGCAGCAGCAGCAGCAGCAGCAGCAGCGCCATGCCACGAGTAAAACAACTAAACAACGCCGAGCGACGACAGTTTGACTTGCAATTTTAGCTGCACCAGCAGACCCCAGCAGCGAAATCAGCGAAACCGTGGTCGCCGCATCATCCCCATCATCATCATCCGCATCGTCATCATCATCCCCATCAAAGGAATCATCATTAACAGCATCATCATTAACCAGTAAGTGAGCCAAAGTCGAGCTTTACGACTATACGATACCCGTTTCTGCAATTATCAACTCTCTTTTGGGTTTGAGTTGTTGAACACACAGGGTTTTATACGAAATTTATTGGTGGCTGTAAATGGAATGCGTTTTTTTAAATAATAAAAACTAAGAATTGCGGCAATTAATTTTATAACAAATAAATTGTTATTCAAAGAATTTTATTTATTTAGTCTTTTTTAAGAAAAGTTTACTCATTTGGAGATTATATATTTAAAAGATATTCTTTTTACCCAAGGATACTTTTATTTTCAAAATATTTTTTATTTTTTTAAATATTATGTTTTAATGGGAAATAATTTAAATTTATCAAAATAAATAATACATATATCTTCTTCTAAATTTTATAAGCTGAATAATAATACTCTTTCATCATTTATTCTCTTCAACAAATGGTACACTGAGCTTATAGCTTTAAAGTAAACAAATTCAGTTTATATACCATTAGGCTCTTAACTCTGACCATTACATTTTGATGGTCAAAGGCAATATACCCTTGTAATCCACGAGGTCCTCGGGTACGAAAACCGCGCGCGCCTCGACCATATCCATTACAGCCAGAATAACAGGAGGCTCAGGAGCAGGAGCAGGCGAAAAATGGGAATGGGAATGCGAACGGGATTGGGATTGGGATGGGAATGGGGATGGGGATCTGGGGGAAGGAGGCAATGTGGAGCAGAGCAGAGCAGAGCCAAAGCAGAGCAGAGCACAGAGGGCCGAGGACAGCGAGTAGTTGTTGGCCCTGCGGCTGCCCGTTCTGGCCAAGTTTGCGAGAAAATCGATTTCAGCGCTGCCTGCGCTCGCACGGGCGGCCTTTTGGATGCGAGTGTCCAGGTTTCAGGTCCAGCTACAGCTCCAGTGCGAGTTCGAGTTCGAGTCCGAGGCCCAGTCACAATCCCATTCGTATTCCCCGGTCCACAGTACCATTCCCATTCCCACTCCCGCGTTTCCATTCCCAGTTGGGGAGTTGCACTCCTGTTCGTCCACAGTGAGAAATATCAAGGGGAATACTATTAAAGTAAACCAATCTATACATTTACAAATTAGTTTTCTTTATAACACCTTTGTTAACACATTAAAATATATTACTATTATAATAAAAAATATTACCAGCCCAACTTTCTTTTCAACCTGCATTTTTACCTATCAAATATTTACTTTCAGTACTCATAAATCCCGAGTTATATCCACAATTATCTTTATGATGATTTTATTTTTGCTCAGTGTCCGTCTGTTTGTTTGTTTGTCGCTTTTAATGCTGAACGGAGCTGGCGGAGGCGACTCTTGACTGATTTTTATGCTTTTGGCCCAATTGCCCCGCAGTAGCCGCGCGGCTGGGAGAGCGGACTCCAATGGGCATCGACCGGTTCTCGCTCCTCACCCGGCATTGCACCTTCCTGCACCCTTCGGGAAGCCCATCGAAAGCCCCCCGACCCCCCCCCCCCCCCCCTCCCAATACCACCCATTAGCGGCCCTTTGTTTGACTTGCAGTTGCAATATAAGGTCATTCCTCTGCTCTTGTTCTTGCCGGTGTTTTTGTTGCAGTTGCACGCTTTTCGTTTCGTTTGATGGCTGCGCACGCGGCCTTTTGTTAGTTTTCCCCATCCAATTTCATTTTTTTTTCGCTTCCATTATTATTATGCTTTTTTCGTATACTCTTTAAGGGAAACAACATCAGCGAAATCGCAGTCTAATCACTTCATTAGCCAGAGTCTCCCACCGCTTTTGGCCATGTTAACACGTTGTTCGGCTGCAAGTTGCACGAACTTGCTGGCAAAGTGCGAAAAAAAAATAGGCTTTAATTGAAAAGTGTGGGAAGTGTAGGCCCTGCTGCGACTTTTGCTTTCTTTTAGGGGTTTCAAGTGTGCCTATGGATTTTTTGAAAAAGCCGCTTCATTTTCTTTAATGTGAAATAAGTTATGTTTGGAAACTTAATAAAATAGTGTTATTTTCCTGTGGTTCTAAAATTTCTACTACTTTAACTTGCATTTAAAATTATATTCTAAGAACTTTTAAACTTGGTATTGATAGGATTATAAAAAACACTATATCAAATTGTAAAAAAATATTACTATATAATGTTGTTATGATGAATTTAATTTGGTTTAGTTAATTTTACATACTAATTTAGAGACCAGTGGTTTTTTTAATATTATTCCATTTTTCTTGAATCATAATTGTAGATATCCTAACCAAATTTCGTAATAGCTTTTAATGATAGTGCAAAAATGTGCAGACCACTACAATTTAGTTTTAATAGCTGATCAAATTGCTGGTAATTGCTAACTTTTGTTTACCCACAACTAAATGCTTAATTGAATCAATTAAAATGTTGAACAATATAGGGATTCAGGCATTTAGAGTATAAAAACTGCATTTGGAAATAAGCCCGAAAGTTAAAGCATCTAATTTGCTAGCCCGCATTGTATTTGCCTAAAGTTTTTCTCACAATTGTGAGGTGAAATAGCATCAGCTGCTGTTCAGGGCTCCTCTCGCTTATCGCATAATTGGTAGCAATGTTGGCTGCCACTTTTTGCTGCGGCTTCTGTGGCTCTGGAAGCTGAAAGCTGGAAGCCAGGTCTCTCCACCTCGCATCCACCGTATCCGTCCCATTCCGGAGATGCCGGCAAAACACTTGTCAGCGACTTAAATGGCGCGCAGCTGTGCGGCATTAGCTGGGGAAGCTGAAGAGCGGGGAGCTGAAAAGCTGGGCAGCCGGGGAGATATCTTGGGATCTTTGGGGGCCAGAAGTGCGGAGATCCAGTCGACTGGACACACCTCTTAAGGAGGTGTTGCGACCGCTGCTCCAGGAACTCGGGGGTCCAAAAGGGTGCAAGGCGGTCCAGTGGCGACATTTGATGTGATTATTGAGTTATGCCCACGGGGGCAGGTGCCTGGCATATTTCGCTTAATTTTCTGATGAAGTTATTCACCGAGATATGGAACGCAGCGAAAATGTACAAGTATTATAAACAGAGATAAGGAACGCGAAAAAAAAAAAATGTGAAACCAAGGTCTGTTTGTGTGATTTAAAAACATTCATTTCGGTGTCCAAAAGTCAGGGATTTTTGTACAGGTGTCTTAAAAGCTTTTCAGTAGCGTTAAGTAGAGTTTCTGAAGATAAACTTTAACATTTTAATCACTTAATTGGCACAGAAGTATTCAAAAATTGTCAAATTCAGCTTACTTATATTCACAGATAAGGCAAAAATTAATTTTTATAAATAGAAAATATGATATCATTGTGCCAAAAGAGATTATAGAATTATGTTGTTAAGGTCACCTTTTGGAATATATAATATTCAGAATATATTCAGAAGTTGAACAATTTTTAACATTTTTGGAAGATTTAAATAAATTTATTTGATATTTATTTATATTGTTGCCTATAAGAAGATCTTTTTATTATTCTTACATCGTCTTTAAATATTTAATTGTACAAGATTTTGTTTATAGGCGATATTATGGATTTTTATTTTCATAATATTTTTTAAAATTTCCGACTTATAGATGAAAGTGGATATGGACAATTTGAGAGATATTTACAGAATGCTCGAAGGGAAATAATTAACATTTGGCAGGAAATCTGTGGGCAGCGACAACAAAAAGCCGGCAAAGAGTCAGAATTAGAAGGCGAAAGCAGAGAGAGAAACGAAAACAGCAGGCACTACAAAATCACGAGCAACAACAACTACAACAACCCCGGAGGAAGAGGATGAGGATAAGGATAGAGTGGAAATGGAGAGGGAATAAAAACATAAAAAAAAGCGGCACAGATTGCGAGAACAACAACTAAACACGGCAAACACACACACACACACACACGCAAACAATTTGAGCTCTCCAGCTGTGTAGTTGTTGTTGTTGCTGTTTTTTTTCTTCCTCTCCCTTTTGCCCTCCAATCAATAAAACGGATTAGGAATATCCTTTAAATGCGGCGCTTGGTGGAGGCTGCACACACACACTCGCACACACATGGCAAATCTTTTACAATAACACATAGAAGGAATAAAAGTAGCGGCACTTACTTTTGGTCTTCGTTCTCCTTTCTTTTTTTTTTCGTAGAACAAATTAGGAGAGATGGCGATTGAAGGTGTAAGGAGGACGGCGAGGAGAAGACGAAAACAAAAACGAGAAACGCACACTCAAACACGAACGCACACTGAAACACGCAGGGCGAAGGATTTACCGTTACGCGACGCAAAGATGCTCAAAAATTACATACAAAAAAAAAATAATAATCCGTGTCTCCTTTTTGGTTCTTCAAACTTTTTCCCTATTTACTCCAATTTCGATTTTGTCACTTGCATCGTTTGACCCCAACGACCTTGCTGTTTCTCCTTCACTTAAATATTTAAGGTCCTAAAAATGCAATTTAAATGCTTGTAAATTACTCGTTTTTGGTTTTTTTTTGTTGTTTCAAGGAGAGGAACACACACGACGTTTAAAATTATCAAATTGCTCTTTCGTCTCCGCTTTGTTATCACGATTCACTGCTGCTGCTTGACGGTAAATGGTTATTGGTTATTGGTTATTGGCCAGCTTGTTTGCTCATTAAACGGCTCGTTTGGCTACCGTTTTTCTCAATCACAACACATCAGTTTTGCCGGCTTTTTCAGTTTTTCTCGCGACAAGACCGATTCGTTCGAGCTGATTTTCAAATCATCCGCAGCTCGAGCCTTTTCGACCGTTTTGTTCGAGTTTGTTTGGAAAACTGATGATTCGGATTCACAGGCTGGCTGGGTTGGTTTCAAAACAACCGCCTCGCACGAGAAGTCTTTTCGGCAGTCTCTGCCCGAGAGAGGCTCTCCCCTTTTTACTCTCTCGTTTTAGATCACTGTTACGCTCTTCATTTGGCCCCGCACTGTTAACTTTGCCCTGCTAACTTTCACTCGAGTTGTTGCACACTGTTAACCGTGCTGTGGCCATACAAATATCACTCAAATGATAACACTACAAGAAGGCTCAACCAATCTGATTTCTGGCCAACAATTATAATAACAAACAGGAAAACGTATAAATAGAATATTTAAATTTGAATGCATACAGTATGCAAAATAGTTCTTGTAATATTTTTACAGATTAATAAAATAAAAAGAATTAAATTTAGGGAATCTGCAATCCTAATCCACATAGAGCTCTCATAAAGGTTAATTTCAACGACTGCCCGCTGGACGCATTCGTATATATTTGGAACCGGATCTAAACGAGCTAATCGTTTAGTACATTCGGTCTTTCGCTCGGGCGCATGCGCGATCACATTCTCTCGTACTCGCTCTCTGGCTCTCCATTTAACAGAGCCCAAAACATCTGTTGAGCTAACAGATGCTACAACTAACATTACTTTATTTTCAAAATTTTGGGATAACTTTTGAAAAGCCAAAAACCTAAACAAATTTGAGCTTTGAAAGAAATGTAGAAATGTATTTTGGGGACATAATTAAGAATAATTAAATCAATAATAGTATATTCCGAAATTTAGCTTTCTTATCTCTTAAATGAAAGCATATTTAACTAGTGGAAATAAACTATTTATATTGAGCTTCTTTTTTTAAGTTTATACATTTCTAGAAAACGTGAGCAACTTTAAATTAAAATTACATTTACTTAGACAGATAATTTAAAATTAAAACCAAACTTGATTTTTAATATTATCGTATTAAAATCGTATTGAACTAAAATGATAAGAAATCGTGGCCGTTATATTTTAGCTCAGCTCTGCTTGTGCTCTCTCACAGTTCTTGCGTTAGAGCGAGATAGCTGCAGATGTGTTTGCTCGACTTTGGGAGAGAGCGAATTCTACGAGAGAGAGCACAAAAACTGTTTACTGCGACAGAGCTGCCACCGTCGCGTTGAGTTTGTAGAACTTGTAGAATAAATGTAATGTTTGGGCTGCGACGCGTAAAATTAGAACAATCTGTAGAAAACATGTAAAATCTTATTTTCAATTATGCAGGAAATTCTAAACTAATTACTTTAATTAATTTAATTTTTAAATAAATAGTTTAATTTATTTTAGTCCAAGGCCGCCCAATGCATTTCCTTTAATTATTTGTATTCATTATTCAAAAGTAAACGGTATTGATCCCTTAGGAAATTAAGATGCCATTGAATCTGGTTATTCATTTCTATTATATTTCGTCTCGATTTTGTTATAAGAAATTTGGTATTTAATCAACGAAAAATCCTATTTCCCAAAAGATAAAATACATTCGATTTTAGTTAAAAATATTTACATTTATTTCGTTTTTTTTTTTAGCGGTTTCAAAAACCAATTTAAAAATGTAATTTACAATTTTTATGAGTTCAAGCTTTGAGCGATTTTGTTGAGTGGGTCGATTTCCGTATCCTGCGATACAGAGGGCAGCACATGAAGCACCGAAGAACCCGGGATCACACATCCTTGGTCATGGAACCTCCACTCCTGGGAACCTCGAAAAATACAGCCACAAAATTGGAAGATATAGAAGATTTTAAAAGATCACACGGCGGTGATGAGATGGGCGTCATCTTCGTTAATTCGATCGGATTTTCCATTGACCTCGATCGTGTGATTTGACTCTGTATCGCTGGGCTCCTGCTCGACTTCGTCCTCCTCTTCATCGTCATCTCCTTGGGAGGAGTTTTCCCCATTTTCCTGTTCGGGCGATTCCCGTTCTTCGTTTTCCTCGTATATGACGTCACAGCTGGTGGCTATCGATTTGGGCGGAGGTTTCTTTATTGACTTTCCACCGCCTTTTCGGTCACCATTTTGCTGCATCTCGGACATTTGAATCTGCATTTCGCGCAGGCGATCGGTGAGCACGTACAAATCTCTCTCCTGACTTTCGCATCGTGTTCGCAGTTCGGATATCTCACGCAGATCCTCGGCTCGAGGATCCCGCCTTTCGTATCGCATGCGCATCTCCTCGAACCTACGGAAGTAATTGTATTTAAATTGTATTTATTATAGGAAATAAGATGATGGTAACTTTAAAGCGAATACTGGATACTGACTTAGCGTACAACATCCCACAACACGGACAAGCAAAAGTAGGATAAGTTTGGATAAGATAAAGATTTAAAGAGTTTCGGTCAAGTTCTTAAGTCCGTGTTTATAAAACATTTAATTTTCAATAAATTTCGAATATATTTAAAAATTTCACTGTATTGGATAATATTAAAAACCATTTCTTTAAAGTTTAAAGATATAAATTATTTTTTATAGTTTTTCTATCAAATATACTGATCCTAAGAACTCAACTTTAAAATTTGACTGTATTGGATAAGATAAAAAACTATTTTTTTTAATTTTAAAGATATAAAATCCCATTTCAGTAATACATAGTATTTTTAAGAGTTTTTCTATCAAATATTATAGAACTTAAGAACTCAACTTTTGGGATATGACGGGTGGCTTTGGGTGGGGGGCACTTACAGGTTGGTCAGGCAGCGGCACTTGCGGTGCAGCTGCTCGATCTCGTTGGCGTTGCTGATGTCGCGCTTGTCCAGCGCCGCCTTCTCGGCATCGTAGGCCGCCTTCAGGTCCTTGAGATTGCGCTGGTGCCGAAGTTCTACATCGCTGCGGATGCGGATGCGGTTGCGGATATGTTCGGATTCAGATTCAGATTCGGGTTTGGGTTATTCAGGTTATATAGAGTGGGCAGAGGTTGAGGTGGATACACACACATAGCGAGAAAGAGAAAGTAAAATATTAAGAGAATCGTTCCGAAAGGGCAAGCTGCATTCCAGAAAAATCATAATAATCTTAGGGATTCTGGAACACTCTACAGATATTAAAACATTCATTAAGGTGTTCTACTATTAACAACAATTATTTTTAGGTACAAATTTATTTCTCTAAAGTTAATAAAATTGTTAAAGTAAATACAAGTTGCATATACATTTTTTAAAATATATTTTTTACAATTGTGAATAAGGTGTGAATATAAGGCATGATATGTTTAGGTTGTGGTCAGAATAAAATTTAATAAAAAACAAAATCTGATGGAAATTAGTCTCTTGATTACCGTTAAATAAATTTTAATTTTTATACAATTTCAATGCAATCAAAAACACCTAAACCAATATTTTCAAAAATCCTAGAGACTTCCGTAAAATCCCAAAATTAATTCAAGGACCATACAAAGCTTAAACGGGGTGTTATAATTTTATTGGTGAGCCAAGAGGTGACGGTATTTAATATAGAGCACAGCGACAATATTAAACACTAAGCATGCAATGGCGATCAGCGGCGACATGGTCAGATATAGCACATATAGAGTCGGCATATACGGCCACGCCCCCTTGGCCAACGCCCACAGGGCCGGAGAGGTTGTCGATCGACCTAAATGCTGATCCATGCTGATCCAATGAATAAAATGTGAAATGAGAGAAACAGAAGACATGTTCATATGATAATGAATCGAGATCGAGGCCTCAAAGGTGACAAATGAGTGGGCTGCAGACATTCAATGCAATTTAGTAGGGAGCAGTGGTGTCGGTACTATTGGGTAATTAAATATTCATGGGGCGGGGCATGCCACTTTGCCACTCACTTGATTCGTTCATCGGCAGTGGCCATTTTCGCGCGATGTCGTTCCACAAGTTCCTGCAACGCCTCGTCCTTCTCCGCCTGCAATTTGGCCTTCTGAGAGGCTGTTGGTTTTTGAGGAAATAAAAACAAGTATTTAGCAATTTGTATATTTAAATAAATAAATCATTTCTAATATTTAATGATATTCACAAAAAAAAAAATATATATTTATATTAAATAGATATAAAATATCAAAATAATAAAAAATAATACATTTTTATGTATGCATTTAAAAAATTCATTAGCAGATATCTATCCAGGTTTGAATAACGTTTGCCACATTTTAATGTTTGAACATCCTAATAACTTATTAGGATTTTAAACTGATATAGAACGCCTTAGAATTGTATTATTGAGATAGGACTTTCGGTATACAATATATAAATATGTACCTTAAGTCACTTTAAAAAGTGTTTTTATATTTCTACGTTTTTTTTTTTGGTTTTTCTTTATATTAAAAAGGCCTCACCCAGCTCCTTTCGGTGCGAATCGACCATGTCCTGCGTGGACAGCTGCAGCTCCTTGGCGAACTCCTCCTTCACCTGGCCGAGTCGTTCGCGGAACTTCTCCTCCATCTCGGCCTTCTCCGCCTCGAACTCCTTCTTCAGCTTCTCCTCCAGTTCCACACGGCGATCCTCCTCGCGGCACATGGCATTCTGGTACTCGCGATCGGCCTTATCCAAATGCATGCGGGTCTGTAGAAGGGCATTGTCTGAACGTTCGCGCAGGCTGAGGAAATCCTGTTTCTTCAGCTCCAGGCTCTCGTGCAGATCCTCGATCTAAAGGGGATTTATAAATTTGAATTCAATGGTAAATGGTAAAACTATCGATACTATCGATTGTTGTAAGGTTTAGCAAACATCTTTTTTTTTAAATATTCGGATATATGCAATAATGATCTATTACTTTAACGTGGCATTAATTTGTTTATGCGATTAAATCGTTTTTGATATCGATAGTATCGATACTATCGATTAAGACAACAATCGATAACCAAAGTTATCGGTAGCCCATCTCTTCTTAGAATCATTCTTTACCTCGGCTCGCAGTTCCTCCTCGTTGGCCGTATATCGATTGGTCAGGGCCCTCAGTTCCTCGATGTGCTCGTTCTGCAGTTTATCCAATGCATCCCGACGCTCGTCCACATACACGGACTCCAGTTCATTTGTCAGTCTTGTCATCTCTGTGCTAGGGGTGCAAGTATTTAAGTTATAGTCCAGGTCATAAACATATCTCACAGATATTACTTACTAAAGTTTGTTTTCCCAGAAGGCGGCCGCCTCGTTGCGCACCTCATCGATTTTGTAGATCATTTGACGCTCCTTGTCATAGATGGCACTTAAAAAGGAATATATTTATAAGATGCTTTTTTAATATTGCCCAGATATACCCACTTATCACACTGATATTTGATCTTGTGCACCGCCTCGATCTGGGTCTCGAGGTTCTCGTTGGCCGACTGCAGATCCGCCTTCAGGTTCTCAATGCGGTCCATTAGGGTTTGGATGGACTGCTCCTGCTCGCTGACCACCCCCCTCAGCGAGTTCACCTGCGCCTGGCAGGTGCGCAGCATCTCGGACTCCCTTCGGCGGGACTGCAGCTCCAGTTCCAGCTCCTCCGCCTTGGCGCTCGCCTGCTTCCGCTCGTAGTTGGACTTGTCCGTCTTGTCCTTGCACTGCCGCTGCATCTGCCGCAGCTGCCACTCGCAGTCCGTCATCAGGGACTCCTCGCGTTCTATAATAAATTTTAAAGTTTTACTAGATTGATAGGGTTGATAATAAAAAAGTAATAATATTGAAAATATTATTTTTAAATAATTGAAAATGCAGCTAACATTTAAAAACGTTTTTTAAGTTTTACAAAAATGATTTTAAAAGTATTTTTCAAACTTTTTAGGGTATTTATGAATCTAAAAGCCAATTTTAAATTAATCGAATACCAAATTATAATTCCTAAAAATTATAGACATTTTAGACCTAAGGCAAAATGTTTTTAAAACTGTTATAGACTGGCCCTTTAATATATTGAAATATCATTAAAAGCCAAAAAAAAATAATAATGGCTTTAATAAAATTGTTCCTAATGTTTAGAAAAAGTTAAGATTTTAATTCCTTAATTTACAGATACCCCACAGTTAAACTTTAATTTTTAAAAATCTTGCCTCGATTGTGTGTCCTGAGCATTTCGAACTCCTTTTGCCATTTGTCCTCGCAGATCTTGCGTTCCGCCTCGGAGTTTTCCAGGGCGTTCTTCAGAATGCGTATCTGCTCCTCCAGTTCCGCTCGGATCTTCTCCACCTGCTGACGCCATTCCTCGGCTTCGACTTGGGCACAGGCCAATTGGGTTTGCAGGTTTTTGGCCAGGCTTTGGGTCTCTTTGTACTTCTCGGTTAGTTCGGTATACTGAGCTTCGAGTTCGTCTGGAAAAGCATAGCAAAATATATTAGTAAAATATATTATTAAATGTAGCATTTGGTTTTTTTTAAATTACTCAATAACTACTATTTGTATACCCACTATATTTGATCTGGAATTCATCTTGATTTTCGCTGTACTTGTGCCGTAAGTGGACTTTTTCATCCTCTAGTAGCTTGAGTTTTTTCCGCACATATTCATCGTCCTTGTGGGCTGCACCCAGTTCACCTTGTAGCCCTGAAAAAATATTTAAATAAAATTAAAAGGGACTCTAAGAAGGTTTTTTAAAGGCTATACTTACTCTCCACATTCCATTGCTTGACGGACAGTTCCTGTTCCAGTTTCTGGATCTTGAACTGCATATCGGCAACCTTCGCCTCCAGTTGACTGGCATTCTTGTGGGCCTCATCCAATTGGCTGGCAAATCGAGCTTTCTGCTGTTTCAACTCCTTTCTGGGAAAACGAATATAGTACCAGGATGAGTAATATTCGGAATAGAAACATAAATCCCTAGACAGATCAGCTCAACTGTCAGACGAATATATATTTCAAACAAATCTTGTCACTGAATAATCCCCAACACAAACAAAATGAATCACAAACGTGTTCCGCGCACGCAGCACGAACGAAATAAATAAATAAAAGCAAAACCGCAGAAAAATAAAAATAATAATTATTTTTATTATTTTATATTATCGTCCCAGCGTTTATACCTATAGCTAGACATTGGCCTGACGTAATTTGAATGGAAAAGCTCGTTAAACGTGAATGAGGTGTAAAAACAGTGGCAACGTCTTCCTCAACCATAATTTGTTGAGATACAATATGTATACAGATTTATAGGTACGGATACACGAACGTAGACGTAGACAAAGATACAAATACAATTTTATATAATATGTATATATTGGCTTGTGCTTTGTTTTGTTTTGGCTTTTCAACGCAAAAATGAAATACGTTTTAATTGAATTTATCCTAGTCGATTCTCGGTTGCTGCGAAAATGCGCAAAGTTTATTTTTAAATCAACGGTTTTCCGTTGTTTTTGCTCGAGCATTTGGCCAACTCTCCTCAGTCGCTCTCTACGAAAGATACAGTGCGTATCGATAGTGTAAAACTGATAATATCATAATCAATTAAGGATGTATTCACTTCGGGTTTTATTCTAAAGCATGAAAATCCAAAGATCATCAATAAAAATTGTTTAAAGTCAAGCTTTTATTATGGAAGATCAGTCTGATAGACTTTGAATAATTTAAAATGATAAATAACTTATATTATTTATTCCTATATTTATTATTTTATTTATATATTATTTATTAACTTCTCCCTAAAGGCTATGTAATGAATTTAAAATATTTTAATCTAATTTTCGGTTAGTGCAATTATGTCCTACACTGTCCACATTATGCGCCCATAAGTTTAGTATAGACAATGTGAATTTATCAAATTTTGTGACACGCGTTTCTAGCTTTTCCCTACAGAGATAGTCGGAGATAAAGATAGACAGAGATATACAGAGAGCGGGAATGAGATAAACATACAAAGGACAGATGCATCTCGTGTACTTAGATTGAAAGTTATTTCAATTATTTTTGGCAAGAGCATCTTTGCCGGTGCCTGTGAACTTTCCGAGGCGAATGCATAGTTGCCAGCTTGGATTCTTTCCTTGTTTATGCCCAAGTTGATAATTAAATCGGATTAGATAAACAACGGGTGATGAAGAGAAGGAAACAGCAGCCGAAGATTCGGGAAAGCTGCCCATTAGTTATTCGAGGCAAATTACGCATACGCCGCATGTGCCGGCGGAATAAACAATCTTTCAATGCTAGCCAAGTGGAGGATGCTCTGCTCCTCCGCCTGCTGCCCGTATGCCCAATCAATTATCCACCAAAATCAAGAACAACCCAAATAAAATTCCACAAGTGCTCGCCCCCCGCTTAAGCATTTCCTCACAAGTTTGCTCTAAATATGAATGTTTCAAAATATACTTGTCTTCTTTTTTTTTGCACTACGCCTAAAATAAGCAAGGCGAATAAAACTAGAGCAGGCAGATCGTGTTCTATGCACATGAGAAAATATGATTGAGGGAAAAAATTCGAAAGTTAAGGTAAGTCGAGGCCAGGGATACTCTAGCAAGTGATCTTCTATTTGAGACACGGTATTATTAAATTAGAAAAACAAAAATAAAAAAGTTAGGAAAATGTTTAGGCAATAAATAATAATAATAGTAATTACTTTTGACAAAATATTACACAAATGTGATTAAAAATATTTTTTTTTCCAAGCTTTTTTAAATGTTTATAAAGCTGAAAAAAGATGATATTCCAAATGATATACCCTTTGTTAGAGTGCGCAAAAAACAAGCGTGGGAAATGACCAACATGTTGCCAACAAAAATTGCAAATTAAGAGGAAGAAAGCCGAACGAGAAATGACGAAGTGAATTTATTTTTGCCCCTGTTCACTTGTTCAACCGATTTTGAACACAAATCTAATGTTTATTTAAAATACGAAAATTTACATAAATATATAAATTGTCGAAATAATTGTTGCCATTTGGCTATGAGACACTTGCCGCACGGCTGTCATAATCTGTCATATCGGCGAAGGCCAAACAATGCCACCTTTCACACTGCGTATACGTAATGGGAGACACTAGCCAAAACAAGTGGGATTTTCTAAGGAATTCGGTTCTATAAATATGGTATTTTCTAAAGGGAAATTATCCATCAAATCGGATCACTTTAAACGACGGAAATTCTTTTGACAAATTCTATCAAAAATGTTTCTTGGTTATTGACTTTTTAAATATATATTATTATTTTTTCTGTTCCAAAATTTCTTGAAATGGAGAAATTTAATTTCATTCATGAAATATCTTTGATTGGCAGATGCCACAATATATTTCACCAATCAAATAAGCTTTGATTCATTTAAAAATAGTCGGCCCTGACTGGAAAATTTGACGCAAATCAAATTGGCAAACAAACAAAACAAAAAATCAAATGAGAGGGAAATTTCCGCTGACTGATTTCCCAGTAAGAAAAACCAGATCACAAGGCATGTTCCATGACACAAAGATCAAGATAAATTGGCTGCATCTAGCCATGTTAATGGTCAAATTGTTGGCATGCGATTGCGATTAAATAAATACGCAGTATTTGATGCCGCAGCTGCTACAACTAGCTAATATCAAGTATACGTCATGAGGGAAACGCCGCTGCGTTGAACTATTATAATTTCTGGATGCATATCTATAAAAATAATTACTTCTAGTTCTGTTCATTTTTGAAAGAAAATTAAATGTCATCTTTAGTTTGTTAGAATTACAATAAATATTTCAAATCTCTTTATTATCTCGAGATCTCTATTACAATTTTCACTGCTAGTATTTTCTACTAAAGTAATTTTAACTAAGTTTCTTTTTCATTTCAAAAAAAACTAGAAGGGAAAATATACGGAAATCATTAACTGCTTCGAATTATTAATTTTCCTGCTGGCTAAGTCACAAAGAAAATTGAATGATGTCTTCTTTTTAATCGGAATAAATATACAAAACTATTATCAATTCGAAAATCTTAACAAATTAGAAATCCCTTTTTTTTTTAATTTACCTGGAATCTTTTCAAAATTGGAATACCTTCTTTTTTTAATTTCCCCGCCTTTTTATTATTCAGCTCACCTGAGTTCCTGACTGTCGAAGGGGCTCTCCTGGCGCACCGGCTTGTTGAGGACACTGCCGTCCTCGATGATCTCGATGCAGGGCGTCATGTCCTGGCCAAGACAACTGTCGTCCCGGCTGCGCTGCTTGGGACTGCTGCTGCGACTGCGTCCCTCGACGTGGATGGGTATGAAGTGCACATTGCCCAGGCTATTGCCCCCCGCTCCGTTGGCAATATTGATGTTGATCTGCGAATCGCCGCCATTTGTGGTCGCCGATGATGATGATGCTGATGGTGCTGCTGTGGATGTGGATGTGGCTGAAAGTGTTGTTCCTGATGCGGTTGCATTGGCGGTCGTTGACTCCACAACCACATCCGGCAGACTGATGCTCTCGATGCATACCAAACGCTCGCTGAACTCGCCGAATCGCTCAATGTCGTCGAGTTCGTCGCACTGCAGAAAGGTCTCCTCGCAATCGGTGGAGTTGCCATCGCGTATAAAGGAGGAGGTGTGGTTCTGTGGATTCTGTTGATTCGGTTGATTCTGTTGGGTGGTTGCCATATGCGAGGAGCTCCGTGGCGGTGGTTGCGGTGGCTGTACCTGGTTTGGGGATTCCTGTTCCCCGATCCCGGAATCCGCATAGCTGCTACTGAGATTCGAGTCACTCTTCAGGGCACTCCTCTCACTGCTGGCCGATTGGCGAGAGTTGCCATTTGTTTGATGACTATTGCTTATATGGGGATCGTAGTCTAGATCCACCGCCTCATCAACATCATCTAGATCCTCCTCCTCTTCTTCTTCAGCCTCCTCCTGGACATTTTCTAGTTTCACATTGCTCAAGCGAGTCCAGGGACGATTATTAGAGTTCTGATAGATAGTAGCCGGTATATCCGTGGCAAAGACCTCATCTTCTAGGGTCTCTATGTGTGCCTCGTTGAGTTCCTCAATGTTTAGCGAGTCCTCGGCGGTTTCATTCAGTTCGTAGAATATTTCCGGTGTTTTGGGTAGAGTTTCCTCCGGGAAACTGCAATCCTCGACGGTGATTTTCGGTACTTCCGGTGACCTTTGATGCCTGGGCGGTGGCTGCGGCGGACTCACGACCGACTCACGGAACTCACGCGGCGTACTGGCTCGCGAACTGTGTTCCGAGCTGATTTCATTCGGTTTGGCACTAGTTTGGCCCATGGTTATGTCACTTAATTGCTGATGTTGCTGATGTTGCTGCTGCTTGTTGGCCAGATGTTGCTGCGGGGCAGCAATTGCATTGCCGGGCTGCTTTTGCTGCTGCTGTTGCTGCTGCTGCTGCTGCTGTTCGGCAATTGCTGTTGGCCGCTCAACGTTTGCCGCTTGAATGAGGAACGCCGACGAACGCATGGCTCTTGGCTCTTTTTCCGGCTCGATCTTTGGCGGAAAACTCTCGTTCTCTGCGGGAAAACTCGCCGCTCGCTCTTCACTCAGCCTCACTCCAGCTGGCTTACTATGCTCTTCGCTGCTCGTCGCTCTTCGTTGGCCGCTATTCTCTGGGCTATTATTAGCCAAAGTCATTTGATAAGTAGTCGGGGATGCGAGCGCGGGGTCGGAGTTCGTTTCAAGGTGTGTGGCGGTGGTGGCGGCGATTACGTCTTTGGCATTACTTTTATTCGATTTATTTGGCTTGCCAGCCTGCTGTTGCTGCTGTTGCTGCTGTTGCTGCTGCTTTTGCTGCTGATTTTGACGCTGATGGTTTCGACCACGCGCCATGAAAATATCGCTAAGAAAATCGCGACTCTTTTGCAGAGTTTTTCGCTTTTTCGGTTCGGCACTATCGGTATTAAGTGGACTTTCCTTGGCGTTGCCTATCTTGAAACTGCCAATCGAGAGCAGCGACTGACGTTTCTGCGGTTCCCTTTCGGTACGCAACTGGCGGTGTGTTATAGTTGCTATAGATGGACCATCGATATCGGGCTCGATAGTGCCAATTAGCTGATGACCACCAACGCTTTTGCTCGCGATCGCGGTGGCTGCCTCGTTTTGACTGCTGGGAGCCGCATTTCGATCACCGCCCGAGGAAAACGTCCACGTCCTCGCCACTCCGCCCATTTTATTTATATACAAATTGTCGGAGCGGCCATTAGCAGCTGTTTTTGCTAATTTTAAACGCTCTTCGTCGCTGGCAGTTGCCTCTGCTTTTGCCTCTGGCTCGTCGTCAAAGTCGCTGGCAAAGTCCTCCAGCTCTTCGATCACCGCCCGTCGTGCTCTTTCCTTTGGCTCTTCGCAACGAAGAGCAATCTCCCCCATCCTACTGTATCTCACGGGTCTATCCCCATCATCCTCCTCATCGACGACAACGTTCTTGTGCGTTTTTCCACGACGCGATCTCCGCAGCAAATTAAACATATTCGCTCTTTCTCTTAATGCTTTTCCTCTATCTTAGCTTCTTAGTTTAATTTTCATCTATTTCTAAATCCATTTATTCCCCTTCGGTTTTTCTTGTTTTCGTTGTGTGCGCTTTTCGTTTAATAAACAAATCGTTATTTTGTTGCAATTATTTCGAATTTTCTTTGTTGTTGTTTAAAATGCTTTCAACCTGTTGAAAATAACCTGTTAAAATATTTGGGTTGGTCGGATTAATTGGCGTTAATTAGTTTACCCGCACGCGCTCAGCACTTTTTGGCGGATTTACAGATTCGACTTGGTCGGCGGATAAACTGCGACTGTCGCTCAGTCGGCACTCCATGCGATGCGACTACTGTCGCCATAATGATCGCCATCATGATCACCAGCCGAGAACATCATGATGATGACAATAAGGCTGGACAATTATGAGTAACTACAGCGGTGAGTGTGTGAGTACTAGCAGGCCTGTGAATGCACTCACAGAAAACTATTCAAGTTTGATTTAATTTGCTAGACTTTTTATGAGTAATAGATTAGAATTAATTAATGATTATTATAATTCAAAATAAAATATATATAAATTCAACAAGTTTTTATCTTCCCATATTTAGTATCTAACAGTATTAAGTTTTAATATTTTCTAATATTTTCCAGATCAATTTTTTATTTTTTTAAGACTTTTATTTTATTATTTTTTAAATTTATTATTTCATGTTTTATTTTTTTGTAATTTCTATTTTGTTCTTTTTGTTTTTTGGCTGCTTAAAGTGCTGTAAATATTAAATATTAAATTAAATGTTTTTGAATAGTTTAAGAAAAAATAATTTTTTTATGTGCACTTATGGCAAAAAAAAGGCACATGGCATAATTTGCTTTAATTATCTTTTAGAAGAACGCATACTCGCACAGACAGGCAAAACTAAATACAATGTTTATGGTAAGCTCGATAATTGCTTATGAATATTAATTGATGGATAGAAAGCGGGAGCCAGTTGGCCAGGCGACCCAGTGCCATTGTTGTGGGCCAAAGCAATGCGTCATTATGTGTCATCCGATGAGCAACAACAATTTGCTAATTGTAGAATGTACATTGTTGAAAGCCAGAGCCTAGAATTGAGGTATTCGACAGCTGTGAAGGCATTTGAATAATCTCAAACGGAAAGGGAAAATTATTCATCGACATTGGCTGCTTCACATGGAGAACCTCACGTTTTCAGGTAGTAGAATATTAGATTCTGTTACTACTTTCACCTATCTAATAATAATAGGGATTTTTTTTATTAGTTAGCCATATTTTTAAAATATTTATAAGTTTTATTAGAAAAAGAATAATTTTTTACTTTCCGTTCATATAATTTTTTATCCAAACTCCTAAAAGTATGCCCTACAAAATAAGAAAATATCTCTTTATAGGTTTCCTTGTCGTTCCTTCATTTTTTCCAGTGCCCTTTAAAGATCTACACTTGAGTCAGCGCCACTCCTTAGTCATTAGTCTTTCCGCTCAAACCAAAGTTCAAACTGCAGCGATCAGGCCAAAAATAAACCAATCTCGGTGCACCGAGCACAACATCATAATCCTGGTGCAACTTCCTCCATGCCCAGAAACTCCCCTCTTTTCTCGTTTTCCATGTTTCTATTTCAAGTTCATGATGCTCTCTTACATTTCGCACATAAACGAACCAATTATAGGCAGCAATAAAATAAAACACAGACACGCCGATTTTCCAAGCAGCCGAATCGACGGAATATAGCTAAAAATATCTATTCTCGTAGGGCTCTCATTGACGTCACCATAAAAGAGGTGAAATCGGGCGCCAGATCAGTGTAATTGATGATCCGGAAGATTTATACAGATAAATCGGTTTAGATATACAAATTAATTAAATGGTTTTTACAATTTTTATTTAAACATTTTTATCACTTTAATTATTGAAAAAAAAAATGGTTTTCAATAAATACAAATCCATTTATCTATATTTAAATCGCAAAAGTTTTTCCAAACATTGAGTTTGAAATAATAAAAAAAACAAATTTAAATCTTTCACTAAAAAGCCAATAGGAATAATTCCATGAAAGCCAACACTAAAATGTATTATTCGGAGAACAATTTGCATTTTGGGATTCACGCGTAGACAGCTGCGCAATTTGCACATATTCCCGAATTTTTTAAATAGATAAAAACCAAGCGCCTCTAAATGATCACCATATATAAAACGGAAAAAGGTGGTGGAATGAAAATTTCGGAAGATCTTGGGGTTCTGGTCTGGCCAAGTGCATGACGCTCTTACTTTTGGCACGAAATTCAAAAACGGAAATGATGCAGTCGCGTATAATGGCTATGAAATGGAAATTCCTATATGGAAGATCCAAATCAATAAACAAATGAAATAAATAAATTTAATTATTTCCCTTAAATTTTGTTAGAAAAAACACTGACCCACTTCATAAGTCGTTCAAGTTTACAGCCTTCAACCAGATGGCACAGAATTTGTATCATTGTTGAATTTACATTTTATATCTTGCCAATTGTTGCACAAGTTCAGAAATCCAAAGGAAAAATCATAAACATTCTCAATGTGAAGTAAAACAGACACACAAAAATAAAAGGCACAAAAAATGATACTTAAATGATAAATGTATAATAAATTTTGCACTTGGCCAATGCCAATGCCTCGACCTAAAGGCAAAAAAAAACTCAGTCAATAAAATCCATTAAAAAGAATTCCTTATAATAAATGTGTTAAAATATTTATTCTTTTGGCGAGCGTCGGCGATGGAGGCGGCAAAAATTAATAGAAATTAAAATAATATGACAAAAAAATGCCACAAAACAAAAAAATATGCCTTGAATATTTGGCATGCTTTCATCGTCATTTGAACATATGTTAGCAATCGAGCGAGAATATATGGCAATACATATTAACACTTTTGGGTATGTACAGTGCGTTTCTAAACTATATTGTTCTGTATTTTATAAATATCAAAAATATTTATTTTATTTTATTATTTATTATAAAATAAAATAGTAAAAATAAATAATAATAAAATTATAGGTAAATAATTTTAATAATTTTAGTTTTTATTTAAAGCGTTTATTTTATTTAAATAATCTATGAATTACATTTTTGAAACGCTAACAATATAAATCTGGTTCGTATCGAAACACTTGATACTTGACGCGTGCAGACAGAAATCCACTTGAAATACATATTTTCCTAGTGATCGTGTCATTGCTCATAATCACGGGCGGAAGAATGATGGCAAGTATTTATGTACTCTCACTTTCATTTGTGCTTAGATCTTAGAGATATTCCTCTACAGAGGCTTTCCCACTAGGTGCAATACTTTCGGGCACTTTCCCTTTACTCAGCATTTATTTACTTTCCTCTAGCACGTCGATTGTTTGTTTGTCGCCGCCCACACAGTCGACCTGGCACTGGGCCAACTGACATTGACTGATGCCAGATCACGCAGCGGATCCAAAACATTCCGGCCACAGAGTTGCCGTCGCCCAGGGACGGGTTAATATTTTTCCTAGCTTTTTCGGATTTTCTAGATTTTCTGCCTGTCTGTCTGCTTAGCTGTGAAAGATTTTCCAAACACCTTCTGTTTGCCCCCTGAACCGCTCGACTTTTCCATCCCACTGCCCGTGGAGGTGATAAAAACGGTTTACTACACATAAAACAGATATGTAAGGCCCGGCGAGGGGGGCCTAATAAATTTCAAAATTAGTGAAACTATTAATGCATGCGACAGGCGACAAAAATTGATTGCGACAGGGACGCCTTGAGGTGTTGAGCGAGTTAATCGTGTGTATCTTAGCAGAAGCCAAAACAATAGCAAATGTGTAATATATATTTATGTATTTACAGTGATGGCTCATTAAACGCTTTCATGGCATTTTTCATAAATATTTCCTTTAATTCAGCTTTTGGGGTTACATTTATATCAAGCAATAACTTATGTAGACAAAGCAAATTAAATCAAAAGGAACTGAGAAAAATACAAATAATACTTCTACGTTTTTGTAATGTATTAGAATGATTTCTTAATGAAAAATAAGAACTTTTGAAGCATTTTGTTTGTTTACAATAAAGTTTATACTTGTTATTCCTCGCCAATAGAAATACAAATTATTTCCATCGATTCTTTTCTTTTTTTTATATATGTTTATTTATAATTTAAACTTTAATGCTTCTCAGATAGCGAATAATCAGTTTTATGAATATTATTAGCCACTTTTTAAGCTTTAACTTACTCGAAGAACTTGAGGGACTTTTGTTGAGGATTATTTACACAATTTCAACCGTACTTTGTGTAAGCTTTAACTGGCTCGAGTCATACATATATATACGTACAGTAATTTTTTTAAAAGATTATTTACGCAATTACACAAAAACACACACACACGTATTTCAATTTGATTTGACACTGAATGACAATTAATATTTGTTAAAATGAAATTTTCTCATTTCCGCTTGGCCCACGCCTTCAAGATGCTCGGGGGGTGGGGGAAAAACTGGGGGGAAAACACTTGTTAATCGCTGACAGGCGACGGCACATGCTCGGGCGGCCCAAGCGCATCGACTGCCCAGGGCGGAAAATCCATTTTTCACTTTTCACAATGGCGCTCACGGCGCTCGCGTTCCAAACGGCTCAGCAAACGGTACACGACTGCAAAGGCCGCTGATCATTTTGTCCGAGGAGAAGTGCTGCTGCCGAGGAAAATTGTCGCTCGGCCGACGCTATCGATAGATTTAAACGCCGCCTGCTGCCGGTCCACTCGATCCACGTCGATCAGTGGCCAAATGGAAAAGGTTAACCGAAACAGATCTCAATTGTTGCACAAACAAATGGAGCACAGCTGACCCATAAATGTGGAAAAACATTCCCAGAGCAAATATGTTCCGGATCAGCAGCTGGAGATAGGCAATAATATCTTGATGTGGATTTTTGGGAATTTAAAGCTAACCAATTTGATTATTTTCATTATTTGATTTTGATTATTTGCTTATACAACAGAAGGCTATTTCGATGCCTAATCAATAATTCAAATTAAGTCAATAATTAGTTCGCGATGATCCGGAAAATAGTTTATTTCTATAGAAATTTTGATTTTTGCAGAGTTTACAATAGTTATGATTTCAGTAATACTTTTTATTGCATGTGATAATTTTATTCGAATTTATAAATTGCAATTAAATTAATGACTTACTTCAGTTCGTTCAACATTTGACAGGTGTTAACATAGGTGACAGCAAAGATTATGATTGGTTTAGGGAGAAACACTTGCAAAGTGCTTTAGCAACAGTCAGTATAGTTCCAACTCTCTAACGAAACTACAACGTAACTTAAAGCCGATTAAAAATGCCGAAAGTAACAAATATCTTGGTCATACTTCTTATATGTCTATCGCTGACTAAGGGAACTAACTATCCAAAGTTGGAATTTCTTGGAAAACTCATTAATATTCTTAGAGAATACAGAGCGATTGAAACCACGGTAATCATCCAGCATAGCCAGAACAAAAACTGCTCGCTTCAACACTGGAATCCACCTGGATCGTCCATCCTAAGGGCCAATGAGCTGACCTCCATCAAGGTTCGGGGATACTGCAATGACCAGTCGGTGACCCTCGTTTGCATGGACCCTGAATCCGACTTAGATCTCCTAAGAGTCGTGGCAGACGTGTTGGACAACACGAGGCAGGAGAGAATCATACTTTGGAGCCAAAGAGAACCCAAAAGGCAATTCCTGGCTCACATTTCCCAGCTAGCCGTAAAGTTCAAATTTACTCAGATAATAATGCTGGCAATGGCCGATAATCTCGAAGAAAAACTATCATTTTACCGGTTGAATGCATATCCCACTCCACAATTTATTCAAGTTACAAATGTATCGAACATCAATGGCCCAGTATTTTTTAAGCCTGACTTGAAATATAATTATCTAGGTATGACAGCTATCCTGAAGGAAAGTACGGACTCGAATATCGGTTATAAAATAAATACCACAAATGGCCATTTTTCCATATCTGATATCGAAGATTTGGAAATTATTGAGTTCGCCAACAGATATAACTTGACTTTGAGATCGTATGACGAGAATGACACAGAGGCCGAGCATTTTGACATTCAGTTGGGAAAACGGTTTATAACCCGAAGCGCTCCCACCCAGATGGACTTTATAAACCCATCCACGGCCACTTCGTTAATGGTTATAGTACCATGCAGTCAAGAGTGGCGTTTTGTGGATGTTCTTAAAAAATTGGGTGTTCTGAAATTGCTGTTGTGCCTTCTTGCCGTCTACGTTGCCTTCGTTTTTGTGGAAACTTTGATACTTTGGCTTACATACCGGATGTCCGGGGACGCACGACGCCTGACCAGCCTAAACCCTCTATTGAATACTCGAGCCTTTCAGGCCATTTTAGGTCTACCATTTCCAGAGCTTCGCCGATCAAGCCTTTCGCTTCGCCAACTTTCACTGGGCATAAGCATTTTTGGCTTTATCTGCAGCAATTTTATTAGCTGCAAACTAAGTTCGATGCTCATGAAGCCAGTACAAAATGCCCAGGCTAAAAATTTTGAAGAGTTGCGGGCTAGCGGTTTGATAACAGTTACGAATGAGTACACTCGCAACTTTATAGAGAATGATATTTATCCAAAGTTTTTCCATGAAGTTATACCAAACTTTTACATTATGGAAAATCTTGAACGAAACAAATTGATTACCTCTTTAAACGACAGTTTTTCCTTTACAATGCTCTCAACTATATGGCCTACTTTGGACTCCTATCAGCGATCATTCGGAGGAAGAGTCTATTGCGCCTCAGATGATTTGACCATCGCATGGAATATTCCAAGAATGTATGCTCTGGGGAACAATTCCATCTTTAAATGGATGCTGACACGATTTATGATTTTTTTTCACGAATCTGGCATTCCTAACCTTTGGATAAAACGCGATCCAATCTTTTACAGACAGCTATACAATTTGACCATGCTTCGAAGGTTTGAATCAGGTGCAGTTCCCCTATCCATTAAACATCTAAGCTGGTTGTGGCATTTGTTGATTCTTGGACACAGTATTGCCACAGTGGTTTTCATCGTCGAGATATTTCTCAGCAAGAGAAATAAGTTCAGGAAGAACTTAAGAAGAAGGTCCAGCGGCGAACATGATTTGGTTTAGAAACCAATCTGTCAACAATACATACAAGAAATTAAGCACATAAGTTAATCAAACCTATAAATAACCTTTTTTAATATTATTGTATCAATAAAGCATATTCGTTTGTGTCTACTTAGCCTAAATTTTATTTGGAAAACACATTTTGAAACTGGGGAGAACGCTACTCACAAAAAAAGTATGTCGCCGTAAAATCGACATGCGCATGTAAATTTCTGGTTATGCAATACGCATATCGTTTTAACATGAAATACTCATTTTGAGGATATCGAACTTACAGACCGCATATCACGATAAAATTGATATATATATATTTTTTTTTTTGAGTGTATAGTCGAATGACTCGACTGTTAAATACTCGTTACTTAGCTAAAGAAGTGGTAGAAAGAAGCGACTACCTGAAATCACGGTATTTAGCGGATATTTAATTACGGGCTCATAACTTTTTAATAAATGGGATAGTTATTGGCAAATCAAATAAAATACATTTTATACTGTGATTTATTTACTATAATTTATTATTTTGCCCTCATAGAAAGCTACCCAATCACTTATTATAATTTATTTTTGTATGTCCTTTTATAATTCTACAATTATTAGTCCACAATTTTTTTTTTCAGTAATAGACATTACTGCAGAACCACACCTTTAACTTTACTAATTGGATTTCAATTAATTACACAGGGCAACACCGAAAATATATCCGAAGTTTGAAATTCAAACTTTGAATTTCAAAATCTGAAAGTACTCATCAAAAAGAGACGCCATTTGGATTTCCTCTGACATACCTTACCTTTTTATATTATGGCGTCTTAAAGATGGGCATTCCAAACTGCGGCTCTATTTCAAGACCCCGAACATGTTGCACAGTGTTAATAACTTGTGTTTACCCAACAGTTGACAGGTTATTTGACGTAAATAGATTCTAATGATTGTTTTAGACCGAAACGCTTTTAAAATTTGTCCACACTGAGTTAGTTTTGTTTCAACTTTCTCTTTAGGCACCGAAACTAAACTTGAGCTGACTAAAAATGCCAAGGGCTTTAAAGATATTGGTGGTACTTCTCTTTTGTCTATCGTTGACCAAAGGAACTCAGAGGCCGGAGTTCCTCAATAAATTGATTACTTATCTTAGAGAAGAACAAGAGATCCGAACGATGATAATAATAAAGCATAGCTTGGACCGAGACTGTTCCTTGCAACATTGGAATCCAGCTGAAATTCCCATCCTAAGGGCCAGCGAATTGGCTTCCATAAGAGTTCGGGGATACTGCAATGACCAAGTGGCAGCCTTCCTTTGCATAGGCAACGATTGGGACTCGGAACTCCTTGGAATCCTGGCAGACGCTCTGGACACCATGCGACAGGAAAGAATAGTTCTGTGGAGCCAAAGAGAACCCACAAAGGAGTTCCAGGAACATATCTCCCAGCTGTCCCTAAAGTTTAAATTTGTTCGGTTAGTAATGGTGGCGATGGCTGATCATCCCGATGGAGCACTATCATTTTATCGTATGAATCCACATCCGTCTCCATATTTTGTCCAAATCAAAAATATGTCCAATATAAGGAGGCCATTTTTCCTGGAATCCGAGCTAAGTTATAAGGGTAAAACTGCTATTTTGAAGGAAAGTACTGATTCAAACATTCGTCTTAAAGTAAACACACCATTTGAAGTTATACCCATATCCCGAGTCGAAGATTTGGAAATTATTGAGTTTGCCGAGAAGTATAACTTGAGTTTTAAATTATATGACGGGAAGGCTTCACAAGGAGACCATTTTGATATCCAGCTGGGTAAACGCTTTATAACCCCAGACATTTTCACCCAGAAGACCTTTGTAAGTCCTTCGTCCGCCACTTCATTAATCGTTATAGTACCGTGCAGCCAAAAATGGAGCTTTGTGGATGTTCTCAGGAAATTCGGAGTAAAAACATTGCTCGTGGGCCTTTTGACTGTCTACGTGGCTTTCGTTTTGGTGGAGACCATCATACTTTGGTTAACCCATAGAATTAGTGGTGACTTACGCCGCCTGACCAGCATGAATCCCCTACTGAATACTCGAGCCTTTCAGGCTATTTTAGGCCTATCATTTCCTGAGTTTCGCAGATCAAGTCTTTCACTGCGCCAACTTTTTCTGGCCATAAGCATTTTCGGCTTTATTTTCAGCAACTTTATTAGCTGCAAGCTAAGTGCTCTGCTCACGAAACCAGCCCAAAATGCCCAAGTGAGAAATTTTGAAGAGTTACGAGCTAGCGGATTGATAACAAACACGAACAATTATTCGTACTCATTTATAAAGAAAGAAATTGATCCAGAGTTCTTTAATCTGATCATGCCAAACGTTCTTGTAATGGACAATGCTGAACGAAATAAAATGATTATTAACCTAAACGACAGTTATAGCTATATAGTGTTCTCAAGCTTCTGGACATCTTTAGATTCCTTTCAGCGATCAATGGGAGAGAAGGTGTTTTGCGAGTCTGAAAATTTGACTATCGCCTGGAATTTGCCAAGGATGTTTGTTCTGGATGACAATTCCATTTACAAATGGACGCTGACAAGGTTCATGATGCATTTTCAAGAATCTGGTATAACCGACCTTTGGGTAAAACGCATTCCTGTTGTTCTAAAAAAGTACTATAATGAGACAATGCTGCCAATGATTAGACCAAGTGCAGTTCCATTATCTATTCAGCATCTGAGTTGGTTGTGGCATCTGTTGGCTATTGGATACGGGATTGCCATATTGTCCTTTATAGTCGAGATATTTGTAAAATTAGTTAATGATTCGATTTTCTAAAAATACACACAAATAAAAGAAATATTATTAAAGAAAAATGAATAGTTTTCTGAAAAAAAATGTTTCTCATTTTAAGCTTACTAAAATACAGATTCTTGAGAAGAATGAAAATCAAACATTTATTCCTAGTAACAACGGACAGGCAAATGCTCTCCTATCGAACAACTATCCGCCACTTATGGTATATCTGTTTTCTCAGCTTCAAATTTCAATTTGTTTAAATATGACATATCAATAAAGATTCTTCATGTTGTGCTCTAAGGATTTGAAGTTCAATTTAATGGTTAAGAACTAGATTTAAATTTGATTTTATGAGAAACCTCATAAAACATTTAGTTCTTATAGGGGTTTAAGTTAATTAATAATATACTTAAAATTCACACTAAAAACATTAAAATATCGTTTCCGGATAAACACACAAATATTAGTAAAAGACAAACGTGAACAAAGTAAAGTTAAATTAATTAACTATAATATCATTGAGCGATTTATGTTCTTAACTGAGTGATAAAGAACTCGCCAAGATCCCTGATAAGCGGACAATCCCACATTAATCCAACTCAAGCCAGACCGTCGTGATTTTATTACTGCAGCAACTACCCAGCTGAGATCATAAAAGTGAAAATTTTCATTACCCAACGGAGGACCAGCGGCTGAAGGGGATTTCAGCTGGTTGCTGGCTGCTGGCTTCTGGTCGCCTGCGTCTGACACATTATCCACAATTAAACATGCAATAAATTCACTTTAAACACGCATAAATTTATAATGTAAAGGACAGGTTTTTTCAACGTCCATACTCTTTTTTGTCAATATTTTTTTGCCGTTCGTAGTTCATTAAAAAATAATTAAAAATTGTAATCGACGCAATTTTGTGCCTGCCTTTGCACAATTATTTATGCTCACATAAAGCACAAAATGAAAGGGCATTAATTTGCACTCGTGTCAACTATAAGTGTGCGGTAGATAAATTAAAAGTAAACAAGTGAATAAATTTTGCAAAAATTATTAAAGTTCCCAAAAAGCAAGCAAGATTGCGTATCCCATGGAGATATTTCAGATTCTCCTTACGCCTGAGCCTAAGATGTTGGAATCCTTTTGCAGAACTGTCTAGAAAAAGAACCTGGGGAAACGGGAGGGCAATTCCAGAGATCTCAGTGGTATTTTGCTACAGTTTTATATGGCAAACAATTACGGTAAGTAATTTATTTCTGCTCAACTGAATTAGAAATCTCTTAGCACTAAGCCAGTTTCCTGAGGGCTGTCCCTGCTGGAACATCCTCCTGCTTTTCCCCTATTTTCCCAGACTGGCTTGTGTGCGTGTCTGTTTATGAAGATACAATAAGATATGCAAAGAAAATTAATAGTACTACATTTTTTACAACACTTTTGTCTCGACTGCTGGCGCAGCTAGTGCGATAATTCATTGCCTGCCTGACTCCTTGTCCGTCCTTGTCTATATCTGTGTCTCCGTCTCTGTCTGCCCGCCACGCACTTCCTGCCAAGTGACTCCCCCTCGTCTCAAACTCCGCTGAGAAAAATAGTCGAGTAACTTGTGCTTTTAAAGTGTTTGTGGTCAGAATAATTTGTATTTATTTTAAAACAAATATATATCACTTATTTTAGTTTATTTATTTATTATAGTACCTAGTATTCAGGGTTTTGAAAGTACCAAAGAAGAATTTGGTGAAAAAAGAATATCGTTATTCCAGATGAATCCATCGGACTTCAAAAAATATTCTTGCATACTTTTAGACACCTTTAGAGGGCTTTTTAAGACCTGGTATAAATTGCTGTATTTCTTTTTATAATTAGTATACGATTCAGACCATCATCAATAAGAAAATAAAATGGTTATTTGAAAATGAATCAATAGGACTTCAAAACATATTCTTGCATACTTTTAGACACCTTTAGAGGGTTCAGACCACCATCAATAAGACACTATCTTAAGAATTATTTTCTTTAAGAATAAGTCCTTTCAGTGTACATCCCCAACTCCCAAGCCACCCATCATTGCCGTTACTTTCGTGCTATAATCGGCTTAGTCTGCGCTTACGGTTTGCTTTTTGCATTGCCTGCGCACTTGTGTGGGTGAATTGTATAGATATAGTGGGTTCTTTGGGTGGGTGGTTGGTGTGTCGGGGTCTACCGATGGCAGTTCCCTTTTATGCTCGCTCTGTCTATTTTGCGCCAAAGGTGTTAAGTTGTTATTTTATTGCATTTTATTTCATTTAGCCGGGCTCACACAGCCTTTCCATGCGCTTGCGAGGAAGAACACGAAAAGAGTATAATGACTTTATTGTTCAATTGGCAAGGAGTTGCCAGCCAAAAAGAGATTCCATCTCGGGCTTTAACTGCCGTGCGGATGGTGGCAAACTAGAATCCTTTATACATCCGTTTACCAGATCATTTTCAATAAAATCAATTTTCCCAGCTCAAGTAAAAGCCTAAAATCTTCAGAGATTTTAATTTGAATTGGTGCTTACCCCTTTTGATCACCTTTATTTTACTATTTAAATAGAAAACCAGGATTGTAGCCTAAAATGGATTTATGGTAGGAGTTCATGAGGATGCAATTGCTTTTAAAATCTATCTTAAAAGTGTTTCTTTCTTTATTTTGTTCATCATTTAAAAAATCACCTAACAAAATCCTATAAACCTAATATGTTTTTTATCAGCTCACCGCCTTATTTTGTTTCTTTAGATGTTTAAGCGAAAACGAGTAAACTTGTTTCGCAACTTCAAAATGGACTCTCCAGCCATAAAATTGAGCCATTTTCTGGCCTAAACTATTAAAGCAAACACTCGAAGGCAGCCGCAATTGTCACGTGCCTGGACTTGGCTTTTCTTGGCATGCTTCATTTATCACACACACAGTAAAATGTGTCAACGTTGCATGCAGCGGTTGCAGTTGCCGCTTGAAGAGCCATAACTCATAGACAACTCTCCACCCCTCTCTGTTTCACCAACCAACCAGCCGACCGGCCGACCATCCATCTCTCTCGCACTCGAGTTGGTCACATAAATGTCACTGCATGTGGCACAATTGTGTCGCAATTGTTGTGGCGAATAAACACGTCATAAACCGTTGGCTATCTTCAGTTGTTTGTTGAAGGGCCTCAAATGCACTGGGAAAAACTAACTAAAAAAAAATAAATAAAATATAAACGATATCATTTTTCTCAGTTCTGGGCTGCTTTTAAGTTCATTACGGAAGTACAATGGTTATATTTCACTGCATCAATCCCAAAATTCCGGGTGTAGGCTGACCAACCAACCAACATCAGCTTGCAGAAACCAAACAAAAAGTAAAAAATATTACTGGGGACTAGGAGCTCTTGCAATTCAATTACACCGTACACACATGCAGAGATAAAATATCTATTAATGCCCATAGATTGCTCCGGTTTTAAGCTAGCTACAAATTCAATGTGTGCACACAATTCAGTGCCAAATGGGATTTTGGTCGAACGGCAGCGAGTGTAAGCCATGGCCGAAACGAAAGCAGCAACAGAATCGACTAAACTTTATGTGCATGTTAAGAAAAGTGCTGCAGGAGCGACGGAGACTTGGACCAAAGGCACACGGAAGTGAAAACGTTTCACACTCCAATTGCTGCTGCACATCTATCCCTCTCTCTCTCTCTCTCTCTCTCGCTCTCCCTCCATTCAGGACTTTCCCTATCCTGCTCCTAGTTTTCTTTTTTTTTTTTGCACTTTCTATCGTTTTGGCAAAGTTTACGCTGGGACAGCAGGCACATAAAATAGTTTTAAATAAGAAAAGGCGAAAGCAAATAAACAATTCCATTTTTCTGCCACAGAGGGGGAGGGGAAAGGGGGAGGGGGGCGTGTCGGGAACACACACAATGAATGTAAAGCCTTGGCGCATGAAACTGAAAATATTTCGTAGCATACTTTGCAGCGCCTGCCCTGGCACACTAAACACACACACACACGCACACCGAGAATTCCTCGTCGGTGTGCATGTGTTCGTTCAAACTTCCGTTTTAGTGGCCGTGTGAACTATTTACATGCACACGCATTAAAAGAGAGTGACTACTAAAATATTTAAAGTTAACTTTAAAGTTTTTCATGAACTATTAAATAAGTTATGGGCATTAGACACTGGTTTTTATTTTGACCAAATGATTTATTTTAAAAACTCATGGTGACCTGTATTGTAAGGGAATGCAGGAATATATACTTCAATGCTCCAATCGGTTACTAAAAAATTAATCAAATGGCCATCATTAACTATATGGAACTGAATTTAAAACAAATTTAAAAAGGAACTAAAGAAAATATTGATTAATACTATAGGCATCATATCAATAAAAAGCCGATATGAATTATGTAAAATTTATGATTCAAACATATCAACATGATATTTTATCATATCATAAAAAATACCAAATTTAGTATTTGTTGAACAAATAATGTAAAATAAGATAAACATAATCTTTATTTATATCAAAATGATATTCATATCAAAATTTATAAAATTGACCAGCACATATCAATCTGATTTATTATCAATTATTTTTAAGTGTATAATTTTTAAGAATACGAGCTAAATAAATCTTAGATTTTAATAAGTTGAATGTATTTACTTTAGTAAATACCTTGTTTAAATTTTTTTTAATTCTATAAAAACGAAAACATTCATAAAGAAACCAACGTCTTTTTGGAGCCTCCTTTTCGGTCTCCATTTGCAAACTAATAACATTGTAAATCAGAAAAAAGTGCTGACACCCAGGCGGGTTGATTTAAATTTAAATACGCTTGTTTGTAATTAAATTGACTTTTACCAATGCATTCATTTTTCGCTGTTGTTCATTTGGCGCGTGCGAGTGGGCAAGTGGTGGCGAAGGCCAAAAATGATGCAACTGCAACGGCGGAGCAACAGCTGTTGACACATGCCGCCAGCGGCCATTGTTGTATGGCCAACACCACTGCTGACAATGGCTGACAATGCAATGGGGGATCCACCACCACCACCAACACATTTTTGACCGTGTTAATGGCGACGCCACAACAGCACATAAATGCCATTGAGATTTGCCTTCATGCAATTTTAACGCTTCGGGGCGCACGCATACATTGATCGAAAGAGAAGGGGCAACGCGGGGAGTCGGAGAAAGCGGAAGAGTGGGGAATTGAACAAACGGCACACATTTTGCCCAATTTATGACTTTATTTTAATATAATGTCAAATGCTATTTGCCCAGTGTCCATTTCAATTTCGTTTTCAATTTATGAATCATTTGGAAATGCATCTGAAAAAGAAAATCGGGAACATTTTTGCGAATATTGGATCCACCATATATTTTTTCTATTTTCGGCCACAAAATGGTTCATTATAACGCCGTCCGCCATTGCTGTTGCTGAATTCTGCGGTTGCCTAAACCGGCCGGGAAAATGAAAACAAATAAAAGAAAAAGTGCAAGTTCATATAAGCCTTGGGATTACCATTAATATGTCATTTAAATGGTTATTTTAGGAATTTTAAAGGTTTCTTAAGGTTTTTAGGTTGACTTTTCTTAATCTTATCTCTAAATTTGTCGGTTGATCTAAGACAACACTATATAATAAAACGAAATCTCCCTAAAAATCATCATCAGTTAAATTATATAAAATGAAGAATAGAAAAATGGCAAAATAAAAAACTAATAAAAATATAAATATCTCTTGTATGGATTAAAAAAATACAATACGCCCCACAGACACTCCAAATTTAGGGTACTAAAATCTGATACACGAACAAAATTGGAACGCTGGCGACAGGCTGCCATTTGCATTTGGTCCAGTTCACTTTAGGCCCGAGTATAGATGGCCGGCATCTAGGCATAAATTCTATTATAAATAACATTTAGACTGAACCGGCGGCCAAATGCTGGGGTTTTGCATTTGTCAGCGCTGGAAATTGGACCGAAAGCGTAAATACATATATAAAAGTGTAGGTATATATGCGTATATGGATATCAGACAGAGGAAAATACAAATTGCGGTTTCTAAATTGAACAGCGAGTGTTTTTGTGGGTGAGAGATTGTGCGGCTGAGTGTCTCTGTGAACGACGCATAATCAGATTTGTTTATTCAATTTTTCATGAAATTTTCTTCATTCTTTTTTTTTTTGCGGTTTCGAGGCCGCCCAACTGATTGAGTGGCAATGACGTCAGCTTTGATGGGACAATATTGTTACATTTATACTGAAAAGCTTTGTGTGCACTTTAATTTTATATGGATTTTTGAGGGTATCTACTTTAAGCTAAATAATTCACGAAAATGGGGAATTTAATTCATAAAATTTGAAAAATTATTTAAAGGGATATTGTCGACTCCCATTAAATACCATTAAATTTACTCCATTATCAGCTTTAAAGAACCCACATTATATGCTAAGCTATCATACAATTAGCGGTGACTGAGTGCCAACTGTCATAATCGCCATCAATTGACATTCCATTGAATCGTGCTTCGCTCAATCGGCATAATGAAAACAGCGTGCCGTGCTTCAATTAACATTCTCCCATGCCCTGGCAATTATCAGTCCTAATTAACGTTTCATAAACTGTAACGGGGCGGATTATGGGCATTACGTATACGACGTGTGTCGGCCAAAGGGAAATTAATCAAATTAGCATCGTTAAGCCAAAGCGAGCGACTTGCGATGCGCGACCAACAATTGCTAAATGTAAACAATCATATGTGAAATACAAAAAAAGGGAAAGAGAATAAGAGTGAAAATAAAAATACCGGCATCAGCGACCACAACAAAAACAATTAAGCAAAATTGTCATAATTACAGCAGCACAAATACAGACAAACAATTGCCACAAATTGTGACAATTTGCCGCCTGATTAATGACTGTCTGTGGCTCTTGGCCAGACAAAACCGGCCGAATGCCAGTCGGACAGATGTGAGATTATTTGCGGTAATATTTTATGGCCACCAATTGAAAATGATATTCTGGGAAAATCGCATAAACAAAAACTCAAACAAATAGAAACTAAAACACAAATGATCTTCGCAGTATTTTTTTTTTGAATCTGTTTTAAGCTTTTCTTTTCCCTTCATTGGAAAATAATCATCAATTATTTTATTTCACGCCTTAGCATGTGTTTTTAGTAAACTAATTGATTCTATCAACATTTTAAGATCTTAAGCACTAGAGAAACAAAATCAAACAGCTGACATCTTATTAAGCTAAGTGGATTTCCTAAACTTGCAATGATGTCCCGACATCTGTCGATCAAACATTCACCCGAAGGCTCTATCAGATTGCAGGGTGTCACATCGAGAATGTCTAAAGTACCCGTAACAGTCAGTCCCTCCCTAACTCGTTTTAAAGAAGGTTCTAGAACTGCACTTAAAGTTCTCCCATAATGCATTGCATTTCGAAGATTTGGCTGCTTCTTCTGATAAGTCGAGTTCTTAGTCAGGAACAACAGCTCAGGATTCTGGATCAACTGATCAGAAAAATAGGAAAAATGCATAAAGTCGAAACACTTTTTATGCTTCAGCATCACGGAGCGAACAACTGTCTAACTGAAGGTTGGTCAGCCAATGGTATTCCCACTTTGCGATCGAACGAATTAGCAACCTTTGAAGTGAAGAAAACTATTAACACCTTACATTCTTTGGCTGTGGTCTGCATAAGCCAAAAATCTGATGTGAAGCTTCTCGATAATTTGGCAAAGTCCTATGAGAATATGCGGCAAGAACGAATAATTTTGTGGGTGCAGATGAAAGCTACTCAAGAAATTCTCCAGGAAATTGGTCATTTTGCGGAAACACATTCATTTTTACGGATTGTGATACTCGAAACGGGAAGTTTAGAAAATGGAACTACAAACCTATATAAACTCGAGGCCTTTCCCGCACCACACTTTAATAGAATCGGGAATATTTCAGATTTCAAAGGAACTTTCTTTGGTGCAAAACTTAACTTCCACGGAAAAACTGCGATTCTCATGGAAAAGCGAACGACTTTTCTGCATTTCAACACAAGCTTTGTAAATCTAGGTGAATTTACCCTAAGAACTCAAGAAGATATGCAAATTCTTCACTTTGCCCAGAGAACCAACTTGAGTTTGAAGCTTAAACAGGACAATAGATTGATTCCCGGCCACTTTGACTTGCAGCTGAGCCCGCGTCTTCTGGCCAAACGGGATGTTAGCGAAAGTGCCAACTCCTTCACAGTTGTTTCCCTGATCGTCGTGGTGCCCTGCGCGAAGGAGAGAAGTATTCAGGATGTTTTCAAGCAGCTGGACTGCCATGTACATCCTCCCAGTCTATGTGACATTTGTAATAGTGGAGGGCCTTATATACGTGGTAACTAGTCGGGTGGGAGGTCAATCTGAGCGACTTTCCTACCTAAATCAATTAATAAACCTACGTGCCATCGGTGCCATTTTGGGCCACTCCATTTCTTTACACCACCGATGGAGCCCCTCACGTCGCCAGCTCTTCATAACCCTCAGTATCTTTGGATTTGTTTTCAGCAACTTCGTTGCCTGCAAGCTGAGTGCTCTGCTCACAAAACACTCTCGATATGCCCAGATCACGAACTTCGAGGAACTGCTAGCCAGTGGTCTTCCCGTTTTGATAGGTAAGGATCTTCTGCACTACATCAGGGACGAGTTCGAAGACAATTTTATACACAAAATTGTACCAAATGTCGTGGCTGTACAAAATCAAGATAAAATGAATAGGTTATTGGAGTTAAACGACAGTTTCGCTTACGTTATACATGAAGACGCTTTTTGCTTTTTTGATGGATACCAAAGAGCACGGGGAGCCAGGGCTTTCTGCAACTCTAGAAATCTAACTATTGTCTCGAACCTACCCAAAATGTTTTATCTGCCAAGGAACTCTCTGTATAAATGGCCACTTCGGAATTTTATTGGCAGGACACATGAAGTTGGCATACACATGCGTTGCAAGAGCGATTTTCTAACTATGCTTGGAAAAAAGTATAATCTATCAAAGGAACTTCTTATCCCACACGGAGCCACTCCTCTCTCTTTTGAAGACTTTAACTTTCTATGGTTTCTTCTGATATTTGGCTATGGAATTGCCACACTGGTGTTTTTCATTGAAATGGTTTGCGGAGGTAACCAAAATTTCATAAGAACTGTGCAACCAAATTATGATGTCTCAATTGCTTAATATTTTGAGTATATTATCTTTATTATATGTCTAAATGTGTCTAAATATGACTCTAATAAATACATCAACATTTTTCTTAATAGAAAATTAGAAAATTTAAATAAAGAACTATTTCATGTCTATGCCTTTGACTTTTGTATGGTTTAAAATGCTTGCTTGGAAGTATTTCTGGATAACGTTTAATTAGTTAATGAGTTCTCATTAAATTTATTGACAGAGTTAGCTTATGAGTTCTTAGGTAGTTCTGGTTTAATTCCTAGCACATTCAGTTTATTCTGCATACATACATAAATTAGATTTCAAAGGAACTAAATTATATAATTAGAATAGAATTTATAGACAATCACTATATCTTTCATTAAAAACTTTTTAACAGTCTTCTTATCGTTGAGAAATACGACGCATTCCTATTAGTTTAATGCGTTTAATCTATCTCCTGACGACTGTCATTTGAATAAGGCACACTCCACTAAAAAATTTTAGCATAGAACAATTCACAGGGGTAGTCCATCCAGTATATTCTCAGCTTTGCTTAGAAGAGGTTTGGCAACATGGGCATAACATTCAAGTTGGCAATAATTACATTGCTAATGACCTACATAAGTCGAGGTACCAATGAAGATCATCATCTTGGATTTCTTAACCAACTCGTTCAAAAGATTCAACACGAAGAGCCAATTGAAACCATGTTAATATTGCAACATAATCGAGATGAGGACTGTGAACTCCGAAACTGGAACCATCGTGAAATACCCACTGTGCGCTTTAACCAACTGGATGTTGTGGAAGTCAGAAACCATTTTAACCATGTGGCTGTGGCTGTTGTCTGCATCTGCCAGGATTCCGATACAAGGCTTCTAGACAGCCTGGCCAAAAACTTTAATAGGATGCGACAAGGGCGAATTATCATGTGGGTTCAGGCTAAACTCACACAGGACATGCTGAATGCGATCGCCAATCGAGTTGAGCAGCATCAATTTCTTCAAATGCTCATCTTGGAGGTTAGAAACGAACCGAAAGAAACAGTAGCTATAAGAAGGCTTTATCCTTTTCCCGTTTCACATTTTCACCGAATCGATAATATATTCAATCTCAAGGGATCCCTTTTCCATCCACCCGAGATAAACTTCAAAGGCAGGGCCATCAATCTGTTGCCTAACTGGGACGGAGCCTTCAAATACAACGTCACATTACCCTCCAAAGATTCAGTTCCCATAGCTCGAATTCAGGACGTTGGGATTCTCGAGTTTGCTTTTAAGTACAATATAAGCCTCAGAGTTTTGGATAAGCTGACATCATCTGTAATTCCTGACATTCAAATGAACACTCATATTCATACCCACATGGACCATTTGAAAACTTGGAACGCCTTTGATATATCGTCGGTGTTGGTAGCCGTTCCTTGTGGCAAACAGTGGAGAATCGAGGAAGTTTTCCACCAACTGGACGTGCACTCAGGGCTGCTTCACATTGCTGTAGTATATGGAATCTTTGTGCTGGCTGAGACCTTTATACTCGCGGTAACCTATAGGATATCCGGCAAAGCATACCGATTGACCACACTCAACCCTCTGCTAAATCTCCGTGCCTTTCGTGCAATTTTGGGCATGCCGTTTCCCACAAGTCGCCGATCGAGTCTTTCGCAACGTCTGCTTTTCCTGGCCATAAGTGTTTTTGGATTCATCTTCAGCAATTTCTTCAGCTGCAAGCTGAGTGCTCTCCTCACAAAGCAGTCCGCACATCCTTGCGTTAATAACTTTGATGACTTACGTGCCAGTGGATTGAACGTTATTATAGGACCGACCTTTCAACCGTTTGTTGATAGTGAAGCTGGATCTGAGTTCGTTAAAAATAAATTGACAAACGTGAAATATATGAGTCAGAAAGATCGTGTTCTTACGATGCTATCTCCCAACAACAGCAACGCATTCCTTATGTTCTCGGAGAACTGGAGTGTCTTGGATAAGTTTCAGAATTTATATGGTAGCAAATTGTTATGTACCTCTGAAAAGCTAGTTATCAACCAAGGGGTGCCTATGACGTATATTCTCAGAAATAACTCTATATTGGAACATAGCCTATTCAGGTTCTCGATGCGATTGCAAGAGAATGGCCTCACGGGTCATTGGATAAATATCACTTTATTTAAAAAACTCAACATGAAATTACACAAGAACGAGCCAAAGAAAATTCCTTTATCTTTTGGTCATTTCACATGGCTTTGGTGTGTTCTGGGATGTGGCTATGGACTTGCAATTTCAATTTTCATAGTTGAGATTGTGGTGGGGAATCAAAAGAGAATGTCCAATAAAAAAATATCTGTGGTTTGAGGACATTTTATGAAATTTAATTCGATTTTACTTATACCCAAATGAAATTAATAAATTATCCTAACTCTTATCATCAGCTAAGCATATATTTCCCCCTTACAACGCAAAGAAGAAGTTGTTTCAGATCCCATAGAATAAATATATTTTTTGCAAGTGTTATACCGAATGAAATCCAATCTGCATATTAAGCAGTGCCCTAATAAAAACAATACCATCTTACACTCTGGACCAAAAAACCTACTTTAATTCAATACAGAAGTATTTTACGATTTTTTTTTTAAAACTAAAAGTCAAATATTAATTTCAGTAATGAAGGGGAATCTTTTAACCCCTCCACTTCAAGGAAAGATGGAATAGTCAAGATTCTAATAACTTAATGGGCTCCTTTGAAGCTTGTGGTTTATAGGAACTTAATCAAAAGACAGCTGCCAATTCTATATTTAGGTGCGCAGCAGAAAAGTTTGCGGTAGAAAAGGCGGAACACCTTAGTTTATCGTCTTCAGTACTAGGAAGTGGCAGTAAGCATGGACAAATACGCCCTAATTTTAATATTAGTCCTAACAGGAGTTACGACTGAGAGGTCCCAGATCAGATTTCTCAACTCTCTCATTGGAAACATAAACCAAGACATCCCAATCAACACAATGTTGATAGTAAATCATCATCGATCGCGGAACTGTGACCCCCAAGATTGGAACCAGATGGAAATTCCGCTCTTGCGTTTCAATCAGCTGGCAAAGGTTGAAGTTAGAAGGCAATTCAATTCCCTTGCACTTTGCCTTGTTTGCATCGGCAAGGATTCCGACATTAGTCTTCTGGAAAATGTGGCTGAAAACTTTGATGGAATGCGACAAGAGCGTATTATCTTGTGGGTGTACATCAAACTCACGCAGAAGCTTCTTCATGAGATCTTGAGTTTAACTGATAAGAATCAGTTCATTCAAATGATTGTTATAGAAGTGCCATATGGAGAAAGGAGGCCAACAAATATTCTGCGCTTAAAGCCATTCCCAAGCTCTCGCTTTGTTCGAGACGAAAATGTCTTGAGCTTGAGATCACCTTTCCAATTTCCTAAAATCAACTTTAGAGGCAAGAGGGCGAATGTGATGCCTTTTATGGATAGCTCTATCAAACTTTTCGCTGGGCTCAACGATTCGGTGTCAATGCAAGACAGTGAGATCATTGTGTTTGCAAAGAAATACAATTTGAGTCTGGTAATTATCGGTGGCTCAAAGAAGGACCTTAATGTGACCCCTGACATTTACTTGCATTCGGAGTTTGCAACGAACGGTACAGATGTCAAAAACTTGAATCCGTATGACTTAGCATCGTTAATTGTGATAGTCCCGTGCAGCAGGAAGAGGGCTATACGAGATGTCTTTAGGCAACTGAATGTCCTGCCTTTGCTGCTATGGATTCTACCCATTTATGTCGTCTTTGTGGCTGTGGAAACTTGTATTTTGATGTTGAGCCATCGTTTTCGTGGGCATACCTACCGATTGACCAGCATGAATCGACTTCTGAATCTCCGTGCCTTCAGGGCCATTCTGGGACTGCCATTTCCCATCAGCCGACAATCCAGCATTTCACTCAGACAACTCTTTATGGCTATTAGCGTTTTTGGTTTGGTCTTCAGCAACTTTTTCAGCTGCAAATTGAGTGCTTTGCTAACAAAGCACAGACACCATCCGCAAGTAAACAATTTCGATGAGTTGCGTGGCAGTGATTTGTCCGTAATCGCGAACCATGCCACTCGCATTTATATTGAAAATAAATTCGGAGCTAACTTCTTTGAGGAAAAAATACCAAGAGCAATATTTATGAACAACAGTGAGGTGGCACGACACATGCTCTCGTTAAATGACAATTATATGTACATTACATTGTCCGAAAAGTGGACTGTGATGGACAGTTATCAAAAATCGTTCAAAAGAAATATTCTGTGTACTTCAAAGGACCTGACTATCATATCGGGCATACCCAAAATGCATGTCCTGGGAAACAACTCAATATACGACTGGTCACTTTCACACTTTTTAAGGAGAGTTCGAGAAAGTGGCATTACTAAACTTTGGATAACTAAGTCGCTCTGTTACGTGAGGAAATCCTTGAATATAACACAGTTTCCAAGTTCTTCGGCAAAAGGAGTTCCAATTGGCTTTGAGGATCTTATGTGGTTGTGGATTATCCTTGGATTTGGCTATGCTTTAGCCACTCTTGTTTTTATCATCGAACTTTTTAGTAAAAGGTCACGAAAACATTAATCGCTGACATAAATTTACTCAACGCTTTTTTATTCATCCTTTATTCTAGACAAGCACAATAATATCTGAATGTAAAAGTTTCTATAAATAAACGGCTTTATTAATGTTAGCACAATAAACTAACGGATATGTTTTCTAAACTACGGTGCATACGGAAAATAAACACTGTTTAATATATACTAATTGGTTATTTATACTTCAAAGTAGAGCTGCAAAACTATTAGTCGATTGTTTGTTTTCGATATAAGCGACTAGTCGTTTTTCGACATTGGATCAAAGCCCAAATATATTTCATTATGATTAGGTTGCTAGTCGACTTCAGTCGATTTTTTGTCAGGTCTATTTCAAAGCTTTAGTAATAATGAAAAATTTTAAATAACGATTAACAGAATGCATTTGTTGTCTTTTGCATTTAGCTAATTTATAGTATTGCTGACAAATTATTTAGTTTGTTAAAGTGTAAATGTTCTACACTGCCAAGTCACGATTGTGTCCTCCAAATGTCCTCCTTCGCTTCTTCCAAAAGATCTCGCCAAGAAAGACCAGTACCGACAATGTGTAACCCAGGATAAGCAGATACCATAACCATTTAAGTTGATCGATGGATAATGCATTTTCATGAGCTTTCGAAAAAAGGGCTATGTTATATGTCTTTTCTAGCAGTTGGGGAATACTTTTTTGCCAGTAGGCCGTAATTCCAGACTCCTGGATGAACATAACGAACCTGCTCAAGGGCCACTGAAATATAGAGTTATTTTGCAAGACATGCATTCTTGGCCAATTATCGATGACGGTCAACCCCTTGGAGGTGCAGTAGGCCCTTTCTCCCCTGGACCGCTGAAAGGTATCGAAAACATCCCACTTTTCGCCAATCATAAGATAGGCGTAGCTGTCGGCCAATGAGAACATCATTTTAAGTCTGTCCGAAAACTTCAAAACAATTCTATTGGGCATTATATTCTGCACAAACTCCGGATCGAGTTCACTCTCGATGAAGGAGTGCATGTAGTCATCCATGACTACAGGTAATCCACTGGCTGCCAACTCTTGAAAGTTCGTCACTTGGGGTCTGTGAAAAGGCTTTGTGAGCATGGCACTAAGCTTACAGTTTATAAAGCTGCTGAACACCATTCCGAAAATGATAATGGCCAAAAAGAGTTGGCGAAGTGAAAGGCTTGATCGTCGGGGTTCCGGGAATGGCAGGCCCAAAATGGCACGAAAGGCGTACAAGTTGACCAGCGGGTACAGGATTGTCTGGCTATTTGCCTGTCCGGACATACGAAAGGTTATCTTAAGAATGAAGATCTCAATCAACACGAAAATCAGATAGACTACCATAATGTACAGAATCCATTTCTGGACACCAGATTGCTGGAGAACGTCCTGAAAGCTCATGTAACTGCCGCAAGGAACCACAACCAGCAGCGATGAGGAGCAGAATGGATTCACAAACTCCAACTGCAGGTGCATATCTCTTTTAGTGACCAATCGAGGGTTTAATTGTATGTCGAACCTATCACTGGGTGAGGAATTCCATTCCAGTGTTTTTAAGGTCAGGTTAAAATTCACTGCAAACTCAATTACTTGTCTGTCTTCTATTTGGTATATGGGGTTAACTCCAGTCGGGTTAAACTTCGACTTTACCCATATATTCAAGTTCGGATTGTGCTTAACTAGAGCCGTTTTTCCCTGAAAGTTAGACACGGGTTCGTTGAATATTGATCCATTCATTTTCCAAACATTATCGATTCGGTCCATGTGAGCACTTGGTATCTGATTCAGGCGATAAAAGGATACAATTCCTCTTGGGTTAACCTCCAGAACTACAAGTTTTAAGAAGTGAAATTCAGTGCCCTTCTTGGAGACTTCTCTGAGCATTTCCATCGTAGGTTGAATTTGTGTCCACATAATAATTCTATCCTGTCGCATGTTCTCGAAAGCCTCAGCCATGTTCTTTAGCAGCCCGATGTGTCCACTTTCGCCTATACAAACCATGGCCAAGACTTTTCTTTTAAAGTGTGCTCTCATATTTATGGTGATCAGATCAGTAGTCCGTATAATGGCAGCTCCTCGAGGATTCCAGTGACGTAGAGTGCAATTGATGTGTAGATGATGTTGGAGTATCAAAACCGTTTCGACTCGTTCCTGTTGCATAACAATTCGAACGATTCGGTTGAGATACTTTAGCTGTGGAAACTCAGTTGTTTGAAGGATTGCTGGACCCAGAAGAAGTATGAACAATACTTGGAACACGGGAGACATCGCTTTTAGTAGTCGCGGAGTTTCTATCCGTTTCGGTGGTTTAGACTGAACTAACCTATTTTTTAATGGTTTTGTAAGAATGTTATAAGGTTTCCGGTTTCAGGTTTACTATCTCTTAAGTGACAGCTGTCAGATGATATTCATAGTTAGTGGCACTTTCTCCACTTGACTAAGTGCTAAAGGGGATTAAATACGTTTTTTTATAACCTTTTTACTTTGCTACACAAATTAATCGGTTATGTTTACTAATTTGTGTTTTATAACTCGACAAACTTTGGACATAGGTAATTTTGGTATGAACACTATAAACTATAAACACTACAAGGAAGCCAACTGGTTCGATCACCTGGCTAGTATCCATTTTTCGGGGCCACCTCGGTTCCCCATTGAGCAGCACTTATGCCGGTTACGTGCCCGTGTTGGCTCCAAAAATCACGCATTAGCTGCCACTTTGCACTTAAAGTCATAAATTTATTTAAATATATGGGAGGCACAGAGCCGTATATATAAACGCTCGAGCCGCACACACGTATGCCGGGGCGCCGTTGTAAAGCAAAATTTATATTAACTTCATTTGGCCGGGTGGTGGTGCTCCTGCAGCTCCTGCTGCAGTCGTTGCATAACTCATACGCACCGTGGACTGTGGAAAGTGGTGCCGTGAGCAAGCCAGCCAGTCAGTCAGCCAGGCAGCCATTCGCGATGCGTGGAAAACTGGAAAACTGGCGGCGGCACTCCACACCACGCCAACCAGCCATATCACCGACACAAAGCGAAGAAAGGGCCTCGAAAAATGGCAGCCAAGAGAATTTTAAATTACACTTTTGAGTGTCGACTGAGACTGGGGCCGAAATGCAGCTGCAGCTGCAAACTGCCATTTAATTGCAAATGAAGCAAGAGGAGCGCCGCAGCCAAAGCGCTGACAATGCCAATTGCCAGCTTCAACTTCAGCCCCTTCCCATCGCCACTTTCCCCATTTCCCCCATCCCCCATTGAAAAAGCCACCCCACATGCAACGGCCAACTGCAAATGACGTTTAATCAAAGTTGTTGAAATTGATAGCATTGTTTGTAGTGCACGCGCGGCAAATGGCAAAATGCATTTTAAATTGCGCTAAATGTGTTAATTAAAGTAACCCCACCCACGAAGCCCAGACACGAGTTTGCTTTTGCGGCTCATTGGTCGTGATTATTGTGGGGCCAAGACCGAAATCCCACTAAATAAGTGAGCAGACAAGAAGCATGGTGAAGCTAGGTAAAAATGCACCAGATTTGAATTAGAAAACCAGCAAACGGCAAAATGAGCCGGGAAAATAGCAACTTAGTTGCTGTGCCACAGCAATAAAATAAAGTCTTAGCCCAGCGCTTTTAATTTGTTGTGCAACAAATTAGCATTTGTTTTCATTACGATTCAAACTTGCTGTGTGTCTGCTTGCCGCCGACTTTTCCCATTCATTTTTTGTCAGCTCTTGTGCGCGTTGTTTGCTTTTAATTATAAATACATGTAAGCTTAGCAGTTTTAACCCAAAATGGTTAGCAGTTTTTAGGTCTAAAATGTTTTTAAATCTTCAACTTTTTGTTACCTTTTGCTGTTATTTCTAATACAGTTTTTAGATTATTAAAAAGAAAATATTAACTAATACAACAAAAAATTTGATGTTAATATTAATACATTTTTTCAGATGATTAAAAATAAAATATTAACTAATACAAAAAAAAAAATAATTATTTTTTTGATAACAAAAAATAAATAAAAAATCAATATATATTAATTATTTTTAAAAATTGTAAAAATAAATTAATGTTAATTTAAAACGTTATCTTTAAGAGTCAACTTTATATTTTAAAATAATCACTTTTACTTTTTGTGAGTAGTGCCTAAAATTAATGATTTCTTATAAATTTGTATCACTAGGATGTTCTTATTAGATAAATAATTAAAACGGTAAAAAGTATTCAAACTTCTTTTAATAAGAAAAAATGTTTCCATTTTTAGCAACAAAGATTAAGGTCTGAGATACTGTTAAATTTTAAAGTAATTATAATCAGTAACGGATCTAGGATTTTGTTGATATCAGAACAGTTTTTTTGTTGCATACTTTTTGAATACCTAAATTTCTTTCATTTTTGACCCGAGGTGATCTATTACCCATATTACCCCCCATTAGTCCGCGCACGATTATAATAGTTATTCAAATTATATTTTGCATTAAAAAATAAATACCACAAATATGTACAGAATATAAAGCGCTCTAAGCCATAAACGCGGGCTATGCTGCACTGAAAAATCCATTCAAGCCATCCTACTCATCCACATTATTCCACCCCATTTTTGTGCAATGGGTTAATGCAGCAAATACCCTCCGAGCAACATAGAAATGTGCGCGGTATTCTTGCATTCAATTAATGCGTGTGCGAGTATAGAAAGCATCGCCGCGTCGCAGCTGCTGACCATCCTCGTCGCCATCCCAGTACCCATCTCCATCGCCATCGCCATCTCCATTCCTATCCCTATCCCTATAGCCATAACCATGACCATCGTCATCATCACCTTGCCGGCGCTGGGCATTATCCAAGTAAGAGCTCACGCCCGACTGAGCGCCCAACGAAGCTGAAGACCACGGTGCGGATGAGTAACGCTGCCTGCCATAAGACCAAGGATGCCGACGGGTATTTGTGCCGGCATACGGGTTGTAGTGGTGCTGATAGTAATCGGACCCCGAGTCCGATTCAAAGTCGGGCCGGGACGAGTGGTCGATGTGTGCGGTGCGATTAGGATAGAAATCGGAGGTACTGGCGGTCTGAGGCGGAGGTCTGCGCTGCCCGTAATTATAATCATCATTATCATCATCATGCACGTTGTGGGGACGATAATCATGGGGTTTTGACGGAGGATATTGCGACTGGTACTGTGGCCGTTGGGGTTTATTAGCCACCTCCGAGAGACCGCCGCTGTAGGGCGATTGCAGGACGACCGTGGGCGTAACAATGGAGGGCGGCGGTATACTGGGTGGTACGGCGGCCGGAACTAAAGCAGCCTGATGCTGATTCCAAGATGATGCAGCCGCCGCCGATGCCGATTCGGTGGCCGTGGTGGAGGTCTGTTCGCGTGAATTCATCTCGGCTAATTTGTTGAATCGGTTGCGAATGCCGCTGGCGGTGAGCACCATCACGGTGGGATTCATGTCGGCCATGTGATCCTTCAGGCAGTTCTGCAGCATGTTCACGAAGAAGAAGAACGAGAGCAGCGTTAGTGCGTTCATCACCGAGCCGGGACTCTTCTTCGATTTCTTCGACGATTTGGTGGACGGCGGCGGCGGCGGGGGTGGGTGGTGCGGTGGATATGCGGGCCCACTGCCCGCACTGCTCGAGTGGTAGGAGGAGAATCCACCCGAGGGTGGGTCATGCGGCAGCTCATACTCCACGGACGGCTCGATGCTGCTGCGAATTTAAACTTGCATTAGGGTGGTCGTTTGGACTGGGATTGGGTTTCCGATTTGACTTTGGCTCTTAATGCACAGAGGGAAAAATACATAGAATAAAATACATAGAAAAACAAGAGATAAATGATATAATTCCTCCATTATTTAAAGATTTTTTCTAATATCTGACAACATTGCGTACTTAAGCCACTGATTAAATCTCAGACTACTAGTTTACTATCTTAAATAGTTAATTTATATATTTATATTTGAAAAAACCTTTAAAAATACAAATATCGAAAGAAATCGGAGCTATTTGTTGAGGCTACTTTTTTAACTAGTTTTTCTTTTTCGATTTTGGCTCACAACCTAAACTTTATAAAAAATCTTCCTATAAAAATAAACTTACACCTCATGACAAAGTTATTTAAATTTTAATGAATATTTAAAATGTGATTCAAAGTTAATAAAACTTATTTTGCCATCTTAAAATCTTCTGATCCTAATATACGAAATAAAATTAAAATATGCATTGCTTTTCTCCCTGTGTAGGGGTGGCTCCTTGCTTACCCGTAGCCGGAGTGTCCGCTGCCAGCCGCCGTGGCCGCATAAGCACCGTTGTGGCTGCTGGCGGCCGCCTGATGCCCCAGCTGCCCCTGATGGCCATGTTGCCCCTGGAACCCTTGGTGTCCTTGGTGGTAATGGCCCGGGAAGTAGTGGCTCGGGTAGTAGTGGTTGGGATAGTAATGCATGCGCTGCGTTTGACTGCAAGTGAAGAGGAGACGGGGAATGGGAATGAGTGGCCGAGACGGAGGCGGAGACGTCGCTCCTGTTTGTGTCCCACATTAGCCCGGCTAAGTGCCTGAGGTATCAGTCCGCGCCCGCTGCGGTTGCCTTTTGGGCCTGGGGTCGCTGTCGATGGGAGTTGCTTCACCGACACTTCACCATTTGGTCTTTAAGTCAAAGTGTACACTTAATCCTGTTGCTTTTGATTAAGAAATAAGAGCTACAAAGCTCCAATTTTTATACCCGTTACTCGTAGAGTAAAAGGGTATATTGTATTCGTGCAAAAGTATGTAACAGGGAGAAGGAAGCTTTTCCGACCCTATAAAGTATATATATTCTTGATCAGGATCACTAGCCGAGTCGAACTAGCCATGTCCGTCTGTCCGTCTGTCCGTCTGTCCGTCCGTATGAACGCTGAGATCTCGGAAACTATAAAAGCAAGAGGATTGGCATTTTGCATGCATATTCTTGGAGTTCCTACGCAGCGCAAGTTTATTTCAAAATGGTGCCACGCCCCCTCTAACGCCCTCAATCGCCCTACACCATTTTTTTAAAGGTGTCTGGCGCCCACACCATTAAAGATTTTGGAAAACTAAAAATGCAGTTTTATTGTGACTATCAATACCTATCGAAATGTAGAAGAAATTTTTCAAATCGGACCATTCGTTAAAAAGTTATGCCCGATCAAAGATTTTATATATCTATCTCCCTCGCACTCCTTTAGCTGAGTAACGGGTATCTGATAGTCGGGACACCCGACTATAGCGTTCTCTCTTGTTAGAAATATAAAGTTCATTTGTTCATTTTGTTAATTTATTCGTTTTCCATATACTTGTTGTTTAAATTGTTTAAAATTTAACTTGCAAGGAAAAGTAACTGATTTTTCAATTTATATAAAACATGTTAATAATCTAAATGTCAAGTCAATTATTTACTTGTTTCTACAATTTTTTAATTTAAGTCAATTTAATATTTAATTTGAGAGATACTTTTGAAATAATATAAATGGTTTTTTTTAGCTACAATATATATTAAATTATGAATTTTTCATTGCTCAGATAAAAAATTTAAATTCAAACTACAAGAATGTAAAATTAAGTGTCCTTTTAAATGAAAATTCAAAAATATCCAAACATAATTTGTGTTACTCATTAATTCCAAGGAATTTAATATGGTGTCTAGTTATAACACCAGACATTTATAGATACCCAAAGCTTTTGGCCATGGCTTACGCATAATTATTTCCCGGAATGACTGACAGCAGCGGATGCCGCTGTTGTTGTTGCAAATTCAGCTGATTCGACATTTGGTCGTTTGACATTTCGCTTGTCTTTAAGTTCACGATTCACAATTATTGCTAATTGATTTGTGGCAAAACGCGCGTATGTTTATCACTTCACAGCACCGTGCTTCATTGTCGCCGGTGTTAAACCTGCCATAAACCGATGGCAACTCGACTGCAGAAGCCGCAAGCAGGACAACCAGGATGAGGAGCCAGAGGAGGAGCAGCAGCGGCAGCAGCAGGAGCATGAGATGGAGCGCCCAACCAACCGCAAGTGACAATGTCGTTTAGGCAACTGGGCAAAGCCTTTGCCAGACACTTGGCTGGCAGGCGGCTATTAACGCAGGTGAACTTGAGGGGGTTGGTGAGGCAGAAGGGGGAGCACTGTCATTGTCAGCTGCTAAGTGAGTTTGGCTACAACTAGCAACTGGCAACTGCAACGGCCTTAACACTACTACTCGATGGCAGTGATGGCAGGTGGCTAAGTAGTCGTACCACAAGACTCTCGTGACTACCTGATTTCGAGTGCTTTTACTTTCCCTGGGTTCTATTGAAAAATTAAAAATAAATGGAAAACCCCATCATAAAAAAGACACAACTGAAAACCATTAATTTATTTGAGGATTATTAGTTTTCTAAGAATTAAAAATAAAAAGGTAGCAGTAAAGTATTAAGAATTTATAAAGATGATATTGCAATCCAACCTATATTTTCAAACCTTTGAATTGTTAATAAAATAATATGTCAAATATTTTTAAATACTAGAGTTTTTTTAATAAAAGTAGAGACCTTTATGCTTATAAATTTCGACATCACCTTTTTAAATTAATTAAATTAAAATATTGTTGCATACTTTTAGACACCTTTATAATTTATTTTAATGCACTTGGAATTTTTGTGAATGTAACCAATTATAAAATTTAAAAAAAATATAAAATAAAAATCATAAAAATAATCTAACCAATATTTTTTAATAGTATTAATAGTATTTTATATCGATTTATTGTTGTACCTTAAGAGTTCCATCACTGCTCATAACGCGTACCCAACTGCCAGCTGACAATTGCCGGCAAAGTGTTTTGTGGCAACATCGGCCAACTGACACACACCTGAATTGGAGCGTTGCGTTGCATGCATGCGCTGCACATTTCGGCCAGGCCAGACAATTAGTGAACGACAAAAGGCCGGGAATGCTCCTTGGCATCATCGCCTCCCACTACCCTCCCATTGCCCTCCCCGATTCCTGTCAGTGTTAATGACGCTGCAGTCGCTTGTTTATTGCATTAAAAGCTCTATGGATGCAGCGTTATGCATCAGAAATTGTCATAATTGTGCCATGTCTGGCCCTGACTTTGCCACTGTCTGCGCAGCCAAATGGAGCTCGGTTCTTGTGGTCCCTTGTGCGGTTAGTCGAACCCGGCTTTTGGCCAGGCCGGGTGGTTTCACTCCCACTCCCATTCCCTTCCTTACCCCGGCTTTTGGTCCCCGCTCTGTGGACTTGAAGATTTATGACTGGGACTAATAGTTTTCATTGCCAGAAAATATTTTTATATTGAATGGGGATTTATATTGGGTATATTGGTGGCTTGAAGAATTCAAAGTTACATTTTTCAAACTTAAGAAGTGCTGGTATATTAGAAATTATATACTTGAAATATTTTCCATTTGTAAGCGCTCTTCTTAGCAATATTTTATTTAAATAAAATTATGAGCATTTCTTAGTACCATTTTAACATCCATGAAATGCTTGAACAAACTTAACTATTCATGACTTTATTGAAAACGATTATTTAAAAAAATATTTCATAAGACTTTCTATCATGCGTGGGGGAATTGCAGAATAAATCCAACCCATTCGGGTGAAAAGTAAAAAAATAATGTGGTGTTCAAAAGTTCCAAGTCCCTACAAATCATTTAAGAATATTTAATAATCTTAATTTAAGAATATTTTACTAATTTTTACTAGACATTCATTAATTATATTGTTATTATAGACCTTCTAATATTTTTTTATCTGTTCCCAGCTTATAAAAGAAGTATAACAATATTCTATCACACACCCCACAATCTCAAAAGTCTCTGGCTGTTGTCTTTAGTAAAACCGGAAACATTAGACTGCAATAACAAATATTTAACATTTCCGCAGTGCCAGCAACAACGTGAAAGCAAGAAAAACAACATCAGCCAGAATCAGAATCGCAGAATCAAAAGCGTATAATAAATTGCACTGCAACTTTTCCACACATTTCCAGCTTTGTAACGCTTTGATTTGTCGCGCTCCCCCACCCAAATCACTTCAGGAAATGTTAAGGAAAAAACTATAGAAAAGAAACCAGAGGACTTTTGCTGATGCGTCCAAAAAAAAGAAAATGGGAAGCATATCAAAAAGTCAAATGCCTTGCGGGGTTGAAAATTTGAGAACATAAATGGGGGGCTGTATTTTTCGTGGATAGGGTGTTTATATTTAGCTTTTGTTGCTGGCGCCATTGTCAACATATTTCAGGACCTCCTCGCTTCGAGACAGAGAGTCAATAACAAGTTGACTTGGACATATTGTAGTTTTCCAGTAGGCGAATTGCCACCAACATTTTTACAAGATTTTATGGCCACCGAAATTGGTCAGTAAGCGCCCAGCAAAATTTAATGACTGGAAAATGAGGCATTTAAGCCAAGTGCCAACGAAAGTTTTTCCCTTCGAGTTGTTGAACGTGCCAGATATTTATGGGTCTGCATCTGTATCTCCAGCTCATTCTGTGTGTGTGTCTGCGATGTCTGTTCCTGTGGCTCTGCCTGTGTTTCTGTTTCTGTATCTGTATCTCTCCCGTAGTGAAGTATGTGTTTCGAAGGACAATCGAGGAGGCTGGGACAGTGGTGAGTTGGGGGAGAGAAGCGAAGGCATACATTAATTGCCGTGATTAACACGTAGAAGCATTAAATTATACACAAAAGCTGGAGGTAAATCATAGTCGTTCGTAGGAATACCCTTCAGGAATTCACCTTGAACGAGGAAGCCTTAACAGTTCAACTTGAAAAATATTTGAATTATATTTTAAAGGCATGAACTTGTCTTCATATAATAATATAATATATAATAAATATACCTAAAATATTTATAAATTAAAATCGTAAATAAGTAGAAATATCTTCCCATAAACCCAAAGATTTGGAAAATGTTTTTTTTTCAGCAACTAGAGCTTTGCTAGATCATATAAAAATTTACTTGCGAGGTGATAAAAATTTCAATCAATTTAGAATAAAACTTAATGTATATATGTACTTGTCATTCCTGGTGCAGAAATCAAAGTACTTCCCGCAAGGACATCAAAAGAAGGCCTAGACTTGGCTACATCAATTATCGCAAATGCGGCCAGTGCATGTGCGCAACCCCATCCAAAATGGTGTCTGGGCGAGTGCATAAATCATTTGGCTACATTAGGTCTTTGAAAACCCTAAGCAGGCAGTGCTAAATAAACTTTTTCGACGGGGCTGGGAAACAAAAATAAAAACTCGTTAGGCGTTAGGCAGGACGAGGCCAAGACGAAGACGAGGACGAAGAAGCGGAGCAGTACGTGCCTGGACTTTGACTTGGACTAGAAGGAGTACTACTACGAGAAGGACACAGAGCACAGTGTCAAGTGTAAAGAAGAACTACTAATCAGCAGTTAATTCTTATCTTTAATTAAGTGCACGTTCCACCCCCTTTGGCAGGCCAGAGTCCTTGGCGTTTATGGCAGGAGTCCTGGGAGTCTGGCCAAACTTTTTGCTATCCGCCAACACTTTTGTTTGTCCGCGCTCTCTCTCTCTCTCTGTCGGCATTGTCCTGCTTGGTGGATCCTGGATCCTGGACAAAGGCCAGCCAGTTTTGTCCTTTGCCCGTCGCTGGTCAATTTAATGAAATAATCTAAGCAAACACTCCTGAAAATTAAGCAGTTTTTTCTAGCGCCCGCTTCCGCTCTCAAATTAAAAATGTAATGCGTTCGCCTTTGTTTTGTTGCCGGCGAATAATTAAATGTGCGAAAGAAGTTGCAGCAACATTAACCCGACATCCGGCTGGCCAATTAAAAAGGCCACGCAACAATGGCCCGGTCGCTCATGCATGGCTTATCCCTTATATTCCGACCCTTAGCCAAACCTCTGATTAACCAAGACGCTGTAACTGAAACTGGAGCTGGAGAATCAGATATATCTGGGATAGTCCATAAGTCATTACCCCCATTGAGGAACACTCTTACCATAGCCTACCCACAGGTAAAGTTGCTGCCGCTCTCGGTCCTCAAGTTGTTTGACAAACAATACACCCAACATGGCCAGGGGTTCCTGGCCCAAAACGTAGAGGGTTTAAGGGCTACAAAACAAATGGGGAACGAGGGCCGCACTCAAGCGTGCCCGTCACATTTTTGCGCTTTTACATCGCCGTCCCTCCGAAAAAAAAGGGACGAGAGGACGGGGGCAGCATCAGATACATGAAAAACATTTTTTCAGCAGTGAAAAGCTGCACTAAAAATAAAATAAAAGATATTTTATTGAAGTGGCGCAGGGGATGATAGAGTGAAAGGGAAGCCTCGGCACCCCGCACTCATGCCTTTCGCTCGCAGATTAATTATGCATCGCTAAAATGCTAAGCCAGGTAGCACCAAAGCACCGGAGCATCAGCATCGCAGTGGCCCAAAGGCAAATGGCAAGTGGGAGTGGGATTTCCTCGGAGAGGAGGAGGAACGCGGACGGTCGACCGAGGGGAGTATGTAAAAGCCAAGTACAAGCCACAACAAAATTAAAATCCAAATAAAATCACAAAAAATGGTTTTGGGCAAATACGGCAGTGACACGGAAAGACTGGTATCCAACACCCCGCGATTAATACACTTACTAAATATATTTAACTAAATATAATTCATTCAAAATAAATTTAAAATATTTAAAACAAGTTATATTATTTGTTATTGTTTATTATTAAATCATAATTAATTTTAAAAATATTTTTACCAGTTAAAACAAAACAAAATATTGGATAATTTGGAAATGAATAATAATAATTCGACGTTTATTAACTATTTATCATAAACAACTCCCAAAAGAAATTAATTCTCCGACTATGGACTACAATTTTTTATTAAATATTTACCTTAATACCGAAAATAAATATAAATGAAATAAAAAATATGAGAATATGCTTTTTTTCGAAAATATAATGGAATTCTAACGAATATATTTATCAAATTTTATAGGTAGCATAAAATGAAGCCTGCAAATTGATAAACTATATATTGGATAATCAAAGGTCGCATGCAAATCGCTTTCCATAGCAAAATCCTTTAGAATTTCGCGACAGGCAACTCGAATCATAAATGCCTGTCACAGACAGACCCAACAAATCATCATGCCTCTTCACATATTGCTCCCGTACACACACACACACACACACCCAGATCAAGTCGGCAAGAACCACCCACACACTCTCGCGAGTCGCACACAAATTATTCACATAAATAAAAAACGGACAAAAAATTAAAATTAAAATAAAAATTAAAAGCTACAGCTGAAAATCAAGCAGCAAACGTCAAAGCCAAAAGCGCGAAGCTGTCGTCGTGTCACTGCACCCGCATTTCAGGTGAGGGGCGCCAGGGGACGGGTATTCACCCACCGCCCACTCACACACACAGGCGAATATGAGGTGTTTCGAGTCAAGAGACACACACTCACACACATATACACGCCGGCAGGACAGGTGGATGGATTGCGAAGCCAGGAGACGACAACAACAACGACATCGTAGTACCCACTTGAAGCGCTTTTAACAAAAATTCTTTTAATTTCGTACTCTTCTTTTTTTCGGCAACACCAGCTTGTTGGGGTGGGAGAAAGGGACAGGTAGATATTAAGCGAGTGCATAAGAAAAGGATAGGTTAACTGTATGTACTGGTGGATTTTAAATACCCTGGAAAAATCGTGGATCTAGATCCACTTAATATTATCGATAGTTATGATGTATCAAATATTATAAAATAATTGTTTTTACTTAATTTAACCAATAAATTATGGATAGAGCTCTGACTCTGCAGATTGAGAATGAGCCTAACTTTTTAAAATAATTTGTTTTTACAAGGTAGTATTCTTAAGGCCTCAAGAACCGAAATATTTGGTTTTTCTAATGTAACATTTTTATTCGCAGTAACATTCTTTAGATTTTTTAGATAAATTCCATGTTTTATATTAAATAATATTATACTAATTTAAATACAAATAGTAACTAATAACTGTTCTGCAATATGTATATATTTTCTTTGATTAGCTTAAAGCTTTCTTTAATAAATGGTTAAAAAGTATTCATTATAGAGCAAGTGTGGCTTCATATGATAGTTCAGAGTGATTCCCTAGAAATTTCCTCGGCGAGGGCATAATTAAGAGAAATCAGAGAGCTAGCTGCAGATTCTCAGGCAGCCCTGATTTTGGCACTCGTATGTGTGTGTTGGACAACCCTCATGGAAAATGAAATTTTCCTGGAAGACGACGACGTTGAAGACGAAGAAGAAGAAGCGGCGACAACGCTGCATTGTTGATGAACAAGCAGCACGCTAACAAGTCGCCTAGCCCCTCACCTGTTCCAAAAAAATATAAAAAAAATGTAGAAAAAAATAAAAACCCATTCTACCACCCATCGAAAACCAACTGAGGGCACCTTTCAGCACTGGCGTTGGTACGTGGGCGCTTACATTGTTGTTCTTCCCGCTGTTGTTCTTGTTGTACATGCACATGCCACGCCCCCGCCCCCGCCACGCCCTCTTTTCCACCACGGAACCGCTTAGAGAAGGCTAGGAAAATTATGATGCCTACGTTTGCAGCGCTCATTTTAATTTCTACATTTTTTTTTACGCTACTCGTTTTTTTGGCCTTCGAAAATTACAATAAAAAAGCAGAGAAAAAGAAGAGCAGATTAAACAGTTAGGGAAAAATAGGAAAATTCAAGTGCATTTTTCACTTCACTTTACGGTGCATTCACATTTCCGTTGCATTGCATACAGAACAGGGTGAAAAAAAAGGAAAAACTTAAAAACAAAACACAGTTTGAGGGCAACCGAAAAACGAAAATGGAGCTGCGGATTTTTGCAATTTGTCCTTTTTGGTTGGAGAGGGGGGTGCAGGTATCCAGGGTCCTTTGTTTGGGGAACCCCTCAAACCAAAGTCTATCTCAACCCTTCGGCAGCTGCCTTTTTGAGAGCCTTTAAGGTATTTCTGTAGCTGTGCAATTTTCTGTCATTGTCATCGTTTTGCAGCGAAAAACATGGGGTGATGATGATGGGCGTACAAGGGGTTAAGGGATGGGCTGCAGGGAGGAGTTAAGGCCAGCCCGACCCCTCCCCCTTTTAGGCGTTGTGCAAGAGTTGCACTTTTTGCCGCTGCACTCGGCTGGCTGTTGTGTTTAATTTTTTATAAAATTTGCATGCAAAGTGCATTCTCGATTTTTTGCTCACTTTTTTTGACCATTTTTTTATTTTAATTTCTTAATTAGTTGCTTTTGTGGCCGCAACGGGTTGGGCACATTATTCAGGGTAGGGATGGCAGGGAATTGCAGAGCTTGAAAGCAAAAGTCAAATGCATTTAAGGGTGGCTCGACCCCCATAGAGCTTACTGCGGTCCAGCGGCAGACTTTAAGGCAGCCCCCTTTTCAAATTACCCAAATTGAAATGGCATTAGGCTTTTGATCTAGGCAGAACCAGATGGACGACGTCCTACGACGCTCTGCAATCAAACCGAAAACTATTTAAAATCTAATTTGCATTCCCGGCAAACAAATGCATAGGAAATTTGGCTCCTTTTTTTTCGGCAGCACCGAGAAGGCTGCATAATCACAAAAATTTGTCATAAAACTTTGGCAGACGGCAAAAGTTTTTGCTGCACAAAGTCAAAGTCGTTGACGTCGTCATTCTCGATGACTCAAAGAGGAGGAACTGCGGATGGGGTGGCCCGGTCTTTTGGGGAATTAGTCAAGAGCACTGGCAGCCATTCCATACGCATCTGCAGTTCATCCTAACCCTATAGATTTAAAGCGATTACAATCCCTGGCATTACAACCAATTTGGCTGCATTCTGCGGTTTTGTGCGGGGGTGTGAAAACTTTTTAATTACCCTCATCAGCGAAATGCAGGGCCTCCACTCAAACCGAATCGAAAAGAGGGGCACGGGGCATTTGCTTTGTGACTATACGGGATGGAAAAGTTTTAGGACGCTAAGGGTAGGATAAGAAAGCATCAAGAATGTCTATTTTATGATGATTAAATTTGAATTTTAGATTTAGATTTCGGCAGACAAATCAAAATAAAATCAAAAATGGATTGTGTTAGTATTAATAATAATATTATAAAATATAATATATTATTATATATAATATTATAATATTATTAAAAAACATAATATATTATTAATATTTTTTAAAGATCAAGTTATTCATATCATTTTGATATGAATAAAGATTATGTTAGTCTTACTTGAGATTACTTGCTCAAAAAATATGAAACTTGGTATTTTATATGATATGATAAAATATCATGTTGATATGTTTGAATCTTAAATTTGACATAAATCATATCGGCTTTTTATTGATATGAAATAAGGCTGAAATAACCCTATTTCATATCGTTTTGTTCTGAGTATTGGGAATCTAAAAGAAAAAATAAAAATATAGAAATTTAAGATTCAAAATTTCAACGGATTTCTTACCTCGATAGTGGAATTTTGGTTTTCTATTTTTTTTTCGGAATTATAAACTTTATTTTAATTATGTTAAAGTACAACATATTTAAAAAAAAGTTTATAATTCCGTAAACAAAATGGAAAACCAAAATTTAATTAAGTTGTAGTACAATTTTAAATACTTTTTCACACCTATTAGGAATTAAGCGCTAAGCCTAATATAATTGACATATAATTTTCCCTGATGCTAAACGTTTTTCGAACTATTGATGCTTTCCCAACCCTACTAGAGAGTTCAATGACTGGCGGCACCTTGAGTTCCCTGAGCGCCACTTCCTGTTTGCGGCTGCCAACCTTTGGGAAACCGTTATGGCCAGGAAGCGAGGAGAAGCGTGGGCTCCTGGCTGGACTGGCTGCTAGAATTATGACGCAAATTGCAATTAATCAGCTGCCTGCCATCAATCTGTGTCACTGGGCAAAAGGAAAGCGAAACCCAAATGCAATATACATATATATGTATATATGGATGGTGTGGCGACGGGCATAATGCAAGTGACAGTGGCCGATGCTTATCGCCACTCAGTGTGGCAAGTGTGAAAAGCGAAATTCCCAACACTTGGCAAACAGCTCAAGCTAAAGGCCTGCGAAATGAGTCGATCTTATCTGTAATTGCTTTCGCTCCAAGACATGGCTAAAATTCATCGCCAGCTGCACTTTAAGGAAATGACCCAAATTAGACAAGAAATGAAAAAGTTTTTGCATTAGCATGCGGCATCCATTTTGTCTTCAGTTTTTGAGATGTTCGCCAAAGAATGCACACGAAGAAATTAAAAGTTATTTTATTAAAAAGTTTATTGTTCAAGAAGTATTTAGTCTTGGGAAATGATTTTATTTATTTTTGGAAATTTTAAAGTTGTGATTTAATTAGTATAATTAATTTTATATTATCTTGAAGGTCCCCAAAAGTTTGTTTGATTCGTTTTTAAGCCAACCTAACTTGTACAAATTAAAATTAATATTATTTTTAGATTATTCATATAAAAATATTACCTTTATTTTCCTCCTGTGTGTTATAAACTTCATAAAAATCGGCATTTTTTCGAGCTCTTTCCGAGGGAGTCACGTAGTTGCAACTGCCACGCTTCCAGGTGGCTCTGATATGGCTTCGGTTTATCTGCGACTCTATATGCAGCATATGCACCCCCACACGTATATACAAGACATCTTATCTGTATCTACAAACAGACAGAGGACATATCTGCCGCACACACACACACACACTGTACTGTCAGTCAACAGACAAACATGCCAAGATGTTGAATTTGTACTTCCGCTTCTGCTTCTTTTCGCTTTTCCTATTTTTCCAACTGCACTTCTCCTTTTCGTTTGTCCCGAGGCTGGAAAATCAGTTTTTCTGTTGTCGCACGACTTGAATTCCTGATTATGCTGCATTTCACAGCGGCGAATAAAAAAAAATCATTTTCGCAAATCAACGAAAAAAAAAAATAAAGGCAGGCAAAAAAATATTTCAAACACACATTGAAGTGGCATTAATTATGCGTAAATGAGCTTAATGCATCAATTAATCAAATCAAAGGCGGCAGTGGCCGATGGGCAAAAGCGTGGGCTTTACACAGAACAGCAGGCTGCAGGATCCCAGGCGCAGTTCCTCATCTCACCTCGGAGTCCTGGCGCTTTGTCGCGTTTTACAAAAGCGCGAACTCGCGCAAAAACCAACTCTCTATTAGCCCCACATGGGTCACGTCCTGAGTGGTTGTGGGTTCGGTCAAGGGGGGGATGGATATGGATGCTAAGGGATCGGGCCTTAGCCAGGCAAACTATAGTTCCAAGTTGGGCCCAGTAGAGCTGAGTTTTTTCAGCATGTATTGGCACTTTATTTCTTGATGTTACTAATCAAATCACAAGTTACCACAACAACAATAAAATAATAATAAAAAGTCCTACTTCATTGATTTTAACCGAATTCTGTGAAAATGTTTTTTTTTAAAAGAAAGAAACAGTTATTGAAACTAATTAAATTTAATTATAAAGCAACAACTATTTTAAAATAAATGTTTCAAACAATTCGGATAAAAAGTGAAGGGAAATGTATGCCACAAACCAAATCCTAGACCCACAACTGGCTGAAAACTATTTTATTTCTCTTAAGGAAAGTCAGTTCAAACATATATTCGTTTTCAAATCAAAACTTTTGTAGCATTGAACAAACGACAGACATTGCAGTGGCTTCCAAAAGCTTTCCGTTTTAGTACCAAAGCGTCCGGTTTTCCAAGTTCCACACTTTAACAGCTTTCTTGTGTGGTAAGTTTATAAGCTAAGTATATTCGACAATTTGGCAGCACTTAAATATATGTAATCTGTGCCAGACGGGAAAAATTAGAACTCTACTTTACGCAAGAGGAAGAATGAATGGCGGCCTTTTTTGAAATATATTAAAATTTTTTGTAGTTTTATAGTAAAGGAAGAAAAGAGTAGGACGTGAATGGATAGGATAATATAATAAGATACACTTCTTTATTTTTTTGGGTGGCATTTTAATTTCATCTAGTTTATTTCACTCTTCGTATTTTTAAATGGCTGGAGACTAGCCCTTGAAAATCCACGACATGAAAAAATCTTCTGAAAATATACATGCAGAAAAGTATTGCGAGATATTATATGAAGCTCATTAATAAATGAACAAAGTTTATTTTTTCCCATCGTTGTTTGCAGAACTCTTTTCCCAAAGTTTTAAATTAATCATCAGCTGAAGCTGCCAGCAATTTGAATATTATAATCGCAACTAAAGCAGCTGTGCTGCCCGTCAAAACGCCGGGGAAGTGCCAGTATGTCGGCCAAAACAATGGAAGGGTTTTTGCGAAAAACAAACAAGCTAGTTCGCCGGAATGTGCTTAACGTCAAACTTCTGGTGGGGACTCACAGCTAACTTCGACTGCAGGGCAGACAGGACCTTCGGTTATTTCCTAATGGGTACATGGCCCACGCATGCGAAGTGACCACCAGAAGTAATTAATATGTAAGCACCGTTGCCACGGACTTGTGGTGTTCGATGCCCATTCGACCTTCGCGTACATACTACATACTACACTAAGTTAGTTGAGCCACATTTAAAGTTAAACTACGTGCGGGCATTAACGTTCTGATGAGCCGCCATCAGCCGCCAATTATCCTTATGGCGTCAGACTATATCCTATATCCCCTCGGCCGACGCCCGACTCCTTTGTGGTAGGTAAATCTGCCGAATCCAGGACGACGACGCTTAGCAACAACTTATGTACATACAGCGAAAAGTGCGTTAGTCTGGGTGAATTCGCGCTTTCAGAGTGTTCTTCTCAATTGACGAGAGTGTGTGTCTGATGTCTGGCGAATTTTTGCGGTCTTTAAGTGTGCTTTAATGACTTCCAAGGATGTGTATCACGAAATCTATAGGAAAATGTCACGACATACGAACCAAAACAAGAGGGAACGCTATAGTGAGTACCTCGAATATCAGATACCCATTACTCAGCTAAAGAAAGTGTGAGGGGGGTGGAGATATGCAGGAAAGCGACTGCTTGCACTGCTTGCAATGCTTAGTTCCATTATTTACTCCTAACTTTTAAATGAATGGTCCGATTTGAAAAATTTATTCTACATTTTGATAGGTATTCATAAAAACAACACAATTGCATTAATAATTTTCCAAAATCTTTAAAATGTAAGCGACATTATTGTTATTATACTAAGACACTTTTGAAATCTGTACATTAAATAACCGACAGGAATAGTCTAAGAGATATTCATTTCCCTTCTCATTGCCACAACGATACAAAATCCTGATAATGGTTTCCATTTCATTTGAAAAATACAATTTAATGATGCCATTAATATACCAATGACCTGTCCGCAGCAAAGTGGTGGCATATATTATTCGTTTTGTAGCATAACAAATGCAATTACCTTTGCATATTGTCATTTCGAATTTCTGTCAATAGCTGGCCAGCTTTTGTTTTCACCTGTACACATCGCCGAGCATCAATTGTAATTAGTTTTTGGACCCGGCAAACATTTCCCGCCGCCGCCTCATGCTCATTTTGATTTTCCTGTTTTCCTGCCCAAGGAAGGGAAAACAAAGCGCTTTGAAGTGCCATTGCCAGCTGGAATTCTATTAGCCTACCTGCTTGGCTCAGCTCCGATTGAATGCGATTTCTTGTAAATCTAACTTTGATATTTATGCGCCGTCACGCGGCGACAGGCAAACATCACTAATGACGACAGGAAGTCAACAGGCAGCAAGCGGCGGCAGCGGGGGGCATTCAAAAGCAGCAGCAGGAGGCAAAGGGGGACGTGCCACTTTCTATTACTCTAATGCTATTAATATCACACCGGGAGGCAGTCGTAATAGCGACTCGAAGGCGACTCGTTTGAGGGACTCTATGAAATATATATATATATTGCATTATGCGGAAAACCCAATAAACCTATACAAACAGCAGTGAAAATCTGTTTGTTTTATTGTTGTAAAACTTTTTAATATATCAGAATTGCTATGTGGCATGGCCCCTCCTTATGGTTGGGCCATAAACAAAGTGGAGGGTTGAGCGTTGGTATAGAGGATAGCGCATAAAACTCAGGGCCCCAGCCCATATATCTGATGGGGCCTCGGCACTTTTATGTCCCACATGGCTGCAGTTAACCCCCGGCCGAGAATGGATGGAGCATTACCGATGCAAAGGGAATTCTTCGTCTCGAGTGAAGGCCCACTTAGAACAGGCGCCATTATGCGATTGGCCAGTCGGGAGTCATTGGGTCTGAGGGAAAAGCCCAAGGACTTGAAGTGCTCACATGCGGTTAAACTTAAGATTTTCTCTTAAATCAGTAAGGGCCGCCTGTAAAGTTCTACTTTTAGAGTTAAACATTAATTTGGAATTTTAAACGCATTTAAGAGCCTATTAAACCTATTAAAATGTGAATGAAAAATAAATAGTAAGATAGAGAAAATAAACTAAAATTTAAGTTCAAACTTAAACGCAAGCATATTTTTGTAATCAATAATGCTTGAATAAAATATACGTCCACTTTCACATTTTTATTACCCACGCAAGTAATGGCAGCATTTATAATTCGGGAATTTAATTATAAACCAAAGGAGGTGAGCTCGCCATTTATAGTTATTCGCGCTTTTACCTCATCAGGTATTCGGTTTCAATCAGGTGTGTAATTAGGTAATTAGCTAAATATAACGTGACCGCAAACCGCCAACCATCCTTTGACCCAACTCAAGCTATAAATCCCACACAGCTGTCAGAAACAAATCACTTTCAGCGCTCTGAGGGTCAAGTTGGGGGACAAAGAATGCAGACAAACATAAAGCGAAACACGTGCAGACAGGAGGCCATAGGTAATTTCACAGGTGACCGTCTGAGGAAACTGACTTTTAGGTGCATTGACAGTCGCTTGGCTGGAAATGGAAGCCTGGGACACTGAATAAAAATCTGATTACCAAGGGATTTTCCTTGAATACATCTTAAGGTGCAATTCAAAATTCAATTGCATTTTGGGTCTTTGATTTTGAGATGCAGCTACTTAAATAATAGGCTGAACAGCAGGACATGAACTAAGTCCAAAAGCCCCTGTCATTGAATTAATTTAATATTAGAGAGCCCCTGTCATTAAGGCAACCAGCTATCTCAGGCGATTATGTTATTGCCAGCTCTCTGAACAATGAAGCATAATTTTGGAGTACATTCATTGGCACCGGCAAGTAAGCCTATTAATTGATAAGTCCCAGGAACTGTCGATTCGTTATAGCAGCAGTCCGAATTCAACAGGCATAACTAAGAACAGGCTTAGCTGTAAGCCGATCAAAACGCATTCAATTTGGACATCTCTTAAGTGAAATCGCACATAACTCAGGCAAACATGTGCACAGAAATGAAAGTTTGTGATTTCTGTTTTAAAATTGGAAAAAATGGTAAAGTTGAATATATATGATAGATATATATGATGACTATCGCATTAAATTATAAGTATTACAAATAATAATACAAATAATAATAAAAAAATAAATCAAAAAATAAATAAATAAAAAAATAAATATATATATATAAATACATAAATACAAAAATAAATATTTAAAAGAAAAAATTTGTAAACCAAAATATATTATATTTATATTACTTAAAGTCACTTAAAGTCTATCTATGTTTATATAAAATATTTGTAATTTGATTCAATTTCTGTTTCAAACGGGCTAAGAAAACTAAACTGCTTTTGTTCACTATTTAAAATGGCCGCAAGCCACATCGCATGCCAAAAATATCTCACCTCCGTTTATTACGCATACGCCACCGAGGCCACTGCTCTGGCTTCTTGGCATTGAAAATAACACAGCTTCTGTGAAATTCAGCCAAAATTCAGGGGATTTCTAGTTGTTACGGAGAATGCCAAAGTAGCAACAGCTGAACATTTTCCCACCAATCCGTCGTAGTCCAAAGTTTAAAACGGAAAACTGTTGCATACATCTGTGCGCACTGCGCACACTTATGCGAATGTCCATCAAACTGCTTGCGAAACGAAAAACTGGCAAGTAACAATGGAACATTTTGCTTTTCACTGCAAGGACTAGTCGCATTCATTTTCGCCACCGCTGCTCCTGTTAAATTGTTAACGAATGAGCCAGAGATGTCCGAGCATGAACTATATTTTTGGCCGTTTTATGGAGATTGTTTCGAAGGCCGCAAGCGGGAAATGATAATGAAAGCGAGAGTAATAACCCTTGGGGGTAATCCATCCGACTCGGTGTACAATATACATGGATCTGTACTGACTGAATCCGTCGACGATTAATTAAGAAGCCTTTGGTAGACGAAACTGCAACCCTTCATTTGGCTCAAAGCCATCGTATTTGCCGTCAAATAGCAGCGAGATTGCTAGGAAAAAGTCAAGTATAATGTGTACATATTTACACCATAATTTGTTTGGCGCTCAACTGGCTTACAAAAATTGTAATTGGCAGCCAGATGATAAGACGGTCTGGTAATTAATATGCCGAGTCAAATTAAATTAGGCGCTTTCCCAATCCTGGCTTAATTAATTCATCACCATGTCTTTCACATTGGTTTGCAGAATGACAAGTTGATACTTAACTGAATTTCTCATTATATCATTTCATTCCCGACTAAAGTGCGACAAATTAATTTTTCCGCTCGGTTGACTGAATTTTTTGGGGAAATGTCATTGAACCTGTCTCGGAATATTCAACCTGTTGTCTTGATATTTACAGAGCAGTTTCCACTTCAGAAAGTTGTGCCTCGAATGTTTTAGCCACATTTTTCTGTGAGCGTTCTTGTTTTTTCTTTTGAAAGTTTTTTCTTAAGTTGCGAGTTACTGCAGATGTCAGCTTCAAGTTTTTGCAGTAGCTAAACTTTTGGCGACCTTGTCATCCAGAATGCATTCCTCGGAAATCAAGGAATAATTCTTAAAAGTAGTCAGGTTGAAAAGATTGCAAAAAACGAGATATGTATATTAAACGGGCAGTCTTAATTATTCAAACCCCCCCCCCCCCCCCCTTCTTTTCACCTTCGCTCAAATAAATCTATGAAATTTTATCACTTTCAGAATTCAAGGAATTTTACGACAGCTTCTCCGATTTCCTAAAAGTGACGCTTTGACTTGCAGATGTCGGCCACTTTACGCATTTTAATTAAGCATACGCTTCGACCAAAGCCGACCGTACATCTCAATTGCGTTGGTATTCAGCTGGGAAAAAAATCCCGGCATAATCCAGTCGATAATGGAATGCTGGTAATTCGAATTAATTTTATTTATTAATGTCTCCTGGCGCCGGAAAACCAAAAAGCAAACAGGGAAGGGAAGATATCAGCGATGGGTAAAGTAATAATAATTTAAACATGCTATGTAAATTTGCTGTGTGGCCGGGGCCTTCAACCGAAGCTCAACCAGAGGCAGTGGCAGATATAAGAGTTTGTCAGCACGTGACGGTATTACCAAAGGCGGTGCCACAAAGCACACAACACTCGAACGCCCGGGCAAGCGGACATACAAATAAATCAATGTTGGCTTCTGGCGAAACCGTTTCGGGGGTCAGAATGGAAAAGTTGAAATTTATTTGAGAACCCTGAAAGGAAAAGCTATAAAGCCACTACAATTGTACTCCTCCACCTGGCTCACCTTTCACCTGTGCCCCCAAAAATCTCCTTCTAATTCTGCACAAATTAGGCACAAGAGAATCGAAATTGACCTGAAATCAAATACAAGTCAACATAAATTCAATTGCGAGCATTTTCCAGCTCAAGGTCCTTAAGTTGCTAGGCAGATAAACTACCCTGTATGAGTTTCTCAGCTTCTTGGGGCTTCTCAAGTTGGGTGTAATCAATATGGAAACGAAAGGGTAGGAAATGGAACTTCTTGTCGAAAAAAAGGATATTAAAAGTAAGTCAGAGCAACAGAACATCCCATCGATTTGATTGGAATTTTAAGCCAGTCATCAATAAATTGTATTGTGTCAAAGAATTTTCAAGTTTTATTAAGGGACATCTTTAATAACAGTAATTTCCTTTGACTTTTTTGAAATGTATTTCATTTCTTGCTCATAACTGAAAATAAAGCTTAAAGCTGGAAGCAATGCTTGAATTTTGTTCTTTTCTGGTACGAAAACTTTTCTTCTCAAATGTTTTTATTCCTGGGATATACGCATTCTTTGAATGTTTACTGTTTGCCAAGCAGTTACTATGGGGCAAATATTTGAGGGGCTTCTGGAGCGGCATAACGTATACGCCACGTTGCACGCGCCACGTTAAGCTCATTTACATCAACGCAGAGTTTCCAACTACATCGCATCGAACCGATATTATTATTCACATACCTTGGTGTATATTGCACGGATGGTTACTCCCATTTGATTACCGTGGCCCAAGAGACCGCGACTTCATCTCCCAGCCCAATTTATGTGGCAACAAACAGGTGAACTAGCTTGTGTTCAAACAATTGGAGCCAGAGGCAACATGAATACCTGTATTATTCAGCCGCGAAAACGTTACGTTACTGGGTCTTCCCTTTCGATTTAGACAGATTGAATTTGTAAAAGCGAAAGAAGCGAAACGTCCAATGCATGGATACCATCGGGTTGGAAAATGTGACGCTTTTGTTGTCACTTTAATGCGCAATTATAGAGAGGGGATGCCAATGTTGACAAACAGACAGCTCGCAGTGCACTGCGGAAAATACTTTATAATGTTGTTGTAATGTTAATGAAAATAAACATGTAAAATTTGTAAAAAGTAGTTTTTCTCCAAAGGGCGCATACAAATATTCACAGATGACTAGTATCAAAATTTAAAAAATTAACTTTAATTTTTTTTTTTTTTTTATAAAAATTTGTTTTGTTATATAACCTGTATATAAAGATTCACAAAAAACTTGTATCTCATTTTTTAGAAGTCTTCCATTTTGAATTATTTTTTTTTTACAAGTGTACATGGCAAAAAAAAAAGATAAAGAATATAAAACGCTCGTTTTTCCAATGCTTTCTCCTTCGACTGATGCTTTCTGCACTCGAAACCATCACAATCATTGCATCAAATTTGCACAGAGAGCAGGAAGAACGATTGTCAATGCTTTTAACCAAATGAACTTATGTCGTACATAGCCCGTTGAGTATAAATTTGATTGATCAAGAGTGTGTGTATGGAATTTCAATTCAATGTTCAGACTTTATTGGGGCACTTCTAATAGAGATCCACGTTGCAATGCTGACAGCGCCCGTTGACGATGGTGTTGCCGCCCCTCCGGTAAACTGTGCCACTTCCACCTCCTCCTCCCCTGGAAATTACCACATTGCCATCGTTTGGATTCGAGGAGAAGCTGCGGTACTCCTGGCCATCCAAGTAGACGGGCTCTCCATTCGGATTAGGACCTATTCGAGTGCATAATTACTCATTGAATTCGGTAATTACTAGCTGGCTAGCGAAACAATCGAGACTTACAAGTCAGGCAGCGGCCATTTACAACCACTGTGCTGGGATGAGCTGTAAATGATGAGCAAAGTATGTATCAATTAGCGTCAGTAGCAATCCCGTCCAGCTTACCGTCGATCAGAGCCGGAATCAAAAGCAACGGGAGCAGCACACACGTCAGGTACTTCATATTAGAGCCGATAGATGACCGACTCTACTCTCACGCCGCTTATATAGTACGGCACTAAATACGATCCGGATCGAACTCAATTTGCATAAGCTGGAGTGCTAACGGCAGTGCGCTGCCTTTGATTTGTACTATATATTGTACTATACTACTATATATTCCAACAAAATTTCCCCCCCAGCACTATCAAATGGCACGTCAATGGGGTTTTCCTCGAATGCCTTTGATAAAGCTCGACGTAATTGATTTCCTTGAACTTGTACGAAGAAATTTATGACAGTCACGCCCGAAAACTCAGTTTACAATTATTATTAGACGCTCTAAACATGAATGGCAAACAATTCCAGAGAATCACACCCCCATCACATTTATCCATACATCTTAGCAAAACTGGTTTCAGTACCGAAAGTCGTGACTCGTGGGCAGAACGTGGGGATACTTAAAAAATGGTTATATTCACAAAGCTAAAATATTATTACGGAATAAAAAGACATTTATTTTTAATAGAATGTAATAAAATGTTTCAAAGTATTACGCATTAAATTAAATAAAAATGCGTGTTAAATAAACATAAATTCTTAAGGTAATGAAAAACGATTTTTATGTTTTATTAAGTCAAGATAATGATATTTAAAAACTTACTTTTTAGAAAACGATATTTACTTTGAATTATTTGAATCACTTGGAAGGGTATCTTTAGAACACCACGGCTGACCATCCGATGCGCTTCTAATTGGTTTTGAAAAGTATCTGTGGGCAATTCCCTGCTGCGATTAATACTTACGTAGCGGTTTGTTTATACTGCGAAAGTTCTTCACAGCGATAAGGTCTGTTTGGGTTCAGAATCGGAATCAACATCACCGATTGCATCGTATATAAGCGGCTGTTGTGGATCGTACCTGGTCCAGACCAGTTCGACGTTTTGATAGACCAGCACAATGAAAAACCTGACGGCACTCGCGATTCTCGCTTTTTCTGCTTTGGTTATAACTGAGGCAGCTGTTTACATTGGCGGCGGTTGCTACGACTGTAAGTGAAACCCCATTAACCTACACTATTTTCCTTAAATCGGTTTCCATTTTTTTCCCGATTTTTTCAAGTCAGTAGAAAAGTCAGAAAAATTAGATGAGCTTTTATTTGACCTTTTACTTGTGCTGAGCGCTTGATTAAACAATTTGTGTTTATAAGGAAATTATACATAGCATTTCGCCATAGGTCTCAAAGGTCTCAAATATGTTTTAAAAAAGCTTTCATTAAATATTTAGCTTCTAAAACATACACTTTCTTTCCTACGGCAACCATCTCTATGGGTATATAAAGGGTGTTAAGCCGTATGCGCAATTGAGTAACCGCAACAAACTAATTTAAATTTCACTTTTAGGTAATCCGCCTGGAGGCCAGGGACCCGGAGTCTACACAGGTGTCAACGGTGGTGGTGGAGGTGGAGGACGAGGAAATGGAGGTGGCGGCGGAAACTACTACAACAACGGTGGTGGTGGAGGTGGCGGAGGAGGAGGGGGAGGTCGGCGCCCCGTATATTCGGGCAACTTCGGACCGGGCTATGGCAACGGTGGAGGAGGCGGTGGAGGTCGCGGTGGTGGAGGTTACGGAGGTGGTTACGATGATGGCGGGCTAACGCAGATTATAAGGGCCTGAGAATATAATCTGGTGGCTTTGCTGCCGCTAAAACCAGCAAATGAGCGAAAGCCGTCTGATATTTAGATTGTATATAGAATAAAATAAAAAAAATCAACAAAAAGATAAGGCACGTGTTTATTAAATGCATTATATACGGAATATACAGTACACAAACATTTTTACACGTTTTTTAAATACGTTGACAATTTTTGCACAATTAAATATTCATTAATTTTATTTTATTTACCTGTGAAATTGTTGTTCTTTTGAATGAAATGTAATAATATATTATAATTAATAATTACAACTCATAATCGATCGCTTAAGTCATTTCAAGTGTTAATTAATCTTATTAATCGCTGTTAAATAATAAAATTTCATTAACACGTTCTTTACAAATACCCACAAACAGGGTAACATCATTTAATTTTTATGCATAATAAAGCTTTTACTTAATATTCCACATTTAAGTTGAAAAAGTGTAAAAAAAAACATGATAGTGTTATTTGTTTTTGAAATTTATTGGCTGTTTAATTTAAATGTACTGATTGCGACGCTGTTCCCAGCACAAATACACGGATGCTAAAACTGTTTGGAATTTACAAAGAGTCTTTCTCTTACAGGAAAATGTATAGCACATCTCTGCCCCATTTTTGCCTTTCACAAAATCTCAGGAAAAAGTTACTTATAGGTCTTTAAGGCCTACAAATCGTTACTGTATTTTTGAGTTGGTACGGAATGGAAAATATTTTTATGGTAAGCTCGGATTTCCAATGGCCAAAAGTAATAAATTGATGAACGAAATGCTCTTTGAGTTGGATTAGAACTTTTCACCTGCCTTTCAGTCAATACTCAAAATGATTTGTGTGAATTTTACCCAAGGGAATGCCTCTGTACTCGCTGGATTTATAGCCCTTCGGTTTAATACTCGAATTTTGCCCACATTTCCAATTTTATGTGGAAATAAAACTGAGCGAGGTAAAAATGAAGAGGACACATTTTTAATTAAATACCACCAAAAGGGATTCTCATGAAATTTAACTTTTAAAAGCTCTGTTTTATATAATAAGTTTTCATTGGATGTACCTTACTTTTTGCACTTGCAATTTCAAATGTAAATTGCATTTGCAGCTACATAAATTATTCGTTAAGCCGTAGGAAAAAGTAGAAACAGTTAACAAGTAACTTACTCTGGCCCATGAAACCGTCAGTATTTCGTGGTCGAAACAGCGCAAGTCCAGCAAATGGAAATAATTGATAAGCATTTCAAAGTTTCCGCCCTATACTTATCAGTCTTAATTACACGTTTCGCCCTTGTTAAATATGCAACGCATCGAATTTCCCAAAAGTTGGGGCAAAGAACCGCTCGGCGAATCCACCACCACTTAATTGAATCAATTACAAGTTCGATTTTTGTTCGTTCAAGGATTTCGGTGAGCTAAGCCAAACTTAACGACCCGGAATCGAATTTAGGGCCATTATCAAAGTATAATTATCTCTATTATGGAATGCATTCGGTCGACAATTTTCCATGGATATTTGCAATTCGTTTTACTACACTTTTGATTTTAATAAATCCTCCTTTTTATTAAGTCGTGGCTGGAATTCAGTTTAAAATGTATTTTTCCTGTGAAAGATGGCACTGATGTATATATAAACCTTAACTATTTTTAGATAAGCCTTTTCTTCGTCTGCACAGTTCTTATTAAAAATCTCAGACACAAATAGCCATTTCCCTGAGCTGTAATTTCTTAAATGCTGGCATTCCAATTAAAATAAATAATAATAATAAAAAGCATTTAGTGCAAACAATATAAAACTATTTTATTATTGCTGAGTAAACTAAATTCCTATTCTGTTAACCAAAACTTTACTATAAACTACAGTTTCACACAAAGGTTTTTAATTACCTTTCTCTTTTATTTCATTTAAATCAAAATTCAGCCCTTCCACATGGAAATTCGCTACAATGCGTTAGATTTATGTTGGTTTAAATCTTTGACTTGGATGCAAATGGCATCTTGACGAACCGCAATAATTTATTTGATTTTTGATCTTGCGGTTATTAAAAGAAAACTCTTAAATAACCCAAAGGCTTTTAATGTATTTTCTTTCGATATAAACTGCTAATATTTAATAACTTGGTATTTTTTAGAACCCCTTTTTTCATAAATCTTTTACAAGGAAACACCACAAGTGAGGTGCAAAATTCACTACTCCAGGTAGCAGCAATTGAGTTTCCTAGTGACGGGAACTGGGGACTGCTAATGGGAGGTAATGGGGGTATGTCCGTTCTGGCAGAGCGTTCACTTTCCATGCTGGAAGGGAAAAACTAAGCGAGCTGGCGAAATTAACTTGGACCAGCCACCCCCTTTTGATGCGAACACGAGCAACACTTAAAGCTGCGAACTTTATGTTTCATATTGCAAGTTCGCTTTGAGAACTATGCAGGTACCTCAGCAGCGGAAAATTAAAATTGTTTTCAAGCAACGCTCAATATTTGTACTCCGATTTCTGTTTTCCATTAATTGGGACTACGATTATTATTTTGCTTTGTAAAAATACTTATGGTTCTCTTCCTTTGTTGCACAAATGCGAATTTCCTGAACATTTTTATAAAAAGAATTAAAGTTGAAAAGGAATAAGGTTGTAGGTTGATATTTTGGTGGGTGTACAGATAACAAGATAATCTTAAAATGCAGTTCCACAAGATTGCTTTTAAACTGTCCGATTTGCAGTGACGTACTGACATTTTACAGAACACAAACAAAAGAAAATGAGTTGCCATCGCCAGAAGGCATCAATTGCAAAGGAAAACTGGCAATCTAACGGCCTTCTTTTTGTTGCCAAAGAAAAGGATGAAAATGATGGTTTAACTGAATGCCAATTCGGAAAAAAATCTTTGAAATATCCGAAGGGTCAACGCATTAAAGTAGGTTTTAAATTTTTCAATAGTTGTTTGAGTAACTTTTTGATAGGCATGATATACCTTTTGAGGTGTTTTGTAGTTTCGACAAAGAATGAATTCCGAATTTTCTCTCTCTTCAGTCAAAATTATCGCCACAGCAAAGTTCATGTGCAATACAGATGCCATTCAGGAAAAAGCAATAAAGGTTGTGTAGTTCGACAAGAATTTTTTTTCAAGACTTCAATTGGTTGCCACAGCAGGTGTTTGCTTCGATATTAAAATTCAGCTATCTTCCCTCCTTCAGTAATATTGTATCTGTGTGCCACCTTGGATCTGCGGTTTCAGTGGAACTTGCTTTTTGTCCTTCCAGCTGCCGGTTAAAATAGAATTCAGGGGAAAACTAGAACGATTTGAGGCACTTGTGAGAGCAGGTTGACAAAGGGATCTCGATGAACTTTACCAGTAAAACCACAATACCAGTACAACGGGAATATTCATTTATTTTGAAATATGCATTTAAGTTAGCTTAACATACGAAAAACATACGACTCAGTAACCCGCCCGCCCAGCAAACTCGCCCCAAAAGCGACACCGGAAAATTCACAGACACGTAGAGATAGGGTTTTTCTTCTTATCGATGGGTGACTAAGGGGAGCTGAAATGCTTGGCATTCTCGTTGGGACAACTACAACCAATCAAAAAAAAATACAAAAACACAGGGAACTAAAACTCAAACTCAGCAACCAGCAGCCACAACCGCAGCCCCACATCGCACTACCAAACTATGGGTTTTGGCCGCATTTCGATTTACGGCCAGATCCGCACCACCAGCAGCATCAGCAGCGGCGTCACCGTCAGCCGGAACCCCATCCAATGCCATTTGTCCACTCCCAGTCCCACGCCGGCATCGTTGGGGGCGCAGATGTTCTGGAGGACGGCGCAGTTCCTGAAGTGCTTCTCGTCCGACAGCATTTTGGCCGTCTCGCGGGCAAACTCCGCCGAGTTCTTGTAGCACTTGTAGCGGGCACTGTTGTAGATGCAATTCTCGTACGCATAGCGGGCACTGGAAAAGGACCAAAACTTGATTGATATCGATTCTGGGAAATAAGTCATTCGCCACTGCCAGCGGGGGCGTGTAATTTAGTTGCCCTGGTCATAGCGAAAAACTTGTTACTTAAAAGGGACCCAGCTGTGTTCAAGAAAACGGACTTGCAAAAATTCCAAAAGAGGTATAATCAAAATGATAAAATATAGGTACATAAAAGGTTCAATTATAAGCTATAATATTTTAAATTTGTTATACGAAATTGTTAATGGTTAATTTAAATTTCTAAAGAATCGACTAACTGACTGGATTTATTTTAAAATCTTAGAAAAAACATGTTCAAAATAACATTCATGACTTTCCATGGCTTTTTAAGTTTTTTTTTGTTGAAATTTAATCAATTAATCAGGGGTACAGCCTTAAATTTAAATACAATTTAAAAAGGGCAAACAAATTTTTTTTTAATTTTAATTATTATAATAACTCGAATCCTTTACACCCAAAAAAATATCATTCTGGATATTATAATTTCGGAGAATGTGACGCTCGGAGAATCAGGTCTAAATGTATGTATATGCAATGAAAATATTTAGTCAAGCATACCAGCAGAATTCAAGGAACTTTTCGCTCGCGTTGCGCCTCTCATCGTGCACCTCTTCGCTGAGGATGCCCTCGAAGTCGGCCGTGCAGGTGACCCAATCCAGTTGGATGTATGCAAAGCAGTCCTTGTGCCGCAGGTAGTCTGCAAAGAGGAGAGGGATGGAGGGAATGCTTCAAATTCGTGTATAAATAATGCTCCTGCTGCTGTGCTTTTGTGCACTTTAAAGCCTGTCAAGTTGGGGTCCTTTGTTTGGGCGACTTAACGGGGGGCTTTTGCTCCCTAATCTGGGGCTTTTTGTGTACTATATTGTGAGATATGCGTGTGTGCTCGACACCTCGACGCCTGTGGGTATTCTCGTGTTTTCCCCAGAGTCAACATGGCAAATTGATTTCGAAATGTTTTCAAAACATACCTTTAAACTTCGCTAAACTTACCCCGCTGAAAGTCGGCGTCGCCACAGAATTTGTAGAAAAATCGACGAGCTCCCTCCACATTATTCTTGAACGTGCCCAGCTTTCGATCGTCCAGGCAACGCTTCGAGTAAGTATCGAAGCACCTCATGCCGCGGTTGAATATGCTGCAATATGTAATTCGATTTCAGCGAGGGACAATTGAGTGAGGTCTAATTGAGTGCCACTCATGTTGCCCCTCCGGTGGCACGACTAATTTATGTATGAATTAAATGTGTCTGCCTTAATTTTTACTGGTGCTTTAATAATTCTACATTTTTCCTGAATTTATTTAACTTATACAATTTACTCAATCTTCTTCACTTAGCAGAACATTTAATATCTCCTACTAACCAACAAAGGAAGTTCAAGGAATTCTTTAGACTTTAAAAGAATGCAAAATTCGAATTCTTGCAAAATGATATTACTAAAATTTTACGCAGGCATTTCTAAAAATTAACAAAATTTCATGAAAAGCTATTAGGATTAATATAGCTCATAAAGCAATAGAAACAAACAACAACAGCAAAATAAAAAATTTACTGTCAGCAATAAGCAATAATATTGAGGACTTTAAAACCCAACTCATAAACAACAAAAATATAAAAAAATATATTACAAATTTTGGTACACGAAGAAGTAGATAAATAATCCAATTAGTCTGCGTTTTATATTAGTGTCTGATTTATTTTGTGCTCTCCATTAACATGTACAATTTTTCGACTCTGAGGGCAACAAAGGCTCCTAAAACATTATTGGAACAATACTGAAATAGAGTAATGGAAAAACAATTACTCGTAATTAATTTCATATTATCCAGGAATTTATAGGAATTACCATCTGCCGTTAACAGTAAATATTAAGAGAGCACTTCAATTAGCGAATGCCAAATGTCTGCTTATTTATTTGCCATTTGACATCAAAATAATTAATTATCGTCGTGGTTTCCTGCCTTGAAACACCTACTCAGTCTTAAAACACCTACAAGTGATTGCTTGCGGTTAATATTATGAAGTGTTTCTATGACCACAATTTCAATTTAATACATTTCGATTAGTAATTTACTGAGCAGCACTTTTGACTTCTATACAAATCTTCTGTCACCCAAAAATAATAGCCGAGCACTTAACTTGGCCCATTAAAGAAGGCCTACTAACGCCGAGTCTGTAATTTATTTTTGGCACTTGAAGCCGGCATAATTAATCACATCCTCGGAGGCGCAGACAAGATGGGCCGTCTTAATGGACCCAACTCAAGTCCCCTGTCGAACTGGGGACGTCCCCGAATAACTTTTAGTCCCTTCGGCAACAGAGAGAAATATGAATAAATCGCTTTCCATAAGCTTGAGTGGGGCAATCAATAATGTACATTCCCCCCTTTTCGCACTCGATATTGCACGTCGAATGTCCTACTTGCACTTGGCGGCGATCTCCTTTTTGCTGATGACGATTTTGGTGTTCTGCAGGAATTCCATTAGATGCGGCGGCAGATCCTTGAAGCACTCGTCCACCATTTTTTGCGTACTACCGCACTCCTCGCCCGCGGCCACCGACGATTGTGTGATATTCCCTTCCATCTGGGCAAGGACCACAACGACCGAACCGAGCAAGGCGAGAAAGTAAATTAAAGTCACACTGCACAGTGAGCTTCTCACGCACATCCTCGGACGACACTTGTTGCCACAATTCTACCGATGGAATATTAATTGACCAGTTTCTCCGGTTTGCTGGCTAAACCGACCGCACGAACGCTAGCAACGCACTGAAACTGCCAATCGTAGGCAGCTTCTTTAAAAAGGACTTTTATGTCAAAGGACCTCTGTTAACTCGCTGTTAGGTCCAGCGCATGCGCCCTTCTGATATCAGCACGTGCTTGGTCCTTTGTTTACAATACACAGATAGACGACTTTCTAACAGGCAGACTGTCCCATCGCAAGGAGATGGGGTCTAGCATAAATTAGCGTCCACTTCAGCGAGGCCAGGTGTGGATGGAACCGTTGAGTTCGCTACAGGATGAGCTTAAGTGATTGATTGTCCTCAATCATTGCCGACAAACCCTTCCAGCCAGCCGGCACCGGTTTCAAGTTAATTAAGTCACCTGTGCACAGTTCTCCTCTGGGTACAGTATTTCACAATTGAAAAACGAAATACCTTTGCTAGGTTTCTTGTTGTTTGGACTTTTGCTTGCCCACTCTTGAAACCCGACACGTTTTTCCTTGGCCACAGAACGACCCTTACAGTTTGTTATACAATTACAATTTATAACCATTTTACGCTTTGGTTTTTCGGCCAGCTTCTTCATTTTTCTTAATTGAAAGAGAAAGTTTTTCACAAAGCGGAATCTGTCTATACAACGACTTAAATTCCAGGCATCAAATATTTTTAATGTATTACTTTATATCCTTTTCTTTATACATAGCTCTAGGCTTCTTAAAATTTAAATAACTGCAGGCAAAATCTTTCCAACAGAACTCAATTAATGCGTATGCATTATCGTCATATCGATTGACGATTCTTAATAAAATCACGTTCTGAATGCAAAAAGGGCACTGTTTTCAGCGACAGAATGACATTGCATCCCATTTAAGCCCCATAAAAGCAAAAAACCTGAATTCTCTGAAACTGCGCTTTATGGTTGAGCACTTTTTGTTCACTTTATTCAATTTAAAGTGGAGTGTCAATGTTTTATTATAAAATTCTTAAAGAATTCTGGCTAAATATAAATTCCCTCCACAAACCTTACCATTTTCCAAATAAAGTTGAAAAGTGCAAATATTTTTTTATAAACATTTATTTATGCAAAAAGTTATACATAATCGTACATACATACACTTGTACATATGTAATTAATTACATGTGCGTATTTGATATATTTTTAGGTTTTGAACATATGGATTATCTCACAATTTCCTCCTCGAAAATATGCAGTTAAATGATAATGCTGGCGATGTATGAATAATGTTTCGGGTGCGGTGTTAGGGGCACAGCATTCGATTAAAGTAATGAGCGTATAACTAAATGATTTAAAAAGTTTGTTTTCTTTCTGTAACACAATCAGCGATAGGATTTCATGTCCTTCATGTTAAAATCAATTCTGAACTCATCATAAGCAAGGTTTGCTACGATTGCACGATTGCCGTTATTATCAATAAAAATTATACATTATGATTATGCGTATTAATATTATAAGGTTAGTCAACTGCCATTTGGTTGAACTTCGTTTTGTTTCTGAGTATAAGTCTCACATTTTGCAGAATAATTTCAACAGGTTTTCTGTATCTTCTCGTTATTTTTTTTTATTTTTAAACATTATTTTGATTGGTGCCAATTATACACTTTGTTTAAGGCACATATTTATAACATTTTCTTTTCCCAACAAAAATCAATGAAAATTCTTTAATTCAAAATAAAGTTTGCAACAACTTTACGTTGGGTGCAGCGGTTGCTTTGTACCATAAATTAAATGCAATTTACTTTCGCTTTCTATTTTTGTTCTCTGCTAATCTTTCTGCATTTTTATTTTAGGAGTTTTGTTTAGAATTAAAAAAATAGATACATATTCAGTTAAGGGTTTAAACAATGCTCGATCCCATTATCGGCGACGTGATATTTATTTTAAATTAAAGAATTCCTTTTTGTTGTTGCCATTGCTTTCAAGAAAAATTATTAGGTTAAAAAAAGTAATTTTCTTTTTATTTCTGCATATAATACATTAGCTTTAAAATATTTAAAATAATTTAAGTTTAGCGTTTAAGTGTACATTATGAATGCTTGATGCTATCATCATATTATGTTTGTTTCATTAACTAAATATGGCTGTTAAATGTGTTTATTATGATATTGTTGTTTCCTGTTTCGACCCCACTTACTTCTCACAAAATCAATTCGAAGTGGGGTGCAGAATCTATACAGAAAATATAGATGTAGTATAACGTAATCAAAAAATACTTCATTAACAAGAGTTTGCGTCAGTTTAACAAAAATAGATTGTGCTCAATCGACGACTGAAAAATCTGTATCCGACATAATAGTGATTTCAACTAAATATAATTTTCGCCCAATCCTTTAAAGGTTTACAATGAAAATAGGAGAAACGGCTAACGTTCACGTTTAACTAGTGAAAGATTCATTTTTGCGATTTGAGTTTAAAAAGCAGATGCTTAAAAAATTAAAACAGTTTTGTTGGTTGAGTAGAGTTTCTTGGATGAGATTCCGTTAACATGATTTTCCTTAGTTTCGTTAAGGGGTTTTGGGGTAATTATATACAGACTTGTATATGCATTTTATATTAATATATATATATGTTTGCATTAAGTATGTTTTTGTTCGTTGAACTTTTACACTAAAAACTAACTTTTTCCATTAGATTATGTTAATTAAACTAAGTTCTATGTTTGATTCTCTTATCAATTGTTTGCTTAGTTGCTTTGCTTTGTTGCTGGCAAAACGTAACAGTTTAATGGCCACAAGATTCAATACATACTGATGTTGCTGCTGTTCTGTTGCTGTTGCTGCTGTGCTACAGCTTGTTGCAAGTGTTGCATGTGCTTCATCTGCTGCTCGTGTGGCAAAAGGGCTCAGAGTTCAGGGTTCAGTGTTTTACTAGTTGTGTCGGTGACATGTGGTGGCTCTGTTTTCTGTTTTCTGGCATTTGGTGTTATGGTGTTTTTTGTTTTTTGTTAGCTTCAGATATGCACATACACAACACGCTCTGGGCTCTGCTTTTGGCCTGGCTGGGATGCTGCTGCTGCTCTGATTCCGTGCTCATCTACGGCAGGCGATGGATTCATGGTTTCATGGCGGATGTAGGAGCGGATTTGGTGGTGTGTTAAGGATGTTGGTTTGGATTCCATTGGTTTTTTCATTGGAATATTAATATATTTTTTAATAAAACGTTTGTGAGTGTGTCGAATATATTGGTTTGTTTTAGTTAGCATGTAAAGAGAGAGATTCATAGAATTGGAAATAGAGTTTGGATTAATATATTTAATGGTTAGCAGTTAGTTCTTCATGTAATTATCCTATGTTAAGCGAGTTATGAGCGCAAAAAGTTACCACGCATTTATTTAGCATTTACATGATCAGTGGGGCTCACAAAAACATGCTTAATAAGAATTTAAAAAGTCTGAAAGCGTTTAGTAACTTTTTGCTGAATGCTAACCGCCATCAATTAGAATAATAAAATCTTATGATGCGGTCAACATTTTTGACTTTAATAAAGACAAACACATACATTATTATCATTAGAGTTTCATCGACAGGATATTAAATTAATTTAAATAGAAATTGTAGATAGTGCAAATATTTTTGGTGTTGTTGGAACGTTATTTGATGCGACATTTTATGGTTATTTAAGTTTTGTTCTCCGTTTTAAATTTACAAGAACATTATGGTTTTTTCCTCATAAGATTAATATTTTTTACTAGTTTTCATTTGTTTGTTTTTGGTTAACTTGGCCTTTTGTTAGTTATAATTAGCAATAGTATTACATCACATTTTTGGTTTTGTTTGCTATAAAATAAATGTTTATACCGTTTAATGGGTTTAATATGCTATTTATAAATTTACCACGTAATAATTGGGAAAAAATAAAGTAAACAAAAAGTTCACATAAAATTGCAGGTGCATAAGCTTTTAAGACAGAGAGGATTTTATTACATTTTTATGTTTTTACATACGTCAAAATAAAATAATTATTATGAAATAAGCGTTATTTACATGTTTTATTTGTACATAAATGCTGTCAGATTGTGGTTCATATTAACTATATTTTATTTTTAACATATTAATGAAAATTTGTATAAATTTTAATTCATTAAATTCGAAAATAATTAAACAACATTTTTAAGATCTGCAAATTTATAGAAAATAATTCCTTCCTTTATATTCTTTCATTTTATTAATCAAGCAGATGCGCCAATGCAATTTCATGAGGGTTGGAGTTATACAAGTTATATAATTAACTAACTAGTCTAGAGATCAATTAATCATAGACAGAAAATTCCGCAACCCATAAGCTTAAAGATTAAGTGTGGTAAGTACACATAGACACGCGTATCAGATATGCAGATATACGTTTCATAGGATACATAAATTAAAATGCATATGCTATAGCACTTGTGGTGGTATCTTGGTAGTAGTTGGTTGTTTGTTGGTCTGGTTGACGGTTGCGTTGGTGGGATTAATGATCAATCGAGGAGTGGGTGGTAAGCATAGAGTTATGCCCGAAGGACGTGTGTGGGTGAGGGTTTTATGTATAAATGCGGTTGTGTCTGGTATCTATAGTTAAGTTGTCTTAGTCACTAGAGTTGCAAACAAACAAAGTGAAGTGTTTATTAATATTTTTGATCAATGAGTTATGTGTGACGACTGAATACGAGAAATAAATATCTCTATTTATTCGTTAGGGTTAAGTTCGGAAAGCGTTAGATATTGGTTTAAATTCTTTTTTTTTAGGAGAATTCTGAAAGAAGTCAAGTTTGTGGAATAATAAAGAATCATAAGACTTGGTAAGGATTTTGTTTTGTTTGTTTTTGTTGTGTTGATTTTTTTTTTAAGGTTTTTTGTTTTCATTTCAACAAAAATCATTGATCTTTATTTCTTTGTGGTACACTTTCGGTTCAATTGCAACATTTACATTCGAACGCATAATACAAAATAATCATATAATCTTAACTGACTAAACAGGGGACTTAGGCCTAAGATACACATGTAAAATTCATATCTCGTAAAGAGCGTTTTTTCATTTAAATAAAGTATATGGCTTATCCAAGAGTAATACAAATAAAAATCTACTAAAATTTTTGTTTTTCTTCTTTTTTTTGTATTTTTTTCTACTTTTTTCAGTGTGTGTAAAACATCAAAGGCACAAGTTAACGTGAAAACAAAGGAAAACTAATATAAAAATTTGTGTATAAATATATTCGTATAAAATGATATAAACTCTTCATCTCCAGCTATCTGGACTGATAGATTTTGCATGTGTCTGTACTTTTGTTTTATCAAAATTTTGTTTTGCTTGTTGTTTCAAAACTCGCAGTCGAAATAGAACGCAAGGGAACCCATGGCTCTTTTGCATTTTATTCCGGTGAAAAGATAACACATAAAGAAAATAATAGTTTGATAAAATAAATAAATGAGTAGAAACACAACTAACCTGTGGAGGCGGTGCGCTTGACAATTGTTTTGCGGAACTCTGATCAGGGCAGAGCGGCCTGGCCTGGCCAACGTTTCCGGCCAGGTTTCATCGGATATACAGTATGGGGTTTGGGGGGGAGGAGCGACTTTATGAGCAGCATAAATATCAAAATAAATAGCGCAAAGGTAAAATAATTCAACTAAATTGATTGGTTGCCTGGCGAACATAATCTAGGGGCAGGCACACACAATCCTTTGATTTCGGTTGTTCGTGATTTTGTTTGTTTGTTGTTTCGAAAAGTATTGATAGTAAGTTTTTAAGTTGCTTCTGCTGATATGATGCGATTTGAAAATGATGCTTTCTGTTTTTAGTGATTTGCCTTTCTTGATTTACTGTATTTCAATGAAACCCGCCGGCTTGGCTGGCACTCCGACCGTTGCTCGCTGATAGGGATGTTCGCGGTTAGTCGCCAAACGACGCTGCTGCTTAATGGCGCCTACTAAAATATACGATACGATACATGTAGATAAGGTTTGCATAGGCATATCGGTTATATGTATAAATAGATGTGAACATATTCGCTACAAAATACAACTTAGGTCTAAAAGATATTGCATACATCCTTACATCTACCATATGCTTGCTCAAACTGAAGCTGTGCTGCCTTTGCTGGAAGCCAATTGCCAACTGATGGGGAATTCGGTATTCTTTTACTTTGTAACATTTAAATTCTCTGCTTCTTTGGAATGAGTCGTTTATATATGTGCGCTTGTGTATTCGATTTTGTATCTGATTTTTATAACTGGCTTCAAAATAAGTGATTTTCAAGCCGCTTAGTCTAAGGGTATTCGTCTCCAGTATATAACTTCTAAAAATGAATATTGTGTTCATATATTGTTCATTAAGCATTTTTTTCTTCCAGCTTGCTGACTAGTTGTGCATTCAATTGATTCCGGATTATGGTTTCTGTTCCTGGACGGCTGCCTTTCAGCCACGACTAAACTTATGTCTATTGAAATAATTATTTAAGCACCAACTTGATTCAAGGCTCCTTTCCACTACGAGATATATAAATATATTTGTATATATTTAAAATAAAAAAAAAAGCTTTTCTGCAATTCTGTTCAAAGTATATGGTTTTGACGAGAAATGGCACTGGCTGGAAAAATTGAAACGGTTTTCTTTTCGCTCTTCGTTAGGTACATTTGTGCATAAATACTGTCCCCCCATCGCAACACTCACTACAATAACTACATAAAAAACAGATGCTTAACTAAATTGCACTTAAGACACGACCCTCATACCACAAAACTAAAAAAAAGGTTATTTTTTAGAAGAAAAAAGTATAAAGTTTAGCCCTCTTTAATTTGAATACTCATGGGTTCCAAAAAACGAAAACCAACAACTTGCTTTGGCTGCCGCTGTTGTTGTTCTTCTCAACTAGAATATACTCATATAAAAATGTTTCGGGTTGAAAATCATAAGAGTTAAAGTTAAGATTAAATCAACTACAATTTAAGGGCCTAAAAATCACTTATTTTTGCCAATATTGCATATTGCAGAAATGTATTCCTTTGCGACCTATCTTCTAATATAAAATATTATAAACAAATTCATTGTCGAGCAATAATTTTCTTGATTGATTTGTTTTTTCTTCCATTTTCTTGAGTATTACTGTTTTCCTGTTTGTTGTGCCGTTTTACTCTTATGTTTTTGTCTCTAGGTAAATATTTAAATTTAAAAATATATACAGTCTATACATTTATGTGTGTGTGTGTATATAATTCTGTTGCAGTTTTTGTGTGACTGTAACTTTATAACTTTAGGCTAAACATTTTCTGTTGGGTTTTTCCTCTACAATTCGTTTCTGTTTTTGTTGTTCAAGGGAAAAATAATAGGGAGTGAGAAAGAGAAGTTCAAAAGACGGAGCCGGCATGCATATATCGACCAACTGTAAATATTTATGTTTGTAACAAATATATAAGATAAAATAGACTTTGGGTAAAATAATGAAAGTTTTGTATAGTTCTGTTAGCTCTGGTTAGGATAATATCATAATAATAGTGAAATCTTAAAGGAAAGCAAGGTTAAAAAGCGTGAAAAAATCTCATAGCATACTTTATGGCACTCTAGCGCAGACTCAAACCTCTTCGCCTCTAGCTTATTTTTTTTTTGCCGCGAATTTGCCGCAAAACTGGAAAAAATTGGATGCTTTTTCTCCAACAATTCTCCAGTAAAATACAGGAAGAGTGGACAATCTGCTTTGTAAAGAAATCTTGTAAATATTCTTGATCTTGAAGAGAAGGGAAAACTATCAGAATTATCCGATTATAAAGCCAATTAAATTGGAAACAGATCAAAAATATCTACATCTTTATAACTGCAGAATATCCATATGGCCTGCTATAACAACAAAAAAAAATAAATGCAAGCTCCTAATGATTAAATGCAAAATCTAAATCTTTCACATAACAAGTATGTGTGTAAACAAGACAATTAACCAAACAAATATTACAAAGAAAATAAAATAATAAATATGCTCGAAGAACATTTACAAAAAAATAAAACAGAAATAATACTAGATGCTTGAGCTCACTGGCGCTGCTGGGCTGTCATAGCAAACTCAATCGATTGCACTTGGTTAATGTGTTAAGAGGATAAACAAACCTACCGGGCGTATGCGCAACGTGTAAATTGTATCTCTAGTGTGTGTTAAATGGTGTGTGCTTATCTAGCGATATGCTATATTATTGCTCGCAATTTAAAACCCTCGATTCATGTAGCTACATATGTATATATCTCCCTGATCGACTAACTTTGCCTAGATTGATGAATGATTCGCTTAGTGGGCTGCTTGTGTGAGCATAAATCATAATCGATATATAGAGATAGCAAATGGAACAGAGTGATTCAGGGTGAGATATGTATGTGTGTGTGTGTTATTATCTGGCAAACAACCCACCGCTATGATCAGCATATTCCGTGAGCAGAGGATTGCCGGCGAGGGCGGCGTAGTTCGCATAATCGTACGGTGCGAAGATCATTCCATGGCCGGTCTGGTCGAAGGCGGCTGTCGGAGCGGCCTGGGCGGACAGTATGCTGGCCGCCGTTGTCGGGACGGTCATCCGGGGATTCAGGATCAATGGGGCGCCCAGCGGGGCGGCGGCTGGGGCGCGGATCTGGGCGGCAAGGCCGGGCAGGCCGGTGGGCGTCAGCAGGCGGCTGTCGGAGGCGGCCATCAGGCGGCGCCAGTCCTCATCGCACACTGCGGGATACAGATAAGAAGCAGAGCCAACGCATGAAAAAGCTGGTCGTCGTACACATAAATCAAATACAAAATAAAGAAATGTAAATCGAATTTAAATCAGTTTGGTTTCGTTAACGGTTCAGTTTGCAAATCGTTAATGGTTAGCTTCTCGCTCATTCGATTTTAGCTGGTAGTTCTCGTGGTAGTTATATTATCATTTGTGTTTTAGCTATGTTTTGAGTGGAGATCGAGTTAGGTTATTTTTACGGTTTTAGATGGATAGAAGGTATAGGGAGGCTTTGGTTGACATACCTGCGACAGATTTCGCTGTTGTGTCCCTATAAGTGCCGTTAATAATCGCCAATTCCATAAGTTGACGTTTCTTTAGCTCATCTTCGCCTTCGGCTTGCTGTTAGTACGAGTGTATGTTTGTGTTTTTGTTTTTGGTTTTTGATTTGTTTGGATTTTGGGTTTAATGTATTAAACGGAATACATTAAAGCAGATTAGATTTGTTGGTAGAAATAATGAGAAATAATATAAGAAAATTCATTATTAATCATATTGGTTAACATTCGATTCAGTTTAGCTGAGAAATCATTTAAGAATTTATTATTGATTTAACATAGACAAAGGAGGTGGGGAAGGCAACACGCATTTGTTTTTAATTTTTCTGTTTACTTTTTACTCGTTTACTTTAAGCTTTTTCGCGGGCGCATTATGAATTTTATACATTAGGCAAATATCATTTTACTTTAGGCTTTTTTGAAGGGCTCTCGTTCTGCAAAACCACTTGGCAAACAACACTTACCGGCACGAGCAGCTTCTGAACTTCGGCAACGGCCTGGGCCAACTTGACAGTGGCACGGTTCTCGGTGTCCTCGACGGTTATCAGGACATGCAGGTCATCGGACAGATGTTCCCAGTTGGGCTTGCCGCGGTTGGCGTCCTCCTGAAAAAATTTTAAATTGAAAAAATTTAACATGCGCACATAAAGATATTCTAGAACAAGCTAAAATTCTGTAAAATTTATTTACCTTGAAAAGAATTTATAAAACCGTAAAATGTTTAACCAATAATCCAAATTAATTTATTTGGTATGCTCAATGATTCAATCATTTCACCTCATTCTCGCTGCTCTCAATATATAAACTATTTAAAAATGTGCAAAATTAAATCAGAATCTATAGCAACAGCCGTAATGGGCACAGAACGATTATGAGTGGGCGTGTTGCGCCGTACTAAAAACATTATTGCAATTTTTCATTTCACTGATGTTATTACTTGGGGCAAGAGTTCTGGCGTACGTGCTTGAAATATAATAAATACTTTTGCTCATTCTTCTTTACCGCGCTGGTGACCCACAATTTATAATCAATTAGGATCAAATTGGATAGAAATTCTTTTGAAGAAGTCCAGTGCTAATTCCACGTCAAATTAACAACTGTCAAGTTGGCTACCGTATAAATGCCGGCAAAAGTTTTATCAGGAATCGAGGGCAACCTTTTTGTTGGCCACTTCGGATGAGTGGCCAAGCTAAAGAAATAAGAAGAGAACCTGAACAAATCTAGATGGGTGAGACCTCACCTCACAAAAACCATGCACTATGACTAATTTATTCATCGGTTGTCGGGTCTATTTCTATCTACAAAGTGCAAGTAAACAGAACATTTCTATTCTTTCGGTTTTCACTTGTGTCACAGACGAAAATCTTTCGGTTCGCGATGAGTCAGACATTTGTGTGGGAGTCCTCTCATTCGTTTCCACTAAATTATCAAAATATTGCAACAAAATGTATTCGCAATCCCAAAAACTCTCCTACTGTCTGACTGTCTGCCTTTCTGTATGCCTGCCGCTCATTTGGCCCGCCACATTTATGAATTACAAAAATACTTTTAATCGTCTCGAGACACTCGTTTCATTTTTCTTTCTTTCCTTAGTATTTAACATGCTTTTTTTTCGTCAGGGGAAATTAAATCATCAGAGAATTTTGAGTGACAAGATACGCATATAGGAATGGGTATAACAGAAATATGAGAGAGTATTTCGCAGACGAAAAATTTTACTTTAAGGTATTTCTTTAAGATTATTATATTTATCCATTTAAAAAAATTTTAATAATTGGTTTATTACTATTTAGTAATGGTCATTAAGAATAATTTGTATGGTTTCAAATAGTTTTTACAATTTACTAATTCTATGGCCTGATTAAATTTTTTTTTTTAAATTTTTGGTTATTAAAAACTATTAATAATACCTATTACTTTACGGAAATAATCCACATGGCACTCTTAGTCAGAAATAAAAATCAAAAGACTCGAAGAGAGGGGCATATTTTTGGCCTTATAATTAAGAATAATTCCCATTTGGCACGGAAACCGACTGTCAACAGAATTTTCATATCCAAGCGTACCATACTCGCGAGCACTATTTACGATAATTAAAATTGAAATTGAAGTGCTCGGCTAATGGCTGAAAATCTTTGGAATGTGCACACAAATGTGCGATCCGCTTGGGCTCGTTTCCTGTCCAACTATTTGGAATTTGGAATTTTGCATTCGGAATCCACTCACCTTCTTCTTGTCGCGCATGGAGCCCTTGCCTCGGACCATGATCTTGCAGCCGGTCTCCTGCTCCAATTGCTTGGCGGTCATGCCACGGGGTCCCAAAATGCGACCGACAAAGTTGAACTGAAATGGAAATAGAAAATGAAAATGAAAATGGAGGGGAGATACAAATTAGACGGTCGAAATTAGAGGAAATCATTAGCGAATCAACATACGATCTAATTAACTGGCTAACTTGGTCTATAAAGTTCAAAGTTTTTGGCAAATTTAATTTAAAACGCATTAGATCGGCTCGTGACTCAGGATGCATAAATGCCGGGCCAGATCCGTTGTTGCTGTTGTTCAAAGTCGAAGTTATTAAAGCGTATGACGCTGGTCAGATTCGGTTCGTTGAAGGCTGGAGTCACCCACAATCCCCAATCCGAAATCCACAGCATTTGGGTACAACAATGGGCGAACGTAATATGACCCGCGGCGACACGCCTGAATTTGGCACGATAAACCAATCAGCCAGATAGACACACAAACTCTTTGTGCATATAGCCAAATGCAGTCACTCAGTTAGCAAGTCAGTGAGTGGCACTTAGAAAAATTTTAAATCTCAATGAAGGTGGTCAGGTCAAAAAAGTAGGAAGAATCTATCTAGATTCCCCCTAAGAGAAAAACACAAAAACAAGCATGGCGTTGTAAAATCGATATGCGCATGTAAATTTCTGGTTATGCAATACGCATATCGTTTTAACATGAAATACTCATTTCGATCATATCGAATTGTTATTACATAATGTAAAATCGATCTACGTGTCATATAGATTTTTGTTTGGGTGTAAAATATAGTAGATTATTATAACAAACATTTCTCGCTGTGTAGCAGTCGGCGACATTCAAAAGAATTTTGCTTAAACTATTAGCGGAGCGTGCAAAAATCTTTTGACGCGCTTGTCGATGATGATGATGGACGTCTATGGCAACGTTTCCAAGCCCAAATCAGCGATGAGGTGACCCCAACCAACTGTAAGCTGCCGTGGCGCCCAATTATCATATACTTTGGCAAGATTGCAACAACCACTTGGCCCGCAGGCTGGGCGATAAATTAGATTTATTGGCTAGATCACAGCCATTTCCATCTGAGTTATTGTAAATTGCGGGCTAAACTAGTTCTGGTCTCGGGGCCCCGGGGTTTCGGAACAAACCCACCCACCCACATTCGTCTGGGGACCCATTGCGAATGCGATGATGTGATAGGATGTGAGATATGGGGATGTTAAGTGCACAGCGATGCGATCATCGACAGCAGACAGCCGCCGGCAGCAGTTAGCCAAAGCAAAAGTAGCAGCAGCAGCAGCAGCTGTTGTCAGTCAGTCAGTCAGTTCGAATGTATCTGTATCTGAGAGCCTGCATCTGCAACTGAAACTGCAACTGCAACTGCCACTGCTGAGATCGAATCAATTGAAAATTGCCGCGAAGAATGCAGTTAATGCCTAATGGCTCCGGCAATTTTAATTAAATTTTGCGAAAAACCATTTAACCTCCATTGAAGTCCATACAGAAAATGTGGCCAAACTATGGCGAGAAAGTTGCTTAAGCCAAAATAAAACAAAATGTTTTTGCAACGACGAAACGCCTCCACATCTGTAAGTCCGCAGAAAATTAAAATAAAGCTGGCCAAGACAATATTTGCATTGGGTATCGGCCCCGTATCAGTTGCTTAATTAAAAATCACTGGCTCAACGCAATGTTTGCACAAGTGATCTCTTCCATTTGCTATTAAACGGAAATTAAAACCCATTTCGCCCCCTTTGTGTGTTGCACTCAACGGCTGCCACTTGCGTTCTACAAATATTGTGGAATGCCAAACAAATACGAGTGGCCAAATAAATTATAAATGATTGCGCTTTAAGGGTTTCCCCTTTTTGCCTCTTGTGTTTTCAAACAGAGTGGAGTTTTCCATAAAGAAAACTCATGAGAGAGGCAATAAAGATTAAGAATGCAGTGGCTCAAGTAGTGGGCTTCAATGAATAATCGTTTTCTTGATTACTAGGTAATTAACAATCAATGTTTTAATTAACAATAAATACAAACACTAATGGCACGCCAATTATGAAGATGAACAATTTTAATAAATCTAAAACTCTGTTTACTTCATGGAATACAAAATAAGCATAAAAAGGCCGCAGAATAATTTATACTTATAATTCCCTTGCAAATGCACAGTTCAAACAGTCAACCCATGAGTATTTTTAGAATTCTAGGTAGCATAATATGGAACCCTTTTCCCCTCCATTGTCTGATTGTTCCTGCTGTTCGACAATTACGCGACCTCAAGTGGCACGCGTGCTTTTCCAGACGTCTCGCATAAGGTGTACACAGAAAAAATTAAGAATAATTTTTAAAAAAATTTCAAAATGTTTTACGACAAAAAAAAAATCTTTTTAAAAGAATAATTTTTTTTATTTCTTAACAATACCCAATATTTATTTTCTCCCTAGATGTAAACTTTTTAAAACTTTGGGTCTCTAATATTGTATTGACCTTTTGGCCGCGTACTTGAGCCAAAAGTGCTGTAGCAAACAGACAAATGGCAGATGACAACGGGAGCTGCAAGGCAAGTCAAGTGGAGTGTAGCCAAGTGAAGCGAGCAAATAAATGTTGTATAGTGTACACTGTACACATACACATATAGGTTTATGTAGGTACCGGGGGAAGTTCGCTTTTATGAGAGCGGAGGCTGCTGCCTCTGCTTTATTTTACAGATTGTGAGCTCAGATAGGGCGTAAGGAAAATATTTTATATTTATACAATACGTACAGAAATTTTCAATACGACAGAAGGTACAAACAATTGATAAGAAAACTGCGACGCACATACAAAGGGCACCGAAATTACTGAAAAGGAAAGTACAAACAAACAAACAAACGAACAAACACACGAGAAGCTGTGATAAGAAACCCCAACCCAAAAACAGGTGACCATGACAACAGACCATCCAATTGTGCGCAAAACTTTTCATACGAAAACCACACACAAAGAGAATATTTGGAATTTTTCATTAGGAGCTGAGGAGCTGAGTAGAAGAACATTATACTTTATAGTGTTCCGATTTTAATCGCGTTGCCCGTGTGACTCAATGAGTTTTAAGAATCTTTTCATTTGAGCCGCCCGCGGGTGAATTGGAAACAGAAATGCATAGGCGGCAACGAAGGCTGGCAGGTCGGCATAGATCAAATAGATTAGCCAGCCAGGCTACTACTATGCATATAGAGTACATATAAGGCGCGTAGGTATGCATCTACAGGGAGATACACTTTAGCACACATAATTACGCTACACAAAAAGCTCGTCTATTACTCGGAAAAATAAATCAAACTTTGACATGACAAACAACAGCAGCAAATTTAACTTGAAAATAATGCTTGCCACAATTTGTTGTCGTTTTTATATTTTTTGTTGTTGTTTTGTTTTTACCTCACTCGGGGCTGTACCTATTAAATTACCGAACAACCGAAAATGTACATAAAAATTGCACGTAATTAGCATTTCAATGTTTATGACTAATTTGCTGCAGTTTGTAGATTAATTGGCTTTTGTGTTAACGGCTTAGACAATAAACAAAACAACACAGCACACAAGCGAAACAACAAAAAGCAACATAATAATAATGTGATTTGGGCAGACATCAACACAATTTCTGAGATGAGCTGCCGTTCAAATATAATTTGGCTTAAATATGACCGCGATTTCTCAGTTGATCGATATGTCTAATAGCCGGAATGACCTTAACAGCAATCGAATGTCAAATGGTTTAGAGATGTGGGATGTAAAAAGCCTGTGTGTGGGGGTGTGACCGCAACATTAATCAGCGGAAAGGGAATTTACTCATTTCAATGGGATCGATTAATTAGTTTCTAAACAGATCTCTTGGGTGTTCATGCCTACACGTAATTTTTAGCATATTTAGCTAAGCCATTCCATTTTAAAATAATCATTTCTTAGAGTGATTTTCAAAATATAGTGGAAATAAAATATATTTATACATTTTGAAACATTTAAAACAAGTCTGTAAATATACACACAGGTCATACAAAACCCATATCGTTTTTACATGAAGTACTCTTTTCGACCAGGTCAAATATACCTGGCCACATTTCAAATTAAAATAGATCTTAAATAATGTAAAATTGATCTACGTTTCATATCGATTTTTTTGGGTGTAGGCATTATTAAATCCCATGCACTCACTATTTTTCCATAAAACCTCGATGTCTCATCGTAAAGTTATTTCCCCCATAATTGCATCTAATTGCCCCTCTTCCATATGCTTAAATTTAAACATCGGAAAATGAGTTGGCGAAAATATACAAAAAATGTCAAACATTATTTGAGTTCTGTACCAAGCGAAATCACTCAGAAGCTGACCAGGCTCAGTGGGTCAACATGTCGTATGTCGCATGACGCGCCACGGGGCGTATGAGCAATGAGCGCTGACAGCGGACAGCGGACAACGGACAGCGGACAACGGACAACGGAGAGAACGAGACGGATGGATGTGAATGGAGATGTGGATGGATAAAGGCGGACCGATGCTCGCCCATAGAAAACGCGGAGCGTTAATAGTTGGCTGTAATTAATTGTAAACTGTTTTAATGCCTCGGCTGTTGCTGGGGACTTTAATTAAGTTGCATTTATGTTTTGGACACGTCCAGAGAAACGAGATTCAGCAAATACACAAATATATACATACAATCATATATCTTCGCTGGCATCTCTTCTGCATTTGGAAGCAGGTTGACAAATTGTTGACCATTTACATGGCATATTGTTGTAGTCGGCCTGTCGGCTGCCAACTGACAAATCTGTATTTACATTGTTGAATGCGTTATAAATTATTAACTGCTATTATTTGCGACTGGCAGTGTCTGCGCTAATGCCATGAAATTTATGCCCCATGACGGGGCGCGCACAAACAAACCGGCAAACCAATAAACATTCTGCCCCGAACTTGTTGCACTTCCATGTTATTCGAAACGCCATTTGTCTTGCTTAAACACATTTTCAAATTTTGGACTGGCGACCGTAGGAAAATGTCAGAATTTTCCTATGCGAATTTTTAGTTATTGCAGTCTGTTGCCTCCCGAAATGATTGCAATTAAATATGATGATTTATGAGAAAGCAGCGCTCGCAAACGCCCGCACAAAACACCCGACATCTGAGGGGCCTCGAAAAAATAAGACAGATCGGAACACCTGAAATATTGGAAAATCAAGCGGAAAAATCTAAGGCCCTCTGGTCGTAAATCTTCGGCACAGATCTGTGCCAGGTTTCGTTTGGAAAACAGAAAACCGAAAACATCGAAAACACATGAAACAACATCATCATCAAAACTTGTCTCACTCTCGGCATCCTTCTCATTTCTCTAAATTATGTATGTTCTGTTTAATTTACGACCTTAACTCATTTATATTCATTTTATTTGGGTCTAGCCCTAATAAAGTTCAATTTTATGTTAATGCTGGACTGTCATTCTTTTTTTTCGTGTTATCTTTTCGCTCGGCTTTACTCTCCTGGGATTTAGAGTATCAGCTTTATGCAACGGCCGGCGATAATTAATTGAATGGCAAATGTGAGAAATGCTTCACTTTGGTTTTATTAGTTTTTACGATGGTGAGGAGAGGCAAAAGGTTCTATAACCTTTGTAAGTGCTGCTGACTTGGCAAAAAATATTATTTTTCTTGACCAGCAGCTTTGGAGAAACATTAATCTTTGTGGAAAAATTAACAAAAATTATGTTTATAAAAATCAAAAGTATTTTCATTTATATAGAAAAAAATTATTACCAAAATAAATAAATAAATTTAAAAATTTCTGGAGTACTAAAATCGATTTAAAAATCGTTTAAGACCACATCATTTGATTGGGTCATCGCCCCACCCAATCGCCCTGAACTGGCGCCATTTGGCAAAGAAAATTATTTGAACAGCTGCCGAACAGAAGCCACATCAGTAGAGACACCATCGAACGGAGTGCGATCTGAAATGCTTTCGAGTCTAATTAATGCTATTTAAATTTATGCATTTATCTGGATCACAAGCAAAAGAGAAAAAAATAAAAAGCCAAGGGAAATAAACGAAACGAAGCAAAAAAAAAAATAAAAAAAAACATAAACATCGAGAGCAAAGTGTGTCATGCAGTAAAATAAATTTCCTCAGTTCCGCCACTGCGACTGCTGTCAGGCCATAAATAAATAAAAAACGAAACTACGCCCAAACAATTTCCAAATTAACAAAACTAAAGAAAAACAAAAGAAACATACATGTCTGAAGGAGGGGGGAAGGGGGAATCGGAAAGGGGAGGGAAACATTTTAAATTGCATAAAATTAAATCAAATTCTAATGTGGCAGGGCTTGGCCGGAGTGACTTGCTCCGACGCCTACAATGAGCGACAAATGAAACGAATGAACGCCGTCAAACGACTTCCTAAAACGCTTCAATGATTTTGTCTAACCCATTTTTGTACGCGTATATATCTGCAGCTCGATCTGTATCTGAATCGGCTCAGGCTTTATAGGGAAAAGTGGAAGGGTGCAATCGGAGCTTTGCATTTGGCATCTTGCTGGGGCGTTTTTTCTTCGTTTTTTTTTTGTGGGCCTGTCTTTGCCGCCAAGACAACTTAACAGATGACTGACTCTATCGGCGGAGGAGAAGATACACCTTTGGCACATTCATAGCTGCTGCTGGCACACCTTTAAGCCATTTCCGCTGTAGCCCAGTTGCTCACTGAACGCGTTGTCAATTCTAATTGACGGAAGTCGTGTGCTCTCCGCGAATCCATAAATTAGATCATCGTTATTCGTTATCATCATTATGCTAGGAGCACTTACATCTGGATGTTCGCGCACTGGCACATAGACCTTCTCGTTCATCGTCACCACCGAGCCCTCGGGTTCGGGCAGAGTCAGGGGCTCCTTCTTGACCCCATTGATCTGGAACAGTGAGGCGCGCACGCGTGCAATTTCTGAAAAGATTTAAAAGATTCGAGATTAAAAAGTGTAATTATACTTGAATTTTAACAAATTAATTTAATGCATAGCTATATTTTATAAGTTATATTTTTTAATTTTATAATATCAACAGTATTTTAGTTACTATCAGAACTACATAGAAAAAAATTGATAAAAGATCAAATTGATATGTGCTGGTCAATTTTATATTTTTTAAAGATCAAGTTATTCATATAATTTCGATATTAATAAGAATTATGTTAATATTATTTTACATTATTTGTAAAAAAAAAAAAAAAAAAAAAAAAAAAAATTCTAAAATTTGGTATTTTATATGATCATGTTGATATGCTTGAATAATAAAATTTACATAAATCATATCGGCTATTTATTGATAGGAAACACCTTGAATTTTCATAATACTCGTACTTTTAATTTCTCCTTACTACATCTTTTTATATTAAAAACTGTTCCACAAATTCTAAAAATAAGTATATGCTTCGTTACTAATCACTATGAAATCTACTTCTACGACAGACTTTATTCATTTCCGAGCGCAATAAATACACAGACGAAAGGCAAACAAACAAAGCGTTGATAATTTTAATTGCAGGCTCTTTGCCTCCACTTCAACCGAGTGCGGCTCAATTTGTCATTTTAGCTAAGTGCTTGTATTAAATTACGTTTAATTTGCCTCTGGGTGGAAAACCTACTAAATTAGCATCAATAAAACGGCGTGTGAATGTGTTCACTCGGCCATCGAATGCTGTTCTAACTTATTTATTAGGTTAAACCTAAGCTAAGCCATGAAATCACTTGGTTTATATTTTTAGACAAATTATGCCATAATTTGCCAAGCATCATCGTAATGATGACCGATACTCAGCCACCCCCGCCGACCCTTAAATCTGAGGTCATATATGCCACGCCCCCTGCAATTCACACTTCTGGTGATTTTCAGTGGCGGAGGTGGGGCTTTTCAGCCCCCAACTGTGTCAGTTGACAGGGGCTCTCGAATTGATATGATCAACATTTTGTGTTCTCCTCCTGCTGTAAATGCTGCTGCTGCTGGTGTTATTTAGTTTTGCATAAGCTCAATTGCATTGTTTGTCTTTGGCATGTGCTTTGACAATTTGTCACTAAAAGTGGGTAATTGTGCTGGGTGTGTTGGCCCCAAGGGGCGTGAGGGGTGGGGAGAGGGGGGAAAGGTGACTGCATCAGATGTCACAGAAATGATTTAAGAATCAGCCACTAAATGACATCAAATTAAATGCCTGACTTCTCTCACTAAATGTCAACATTTTGACATACGGTTATCTGATTTGGTTGACAGTGTATGTATGTGATTGTTGACAACAGAAATCCTTTAAATAAATTGTATTCTTATTTGAAAATATATTTCAACACCTTAAATGGTTTGAAGAATATTCTAAATAAAATATTATAATAAAACTATTTAAAGGTCTTTTTTTCTAAACATATTTTTTATATTATAATAAAATATTTTGATTATTAAAAGTCCCTGTACAAGTTTCTTGAACTGTTGAAGAACATCTTTTTTGGCATTTAAATTAATTAGATTTGATATTTTTATCTAGCCAGCTACTGGCTTATATTCTTATTTATTTCCTCCGCTTTCGCTGTGTGCCACATAAATAAAAATTCAAATAAAAAAAAATCTGAGCAGCCAGAGTCAAACAAAGAAGACGAAAAGAAATTGCACAAAATTTAAATTTACTTTTTCCGAGCGGTGCGAAAAAGATTCGCCGGTCTATTCCAGAGTTCATGGCGGGCCAAAGAACCCATAAAGAAAATGCCAAAAGAGCCGGAATGAAGAGGAGGAGGAGGAGGATGAATCGGAGGAACCGACAGAGCAGAGTCGCTCCAAACACTTGACTCGATGATTATTGATAGAGAAGATGGAGAAGAGATTTTCCCCTCGACCATAATTAAGAGCAGCTCTCCAGAAAGGCTTTTCATTTGCTTGACCACTTTTTGTGTAATTTACTGCGACACGCAAGTACTTCCATCGGTGGCATCATCATCATATCATCATCATCATCATCATTGTCGTCATCGTCATCGTTTCGGTGATTCTAAGCCCATGAGCCATTGGCATAAACGCAATCATGACAGCTGTCAATTTTAATCGAGCGAGTGTCAATCGGCATCCACATCTATTCAATCTGCAACGTGACCGATGTGTGGCAGTGGCACGAAGATTGTGGATTGTGCAGCCAGATTAGATGAATAAGCCGGGGCCAAATTGGTGTAAAATTGCATTTGCATACGAGCGAACCGATGACGGAGTCACTGACTGAGACTGATTCACTTCTGGGGCCCAAGTCAGATAGATGATGGCTGGATTGATAGCGGCATTTAGATAAATTACAATGATCAAGTCACTGCCATATGCGCAGGCGGCTTAATTAATAGCAGCTTAGTCAGACTCTTGGCCTGGAGTCTATAATTAAAGCCCTGGCCGGAGATCACCTGTTGCCAACTGACCATTTTAGGGCATAACTCAGCGGAACCGGGCAAATACATTCAAATGTGGGCGGGGAGAACGAGAGCAGTGCCAATCTAATAATTATCAATGAAAGATCTTTTTTTATTCATTAACAAGTCTCGAGTCGTTTGTGCTTTTAAGGCAATCTCCGCATCTTTTTCGCAACGCGACTCATAATTTACATAGACCGCGCATATCTCTATATCTCTTTGCCAACTCGCTGGACCTCTATATATGGCCAGGGACGGAGCTACCAAATTTGGCACCCCAAGTAGAGAGGGAAACACTGCTGATTTGCGTGTGTGTTCAAGTATTATTATCATTTTTGTATAATTTTTTCTGCGCTCTTTTTATAGCCAGCCCCCACAATAGCACTTATGGCGAACCTTAACTATGGAGTGTTATTAGTCAAGCGACTAAGAATAAAAATGGGTAAAGCTCAAGGTTGGATAAAGGCGTGGTGGCTAAGAAGGACGGGGGGACCTGTCTAATTTCAGCGTGACATCATCTGCATTGAATCGACCAGAAATCTAGAGATTCCTCAGCGATTTCGCCCTTCTAGAAGGTGGGCGAACATAACATAACATTTTCCGCCTTGCTTGACTGGCGCATTTTGCAACATTTGAATTTTAAATTTAGCCTCCTGCACTTGATGATGAACAAGAAACAAGCAACAAGAAACACGAGCAGACAAATGCGAAAGCGACTGAGAACGACAACCAGTCGAGCGTCAATAAATTGTCAAATTTTATGCACCACGATTTTTTGGCAAGGGTTCTTTATGTCCGCGAGCAAGTAGGGCATAAAATGTGTACATAGTACCGGGAATATTAATGTGGAATCAGATTATTATATACATATATTGAGATATATTTATGGAACGACGTGGAAGTATTCACTTTAAACGGTCTTAAATACTTAAAAAATCCTTCAGTTGGTTCAAAATTCTCTAGAACGACACAAATTCTTAAAATAAATAACAAATAAGCAGTTATTCCCAGTAAAATAAGCATATCTCGACACCCTTGATCGGTTCTCCATTAGCGAAAACCTCGTTCGCACCAAATACACGAAGAGGATATAACTTATCAAATCCTAAACTTGTCAATCTAATAAGATATGCCAGACAGATGGCGCAGACACCTCTAAACCAAATTAAAACCGAGCTCAGCTCAGCAGCTTAGCGGCGCTGATTGATTGTTTTAAGCTGGGAGAACAATTTGCATTGGATCACGACTTCAGGTGGGAAATGGTAAGAGGCAAGGGGATATATACTACATACATTTATATACAATGTACTGGGTGAGTGCGACACATATCTAAGTATCTGGCGGCTAATTTATGAATGCAAAACCATTCATACCACACGAATTAGATGACTGCCAGCTGATGAGCGTGTGGGCGTTTCGTAGCCAAGAAAACAATGTCAACTGCGATCGTTTGGGGTTTCTGTCTCGGCCTCCGTCGTTTTGTCCGTCAGTCTTGTCCGTCAGTCTTGTCCGTCCGTCCGACCGTCTGTTTTGTCCGTGTGGGCTGGGCGTCTTAACAAATTGTCACCAGAAATGGCCGGAACGCTCGAAAACGTTTAAGGTTCAGCTGCAATTAAGCCAGATCCCGCATATTTGGCAAGCGCCAAAATGTATTTGATTTTATGGTTTTTATTTGCTTTTCGTCATGAACTCCATTGGCCTTGGGCGCATTTGCAATTTCGCATTGTACTCGCATTTAAGCAAAGCTGAAAAAATAAATGTTTATTGTGCGTTCAAGTAATTTCATTACTCGGTTTTTGTGGATTTTTGCATATTTTGTGCATATCTTTACGGTTTGTGGTTGCCGCAAGGCATTGGCTTCTAAATCAACAGTGGGTTTCAGAATTATAAGTCGGGCAAGATTTTTATAAATAATCGAATTTAGTTGAAGATATAAATATTTAAGTTTATTATTATTTTTGTATTTAGATAGATTTATTAGTATGATATAATTAATACCTTTAAATGCATAAAACCTCAATAAAAATGTATAACGACAAACAAATATTATGTTTTCTAAGTAAATAAACCATTTAATATTCAAATCAATTTGTTAGGCCTATAATTCCTATAACGAATATCGATCCTTAAACCTCAAAGTTATAGCCCGCACTGTACTGCAATCGTTTCGCATCAAGGCAAAAATAAACATTTGTTAATCTTGCTTCTCTTTTTGTGTTTCAATATATTTTCAGCATTTTAATTAATGACTATATACAAGCCAGCGACAGCAATGACAGTTTTTTATGCATTTTTATTAATAAATTTCTACCATCATAAAGCTGTCAGTGGCAACTTGGTTCACACGCTCAAAGTTCCATGGTCTCCATTATACATTTAGTATCACTTCTGGCACGATATTAATATATCAATTGGTTCATCTGATTTTTCTCGAGACACATAAAGTTTTGTTAACATGATTTTAAAATTTAAATTGCATATGCAAGCGTCATTTTTTATCTGGCGGACTTTAACCCACATTTGGTGAACTGAAAACAAGAGTTGTTGAAAGTTGTCGCAAAGGAAACAAAAAATGGAAACATAAATAAAAACGATTCCGTTGACTCACCGACAGAAACAAAACCATTAAGAGTGAAATAAAACAAAAGAAAACACAATTAATGCTGGCGGAAAACATAGCAGCAACAGGGCTAAAAGAAAAACATAAAAACAATGCCCCCGTAAAAAAAATAGGTCAGCGAATTGCGAGCAAAACAAACGCAGAGGAGGAAATGAAAACACCATCGGATAAAACAAGGATCCACGGACGAAGTGCTTCTTAAAGCGAAAAATCATCGGAGGTGAGGAGTGAAATATAAATGTTTCTGATCACAAAGGAAACAAGTGAAATTAAATGCAGACAAGCGAACACTGAGCAAACATGGAAAAGAAAATTATTTTGTGTCCTAAAGCAAAAAGAAAATGTTCAAATTGTAAAATGGCTCTTTCTCCTGACTTCCCTTAACAAAAATGTAATTGGCTTAAAAATTAATAGAAAACATTTCGGAAGTAGGTACCCATGTACTGTATTTACATTTTCATTTAATAAAGGACTCGCCAAACAAAATGTTTAAATGCACGTATTTTCATTTTAACACGTCCGCATTTTCACACAATGTTTTCCATCGAATTCCGCAAATGGTTTGCATTGCAAATTGTTTATTTATGCACCGTAAAATATTTCCAATGCTTTTTCGCTCCACCTGGTATTGCGCTTTTCAGGGAAATATCTAGCTAGCTCCAATGGGTAAACACTTGAACAAATACAGAAATGATAAAACGCACATTAAACTAACAATAACAAGGAATAATACACAAATTGTTAGTTAAATAAACCAAATTTTTCGCTCGCCAGCATTTTCTTTATCGTATTTTTTGTGTGACGCTTAAATAAACAAACATTTTGGGGCTTGTCGCCGATAATGCTCTTTTTGCGGTTAACAATTATCCGGTCTGGTTTTAAGGTATACATATATACCACTATATGAACGTGGGTAATGCCATAAAAATAATAATTTGCTTTATTAACAAAAGGCAAATAAATATTATGGTAATAATATGACAGCTCGCTTAATTTGAGAGGTGAGAATGTTTGCGAACTAACGTTCTTTCTATTATTAGTTGGTTCGATAACTTTTATTAGTCATCCCTGTAGAGTGTAATGAAGATTGACGGTCCGTAAAAGTTTTGCAAAAGCTAACCAAATAACAATCTCAAGCAGAAAATTAAATGTGTGAACATTCCACACTGGCCAGATGATGATCATCGTTATCCGAATTAAATATATATCATGGCTAATTCAATTGAAATTAAAGCGAAATTAAAACGTTGTTACCAGCTCATGTTAAGCGACACTTGGAACCAGTCAGCCAGTCGTTCTGCTAATAAATCGCAGCGATTACCATCTCAGAGGGTACTTACTTAGTTAATCGCACACAATGCCGTCGGGTCGTGACTAATTTTTGGCTAATAAGCCGAAATATTTACGTATTTTATATACATATTTTTATTGTTTGGCGGATTTTAGTAGCCATTCCCATTTAATTAGGTACCGTAAAGAAATATTGAAAAAGGTGGCGGAGAATTTAATGGACACTCAATGTGACGATGGCTCAGTTGTGTCCCGTTGTGTCTAAGGGCATTAAATTTAATACCCCACCCACATCATAAATCTTGTCGGAGCCAAAGATTTGGAGGAGCAGCATGTGACAAGCAACCACCGAATGGCGAATGGCGAAAAAGAAAATGTGTCAAAGTAAAATCCATGAAAATGCGGCGGAAAAACAATGGCAAATGGCTTTTCACATGTCGCAGACACACAGACCCACTTTGTTCCACATTTTTGATGAACTTGCCGCTCCGAGTCACGCCAGAATGCCTCATGAATTTACTCATGAGTCTTAAACTTGAAGATGAGTTGTGGATGAGGTGTTGGCTGAATCGAAAGGAAGTGAAATGTCCAATTTGAACTTTCAGTTTTTCAGTTTCCAGAGACAATGGGCCAAAATGGAAAGTTGTTGGCTCAAAAGCAAACACACGCACTACTTCAAGTCAACAGCATTAGGCCCACAAAACAGGCACAAATAATGTTACGCCTCGAACAGCATTCATGTGGGTGGCAAATCATCATCATCATCAGCAGATTACAGCGATTTTTCACATGTATGTAGGTACTTTGGTACAATGAAAGAAAATACCTGTGCGAACGACTTCGGGGCAGCCTTGCAGCATGACATTAAGCTTGCAGAGCTGCCACAATCAGTTAAGAGCATCAAATGGGGGTAAATGGGCTTGGCTTGGCCCAAACATTCAATCACCTTTGGCAGACACTTTGACGAAATTAAATACGTGTCAAAACAATCGACTTTCAGGCAATCAAACAATTAACGAGGAACAAAAGGTTTGAGGTAAATACTTTCAGACCCTTGGGTATTTTGGTTTCACATTGTTAAATACATTCGATACAATACCCAGAAGCTAAAATGGTTAAGGGGTTTTTATGATTTATTAATCTCTATTTCTGCCATTGATTCATAATTATTTATATTTGTGATGTAAAAAACTTTATTACTGGGTAGGAAAAAATACAATCTACTACTATACTATACAAAAAGGAAATAATCTATCCCTAAGCCCAGCCTTCTGCTTGCCTTAAACTTAAGAAATTAGGTCATATTAACGTAACAAATAATTCTCAACATTTCTAGCGAACTTTTGAAGTGATTCACATCGACCATCATGTTGGTTCATGCCACTGAAAATGCATTGAGTCACGAGCAGAAACCAACAGTTTCACAGCTGTCCGGCTCATTAAGTGTGTGTCCGGCGTAATAGCCAATTCGCACTGGACCAACTTCAGTTCGTGAGAGCCGAGGGCAACAGCTAGTAAAGAAAACAAACAAGTTTGGAAAATTGCTGGCCAAAAGAAAATACGTAGCTGGCGAAAACAAAAAAAACAACAGAGTTAAATCAATTGCAAACTGCAACTTGTCGTTGCCAAAAAACATTGCAAATGTCTGGCAGTGGTTGTTGTTATGGCTGAGTTGGTGGTGCAGCGGTTGTCACTGGAAGGCATTGAGTCCGAGCGAAGCAACTAGCCGCTAATCAATCAGTTCCCATGAGCACAATTTCCAGCAAAATGCCCCCACGTAGACGGGGACGGGAACTGGTGAAAATCCACCAAAAACGAACCAAATAAATATGCAATCAATGCGTAAATTGCCACAAAATAAATGCCAGAGGAAAAGTAGAAATGAAGTCCCTAAACGGATACTGCAAAATAGGTCTAACTGGTTGCAAAACCTAAACGTTTGGGAACCCAATTAAATCTTAAGCTGGCTTAAGTGGATTTCTTCGAATTGTATTTTGTGCAAATAGTTAAGAAATTTTAAAGATTTATTTTAAATAGTTCTTTTTTGAAAATATCGATTTTTTTCTTCAGCTCTCAAGACCTTTCCCTCTCCTTCATGTTGCAAAAATAGCTGACCAAATTATGAATGCCCACGACGAGGGCGTCTGTAAAATTTTCGCCAAAGCAGGAAGCCACACCCTGACCCTGTCCCAAAGAGATACACCCAAATAATTAATTAAGAGCGGCTTCCTACGGTTGCTTTAGGGTTGAGTTCAATAACGCAGACTTCTATTGACAGGCAAAAAAATCTGAATAAAATTGAAACCTTTAGTGCATAAATTTCATAGCTCAGTTGGGGCAGCGAGAGATGAATGACAATTTACTCATTTGCCGGGTTAGTCACAAAAACAAAATACGAGCTAATGAAACGGTAGTCGTCGACGACACACGCGCCCATTTTTATAAAGCAATTAACTGTTGCTGATTTTATGGCCCCGGGGCTCATAAAAACTCAGCTCAACCACAAACAATGATATGATGATGGGCTGTGGCCACCCTTTTGCTCCTCACTCGTCGCCGGCCGATTGCAATGGCTGCTTAAACCAATTAAAAGCTAACAATATCTAGTATAGCTAATAGGCGATATGTGTACTCAACCAATCAGGTTAGTGGCTTTACCCCTACACCGACAGCCGACGGCATTTTGTTCTTGTCGGAGGCGCTACTGTGCGGTGGCGATAAGGAAACTCACCTGCAAGTAAACGGAAAAAAATATATTCCAGATTAGATAAGATTAATACAATGCGATGGCGTTGATGGGAAATTAATTTACGATCTAATACAAACAAGAGATGAAAGATGGATTTATGGCAGAACTTAAAAACAACTTGGAACAGTTTATCTTGTTTTTCAAGGTTTGTTTTTTTATCAAGAATGATTAACCTAGTTTCGTAAATGTTTTTATACCTAATTCTTAAACTTGTAAAAGGAAAAATGTTCTTGAATTATAACACAAAATAATATACAATATCTTTAGACGATTCTTCTTTGCCCTTTTGGAACATCAATCAGTAAGCACCTTACATGCCCCAAAATTCCTTAAACATTTCATTGGATCATAAAAAGATTAAACACATTGAAGAAGGCTTTCAACGGTTGAATTCGGGAACTTGAACACCTCAATCAACGGGAAAAACTCTTCTAGCCGCATTCTACTTTTGTTATTCTCTTGATTCGGGGCCATTATTCTATTTCTAAGCATATTTATAGGATGCCCCACACTCCGACGAAATGGTTGCTACTCTTCGCGAGTAGCTGCCATCGCTTCTGGCTTGTTTATTTCTGGAGTAGCCGAATGACTTTTCCGGACTACGTGTGGGGAACACAAACAAGACGATGATTCTGGGGGCCCGAGACGAACGGGTCGACTGACGGCCACCACAGAGTTCACGACCTCTTGTATTATGATTTTACAACAAATTGCTTTCGTTTTGTTTGAGTTTCGCCATTGCATTGGGACCTTGCTTGATTAATTTTTCTTATAAAAAAAAACACAACAAAATTTGTTCGGTCAGTTTCGGAAACCTGTGTAAACACGGAATAAATCCCAAAAGAAAAATAAAAACGGCTGTCTTCCATCAAATTCTCGTTATCCCTTGGCTTGTTTTCATTATGGAATTATGCGAGCACAATGTACATTTATAAATATATAAATTTTTGTTTTGAAAACTCACAGCTTGTGTTCTGGCGGAAATTGAATATATATTTTGTTGGTTTTTTTTTTCGAAAAGAGCCTGAGAAATGTTTGCTTTCGGTTGGCCCATAAACTTTGCGCTATTGGAAAATTATTTGTAGCTTATGGCATTTGGAGAAAGTTGCAGTTGCTGCCGTTTTTGGATCTGGCAACTTATGGCCGCTTATGTCATGCTTATAATATTTTTTTCTCCTCACCCATAATTAGCCGAAAGCCATTCGATGCGGCCTAAATTTAATAGATCGAATAAAAGCGATGGCCAGTCTTGTCTTATTATCGATTATATCGCCCATACGCCGTGTGACACAGGCAGGCATCAAGGTAAAAACCTCTTTCTCTGCCAACACCACTTGATCACCACCTACCTTCCTACCCAAAAACAAAAAAAGTAATGATATATTATGTACTCGAAAGCCACCAACACGTAATTGTGTGTATATAGCGTAATGTGCTTGACCAACATTGAAGTGTGGCCAACAACTCGTTTTGAAACAAAAGCCAAAGCAGCCGCCTTTTCTTTTTCGTCGTCTTGCCTTGAATGGGGATTTATTATAATAATAAATGTGTTTAAGTACACATATGTACGCACATGTAGGTGGTGGGTAGTAGTTTAGCCACTTGGATTTGGATTTCGATTTGGGCTGAGTGTGCAACTTGTTCTTAACACCTTTGCCTTTCCTTTCCCTGTTCTTTCTGGCCTTTTCGCCCACGTTTTTTGTTTATTTTTAGTCTGGCGTCTTCGGACTCTCCTCCCTTTTCATTTTTTTGTTCATTTCTCTTCTTTCCTTTGAATGTATATTTATTTTTTCATTCGTCCGCATCTGTCTCCGCCTCAAGTGTCGCTTTGTGTGACAAAATATTTATCTGTGGGCTTCGAAAAATGCGTGGAAAACCGGAAAAGCCTACGTAAAGCTAAGAAAATGCAAGTGCACTCGATCTTTGCCTAAAGTCGTTCATATGTACATACTTTTAGACACGGTGCATATGCCAATGACATTCAGCTGTTGTCAAGCTGTTGATAAGCTACAAGTCGTCCTTGGCCAGAAGTACAGAAAAAAAGTGGAGGACTGAGCAGAAGCTGTCAGTGTGGGCAGTTGGGTATTTGAAAGTGATGCTTGGGCGAAGATTTCAGGGCCACATGTGCGTATAGAAAGTGTCGTAAATAATGATCAACCCACTATCGCAGGAAATACCATTTAAAAATAAACATGAGCATAGAAGGAAAAATTTATATTTATTTATAATTTATTTATATTATTTATATTTCTCCAATTTAAAATATAATTTAAAGACCTAATTAAATACATTTATACTCCAGTGATTATTGTAATAAATAAATTATGATAATTAATTAATTGCATCAACCATTCAGAGTATTTTATTACACACAAATGCACTCGTTTCATTTATAATTCAGAACCCGCATTAATCACCCCCAATAAGGAAACTCGTCAATTTACATAGCTGCATGAAATACAACCCTTTAATTTGAATTTCTGGATTACACTTCATTTGAGTTTAGTCACTGCGATTCTCCTCAATCGCCGGCGAGTTCCTTGAATAACAAAAAAGTGACTTCATTGAGGAGCCGGGCAATTAATTCATACGCCTACAGCAGCCGCTTGATTGACATGAGCAGCGCTTGGGCGTCCATATAAAATGGCTTTTAACCCAAATACGCAGCTACAAACAAAACGTGGCTGGCTAACTCAGCACGACATTAAACATTTATGGCATATCGAAAAACCAAAGCCACAGAAACTGCCAAAAATGAAAATCAATGAGCCAAACGAAAAGACACACGCAAAGTCAAAAGACAAAGGCAATGTATAATAAAACAACAACAAAAATCGAAAGCAAATGCAACGACATTTCCTCCCCCGCACATTGGATATCAACAGCTGATGGCAAATGCAGGAATAAGGGACATATAAAAACCATTTTAAATAAAATTTTTACCATATTTACAATCCTTTCAATAAAAACTTTGGGATGAGACCAAACGGCAAACTTTTGGCCGAATGCGTTTGGTGAAAATAGCGCAAAACTTAAACGGCTGTTAAGGCCCCCAAACGAAAAGAAAAAAAAAAGGTAAAATACCATCAGATACAAAATGCACAGATACAACTACAAGCAGCTACAGATACAGATACATCTACATCCGACAGGTTAACACAACAGAGAACGTGACAAAGACGGAATGACTTTGGCTCACAAGATTCATTCATGCTGCAAAAAGCAAACACGCGTATCCTCTAGCATTTCACAATTGCACTCAACGCGTTAAAAAAAAAGTAACGAAATTTAGATACAAAGATACATAGATTGAGGACACTTCAGCTACGAGTGTTACAGCTACTTTTCAGCGGCAAAAAATGCTCAAAAGCAAAAGGGAAAAGTGTTGTCTTGACGGTCAAATACTCTTTGTTTATAATATTCGAAAAGTGTATACACAAAAAAGAGCATGTCCCCGTAAAATCGATATGTGCATGTAAATTTCTGGTTATGCAAAACCCATATCGTTTTTACATGAAATACCATAAATGCCAATTACCATATCAATTTAAAATTGATATTACATAATGTAAAATCGACCTACGTTTCATATCGATTTTTTTTTGTGTATTTAAAATATATTGAATTGGTATTTTTAAATTTAAAGAAATTCTAAATTAGTTTTTATAAAAAGTAAAGATGAGTATCTTTGAAAAAAAAACAAATTTAAGGGTTGCAAAGAATTTGATTTTTTAAATCAAACTCTTATAACCCAAAAAGGTAACCAACTAACGGATACAATCGATAAGTACTTGAGGTATGGAAACCTATTTGCATGCTCAACGGTATTTGTATCTTGATCCAATGCTTGCAATCTTCTCTTCCCCTGTTTTTATGTTCTTCTACCTTCTTTTTCCTTAGCATTACGCTTCTCTTAATTGTCTCGAATCAATGATGCTTGCTCATGACTGTGAATAAATCGAGAGATAAGGTACAACTACAACTAGTCGGGGCAGAGTATCTCCAACTCAATCTGTATCCGTAGCAGCTTTTGTGTGTTTTTTCTCGTCTATGTTTGCACTTTGTCGTAGTTTTTGGCTCTAAGTTCGTTTTGTTTTCCCCACATATGACGCATTTTTGGGTCATTGTTCGTGCTCAGTTGTGTGCTGGGATGATTTCGTTTTTAATGTTTTGTATAGCATAGTTTTGAATAGCAGAGCACACGCCCCAAAAGACCCGAAAATGTGGGGAAAGGCCTGTTGTCGCCCAGTCTGTTGACAATTTGACTTTTGTCTTAATTCATTTCTTGTGCGGTTGTCAAGTGAATGCCTCATTATCTTAATTCCCCACTTAGACGTTTTATTTGCACTATATTAAGATTGAGAGGTTGTTTGTGCCGTCTTCGTGGGTGTGTAACTATTTTGTCAGCCAACGAATCACTCATAACCTATAGTCTTTAATAATTTAAAAGAATTTAATACAAAGTTGACTACTGGTTTGGCTAAAAGTTTGGCTGGCAAAAAAAGGCAGAACTATTTTTAAGTTACATAAACAATGTTTAAGGAATTTTCCCTCGGGCTAGATAGGGCATCCCAGAAAATATTTTCCCTTTTGTTTCAGGGTGGAAGTTTCCAGCGGCTGCCCGCATTTCACACGCCAAACAGAGTTAATGTCTGGGGGATTTTAGAAAGCAATTGAAAAATTAAATTGATTACCGATATAAATCGAATGGCAAATGCACATTCGTACAATAAAAATGATTCACTTGCGGCCGTTTCAAGTGGCATCCGTCGGATGCCCATATATGTCGAGGAGTTGCAAGTTTGGGTTGAGAATCGCAGATACAGGCGACCATACATACGACCATATGGCACTGAAAGCCAAAAGGCAACTTCAAAGGCACCAACATCCACAATGTTGCCTCTTTGTATCTCTGACTCAAGTGTCCCTCCCCCTCGGGACTCCCGCTCCCTCCTTTATTTTATCCCCTGCCCGCCAGCGTTTGTTATCAAATTGTTCAATTTGTACAGCCCGTTGGCTGCCTGCCTGGTGGCATATTAAAGCAATTGTCTAATGCCACATGGCTGCCGCTGCTGGTAGTCGCGTGCCTCATCTCGGGGGAGGCAGGGGTGGTACACGGAAAAAAGTCAAATGGCATAATCTTTTCATTCAATATGGTTGCGATCTTCACAGAAACATATTCAAAAAAAAAATCTCTAAATCTGATTTACAAATTTTTAACTTCAATTTAAAAACGTAGCTCAGAGAAGCTGGGTCGAGTAAAATTTTATTTTTGAGTTTTGAAAACGGGAATCGTTTGACCCCTATTTGACCACTTTTGCCCACCCTTCAGTTTTTTTTGACCACGTCCAGTTTCAAAAATATCGAATTTCGAAAATTTTCGAAAATCAAAAGGTTGACTTTTTCAAATTTTTTTTTGTGCAATCGTTTGACCCCCAATTGACCACCATTGCCCACCTTTTAGAATTTTGAAAAAGTGAAAACTATGGAAACTGTGACCATTTTTCGTTTTTCCAAAAATTCAAAAATCTTAAGGTTGAATTTTTCTAAATTTTTTTTTGTGCAATCGTTTGACCCCCAATTGACCACCATTGCCCACCTTTTAGAATTTTGAAAAAGTGAAAACTATGGAAACTGTGACCATTTTTCGTTTTTCCAAAAATTCGAAAATCTTAAAGTTGAATTTTTCAAAATTTTTTTTTGTGCAATCGTTTGACCCCCAATTGACCACCATTGCCCACCTTTTAGAATTTTGAAAAAGTGAAAACTATGGAAACTGTGACCATTTTTCGTTTTTCCAAAAATTCGAAAATCTTAAAGTTGAATTTTTCAAAATTTTTTTTTGTGCAATCGTTTGACCCCCAATTGACCACCATTGCCCACCTTTTAGAATTTTGAAAAAGTGAAAACTATGGAAACTGTGACCATTTTTCGTTTTTCCAAAAATTCGAAAATCTTAAAGTTGAATTTTTCAAAATTTTTTTTTGTGCAATCGTTTGACCCCCAATTGACCACCATTGCCCACCTTTTAGAATTTTGAAAAAGTGAAAACTATGGAAACTGTGACCATTTTTCGTTTTTCCAAAAATTCGAAAATCTTAAAGTTGAATTTTTCAAAATTTTTTTTTGTGCAATCGTTTGACCCCCAATTGACCACCATTGCCCACCTTTTAGAATTTTGAAAAAGTGAAAACTATGGAAACTGTGACCATTTTTGAATTTTAAGTTCCGATTATTAAAATAGCATTGACCATATTTTAAAGTTAGTCAATTAGTTTGTCCATTAGTTTAAAGTAGGTAGATTCTACATGGGTTATGCAAAACAGGTAATTCAACAGTCAAATATCTGAATGGAGAATTATAGCAGGTAGTGAGTAAAATATTGAAATTGTTTTTAAAACTGAATGGTTAGTCAATTTTTGGTTTGCAAACGTTGTTACCTGTGTAGAAAGGGTTAACATTTTTTAGGATACTTTTTAGGGGTTTTACGTAACAGGTATCTTCCGCAACCTGCTTCAATTTTAAACCTGAAACACTTGTCTCGATTTGAAAATCGCTTTCCTCCTCGAATCTCATATAAGGTATAAAAATCGCCACCCAGAACGCGCAATTAGTCTATTGTTGTGTGAAAAGTGAAGTGAAAAGTTGTGCGCGATATTTGAAAACGCTTGCAGTGTACCATAACTATTGTGAATCGTGAATTAAAGCGAAGAGGCATTGTACGAAATTCTGCGTCTTTGTGTTTGTGCATCCTTGTTAATTTTGTTAAGAGTCTTTTTTAAGACTTGCAAAAATTTTCAAGTTTGATTTGTGATTTAAATATCAATTTAAAATTGACTTCATACCAGAATTTCGTGCTGTGTCATAAGTGTTGGTGCATAAGTGTGATCAGTGTTGTGACTATTTCTTCGATATGTTTCACAAGGAATTACAGTGAAGTGAAGTGATGTTGCACTAATCTCCGTTCGGTTTTACAATAGGTAAAACAACGCTTCCAGTTGCGTCGACCGAAATTTTTTTGATGCTACGTATCCTTGATGTATATGTTTTCATTTGCGCTCCTGTGCAGTAAATGCAGAAAAATTCATCCAGTCCGATGTCAAGGATGCATCCAGCCAATTCACCCTCATACTTTTTGAGATATAAACTTGAAATTGCATCACGATCCTTGGTGATTCCTAGGTGCCGGTTAGTTGCCTCTTCACGAAGTTTTCGAAGAGTTGGTAGCTTCGGGATGTAGCTCGGCTCTGGGTCGTCATCTTTCATTTCCTTTGTTGCTTCCTTCCTCCATAATGCCGCTTTTTTTAAAATCAATTCTTCTCCGATTTCAATTCGTCTGGATCCTGTGCACCGCCGTTTTTTGTTATGTGGAATTCCTCGTGTGTCTGGTACCGAAACGGAAATCGAGATACCGCACTGTTCTTCGGGTTCCACAAGGCAATGTCCTTTTAATATTGAACTACACTCACTGCAATATCCTTCTATTTTGAGCCATACTTTGTCCACTTTGTCCGAAATTTTTGCCTTCTTAAAATTAAACGCACAAGGAAGTGAAACTTTTTCATACACCGACTTGGCTATAATATCCGTCCAGTTAGGTTGCAGATAGTTCTTTGATCGCAAATCCTTTTTCTGTTCCGCCTTAGGGGCAATTGATCTCCATGCCTCCTCATCCAACTGCAGGTTCAAGTATAAAATGGGCAGAGGTCCATTTTTTGTTGGTTCGCAGATCAGGAACTCCGGGTCGTCCTCAGGTGCCGTGGAATTTAACGTACTATTATTTGCAGTTTTATTCTCCAGCGTTAAGCCACATCGTTCTTTCACCGAAGTCAGGATGTCATAACGGTTAACTCGGGCATAAAAATTCAAGGTTCTAGCACTGATTGTTCCTTGTAAATGATTGCTGGCTTCCATCCAAACATTGTCTCTCCTTGGCTTCAGATCTCCGATCTCCGTAAAAATGTTAACTTTGCAAAGTGCATCCACTAAAGCGGGGGCATCAACAAAGGACTTGGCTGGCATCGTGTTGATAATTTGACAATTTTCCACAATTTAAAAAAACAATTTTTTTTACACTTTTGCACTGTACACCAAACAAATGTTAAAGGATATGTATAAAAAGTATACTTTAACTAAATTGTTATATCCCTCGCGACGAAATGGATATTACAAATTAACGCACTTATCAAAAAAAAAATATATTCCGCTTAATTATAAAAAAATGACACCCAAAGTATGAATTATATTTGAAAAAAATTTTTCTTTTAAAAAAATATATTTAGTATAGTCTAAAATCTATCTTTACTTTTTTTGTTGTTTTTTTGTTTATGAATTATTTGAAACAAAATTAAACTTTAACTTATTTTATTGTTAAGTATGTTGATATTGAAATAAGATTTAAAAAACGCAAGAATAAGTCTTTAAAAAGACTGTGTTCCTATATATGTATGTATATATATGTGTATAAATTGTATGTATATATGTATGTAGTGTACTTGCCGTTTTCCCAGTAGTAGTTCGCTAAATGCCTTTTTATTGCACTACACTGTAAAAACTGCAGATATAACGTGGCACGAAATTCTGATATCAAGTCAATTATTGAAAGTAAAGAAAAGAAAAACTAAAAATGTATATTTAAATTGGTATAAGTAAAACTATTCCCAAATAAAATGGTCTTTATCTAAAATTTAACTTGGAAAATTCGCATGTATTTAAGTATTTAATTCACAATGTTGCCCAAACAAAACACGAAGAAATTGTGGAAATATAACTCTGAAGAAATGTTATTTTTAAATAAAAAAAGCAAAAATTGGCAAGTTTTTAAAACGATTGAAAACACTCAAAAAATGTAGAAGATTATCAAAAAACAATATTTTAAATGAAATTTGAAAATTTTCAAGTCTTTAAAAAGACTATAAACTAAATTCAAAGGATTCACAAAATAAAACACAATGACAGAGAATATCGTAGAGTTTAAAGTGCAACATCACTTCACTTCACTGTAATTCCTTGTGAAACATATCGAAGAAATAGTCACAACACTGATCACACTTATGCACCAACACTTATGACACAGCACGAAATTCTGGTATGAAGTCAATTTTAAATTGATATTTAAATCACAAATCAAACTTGAAAATTTTTGCAAGTCTTAAAAAAGACTCTTAACAAAATTAACAAGGATGCACAAACACAAAGACGCAGAATTTCGTACAATGCCTCTTCGCTTTAATTCACGATTCACAATAGTGATGGTACACTGCAAGCGTTTTCAAATATCGCGCACAACTTTTCACTTCACTTTTCACACAACAATAGACTAATTGCGCGTTCTGGGTGGCGATTTTTATACCTTATATGAGATTCGAGGAGGAAAGCGATTTTCAAATCGAGACAAGTGTTTCAGGTTTAAAATTGAAGCAGGTTGCGGAAGATACCTGTTACGTAAAACCCCTAAAAAGTATCCTAAAAAATGTTAACCCTTTCACACAGGTAACAACGTTTGCAAACCAAAAATTGACTAACCATTCAGTTTTAAAAACAATTTCAATATTTTACTCACTACCTGCTATAATTCTCCATTCAGATATTTGACTGTTGAATTACCTGTTTTGCATAACCCATGTAGAATCTACCTACTTTAAACTAATGGACAAACTAATTGACTAACTTTAAAATATGGTCAATGCTATTTTAATAATCGGAACTTAAAATTCAAAAATGGTCACAGTTTCCATAGTTTTCACTTTTTCAAAATTCTAAAAGGTTGGCAATGGTGGTCAATTGGGGGTCAAACGATTGCACAAAAAAAAATTTTGAAAAATTCAACTTTAAGATTTTCGAATTTTTGGAAAAACGAAAAATGGTCACAGTTTCCATAGTTTTCACTTTTTCAAAATTCTAAAAGGTGGGCAATGGTGGTCAATTGGGGGTCAAACGATTGCACAAAAAAAAATTTTGAAAAATTCAACTTTAAGATTTTCGAATTTTTGGAAAAACGAAAAATGGTCACAGTTTCCATAGTTTTCACTTTTTCAAAATTCTAAAAGGTGGGCAATGGTGGTCAATTGGGGGTCAAACGATTGCACAAAAAAAAATTTTGAAAAATTCAACTTTAAGATTTTCGAATTTTTGGAAAAACGAAAAATGGTCACAGTTTCCATAGTTTTCACTTTTTCAAAATTCTAAAAGGTGGGCAATGGTGGTCAATTGGGGGTCAAACGATTGCACAAAAAAAAATTTTGAAAAATTCAACTTTAAGATTTTCGAATTTTTGGAAAAACGAAAAATGGTCACAGTTTCCATAGTTTTCACTTTTTCAAAATTCTAAAAGGTGGGCAATGGTGGTCAATTGGGGGTCAAACGATTGCACAAAAAAAAATTTAGAAAAATTTAACCTTAAGATTTTTGAATTTTTGGAAAAACGAAAAATGGTCACAGTTTCCATAGTTTTCACTTTTTCAAAATTCTAAAAGGTGGGCAATGGTGGTCAATTGGGGGTCAAACGATTGCACAAAAAAAAATTTGAAAAAGTCAACCTTTTGATTTTCGAAAATTTTCGAAATTCGATATTTTTGAAACTGGACGTGGTCAAAAAAAACTGAAGGGTGGGCAAAAGTGGTCAAATAGGGGTCAAACGATTCCCGTTTTCAAAACTCAAAAATAAAATTTTACTCGACCCAGCTTCTCTGAGCTTAAAAACGTACATCGATTTTACATTTCGTAATATCAATTTGAACTTGATATGAAATATATCATGTAAAAACGATATGCGTTTTATTTAAATTTACATGTGCATATCGATTTTACGGCGGCATGTTCTGTTTTGTGTGTACTGTTATAAAACCGTTTTGTATTCAATATCCTCTCTTGGATTATTCAGAACTTGATTATTGATGACATATGTAGTTATTTTCACCCATATTTAATCTCTTTTAAATATTTTAATGTGATTTTTTTAAGTGCAGCGAATGGGGAGTGCGAGTGGGATGGCTCAGGAATGGGGCGCCATGCTGAAATTTCCATGTGTTGTGTGCTGTGTGTGTGGAAGAAACCCGAGCATGTGAAAAATATTTTAATTACGCGCTTCTTTGTTTCCCCATTATATTTTTGAGTTTTTTTTTTCAGTTGGCTATTTTTGTCAAAAATAATTCGTTCTGCCACAATAACAACAACAAGCATTTGATGCAGCCTGGCTATCAAATAACTTGGCAAATGACGTAATCCCCGAGTTTGAGTGTGTGTGTGTGTGTGTGGGAGAGAAGCTAGCTTGAAAATTGAAATGGTGCAAAGTACGGCAAAGCAAAAAAAAAAAATGAATATACAAAGAAACATAGACGTTTTCCAAGGAAAACGCTAATTGAAGGCTGGCAACTTGCTGCCAGCTGCCAGGCGACGCTCCACATGAAGATACATGAGTACATGAGTAGCTACAAATTGAAACGATTTCCATTTGGACGGCCGCAACAAGTGGCCAACAAGTTGCGCCCTTAAAATGCAATCGTTAGATAATAGGATTGCCACCCATCATCAAGTTTGTCCACTCCCAAGCACTTTCCATACCAAATTCGATGGGCCGCATCGAAATCTTCGCCACCCAACCCCAGAAACTTTCGCCCCATCGGCCAACGATCAATGCCCTTTTGATGCAATCTACTAACTGTTTTCCCCGATGGCTTCATTTGCTTTTTGAGCCATGGTCAACTTCCGTGCAAACGCATCGTTGCATTTCGGGTCGTCAGCCAATCACAAATCAAAACAAAGCACCCAACGATCGATGGTCATGACAAAAGATTTTAATTGAATTTGAAAACGCAATGAGACGTGTATGGGCAGGGGCTCGATTCGAATCGATTCGGATTGGAGTGGATCGTATGGAATCGCATGGAATGGTATGAAATCGTATGGGATCGATGGCTTTTGTGCGGGTGGTAAGGGAAGGAGAAGGAGAAGAAGGGAAAGAAGGGGAATCGTGGAGGGTTACGCGTTCCGCATAACAATTGTCAACAAATTTATGAGCACGTCAGTTAGGGAACCTGGAGAACCCAAACCCGAAAGCCGTGCCTATGAAAGTACTTAATTAAAATGCTCATGGCAGCTAACTACTATATGTGATGCACAGAGAAAAATATATCAAGAGTATTAAAAAACATTATTTTGAAATTGGTTTTTTGAAATTCGATTTTTTAAATTATTAGTTATTTTTGATATTTTTAAATAGTGCTTGTAAATAAAACAAATAGCTGATAACATTTCTGTATGCGACGGATATAAAAACCAATCGATCGCATCGTTGGATGATCAAATGTATCTTTTTGAAAACGAGGATGGGCCAAATCATTTCCAATCATTTGTTTGTCTTTCAGCCTCGCAGTGTTTGCATTCAACTCGGATGTAAAAGACCAGCAGCCGCATTAATGTCAACGAGCCACTTCAATTTCCGATTTTAATGACTCTGCCAATCGGCGGGCCTTCCAAATCAAAGCAAAAAAAAAAAAAAAAAGCAAAATTCTGATCAGAAGAAAACAACGCCCTAAAACGGTGAAAATCCAACGAAACAAAATTCCAACATCTATGGTGGCAGGCGAAAAACCATTTTCCAATAATCTAAATTTAGATGAAATAAAACACATTTCAAATTTTCTTGAAAAATGTCGGACGGGAGTGAAAGAGAAAAATTTCTGTATCCGAGAAATGCCGAGAAACACATTCGGCAAACTATATATACACGGTTTCTCTACTTCTATATGTATAAATATATATACATATTTATACATATATATAGATACATATATCGGCCATATAAACATTCACGTTGCGGGTGTACGTAATTTGATTTTGGTCTGCTCTTTTCTGGCTTTTATCTCGCAGGTTTTTCGATGCACAAGATACAAACTTGGATGCGTATCTGACGGATATATGTATGTATACACCTTGGGCTGCAGTAACAGCCGAGCACAGTTTCTATAATTATAACGCCCAGGTGTGGGCCCCCACCGAATTCGAAAGCAAAAACTAAAACTAAAACTAGGAATTTATCATATCAAGGGGCTTTATTTGATGACTGTTTGCCGTCCTCTGCCCAGGTAAACAAACGTCATGCGGAAGATGTGATATCTGCGAGACCAAAATGATATCTCCGAGTGCGATTATAGTACGTGCAGTTATGCTTGGTCGCCGGGTAATACGAGATCCGAGATCTGAGATCGGAGAGCCTCTTGACGTCGTTTTTTTTTGTTGTGTTTTTCAATTCACACAGTCTAGGCACACTTCAACTGTGCAAAATGCGACGACTATGAATAGCGGAGAGCCGAACGTCAAAAGCAGCAGCAGCAGCAGCAGCAGATACAGATACGGCTGAGATACAGATACAGATTCGGGCGAAGAAACGTGCTCCAGCGGCGTGTGTCATAAAGCTATGGCCACATATCTAACAGATACAATATACATACGACTGCCTGCCTTTGCTGTCGGCCAAAACTCATTCTTCTTTTTTGTTTTTGGCTTGGGGCGTGAGTCAGATCCAAAAAGCAAACAACACACTCGTCAAAATAACAACAAAAATTTATGTCAGCAGTGCCAAAAGCGACGAACGAATGAAGACGATAAAAAAGGCGGCAAATAAACAGAAGGAATAGTATGTACAAATACATATAAATTTACAGTGTACAACATATCGATTGACTCTAGAGTTCAAAGAGCAGTCAGAAAATAAAGGCTACAAAGTTTAAGATATGATCTAATACCTAATAAAATTGAACAATTAAATAATTACTGTTTTAGATAAATTTAGCTATAAAATGTTAGATTTTAAAGCAAAATAATGACTATATCTTTTAAGTCTTGAAATATTTTTATGATGAGTGTTGTATTCCAGTTTTTGTTGCTTTTCAGGAAGAAATAAAATCTAAAAATCCAGAATAAAATGCAAATTTTTAATTGGCAAACATATTTATGTGCAAATGGCTTTCGGCTCACTGAATATTAAAATAAAAATCGTGTTAATTCTATTTATTTTTTGCCTTACAGCCGTGAAACGCACAGTAAATACATAGAAATTTCCACACAGACAGCTATTCAAATGTAATCGCAAGCTGTGCATTTCAAGTGAACGGGCGAGCACCCAACAGGTAGCCAACGGATGATTGCGAGCAGAACCCCAAGCCCAAAACCCGAAGCAAACATTGCTGCACACCCGCAATAATAAAAAGAGGAAAAAGATATATAAAATAACCCAAGTAAAAACAGCAACCGCAACCTCAAAAAGCGGCTATTGCTGATGTTAGTGTTGCTTGAGGTAAGGCAGGAACCTAATTAGACCTCTCGCAATATCTCCGACAGGTATATTTCAAAAATATTTTAAGCTACTTAACATTTTTTTTCTGTTTAGTAACAAACACATTTGCAGTCAGCAAATTGCTTGAATGTTCTCGGAAATATTTTAATGAAATGGTAAAGCTTTGATAAATTGACAATTTGATTGGGGATCGATTTTATTTGATATTGTACACACATAAAATAATTAAATAATTAATTCCAAGATCCCGGATATATAATATAATTTAAAAATATAACAAAAGATTCAAATATTAGGCTTAAAACTAATTAATTTCGTAATTTCTTCTGAGCTGGGAATTAAATCATGATTTAATGAATTCATTAAAATGAAAGGAATGAAAAAAGTGGTAAATAAAATTCAAGTCGAAACAATACTGATAATAAATGTTGTACCCTTTGGGAAAAGGGGTAAAACATAAACTCTTTTTGGGTTGCCCCAACGACCGCATGTGAATGTTGAGTTTTTGGATTTGCCCCGCATGTCAAGCTAACGAAAACAAAAAGAAACAACCCAGCGACGACGACAGCAATTGAAAAGAGAAAGTTGCAAAATGAGAAAAAAACACAAAAACTTCTAGCAAGTTGAAAAGTTGAAAGCCGTTAGCGGTCCGCAAGCCGCACTGGGATATGGCCACTATAGTGGACGGCGGTCGCTCCGGGTTCCCGAGTGCCAGGTCCCACATCCCAAATCCAGTCCGACACCCTCCCACTAAGCTGATAAGCCAACGAGGTGGGTTCGAAATCTCTGGTTTCGCTTTATTTCGTATAGGTTTTTTCTCTTCCTCGGATTTTTGAGTCTGGTGGAACGAGTTTTACAAATTGTCAACGCTTTGCTTTTAGCAAATACAATTTGTAGACAGGCAAACTAGTTTGCAGCTATGCCAGAAACGAAACCAAAACAAGAATAAATGCCTTTGGGCGAGTTTTCCGACTATACGATACCTGGTAATCAATAATCTGATCGGTCTAGATAAGGTCAGAGAGTTCTTGGATATTTTCTTAATGAGGAAGAGATCAAGATCTTGCATCTTATTATTACGATTATTTGCAATGATAAATTTGGATTAAGAGTCCCAATCAAAAGTAGATTAAATTCCAAATTCTAATGGCGGATGGTTCCATAAATACTAACCCTACATCATCATATCATATATTATTAGTTTTTATCATATCATATCATATGCACATATGATTTCCGTTTCTTATAAACTAGACTTAATAAGCGGTTTTAAGTTTCCAGGTCTTAAATATGATTTTTTGCGACTAAATGCATATAAAACAAGAGAGAACGCTATAGTCGGGTGCCCCGACTATCAGATACCCGTTACTCAGCTAAGGGAGTGCGAGGGAGATAGATATATAAAATCTTTGATCAGGCATAACTTTTTAACGAATGGTCCGATTTGAAAAATTTCTTCTACATTTCGATAGGTATTGATAGTCACAATAAAACTGCATTTTTAGTTTTCCAATATCTTTAATGGTGTGGGCGCCAGACACCTTTCAAAAAATGGTGTAGGGCGATTGAGGGCGTTAGAGGGGGCGTGGCACCATTTTGAAATAAACTTGCGCTGCGTAGGAACTCCAAGAATATGTATGCAAAATGTCAATCCTCTAGCTTTTATAGTTTCCGAGATCTCAGCGTTCATACGGACGGACAGACGGACAGACGGACAGACGGACAGACGGACATGGCTAGTTCGACTCGGCTAGTGATCCTGATCAAGAATATATATACTTTATAGGGTCGGAAAAGCTTCCTTCTCCCTGTTACATACTTTTGCACGAATAACGGGTATAATAATACCCTGGCAATCTAGCGGTACCTAGCAATCCGCAAATACCGCACCACGAATATCTGAATCTGTGTATCTGTGCAACATAATTTTGTCATTACGAGGCGACACACACACACCCTACCCTCGTGGCCGGCCTGCATATGGGCAACAGATGTTGGGCAAATACAGAAATGAGAGCTGCGATACACGATATACAAGATACGAGATGCGACCAGGTAGTGCCACGCCCCCGCCTCTTTCCCGCCCCGAAAGTTGACTTTTGTTGGTTTGTCTTTAGGAGTGTTTGCTTAGTTTTCTTATATTTTTTTTTTGGTGATTTTTGGGTTTTGAACCGGGGCGTGGGCAGCGGCGGTAATTCATGCATCTTTCGTAGAGGTTTGCTACAGTTTTAGTACACAGGGAGAAAACAGCTTTATATCAGTTCGAAATGAGACGGTTTCAGAATCTTTCTTTTTATATCAAAAAAGGATTTTCTATAAATATATGTTAGTTTTAAAAAATATCCAATTGACACTAACTAACAAAAAATATATCTTAAATCTCTTTACTTCATATCATATCACATTAATTTTTCTTTCCATGTGGGGGTTTCCCCCCTGGGGCTTTGGATCTCCATCTCCCCCTCTCAAAATCTCCGCCTCCCTTCGTTTTTGTGTACGAATGGCCGAGTCAACAAAGAATTCATAATAAGAACAACAAAGGCTGCACAGGGCAGTCAAGTGTGGGGCCAAAAACACAAAAGGAGAGAGCGCGAAGAGAGTGTAAGTAGTGTGCGCTCGCGAAGAGGCGCACAAAAAGGAAGTAACTAAAAATAACAAACATCTCGTTTGGGTTTGTAAGGTGGAATGAACTCAGAACCGAAACCGCGATGGAGAAGAGGCCGAAAAGGAGACGCCGAGGAGACAAACCAGACACGCCGAGATCCATGCCCCAAAACCGATTGAATTACAGTGATCACTCTGTTGAAGATTTCCAAGGACTTTTACATGCGAGAGCTTTCGAATGAAATCACCGCCTAAAATTAACATTAAGCAAAAGAAATGTGTTATTCTAAAATCTGAAATCTTTGTAATACTTGTTTATAATAAATCATGCCAGATTCTAGGAATCAAAATGCTTTACAAATATTTTTCCAACAAAAAAAATGTATAAATCGAAAAAGAATAATTGGATTGTACTTTTTCAGATTTTCTTGGAAATAAATTCGTATTTTCGACAATTGAGAAATATTCTCTTAAATTTACTTTGCAGTGTTTACACTAGTTTATTATTTATACGGAGTATATACTCCCGATTTATTCAATGTGTTTTTTGCTGTATATTACTTTAGTATTACTATTTTATGAAATCAATCAATTTAAAAATAAAAATTTCAGCTTCAAATTGTTAAGATCTGTTTTATTTCAACAACTGGTGTAATTCACATATCAGTCATCTCAGATTTAAAAATATAAAAACCTTTAAAAGATCCTTAAGATAATTAAAATGTATAAACAGATAGATAATTAAGTGTATAGATCTCTTAGCTTTTAATCTTTAGGTAGGTAAATAGGTATTTCCTGTGATTTTTAAATTCTTAATAATTTCTCGTAAAATTACCCATACTCTTCTCTTTCCATAAAAAAAACAGATATCTTTGATGTTGCCAGGGGACTTTCCCTATTGATGAAGTCACCAATGAAGATGACAGAATGGATGATCCCGAGGGTTTCGGTTCCCTCTGACTCTTCGCCTGCTTACCTTCGTCCAGGAGCCGTTCGACGTGGGTGAAGACGTTGGGAAAGGCGGCCAGCTGCTTGCGGTCCTTGAGCAACTGGGCCAGATAGTCGGCGATGCTCTGTGTGCTCTGCTGCTGCTGCTGCGGGGTCAGATGCTGGGGGGTCATGGGGACCACCACCTGAGGAGCCTGCTGCTGCTGCTGCGCCTGAGCCTGAGCCTGGGCCTGGGCTTGGGCCTGCTGCTGCTGCGCCACCGCAACAACTGCTGCGGCTGCCTGTTGCTGCAAGTGCTGCTGCAGTTGCTGTTGCACAACGGCTTTGCTCTCACAGACACTCATTTTTGAAGTTGGGCGTGTGTGGTTTTTGGGGGACTTTTTGTTTTTGTTCTCGACGAGATTCTGGTTTGCAACTTTCAACTTTCTTTGGGTCTCTGCTTTCTTTACTTATTGCATACTTTTGTTTTTCTATTTTGTTTGCTGCTTTTAACACGTTACTGTGGGAGTTGGGAAATTCATTAAGTTTCGTACGCGAGAGATATTCAAAGCGGAAAACGAAATGAAAACAACTCCGCCCAAAAGTATTTTTTACGATCTGCAGCAACAACAATGCAGCGCGAGAGGGAGAAACTGAGAGAGCGAGAGCGCGCAAGTCGAAAGCGAAGACTGAAAATTCCAATTCCTCGGCGATCTCTCACTCACACACGGACAATAAACAGTAAAACTGTATAAGCGACGGAGATGAATGAAAGCAGAATGTCAAAATAGCTGCCTCTCCCTCGCTCTCAATCATTTGGCTGCTGCAACAGCAAATACAACAAAAAAATGTTTAAATATTTGTTATATGCAAAGAAATGTCCTTATTTCCAGTGGTTTTGGGCTGGAAAAGGATAAGTTCCTTTGCCTGGACATTCACCGAGTGGACAAACCCACGGAAACTAGCTTGAAACGCTGAAAATTTCGCAGAAATATGCACAGTTTTGCTGATTATGTATTTGTTGTTGCTGCTAAATGGCTTTTGGCTTTTATTCTTCGTTTCGTTTTGCTCGGAAAGTTTTTGGTTTTCGAAACACACTTCTCTGAGGATTCCTCTTCTTTGTTTATTGATATATGTGTATATTGGTTTTATTCGAGTCGGGGAATAGCGAACGGATCTCGGGACTTTACTGAACGATTCCTATTTTTCCTAAAAATGAACCGTGCGCAAAGAAAGAGAAAAAGAAACTGAATGCGAGGCGAAGAGCGCAAAACGTTGTAGTGTGAGATCATGGCTCTGCGATCGCGGGGTGGTGTTCGCAGCGCTCGCTCTCCTCTCCGCTCTCTCGCCGCGTGACGTCACAAAGTCTGTCGGACTATAATAAAATATTTAAAAAAATCTAAATAGGGCTAAAAATTTTTTAAATTTGCTATCAAAGTTACTCTGTATATATTATATCAGCGATTTATAATTTTTAGTGCAAAAGTTACAGCTTTAGTCACTTACAAACGTTGAAAACTATACAATATTTTACATAAAATATTTCTTAAAAAATCCAAGTTAGCTCTGCGGTGCTATTCAAATTATTGTTTATAGTTACCCTTAATTAAAACGTTAGTAATACCAAAATCCATGCATATTTCCATACAAAACCGAAACTATTTATACTTTGTGACGTCACACGCTTTGTGGCTTGGCTCTCTCGCCACCATGCGAGATCACTAGTCAGCGTTGCCACACAGCACAAAAAGACTTGCGCAGCTGGTTAGATTATTTCACATATTTTGACCTAAAATGTGAATATTTAAGCTGATAAATGGACAAACATGACCAAAACCGCTAAATACAAAAGTGGGTGATTAATTTCCGGGCTAAAAAAGATTGATTAGTAAATTAACCACTGAAGCACGGCGTTGCCACCTGGTTCCTGGGTGGGCCACCATTTGGCGCGTTGGCGTTGAATTTGAATTAATTAAGACAGCCAGCAGTGAAGGCATTAATTGCGCACGGAAATTGCTGGCAGATTAGAACCAAGCGGCATTTTGTTTTTCTGGACATATATGCGGGGGCTATCATCTGGGCCCAAGCCCCAAAACACCATGCAAATGAGCACCAAACCCGTACTGGCCAAATGTTGGTGTTAACTTGGTTAACTCTGTCGCGAAATGTATGTGGGAAAATTGAAATTCGCGAGCGTTTCGATGGACGCACCATATAAGCGACCCTAGGCCAGCGACAACTTTTACTTTCCATTACTTTTCGCCGGCTTCCGCGTATTTGGCGTATCTTACATTAACACCGCCCGGGAAAAAGTCTTGGTTACTTAGAATCTTAAAATTGGCCCAAGATATCAACTGTTATTTCGGTGAAATAGTAATTTAATAATAAAGTTTAACGAAAAAAAATTTTGATAAACTTTTGACATTAGTATTATCTCCATTGTTCATAAATCTAAACATATTTCTGCAAAATGGCTTAAAATTAAAATGATTAAAGTTCATAAAGTTTCTGTGTCAAACTTAAAAAATTTTTTTGGTACGGGGTTATTTTGGGTCTCTCAAAACTTTATGGCAAAAAATACTTTTTTGGAAATTCAGAGTCTTTGAAAACTTAATTTATTGGTAATTTTGGCATACTTTTAATATACATAATATGATTTAATATTCGGATGGGTATGAAAATACCCCGAATAAAGATCGAACTTAGCGATAGTAATTCGCAGTGCAGCAGCTCACCCGCATGCACTTAAATGAGACGAGAAAGTTTGGAGTGGAGGAAGACTTGGATGGGCATTCGATTGGCCGGCCATTCCATTGGAAAGCAGGCGCCCACCACCGGACCTCACCTTACCAAGTTTCACAGCCTGGCCACAAGTCCCGGTCCCACCAAATTCGTGTGCACTTGGCTCACACCGATCGCATTGGATCGGAACGTATTGGTCTGCGTGTGGGCCGACATTATATTATACGGCCCCCATTATACAGTTTTACTGCCATTGAAATATTTGTCAATGTGCGTGGCGATTGAGACATTGTATGCTTATGGATTTCCGATTCAAATCTCTGGGGCTGAGACCAAAGCCCTTTCCAATCCGCACACCCACGTCGCCCCGAGTATTTCTCTTTGGACATCTGGCAGATCCAAAGTGCCAAGTTTTCCGTGGGCCGTTAATCTCTCCAGGGCTTTGGAATTTTCCTTTTTTTCGGTCTCGGTCGTATGTGGTGTATTGCTTTGTATGTAGGTCGTTTTAGGTAGCTCTTTCGGGTTTTGAAAACCGAAATGGCCGCAAAACAAAAGTTTTCTAGCAGCTGTAAAGTGCTGTGCGGAAAATGCCTCAAATGGCGGGACAGTGGTCTTAACTCAAACTGGCAAGTCGTAAAATGTTAAGGTGATAAGAGGAATTTTCGTTTACATCAGAAAAACTATGTGGTAAATAAAAAAAACCTTTATTTTTTGGGAGAACTTTTGGGATACTTTTACTTATATGAAAAAGTTTTTTTACATATTATATACTTGTTGAATTAAAAAAATATTTTCCAACGTATTAGAGTGTTGTTTACATTTTAAATAATTTTTTTATTAAAAACCAAATTTAAATAAATATTTTCCAGTTTCGTATTTTTGCACCGCCTTCGAGAGAAGTGAGTTATTAGTCCTTATTTGGATATGGACAGAAAAATATTGCATCTCAAATGCACTTCAATTGTTTGACCAATTCCCCAGCTTATAAGGAGGTGGTTCCACCGATTGACAAACCGCCTGTCGGAGCCAACACTCTTTGTTGGCCGCGAATCCTTTTTTGTCCACTGCACGTTTGGGTCAAATGCAAATTTGGCCAAGACATTTAACGGCTTCGAGCTTTAAAAACAACGAATTAAACATTCTTTTTTTTCTTAATTTACCGCCGACACAGAAATAAGAGTGTGTAATTAGCAATATGTTGGCCAAAAAGCCAGGCAGTCGGCCATTAACCAGTTTGCAGTTGTTTCCATTACGCATGACACGCGGCCATGTGGGCGCCTCCGGTTTTCCAACTTTTGTGGCTTTCAGTCTTTGAGGTCCACAAAAGAAACCGAGCTGCAGCACCCACACAGACAGTGGGTATCTGTCGGATACTCTCGCTCACATGCGCAGGCCGATCAGCCAACCAAGGTGTCCAAAGAGGTTTGCTTTTGACCACAACTAAGAGTGGTTTTTACCTGATTTTTGAATAAAAATCATTTTTTTTTAAAATGGAACTCTTACAGAGGACATTACAATAATTAAATATTAAATTATATGGTCAAAACCCTTAAAGATTTACGGAAACACCCCAACACTTCATAACTCAAAGTGTTTAGAGATACAGAAGTAAATATTATTAAAAATATGTTTATGTTCCGTGTTTATTTTAAGGACTTTCTTTTAAAGTAGAAACCCCAAGATTTTTCTGCTAGCGGAATTCATGAAAATGCATTTAAAAAACCCAACCACAATTTTTAAGCCAATTTTCGAGGCACTTTTGTCGCCTGGGCGAATGCATTTTCTGTGTCAAACGCCGCGTCCCACAGGTGGAACTGTCGTTTTCCTCATCCATTCATAAAGTTTCCACTTTGCATATTGTGCTCGACCAGCTGATTGGGATCCAACAGGCCGCAGACTAAGCAAAACTAATCTAACCACGATCCGCAAAGTGTGCATGAATGAGTAAACTCAGGCGCGTTGGCTTTTTCATTCACAGAAACGTCGTTAGCCAGGCTTTTAGAAACAAGTGTTAATGCAAAGGAAGGTGGAAGGGGGCGATGTGCGGTGTGTGTGGGCGTATGGCGTTGCGGTCTTCAACATTCGTCACGCCCACGCCCCCAACAACATCTAATTTGCTGATACATTTCGATGGCTGCCGAGCGCTGCGCACTTACAGTCGAACGTCTATAGCTCAAAAATGGTTCGGTATAAAATTAAGAAATATGGGAAGTAGTCTCGTTGGAACTTAAATTATCAACAAAATAAACAGAATCAACAGGAGATTTTTTCTCTAAAAACATATGTATCACAACTCTATAGATAAACTTTAGTGACTTATAACGAAAATACATTTTCAAGAGCTTTTCTATTGATTTATAAACAAGTTAATATATTTTCTAAAATTTTATCCGTTTTGTTAAAAAGTTGTACCTAGAAATACAAATTATTTTTTGTCATTAAATTTTTTTTTTAATCCCAATTAAAGATTCAGTAACCTTCAATGTAAATACTCTTAATCCAAAGTGGCCTGTAATTTCTTAACCATATTTCGGTTATGTGGGTGATGGAATCTATAAAAAGGGGGGCGAGCTAAACAAGTTTTATTGGAAAATTGATCGCTGCCCAATGCTGTTTCAATTGGCAAATGCATGTGCAGTGGGCGCCCGTAAGTCAGCAATTGATTAAGCGCCCGATTATCGATTAGTTGGGCCAACAGCGGGTCGCCACAGTTTTGGAGCAACTGGGCGAGCGTGGGCCATAAACTGGCACAATTTAGCGGGCGAAACACGAAATAAAAAAGCGCGATCGCCCAAATTTGGGGAGGCAACTCAAATCGACGCGACGGCGACGGCGACAACAATAAACATTTGAAACAAACAAGCCACAAATAAGGAGAAGCCACATCCGCATCGAGAGATCGAGTGGGATGCGAGTGGTTGATGATGATGCCCGGCCAAATGGTTACGTGAATTAGTGAAATGGAAACATTTAGTTTTATATCTTTTGCCTATATGTATACACACTGAAATAAAGAAGCAGATTTACAATATGCAATGGTATCTCTGCCTAAATCTAAAAACTAACGCGTAAACTTCTTGGCCTGGTCGCGGTTGACCTGCTTGAAGTGTCGCTGCTTGGAGGCGGATCCCTCGTTCATCTGCTTGTAGTATCCGAATCCGCCGCCGCCCACTCGCTTCTCGGGCCGCTCCCGCTTGGCCGCGCCCACCTTCAGGTCGACCACAGGCGGCACTAGGAATCCAAAGCTCTTCGAGACCGCCTGCAGGTCAAGCGTGTTAACGTTGAAGATCTGCTTCAGCTGGTGCGAATCGTAGGCCCGCACGTACGACTTGAACGCCTCCTTGGCCGACTGGTTGAGGAAGTAGTTCTTGGCTATCAGCTTCTCCAACTGCAATGGATAAGAAATGGAATGATTAGGATTTTGTTATACAAGGTAGGTTAGACTACACCTATTTTTGAAATCTTGTTAGGCAAATTAACCAATTTTTAGAGAAGTAAGTCGAAAAACACGATTTTTGAGTTAATTATGCTGAAATGTTCTTTGTATAATATCCTATGACTTGTAAAAAGTTTATAATCCTATCTTGAATATTCAAAGCGTGAATGGAAGATATACGAGACTTGAACACTTTAAATGCGTTTATCTCGAAAAGCTATTTTTTGTGTGTTTAGCTAACTTTTCTAGTAATTGAGCGATATAAACATATTTTACAAAATAAGATATGTTAAATTAAAACCTTTCTATCAGTTAGTTATAAACACCCACCTGCAGTTGAATATCAGCTATTTTCTGCCAGGAGAACTCGAACTCATTGAGTGGCACCTTGGCGGCCTTAAGGTAGCGCAGGAAGCCCAGCTCCTCGGGTCGCATTAGGAGCAGTGCGTGGCCCGAGGTGCCCGATCCTCTGGCCGTTCGGCCCACCCTGTGAATATACTCCTTGGGATCATCTGGAGGATCGTACTGCACGATCCAGTCCACCTGCGGAATGTCCAATCCACGTGCCGCCACATCCGTACACAACAGGATGCCCGATTCGGCGTTGCAGAACTGGAAGAAGGTAGTCGTTCGTTTCGTCTGCTTCTGTTTCCCATGGATGGACGTAACCGGCAGGTCAATGTAGTTGAAGAGTTCGTGATGGTACTTGACGGACATGCAGGACGAGAAGAACACCATCACCTTCTTCTTGCGATTCTTCTTGAGGAACGTGAAGAGGACGAGCAGCCGTTTCTCCGAGGGGCATACGATGTAGCCCTGCTCGAGTCCATCGACCGTCGCCGTGTCCTGGTTATCGTGGACACCCACATAGATGGGTTCCGACTTGAGGGCCAACTTGGAAAGAGCATCTATGCGCGCCGTCTGCGTGGCCGAGAAGAGCATGGTCTGGCGGCGTTCTTAAGGGGATAAGAAGGATTATAATCACTATTAGAATGGTTTTCTATCTAGCTTTTACTCACTTGGCAGCAGGTTGATGATTTGCTTGAGCTCCTCCTCGAAACCGATCTCAAGTATCCGATCCACTTCGTCGATAATCAGGCACTGCAGGTTCTTGTACAGAAAGTCGGGCGAGTTTTGCAGATGATCCAGCAGACGACCTGGTGTGGCCACTAGTATGTTGATGCCCTTGCCCAGCTTCTCGCTCTCCACTTGACGATTGGAGCCGCCCATCACCAGGCCGTAGGTGTGGTGGTGGTGCGCCATCAGCTCCTTGAGCACGCCGAATGTCTGCATGGACAGCTCTCTTGTGGGTGAGATGATGATCACACCGGTGCCGTTGCGGGGCATGAAGCGCAGCTTGTTTATCAGCTCGACGGCGGGAATCAGGAAGGCCAGCGTTTTGCCGGAACCTGTCTGGGCGGCGCCCACCAGATCGCGTCCTTTTAGCAGAGGCGTCAGTGACTTCGCTTGGATTTCCGTCATATCAGTGAATCCCATCTCCTTGACGGCACGCAGCGTGGCCTCGGAAACGGCTCCCTTCAGTGAGGCAAAGCTGCGATCGTCCGAATCCCGGTAATCCAGCGCAGCCAGGGAGGATTCCACGGTAAAGGGCTCGTCGTCTTTCGCTGGTTTGCCATTCTGTGGCTTCGACTTGTTGGGCAGCAACTTCGTTTTCTTGGCGGGCACAGGTTCATCCTCGGCATCATCTGTAATGGTTAATTCATTGTTAATCAAGGCTTTTCATGACTGTAGTTATATTAAGTTTTTAGTGTTATTCAGTTGGTTTTATATTGCATTTCATGCCTGCCCTTGCCAGCATTAACTCGCTGACCTAGAGCTGCTCAAATTCGCCTTTAAAAATCATCATTATGAGGGATATTTTCATGGAAATCTATGAAAAATTTTATAAAAAAGCCTAATAATCTGTTTAAAAACATTGCTTTTTCATACGGTTATTTGTAACTGATTGAAAGATTTACTCATGTTTGTAATATACATTCAAATTTTTGATTTTCCAATAGTTAATCGGTCTTAGGGCTTTTTTCTCGTCCGCCTGTTAAATTTAAACTCTGATTTCCCATACGACTTCAAGATTTAATCCCTATTTTAAATTTAACAAAGGGAAACGAGAAAATGGCCTTTAGTTTGATTATTTTAAGCAATTTATAAAGCGCTTGACTTATTTTTAAGATATTTTTTTGTTAAAAAGCATTTAAATTTAAAGAAAACTAATTATACTTCCTCAAAAACTAGTTAAAAAGTAAAAATCAGATGAGGTCTGAACATTTGAGGTGGTTTCCATTACTAACCATCTTCCTGTTCATCTTCTTCAGTCCCGTTGGCAACATCCTCATCTTCGCTTTGGTCCTCCACATCCTCATTATCCTCCTGATCCTCATCATCATCTTCATCTTCATCCGAATCGGAATCCGAGTTGGCCACCTGAATTTGTTGCTTCTTTGGTGGCTGCTTCTGTTTTTTCTGCTTGGGCAGCGGCGCCTCCTGGAAATCCTCCTCCAAATCGTCGTCTGCAAGGTTAGAAATACATCTTTAATATTTATATATTCCAGATATGTTAAAGATCCTACCCTCATCCTCTACAGCACGTTTTTTATTAGGCTTCTGTGCTTTTTTACTGGGTTTATTGCCATTTTGTTTATTTAACTCTGGCACTTGGGGCTGCTTCTTTCCCTTCTTCTGCGAGAGCTCCTTCTTCATCTTCTCCCGCTTCACGATCTTCTTCATCAGCAGCTTCTCCCGGATGGACATTATGCTAAGTTAGTTGGCCTTTTAATACACTTTAATGGTTAAAAACAGAAATTCTTGAATAAAATAAAGCGCGCACGTGTTGCAGTCAACGAAATGGCATTCACCCCGAACCGGCTCTACCAAAATACCAAAGAGAATACGGTCCTTCCCAAATGCCAGGTGGATGTCACGACTAGCTCACCGTGATAGCGCGTACACACACCTTTTGATTGGTTTTGGGACCATCTCTAATTGTTTCTGTTTTTGAATTTAAAATTAACATTTTATTTCAAAGCGGCTGATAATGCGTAAAAACTGAATACATCATATTCTGCTAATAGTCTTCGATCCTGAACTAAACCAGACTGGACTTCTCCATCTATTCTTTTAATTCGTTTTATTAAAGCTTGTGAAATTTCAAGGAAATAGTTTTATCTGCAATCTCATTTTGTGGAATTACAAAAAAATTTGTTTGAAACTAGGTTTACTATCATTTCAGTTTTAATGTGTGCAATTTAAGTTATTTTTTTCGAGTTCTTGCCATTTATCGTTTTACCGTCGAGGGGGAATCACAACTTCTTATCATAAGGTAATCAGTTTGTTTGTTTTATAGGAATCACCTTTTTCAGGGTTAACATTAGGTTGAACTGCGAAACAAGTTTTGGTGTTTTATAAACTTTTATTAAAAAATTAGAAAAAAATCAAATTGGTTTAAAAATGGCTTCTAGAAGTGGTACAATGTTGTACTTTATAAAAAACCTTCATTTTAAATCAATCACGCTAATCTTTAGGGAAATTCACCATTAGGCGCAGACAATTACAACACTTTTTTGTTGGCTTCCTGTCGCAGAGCTTATCACAAACATAATAAAACACATCTAAACCTAGTGCGACATAATCTGCTCCACCTTCTTGCGCAGATCATTGCGACCACTTTCGCCTAGGGCGCGACAAAGGCGCACGAGGAAGTGCTTGGGATCGTGGCAGTCGTCCTCCTCGATGAGCTGCACCAGTTGCAGGATCTGCGACGACAGGTTTCGCGGATGGCGCTCCTCGATGTTGTCCATGGCGCCCTCGCCGATGCCAGCCGAACGGCCCAGGCGGCGCCAGGAGCGGCCCAGTTCCTCGGAGATCTTCTTGAAGACAGCCGCTCGCTTGCGATCCGTGAAGGCAGCCGGAGTGGTGTAGTTCTGGACGGCAGGCGTGGGTGCGGCAGCCACAGGCACTGCCGAAAAGGAGGGATAAGCAGCCGGGAGCGGAGCAATCCGCAGTTGCTGACGCAATTCCTCGGCCAACCGGAGTTCCTGGTACAGATTAACAGCCGGATTGCGAAAGTTCTCCGGCGGAGTGTAGCCGGCCAGGGCCTCGATGAGGTTAGGCTGATTGCCGGACATTCGACGCAGCGGCTCCACATTGTCCTCGGCCAGCTCGTCCGCCCGCTCCAGGCAGTCGATCAGATCCTCGACGGAGCGAATGCAGTCCAATCGCCGCTGCGAACCGATCTCATCGGCGAAGATCTGCTTCAGGTACTCCACGTCCCCCGAGCATCCGTCGATGGCCATCTGCTTGAGGATGTCGTAGCTCCAGTGCGTGCCTCCCGTCATGGTGACTAATTTACCGGGTTTTGGCCAAAAGCGACGGTACTTACAACGATCCAAAGTTGCCAAACCAAGCCCAAAATTGTACTTGTCTGCTTCAGTATGACCGTATGGCCAAACATTCTCTTATCAGTCCAGTTATCGATAATTTGCATTGTGACGTCACTGAATAAATGGGAAATATTGAAAATAAGAATAAATTAGTAGTAATAAAATAAAGTAATAAATGAATAAATATTTTTTTTTGTTTTCTTATTTACTTGATTACAAATAATCTTTTGGAATCTGTAAAAGTTCAAATTATAAGGAGTTGGTGGGATATAATTATTTTAAATTACTTTTCATCTTTCAACATACATATATTTTTTAAAACGTTTGTTAAATTCCTTATGATTTGCTCGTGTACATGCACCACCTTCCCCTTCCATGCACATGTTTAGTGTGCCCACACATCGATAACCGATAGGTGTGCGATGCCATCTCTCTTTCAATATATATTTATGTTTTTGTTAAAAAGCAACTTATACTAAATGTAAACGTGTGGACGAATGGAAATATCCATAAACGTTTTTGTTTTCCTGCTCTATACCCTGGTCGTGATCTACCTTCAGCACTTCGTCAACAAGTACACGGAATTCGTGCGCAGCCTCTAGATGCTGGGTCTTCAGTCGTACGCCAGTTCCTCCTCGGAGGGCGAATCGGACCATGAGGACGCCGCCGCGGCCGCCGGCGGAGCCTCCAAACCGGAGGCCTCCATTCCCATTCCCGCTCATCTGCTGCCCGTGGACAAGACGCACTCGCTCTCCACGGCCATCGCTGTGTGTGCGGCGCCTGTGGTGGTGCCCCTTGGAGCGGCGGCGGTGCCCCGAACACTGGATCCCACGCTCAAGGAGGTCACCTACAATCCGCGCTACGAGGAGATGTATGCGCCGGTGAAGGGGCCGGAGCACCCGGATCTCACCATGCAGCAGCGGGCGCCGCGGAACACCCTGGCCGGCTACGTGGAGAAGGCCCACATCAATGCCTTCGAGTTCGAGAACCAGCGACGCACCTTCCACACCTACGGCTACGCCCTGGATCCCAGTGTGGACGAGCAGGCTGACGGCCAGTCGTATGTGGGCGACCTGCAGTCCGCCTACGATGACAACGGCAAGACGGTGTTCGAGGCGCCCAAGGCAAAGAAGCTGCGCAAGCAGGAGAAGAACGACCGTCCCGAAGACGTCGAGGGCTTCCTGGGACCCTGGGGCAAGTTCGAGAACGAGGTGTCGGTGGCCAAGCCGAATGAGCAGGAGCGCGCCGAACTGGACGAGCTGCTGTCCAAGCGGCACAAGCGAGGGCGCATTCCCGAGGACAAGCCGCTCGAAGAGAAGTCCACACTGCACAGTGAGTATGATGGGGGAAACCCTATAACCATCGAATACATGCCCTGAATCAAATTTCTTCTCTATACCTTACAGTCAAGGATGCCTACGACTACCAGGGACGCTCGTATCTGCATGCTCCGCATGATCTGGGCGTAAATCTACGATCCAATGCACCGCCGCCCAAATGCTTCCTGCCCAAGGCGCACATACACACCTGGTCGGGCCACAACAAGGGCATTTCCTCAATTCGCTGGTTCCCCAAGACCGCTCATCTGCTGCTCTCCGGCTCGATGGACTGCCGCGTGAAACTGTGGGAGGTGTACGGCGAGCGACGTTGCATTCGCACCTTCTCCGGTCACCGACAGGCCATCAAGGATATTGCGTGGAACAACAGGGGCACCAACTTCTTGTCCGCTTCCTACGATCGCTACATTAAGTTGTGGGATGCGGAAACGGGCGATGTGGTGTCGCGATTCACCACACGCAAAATGCCATTCTGTGTCAAGTTCCATCCGGATAACAGCAAGCAGCATTTGTTTGTGGCCGGCACCTCCGACAAGAAGATAATTTGCGTAAGTAACCTAATTCTAAGCGGATTTTTGGATTTCCAATTCTAATTATGTTTACTATCAAATCCGCAGTGGGACACTCGCAGTGGAGATATTGTGCAGGAATACGACCGGCACTTGGGCTCGGTTAGCACCATCACCTTCGTGGACGACAACCGTCGGTTTGTGACCACCTCGGACGACAAATCGATGCGCATTTGGGAGTGGGACATCCCCGTGGACATGAAGTACATTGCCGATCCGACTATGCATTCCATGCCGGCCGTCACATTGGCGCCAAATGGCAAGTGGATGGCCTGCCAGTCGCTGGACAACAAGATCGTCATCTTCTCCGCCCTCAACCGCTTTAAGATGAACCGCAAGAAGACCTTCACAGGGCACATGGTCTCCGGCTACGCCTGCCAGCTGGACTTTTCGCCGGACATGAGCTACCTGGTGTCGGGCGATGGCGACGGCAAGTGCTACATTTGGGACTGGAAGACGACGAAGATGTACAAGAAGTGGCAGGCGCACGACGGCGTGTGCATCAGCGCCCTCTGGCATCCGCACGAGGCCAGCAAAGTGGCCACCGCCGGCTGGGATGGTCAGATCAAATACTGGGACTAAATGCCCGCGCAAAATAACCTAGATAGATGTAAGCCAAAAGCCGATGTGTAAATTGATTGATTATATTGCATACCAATTATGTTCAAACAGACAAGTTGTTCCACCTTTGGGTTAGATATTTATAAGTTAAAGTTAATTTTGTATTTTTTATTAGTTCCCTAAATTATTTATTCCTTGACGAGCCCCTTTTGTTGTGAGATGTAGCCTTTATTTACCTGCTGTTGTGATAAGAGTGCGCATGCGCAGTGCATGTGAAAATGCAAACAACTCGACGGATGGTCCTCCCACCACCCAATCACCCAGCCACCCCCACAATCAAGCCAAAACATATGCGAGTGCTGGCCAAAATCGATATTTTTCACGAAAGACGCACAAACGTCGAGCGGATAGTAAAAGGCTGGTCAAAAATTGGGAAAACGGTAGTAATCCAAAGATTTATACCGTGGAGAGGAGATGCAGTGAAGGCCGAGCAAAGTGAGGACCCCGAGCATCAGCCAAACACCCGAGAATCCTGCCAGCGGCCATGGCCAAGCCCCATTCGGATGCGGATGCCTCTGGCCTGGGCTACGCCTACCAGCTGCCGTCCGGCGGCCTCCTGCTACGACTCAAGTCGTCCCTCTCGCAGTTCAGCGATTTGTTCAGCGACTTCAGCAGGTACATCTCGCCCGCCTATCATCACGACCGCTGCGAGCGGTCCGTCCACATGCGTCTCTACTCGATGCACAAGCGCGAATTCGTCATGGTCTTCCTGGGCTTCTTTACCTGCTTCGGCCTGGGCATCGTCATCGGGCTGACGGGACCGCCCATTACCAGCACCTCCTCGCTGACCGCCCAGCAGATTCTGGCGAACACCTCGCTGGCCCACAGCCCAACGGTCCTGGGGACAGGACCCTTTGCCATGAAGTCGCCGCTGACCACCACCTACTCCCAGCAATTGTGGCTCATCGCCAAGCTTGTAACGGATAACAACGATGGTGGGTCTTTTATAATACGTCTAATATTTTCGATTTAAAACTAATATTTTTATTGCTATTTTTTAGACGAGCGCTACGACAAAAGTTTCCAGGTGAGCGTCTCCATCGATGGCATCAACGAGCAGCACAAACCGCAGAGCGTCCTTGGTTCCGGAGTGGCTCACAACAGGACACGGCACTTGATCTGCGTGCGGAACGACTGCGAGGAGTTCACGGTGATGCATCTGGGATTCCTGGACTATGCCCACTATATAATCACAGTGCGCTTCTACGGTCTGGAGTCCTTCCACCAGAAGTATAATATACGCAGCATTACATTCTATGTGAGTGAATTGGATTTCTTCTTTATAATCCGAACTAATTTTTCACTTTAGTTCAAGACTTACAGTCCGGAATTCACGCAGATTGAGATCTGGTTTAGGTGTATCTTTCTACTATTCACCTTCATTGTTATAGTAAGTAGCGTAACTACATATATGTACTAAATATTATGTATACATATTTACATATTTATTTTATTTAATTTTATTATTATTAAAGAAGAAATAATTTTTATCGAAAATTATATTTTGAAATATTTTAAGCAATATAAAATATTTATTGTCCTACATATTTATTTTATTTTAATTTTTTTCCCATTTTTAAATGTATCCTTTTTTCTACTTTTTAAATATAAATTAAAGAATTAATACTTAAATGTCTAGAATATGTACACTATTATTTAACACATTTATAATCTAATTTACTGACTGTATTATTTCTTATTTCCAGTGCTGGTATGCCCACACCCTGCGAAAATATCCCATCTACGACTGGTCTATTGAGCAGCGATGGCTGTCGGTACTTCTACCCCTACTCCTGCTGTACGATAGTAAGTCCTGGCCTGCAAATAAATCTATAGCTTACAGTGTTCAACAAAAATTTTCCTTCCACAGATCCATTCTTTCCGATGATATTCCTGATGAACTCCTGGCTGCCGGGAATGCTGGACGCCATTCTCCAGGCCACCTTCCTCTGTGCCCTGCTCATGTTCTGGCTCTGCATTTACCACGGGCTGAGGCAAAACGAGCGGAGCTTCGTCCGCTTTTACCTGGTCAAGGTGATCGTTGTCCTGCCCATCTGGCTGTGCGCCATCGTTCTGGCCACCTGGGAGAAGTGCAACGAGCTGAGGGATCCCACGTACAGTCATTTTGTAGACACAAAGAACTACAATGTGGGTATATACATTTATGGAGCTACTCAAATTTAAAAATCTAAACCATTCTCAGGGCTTCAAGATGTTCTTCTACATTGCGTGCTGCATGTATGTTCTCTATTTGGTGCTGTTGCTTCTAAGAGCTTACACTGAGCTCCGTTCCATGCCCTATTTCGGTGAGAGATACTACAATAATCCACTTATTATCAGTTATAATGTTGGATTTCTTTTTCCAGATATGCGCTTGAAGTTTCTCACGCTGCTCATGCTGTTCGTCCTGTCCATATCGATCACGGTGACCACCTGTCGATTCGGCTTTGGCATCCTCGAGGACAACTTCGTGGCCTCACTGAACACCACCTATCGCAGTTCGGCGCAGTTCATGTGCTTCTACGGGCTGCTTAACTTCTACCTGTACACCATGGCGTATGTGTATTCGCCGGATGGACGCTTTGCCCAAGCGGAACTGGCCGTTACTAAGGATAATCCAGCCATCTCCATGATCGACGATTCCGACGAGGACGTCGTCTACGGCTCCGATGAGGAGTCGCGACGCCCTCTCACCGCTGTGGGCGGAGGTGCTGGAAAGAACGACTACGACAGCGATTGATTGGATGTCGAAGATCCGTGGGAGTCTGGATTCCAAAATGTTCCATAGCGCAAGCGAGGGTTATAGTGCTATTTAAGTGTACAAAATATTCTCTAACATTATGGATTAACTAAACGAATTTCCGAAATTAATCTCTGTTTGGGTTATTAAAATGGAAAATATAAAAATTAACAAATATTTTTAGTAATTTAAGTTTACGAATAAATAAACTTGTCAGTGAGTGTTGAAAGTGAATGTTCAGATCTTATAACGGATATAAATTCTTTGTTTCAAATTTAGTTTAAACTTTAAAGTGAGCTGACCGAAAGCGATTTCCCTCCGATTATTTTACTAGATTGTTTATTAGATAATTAACACGTTTCGCCAGATGATTTCAATTCAAAAGCATAGCAAAAAACCCTCTAGATGGCCTGGTTGATGCCCAATTTCGTCTTGGTCAGGAGACCGTCGTCACCCATTTCGGCATTGTAGCCAGGACGGTACTTCATGCCGGGAGCCTGTGGTCAGAAGAGCAAGATAAATATAAGATAAATGAAAAAGGAGGAAAAGGCGCTCTCTACTCACATTGTACCAAACATCACGCCAGACTTTGCTGTCGTCGGCGCTGCGCAGCAGCTCCGGAACGTCGAAACGCGGCACATTGAAGTAGTTCATCAGGTCGGGCTTCTCGTGGCAGTACTTGATGCGGGCCTCGCACCACTCGGCCTCCAGCGGGAAGCGCCAGTCGAGCATCTTCTTGTTGTGGGAGTCCGCCTCGAACTGGTTAAAGTCGATGCGCTCGATATCCTCCACCACCACCTCGGTCTCACCGCCGGCAGTCCAGTCGTAGATGAGCAACTCGGCGTGGGTGGAGATGTCCTTGAGGTACTGCTGCTTGTACAGCTGCTCCACATCGTTCAAGTAAGCATCGCTGAACACCTTCGACTGCACCTCGTAGTCCACGTTGCGGGCCTTGATCTGCTTCTTGACCGTCTCGACCGGCTGATCCAGATAGATGACCAAATGCGGCTTCAGCAGCTCCCCGATGGTGTTCTGGCGCAGCTCGTTGTAAACAGAACGGGCGCCGCGCGATAGATAGCCTTGCCGGAACATGGCCTCCATGAAGACAAAGTCAGAGTAAGGACTGCGCTCGAGAACGACACCCTGACCGGTGCTGAAGATGTGCTGCAGCGCATCGATGTACTGCGAATAGCGCAGCATGTACATGCGGATCTGGAACTGGGCGGCCAGATCGTGGCTGGGATCCTGGCAGAAATTGCGCACATCGTAGCTGCGGCAGCTGGGCGGCAACTGGGGATCCAGCTTCCTCATGTCATAGCCGTACGAATTGATGTAGATCAGGTCCAGATCCACGGCCGGATAGTACTGCATGTCCAGCTCCTCGGCCAGCTCCTTGGCGAACTTGGACTTGCCGGCGGCGATTGGTCCCTCCACGCAGATCACCTTGGAGTTCTCGTCGAAGCGCTTGGAGGTCTTGTCGAAGAACGCATTGACCACGCTGTACTTCTTCGTCTTGTACGGGTAGGGGGCGGCCTTGGGCACCCGGGGACCACCACGCATCGTCTTGCCGGAGATGCTGCATCGCTGCTGGAAGGCGGCGGGCAGGGCGTTCGCCTGCGCCTGGAGAAGATTGGGCGACTGTGCGCCGCGGCTGACGAGCCGCACCAGGCCAACGCGGAACACGGCGGTCATTCTGTCGGTGAGGGTAAACAACTATCAGTACATTAGATCCACGATAATAATAAATAATTCTGGCTCTCTGGCAGTTTGCCGTTTGGTTACATCACAGGAGCTGCGCAGGTTGTGCGCTTATTTCTGCCCAAAAATCGAAGGTACTTGGATGTCTTTGGATTCTCCTGCTGGCCACCAGTCGGGCGCTCCTTTGGATTACCTAGTTTTAAGGTTTTATCGGCCGATCAGGCGGCAATAACTCACTTTTCAAGCTAAAAATCGGAAGTCTACCCAAAAACAAATTCCGGGCAGTGTTACCAGAGGGCGAAATGACTTTAACCCCAAATACACTCGACCAAACACTAAAACCTCTGTTTTTCAGCTAAATTTAAAATGGGGTTTAATTTTTAAAAGATTAAATAATAAACAAAATTGTAATCAGGTTTATTCAATAAACATTACTTTCTTTTTAAGAAGTGCTTTGTTTTTGTTTTTTTTTATAGTTACAATTTGCCAATTTAATTTTATTCAGTGCAAATAACTGGAATATTTCATAAGAAACATACGTAATTTCAAACAAAATATTTTCAGTTTTAAATTTTTTGAAATATTGTCCAGCGATTGCACAACACTGCCAGCAGAGTTGCCACCGGCCGTCACTTTCAACACAACTCAATTTATTTGAAATATTTTTTAATCGACTTTTCAGTTACAGGAAACAAACAATTTAAGCTCTAACTGTTGCCTATTTTTTTGTAAACTTTTCCATATTTACACCCAGTCGAAGCACTTGGTCCACTTTCCAGTGGTCTGGCAACCCTGACCATAGACCTCACTGCATTTTGGGCTCCAACGTTCTAACGATGAACTAACGAAAATATCAATCAAAATTCAAAGCGACTGGCTCCAGGAACAGATAGACAAATACCCAGACTTGTGACGAAGAGGATCGGGTGAGTCCGGGCGATATGGCCTTGTATTGAGCGGGTGTTCCACCCCTTGGAGTTACGCAACTGAGAACTAATAGAATTTTCCTCGTGACACAGATTTGGTTTATTAAACAATCCCCAGCAGAAATGGGCAATACAGCGATCACCCGGGTGCAGATGGAGGCCACCAAGAGTGTGCCGGTGGACCACGCCAAGTACACGAGCGCTGGCGGTTCGCCGCCACCGGAATGTCCCATGCACCAGAAACATGGCGATGCGAAATCCGCCTCCGCGGTGCCCCCACATCCCAAGATGCAGGCCGCATCCGAGTGCCCGGTGCAGCACGACAACAGCGACGTGAATCCCCTGAACATGATGCCACCGGCCAACCAACAGCCTGCGGCGGACCAGCCCTTCCCACTGCCCACCGACCGCCAGACCTCGACCATTCCCAAGGTCACCGAGGATGGCACCGTCCAGTTCTGGCAGTATCCCAGCCAACAGATGTTCTGGAACGCCATGCTGCGCAAGGGCTGGCGCTGGAAGACCGAGGACGTCTCGCAGAAGGACATGGGCGACATCATACGCATCCACAACGCCAACAACGAGCAGGCCTGGCAGGAGGTGCTCAAGTGGGAGGCGCTGCACGCCAAGGAGTGCGGCAATCCGCGTCTCAAGAGCTTCGGCGGCAAGGCTAAGGATTTCAGTCCACGTGCACGATTCCGCAGCTGGCTGGGGTGAGTACATCGCCTTTATACCTTCATAACCGAGATTCGTGCCAAGGTTTTTATAAGAGGTAGGGTATTCTCATTTACATTCACATCACATTTACATTCCTTGGCACCTTTCCTATGAAAGATTCTATCTCAAACGTCCTATTTATATTCCCGACTTCATTCCAGTTACGAGCTGCCCTTCGATAGGCATGATTGGATCGTCGATCGTTGCGGCAAGGATGTGCGCTACGTCATTGATTACTACGACGGCGGACTGGTGGACAAGGATTACCGCTTCGCCCTGTTGGATGTGCGTCCTGCCATGGACTCTGTGGACAACGTTTGGGACCGCATGCGAGTGGCCTACATGCGCTGGAAGTACGAGGTGTCCGAGAAGTTTGGCGGTCGAGAAGGCGGCAAAGTGACCGCTGGTAGTGACTAGGTGGAATACATAGGTAGATGACCGGTATCTGTACAAAATCGGCTTAAGTTATCGAATGCGACTGGAGTTGTAGTTAAAATGCGTTTAAACTGTGCGGGGCAGTCCCTCTCTCTTTCCTTAAATAAACTTTGAGTTCTGACTTCTGAACACGGAAAGGCCAAAGTTGTTTCTTACAGAATAAAAATGGGGGCAGTTCCTGAAGTTTAGTTAGAAATATTTACTTTGAAATTTTGTTATCTGGTGGTCACTTAACTATATACGTGCATTGCGAAAGCCATGTAATCCCGCTTAAACAATAAATATAACATTTAAGTTCCAGTAAATTTATTCTTTGTAAAGTTAACTTTATTATGGTTTTCACAGAATCTTTATACGTCTGTTAAAATAACCGTACGTCTCGTGCGATAACTAGGCTGAAGTTATTATTTTTCTTGTTTTAAATGCCTCACGAGCATTGTCTAGGTAATGACATCTAGAACAGCATTCATCACATGGCGCATTTGTAAGCCAAAGAATCTCTTCGGTATAATCATAAAAGCTAGACCTCAAAAATTTTGGAAGCAATAGACGAGGATCGCTTTGAAGGTCTTCAAGTTTCGCCCCCAAATCAGCTTCTATGGAGCTTTTTAAATTATTAGCTTCATTAAGGCGAGTACTGAAAAATATAAATATTTAAGACTTTCGAGTAATATTATAGTTCGCAACTTACCTTTCTTCTTCACACTTGCTTGCCAATCTATGTAGAATTAATTGTGACAGAAGACGTGTTTGATTATTGGCTTCCTTTGTCAGTGGAAGGAGCAAGTTAAAAATCTCAACCAATTTTTGATCTTTTTCAAGTCTGTCCCAATTGTTTAAGACGTAAATGTGAGTTACAGAAAGCAGCGATTCCTGTTGGGTTGCTCGAAGAGATGGTACATTTTTAAGTTGGTCTAGTAACAGGTTGATGTTTGGCACCATATTTGCCACCAAGACCTCGTACATGATGGTTATCCCTAGTAGATCGTTCGGGCAAAATAAAGCCTGCCACAACTGTTCTGACCAAAAACCAATTTTCTTATATCCAAATGTGATCAACGCTTTGGCAATACGAATTTTTTTTCTGTGCAGTTTGGAGTTTTCAATGTATCGCTTAATCGACAGTTTATTGTTTATGCTTAGCAGGTCATCAAATACGTTATTTTCATGTTGAAATAAATGTAGATTTGCGAAAACCCCTCCTAAGATGTAATTCCGAACTACTGGACTATGATCCGGTATTTTGTAAATTTGTAATAAAAAAGCGGCCTCAGTTCTGTAAGAAAGTATTTAAATATAATAATTCCTACATTGGCATTAAAAATGACAAACGAAAAACTCACCGTGCATCTCCTGTTAACGGTTCTCCTTCTAGAATCATTCTTAGGTAGAACGATTTTGACACTCTTACGTTTTTACCCATGTTTAAGAATTTCTTTTTAACCAAATTTGTGATGATTTTTTCACACTCCTCCACCGACAGATTTGCATGAGCGTATTCTAAGATAGATTGTCTGAAAACCAAGTTAATTACACTAATTAACATTTTTTGAAAGTCATTCGCTTACATTTCCCAGGAATTATCTCTTAAACGGTCTATCAGAGCGGGCAAAACGTTTTCGTCCTCTATTTTTTTTTTATGAGGCCTTAATGTTTTCATTAAGAACTCAGGCGAGACACCATTATTCAATAGTTCTAAGGGTTTTAACTGTAGCTCTTCTAACTGGCTCCAGGTCATTAATTTTCTCCTAAAGAAGAGGTTCACACAGCGCGTTTTAAGGAAGGACTCCTCCTCGCTTGTTTGGCAACCCAGTTTGTCAATTAAGTGCAGTTGCATCTCCTCGAGACTCGAACCCTCAAGAAGCAACGACGTGTCCACATTATAAACTTTGCGATAGAACTCCATAACTTCGTCGGTAAATTTTACTTCTGTCGGATCGAAGTCAATATTTTCAACGTAAAGAATAAGGCGCCACCAACTATGTTTGTGTTTGGGGACTTTATATAACTTTTTTATAAAGGTACAAAAAAGTGGACTGATGTTTAAATAATAGTAATTTTCAACGTCAAAAAAAATTTCATAGCAATTCTTGTTAAAACTTTCAGTATGATCTTCAAAGTCTGAGCATTTTTCGATTTTGCGCAATAACCGATCTTTTTCCAAAAAACAACCTTCTCCTTTATCCAAAATGAGCTCAACAAAGTTCATATATTGGCTCAAGGAAAACTTGTCGATTGTGTCCTGTAATGGATAAACGAATGGTTATTGAAGGACACACAACCATTTTCTTGAAGACTTACATTGAAAGAACTTAATATTTGTCGGTCTACTGCCTGTCGAAGATAAACATTTTTAATATCTCGACTTCGAGAGCAAAAATGTTGCAGACACTCCTTATGTAATGGTCGCTTGTGTAGATACGGATGCAAATGTTGCGGAGATAAATGTTCCCGAGGCATGTTCCTAAGCCTAGCAACATTTTGCCTACGTTTAGCAACATAGCCAACAAGCGCGGGAATTTGCTGAGCGCCTATCCCTCTCTTGTGGAGATCGCGAGAATCTAGGGTCAAAGTGTGGGTAGGCTTGGTCTAAAAGGAGTGAAAGGAAAGATAGGCTTTCTCCCTCTAATGTGAGGCGGCGTCCCTATAAAAGCTGCGCACTGCTGGCCCAAGCCTCACAAAAATCGAATAAGTAGTGGCAGTGCAAGTGCGGTAAGCGGAGAATTGTCCGCCGGGTTAAGTTAGTTAAAAGTTGTTCTCTTTGTTTTAGTGATCTTTTAATATCAAAATCGACGGATCTTGAGCTCCACTTGAACAACCAGTCCGCTGGTAGAACAAAGCCTTTGGGTAAGATGGTTGAGAAATAAATAGGACAGCCAAGTTGACGAAAATCAATTTGCAGCGTTCTCCAGGGAATAAAAAAATTTTCAATCACCCCATCGTCTTCAAGCGAGGTCATCAATTATCAGCGTCAAGAGATTTGGGAGCGTCGCAACGGTTTTCCCCACCGAAGGGGTGGCTCAAATTGCCACAAGTTGTACAACATACCCCCCACAAATTCGCCTTTTGCCAAAGCCACTATTCCCAAATCTGATATCGGCAAAGTGTCGCCGCCCAAAAATAAATAAAGAGGGTCGGCTGGCGCAGCATCATTGTCGTCTGAAAAGGCGATCGCATTTAGTTTAAGTAGAGATAATTAATTAATATTTTTTTTAGTAATGTTTTAGAAGAGATCATTTTTTTTTCATTGGTAGCGTGAGAGAGTCCAGCTAAAGGCGCTTGAGCGCAAATAACAAAGAGAATTTAAGCTGTCGACTTTCTCAGTTCCGAGTTTAGGTTGTACTTTGTGTGGCATGGCAAATTAGGGCATTTGACCTTTACATCTATATTTCTTCCAAACAGATTTACAGCAGAACTCGACTGGAAGCGCTTTCATCGGGGATCGCAGTAAAGAATGTAAGTCTTTTTTTTCGAAACAATCCCTACAATAACAAAGTAAAGCGGCCCTATGCTAAAACCAAAGTAAAGCTAAACAAATAAGAACTTGAAAACAGAACGGCCGAGAACTATCCGCATGCCCCTCACCCCGCGCCTATAAGCGCTTCTTTTGAGCGCAGTTTCGCACAAGCTTCGGCGCATGCGCGCCTGTTAAAGTATCGTTCGGTTGGGGTCGCTCGGCAAGCTAGGCAACAACAACTTCACAGATGCACTCTCGAGCGCACCAATAGATTAGTTTGTTTACGTTTTGAAGTGCAGTTGCGAGCTTTAAAGCTTTTAGTTTGTATTTATCATTGAGAGTTATTTCAGTTTAGGTTTACGTTCAATGTTTTGAGTATAGTTATGAATTTAATGTCCCTTTTTATTAACTTATGTTTCGTGTATTTTTTATATGTTAAGGAATAAATATTATAATGTTTAGTAACTAGATTTTTTTATGTTAAACTCAGTGCTGTCCTAGGCTTTTAAGACATTTGCGAAGGGGTCATCGCATAATATGTATTTCTTTTTGGAAAAGATGATCGCAGGTAGGGTGGGCCATGCAGCCACAACAACAACGGTGGCTGAAAAGTACCTGATTCAGTGTGCAATACTTTTTGTTTGACTGTCGTTTCTCTGTCCGGTTGTTAAGTGCGTGTCTAGGTGTTCTTTGTATCTAGATCGGACTTTTGGTGTCGCAAGCACGCTAAGTTTATAAGAGAGATGATGAGTAAGAAAGGGCAGGATAGCAGCAGCAGACCTTCACACCCAAGCGACGAGTTCTAGCCGGCAATTTATAGCGTGCGCTGCTCCTAGACCTGAGCAACATCAGCCCGTGGGTTATTGCTTGGCATGACCAAAAATTATAAACATCATCACTTATAATGGCGCCCATACGTGTTGGCTCAATGGCGGAAAATTTATTTTTAAAACTATGAGACTCACCAACGTACAGTCAAACAATTTCTTTATTTCATTTTCATTTTTTCCCAAACCTAGAATTGAATATGGTAGTTTTGGAATACAGAATAGAGAAAATTTCGATTGATCTTCTGACCATTTCATACTCAATTCATGGTTTGCCTAAAAGTGTATTCAGACAATTATATTGACATTTGGAATTTCTAACATAACGCGCCTAGCTCAGGTTTGAACCAGGTCATGTAAATTGTCTGGGGCACGAACGATGGCTACTTCATTACTTTCAGATAACCTGGAATTTTGGCAAGAATTTCTGAATTTTATCATACCAGCATTCTGATAGAAAATGAAGAGTTCATCGTAAAATGTTTTGTTATAATGGCGGAGTTTGTGCATAGGTTTGCGAACCTTAACAACCGCATTAAACAATGGCATGTTCTTTTTCTAAACTTTTAAAGACACATTAATTCAGATACGCAAATGTTTTAGGGCCAAAGTCATGCATTGAGTTTAACGGTTTGAAATTTGATTTATTTATTGGTTTGGAATTTTTAATAATATTTTTATAAAACAATCTTATTTATTTTTTTTAATTTTTGTCCCATTTCAATTATTTGTGACCTTTATTGTAACATTTACTTTATTTAACTATTTAACCATTTTGTTTAAATTGCGTCAGGATGGGGCTTGATGATGAAGCTGTTGGCAAAATCACTTGCACGCTGTGCAAAACTGTGATTAAAAACGAAGGGGATGCCCACAAAACAGGTTGTGGGCATAGTTTTCACAAGATTTGCATTAAAACCCATTTCATGGCAAAAACAACTTGTCCCAACTGTGCTACCGTGTGTATTAGCAAGCTGGTAGAAAGAAATTCGTCACTTGGTTTAAACACAAGATCCCAAAGCCAGCTTAGCTTACCAGAAATTGAAATTGCGGGTACGCCCACTTCCACTCCCAATAATACGGAAAATCCTATAGGGCTAGATCAACTGAACAGTATGGAAAACCGAATTTTAACCACCTTGACGGATAAATTGGCCCAATTGATAGAACAAAATGTGCAGAACTGCTTTCAGCGCCTAAATATTGGCTCCGGCATAGAAGAACCAAACCACAACCAGGATAGGCATATGCACACTTGGCGCGATGATAATTCGCAAAGAGGTAGAGAGGATTCGATGGGCAGAAGTGTTGGAAGTGGAGGCTCAGACTTATCACAAAGACCGGATAAGGTGGGTCACATAATGAATGGTTGGAAGCTTACTTTTTCCGGCACAGGGTTATCCATAGATAATTTTATTTATCGGGTGGAAGCTCTTACTAACCAGACGTTAGAGGGAAACTTTGAGGTCATGTGCCGCAATATTAGCTCTTTATTTGAGGGAAAAGCCAAAGAATTCTTCTGGAGGCACCACAAGTCTGTCAAAAATATAAACTGGAACGGACTTTGTGCAGCTCTAAGGCAGCAGTTCCGAGATGACAGAGATGATGGGGACATAGAGGAACTCATAAGGCAAAGAAAACAAAAAGAACAAGAAACCTTTGACCACTTCTATGACGAGATCTGCGCATTGTTGGATAAGATGGACACGCCCTTATCAAACAGCAAGCTTGTTAGGATTCTTAAGAATAACTTGCGGCCTGAAATTCGTCATGAGATCCTTAACGTAGACATCACCTGTGTGTCACATCTTCGCGAAGTATGCCGACGTAGGGAGTCCTTTTTGGAGGATGTTAAGCGCACCCATGGATACGCAAAAAGAATGCCCTTTAAAAGAGATATAGCGGAAATACAGGATGATCTGGTAGAGGTTGGACAGATACCTGATAGTGAAGTAGACGTTGAGGGTGAAGTAGGGGCGATAGAATTCTGTTGGAATTGTCGTCAAGAAGGTCACCGACACATGCAGTGCAAACAAGCAAAGAGGGTATTTTGTCATGGATGCGGGTTAGCAAACGTGTATAAAATGAATTGCAGCAAATGTCTGGCAAAAAACCTACACGGGAGCACGCAGATGCAACAACACAAACAGAATGCTCCGCGTGCTCAGAACTCAAACCCGAATCCTGCTCACCCAGAATCGCAAGTTTAGAGGATGGCGCTAAATCATCAGACTTTGTAGATTTAGTAGGATATGATTCAGCAAGTCAAAGCGAGGGCGATGAGGAAAACGACGTAGATTCAGATTTAGAAACGTACGAGTCAGAGACAGAAACATCTGCAAGTTCTCTCAATAGCTCATATGACCACATGTGCTTACCAGGAGATGAGCAGGAAATTGAAGTAGGCACCGAAAATTCTAGAACAGACGATCACCAGACGGATTCTCGGAGCATAGCTAGGATGAAATCATTCTGGTCGGAAATGAAGCAGCTGCAGAATCACATCAAAGAAATTAATGCACTAGAAGACCCAAAAGCTGATCCCCGACCGTTTGTAGCTGTGCAGATGATGGAACAATTAGTGAAGGGTCTGTTAGATTCAGGGGCAGCCGTTAGTTGTCTAGGAGGGAATTTGGCTCAAGAATTTCTAAAAAGTAGTACAAACTTTAAGAAAATAGCAGCTAATGTTAGCACGGCAGATGGAAATAAACAAGAAATAGTTGGCAAAGTGAGGCTTCCAGTATGCTATGACAAAAGAACAGAAGAATTAGACATTTACATAGTCCCAACACTGAAACAAAATCTTTATTTGGGTATTGACTTTTGGCGCAAGTTCAATCTACTTCCTACATTGGCAAATATATGCGAACTGGACCTAAAGTCCGTAGAGCACGACCTCGATAGTGATCAGAGAACGGAATTAGCAAATGTGGTGAACTTGTTTCCTTCTTTTACTCAAAAAGGATTGGGAAAAACCAATTTGATCACGCATGTGATAGATGTAGGCAGTGCTAAGCCCGTGAAGCAAAGGCACTATCCGGTTTCGCCAGCAATGGAAAAATTAATATATGCTGAGGTAGATCGAATGTTAAACTTAGGAGTCATCGAAGAATCCGAGAGTGCCTGGTCATCACCTTTAGTGATTGTACAAAAGCCAGGGAAATTTCGCTTGTGCCTGGACAGTAGGAAAATAAATGCTTTGACCGAAAAGGATGCGTATCCGTTGCCCCAGATTAGTGGAATTCTAAGCAGGTTGCCCAAGGCTGAATTTATCACAAGTCTTGACTTAAAGGACGCCTACTGGCAAGTCCCCTTAGATGAGGCATCAAGGGATAAAACTGCATTCACTGTTCCCGGAAGACCCCTATACCAGTTCAAAGCAATGCCGTTTGGACTGTGCAATGCGACACAAACCATGTCCAAATTGATGGACAGGGTGATTCCACCACAGCTGCGAAATGAAGTCTTTGTTTATTTGGACGATTTACTTTTAGTTTCGGCTACTTTCGAACGGCATCTAGAAATTCTCAAACAAGTAGCTTACCATATTAAAAGAGCTGGTCTGACTATAAACATAGGGAAGAGTAAATTTTGCGCTAAGAGGGTAAAATATTTGGGTCATATTGTTGGAGACGGTGGAGTACGAATGGATCCGGAAAAAATTTCCGCTATCACCGCTTTTCCTATTCCCAAGTCCCTCAAAGCGTTACGAAGTTTCTTGGGTTTATGCGGGTGGTACAGAAAATTCATAAGCAACTTTGCTGCGATTACATCTCCATTAACTGACTTGCTCACTCCGAAGCGCAAGTTTGTGTTTACGGAGAAAGCATTAGAGGCCTTTGAAGAGCTCAAAGAAAAATTAAGCCAAGCTCCTGTTCTCAGAAGTGCCGATTTTTCGAAGCCATTCTACATACACTGCGATGCCAGCAAGACCGGAGTCGGAGGAGTGCTAGTGCAACTTTCATCTGAAGGAGATGAGTGTCCGATAGCATTTGTGTCAAAAAAACTCAACAAGGCTCAGCAAAATTACTCTGTGACTGAGCAGGAATGCTTGGCAGCCATTGTATGTTTGAAAAGTTTCCGGGCATACGTAGAAGGCCAGGATTTTACTATAATAACCGACCACGCCTCCTTAAAATGGCTTATGTCGCAGTCTGACCTGAGTTCCCGCTTGGCCAGGTGGGCTCTAAAATTGCAGGCATACAAGTTTAAAATTGAGCACAGACGAGGAAAGCTTAATGTGGTTCCGGATGTATTGTCCAGGGTGCATGAAGATGAATTAGCGGCTTTAGATTTTCAAAATGGTTTAATTGTCGATTTGGGATCTGAGCATTTTAAATCTGCAGAATATTTGGATTTGGTGGAACGAGCTAAAGAGATGAGCAGCACTTTTCCCGACGTTAAGGTCTGCGATGGAATGGTGTACCGACGAACAGAGCACTCAGTTGGAGAGCCTGTCCATGACAGCTACAATTGGAAATTGTGGATTCCGAAAGGGCTTGTTGGAGAAGTTTTAGCGAAAGCGCACGATCAGCCCTTGTCATCTCACGGGGGAATCCACAAGACTATTGAAAGAGTCCGTCGTTACTACTTTTGGCCAGGCTTGGTAGGGGAAGTGAAAAGATATGTTAGCGCCTGTGAAACTTGCAAGGCCTCGAAAGCCCCTAATCTGGCGTTAAGGCCACCTTTAGCAAAGCCTTCAGAGTCGCAGAGATTCTTCCAAAAGCTTTATATTGACTTTCTAGGACCATACCCTCGCTCACGAAGTGGCAACATAGGCATTTTTATTGTTTTGGATCACTTCACGAAGTTCGTTTATCTGCATGCTGTGAAGAAGATGTCCACTAATGTGGTAGCAAAGTATCTGGAGTCCAATCTTTTTCACACCTTTGGTGTCCCCGAGACGATTATTTCAGACAACGGAGCTCAATTTCGTTCAGAAGGGTTTCGAAAGCTTTTGGCGAGCTACGGGATTAACCATGCTTTAACTGCAGTCCATGCCCCACAGGGAAATTCGTCAGAACGGGTTAACCGGTCGGTAATCGCGGCAATTAGGTCATATGTCAGAGCTGATCAAAAAGATTGGGATGAATTTTTGTCACAAATATGTTGTTCGTTGCGGTCTGCTATTCACTCGAGTTTAGGGACAAGTCCATATTATATGGTATTTGGGCAGCAGATGATCACTTCTGGGTCGGCCTACGCTCTGATTAGAAAGCTAAGCTTGTTGGAGGATCGAACCATACATCTTAGCCAAAAGGATTCACTGGATGTAGTGCGCGATAGGGCCTGTGAAATTAGGCAAAAACAGTATCTGACTAATGAGAAGCAATATAACCTGAGAGCGCGAGAAGTCGTCTACAAGGAAGGTCAGGAGGTGTTTAGGCGGAATTTTAAGCAAAGCAATTTCGAGGCCGGCTACAATGCGAAATTCGGACCCAGTTTTCTCAAGGCTAGAGTTCGTAAGAGATTAGGAGAAGCCTACTACGAACTTGAGGATATGCAGGGGAAGCTCCTTGGGAAATTTCATGCTAAGGACATAAGGCAGTAGCTTGCAAGTTAAGGCCACAAGCGATATCAGACCTGTCGCTCAGTCGATGAGCCCCAGTCTGATTCTAGCAGGGGGGAATTGTAATGGTCGCTTGTGTAGATACGGATGCAAATGTTGCGGAGATAAATGTTCCCGAGGCATGTTCCTAAGCCTAGCAACATTTTGCCTACGTTTAGCAACATAGCCAACAAGCGCGGGAATTTGCTGAGCGCCTATCCCTCTCTTGTGGAGATCGCGAGAATCTAGGGTCAAAGTGTGGGTAGGCTTGGTCTAAAAGGAGTGAAAGGAAAGATAGGCTTTCTCCCTCTAATGTGAGGCGGCGTCCCTATAAAAGCTGCGCACTGCTGGCCCAAGCCTCACAAAAATCGAATAAGTAGTGGCAGTGCAAGTGCGGTAAGCGGAGAATTGTCCGCCGGGTTAAGTTAGTTAAAAGTTGTTCTCTTTGTTTTAGTGATCTTTTAATATCAAAATCGACGGATCTTGAGCTCCACTTGAACAACCAGTCCGCTGGTAGAACAAAGCCTTTGGGTAAGATGGTTGAGAAATAAATAGGACAGCCAAGTTGACGAAAATCAATTTGCAGCGTTCTCCAGGGAATAAAAAAATTTTCAATCACCCCATCGTCTTCAAGCGAGGTCATCAATTATCAGCGTCAAGAGATTTGGGAGCGTCGCAACGGTTTTCCCCACCGAAGGGGTGGCTCAAATTGCCACAAGTTGTACAACATACCCCCCACAAATTCGCCTTTTGCCAAAGCCACTATTCCCAAATCTGATATCGGCAAAGTGTCGCCGCCCAAAAATAAATAAAGAGGGTCGGCTGGCGCAGCATCATTGTCGTCTGAAAAGGCGATCGCATTTAGTTTAAGTAGAGATAATTAATTAATATTTTTTTTAGTAATGTTTTAGAAGAGATCATTTTTTTTTCATTGGTAGCGTGAGAGAGTCCAGCTAAAGGCGCTTGAGCGCAAATAACAAAGAGAATTTAAGCTGTCGACTTTCTCAGTTCCGAGTTTAGGTTGTACTTTGTGTGGCATGGCAAATTAGGGCATTTGACCTTTACATCTATATTTCTTCCAAACAGATTTACAGCAGAACTCGACTGGAAGCGCTTTCATCGGGGATCGCAGTAAAGAATGTAAGTCTTTTTTTTCGAAACAATCCCTACAATAACAAAGTAAAGCGGCCCTATGCTAAAACCAAAGTAAAGCTAAACAAATAAGAACTTGAAAACAGAACGGCCGAGAACTATCCGCATGCCCCTCACCCCGCGCCTATAAGCGCTTCTTTTGAGCGCAGTTTCGCACAAGCTTCGGCGCATGCGCGCCTGTTAAAGTATCGTTCGGTTGGGGTCGCTCGGCAAGCTAGGCAACAACAACTTCACAGATGCACTCTCGAGCGCACCAATAGATTAGTTTGTTTACGTTTTGAAGTGCAGTTGCGAGCTTTAAAGCTTTTAGTTTGTATTTATCATTGAGAGTTATTTCAGTTTAGGTTTACGTTCAATGTTTTGAGTATAGTTATGAATTTAATGTCCCTTTTTATTAACTTATGTTTCGTGTATTTTTTATATGTTAAGGAATAAATATTATAATGTTTAGTAACTAGATTTTTTTATGTTAAACTCAGTGCTGTCCTAGGCTTTTAAGACATTTGCGAAGGGGTCATCATAATATGTATTTCTTTTTGGAAAAGATGATCGCAGGTAGGGTGGGCCATGCAGCCACAACAACAACGGTGGCTGAAAAGTACCTGATTCAGTGTGCAATACTTTTTGTTTGACTGTCGTTTCTCTGTCCGGTTGTTAAGTGCGTGTCTAGGTGTTCTTTGTATCTAGATCGGACTTTTGGTGTCGCAAGCACGCTAAGTTTATAAGAGAGATGATGAGTAAGAAAGGGCAGGATAGCAGCAGCAGACCTTCACACCCAAGCGACGAGTTCTAGCCGGCAATTTATAGCGTGCGCTGCTCCTAGACCTGAGCAACATCAGCCCGTGGGTTATTGCTTGGCATGACCAAAAATTATAAACATCATCACTTATACTTATCAAACTTGGAGTTTTTTAGAGGACACTGCAAAAAGTACAGCCAGTGAATCAGAGGAAGGCCCTTCCAGGGGATCTTCACTAGTGCCTCCAGCAGCAGATTATTGGCAGTTATATTAAATAGCCCAAAACTCTCCATCGTTAGGCAATTATTATCTTCGCAGTCGTACAACTGATTTTGGTTGGTGGCAACTAGTAGTTTTTGCAGCAGGTTAAAGCCACACACTTGGGTAAAGGATATGTGGCCCAGGATGAAGCGGAGGCCTTCGCACAGGACAGGTATCCTCTCCTCCTGCAGGAGTCTAAGGCACAAGAAGTGCAGCCATGTCGGAGTTTTTCTGTCAATATGGTTTACTTTACTTATTTGTCGCTGGGGTATCCCCAACTGGGGTAGCTGGGAGCTTAGAGTGCACAAAACCAGGTCGGTCTGCTGGTTTTCCAGACCATCTATGATTTTCACAAAAGCGGTGAACTGCTTACCACTGCACTGCAAGGCGTCCAGTAGGATTTGGTTAATCTCTCCTTCAGTTTCGCAGAACAACTTCATCTTGCTTATCAGAAAGCAGGCGGACCTTATTTTCTGCGGTTCCTCGGACTCCAGGATCCTTAGTGTGGCTTGTGTCAATTTCCCAAGACATTCTTCTTTCTGCCCATGAAGAATATCGTTGGCTATGGCCAGTAGTTGGTGCACCAGAAGCTTTCCATCCACCTGGCGATGTCGTGGAGGCTTTTCTTTCGGGCTGTCAGCCTTTGGTGAAGATATAAACTTTATCAGTTGAGGTCCAAATAAGGGACTTCCATTCCCATTTTTCTGCTGCAAATTGTTGAGTCCAAGGAGCATTCGCTTCAGGTCCTGCTGGTTGTCATCGAGAATCTCCACCAGGTCCACCAGAAACTCATCCATCTCGGCTTGTTGCTCGTAGTAAAGTGAATTTAATCGACAGAGTTTTTTGCAATTTTAAAGTGGTTCTTTGTAATCGTGATAAGGTGATAAGAAAGCTTTTTACTTTATATTAGTCCAAGTTGGCGGAATCAGTAAAAAAGAGGGATGAATGTCGGTAAAGTAATCTCTAATAACGAAAAGATGAAATATATAGCCTATAGATAATTGATTCCTATCTGTTGAAAATCGACTTAAGCTATTTAATGCGATTGTAATTGTTGTAATTGCGTTTTAACTTGCGAGTTCTGCCTTTAAATAATTTATTTTTGAATTATTCTCGCAGAAAATAAATGGTTTAGTCAAAGATAAAAGGTTACATCAATTGGCTAGGCCAACTTGGCTAGTGATCCTAGTTTCGCAATTTCATTATTTGCCCATAACATTTGAATGAAAGGTCCGATTTAGACTACTTTTCCAATGTAGATTGGTTTTATTAAGTAAAACTAAATTGCATTTACACTTTACAAATACTTTAAACGTCGCCAAAAATGTAATTGCACAATTTACATTGTAATTCAAATTGTTAGGGCTTGCACCTTTTTATTCCCCTTCCGGCTTTAGGGGGTTAATTGCCGGCAGTGTTGATAAGCGGGCGTGTTTTCTTTAGCTTTTTGTTTTGTTGGTGTCCCCATTACGTGAGAATCGTGTTAGACCACTCCACTGGAGAGTTAATTGGATAGCCCCGATCGCTTTGATTCCCTGAATCAGTCATAAATGCTAGCTGCCAGAATGAGGTTCGTTCAATACCTGCGCAAAGGTGATTTGGCCAAGCGCCTTGGCTTCCTCTCCGAGGACCAAAAGTCGCTGGTGGAATTCGCCGGCTTGGAGGGCGTGCCCAGCGATCTGAAGACCCTGATTGCCCAGAACCCCAACCTCGAGGAGCTGGTCCAAAAGGCGGAGAAGCAGCCGCGACTCGAGGTGAACGATGATGTCACATTGCTGCCACCTCTCACCGATCCCGGCAAAATCATTTGCATTGGTGAGTGAATTCCGTGTGTGGACCTTGACCTCCAATATAATTCCATCATCTCTCTCTGCAGGCCTGAACTACCAGGACCACTGCGATGAGCAGAACAAACCGGCTCCCAAGGAGCCCATGTTCTTCAGCAAGTTCAACAACGCCCTGGTGGGTCCCCAAGATAATGTCATCGCCCACTCGGCGAGCAACGTACGTAGAACACGAGATAACAACAGATAGCCCCGTCGAGATTACCAAAAAAAACAAAAAACTTTCCACAGAAAATCGATTGGGAGGTGGAGCTGGTCTGTGTCATTGGCAAGGTCGCCCGCCAGGTGCCCAAGTCCCAGGCCATGGATTACGTCTTCGGTTACACGGTGGCCCAGGACATCTCCGCCCGCGACTGGCAGAAGGAGCGGAATGGCGGTCAGTTCCTCATCGGCAAGTCGATGGACACTTTCCTGCCGCTGGGACCGGCTGTGGTGCACAAGAGCCTGGTGCCAGATGTCTACAATTTGAATCTGAAGACCTCGATCAACGGCGTGGAGAAGCAGAACGGCAATACCGGCAACCTGATCTTTAAGCTGGACGATGTGATCAACCGGCTGACGGAGACCATCACCCTGCTGCCGGGCGACATCATTGTCACCGGAACGCCCAAGGGCGTGGGCATGCACCGCAGTCCGCCGGAGTTCCTCAAGCCCGGCGATGTCATCCAGACGGAGATTGTCGGATTGGGCAAGCTGTGCAACAAGGTCGTGGCCCCCTAAGGTCATTATTTCCTAATATTTGTTATACGTTTGTACAGTTATTTGTTGTTTATGAAACAATGGCATTTATATAAATTGCTTTTCTACTACAGTTTGAAAAGAAAAGTTTCAAGATCAATAATAATTAATCTTTTGAGGTTTTTCATTAGCTGGGTTGGTCTAATAAGCCCACTAAACAAATCTAGGCCCATTTTATCAACTTCTGATTACTTTCGATCTCTTGAAAACATAAATTGATGCTAAAATATAATCAGATATTAAGAAACCAGCACAAGGGATATTTAAAGGTTGAAGTATTATCATTTAATCAACAAGGTTAGACTTTAAATGTCTTCGACTGGGTGGCGTAGTACTCGTTGCGGCTGTGATAGGGCCTGTAGGGATCGTTGATGTAGTGCTTGGGGCGGCGCCAGAAGCTGGTGACCATCTTGTCCAGCAGCCAGCTCTGCGTGGCGTTGGTGAAGACGTGCTGCTTGAGCCGGCGGCGCAGGGCTGACGATTTCTTGAACAGTTTCTTCTGGCGACCGGAGTGGGTGCGTATCCAGGCGCCCCAGTCCAGGCGCTTAAATCGCTTTAGTACCGCCTTGGAGGTCTTCCTTTTTCCCTTGATCAGCGAGAACTTGGTCACGCTGCGTGTGTTTGGTGGTGATCCTGAGGCTGCCAGGCCTCCAGGCAGCTGGAGGAACTGTGGGGTAGAGGGAGACGACAGCGATGGAACGGGCAGCAGACTGGGACGGCAGGCCAGAGTCACCAAGGTGGCACGTTGCGTCCGCTGGAGCAAAGGAATCACCGATGGCGCAGCCGGCGACTGGCGGCAAACGCTGCGCAGAGCTATAAGTTAAAGGAAATTTCAAGTCCCAAATCGTTATAACATACTAAAACACACCAACTTACCGCTAGTCACAAAAGTTCTTAGCATTTCTCTCACTTAAATCGGCTAAACCTTAAAATAAACTTAAAAGTCCATACAAAATCGTAACGGCTCTTCCTCTTCTCGAATCGCGTAACAGCAACCAGCTGTTTTTCTTTTTCATTCACAGCGAACCAATTACAATCACATGTTGCCATTCAATTAGAGGTGGGTACATGAAGTGCACATCGTGATTAAATTGAATTAAGGGGGATTCCCAAAAAGACTACCATTTTAAATGAATGTACGGGCCTTTACTTTCCAACCTTTTTTTTATTCAATTCAAATTGTAATGTTTTTTAACTTGTTAAATGAATTTAAAATTGAAACGGTCAACAAACAAAGTATGTTGTACCTTGGAAAAGTTGACATTATTATAAGACCTCGGGAAAATAAATAATCGTACTCTAAACTGAGAAATCCAAATCATAATTGATAGTAAGATTTATTCTAATAATGAAACATATGTATAAAGGTATAAAAATGTAATCTTCCATATCCTGTTTACAAACCATTGCACCATTTTAGTTGTAATTATCAAGTGCTCTCTCTTAAAACAGACCAAAACTTCAATAAATTTCTGACATATTTTCGAAAACCCAAACAAAATTGTGTTTGTTGTGACGTATCGAGAAATTTTGTCACGCGTCCACCTCTAAATCAAACGTATTCCGACTGGCCTATCGCATAAATGCGTATATGTTGCCGACACGTTTCCCATCAAAACACAAACCAAAATTGAATGATCAAATTCCAGTGCAGCCGCCGAAGGAGCAAGCGAAGCGAAAAGGACAAGCAGGACGCAGGACACGAGTGCGTGTGGGTGTGAGTGTGTGGGATGGAAGAGGAAGCAGCAGCACTGGCCAGCCATTCACCCACCAGCGCTGACGCAGTCGAGCCAGCTTCGAACGAATTGGGCAAAATTTAATTCACGCCGCCGGGACTTGAAATTCACGGAGCCGAAGGAGCAGGAGCAGCAGGATCACAGCGAATCAACACCATGTATCGGCTAGCGGTGCGAGATCAGTGCAAGTGCGCCCTGCAGGTGAGTTTTGTGCCTCGTTAATTTCTAGCTGTTTGATAACGTGAAAATCGATCGTCACGTTGCCGCACACCCCCGCTCGCCCACAAACAAGCGGTTGGCGAAAATACAACAAGAGGCGCTGGTTATGTCATCTCCCAAGCCCAGGAATTGGGCGAAAAGCTCCAAAATTCCAGTTGTCCATGGACGCGGGGGTGTCTGCGGGTCAACCAAGTCTCCCTGCTAAATGTCCTAAACCCTTGCCTTTGATTTCCACAGCGGACGCTGCAGCAGACGACGTCCACAAACAACAGGCAGTTCGGCGGAAGCACCAGCAGCGGAAGTGGGAGCAGGGAGCAGGGGCGGCGGCAGCAGGGGCAGCAAGGACACCAAGGATACCAGGGCCTGCCGCCGCCACCGCATATGCGCGAAGCCGGCTTCGGCAAAGTGGTCCTCTTCGTCTCCCCGCTGGCAGCCGTCGGCGGAGTCATCACCTATGCCAAGTAAACATTTTACGCATCCAAGATTTGTATAGTCATGTATTCCAAATATCACCCACCGGTAGACCCGCGGTGCAAGCATATTAGCCAATGAAATTCGGGTCCTCGACTCATAACCCAAAGATATTGAGTTTTTTACAATGAAAAGACAAGTGGAGTGATCTCTTCATTCTCTAAAACTCCTGGAAACAAGCTAAAATCAAAGATATTTGGATCTGTCACTATGCTAGATTTGAAATTTTAATAAAATCGCAAAAGAATCAAACTAATATACAACTCCCTTTCCAGATACGACGACGACTTCCGTAAATTGGTGGAAAAGAATGTCCCAGGTGCCGGTTCAGTCATCAAAGTGGCGCTGCAGGAGGAGCCGCCGTTCAAGGGCATCACCAAGAACGTCAACGACCAGATCGACAAGGTCAAGTCTGGCTTCGAGACGGTCACATCCACCGTGGACTCCGTTACCTCAAAGGTGACGGGTCTGTTTGGCGGCGGCAGTGGCGATGACAAGGCCAAGAAGGCCAAAGTGGAGCCGGTAAAGGCCACTCCTGCCGAGGAAAAGAAGCCCTCAAAACCAACCGAAGTCAGCAAGTCTGAAGCGAAGCCAGCGTCGAAACCCGAGAAGCCAGCTGCAGCGCCTGCGCCTCCCGCCAAGCCGAAGGAGGATCCGTTGCCTCGTGAGGTCGTCGAGCTGGAGAAAGCAATCGAACTGGCTGCCCAACTGGCCGTCAAGGAGTACAACAGCGCCATAGGCGTGTTGAAGGGGTAAGGAAAAAATAAATTTCGAAGATTATTCTCGGAAAGAATATTTGTCGTATTTTAAAATAGTTTGTCGTACATTAATGCATCATCGTTAATTATAGACGGCATATGTCATAAAAAGTGCTTTTGTGAATTTTATTATTTAAAATCTATACCTCTGTTATGCTGAATTGGGAAATAAGTTTTTAAAAGGACATTGAAAAGATAAAGAATGCATTCTAGTACACATTTTATATTATTTTGAATGATTTCTCTAACCATAACCATTATTTTCTTTTCAGCTTCAATGATGATGTTCGCAAGGTGGTGGATAAGGCTGTGGAGAATGGGGAGAACTCTCTTTGGACCACGCTAAAGAATCGTGCGAGTGCCCGGGATACGGCGGTAGCAACGGCGGAGCGCGCAGCGCGTGAAGCCCAAGAGAAGATTGGTAAGGCTACTGTTGGTTACTACTAACTAAAGATTAAATTATTATAAATTATATAAAATTAAATTATTAAATTACTTTCCCTATCAATTGCAGTTGCTTGCGAAATCGCCCTGAGTGCTGCGGCGACGGCGCAAAACGCAAAGAAAGTGGAGGCGGTGCGCGATAAGATCAAGAAACTGGTCGATCACATAGGCAACGTGAAGGACGAGCTGTACCGGCACAAGGACACTGCCAGCGTGTCGGACAAGTACTGGCGCAATGTGGAGAAGGCACGCAACTATTTCATCGACGAGATCGAGTCCATTTTCCCCGGCCTCAGTTTGGCGGATAAGAAACTTAATCTGTCAAAGGAGGACCTCGACTTGTTTATCCTGCATGCCTACACCCACGTCCTGGCCTACCAGAAGGAGCTGCAGCGCCTGCAAACCGATGGCGAACTGCGCCTGAAACGGGCCATTGACTCGGTTCGCGGCGACAACGATTCAGAGGCTCTGCGCGCCCAACTGGAATACCATTTGGAAGCTGAGCGGCGCAAGCTTGCTGTGGAAAACCAGAAAAAAATCTTCCACATCCACGCCGAATCCGACAAGCTACTGCGCTTGCAGCTCAAAAAACAGGCGGAAGCCCATGCCGACCACATCAAGGACATCGTGGCCCAGCGGGAGACGGATCTCACGCGGACCTTTAAGCGCGAGCTGGAGGATAAGCTGGCCTCCGAGAAGGCCAACTATAAGCTACAATTGGCCGCAATGCTGGGCAAGCTGCGCGGTATGGACGCGGCTCTAGCAGGTGAGTTAAACCTTTGAAAGCTTATCTCTTAAGCTTGTTTAGTCTGGCTAGAAATATAATCGTTTCATAACATTCTGATACATGCCGCTATTTTAGAGATAGAAGATGAGTTTCAAGGTATTTTCAAAAATGATAAGTCATTGATAAGTCATTAATTTTTGCGTATACTAAGCATTATTGATAGTATTTTTTAATTTAATTTTAGAGACAAAAATATTTATGTTTAGAATTGCAGTCTTAATTAACATTTCATTTTGTAACCTTTTCATAGAGCGTGCGGATGCAGAGCGTACTGCCAATCAGGCACAGGCCTTGTGGGCCGCCTGCCAAGCTCTGTGGGCCTCCGTGCGCACTGCCACTCCTGGCGTGCACTACAAGGAGAAGCTGCGTCCGCTGAAGAACGAGCTCAACGCTATTGCCAAGGTGGCTAGTAAGTATCTTCTGGACGATTTCCAGAGCATTTCTAATACGAAATAAATTACAGAGGGCGACGATCTGGTGGCAGCCGTGCTGCAGAGCGTGCCTCAGGAGGCTCAGGAGCGCGGTGTCTATCCTGAGGAAGCGCTGCGCGAGCGTTTCCTGAATGTGGAGCGCGTGGCGCGACGACTGGCTCTGGTGCCAGAGGATGGAGCCGGCCTGCCCATCTATTTCCTGTCCTATCTGCAATCGCTGTTCATTTTGCGACCCGATAATCCCATTTCCAAGGACGAACTCGACAACAAACCCTTCGATTACAGCAAGCTGGACACCTACGATATCCTAAACAGGGCCAGGTAACGAGGTTCATCAAAAGTGGTAACCAAAAATTAACCCTTATATATTCCATAGGTACCATGTCGATCGCAGCGACTTCCTGCAGGCCCTGAAGTACATGAACCTGCTCCAGGGTGCATCTCGCAAGATTGCCGGAGAATGGATAAAGGAGGCCCGCCTAATGCTGGAGACGCAGCAGGCGGCCAACACCCTGATGGCCCACGCAGCTGCCAGCGGCCTCTTGTATTTGTAGACTACGTCCCACATCCCCTTCCTCCAAAAACAAGAAGATACACTTATTATTTGTTATTAGTACAGGAGAAGACGGAACGAAAGCCACTAAACGCAAAAGAAAAACAGCAATATGTAATTTGTCCAATTAGAGATCACAGTTTAAATGAAAAAACACTTATATATATTTGTAACATTTTGTTTAGCTTCAATTATACAAATTATATATAGAGAAACACCATTATTAAATCCACTAAAAAATATTGGGAAGGTCTTCAGGAAGTGGAACCCCGGAACTTTGATCGTTTAAATTGGAAACTTTTTTATGGTGTTCTTAAAGAACATTGTGATTAGTAAGGGCTACAATCTAATAGTTGTTTAATTTATCGAAACAAGAAAAGAAATAAAATCTTACGAATAAAATGCTTGACTAGTTTACTATTTATTCTATCGGTGAGACAGAAATGCATTCAACCAAATTTCATTTATATACAGTTTATTTCCGGCGGATTTTGGTTGGAAGGATTGCAACGTGGCTTTCGATGGACTGTTCTTTAGACCATTTTATAAAGATGTTGGTGTATAATTAATGGAATATAATCAAAGAATAACAAATTGAAGTTGCGACCAAAGCCTTAAAGACATTCTACACATTGCATAACAATTGAACAAATTGAATAAATATGAAATATTTTTAAATGATTTTCAAATTAATAACGTTCATGCTTATATTTATAAATTTGATTAAATTCATAAGTTTGTAGGTCCAATAAGCATTTGTTTAAAACTAAAGTACGCAAACCAACGGAGTATAAATGGGTATGTTGATAATTGGAATTAAGTGTAAAATACAACAGGCACAGTAAACAAAGTCAAACCCACCATAAAATGTATTTTTTTCAGAATTTCTTTTTTCAATAATCGTATATTTCCGTTGCCAATTTTCGCCCGACAAGATTGCGATAGTTGGTTCGTTAGCCAACACTGGGCGGCTGTAGCCAGCCCTGGTAGCCAGAGGCAATCAGCTGGTTTGCGTGGTCGATTTGGTCCTATTGAAATTTTCGGTTTGGCACCGGAGCAAAAATCACATCGCAATCAAATTTCCCGTGCCCACAGGACTCACGTTTGATTTTTGAGCAGCAGCCGGAAGATCTAGCGAACCGACTAGCAAAATGTCGATGTTGGCGAGAACCGTTGGACGCACCTTCATGCAGGTAAATGCCCATAAGATCCGGAGCTCTTACATAAACACTTGCCCGCGACGCGCTGTGCGAATATTTCTGCACTGGGGCCCAGTTCTCTTTTTTTTTTTTGAGGTTATAATCCTAGCCAGCTCCATCACTAATTCTATATTATTTTAATCTTTTTCAGGCTGCGGCAGCACGTAGTCTGCACACCACGTCGGCTGTCCGGTCTCCGGTGAGTTATATGCGAAATCTCGAAGGTACTAAAGGTAACCAGAATCTCTTCGGTCTTACAGGACAGCTACGGCGCCAACAGGACCACCTGCACACTGATTCCCGGCGACGGTGTGGGTCCCGAGCTGGTCTACTCCCTCCAGGAGGTCTTCAAGGTAGCTAGCTGATCAAGATTCCCTATTTATACACAGTCGTCCTGTACAAAACATTATGGAAGAAGAATTTTAAAGCCATAGAATATTGTGTCATGGATTCTATAGACAATAATTTTAATATTATGGAAGAAGAATCTTTAAACTACAGAATTTTGTATAGTGGTTTTTTAGACAATAATTTTCAAGGTCCAAATAATATATTAATTAAAAAAAATTAATTTTAGAGATTCAGATCAGAATATCCATTGTTGTAAAAGCTAAGAAACTTGCACTTACATCTCTTTATGTTAAGGAGTTTGTCTGCAGGCATAATACATATATTCTTAAACATTCATATTAAATTTATGTTAGCTATTTAGTTTAATTTCTTGATCACGTAACGTAAATGAATATTGTGGGAATAATATTTGATAACTATTTAATTTTCCCGATCACGAGTGTTTCAATTATATAAATCAAAGCACCCAAACTTATCTACATCGTAAAGATATGTGATAAGAGGCTACTTAAAAATATTTGTAGATTTATATGCAACATCCTTATTTTACTTTATTTTTGGAAAAAATGTTGTATTTCTTTGTAACTAGATATTTAAAACTTAACTATGCAAAACACATTTACTTAAAGAGGTTTGATATGCAAAATAATATTATCTTATCTTTCAGGCAGCCAGTGTTCCCGTGGACTTCGAGTGCTACTTCCTCTCCGAAATCAACCCAGTGCTGAGTGCCAAACTCGAGGATGTGGTGGCCTCTATCCAGAAGAACAAAGTGTGCATTAAGGTGAGCTTGGGTCGGACCAAATACCAAAATCACTTCTAACCGATCTTCTCCAGGGCGTTTTGGCCACACCCGACTACAGCAATGTGGGTGACCTGCAGACCCTCAACATGAAGCTCCGCAACGACCTGGACCTGTACGCCAATGTGGTGCACGTCCGGAGCTTGCCCGGCGTGAAGACGCGCCACACCAACATCGATACGGTGATTATCCGCGAGCAGACCGAGGGCGAGTACTCGGCCCTGGAGCACGAGTCGGTGCCCGGAATTGTGGAGTGCCTTAAGATCGTTACCGCCAAAAAGTCGATGCGCATCGCCAAGTTCGCCTTCGACTACGCCACGAAGAACCAGCGCAAGAAGGTCACCGCCGTGCACAAGGCCAACATCATGAAGCTGGGCGACGGCCTCTTCCTCCGCTCCTGCGAGGAGGTCTCCCGGCTCTATCCCCGCATCCAGTTCGAGAAGATGATCGTGGACAACACGACCATGCAGATGGTCTCCAACCCCAACCAGTTCGACGTGATGGTCACACCCAATCTCTATGGCGCCATTGTGGACAATCTGGCCAGTGGTCTGGTGGGCGGTGCTGGTGTCGTGGCCGGAGCCTCCTACTCCTCTGAGACCGTGGTCTTTGAGCCGGTAAGATAATCGAAGAACCCGTTTTGTTTATCTACTTAAATTGCTTTACGATTTACATTTTAATGATTACTTTTTCATAAATCATACATATGTACAAATCTCAGCATGCCTAGGAGAATTCCAATTAGTACTTAGAAAAAGCCGATTAACTTCTAGTATAATCTGCAGTATGCATACTTTTTGTCGAGAGCTTAATCTGTTATAAACTCTGATTTACGAGACCCTCGACTGTAGTAGTGCGAATCCACTCCACACACTTATCTCTAATTCCGATTTCTGATTGCAGGGTGCACGTCACACCTTCGCCGAGGCTGTCGGCAAGAACGTGGCCAACCCTACTGCCATGCTGCTCTGCGGCGTGAAGCTGCTGCGCCACATCAACCTGCCAACCTACGGCGAGATCATTCAGAATGCCATCAACAAGGTTCTGAACGACGGCAAGGTGCGCACCAAGGATCTGGGCGGACAGTCGACCACGATGGACTTCACCCGCGCCATCATCCTGAACATGTCCTAGACGGGCACCACTGTCATCGCCGGCGCGATCAGCAAATCTTCTCCATCATGGGCAACAACGTTGGCGCTTATATAACCGACATTAGACAGTTTCTGTTGTTGCCACAGCTAAATTTAAATTGTTGAAAAATCACCTTAAAAGTTCTTAGTTTCCTATTACGTCCAATTTTTTATTTGTCCCGATGTCTTCAGTGCGTTCATTTGAGTATTATTTCCGGCGAATATTTAAGTTTAGTCCAATTGAAACGCCCCAGGACCCGCCCCGAATCGAACCAGCGAATTCTTTAGTTTTACCAATTGGCAGTAACACATTGATCCTTGATTATGTTGTAATTATTTATGTATTATTTTTTCCCAATTTTTATTTTGCAAAGATCCACTTATACGGCCGACCTATACTTTGTTTACCTTGTTGATTAGCAAAAAAGAAAAAAACGAAAACAAATGATATTGCTAAACCAATTTAACTGATAGCGGATGGCTTTGAGTGGACCCACTCCACTGGAGCTGTGAGAACGATAACAATAAACTCAAATCTAAATTAATTATTATTTAAAAGCCATTGTCAGTTTGAGCTGTCTAAATTTTAAGTAATACAAACAAAAGAAAAAACACAAAAATATTCGAGAAAACTTGTTTGCCTTTTGTGAGCTGTCATGTCGAAAAATCGCAGACAGGCACCAAAACCATTTTGGAACCGGATGTTTCATCGCTATTCGCAACTCCTTCGGCACTCTCAGCATGAGAAACCCTCTTGGCATCGGTTGTTACTCCTGGCAAGACTTCGGGAAGGCCTTGTAAATTTTCGAACGCCAAAATATCAACCTGCTTGGAAAACCAAAAAGCGACCAATGTTCTTAAGGAGTCAATCTCGATGTCTTAATTTAGATCACAGTTCAAGGAAGCATCATAGTTTCAGTATGAAAGATTTGGAATCTTATCCCTCCAACTATAACGCATCTTACTATCGTCTGCGAAAGCTTTTAGGAAATAGAAAAAAATCCAAATCTAAATTTTCAAAGCTGCGAAAGGTAATGCGGTTGCGTAAGGATGATAATATTCTGCTAATCCATAAACAATTCTTTAAGCAATCCAATAATCCCTACCACATATCATCCAGGGCCCTGCACTACAAAGGTAAAACATGTATTTTCCACTTCTAAGCCAATTTTAAATGAATTATATTAGCTTCTCCAAGGATTTATTATCTGGCAAAGCCGCAAAGAGGACAGCAAGAGGTCTCGACGAAGGTCCCAAGGAAGAAGTCAGCCCGCAAAATAACCAAAAAACGTCTAAAGTTTCTCGCCAAGCCTAAGCTGCGTAAGGATACGAGCAATCGGGAGAAACCATTTCAAGTTCCACCTCGTGTCTTGCGAGTGAAGCTCACTTCACGTCTCCAGAAGTTGGCAAAGCCGAAATCATAAATTTAGCTATACATGCCATGGATTTGGAGGTTATCTGAAGAGCAGGAGCCGTTCAGATATTTCCAGGTCCTTGCCATTTATTGTTAGATGTTGTTAAAAATATTATTTTTCTTAAAAGAAAACTCGTACTTTAAAAAACCAACGACAAATTTAATAGAAAACTAATACCAAATATAGCCAAAATGCAAAACTTAGAACGCCAAATATAATAGTACTGATTATGGTGAGCCTCTGGATTATTTCGGAGGATTTTAACCGCCCTTCGGCTTGGCCAGCTCGATGAGACGAGGCGAGGCCTTGGCTTTTAGGGCCGCCGGCGAAATGGCGAACGGATTCTCCCGGATGTGCGTATTCTCGAACTCCTTTGGCTCCGCCAGCTCCTTGATGCGCGTGCTCGGCTTGTACTTGAGCGCATTTGGAGCGATCCCAAAAGGATTCTCCTTGACATCCGCCATCCCTTGGTTGGCATCCCGCGACGTGAGCGGCACGGACATCTCCTTGATGCGGGCACTCGCTATTTTTATGAAAAAATATTAATAATTTATACAATGTATTTATGTATTTTGATATGTTTATATTAAGTACTTACGCTTGTAGTGAAGGGCATTGGGCGATACCTTCTCGGGCGTCTCGTTGATGTGCACGTTCTCCCGCATGACGGGCTGTGATATTTGTTTGATCCGCTTGGTGGCCTTGTAGTCTTTCATCTGGGAGGTCAGTTCCCATTTCGGCTTGATTTCCTCCAAATAAGCCTTGGGAGACGCCAGTTGCTTGAGGCGCTGGGGGTCGAACTCCCCCTCTCCTCGTTCCTAAACGGAATAGAAAATTATTCTTGAACTTTATATTTCCTAATTATTTAAAAATTATTAATATAGAGTTTTAGTTCTATAACATATTTTAAAATTAAATATTAAATTAGTATTTAGTACTAGTATTTATTTTGGTATATATTTTACAAGTTAGTAGTAGTAATCTTACCGGTTTTGGGGGTTTTGGCGTTTTCTTTGGTTTCGCCAACTTTTCGATATATTTTTCGTGCCGAGCCAACTGCTTTTCCGTCTTCTTCTTCTTTTTCTTTCTAAAATGGGCGAAAACCAAAAATAAAATATTTTATATTTTAATTACGATTAAGTTTAAATGAATTTTAAAAGTTTCTAGAGTTTTAAAATGATTTGATAATATATGGGTGGTAAACTTACGGTTTTACCAACGGCTGGGTGTTCGAGAGACGACTGTAGAGCGACAGGTAGCTGTAGCGCAGCCACCTGTTCAGGATGGACTCGCCAACGGAATCGCCGGCCAGGATGGCGGTCCTCCGCCTTTGGAGCAGACGGCGTACCGTGGGCAAAGCCAATTGTTCGGTGCGTGTGTGACTTTGGGCGTCACAGGGGCGGACCATTTCGATGGTCTTCGGGAGGGGACAGGCGCATTTGGGCACAAAACGGCAGTGGCGTCGATTGGGGACGGCCATCTCCATCAGTCGCTTGCGCTTCACAAACATGCGCTGATGGCGCCGGAACAAATGGTCCAGCTCCTTTCGAATGTCCCCCACGAAGCACTCGGCATCGTAGGGAATCGGGTCCCGGATGGGACAGCAGTCCGGACGGACACAGTCCTTGAGCCGCAGACATGTGGTCAACTCCGGGCTGAGGTCACACTTCAGTCTCTGAATGGTCATTCTAGAAGTTTCCGAATTTTGTGTCGTGACCCTACAACCAATTTAATAAATCTTCTGTTTTCCTTTCTTGGTTTTTATAAAAACATTTACGATTATCTGAACAAGGAAGTTAATCTGGGGAATTTTTTAAAGATCTAAATGAAGTTTTTTATTTGACAGCAAAGGGAATTTTTTTGTTGCTGAAAATTTGAACCCTACATACGCAGATAAATGTGGTGTTTTTTTTTTTAATATGACTTACCCATGTTTAAATAATTATTTTAAAAAATTATTTTGGTGCCCCAAAATGTGCTTAGAATGAAAACAAAGATTTAATCTTTAATTAATGTTTTATTGACAGTATTCATAAAAATACTGAGAGTATGCTCCAAGTTCACATCATTACAAGTTAATAGTTTTGTTTGGGTTTTGTATTTCCTCTGTCCCTCCTGCAAGTTGTTCATTTCTTTAGTTTGGTTTCTGACAGTTATTGTATACCTGCTATTTTTGTTCATTCTCTTCACATATACACAAATCTTATCTTTTCCATAAGCAGTTTTTGCCTGCCTCCTTGTCTTTCTCAACTGGTCTGTTTTTATGCTTTTTTACAATGTTTTTGCCATACATTTGAGTTAGTTCGAAATGTTTTTCCTTTTAATGTCGTTTGATTTCGGTTTGCAATTCAATTGGAATTCAGCAGTTCAGCACATGTTTTTGTTGTTTAGAATTATTGGCTTCAAATTTAGTTTTAGAGTTCCTTTTTTTTTTGCAACGAACAAAAATACTATGAAACGAAAGTGATAAGCATAATTGTTAATAATAATTGTTATACACTCACATCGAACTTATGCAATACACTCATACATACACAAATATGTACTATAAATTTGAATTTAGCATTTACTAGGTCATTTTTTTTGTTGACAAAAATTTTGCTAATTTGAATTGTTTTTTTTTTTTCATTTGATATTCGATTTGTAGAGAATCCCACTCGGCATTCGCGTGTGTGTGTGTCGATTTTATTATTTACACAAAAGGTCACCGCCAAAGCGAAATGATAATTAGATCTATGTAAATTAGAGGGTCTCTTCCATTATCATTTTCTGTATGCCATCCAAATATGTATGTTTTTACACTTAATCCATTTTTAGTTTAAATTTTCCTTGCATATCGTATACATTTTCGCCTTACAAATACAATTTTAATCAGAATCTATCCAAAGTTTTCCTTGCCTGAAGTATTTTCTGCATTTAGATATTTTTTGTTCCTTTAGATTTATTTTTGACACGCTAAATATATATAATATATGTATATAGATTACCAAAAGGGTTGCTCCTTCTTTTATGTACACACATACGATTTTCTGGGTTTTGCATAATTTAGCATAGTTTCACAATTTATGAATTTTTCCATCGATTTATTCTCGCCTTTAAGATATGCCTCGAAACTTGATTTAGCTTTAGTTTTTCTTTTGTCACACCTTTTGTGTTTACATTTTAGTTTTAATTTTAATTTTAATTTTAATTTACCAGTTGTTTATTTAATTTTTATTTAAATCATTTCTCCTTTAGTTGGTCCCTGAAGCTGTGTTGAGTTAAGATGTACGATTCCTTTGGCTCGCCTCTGTTAGTTTTTGCCTTTATTGATTTTGGTTCGGAATACTCCAAAATTGGTAAGTGGGTTTGGAGCCAAAACAATTCTCGAAAGTGGTGAGAGTTAACTTAAGAGCTGAACTAAAAACGAAATGAAATGAACCGAAAGTAAAGTTTCAATTGCCTTTTGTTGTTATTCTGTTTGTTGTTGTTGTTATTGTTGTTGGTAATTGCATCTGTTGAGTGCCAATTGTTGTTGCTCATCTCTTGCATGTGAAAATGGAGCAAATATTGGCCATGTTAGAAGGATTCTTAGCGGCTCCTATCACGGCCAATATTTACTTTGGGCTATTGTTTATTTTATTTTATTCATATTTCTGTCATCTGTCAATTATAACTATTGCGTATAATGGTATTAAGTATCTTGTTGCAATTGTTAGACTGTGCTTAATTTAATATTCATATTTTTCATTCCTAACTGCTGCAATGTGTGAACGGAAAGCCTCCTGTGGTGATAATAAATTCAAACGATAAACAAATGGTTTAACTAAAATATTTTCCATTTTATTAATAAACGTTTAATTCGTAAATATATTGTATATATCTGGTTTTTTTGCGTTTAAAACATAATAAGTAAATAATAAGGATAACGAAAATTATAAACTTAAACTTAGTTATGTGTGTCTGTGTAATATAATAACAATTATGCACGCCTTACTAAACAGAATTTTTGCCGTCGCTGTTGTAAATATTAATTTAAGGTTTACAATATATATTTATTACATTTACTTTTGTGTAAATCAAATTAAGCGAAATTTCATTATGTTCATAAATTACTTATAAAATTAAACATATTTCTTTTTTGGATTTCATTTTCAACGCAGAACAAAGTAAATTTCACATTTTTGCTGCAGTTTTAAGTTTTTTTTCTTCACTTTTCGGTTTCTCTTTAAAAATCTCTGCTTTTTTTGTGTCTTAGCTTTAATGCTAAATACACTTGCTGTACTTATGGGCTATTGCTAATAATAATGCGAATTTTTTTTATTTGCTTATTGGCTTTTGTTTTCCACTAAAAAAAATTGTTCATTTTGTAATTTTGCAGTAATTATGTGAATGCAAAAAAAATGTTTCTTTTTGCTCTATTTTCTGTTTTGTAGTTTACCAAAAGTCTAATTTTATGAATTGTACTTACATCAGTTTGTTTGTTTGTTGTAAAAATAATGAAAAATATTCTCAAAACTTTTGCCTGACTAAGATTTAAGTTTTCTGTGGTTGTTTTTTTGCTTTTCTAATGCCAATTGCTTATAACTATTGAAGTTGTTGGTTTTACGGATTGATTGATTGATTAATTATGAATATTATTTTTCTAGGGCTATTGTTGTTGTTGTAACTGTAACTGTGTGGAGCTGTTGTTGTTGTTGTGTTTTAAAGTTAATAATTGAAATAAAAATTGGTTTGGTTTTTAATTCATTATGTTTGTTCTTTTTTTTTCTATTATTGATATAATAGCTTTGCCTTTGCAGTTCGATTTGGTGCTGCTTCTTTTTTCCGATTTTCGATTTCTGATTTTCGATTTCCTATTTCTGATTCTGAGTTTGTATCTGATTCTATTGCTTGGCTATGATCGATCCTAATTAAGTGGCTATTGTATCGGTTATGTGGCTATGAATACAAATCTGTTTTGAAGAAACGGTTCTGTGTGTATCTGTATCTGTGTTTGGGCTTCTTGTTTAAAGTTAATTGCTGTGGCTATTTCTATTTACTTGTGGCTATTTAAGTTCTGTAGTAAGAGTAGTACTATTGTTTAATAAAATTGTGGTTGCTGCTGTTGTTTGTTGGTTGTATTTGTGGATAGAAAAAAGAAAAGTACAATCGACTTTAGGCTGTTGTTGTGTGGTTTGGATTTAGTCTGAGCTTTGGACACATCTATTATCCACATAGTATGTTAATTAATTTTGTTAATTAATTACATTTTTTATTTTGGTTTTTTTTTTGTATTCAATTTTTGTTTCAATTATTTTCGGGCTATTGTTGTTGGTTGTTGTTTGTTGTTTGTTGTTTGTTGTCTGTGCTGGGCTATTTTGTGGTTGTTATCACGGCTGGGCTATTGTTTCTTAGCATTTTTTCGCTTGTGATCTTTGCTGATCTTTGCTGATCTTAAGTTTTTGCGGTCGCTCAAGTTGAACTTAGGAGAAAAGTTTTGAGTTCTTTTTTTCTGGCTTGTGATGTCACGATCTAAACAATGAGAATGTGAAGAATTTCAATTTTTGGACTAAAGCGTGCGCATAATAATGGAAAACCTAGGCGTAGTCTAACTGCTATTTAAAAGAGTTATGTGCACTTAAAATGATTTTTGATTTTCGATCCATACGGTAAACATATGCTTTATTCATCCTTCTTGGCATCGGCAAAGAAAGCTTGTAAATTATATTAATCTTTAATGTTAATATATTTGTTGTTGGTTGCTTGGTTTTGTTTGAAACAATTGCACTATAGTTCAAATGATGTTGCCCATTTAAGAAGTCAATAAAAATAGGGAGTAATAATTCTAGTAATAATAAAAAAAGAGGAGAATACCATAAAAAATGTTGTCTAATATGTACAAACCATAAATCGAGGCTAACAACGCGCTAAATATTTTTAGTCGGTATAATAATGGATAATAATTATAGTTAATGCTATATAATATTTGAAAATAGAAGTTGATTGTTTTATGTGAAGAAATTTTGATTTGCCTACGTTTAGATCATAGTTAATAATAATAATTGTAATCGTAATCATTTTATGCGCTAAACTAAACTCGAAAATAAACTCTAATTATATATATGCACTTATATTCAGCAAATTTTGATTCGCATTGAACAAATTAGATTTTATACACAAATATGAGCAATTTCATTAAGCACGCTAGAAACTCTCTCTTTCTTCTCTTTCTCTTTCTCGCTCTCAAACCATTTTAAACAATTATATTATGAATATATCAATTTTTAGCTTGTTTTCTTTTCACGTTTTCATCGATTTTTTTTTTACAAATATTAACTATTATGTTGTAGTAAAACAAAGAATAAGTAATGTATGGGTAATCAATCTTGTTTCTCTCCGAAAAAATAAAACACGTACCTGAGCGTTTTCGCCTGCCCACCTGGAATTAGGAACGGGGCGTAACCACGCCCCCTCAACCGGGTGAACACGCAAAAATTCTATACAATTCAACATTCTCAAGCTGTTACTCAAATACACTCGATTGGTTTGTTTTGTTTTTGTGTTTTAGACCTACCACTAGGTTGACATTTCGACTTTCGACTTGGTTTCTGCAGTTATGTATGTTCTTTCGTTAGGGTTTTATCCCAGGCCCTAAATCCTCTTCCCAGATTTCCAGTTTTCGATCTGATATTAGTTGGGCTGTTTGTCCAAATGTGCAGTGCGTTTCGGTTTCCAAAATCAATAGATTTTCGATCTAATCAAAGCTAACAAATCAAGCTTTAGAAGAATTCTATTGAATGCCTTTTGGTTATGAAACGCACTGTACCTTGACTACCTGTTGTCTGTTTGTGTGAATGGCTTCTTGGTTTTTCTTGTCATTTTCAGTTGCCTTGGAATTTTTAGCTAAACTTGCTTCGAAATATTTTCATTGTTTTAACACGTTTTTTTTTTTATAACATTTGTTTCTTAAATTTGCTTATTTAAACCGTATAATTGCACTTTATCTTGTTTATTATTTTAAGTTTGATTTTCTTTTTTTTTTTACATCAATTTTTGTTTTCTTAATGTTGCGGAATTTTCTTTATAATTTTCTTTTGTATAATTTTGCATTATAAAAGACTTTGCGTTAGTTTTTCTTTTAATTTTGACTTGAACTGGTAAACATTATTCCAAAATATATACAACTATATATGTTCTGAACAGTACCATCGGGTTTGTCTCCTGCTTACTGTTTCCTATTTTCAGTATTCAGTTGCTGTTTTAGTGATGTGTGCCGTAGCTTAAGAAATTCTGTTGGCCAAATGCAGATTCCCACTGCTGGGCTCAACTGCATTTGTCCTTTAGCTTGTGCTTGGTTTAGTTTGGTGTTATCCGATCTGTCTACAATTTCTTTATAGGGGTGTGTGTTTTTCATTATCCATTGGTTTTGTCTTTTTGCATATGCCTAGCCAACATTATTTCAGAAAATGCTCTTCAAAATTTTGGATTATTAATCACAGATAGTGTGTCTAATATATATGTATGTATATAATAAATATTTATGTATACTTCAAATATAATTAAATTAGCAATAAATACTTTTTGATTTATTTCCATTCATTCTTTACCTACTTTCGCTTATTTTTCCTCTTCATTTTTCGTATAATAAACATTTTGTAATTCCTTTTGGTTTGCAGAAATCTCCTCTTTATACCAAATGCATAATTTAAGTAATTTTGTTTTTACATTTTTAAGCCTTAACTTTTAATTTTGTTTTTCGTTTGTTTTTGATACTAAACCACAACATTTATGCACATCAAATGTAATTTGGGAGATTAGCCAATAAATAGTTTTTGTTTTTTGTATCCATTCGCAACGTGGAAATTATAAATATTTTAAATGCCTTTAAATGATTTCCATGTAATTCTTAAACGCATTTTCGCTTACAATTTTCCACAATTTTCCTTCGCCATATCCTTAATTTTTTCCCGTATTATAATTTACTAAATATTTTCAAATATTACCGACAATTTTCCATATCTTGTCCCCATTTAAATATATTGTATATCGTTTTTGTATGGTTTTTCTTTTGACACTTACTAGCTAGCACACAAAATATGTTTTTAGGTACATTTATATATTTTTTCATCTATTTTCATTTACGCAGACATTTAGTTAGTTGTTTACCCATAGATAGAATTTCAAAGTCAAACGAAATGTAGATACGTCGAAAGGAGGGCCAAAGATTAGGGGGGTTAAACTGTGTAAATATGTTTTGCTCTCCTGTAAAAGAGTGTGTAGAGTGTATAAGTACATTTAAATATATTTAGTTGCTCAAAATGATCATGTGTTTTTGGTTTGAGGTATACGCGTAGTGATGAAGACACACACATACATAAATATACAAATATATATCATATAGTATATAGTAATATAAAGTCTTTATATATTTATGCTTTTTACTTTTGGTGGTTAGGCGACTGTACATGAAATGTGTGTTCTCACAATTATTTTTATTACTTTTAAGCCAAAATCTTGAAATTTTCGATAGAAATTTCCGTTTTTCAAAAGCCTAAACACAGATAATTTTTTTTTTTCATTTTTCTTTATATTTTTTAAACACCGAAACATTTAAATTTAGCTTAATTTAGTTCAATATGTGTGGCATTGGTTCAAACGAAAGTAAAATTGTATGTGATTTGAGAATGTTTTTGGGGCATTCAATTTGGATTTTTGAGTTTATAATTTTGTTAAATTAAAAGGATAATTTTTGGGGCTCTTATTTTTGAATTTTTCACTCTTTTTACTCTGCGTTTTGCGTTTAAATTTGAATTATTATTTTGTGTGCTCTGTCTCGCTTTGCTTACTAATTTATTTAATTTGTAAATGTGAAGGCAGCTTTGTTTATTGATTTCCGTTTGTATTTTCCTCTTTTGAAATCATAAAAAATGTAGAATTTTTGTGGATAATTTTGTTTTGGTTTTTTTTGTTGTTGTTGTTGTTGTTCCTTTTCGGTTTCACTTTTGAATTTTGCTATTTCAATGTTTTGGTGTCTGCTTATTCTTTGTATTGTAGAGTCTTGTATTATTATTGCTTGTTTTGTTGGTTGTTGTTATTGATCGGATATTGATGTTGTTGTTGTTGTTTGTTGTATGGTCTTTGCTGTAGTTATTGTAGTTGCTGTTGGCTATACTCATTCTGTCTATGTCGAAGACATCTGCTTGGGGTCCTGGTCCTTTTTGAGCTTTGGATTTGACTGGTATTTTGAAATTGTATAAAAAAGTTGCGTAAATCGAAGAGAGTTACATTTGGAACATAAGAGTATCTTATGGAATGTGCGAGAACCCCTGCTCAAGGACCAAGGATCTGCCCAGACAGACGTCGATTAAGTTGTTGTTGGCTTGTAACTGCTTTGCTGATTTGCTGTTGGCTATATACTTCTATTCCCATTGGACTGCTGTTTCTGTTCAATAAAAATATACTCAACACAAAAATGCGGTTCAAAAACGAAATGCAAAATGAAAATGGTTCTTGGTTTTGCTCAGTATTTTAAGTTTTTTGGTCTTAAGGTTTTAGATTTTTGTTTTAGATTTTTGTTTTAGTTTTTTGTTTTATGTTTTTTGCTTTTAAGAAAGTTTGTACAAGAGAATGCCTATTTGTCGATTGTCAAAACGAAACAAAAATATACATTGTACACACCGGGGCATAAATGTATGTTTGTTTGCTTGTTGTTTTTGTTTTTTTTTTGCCTTTCTCCTATGCAGTTGATTACACATTTAACTAAGGGCTAGCGCACATTTACCACATCGGTCAGCTGGCTGGCATATATATCTAGATACATATCTCTATATATATATATATTTCTATATAGTGTTTTGTATGGTACTATCAAAAAACGTGGCTTGATTTGGTGTTCCCTCCCCCCCCACCGAGGGGCGGCTCTCGAGAACCTAGAAGCTGTAGTAGTGGGCGGCCAGCGGTGGCCAGGAGAACGCTGGATTCGCGGCCATCGGCTGCTCCTATAACTGCTCCGCCTGGTCCAGCTGCTCGGCCTTGATCTGGGCCAGCTTCTCGTGCAGTATCGAGGAGCTTGATGGGGAGGTGGGTGTCTGCTCCGTTTCACACTTGATGTGACCGCTGCTGCTGCCATTGAGATCCATGATTTTGTGGTGATTCTGGTGGCCGCCACTCTCGCCGCTCTTCAAACTGCTGGCATCCGTTTCCGAGTCATCTCGCGAGGTCATCCGACTGCTCCGCCCGTTGCCATTGGCCTGGCCATTGCCACCACCCTTGTTCTTGTTGTGCGCCAGATCGCTGTTGTTGTTGTTGTGCCGGCTGGCCGAGTGCTCCTCATCGCTGCTGCCGCCGCTGTCGGCGCTCAGCCGTTCCCGCTTGATGTCCGCATAGTTGCCGATGGGACTGCCCGATCGCTTCACACTCTCCCCGCTGGCACTCGAGCAGGTGGCTGCGTAGTCGTTGTTCCGATGATTGGTGAACGGCAGCGGGGTCTTCTTCACCAGCAGCTGATCGAGCAGCGCGTGTCCGTGGCCGTTGCCATTGCTACTTCCGTTTCCGGTCGAACTGCCGCCATTGTCGCTCGACTGTGACAGCGTCTTCCTGATGATCCCGTCGTACATATTCTCCGCCATCTCCTGGGCGCTCTTCATCAGCCCATGATGATTGGCCGAGCCCTGGGGATTTCGAATGGCCTCCGTCAGGCGATTGAAGTCCAGGCCATAGGCATTGGGGGCATTCGGCTGGGGCCAGAACATGTTGGGCTGAAAGGACATCTGCTGGGGGCCGGCCTCGAAAAGGGGCAGCTTCAGTCCGTTGGGCGTGGCAGCTGCCGCTGCTGCTGCCGCCGCCGCCGCCGCTGCTGCCGCCTGGTTGTTTTGGTTCTTCAGAGCGTTGCTCAGCTTGGAGCCACCATGGGGATGGGGTCCGGCCTTCAGCTTGTCCAGCTGCAGCTTGTTCGCCGGCCCCGTCAGACCCACCAGATCGGGCTGCGGCTTGGGCTCCCTCTTCCGCGGCCTCATCAGGTGACGCTCCTTCACCTTGTACTCCAGCGTCGAGTGGGGCACCCCATAGTAGCTGCCCGCCCGATGGACCGACATCTCACCGCGCTGCACCGCCTTGACCGCCTCCACCAGACTATCGCGGTCATAGTTCCTGTACTTGCCCCTCTTCGGACGCGTTCCCTTGCCCGCCGCCAGCGCAGCTGCCTCCTGGGCGCTCAGCTGTTGCTGCTGCTGGTGGTGGCTCAGGTGGTGGCCCGGATGCTGCTGCTGGGACAGCAGATTAGGTGAGGCACCGAACCGCGAGGTGTCCGTGCCCCCAATGATCTTGGCCACCGAAATGCTTGGCTTCTTGTAGCCCAGGCCCAAGCCCGAGGAGGAGGAGCCACCGTTGTTGCTGCTGCAATCGCTGGCATTTCCGTTCCTCAGGCCGTGGTCGCTCTGCTCGTTGATCTGCCGCTGGATATTGCTGGCCATCATCTTCTGGATGCTGGACGAGGACGAGGCCAGCAGGCTGTTGCCGCCGGCGTAGCCTCCCTGGGCCACGGCGGCCGCCAGCATGGGCGATGCGGAGTGGGGACTGCGATTGCTGCCGTTCCGGTGGCTGTTGCTGCTGCTGTGGTTGCTGTTGTTGCTGATGCTGAGGCTGTTGTTGTTGTTCAGCGGATGCTGCTGCTGCTGGTGGTGATGGTGGTGGTGACCGCCCGGCGAGAGGCTGCTGCTGCTGGCCGGACCGCTGACCTTGAAGGACGGAATCTTCAGTATGGGATCCTCGCTGGCATCGTTGGCGTCCAGCGAGGAGTTCGTTTCCGGAGTCTCCGATTTGGGCAGGCGATGTCGATAGGCGGCTATCGGATGTTGCTGCTGCTGCTGCTGATGGTGTTGCTGCTGCTGCTGTTGCTGATGTTGCTGCAGCAGCAACGAGGCATTGCCGTTGCTGTTCTCCTGACTGGCGGACAGCAGATTGAGCAGCCCCTCGTTCATCATCCCGCCACTGTTGGCCACCAGCAGACCCTTGATCAGATCGCCCACCGTCTGCGTTTCATCCAACTTGGGCATGGCCCCGATGCCGGCGGCCAGCATCAGTGTGTGCAGCAGGACATTGGCGTCCAGCGGAATGGAGGGCAGGCCCGCCTGGTTACCACTGGCATTGCCATTGCCGCCGCCGCCGCCACCAGGATGCCGACCCATTTTCGGCGATCCCCGCTCGAGATCCTCGCCGAGATCGCTGCCATTGTGCTCGGACGACAGGTGGCTTAGCTTGCGGAGCTGCGACCTGGCAAAGTCCGCCGGATACGAGGGCGCCGGCGTCGAGGCATTGCTGTCCACCTCCGCCTCGCCATCGTCGTTGGAGTCCTCGGGCTCGCGCTCCTCACCCTCCTCACCCTCGGGATCCTGGTCGAGGTCGTGCTGCATCTTGAACAGCCGGTTGACCAGAATGGAGCGCGGCACATGGTGCTGGCTGGCCGCCTTCCGGGGACCCAGCTTGTTGGCCACCACGTCCTGCAGCGCCCGGTTCAGGTCCTCCTCGCTGTACGCCCTCCTTCCCGACGGCGTGGGCGTGGCAGAGGCTCTGCAAGAGATTGGAGAAAAAATTGATTTTGATTTATATTATATTTATTTTTGCACCCAAAAAAAATCGATATGAAACGTAGATCGATTTTATATTATGTTATATCAATTTTAACTTGATATGCGGCCAGGTAAATTTGATATACTTGAAAAGAGAATTTCATGTAAAAACGATATGCGTAACCAAAAATTAACATGCGCAAATCGATTTTACGGCTCCACGCTTTTTTTTTGTGTGTGGATGACGGGGGAGATTTTCTAAATAGATAATGTTTAAGTTAAAAATAATATTTTGTATTTTACCCAAAAATTGTTTTAAGACAGATCGTAATTATTTACTATATAATTTATTTATAGACCCGTGAAACTCTAATAATTTTAAAACCTCTTTATAAATCTTTTTTAATTTCTATTTAAACTTTAAATGTTTAGAATTTTATGATTATTTTTTAGTTACAACTGTGAGTTTTGTCAACTAAACTGGTTTATCTATCAATATAGTAAATATAAGGTGCCCGGTACCTAAAATATGGTTTACTATCTGTTTATAAACGTCATATTTTGCTTTACAGCCACTCAGGTGTTGCGATAAGATACTGTTATTCTGCTTGGAATTCCCTTAACTATACGATGAAGGCCCTTTCGGCACATAACAACCGAACCACCCAACGAATCTCACCCGCTAAAAAGTCAGCAAGTCAATCAACTTTTATCTCCCGGCAATTTTCGTCAGTGGGTTCAGGCTTCGAGGGTAATATTTTTTGGCAGGACCATCAAAGAACTTGACAGCCACTTCCCTTTTTTGGCTTAGCAGAAAGCACTCATTTTTTTTCGGCACTCACACACACACTCACATTCTGCGCACCAATACTCAGACACAGAAACACGGGCACTCGGGAGGACTGACAATGAGTGCTTCTTAAATGTCTGCAACAGGCAACGAGGAAAAGACGACACGGCACTGGTGTCAAAGGCAAAGCCAAGGATGCCATACAATCTTTTATCTTTTTTTTCCCATTTCGGTGGCCATTTTTTTTTCGGGGAAAAGACAAAAGATGACAAGTCAGGGGAGTCGGCGGGGAGTTTGGGGCCAAATATGTTTTTGAAGTTCATTAGACGAATCCCGAAAAAAAATAAAAGGAAAAACCAAACCGAAAAGAGACATTCTCCAGAAAAGCAAAAGGAATAAACATTTTTCACTTAATACCAGCGCGAGCGTGAGTCCAAGCGCATATCCTTCCACGCTCACTAACTCATCAGGAAGAGGCAACTTTTGTTTTCCGGCAACAAGAGCTTGGCTGCACTGAGAAAAAGTTATGATACCAATTTTAGGGATTATTAGAAACTCAGTAATATCAAAATTTAACTATCACTCAAAGAATGTGATTTGGTTTTCCTAAAAAAAAATCGCTCCGGTCTCAAATTTTGAAAATGTTTGTCTGAAAATGTTTGACATTTAATATAAAAGACACCCTAAAAAGAAAATTTTATGAATTGTGTATGACTTTCAAGATAATTTCCAAGCTAATGTTTGGTACAAATTTTAAAAGATAGATATATGTAGGTAATAAAATTATAGTACGAAACAACATTGATTTAATATTATTTTTAATTTTGGACAATAACAAAAATATTTTGTAAATTTTTTTATTTTTTTTAATAGTTTTTTGATTTTAAAATTTGAGAAAAATAAAAATATTGTTTATCATTTACCTACAATTAATTTCCCCAAAAGCAATTATTAGTTAAAATTAATTAATGAGGAAATAAATATATATTGATTTTTAAAAAAAAGTCCAAGTGTATATTTTGGCTCTTCTAAAATCCCCTTGCAATCCGTAATTTTTTTGCGAGTGCCGAAGCTGCACGAAATATTTCTTTTCTTTATGCGCAACCAGAAACGAGACGAGCTCGAGACCCTTTCTTTTTTTTCGTGGGCGGCTGGGGACATTGCACCGGCACAGGAGGGGGCATGGCGGGGGGGAAGTGGGAATGTGGGAGGGAAAACGCACAGCATCTTCAGCGCCCTTCGCTGAGGGCTGTGGCACAACAGGAGGCGGCGGCCCTGGCAAAAGTTGATGGCAAAGTCATAGCAACTTTTTTACTTTTTTTTTTATATTTTTTCGCCACCCTCTTCTCTCTGCCCTACGCCCATTTGTTTCGGAGTCCTTGCGCGTCTGGAAAATGTCTGAAAATTGTGCAGACAACACACAAAAAAAAAAGAAGAAGAAGTAGAAAAATGCAGGCTAGAGGAAGAAGAAGAACAAGAGGCAGCAGGTGGCAGTGAATGTTAAACTGTATGATAGCTAAAGGTTTTTTTTTTTCGGGGGGCGGGAAGGAGGGTCAGGAGGGGCGGCCAGTGGAGGCGTGGCCCCGGCTGACCGTAAGTGGATTGGGCTGTGGGCGGTGGCATCATCATTAATGGCGACAGTTTTTCGCATTTTTGCTCATTTTGCATATACAAAATAATTTACCAAAAAAAAAAAAGAGGAGAGGCGAAAAAAATTTGCATAATTGCGCAGAACCGAAAAAAAAGGGGCTGGGAAATGGGCAAAGGATGGCGCGCGCGGGAAAAATAAATGAAAAATGTCATTTCAATGTCGTTTGGATTTTTTCGTTGGTGTCGTTTACCTTTTGGCTGCACTTCAATTGCAATTTGCCATTGCAACAGCCGTCACTGCCTCAGTCGACGTCGCTGCCGCTGCTGCAGCTGCTGCATTTGTTGTACAACATGCAGGCATTTGTTGCCGCCTTTGTTGTTCTTGCCGCTGCACACGCATGTGGAGAGCATTCATTTGCACCCGAAAAAAGTACAAAAAAAAAAGGAGGCGAACCTCAAACCCTTTTTTTCCCTGCTTTTCTCCTCTTTTTTCTCTTTTTCCGTTGGCGTTGCAATTTTTCTGACATTTTGTTTTAATTTGTGGCAGCGCCAGCAAAGGGGTTGATTTTTTTTATTTCGCCCATGTGTGTGAGCGTGTGTGCAGATTTTTTTTTTTTACTTTTTTTGTTGTTGTAATTTTGACGCAACTGAAATGCATTTCTTTCGCTGTTGTTGTTATGCGCATATTGCATTTTTGTCGGTTCATCCCACACCTTTTGTTTGCTTTTGTACATACGATAACATAAAACACCCAACCACCCACCCGAGTCCCCTCAAAATGTTGCCTATAACTTTCGGTTTATTCAGCTTTAACAACAATTATATTTGGCTAGTTAATTGTGCAAACACTTTAATTGAGGTGTGATTCCAAGGCGAAGAGGTCAAGCCCATTTTCAGGTGAAATTAAGGTTTGAAATAATATAGCATTAGATATAGCATATAATATAGAATAAGATATTCTCATTAAAGAACGCCAATAAAGAAAACCCATAAAACCTCTTTAAATTAAGGTTCAATTTTCCTATAGTAACCTTATATCAACTTATATTTATAATGGTAATACAAATGATTTCAGCTGCTTTTTATGAAATAATCCAGTAAATTTGCCGTGCTTTCTTATAGAAATGATACATTTTATTTTATGGAAACTTATACATTTTCTGGACTTATTTAGGCATTATAAACTTGATGGGTTTTTTTTTAAATGACTTCAAATTATTTTAAAAAATTTAATTTATAGGTTTAACCGAAGTTTAAAAAATATTCCATTCAGTTAGTTAAAAATCAATCATTTGTTTAAAGTTATTGGGTAACCTACTTTTAATAAATTAACTGATACAGTTATAGTTTACCCCTGCAAAAGCCACCTAATGCTATCATATTTAAAAACTCCCTAATTAATTTATGGCCCTATTCAATTATAATTTATTTTTGTACTATTTTGAATTTTGATTTTCGGCATTTCACTGCAGTTCTTAATTTTTGTGTGTCTGTCAATTTGGTTGCGTGTTTGGTGGCCGCTAAATATGCCAGGGGCGTAGCTGAAAAGAGGGGAGCCTGGCTGGCATTTCACTGGAGGAATGAAATGTGGGGTTAACGGTTAAGTGGGAGGGGGAGAGGGAGAGGGAGGGAGGGGCTAGGAGGGGGGTGGTATGTTCAGGGGAGGGCCAGCAGGAAGCCGCTGCCGCTGGCTCCGACGGGCGCACAATGCCGTCAACTGTCCCCCGTTCCAGGCTGGCATTTTTTTTTTGTGCACGAAACGCGTGTGTGTGTGTGTTGACAACGTCGAATGCAATTTTGTTAAAAATGCATTAAGTGCATGTGTGTGTGTGTGTGAGGGGTATGAATGCAATTGCATGTTTGTTTTTGTTGCCAATGCAGTCCGCCCCACAGCGCCTACACTTGATGCGTGCGCAACGAACCCGCCACCCCCTACCTTCAACCCTTTCCCTGTACTCCCCCCCCACACACACACAAACTCGTGCATACATCAACCCATACAAGAGCCCAACCTCACACACACATTCATTGCAGTTGCATTTTTTCGGAAGATATGCACTCATTTTTTTTCGACGCTCTCTGTCGACGTCGACGTCGCTGCAGCTGCATTTTTGTATGCACTTACTTTATTTTTGTTTCTATCTCGCTCATTCACTCACGCATATAACGGCAATCAGGCAAGTTTAAAAAAAGGCAAAAAAAAAAGTGTTTTAAAGGACCTTGTTATACCCTATATTTAACCAAAACAAATAACCACTTATATTGGTAATTGTTGACTACCCACACAAAATAATAATACCGATTATAAAATACTTCGTAATTCTGGATTTTAGAACGTATAATTTCACTGAAGGTAAATTTTGTACTAGCTATCTTATGACCCGCATTTTCCTACTACGGAAGAGTGCTTAAAGACTATTGATACATAAATAAAAGAGTAATTGTTTGGCGAAAGGGAAAAAACGTTCAATATTATGATAGGTGATATTTAATTAAACTACATCCATTCGGAATTATTATTTCTATGTGAAGATCTTTTGGTTTTGGATCTCTTACTAAGAAAAACCCGAAATAAATGGGTATAAAATCGGGCAATCCCGATGCGAACCACTGTCCAACACTCTTTGAAATGACAAAAATATGGAAAAATAAGTAAATGAGAGTGGTGAAGGGAAAGGGAAAGGGCCGGGAAAATAAAATAATGAAACCGAGGGAAATCCATGAAACCGTTAAAAAATTGCTGCCCTGCAACAATAACAATCGCAATGGCCAGTGCACGCATTAACCTTTTGTTGCTGCTGTTGTTGTTGTAGTACCTTATATATTTCGCTCATTTTGTTGTACTTTTTGTTGTTGTGTGCATTTTTTGGGGCCAAACGCAGCCGACTGCGCTGTCGACGTCGACGTCGCCGTCACTCTTTGCCAGTTATTACGTTCGCAATCTCTCTCGTTTTTTTTCGGTGTCGGTGTGTGCGTGGGGAGAATTTTTCGTAAACGAAAAATAATGAATATATACCCAGCGACAATCCCCGCTTACCACCTACCACCTACCCCTCCCCCTTCCCCACCCACAGCCCATCCTTAACCCGCCGAAAGTGCATAGAAAAAAGTAGCAAAGAAGAAAGACCAAAAATACGAAAAAACACTGACACTGATACACAGAGAGAAAAAGTCAAGAAAAACTATTGTCATTCGTGGTCTACAAAATTAGCAATACTTTAATTACAATAACTTTATAGTTATGTCATATGTTACCCAAATTTAAGGTTAATTGGGTACCTTTTTTAATAGAACCCATATATCACTTTTGATATGGTTTATTTCTTTACATATATTATATTTCTTTTATACAGAGAAGGGTTCTTTTGTAATGAAAGAGACTAGCCAATTTACAAATCTAAAATATCCCTTAATAGATTAATTATGGTCTTGGCTAAGTATTTTCTCACTGCACACACACACACACACATAGAGAAAGTAAAACGCAGCTTGCAAAAAAAAAGCGATCGATATGATGCACTCATTTTTGTCTGCTGCGCTGGGCGACGTCGACGTCGCTGCTTCAGCTGCTGCTTTTGCTGCTTCGAGGAGCGACGCCGTCTCATCATCCTCAGCATCAGCAGCCTGAAAAAAATCAGTAATAATAAACGCTTGACGAAAAAAAAACTCCAAAAATTGCAGCGTCAGTGGCTTTTGTGCTTCAAGTGGTTTGATGGTCTGAGTGGGTTGGTTAGGGGCTGGTTTTTGGGTGTGGGGACGGGTCTCGGTCATCTGGTTGGCCCCCATTGATGAACACTTTGGTCGATCGTTGTCTAATGCCTTCATCAAATGAGGAGAGAGCACAGCAAAATTCGTAAAAACGAAATTTAAAAGAAACAAAATTTAATAGGGCTCTCATTAAAGGGCAAAAAAATCCTTAAAAAGTCTGATCTAACAAAAAATTTAAGAAAAAAAAATTAATTTTACTTGTAACTAATTTTATGTTTAAAACCGAATTTATTAAAATTTAGTTAATTTATAAAATATTTTTTTGAAATATTTTTTAATTTTTATTAGGCTTAATTAATATGACATTTGTTGTATTAGCAAAATTATAAGTTTTAAATTGCTAATATGTAAGCAGAATACGATTAAATATATATATATATATATATATTAAACATTACAAATAATAAATAATTTTTAAATATTCTCTAATGAAAAAGTTTTTAAAATCTCTAGCTTTTCGCTTGGCAACGTCTGTGCTGTCTGGATTTTCTTACTTTTCCTTGTTTGCATTTCCTTGGCCAGATCTGACTTGCCATGTACCTATCGCTCCGTTTTTCACTTCCTCTAACCCTCTTATGTATTCATGGTTTTTTGTACATTTTTTTGACACATCCTTCTGGCTTTTTTTTTGTGTGTGACAATTAAAATAGGTGTACGAGATGGTGCATGGCGACGATGGCGGCTGCTAACAAACACTTGGCCATGCTTTAGACAATAGACAAGGACTCGTGCTTTGCGGCTCAAGTGGCAGCCGCCATCGTTGCCACAGTCGCCGGTGCATCAGCGTCGGCATCAGCCAAGGAGCATACGCAAAAACTGGGGGGGGGGAGCAGGGGAGCGAACCAAACCAAACCATAACCAGAACCGCAAACAACGAAAAAATCCCACCGAAAAAAGTAATGACAAAAATTGTTGGCAAGTGCTGCGAAATTATGCACACGCTCTGTCGTCTGGAGTGCACACCTCCATCTACACCTGCACCCAAGCCCAAGCCCAAAGTAATAATAAAAGGTGCTGCTGAACATTTTAGAGTAATTAAAAAAATAGCAGGCAGCGAAACACACAAAAAAAAAAGAGTCAACGAAAAGCGAATTGAAAAAAGATTGCGGAGCTGCTGAAGGAGTTAAGATGCAGCCACACAAAGCGGAATACATAAATCCGGCATTCTTCCCTTTTTCTCCTTACATATATATAGTCTTTCTCGTTTTTTTTCGGAGATCTCATGTAAATTTATGCAGCCCACCTGCCTAACGCTGGTAATTAAGCGTGGCCGCAACGGGGCGTATGTGTAATTTTCGGCATCGTTTCATAAACCACACTCACACACACACTCACGTGGGCAGTGGTATAATTGCACAATTTTTACATAGGCTCACAACAATAAGGATTCAACTGCCACAGCATCAGAATCTGCGGCTGTGTGGGAGTGGGGCTGCCCCGTTAAGTATGCTACAGTAAGTGCAGTGTCAGAGGCGGCGGGCGGTGGCCCAAAGTGCAATTATCTCATGTATTGTCTGGCACACGATTCGGTGTTTTTTCCGGTTTTTTTCGGTGAACATTATGCCCTCCTATGATTTTGGGGTATTTCGACATTTTTGATTGGTTCGAGTGGCTCGTTTGGCTGTTTTTTGGCAAAAAACATTTGCCAATAATTTTAACAAGATGTAATTTGAATCAATTTTGAAGTTTTGACAAAAATTTTGTTTTCATTTTTAATAAACTATTTGGAATGATTCCTGAAGAATCCAATTACAATTTAAAAAATGTTTAACATTGATGTTTATTTTAAATTTTAAATTTAAATAAAAATAATAATCAAAAAATAATTTACAGGTATTTAAATTACAAGTATTTAAATTTAAAAAAAAACCCCTATTAATCATCAACTTAAGAAGAGCATTGCACATTCGTTTCCCGCCCAAAATATTGCATAATTTCCACCTTTTTTTCTCCTTTTCGGTTTTACATGCCTTTCCTCTTTTTTCTTTTTTATGTATTGTACTGGGGGTTTTTAAAATTTTTTTTTGGCGTTTGCGCAGATTGCCAGATTTATATTGAATACATGCTTATACATAGGTATTTATGTGCTGCAACTCCCCCCGCCGGCGACAGCGGAAGGGGTAACCCCAATTCGGCACTCACCTGACGGACTTCACATCGCCGCTAATCGATGAGTTCGGCGATGGCTTGCTGCTAAGATCGAGCGGTGCATCGGCACTGGGACTGGGCGTATCTTTGAGTGCGGGACTGATTGCGGCTGCAGATACTTCTGAGGTAGTTGGCGTTACCGAACTAGCGATCTGTTGCTGTTGCTGCTGCTGCTGCTGTTGGCTGGCCAGCGAGTTGATCAGATTGAAGTCGGCCAGCAGTGAGAATTGCGCCAGCTGGGCGGCCATCGAGTCCATCGATGTCATTTTGGCTGCCCGCTGGGTCAGCAGCTTGTACAGTTCGAGGGAATTGGCGGATGTTGCCGCTGTTGCTGCTGCTGCTGTTGCTGTTGCCGCAGCAATGTGGCGAGTCCTGTTGCCACTGGTGTTATTGTTGTTGTTATTGCAGCTCTGGTGGGGCAGTGATGCGCTCGAGTTGCTGTCACTGTCGTGCTGTTGGGACAAAAGTTTAAGGTTAATAAAAGGAAACTTTGAAAACCATAGAAAATACATCTTTAAAAAAAATGTATTTTAACGGATTTAATTTACAAAATATTAAAAATTAAAGTCAAAAACTCTAATCAATTTATTTCGTATTTTATCTTTAATAATTTATATTTCTAATTTATAATTCTCAATACTTGAATTGTATTTTATTGTGCAATAAAAAATGTAGGAAATTTCAAAATATTCCACACAAAATTAATGACATTTTTGCAAAAGTAAATTTTGAGTTTTATATTCAAAGATTATTATTTAAGACTAGGGACAGTTGACCCACCTGATGAATGTGGCTATTACTAGTGCTACTACTAGTGGCTGTTGCTGCTGTTTCGGCCACCAATTCGCCCTGGGCGTTAACCGTTAGCAGGCGACCGTTAACACAGAAATTGCACTTGGCCGACGGTCTCCAATCGTTGGGTTCTGGCGGTGGTGATGGTGTACTGGTGGCTCCCGGCGTTGGAGTACGTGATGAATCGTGTGATGTTTGGTTGATCTCTGCGAGAAAAGAATCAAGAAACATTTATTAATCTTTAGGGGACCCGAATATATATTTGTTACCCACCAAAATCCTCTTCCAGCTGCAGGCTGCCGTTGTGGTGCTGCTCTAGACGGTGGTTCTCTGTTTTACAGTGGTTGGGGTTGCTGTGCTTGTATTGCGGTGGCTCGTCCTCGGAACCGGCTATTGCTATGGGCTGTTGCTCCTCGATATTCAAGTGGCTGCGCGTCAGTTGCTCTTGATAATGTTTCCATTGCCTGCGACCCATAAATTCTTCAGCAACGCGTTCTAGGCCTGAAAAAAGGCGTAAGAATATACAACAAGTTAATAAAATATTAAAAAATATATATTTTTTTCTCATATGAAATAGAAAATTTAAAAAAATATTATGTTACATTTATTTTATAATTCTAGTTTTATTCTACCGATATTTAAAAATGATCCCCTAACATATTTCAATTGTGGCCTCACTGAAAACACATTTGTAATTTTGCACAGAAGGCTAAGCTCCGGTGCATTAATTATTTAAAAAAGTTCCTAAGCAGTCCAAGAATGTTATGCCAGTTGCATGGCTTAATAAACTATAATTTGCCTAGTGGTGGCAATTAATAAACCACTTTTTTTTCTTCTTCAGTCGACCCAAACCCTATTTTTGTTTCGCTCCTGGGAATTTTAGCAGACAGAAATTACTTAATTGAAATGCAATGCCACTAAGTATAGGAGAAAAATGTATGAAAAAAGCAACAAGAAAAAATCGAAACGAAACGAAAAAGAAATGGCAAATGGCAAATTGTGCGGGGTGCACTATACTTAAAAGGGGCACACGCTGCGTATGCGTAATTATTGAATACGAAATGTGTGCGAGTGGAAAATTGATAGATTTGTGTGTTTGCATTGAGGCGACTTTCTGCATTTCCTTGGCCAACCGTCTTGGCCAGCTCGAGAACTCTAATTGCCGCACAAAAGTTATGCAATTTAATGCAAAATGCATTTGGCCGCGGAGCGGTAGAACAAATGTGCTAGGAGCCTAGCCCCGCCACTTGAAGGGGCAGGCATGCGTGGCTCAAAAGCAAAACTTTTGCGCATATGGCAAAAGGCTACGCGTCAACTCACACGAAATGCGAATTAAAGGAGGGCCGGCCGAAGAAAATGAAGGAAAAAAAAAAACACAACATATATGTACTTATATATATGGCAGACCAAAATGTAATGTTTATATATGGATGTGCGGTAGACAGAGGGTGGGGAATACCGGCATTTTGTAGCATTTTTACTGCCAAAAAAAAAATGAAAAAAAAATGCTGGGCTTATATTTCCAACCGGAAGTTAGAAAGCAGGAGTGTTCAGAAATTCTAGCACCCCCATGTCCTTGTGGCTGTCCCCATCGTCCTGATTGCGCACAAGTGCGTGTGTTCGGTGCGTGCGTTTGGGGAATGGCAACTTGGGGCTGAAGTGGAGCAGCAGGAGCATGAGGATTGGGGAACCCAAACCCAGACCCAAACCAGCGACGCACTGCAGCTGCTGCTGCAACTGCTGCTCATTCCGGCGCAAAAGTGGAGCGGCATGTTCAAACTTTTCGCAGTGTAAAAATTGCATTGCTTTCCCAAACAGGGTCGTAGTCGTCGTCGTCGTTGTTGTTGTCGTTGCTTTAGCGCTTCGGGGGTTGCGACGTCAACGTTGCCCCACCGCCTTTCCCGGCACGCCTTTCCCCCGACTTTCCACCAGCCGCACGCACCGAAAAAAGGCGAAAAAACGAGGTGAATGCACGCACGGGACGTACAAAACTCAAACTTTAAAATGCAACCAGTCCACAGACACACGCCTGCATTTTGTCGTTAAAAAATTCAGTGTGCACGATAAAGGGATCGGCACGATACGGGAATGCTCTACCAGAGAAGAAGGCCTTATGTGGGCTTAAAGATTTATTATACTAGCCGATTAATTAACTCAAATTTGCATAACTTTTATTACAAATTGGATCAGGATTTTCTTTCAAATATTTAAAAACTTTATGAAGGTGTCTAAAAGTATGCAATGTTTTTATTCATTCACTTCAAGATATGCCTATTTTTTATTGCATACTTTTTGACACCTTTAAAGATTAAACAGATTTTGTATTTATTAAAATTATACAAAACCACAGGTTACAGAAACAATTGTTATTGATTTTAGGTTTATTGAAAAGCTTCATTCCAGCTAATTTCCAGACCTCCTTCGGAATTAAGCCACGTCCCATCGATCTCTCGAATTGTATCAATTAGTTGTGGCTCATCCACTCCCTTCTCGTTCAACTTTTAATTCCTATTCATTACAAACCGAGCCACAAATTGCATTCGGCCATCGGCGGACAAAGGGTGCGTGTGTTTTCAGCGAAGGAAACCCTACGCACAGGCGAAATGCCAGGGGTTCCCCTAATGGTGCTTCTTCTTCTGCTGGCTCTGCCAGATGCACACATATACACATAAACCCAGGCAGAATGCACGCACGCAATGCACTCACGCACACAGCCAGTGTCTGCAGTGTTTTGTCTCTGGCTGCATGAGTGTGCGTTTGTTTTGTGCATGTGGTCGGGGCGACACACATTGCGTATGAAGATGACGACGTCGACGGCCGCAAGGCGGGATTTCAATGTTTCAGTTTCTGGGTACGGTATGCATTTGGTTCTGCTTCTGGTTCTGGTTCTGGTGGTGCCAGTGCCATCATTGCTGTCTGCCCGCGTTCACATTATGCCAAGCAAGCAGCGCCTGAATGTATGCTAAATAGAATTTTTCGCTAGCCGACAACTTACAGTGGCACCTCGGTGAAAGGTGTCCTTTTTGTGAAGCAATCTCCTCACTAAATATAATTATCAGTTTATTTAGTTTAAATCTCTTAAAAATATATTTAAATATATTTTATATAATATATTTTTAGCTTCTAATTATAAAAATACTAGCCTGAAAGTAGGCAGTAAAAATGGATCAGTCTTGTTGATTAAAAATATTTTGTTGCATACTTTCTGACACCTTTATAAGTGGTTTATTTTAATAAGAATGGTTATTTAAAACTTCAACCCGCCTTTGGAATTCAGTAGTTTAATTTCTAAGCCTGCTAGACCTAATGAGCCTAGATTATGCCAGCGATTCCTGTACATGGAAAGTATAAGAAAAATGGATGTACGTCGATGGTTGGGTAGTCTGACCTATGGCTGGGTGTGCTGGTATATGTTTGAATAGGTGTTTGCATAGTGTGTGTGTGTGCGGGAGAGCTTGCCATTCAAGGCAACGCAACGTGACACGTCAGGTGGGCTGATGGGCTAGCGGACTATAAGGATCGGGATTGGGATTGCAATCGGGCTTGGAGTTTTTAGTTCGCCTTCCGTCTCTGCCCATCCTGTCAGTTGGCCTGTCGTCCTGTCTGTCCGTTTGTTTGCTCTGGGGTCGTCGCTGCGGTGCGGTGCCCTAAAACCTACAACAGCCGACTGACAAACAAAAACGAAAGTGCGTTTAATCAAAGTTAGCTATTAAAGCCAAATGACTAAACTAATTGTGACCCGCCGCAACGGGGCGTATGATTTATTTGCATTTTGTGTGGGGATTTTTTTTCGCTTCTCTTGCTGTTGTTGTTGCTGGGTCGGTTCGTACCTTAAACCCACACTAACCAAAAAAATTGAAGCAATTAAACACGGAAACTCATTTACACACACATACGCTTAACGAAATGCAAATGGCATGCGCCATGAGAGAGACAACGCATGAAAAGTGGCAAAAGAAATGGGGAAAAAGGCAACAACAACAACTACAGCAAACAAAAAAAAAAGGAAACGAAAAAATGCAATTATCGATTAATGTACCACATTATATATGGCCCATGTACACGTGTGTGTGTGTGTGTGTGTGGAGAGGCCTGCAAGTAGATAAGCCCTTATGTACACATGGCACTTATGTACAGGCATCCGTAGGTATGTTCGGCCAGAAGTCATTAAAAAATTGTTGTTTTTTCAGCCTCGACTGGCAGACTCATTGAGTTTTATTCAATTCTCATCCTTTAATTTCATTTTCGGGGCGGCCGAATCGGTGGGGAAGGGGGGTATGTCAAGTCGTTTACATAAGCAAATTACTGTAATGACGATACATAATGTATTGTCTCATTGTTGCAGTTGTCATTTGCATTAAAAGATGTATGTATAAATATAAATACCGATTTGGTATATGTAATATTTTTTGCTATCCCATGTGCTGCATTGCCCCTGCCAAGAACATGACACTCAAGACAGAAACAACGGCAATTTGACATTTTCCTGCAGTTCGCCTCGTTTCGGTTTTCAGTTTTCATTTTTCAGCTTTTTGGCGTAATGCGTGCCGTAATCAAATGTCAAATGTTACCGCCAGCCTTGGAGGCGCATACGTAATATTACGTATACGCAGTGTAATTTTCGCCCCATAAATACTGCATTAGTTGAACCACACAAAGGTGTTGGGCACATGGCCCCGTTCACAGATAATTAGATTCTAACCGCACGTGGATAAGGTTTGATTGGCCTATATAATATAGATGGTTGGAATTTTTCAAGGAATTTAAAACCAAAAGGATTCCGACTTTCTATCTACTTACATTATGACATATTTGTTTCATACTTCTTGAATACTTTTTGGTTTCAAATGTTTGCGGTTCTTTTGTACACAGAAAAAATATTCCATATGGTATAGGGTCATTTCTACCTTATTTCTTATCAATAAAAAGCCGATATGATTTATGACAAATTTATGATTCAAACATATCAACATGATATTTTATACCAAATTGAGTATTTTTTGAATAATAATAATAATAATCTTTATTTATATCAAAATGATATGAATAACATGATCTTTAAAAAATATAAAATTGACCAGCACATATCTATCTTATCTTTTATCAATTTTTTTTCTTTGTAAAAAAAAACTAAAAGCTTCGGTATACTTCAATTGAAATGTGAACTAAATGAATATGTTCAGAATTGTACCTTTAATCCTTATATTCATATTACATTTTATTAAAAACAAAACGGAAATGGAAACCTTAAAACTGTAACTTTTATATTCCCTCCCTGCTTTTCTCACACACAAACACACCCAAAAACTGGCTTTTAACGAGAAGTCCACTAAAAATTCTTTAATTAGAAATTCAACATATTGTGGTTATTTTTGTTGCCGCTGCCCACCGTTTGCCCACCGCGACACGCCATCGTATTTTGCATAACATTTTGAGTAATGTCTAATGTCAACGTACTCCCATCCATGTATGCTCGGGGGTGGGACCAACTGGTTTTCCGCGGCCAAAAGGCGGGGGAGGAAAAGAAAAGCCAGCTCGGCAGCCGGCCGGCGTCACATGTCCTGCCGCAACAACAAATTGGTTGAAGCGGAGCGGCAAGGACAAAGGGAAAAGCCAAAAGTGCGGCTAAGAAATGAGTTTGGCTAAATCACAAAAAAGTGGCAGCAGCAATGCGTGGAAAAATGCTGGAGAGGGGTGGAAAAACGAGGCTGACACTGGGAAGTAAAATGTGTGTCTTAATTTTAATGGGAAAAGTTCTTAAAATAATTCCAACATGTGTTGTCATTACTTTAAAAAATAAAATTAATTTAAGTATAATTTTTTTTAAGTACAATTATTTTGTTATAAATATTTCTAATTAGAAGATATTAATTTAATTAATTAAAAAAGACCTAAATGTTAAATAAAAATGTATTCCTATTAAATTTAAGTAAATAATGATCATTCGAACTTTTATCGAGTGTTTTTTTCGCGTGCAACTTTTTAGGTTCCCTTTTTTTGAGGCTCTCCGTTCGAAAGGACATGCGACTCCTGCGTGCCTGGGGCCCAAAATCGTGGCCAACTTGTATGACCAAAAAGGGGGGGGCTAAGAAAGGGGCAGTGGCAGCGCTGAAATGTAAATGAATTGCACTAAATGCAAGGACATACGCAGCACACACAGAAAAACACGGGCGGAGGCACTAATACACGGATGCGGATGAGTAGGACAATTCTAAGCAGGCAGCGTTGACAGGACCTCCACCCCCCACTCTCACCCCCCTCTCACCCCCTGTTTAAGCCCCAACCATTTGAACCATTAGCAACCCTTGCACAAACTAAAAACGCAACCTACCCCAAAAAATGAAAAGAAACTCGGCAAACTTGTCGCATATGGCAATTTACATACTGACAACATCAATACAGACACACACATGTGCATGGAGTGTGCGTGTGTGTGTATCTGTGTGCACTTTAGGCTTTTTGTGTGTCACTTTGGCATAGAATTTTAGCCGCTGTCGTCGGTTTTTCAGCTTCGTCGTGAGCCAAAATGGGCGAAAATTAGAGGCAAAAGCGAAATAAATTCGATTGCCTCATTCGGCTTGGCTCGTCTCGATTCGGCTCATCTTGTTGTTGTATGGCTTTTTCGGCGTGGGTGCATCCCCCACCCCCTGCCACCCCTTAACCCCTGCAAGGCCCCCCTTAACACCCCACCGCCCCCACATGTTCGTGCTAGCGTTGTCCCGCTCTAATGCGCTTTCGTATGCACTTTTCGGCCTGCATGCAATTTGATTGGCCACAACATTTTTCGGCCAACAGCCAAACACTAAAAAAAACCTAAAAACTCGGAAAAACACGAAATTTTGTTCGTTTCGATTGCATTTGATTGCATGTTTGTTTAGGCCGCCGTGGCTGCCTTTCGACTGCAATTGGCGGAGAGGGCCCGAAAAGGAAATTGGGCTGGCCGAAAAGAAAAGTTGCCACAATTGATGTGCTAAGTGCTGCAACTGCTGCAAATTGCTAATTGCAGGTGTCGAATTGCCGATTGAAGGGTTATTTCTGAAGAGCCACGGCTGCAAAATGGAGGGTATAATTCTTCGGTTTGATTGCCAGGCGTTTAAGTCGACGGAAACCTGTATGTTATTAAGTGAAAGTGCGGGGAGTTCTTGGGGTTTCCCTATACAAGGAATTATTGATTAGTGTATCAATCATTTGTTGCGGCTTCGTTTGATGTTTACCGATTCAGGGGTCAGAAAATTGTGTTTTATAATTACAAAATTGAAAATGATAGTAAGGTAGAGAAAAATTAAAAAATAATTATAAATTAATTAGGAAACAAACTTATTTAAACGATGTTTATTACATTGATTTTATCAGAAATTATAATCTTCTTATAAACAAACCCATTGTATTTTTTCTAAAAACATTAATAAGACAGGTAATTGTTTAATAAATAAATTATAAAAATATTTGTGGGGGCTTTCGCTTTAAAATATATTTAAAAACGTTGTGATTTTTGTAATAATTTATGTAAGTTGCCTGAGAATTCTAATATTATGGATTATAATAAATCTTACACGAAAATACCTAGATTCTCACTTATTTTATTACCAAATTCGATAGTCTGATCTGTCCGAAAATTTTACTACCCCATAAAAACGCAGCAAAACGCAAAAAGAGAAGGCAAGGCAAAAAGTTTTTAATATAAATAAAGTTCTGGCCGAATAGCGACATAAAAACCCGAAGGCAGAGGCATCGGGCAAAATTTATTGAAATGTAAAATGCCGAGAAATGCAATTTCCGCACAAGTAACTGCAGCAGAGCAACAGCAACAACAATAGCATAGACAATTGCCGAGAGCCACAACAAAAAATAACTATACAAATATAAAAATAAAAAAAAAGAGGGAAACCGAAATAAAAAAGGCAGCAAGTAATATGAGAATGGCAAGGGCGCGGATAGAGGACATTAAAATTGCAGCTGCCGTTGGCAGAAGCAGCAGCAACATCAGTTAAAACGGCAGCAACTATGGCAAAAAGAATAGAAGCGCTGCAATTGCTGCATGCACAGCAGCAACATTGCAGCACAGCAGCAACAGGCGATGGCTGTGGACCGAACTGAAACCATTAAACTGATGGCATAATACAAATGGAGCGCAGACAAACAAATGCAAAAGGATATATATATACCAGGATATGCATGCGGATAACAGCGGATATATATATCGTGTATACTGGTAAAGAGTACAGAGTACAGAGTAAGTGGAGCAGGCTGGCGTGCAACAGGCGGCAGCCAAAAAAGTATGCAACACACACACACACACTGAAACGGAAAACAAACCGGCTAAACAACTAAAACTAAACCAATTCAGGCGCTCATTCATTCATTGAATTCGGAAATTCAATTTGGTTAGAGGGAGCCGGCAAATGGATGCGCCAGAAAGAGAGAGACAAGGCGAGGCGAGGCGAAACGAGGAGCCACAATTGTTAACTACACAACGATGTGCAATAAAACGTGGCCCAGAGAGAGTGGGTGGCACATTTTATTCATGGATTTAGTTGAATTTGCAATGAATGGGTTTTCGGCTTAGTTGCCTGTCGGACATTCAGACATCCAGACAGTCAGACTTTCAGACAGCCATGAAAAAGAGCAAATGATGACGTAGAATACACAGCAGCACCAGGAACAACAAAAACAACAACAAAAACAGCGGCATTGGCATTTCAATTTAAATGCTCTTCAGCGACAACAAATGCCAACAAGTGGCAGCCAAACTATGGAGCCCAGGAGAAAGAAGGAGAGAGAACTCTTATCTGTTCACTTGAAGAAAATAAGTTTGGGATAAACATAAATAAATTAAAAATATTTAAACGTTTTCAAAACTTCAAAAATTAAATATTTTAAATTTCTTTAGTTATTAGCACACACCTACAAAATGTAAGTGAGGATTTTGTATATAGATTTTTTTTAATATTAGTGTGTGAGATTTTCACGGTTATAGCGCTGTTATACACTGTACGTAAGCGGCAGAGGATGGGCAGAATAATTTTCTATGCTCAATTAGTTGGACGCTGCCAACATCTGATTTAAATGTAAATATAATATCACTAATTTCTATCATGAAGTTAGTACAGCTTAATATCTCTCAGTGCACCGCAAGGTGTTGTGGCACTCAACAGTTGTGTTGGCAACACCAGTGGCCATGAATGAGCAGCAGCAGCAGCAGTAGCTCCCATCTTGGTCGCAAGCACAGTCTCAACTCAACTCAACCAGCCGCCAGTCAGTTAGTCAGTTGTTAACAGGAACTTTGTTTTTGACAGCCAAGTTGAAGTCGAGTAGCTGGTGGGGCCAACCGAAGCTCTAAATAGACAATTTCCGCAGCAGCCGGGGCGGCATCAAAATGGCAAAGCGGCCAGAGGGATAGGGTTGCCCCCCACTTGATGGGCAAGTGTGAAACCAATTTGGGGGCCACTTAAGTGTCCTCCACTTCAGGAATGGCCACCGAAAAACTGCAGTGCTGCAGATTTTCGCTTCCCAAAAACACATGAATGCGAAAGCGGTATGATGGTGTTACGTATACGCAGCGTGGAACAAAGCGGGCACACACAAAAACAGCGAAAACGATAACGAGAATGTGAAGTGGCAGGACGTGGCAGGATGTGGCTGGATGCTCCTTGCCACTTTACCATATGTAGCTAAAAGTCAACCCGAAAAAAGGAGGAAAAAAAATCGCCGAGGGAAGTGTTGAGTGATGCAACTAATTGCGGAGTCGGTTGGGGGGCTGAAAGGATAATTGCGCGGATTGCACACAGATCGCCTTAATCCTTTTAGGCCTCTGCTCCGGCATACTCATGGGTATTGCGCCCTACCAGTTGCACCCCAGAGCAAACACAGCTGCCACCCAGCTCATCCACTTGATTTCATTGCCCGCCGTCCGCAGCGGAAAAAAGCGAAACAAAGAACCGAAAATTCCATAGTCAAACGGGGGCTGCTGTCAATTCTTTTCCTATTTTTTTTCGCGGCCTCAACAGCAACACCTCGCTGTTTGAGTGTGGGCGGGGGGCAAAGGAGGCAAAGGATGCAAAGGATGCAGGATACTGGATGCAGGACACAGGACCCAGGCATCCAGTGTGTGGATTGCGCATTTTTTGCGCGAACGTGCCGTTTTTTTCGCTCTTGTTGGCCATGGCCAAAAGCCGCTGGCTGCCTGTGATTGTCAGTGATTTGTGGCGGGCACTGCAGCCAAAAGCCTTCGGGGAAAAGCGGTGGGTTGGGTGGGAAAAAGAGATTCGCCGAATGGCCGATTGATGACTCCATTTTTAGGCAGCTCGAATAAATCGCATTTAAACACGATGAACTGCCAGAAACTGCATGAAGGCCAATAAAGGAGGACTTAATCGAGAACAGGATTTTCTAGTAAGCTAAAAGATGCAGTAATATATGATTAAAATATATTTAGTTTTCTTCAACATTGACCTGCTTTGCGTTACCATAATTTTAAGCATTTTGCAGCACCCCTAATGTCTGGCCATCTATCAACCTCCAGATATGTTTGAATAGTTTTTTTTTTAATGTTCAATCAAAGTCAACTTTATGTGTCCCGTCATTCGTTTTCAATTTTCGTTTGTTGTGTGTCGTGTTAAATTTCAATCACTTAAGAATGCATTTGTTGTCACTTCCAATGAAAGCGCACGATTTGCCATTACATATGTGCACAGTTTACATATGCGATCAGCTATATATATATATATTTCAGTATATATATATAGGGAAAAAAGAGAGAGAGAGAGAGAGAGAGAGGGAGAGCTAAAATCAAAAGCAATAGAAAACCTTGAATCAATTGATCCAGAACGCAAAAAGCGAGCAAGAAAAAATACAGGCCGCGTTCTGTGTTCGCCGAAATAAATTAGAATTGAACTTGCTGCGCCATATTTGGTTACAATTTGAGCGCTTAATTCCGCATACGTAGACCGCACCAGATCGGGGGTTCTCCGGAGGGGGAATCGAGAGAATTGTGGGTGTGGATCAGGGCTTGGCAACGTGTCGCATTCGCCTTATAAATTTCTAGCTAAATATTTAATTTATTTACTTTTCGGTTTTCCAGAGACTCACAGTTGGCAATTACAAATGAATTTGCCGCTCCGCGACTACTTTTATTCAAATTGCAATCCCTTGAGTCGCCGTAAAAAAGTTTAGCCATAAAAAAAGCGCTGCTTATTAATTAATGGCAATTAATTTATGTCTAATTGATTTGCGGAAAACTACGCTTAAATGGTTGTTTTAAAACTCATTCATTCGGTTTATGATGAGTCAAAGCCTTGTGTTTGCGGAAGTGAGCCATTTTTTAACTACTTTGAAATACACGATTCTATGGTTTTTTTTTTTAATTTTTTAAAAATATTTTTATATAATATTTAAAAATATACAATGACCTATTACTAATGAGTATATATTTATGACACATTTTATTGACACAAGCATTACAAAATCTAATAAATCTAACGAGTACCCAAAGTCATTTTTAATTCAACATTCCACTGATCTTGAACTTAGCCAAGCAATAAAAAATCGCATAAAAATTGCATATCAAGGCGTATAATATTAACGAATGTGGCCGCAAAGAGCGGCGTGTGAAATATGGAATTACAGTTGCAACTGCCAAGATTTGTATTAACTTGGGCATATACATACACACATATTTATTAATGTATTTACTTCGACATGGCTGTGCCTCAAAAGTCAATTGGGTGTGTTGAGCTGCTAGTTCTCGAATCGAAATGCAATTTGTTTGTCATAAAAAGTGGCATGATTTCTAGTTGAGAGAGATCTTGAGATTTCACGCCAGAACGAAAACAAAACAGAATGGATTCAGATCATTTAGAGTCTAAGTTTCGGAACGGTAATAAAAACACCTAATAAAAGCACGAGCATGCTTCCTGATACTTTCACATAAAAACCTGTAAATATCGGGAGTAGGGAAAAATAAAACAAGAGAGAACGCTATAGCCGGGTGCCCCGACTATCAGATACCCGTTACTCAGCTAAGGGAGTGCGAGGGAGATAGATATATAAAAGCTTTGATCGGGCATAACTTTTTAACGAATGGTCCGATTTGAAAAATTTCTTCTACATTTCGATAGGTATTGATAGTCACAATAAAACTGCATTTTTAGTTTTCCAAAATCTTTAATGGTGTAGGCGCCAGACACCTTTCAAAAAATGGTGTAGGGCGATTGAGGGCGTTAGAGGGGGCGTGGCGCCATTTTGAAATAAACTTGCGCTGCGTAGGAACTCCAAGAATATGCATGCAAAATGCCAATCCTCTAGCTTTTATAGTTTCCGAGATCTCAGCGTTCATACGGACGGACAGACGGACAGACGGACATGGCTAGTTCGACTCGGCTAGTGATCCTGATCAAGAATATATATACTTTATAGGGTCGGAAAAGCTTCCTTCTCCCTGTTACATACTTTTGCACGAATAGAATATACCCTTTTACTCTACGAGTAACGGGTATAAATAGTATTAGTATTTTTAGGAAAGCATAATGAATACTGAAAACAACAGAATAAGTATTTAAAGATGTTTAAGATTTTAAAAATGTAGATTTGTCTTAGTTAAATAATATAATATAAATAATAATATTAAAAATAAAATTATATTTTTAATCGACACTGTTTAAAGATGGCAAATCTTTCAATTCTATAATTGTTTACTTATGGTTTTTATACGGTTTTAATTTTTTTCGTTTATAAATTCAGTGTTGGAGAAGTCTTAATTTTTTTACGACCCATAAGATCCCGATCTTAGCTTCGCCCACCCGAGCAAACTTAGGTTGTTAAAATTTTATGGTTTCTTCAGCCGTCTCTTCCCGTTCTCCCAATTATGCATAATTAAACCTGCTGATTGCATTACAAAAATTAATTTTTGCTCGTTTTCTTTGCACTTTTCGCAGATAGAATCGTCTTTTTCCTCTTCGGCTCCCTTTTCGCCGTATTTCCCCCCTTTTCCTTCATATCATTTGCATCTACATCATTTTCCTATACATATTTTTTCGCATATTTGATTACACCACATGCGCCTCTTTCGTCAGCTTTTCACTAAGCTCTGCCCTCTATTTTCTATAGCCCCTACTTATATCCATCTATCTCTGTCGACTTTGCCATGTGAATTTGGTTTCGTTTGGTGCGCTCATTTATTCTCCTTCGCTGCTTATTGACGTTTCCACTTATTTAGTGTATTTTGCGCATTTTCGTACATGCTGAAAAATTCTCCAATTCTGTTTTTTTTTTGCTCACAAAAAAACTTGTTTGAATTTTTTACTTTGTTTTTTTTTTTGTTTTCTATTCTATCTATTTTGCATGTGGTTTTGGTTCTAAGTTTCTGGCTGTGGCAGTGTGAGTGCAACCGTTTGGCTTTGTTGCTCATTTTCATTAACGCTGCACTATCGAATATGTTTCGTCCAACAACAGTGGGTTCTCTCTATGCCAGACCGAATCGCTAAACAAACAAAATTTACTGTTAAAAAATCGCTGTTGTTTTTGCTATTTTTTGTGTATGCATTTCGGCGGGGTGTTAATTGTGTTGCACTTTGCCAGAGAAACCGAACAAACGGCTTGGACAAAAATGTGCATTCTATTGGGGAAAAAAACTAAGGAGAGCTTTGTCCATGAATTTCGGTATTGCCTTTGTTTTTGATCTGGGTTTTTTTTTAGAAAAATTCTAAATAGATTTTATTTGATCCTTCGACCTCTAAAAAAATTCTATCTATAATTTTAGCTATTTTTATTTGGTAAAGTGTTTGGAACTTCGGTGTTGCAATGCATAATTTTTTTATTTTATTCAAATTTGGTTTGTTGATTTTGACTTTGGTTTTATTTATGAATGCAATTTGTTTTGTAAATTTAGTTTAGCCAAATTTGGTGCCGCCAAAGCGACACCCACATGGTTGTTGTTGTTGTTTGGGGCTTGTCCACCGGGCCTGACATTTTGGTAGTCAGCTCTTAGCCTTGACTGGCTGCCAGTTGCGTTGTCTAATTGATTGCCAGCATTGGTTGTTGGCTGAAAAAAAAATTACGCTAGCATAGTCAAAGGCATAGTCGAATTAGGACTAATTAATAAAAGCTTTCAGCACAATGCACCCACTTGTTACTACTGACTACCAATTGTCAAAGCCACAAAGCAGCCTACTTGGCTAATAGTAATTTAGTTTAAAAATCACAAAATAGGAATAGAAATGAGCAGGGGGCTGCTGAGGTAATTATATGAACCTGGAAGCGCACTTAACCAAATCGAATTCTCTATAAAACAATAACACAACCCCGGGCCTGTGTCAAAGAACCAGAAAAAAAAGAATGAGGAATGAGCTGGAAATTATAATAATAATGCAGTTGCGGCATGCGTGGCAGTGGCATAGGCCTCGGCTCTAACACAATTACAAGTGAGTGCACAGTGGCAGCGGAACATAGAACATGGGCAGGAAAATGCGAAATGAAAAATAATATAGAAAAGAATAGAAAAGAAAAGAAAAAGCCCAAAGAACACACGCGCAGACCAAAAAGAACTGCCGAGGAGATTGCGTTGATTGGATGGCTAATGAAATTCACTGGGGCCATTAGGGCCTAGGTTTGTCAGGTTTTCCACGCAAATCGAATTCATTAGGAAATCATAAAGAAACAAATCGAGCGCAGCAAGAAAATCAGATGGTAAACATGAGGAAAAAAAAAACAGCGCAAACAAAAAAAAACCCCATTGCATTGAAAATAAATTGCAGTGGAGCTTTTCAAGGTTTTCCAGTTCATGGTTTTCGAGTGTGTGAGCGGTGGCAACAATGGATCGTATCTGATCTCTGCCTTCGTTGGCGCTTAGATACAGATACACGTGAGTGCTGTCGTGCTTTTTGCTCTTTGCTTTTTGCCACTCCCGCATTTCAAGATCTCTTTGTCGCCGCTTTTTATATAATTTTTTGTTTTGTCATTTGGATCTTTACATATTTTCTTCTGAATATTTTTTTTAGGCTGCACCTATTGCTATTTTGCATTTCTGTAATCATGATGATTTTTATTTTACACTTAATTCTTGAGTTCTCGAATTGACTGGGATTTTTTCTTAAAATTTATGGCCAGGAAATAAATAAAACCAATATAAATGAGATTGAGAAATTATTTTTCGTTTCTTTTTTCAGCCATTTTCGATTGGTATTGAGTGACCGACCTGCCAGACGTTGGCAAACAATGAAAGGAGTACAGGAAAAAAATGGAAACAATTTCCCATATTTACTTTTGTATATTTCTCGCCCGGCTGTCCAGCGGCTTCTTGTTGCCAGGCGGGTCGAAGGTTACACGGTGTCTGTTGGTGTCCGTCCGCCTGATCCGTCTGAGTAAACTGTTTGCGTCTGGCCAGGCTTTCTATCTTTTGCCGGAACGGAAGGGAAATGGGTAAGACGTGGGATTTTGAAGCCTCGCCTTGACTGACTGACATTTTAGTCAGCATCATTAGGCAACTTTTCATGGATTCGGATTTGGCCAAAGAATTAGAAAGGGAGTTAAGAATTGGAAAAAATAATTGCATCTGTAATTTTTAAATATTCCTAATGTTTTTCTGTTTTATTTATATTTTCTTACAGATCCTCAACATTTTCATAACGCATTAAGAGGATATAGCACCATGTTAATTAATATTTTACATTTTATTTAATCAATATTTTATCATTTTGTCTACATAGTAAAAACTAACTACGCCATAAATATTTCGAACAATTCTCAGCTGCATATTCGAAAAATACCAAGGTTCCGAGCGAATCTAAAAGTCAGAACTTGTTTTGCATACAAAAAGCAAATTCCTGATGACAGTTCTCCAAAAGAGAATTCTTTCGATCATTTTTTTTTCCTACCCGCTTTTCTTTGAGCCGTTTCCACATGAGTTTTCAATTTATGCATTCGGTGTTGTTGTCGCTTCACGTTTGAATTTCGAATTTGCAAAATTCATTTGCGTTTGCTTAGCACATTTTCCATGCGCGAATGCATTTTCAGGTAGTTTTTGAGGCTTTTCGGGCCTGCGGCGAGCAAATGTGTCAAATTTGGAGTGTGTGTGTTTGGCCGAACAGGTTGTTTTTCTATTTGCTTGACCGCAGCGTGACAAATATTTTCAGCCATTACTCATACGCCGCGTATGACAGTGGAATTTTCTGTGCGGCGGCCAATTGAAATGCCATGTTAAAGGTTTCAGGGATAAGGGACAGCAATTAGGTTAAATTGAGATGCCACGCACGGGGTTTATCTTTGGCTTGGTCCGCGAAAAATTCCACAATAACATGGTGCGGATGGTGGGGGCGGAGGTCAAGGGTCAGGGGAATTATGGTTGTACAAATGTTTGCCACCATAGGAAACTCAATATGACCACGCGGTGCTTTTTCCTATGTTTTTCCTCGTTTTTCGCACAGTATTTTATATTGTTTTTATTTCATTTTTTGTAGATGGCATTCATTGTTTGTTATAGCTGGCTTTTGTTGCAAAACGCTGCAATGTTGAACTATGAATGCAATTTCGTAAATTATTTTCCTTTTAAGTAATTATTAAGGTGTGGTCCGCTTGCACTCGTCGTCGTTTCGTCGTCGTCGCCGGACTATCAAACACACACAAAAGCACTTTCATTGTCTTTGACTCTGTTTTTGTTTATTGTCTTCATACCCTTGAAGAGGGTTATAGAGTTTTGGCTATGGGTTTATAAATCCCTACATTACTCCAAAGATTTTCTACAAATTGATGTATTTTTTACATTATTTGTATACGATTCCTTGGAATTTATATACACCAAATTAAAATTGATATGAAACGTAGATCGATTTTACATTATGAATTATAAATTTTAACTTAATATGCGGCCCCGTAAATTCGATATGCTCGCAATGATATTTCGATATCATGTTAAAACGATATGCGTATTGCATAACCAGAAATTTACATGCGCATATCGATTTTAAAATTCCTCTTAAGTTTTGTTTAAGGAAAGATTTTATATAGATTTAATTCCTTAAGGATTTTTTTAAAGGGTATCTGGCTCATGTTGTTAACTTTTTTCATCATCATATCTTTTTGTTTAGTTTGCTATTTTGTCAAGTTATTCATCCATTATGCGCCATTTAACTAATAACACGGCTTTGGCTCGTTGGCCCTCTGAGTTACTCGTCACTCACTCAGTTAGTCAGTCAGTTATTCAGTCAGTCAGTCAGTCAGTCACTCATTCGAGTCAATCACTCATTGGGCCACTGGAGTGCTCTGCTGCACATCCCTTCCATCAGTGTCATAATAAATTCGCGCTGGGCGAGGAAGCCTTTCAGCGGTATTAAACCCTAAATTAACGGTCATTGTGGGCAAAGTTTGATAATAGTGCGTTTGCAAATGGGCACCTGGCCCACTCTGGCTACTGGTTTCTGCTTTCTGTGCTGCAGATTATCTTGAAACTCCGAGCTCGCCTAATTTCAATCATTTGATGCCGCTAATCGGGCGAAAAAGTGGCGCAAGCGATTAGGCCAACAATCGGTGGCACACGACAAAACGACGGGCAAATCAGCCGAAGGTGTTGGCCCGCTTGAATTTCTAACGACAATCAACAAATCGCCACTTTGGCCAACAACATGAATGGCAAATTACAACACCAACAGCAACGGCCGCATTAACAACAATCCATTGGCTACAAATTTGCTGTAATACAACAACAATTACATTAAAACGCGACCATAAACGTGCGGCCAAGTCTCGGACCGGGCTTAAACCGAGCCGTGGCCAAAAGCGAAGCCAATGCCAAAGCCAAAGCCACAGGAAAATGCTTACAATGGTGGTCGGAAAAATAGAACTCGGGCTGACGGCCACTCGGAAGGAGAAATTCTTGTTTTAAAGCGTTAATTCCGCAAGATGTAACCTACTTTATATGCGGAAAAAGCACAAAGGATTTAACCGTTGAGTTTGAGTTCCTTTTTGTTCTTACTTTGGATTTTTATTTTTTCTTTATCAAGAAATAATTAGTTAATTATTATTAAATATTATTATTATATTTAAAAATTATTAATAAAAATACAACAGAGTTTGCAGAATATTTTTAATGAATCCAATTCCGTTTACAAACCAAATAAGTCAGGAATGTGGTTTTCTGATAAAGAATTGTTTACAAAATTGGTCAAAGTATTAGTCTTATTAGTATCAAGAATCGTGTGAAAACTACTTTGGGTTTTAAATAAATAAATAAAACAAATAACTTTAAACTAAGATGTTCGTCACAAGTATAATTTTATTCATTAAACAAATTGTGAAAGTTAACTCATCATTTTTTGATTAAATTAGTATTTTAAAAGATTGACTAATAACGAATTTTTGGTTTCCTTTTTTTGCGGTTTTAGATATTAAAATAAATATTACTTGTTTACTATTAGGTAGCTTGAGATTTCTTAAAATAAAATGGTTCATATTAAAAACAAACAAAATACATTTTTAATAAATTAAATAGAAGCTAGAAATTTGCCGATTTATTGTGGCAACCCCAATTGTAACTAAAGTTTGACGATGAGGCGCTACCAAAGTCATTCCACACCTTGTAAAATCAACAAAAAGGCAGCCAAGACCCAAGAAGCAACTGCAACAGCAGCGGCAGACAAAGAGATAGAGATGGTTAGAAGCACGGCGAGCGCAAGATACGTAGATACAAAGATACTGGAGATACAAAGATACAAAGATACAGAGAGGGAGCGTGCAATTTGCAGCCTAGAAAAATAATTGCATGTGGAAGTTGCAGGGGGGGCGAAGCGAAGGAGAAGAAGGGTCGCTCTTGCTGATGTTGCAACTAGGAAAGAGCCAAAGAGCCGGGTTTTGAGCCCAAGTCGCGACTCATTCATGACGACGACGACGAGCTGCAAGTGCAAGTGCAGCTGTAACATTAACATGCAACCAGACGATGATGTTGTTGCTGCCGCTGCCTCTGCCGCCGAGATGCAGATGCATTCAGCGTCATTGTTGTTGCAGTTACTGCAGCAGCAGCAGCGGCAGCGGCAGCAGCAGGTGAATTGCACGATTTTCAATGCAAAAGTCAAGAGCGCCAACGGAAAAAGTCGTTAGCCAAGTTTTATGCAGGCCTAGGCTAGAGTCGGTCGCATGTGGCCAGGCTCTACGTTAGCCCCTAGCAGCCTGCAGGTCCCTGGCCCTCTGACCAGCTGCATTGCGACGGCGCGGAGTGTTTGGTAGCAGCTTCCTTTTGGCATATGCAGATGCCTCCTGCCAGGGCCCCTAAGGCCCATGGGCCCAGAATAAGAACGAGAACGAGAACGAGAATGAGAACGAGACAGCTGTTTCCGTTTGTTAAATGTTTGCCGGATTGGATTGGCAAGAGATTGCCACCGCCGACATTGATGGTTCTGAATTTGTTGTGGCATTAAATGTGTCTTGTTCCTTGGCTCATGCACGTCAGCTAATTATGGTCCACATATACATATGTAACATAGGTAACAGTGCGTTTCGGTCTCGGGAGATTGGATAGAATGGGAAATAAAAATGGTAGCCTCTTCGGTGAAAGGGGAATTCGGGCAGCCTAACGAAGTTTTATTTATTAACTGGTAAATAAAAGTCCAGTACATTTGCAATGCTACTGCTAACAAGCAGTTATTGATTGGCCATTTGCCAATAGTTTAATCAAGACAGAAGACTTTGGTTTATAGTTCTCGTTTAAAACTGAATAATAATGAATTTACTTCAAGTGATTTTTAGAAACCCAAACCTAATTGGAATTTATTTATTGATATTTAAAATTAAACAATTAGGAAATGGATTAATAAATAATTTTAGGCACATACTGCTTTTCCTTCAATATTTGCCTCCAAAAATCCAACGATATTAAGCTTGTGAAACGCACTGTACTGGCTCAAGTGGAAAAACCTATCCACGTGTGTGGTCAGCGCCAGGTGATCTACTAGACTTTCCTCTCTCGCTTTTCCGCTTTTCTCTTCGCCCGCGATTTCGAGTCAAGTCAGCAGAGTTTTTGCCTCAGTTCGTTTATTTTAAGGTTTTTTTTTCACAGTTTCGTTCTTTTTTTTTGTTAATAAACGTATTTAATGTTCACACTTTTGTCACGTTGTTGTTTTAGTTTCTGTTTACGCAGCATTGCATTTGTATTTACAACACCTCTTTTATTATTTTTATTGTCGTTATGGCACTGTGTGTTATCTTTCGGCCAGATGGTAAACACTTTTTGAGTGTCCATTATCTAATAAAGCGAAAAAGGTCCCAAAACAGCTGCAGCGAAATTTGATCAGCCTGGAATATAGGTTCGCCTATTAAATTAGCTAAGCTTTGACTGGCGAAGCAAAACTGAACTTTGCGCAAAAATCTGTCGAAAATGTATACAAGTAAATCACCGAAAAAAAAAACGAAACCAGATATTAATCACAAAGAACTTGCGTCAGAAAATAAACAGGCGTGATTTCATTTGGATGAATATCGCATGTTACAAGGTTCGACACATGATTTCTTTTTTGAACCGCCTCCGTTTCAGGGGAAACCATTTTATATTTTTAACGACTCTATATAGAGTGCAGCCTTCTTATCAGCTGTAACTATTTTGTGGAAATAAATAAGAAATGTATGTATATAATAAAAAAACTGAAATTGCGATAATTTGAACCATGCGTTGACTCGACTCGAATCGTGCACAACAACTATCAATGCATATATTATATACATATATATGTGCAGCTATATTGTTGTAAATAATATATAGACAGTCTCTAGTGTATATGATTCCACACTTGGGAGCCAGTAAAAATTTTCGTTCGTGGCGCAAATTTTCAGCAACAAAATAAAATCAATTTCGTATGCCTTGATAAGAAAGCGCAAAATGTTTCCGCTTTTTGTTCTTGTTGCTCTCTTTTTTGTTTGCGCGATTGCATGACAACTTATAAGAAAGAATGTATACATTTTCTGTTCAATAATTTCTTGCTTAAATTTATTGTTGTTGCGTTTTTAAGATTTCGCCACGTATCAGGCTCGACGAGGCGAGCCAAAGCTGTCGTAATTTGGGTCAGAATCGGCTGCGTCAGGGCCCCGCTGATAAGAGTCGCCGCTCCGCAGATTCAGATTGTTCAGATTGGGCAGAGATAATGCCTGGCACATAGTTGTGAATCAAATTGGCAATCTTGGCACCGCGAAAACGAAGAGAATTTAAGAGAAGCGTTTGGTTTTCACCGTTTCCGGTTGACGATAGCGGCTAAAAGATATTTTTTGTCGAGTTTCTGAATGAATCGTTACAGATATAGTGAAGATATATCATAAACTTACAAAGCATCTGCATCGGCTGTGTATCTATGGGTCTGCACTCTACAGTTGCTTGAACTTCTGTCCTTAAGTATTGCTCAATGTATTTGTACTTGCGGCGATCGCATTGTGACGCCCCTGATAGGCCCCACCCTTCCACGTCCACCCCTCTAAAAACCCCTCCCACCGCCGCCCATTGTGTATCTTTGTTTACACATTTCGCTTTCGTACATCGCACTGTCACTGAAGGACAATGTCAGTGAGGCATTGCATATATCATTATTAATACATTGCCGTATTTATTCATGTAATTTTTGGGGTTTAGCGAACGATAAGCGATCGTAGAACCTGAACAGGAACCGAAGGAGAAAGGTTCTCAAGATTCGCCTTGGCCATAAATAAATAATTCTCATTGTTATGAAATATATGGTTTCATTGTGTCGATAAGTTTAAAAGCAAATCAAATTATGTGTAATTTTTGGTTTTTAACTGTGTAAAAAATAAACAAATAATCAGAGTAAGGGGCTGCATTAGATTTTAATACCTGGGATTTTGTCGTTATCTTTAAAAAATATGTACGATAAGCGAGCACGGAACAGAATCGAAAGTGAAAATAAAGGGATAAAAAGATAACCATAATTTAGGAACTTGTTAATAAAATCATGTGGGTACTTGACATCTCATAATTGATTCATTTGATATTAAAATAAAATTAATTCAAATTTTTTAGTTAGATTTAGCTCATGTTGCCATCAAACGCTTAAATATGTTTTATAAACTAATTGATTTATATGCATCAGAACTAAGGATCGCTCTTTGAAATACATCTAGGCGCAAGCTAATCATGAACTCGCTAATTATTTATGACTCATTAATTACAATTAACCATTAAATATATTTTCAATTTATTGGCGATTATTTGAGAAGCAATTTGGAATACGTACATATTTCATAGCTGCTGATGTGCATAGCATCACATATATTTGTCTTAAATTATCTCTGCCCAAAAGCCAAATTGCTGCTGCTGCGCTGTTGCTGCTGCGGCGCTGTTGCTGTTGCTGCTGCTGCTGCGGCGGAGGGCTTACAGCAGCTGAGGACGTGGCAACCCTGGCTTGGAGTGGGTTGCTGCAGCTCCTCCCGGCGATGTATATAATTTTTATATACAATAAAAGTGCTTCTCTCGTTTTTGGTGGGCAGCTCACACAAAAGGCAAAATGCAGGCAGATTTTTATTGTTGATGCGGATTTTTCATTTCTTTTTTTTTGGGCTATTGGTTGGTTTTTATTTATTATATGTATATATGTGGAGCACAGAGTAAATAATATGCAGCGCGTGAAAATGAAGAGCGAATTTTTCTTTCGGGCTTTTTATATTTGGTGGAATTTTTTTTTATGTTGTACGTTCAATTGTGTGATTCTTCTTGTTGTTGTTGTTGTTGTACTCCTGCACTTGTTTTGTTGTTGTTGGTTGTTGCACTTTGTGTTGTTGTATAATAGATTTTTTGACAGTTGCCCCGCGTGTTTGTGTATTAATTATTTGAATTTTTTTTGCTGTATTTAATTTTCTGGCTCTTTGATATGTTGTATTATCAAAAGGCTTTTGCGTTTAATATTTTTTTGTTTACGAACCTTTTTCTTTTTGCATTTAAAAACAATTCAAAAGTAATGGTACTTTTTTAATTATTTTTTTTTAGTTCGTTTAACGTTAATATTTGTTTTTGGATTGCACTTTTTTATGTGTTTTGTTTCGTATTTTAATTCAACTGAAATTTACTAACAAAAGTGTTGCCGTTGTTGTTGTAGTTGTTGATTTTGTTTAATATCTAGAAAATGTGAAATATGGAAATCGTTGATAAAAGAAGCGAAAAGCGAGACGTGTGGCCCAAATGATCTCATTCACTGCACTTTTCTGGCTTTGATAAAAATTTCAAGAAAATCTTCGCGATAATATTCATATCTTCTGACAAATATTTAAGCTATTTAAAGAATTCAACGGGAGTCTGATTAATATGGTGATTTTTTATTTCTCAAATATGTTCGATAATATTCGATAACCCTTGGGGATGGTTTGATTTTAAGCGGAATTCACCGAAAGCAGCTGCATAAAAAAATGAACTGAACCCAAATTGAAATTAGCTGGCGGAGCACAGCATCCACTTGGTAACCCCCCTCTAAAAAAAAAACTTTATGGCAGCGAAAAATGCGAATAAAAAATGAATATATATAAAAAATTCGCCTGGCAAGTTCTGAGCAGAACAAAAAAAAATTCGGCCAAAAAAATACCATTGTAAATAGTAATTTAAGTTTCGTGAGGACGAGGGGGCGGCGGGCGGATGTTACCGAAAAACGTAAAATAAAATAATAAAGCAGAAGCTGGGGGAGCGAAAAATCGAAAAAAAGAAAACCGAACGGAAGGTAAGGAAAATCCAATGGTCAACTGGATGGGTAAGGTGAGGGTTAAGCTCTCGGGCAGGGGTACTCCAATTGATGTTGCGCAGCTGCAGCTACATTTTTTTCGGCTATTTAATTTGCCATTTTTTTTGTCTAGCATATCTGGGAGTTGATTTTTCTCAGCTCACCCCCCCTCAGATTTTTTTCGTTTTTTTTTTGTTTTTTGTTCGCTCTTAGTTTTTGTTCATTATGCTGTGCGCCAAGCCCGACGGCAAAGTAAATGCCAGGCAACTGGAGACTGGCGACCGACCTGGCCATTGTCATGGGCGGTGGAAATGGGGGCGTTATGGGGGATAGAGGGGGCACGGGGAAAGGGTGTTCTGTCCGCCTGACGAAAATTGAAACTGACAAAAATTTGTTACATTTGCCTGCACAGAAAAGTTGGCGACGACGAACCACCCGAAAAAATACACACTTTATTACTGTGTACTTGCAGCTACTTCTTTTCTGCTCCTCCATTTCTCTCATTTTTTTCGGCTGCTTTGTTTGTTTTGTTTTACTGCTACTACTGCTGCTGCTTCAGAAGTTTGGCTACAGTTCATTTTGTATGCTGCTGCCTTTGTGGTTTTTTCTCTCATCTTTTTTTGCCCTTTCAATCTATTTTTTAGAATTTTTTTCCAAGATTTTTCGAGACAAGTTTTGGGTGCAGTGAACGAGAATCGAAGGCGGCGCTCGAATATGAAATGCTGGTCGTAAATGATTTTAAAAGCGAGTTCTAATGGCATTTAAATTATTTATTATTTATTTAAAAAAAAGGCTGTGTTTTTTTTTAATTTTTTAAGGGGGGTGCTATATTTGTATATGGTTTTTCAAGAGTTCTTGTGTTATTTAATTTAATTTTATCCTTATTGTTCTTAGATTTCATACAAAAATTGTAGGAATTTTGATGTTTTTTTTTAATGAAATGCGATGATTGATTCCTAAATTAGCTTTCGTATGCATTGCAGTTTGTAATTTTTTCTTTAAAATGTATTTAAAAAACATTTATTTATTTTGAGTCACTTTTTCCCAAGCTTTTGCTTGGCGAAATATTATTAATTACGCGAAATTGTTATTCAACAATGGGCCTCTTTATTAAGTCAGGCTCACACACACACACACACAGAGACAGTCGCAGGCACACACACAGGCACACATAGTCAATCAACCGGAGACACGCACTTGAGCTGGGCAATGCAACTATTCAACCAAAAGACCGAAATAAAAATGCATTCTATAAAAATTTTGCGAGTGCGCGAAAAAACTTTTCCGCATTTAGCATGACAGCGTCGACAGCGACGTTAACGGCGGCAGCGACGTCTGCGTCGACGTCGGCGTCGGCGTTTTCGCACACACACATTGGCACGAACGCAGAGAAAAACAAGAGACAAGCGGCGATTGCAATTTATATTAATGCCGAAAAAATCAAACAAAACGCGGGCGATTGATGCCGCTGATGATTATGCGTGAAAAGCACAATAAACGGGCCACACGGCGTATACTTGATGTGGTAAAAATACATTTTTTGGTGCTCTTTTTTTTGGGTTAAAAATGGGTTCAAAAACGATTAAGGGTTTATATTTGCGGAAAACAAGTGTCACTCTTTTTATGCCGAACAATAGAAATAATATTTGAAAATTATATAAATAAATAAATAATATTTCGTTCACTTTGAAATTGGGCTTAAACGTTTTTGGTGGTTTGATTTTAGACTCTAAGAATTTAATTTCCCATTTTTGTAGTGCACTTTTTTAAATTAATGTTTATATGCATGTAAGTGTTTTAAAATTATAATTGTGGTCGATTTTTTTTGGTTGTATCTTTTTTTTATTTCTAGACCTTGAAAGATTTTTATTTCTGTTTTTCAATGAGTTTGGATATCAAATTCTGTTTCCTTAATTTTTAAAAAATATTCTGTATAGTTTAAGTATTTTTAATTTCACTATATGTTTATTTTTTATTTGAATTATCGTATTATGCACTTTATTGGTGTTTTTTAATTTCAGTTATATTTCGTATCAAGCAGTTTATGCACTTTATTTGGAACTCGAGCTGTCGGCATTTTCGATGCAATTTTCTTTTGTTTGTAAGCTAATTTAGTCACTTTGTTTGTGTTCCTTTGCCTTGTATTTATTTGGGTATGAATTTTCGGCAATTGTCGTGTTGTGTTTATCAATGGCAAACGATTTTCGCCTATGGACTGCGTGTAAATGGGAAATGCGCTTAATGCTTTACGATTGATATACGCGATCGCCGGAATCGGAATCGAAATCGGAATCGGACGCTACACCTCGGAACGACTCGGGCCGCGTCCGAAAATGCGTTCCGTTGCATATCGGATGCGTTGTGTTTATGCGACTGCCGAAGCCGACTGCAAAATTATATCACAACAACACGAAGACACCAGCACAGTACCGAGTTGACGTCGACGTCGTCGTTGTGCAAAAAAAAAAGAAACAAGAAAAACACCATGGAAAACACACACAGAGAAGCGCTGAAAACTGCATACTGCAAAAACTAGAATGCCTTTGAGATATATAGAGAGAGAGAGAGAGCGCGCGAGTCCTCTCTCTCTTTGAGCTTTTTCCCCAGAGCGCAGACTCGAGAACTTTAGGAGTAAACGCAACGTAACGGGGTAAGCCGCACTCACACTTGTGTGGAAAACAAGAGAGGGAGAGAGGCCGAATGCACTGCAATAATTGCACTGCAGTTCGAGTGCAGCGCGCGTTGATAAAAAAACTGCCAAGCTGCGCGACGAGCTGCCAAAATTTGAGTCCTTCCTAGAAATGCGACTCACTGTTAAAAGTACTCTCGCCGAAAAATCACTCAAAGTCACACACACTCACACAGTCCTAGAACAATGCACACCAACATACACTTCAATTCCAAATTCACCACATTTTTTGTGCCGCTTTTTTAAAGCACGCACACCAGCAAAAGGAATGCACTTCTGCTGCTGCGCTGCCGACGTCACAGCAATTAGTTGCCTTTTTTGGGCGAACGGGCGTGGCAGCAGGGGTATATTACGGGAAGGTAAGACAAGAAGAGGAGCTTGCAAAAGGATATTTTGAAATAGTTGGTAACGAAAAAAATTATTAAGAGTTAATGAATTTAACATTTTTTGTACAAGTTAACTATATTAAAGTAGTAGTCTTTTACATTAATTCAAAAATATTAACTTTACTTTAAGTTTAATTTAATTTTTATATTCTTACTTAAAATAATGTTGTAGAATTTTTAAAATTGGCTATAAATTCTGGTATTTTATTGTAAACAAATTAATTTCAATTAAAAGCTTTTTAAACAATTGAATAGAATACTTTTATTTCGGTTTATTGACTAATACAAAATCAAATTTTTGATACAATTTTATTTTATTACTTTCGTAAGCCTCGAAAAAAATTAAATAAAGAAACAAATAAGGCAAAAAACTCACTCAAACCCATTAACATTAACCCACCAGTATTCGGCTTGAGAAACTGCATTTCCTGCTCATTTAACGCGGCTCTCCTGTGGTGTGTTTCCCCTTCCCCAACTCAACTCAAGCGAGCCACTCAAGAACATTGCTCTTTCTCTCTCCCACTCCACTCAGTTGCATGTAAATGAGCTCAAATGATTTCTTATTTTTGTTTTCGCTTTTTTGTAATTCATTTTTTTTTTGGTTGCATTTATTATTCTTCTGGCAAATATGAACTTTGCTTTGGCTTTGTTCGCGACTAAAATTTAGTTTTAAGTGATAAGTCACTCTCTTTCGCTCGATTTTTTTCGGGTGTCTCTTTCTAAGTGCGCAGTTAGATTGTCCAAAATGGTGGAACGTGCCATTCGCAGCGGCTCTGTGGTGAGATGACTAATTCCAGATAGAAGATATAGATAATGTCCGAATCCCAAACTGCGCAATACACTTCTTTACTCTTTTTTTTGGGCAGCGTGGAAAGCTCCGCACACTTTTCATTTCACTTTAGGTCTTTAAAGTCTAGTACTACTAGAATAGTACAACTGCGACAAAAACAACAACGACAACAATGAATACGGCAATTGTAGTTCAGTTGTAAAACGCCAACGACCTGACTGACGCACGTTCAAGGTATTATCTCATATAAAGAGCCGGGGGAGCGAGCGAGAAGGCATATCCACACACACACACACACAGTGCGAGCGCATGCCATAAGAGCCCTTGCTCACCACCACATAGAACGGAGGCAACTAACACAACAACGGACAGTACAACAACAGTAAATTCAGTGACAACAATGAGAGCGCAACAGTTGCAAAGTCATGTGGCGAATGCTGCAACCGAAAGCACATTGACTTCCCTCGCTTTGCCCCCTCTCAATGCGTTTTTCGATCTCTGCACCCAAAAAAAATCAATCGATATGAAACGTAGATCGATTTTACATTATGTAATATCAATTTTAACTTGATATGCTTGATAACTTGATAAATTCGATATGCTTGAAATGAGTATTTCATGGTAAAACGATATGCGTAATCAGAAATTTACATGTGCGTTATTTATCGGTTATTAAAAAAACTGGATAAATACATAAAATTACAAATAGTCAGCAAATAAATAAATTAAAATTATTTAAATTCAATTTAACACAGTAAAAATTATTCTAGATCTTAAGTAACTCTCGACTTTATAGGGACTTTTTAGGTCCCAAAATGTTTTTATGTCGACGATAAAGAATTTTTTTATTTGTTATTACGTTTTCACAGAGCTGTAATTTATCTTTGGGGATTATAGCTGAGGGAATACGAAAAAAACCCCTTGGGTGATTATTTTAAAAATATATTTAAAGTAATAAAAAATAAAAAATATTATTTAGGAACCTCTGATATATTACAGAATTAAGATTGAAAGTATTAAATTTATGTTCCTATTACCAACTAGTGCAGTTGTATAGATGCCATTGTTAAGATATATATATATTTCGGACTGATAGTAGATCAGCACTTGCTTATCACAAAGCTTTTGTTTACACTCCAGCAACAGCCGACCCAACTCGTTTTTCGTTGCCACACCAAAGTTATTGGGACATGCGATTTTATTTTGCCTTTACAACATCTTCAATCAAATCAGCTTCTATATATAGAAATATCAAGCGTATATTGTACATTTTTGCAATATTGCCATTTTGTTGATAATGTTCTTTAATCAATTACACTCGTTTTTGTTTTCGCTTATTTATGGGAGGGCAATCTCGTTATGTACGTAAATTCAATATAAACGTATGTAGCGACGTGCTGGAAAATATTGGAAATTTCTTAGATTTTGCTATTGCAATTTGTGGCAACGATTATCGGTTATCAGCTTGCATTGCATTGCCGCAAGTGAGTGCAATTGGAACAAATGATTCAGCCGGGGGAGTGTTCTTTGTTGTTGGGTCTTGTGTGGCAAGCGCGATTGATTCGAATTGCAGTCGATCAAAAATTCTGACGAAAGTTCAGAGATAAAGTAAACGACGCACACGTGCTAAGGCTTGATATCCAGTAAAATTTATTGTTCAGCTGAGGATACTTTGATTATGTGAAATAATCCTTATCGGGCATTAACTCATTAAAATTTCCAAAAAAATTATCATGCGATTGTAATTTTATTTTGAAATTACATCAGCCATTGCAGTAAGGTATACATCGTTTCGACATATATTTTTGAAATAAATGTTAGGATAATTTTTAAAAGAAGTAAATATTTTTTTTAAATATATCAAATTTGCTATTTTTCGTATAACATTCAATAGGTTCTTAGCTCATATTTAAAGCCGCTTAGACCGCTTTCGGAATTATTTTTTGCGCCGCCAAAATCGACAGTAGATCGCGTAACGACTGCGACATATCACGTATACGCATAGTGGTGCCAGTTGGCAATTGCACTCTCAACTTGAATTTTTGTATTCTTGGCACTTTTTGCTTCCGCATAAAATGTCGCACAACAAGTTGTTGCCGTTGTCGCCATATAGATGTAGACGTCAGCCGCTTAACCCACAGCTTAACCCCTTCCCGCCACTGGACGCCTTTTACCGTTCCAACGCCATTTTGGTAAGACCTCAAGGCGAACTTGTCTCGACTCTCCCCCTCTCCCCGTCTCCCCCCTCCTCCCAAGTCGCATTCATTCTTTAAGCGTGTTTATGCTGGCAATTTCGTTACGTTTGATTAGTGGCCGGCAAATGGCAGTTGACTTGCAGCGTTTCGATGGCGTTTTGCAAAAAGTTAACTGGATTTTTCTACTATTATATCAAGTCGATTTTTCGTATTGTCAACCTTGAGAGAGCGGAGTTAGAAATTGTGCACTTGGCAGGCCTGTCAATTGATTTCGTATTTAAACAGCAAATTTATGGCACACGATTTGCACATTAGAACTGCCAGAACACAGAGTTCAGCTTAATTAAACTAACAAAAAAAATAAGAAATATGTGTGTAGTTTGGAAAGTATGGGGAAATAATACGCAAACGTATTAAAATTCATGCCATTGAGCCAAAGTCTAATGCATTTTCAATGTATTTTTACAAGCAGTGTGCTGAATATTTATCGATTAGATGTCGTCTCTGCCCAGTAGAACCCCCTTTGCCAGTCATCCCTTGTCTGCTGCAGACAAAGACGCAGCAGATAAAACGGAAGTACAGTTTGTAGTGTCCGCACAAAAGCAAAAGCAATTGCCAAGGAGCTGAAAGCGCCACAAGTGCCACAAGGAAAAATCCAAGAAGTTGGTAGAGAAAAAATATAACAGACGTCATTTTTTTTTTGGGCCCTAAAAACAAAGAATGGGTTTTCTGGGTGTGGGGAAAGTAAAATGATTTTCATGTAGGTTTGGTTTATTTTTTTGGGTTTAAAGGCCAGCGGAAAAATCTGTGATTGAGTGTCTATAATTTCAGGAGATTTATTTAATATGTACTCCCTTTGAATTTCCCTTGGAAAGCTGCTTAAATGGAGGGAGTGTTGCTAACAACAAGTTGTCGACAGATGACAACTGTTGCTTCGCGTGTTTTTTGGACTATAAACTCCCCCCACACACATGGGTATTCGGCGAAAATCGCCGAAAGTGCCGCGACTGGCGCAGCAGCCGGAAAACCCCCACCCTCCGTGAAAAAGTGTACGTACATATATAAGCCGAAACCAAAAACGAAACCGAAAAAACCCGCCGGCGACTGCGTTGTTAGAACGTGTGAAGTGCTTTCTTTGCATACTTTTGTGCGTTGTGTTGGCGATGCTGCTGCTCCTTTCGCTCCCTTCGCTCCTGCCACTTGTTGTTGTGCCTGTGTGAGTGTGCTACGGCGACTTATGCAACAAGTGCGCTAGTTTCAGTTTGTTGTTGTGTAACGATGTTACAAAGTCAACACACAAGCGTCAGCCCCGTCGTCATCAGTGTCGTAGTAGCATGTTTTGGTTTTGTTCGCCTGCTCCCTTGACTTTTGCCCCCGAACATGTGTTTGTCTGTGTTTCGGGGGTTCTTCTTTCTTCTCTCTCCTCTCGTGAAAGTTTGGGCTTTCTCCCCCCGAAAAAACTTCGCACACAAGCGAAGCAAACTCCTTATATGTACACCTTGTCTTGGAGTTTCATTGCGGGGGTATTGTGCATATTTTAAGAGTGCTCTGCCAAGTGTTTCAACACAATCTGTCAACGAGTAAGTGTAACGAGTTGTGTAAGTTTTCCTCTTGGAGGTTTTCCTTTTTGGGTGCCTGCATTTTTCGTTGGCCCTTTCACTGTGTCGTTTGTTGTGTAAATTGCCACCTAAATGGCTTTTATGGTTTGCAAGTTTACAACGAAAACTTTGGGAGAATTAATAGATTTGCATATGTGTTGATACGAGTTGAAAGGTAAACTATGCCCCCAGGATAGTTTTTGGGTAAATTGTTATTCCACTTCGTTAGTTGGGTAAAAATTGTTTATATAAGTGTGATAATGTAATTATGGGAAATTGTTTGATTTAGGTTGGAAAAGGGCTTTGAAAGAGTTTCTTATATTTTTATAGTATTTGTTAAGGAAACAATTTCAAATCATTTAATGCCTTTCTTTTTTTCTTTCTTTCGAAAACTTTTTTTTCGAAACATTTTTCTTTGAGTAAAACTTGTTTTCAATTAGCATTTTAATACCCACATAAAATATTATACAAATTAATTTTGTAATTTTAAGTTTATTAATTAATGCCTTTTATTTAATTGGTTATGTAATTGTTTTTGTAATATCATTTGTGTAAATGTAGATTTATCGATTTAGGATTTTACGTAAATATTTTTAAGTAATTAAATGTGACTGGAAACCTTATTTCAAGAAAACAATTTCTATTTATAATTATCACGAATCTTAAATAGATTTTCACCGCGTGGTTGTTTAGATTTTTGTATAATTGATTCGTATACAACAAAGATTCATTAAGTTCAGAACTGTGAATAACTAAATCATTCAAACGAAACATTTTTGAATGGCGAATCAATAGAGGGCTGCAAATAATTTTCTCAAACTCACCTGCTCAATGGGCGACATCTCAAACATGCAATTAGCACCAAAAAAAAAAACATTGAACACTTGGCTGCTTCATTCAGTCAATTCAATTAAGTGTTAACACACATATGCCACACTTATCAATCGCTCTGTCTCCTTCTCTAACGGCCTCGTGCCGTCTCTGTCTCAGCCTGCGACTTGGCGTATGCAAAATGGTTGTGCGATCGCTTTAATTAAATGCCTACACATAAATTATCTCGTTGCACTCGACGACAGAGTCTTTAATTAAATTTCCACAAACACACACGAACACACAACCGCACACACACACACGCAGTCGGCCCACAAAAGCACACAGCACTTTTTGAGGGTGGTGGTTAAATCAAGAAAATCGCGAGGAGGCGCAACAGCAACAGTTGGCGCCAATTGTTGCTTCAATCGGACCAAAATCAGATTTCAGCTTCAGCTTGGCTTCGTTTTCGGTTAGATGTGCAATCGCACCTGGCTAAGTGGATTTTTCGGTGCCGAAATCGTTGTCGTCCTGTTGGTGGCTGCTGCCAAACTCACTTGTTGCACAATGCCAACCGAATGCCGACGCCAAATGCACGGGAAAATAGTTGTGCAGTCGCTGCCGGCGCCAGCTGCGCAGCTAGTGCCTTCCCAGTTTTCCTTTTCGCAGCAACAAATTCGACAAAAATGCCCGATACACCCACCAAACTGCGAGACGGAGCCAGACCAGCCAACCGAGTGCAGCCAAATGTTGCTGCAAGGACCCAAACCCAAGTAGTGCCACCGCCGCCCCCCAAATGCCATTCAAACTACACAACCCACCCATTCACCCGCCCACCCACACACACACACACAGATAGTTCGTTAACGTGGCTGGTGCAGTGGGTGGTGGGTGGTGGGCTGTGGGGTGGTGGGTGGCTCAATGGCGACGACGTCAACGAAGCGACGAAACTTTTTTCGAGCACACGAAACTTTTTCAGCACGAAAATCAAATGCAGCAGCAAAATAACGAGGCAGCAGCGCAGTCGACGCCGAAACTCAGACTCAGACTCGAAGCTCACCCAATTTCCCACTTTCCCGCCACCTAAAAAACACCACCCCCTAACCACTCACCCCCTCCGTTTCCCCCCTCTCATTCAGCCAGCGTTGACTACATTTTTTTTGTTCTCTCTTTTTTGTGCCATTTTGTTTTTGTGTGTTTTGCTGTTTTGCCTTCGCTACTCTTCACCCCCCATTTCTCACCCACACACACACACACCGAGTTGCCTACATATAATGTGAAATTTTTTCCTGCAGTGCATTTTGCCCAATGTCCTTAGCGCCATATTGGCGCGCTCTAGCTCCTCCTAGCTCCCCAAAAACCCCCCTGAAAACCCTCCCACATCGCATTAACTTTGTGCTTTTTCGTGCTTCCGCTTCATTTTTTCCTCTCTGACAAAAAAAGAAGGAAACCAAAGCAAGGAAAAATGCAGCGGGAAAAAATGCTAGCCTGCGTCTTGTCCGCAAAACGTGGGGAGGGGGCAATGGTTCTGCGAAGGGAGGGAGGGTGTTGGGGCTTTGTCCTGGACATACCTTGAACCCAAGGCAAATTCTCAATCAAACCCCCTCCCATTGAAAGACCCAAAGTCCACCTCAAGCTTCCTGACTTCCTGGCGAGAACCAGCCGGTTGACCAGCATCAACACCCATCTACACGGAGAACAAATCTAGTACATATCTACTTTATTTTGTGATTTCATTATTACGTTGTACAATCTCTAACTTCTAAGAGAACAGCTTCCCCTTAACAAACAAAGAACAACAATAATAAAATTTTTAAAATTATTGTAAACAAAATTTTTTTTTTTAATTTCGGATCCCTTAATAAATATTATTTCGACATATGTGGGTACATTGAAGATTGTTCTTTATTTTGACCTACTAAGAAATTATTATGATCTAATTATACACTTTAATAGGTGATAGTCTCAACAACATTTTTAACTTTTTCAAAAAAAAAGTTCAATTCAATATCCTAAAAAATAAATTACATATTTATTTACATAAATTCAAAAAAAATAAGGCAGCTATAAAAACCAGGAACAATGTGAATTATTTTTGTGTATTTCAACAACCTATAAATTACAGAAATTATCTGTATTATTATTTTGGCTGTATTAAACTTTGGATTCTTGCTAATATTTCCTATCTGTGCACCTACCACCCTACTTTCGGAAAAAAGAAATACCCAAAAGAATGAAAAAACTCGGCGGAGCAAGGAAGGAAACCGACCAAAGGCAACCAACCAAAAAATCTATTTTCCAATTTCTGTGCACCCAGAAAACCCAAGTTGGGTGGCTAAAATCGGGGTGGCGATGGATGAGGGGGGTGCTTCGAATGCACCAAACTATGGTCGAGCTATCTCCCTTTCTCTCTCTTTCACCCTGTCTCTTTCTAGCCATTATGGCCCTCTCGCTCGCACCGAGTTTCACCCACTTGTGGCGCTTCCTCACACACAGCGAAACACACACCATCACGAATTTGGCTGCCTCACACGAAGGACCAAGGACCAAGGACGAAGGACGACGGCGGCGCCCGGCGACTCCTTCGGCGCTTGCAGCGTCATCCTCGCAAATACAACAACAAGTGGATGAGGATGTGGATGTGGATGTGGCTGTGGAAGTGGAGAAAACTCGTAAAAATGTAACCTAAAAACCGCCAGAAAAAATTCAACAAGGCAAAGGCAGGGCGCAAAAAAATGGGGGGAGAGCGGGGTGGGGAAGTAGTTCACCCGACATTGGAAAGTAGGTGGAGTGCTTATTGCGTAGTCCATGAAAAGCTGGCCAGGATTGGGTTGGCCACCCACTCCACACATACACAAGCAGACGCGACGTTGTCCTCGTCGCTTGTTGCATCCTTCTGGCATAAAAATGCCTTCTTACAGCCAAAGACGGTGGGTGGAAAATCCGAAAGGGGCGGAGGACACGGGGAGGAAAATGGTTGGAAAAGTCAACGCCGACAGCGGCGCCTGCAACGCTATTCTCCTTCTCCTTCATTGTTCCTTGTTGTTGGCGTTATCGAAAGATGCGTTTGGCAATGTGGGTGGTTGGGCGTTGAGTGGGTGGCCAAAGGCGGTTAGAGCCAAGACCTAACCACTACATAGAAACACGGTAAAAGGGGGGGTGTGGGAATGGCCCACAATATTGCCCAACACCTGCTGCTTCTTAATACACCAACACACACACACACACACCCGGAACTTTCTGCGCTCTCTCTTCCTTGCTGCAAATAAAAAAATACGTATATATATGTGCAGCTTGTTGCTTTCGGCCACCCCTCCCCCTCGCTCCAATTCCCGCCATTATAATGCATCTCTTTCTCTTCTATATATTCGAGATTTTTTCCTCTATTTATTTTAGTTTGTATATTTTTTTTTTTTGTAAATAAAGGCAAAGGAAAAGTTTGGCTTTTTAATATGTTTACACCCCATCGGCTGGAGGAGTAGAAGGAGGAGGGGGAGGGGTGATTTTCCAGGCAAACAAACCAAATAGAAAGGATTCGGGGCAAGGCAGTGGAAGGAGGCAGAAGGCAGGACGACGACTATGCAACAAGTTAAATCCCTGTTGGGGTTTGTTTTCTGCTGGATAACTTTTTCGCAAGGAAATATAAGCTTAGCAAAATATTTGCCTGAGCTCTTTATTGCTATATTCAGGTAGATTGCATTATCTCACGGAAATCTTTTACAGGAGTTTTCAGGGTGTGATTTAGGACCATGGCAGCCATGGCTTTGACTAAAAAATTATTGGCCTAAGGAATTATTTTGAATTTTTAATCACAAGCAGCTAATGTTTTTAACAATTTTTATATTTAATTTGATAGATTTCCATGTGAAATTTGATTAAAAATAGTAATAAAATATTTATTTTATGGTGGGATTCAAATTAATTTATTAAATTTTAAAAAGCTAACATTTTTTTGCAATTAAATTTTAATTATTTTGATGCAAGCTATTTAAATTATATTTTACGTTTACTAACTAAAATCCAAATACAAATTATTAGAAAAGTTTGAATACCAAAAATAAAAATGTTGTTATATTCTTAAATTTGTAAAACTAAGAAAACATAATTATTAGCACATCCAGAACATAAAGAAACCCCAAAATATGTTTCCATCTGGACATTTCGTTGTGACAATTTGTTTGGCAAATTTTTTTAATGGGAATACCCAATAAAAAAAACCATTTCGAAGCCCTAGTCCCCAGACAAATTTCCCCATAACCGCTGCCATCGAAAATTACCTTTATGCAGCTTATATAATTCGGTTAGTGTAATCTCCTTTATGCCGGCGCTGAGTTTGGCATACAGATGGCTGGCCAAGCGACTCCGGACGCACACCTGAATCCACAAGTGGATGGGCTCCCATTACAATCAAATGAAACTCCACCACTGATTCACTGATTGAGCCATTGCCAACAACAGTTGGGTGGGGAAATGGGAAATGCAACAGGCGAGATTTCCCATCAACACTATGGCCCCCAAAACCCCCTGCCTCCCACTGACCCGCCAGAAAACTAACCACCCACCGAGCCACCCAAAACCCAAACCATCCCAGCCAACGACGTCTTTGTCTTCCCCTTCAGCTTCGATCAGCATCGTTTTTCTGGGTGGTACGAATGGTTTGGGTTTTGGGGTGTTGCAAAAAAACGTTAGAGAAAAAAATCTAAAAAGAAATGCAGGAAAATTCGTTGGCGACGAAAATCGGCCACAAAAACAGGCGAGGAAAACGCTCGCTCCTCGTTGGCTCGTCCTTCGGTTCGGCTTCGTTCGTTTGCCAATTGTTGTACTGGATTTCCCTGCTGTTCTTGTACTAGTTTCCCCCATTTTCCACCTCCTCCAAGCGCTCTTTAGTTCTGGCTGCCTTTTCGGCAAACGCATTCGGCACTCATCGTCTGCAATTTTTATATTGTGCAATATATTTCGTAGGGACATGCCCCCAAACCACCCACCATCCTGCGCATGTGTGTGTGAGTGCGAGTGCAAGTGTGAGTGCGAGTGTGAGTGTGAGTGTGCGTGTGCTTAAGTGCGCTTCGTTATCTCCAGCAGAGCACTTCGTTTTGGGCCCCCTGCCCTCTTAGCCCAAGTTGGCTAGAACTAACCCGAAACCCAGACCCCCAAAACGCCAGACACCCGTGCATATATATCCTTTTCTACTTTTTTTTTCCTTTTTCGTCCTGGCTTCTTTCACATTTTGCTGCAGCTTCGTGCAGCGAGGACAACGACGAAGTCGTCGTCGCCGGAGAGCCGAGCAAAAATTGTCGCTGGAAAAATGTGCTAAGGGTTTTCCTAGCCGGGTGTAAGGAAGGGGGGGAGAGGGGGGAAAAACCACTGGAAGCGGTGCTGCTGTCTCTGTGTTTGTGCGGGAATGTCAACTAGAAACAAGGACGATAAGCATTATGGAGCGCATTGAGGAAGTAATTGAGTGCACGAGACAGGGACGCAAGGCAAGGACGATGTGTTTGTGTGTTGGCTGGCGAGAAAAAAAAACACACTTACACTTCTATACATATATATATTTGTACATGGAGAGCGGCATTTATATGTATGCATATATAGCCGCCCACTGGCCCAACAACAACAAAGGGCATTTAACATTTTAATGGGGGTTTGGGATTGGGATTGGGTTTGGGTTTGGGCTCGGATCGCTGGCAACGTGCTAAACGTGCTCAAAAACCGAAATGAGTGTTTTCAGGCAAAAGGATAAGGCTGAAGCAGCCGCCAGGAGCCGAAGAAATATATATCCAAGGGTGACACCAGCCACACCAAAAAAAAAAAAAATGAAAGCCTTTGCAATTTATGTTAATTTTCCTCTGTGTTTGGCCAGACTCCACTGTGTGTGTGTGTGTTTTTTTTTTACTCAACCATATGGCAAAGGACTTAAGCCCAGTCGATGTTGATTAGGTCTGGCCAAAGTCAATTTCAGGCGAACAACTTGCAAGCACTTCATTTGCCATTTACATGGGCCAAATCCCATTTGCGGCCTTAATATGAACGATGAGGCCAACTAAGGGTTTGGCGAAAATAAAAAAAAACTGTAGTTTGAAAGCGCTCTGTACATAGATAGTAGAAAAAATCCGGGGATGAGGAGATGCTTAAGCCACCTAGCACAAAAATTATTCTGCTTATTGGCTTGGGTGTTTTTTTTTTAAGAGCCTTCGACGGATTTTAATTGGATTGAACAAGAGGTGGAAAGGTTAAATATAAGAAGTGGTGAGATTTAAAGGATGATAACCAAAAATACAAAGGAATATTGAATATTTAATTTAATTTTAGTTTTTCGTTAATTTAATTTTATAATGTCTTAAAGTAAAATTATATATTTTCAGTGATTAAAGAGTTAAAAAAAAATTAGGATTTAATTATATAAAGATATCTTATATCAATAAAATCATTGAAATACTACAAAATTTGCAATAAAAATACCAACATTTTTTTTTTTTTAAATCCCTAATTTTAGAAAATTATTTTATAATTTCTTATTACTCACCCACAATGTGCAGCATATCCTTGGTCCATTTTAAAAGCTCCCGTTTGATGAGCCGACGCTCTTGCAGACATCTGGCAAACGAGCAGTCGGCCATAGTTTTCGTTTTTCGGGGGAGATCTCGGCGATATTCTTAAATCGCAACTGTACCTGCAATGAACAAAAGCGAATAGCCAACACAATTAGCTGGAAACGACAAACACAGAAAAAAAAAGAAAACAAAACGAAATCGAAAAATTTCCCCAATGGAAATGAGTGTTAATTTATTAAATCTATAATGCGCCATATAAAATTTCATTTACTGTTGTTGTTGCCGCATTTTCGAACGCTACGAAATGATTAAACGAGTTTCGTTTCAAGGTTATCGCGAAAACACACAAAACCTGTTGCACTTTAGATTTGTTTTTATTGTTTTCGTCTTATTATTTCATATGCTGAAAATTTATTTATTTTTTTCTTGATTTTGTTGTTGCATTCTTGCTAAGCCACCAGTCTGTGGTTGTTGTTGTTTTCACTTTTGATGCAGTTCTAGTTGCCGATGTTGTTGTATTTTGTGGTTTTCATTTGAGAGTATTGGTGGGGCTTTTACTATTCGGTCAGCTACCAGTTTTTGATATTTCCTAGTTACAAGTACAGTGGGTTTCAATACAATAAAATTATTTATTTGGTATTCCTTAATAAATTAAAATTCCTTTAGGAAATTCATGCCTGCGAACTGAGAAACAGTTTCATTTAATTTACTACGCCTATTAAAGTTTTTAGTCATTTTTTCGTATTAATCAATTTGTTTTTTGTAAAGAAAAATAAAGAAAATATTTCATAAAACCTATAAAAATATATTTTGATCTTTAAACATTTTGAACTAATTTCGTCATTAATGTTCTGAAACTCACTGCACAATTAAACATGTAGACAGCCATATTTCTAGCTGTTTAAGCTGTCTATTACATTAATTTATTCAAATGCCGTTGTCGTTGTTGTCGCCTTGCATTAAATTAGTTTTGTTTCATTATTAAAAAGTCGTAAATCGCGAAACGTGTTTGGGATTTTGCTATGAGTTTGGCTAACTCAATGAGTCCCACTTGATATCTGCCCGCCTGCATCTAATGAGATGCATCGGAACTTTTATGGACTGCATTCCTATTTCGGGTAATTTCAGGCAAGTCAAAGGGGTTTTTTTTCGCTGTTTTCGGTGGGCTATGAATGAAAATTTCCAACCTGTAATTGCCTGTTGGCTGATAAATGATTAAATCTGATTGGAGGCAATTTGAGTTCTCCCCGATGCGTCGCTGGGTTTTTCCCATTCTCCTTTGGCCTGTGCTATCTCTATGACAGCCACTAAATTTTCATGTTTACCTCAACGGATATTTGCCTACCGAAAACCGAAAAAACCGGCTCAGTTTTCCAGCCCCCTGCGAGGGAAATTACAATAGCAGCCGAAGAGCTGGAAAAAGTAATTGAGATTCTAATATCAGATAGCAGATATGCTGATGCTGGCTTACATGACCGGCCAGCAGCAGCTGCCATTTGCGAGGCCTAGTAAAACTGGTAGCCCAAAGAGCGTTTTCAAGATGTTTACGCTGATGAAAAATTACTCCAGCTGCCATGGCCAAAGGCGGCCACTGCCAGAGCCAAAGTCAAAGCCAAAGTTAGGCCCAACAACCCGGCAAACTCCCAACAACCCAACAACAGCAGGTTGGCGTGCCGAGCAGTAGCTTTGTGGGCGTGTCAACGGAGCACGCGGCCGAACAGCAGCCAACTGATGATGGACGTTGATTATGATGGACGTTGCCGGCCTACCAAGAAGAACAACCAGCAGCCCAAGCAGATGAACAGAAGCCTCGAAAACCGGCAAAAGAGGCTGCCAGCAATTTGCCAGGGAGGAGCAGCACATGGAAAAAATACCATCAAAAATGGAGATCGATTCGGAACTGAATCATAATAAAATATATACCATCAGTGGATTTTCAACTCATTCTATTTTAATATTTTAAAGCATTTAAAAATTATATTCTTTAAAATGTCGAATTTGTTGAATTTAATTAAAAAAGGTTTTTTAATTTTTTTTTATATTATATGTTTTATAGGTTTATATGTTTTCTAGTTATTTATATTTTATTATAGTTTTTTATATTTTTTATAGTTTTTTTAATATTATTTTTTTTAAAAAGTTTTTTATATATTTTCGTAGTTTTTATAGTGTTTTATAGTTTTTTTTATAGTTTTTTATAGCTTTTTATAGTTTTTTTTATAGTTTTGTATAGTTTTTAATAATTTAATATTATTTCTGTGGTAATATTCATAGTTATCCAATAATTTATATTGATTATTTGAAAGGAAACATTCGAAATATTTATTATTATTAAGTTAATCGTTTCCATAATTTACATTTTTTATATACTAGATGAGTAATATGAGTAATATACAAAAGGAAACTATGAATAATCGCTGATATGGCAAGTGTTTTTCTTTTCGTGCACGAACCGAGCAAGCGAGATGGTAGATTGAGCGATTCTTAGGGCCAGCCCAACGCCTTCTTTTTGGTATTATTTTAAGTAATTTTCTAATTAAAACCAAATCAAGTTTTCCTCGAAGGAAATGCCAAACATTCCCTGGCATATCCGTTGATACAGCTGGGCTGTCACACACAAATATGCAAAGTCAATGCTTATTTTGAGCTCTGCGGCTTCCTGCCTTTCGCATCGGACTGAGAATCGGAGAATCGGAGACAGGCCCAAGACAGCCGGTGGTGGGGGAGGGGAGGGGTAGTGACTCTATAACTATATAGCTATATAGACGTGTTACAGATACAAAAGCTAAGGGGAATTCATTCACTCGAAAGCTTTTTATAATAAATGCCACAAGTATCTGGTGGCTGTCGGTATTCGTATCTCGCTCGCCTGCATTTGATTTCATAAATAAAACAAAATATCAAGGCCGCCCTGCTAGAAGCTAGAAGCTAGAAACTCGTACCCCCGATATAATATGTATTGCCGTGGAATATATAGAATACGAAATCACAAAAAATGGCAGCAATTGATTGGCTGGCCAAAGGTTCTGAGCCACGACAGATCACAAAATGTTGCCTAGAACAAAACGAGTTAATATCAATTGGATTGGTTTTGGTTTTGGTTCAGCTCGGTTCGGCTGGGATTGGATTGGATGTGATCTGGGCACAAAGTGCATTTCGGCTAACCAGTTTGGACCGACTGCATTCGATTCTCATTAGCTCAAAGTTAAAGTGTTCAAAGTGGAATGGGCCAAATTTCAGCCAATGTTAAGGCCTTGAAATCGTTTTGCAGTGCGATTCTGTTCCATTGTTCCAATTGCTGGGGATGCTTTGCATGCCTGAAAGCCTTCGCTTTTGTTAATCTAAATACTCAATTTGCATAGCAATTTATAACGCTCTTTTCGCCATTCATATTCATATCCAATCGATGAATCTATTGCTAATTTATCGTTTTTGTGGCCGCCCGGAAAAAGGCGGAAATAATCGCTTACAATTCGCTTTTTTTTTTGTATCGCCCCCAAAGTGTTCTCATAATTTCATTAATTATGTGCTGTTTGTCTACAGGTTTACTTTCTAGAAAATTTGTTTATGAATTTCCCTGGTGGCCGATTGCATGATCTTTTTATTGAGATGTTGCGATCGACCTTCGCATAGTAAAATGTGCTAATCAAAGTGCTTTAAATTGTGCAAACATGTTAATTCCGATTAATTTGAATGGGAATAATATGATAATATGTTAAGCGGTGTGCAAAAAACATGAGGAAGCTTGGTGCGCCTTAAGTGGAAATTTTAAAGATGAATTCGAAATTAAAAGAGTGAATTTTTTGAATTCTATCTTTAATTTCCTGCTTCGAAATGCACTCACTGTTTTTTTAATAGTATAATAATAATACATGTTAAATGATAATTATTTTTGTTTAATTTTCTAATAATAATAATGAGTAATATTTGTAAGACCTCTGGTCGTATGAGCAATATTTGCTTTAGCTGCTATATATCTAGCTTATCTGCCTTCAAAATATCCGCTGACCCTGGCGCCGACATCTGCTGATTAGCGATCATAATCATTAGCCAGCAGCCAGCGACAACTCTCACCATGTTGCATGTTGCTGCGGGCGTGTGCAACAAGTGCAGGCAGCAACATCAACTAACTAAAGCAAGATGAGCACGCGCCACGGCTGGAAGGCAGCACAATGACAGGAAGATCGAAAACGAAACCGAAGTCAAGTTGTTGGCTAGTTAACTGGCCAACTAACTGGCTAACAGGCTGCTGGATGCGAGTTACAGTAACACACATTCGCTGGTTGCTGCAGTAGTTGCTGTTGCTGTTGCAGTTACCATTGTATGCAGTCAAGCGCATTTCCATTTCTAACGTTGATCTGCGATCTGCGGCCCAGTGCCCCACGACTCCACAGCACTCCACTCGAATGAGCCTGGTTAGTAAGGTCGCGCCTGCCCCTCGTTCATGGCCCAGCTCACCTACAAAAACGGCATGGCCAAGAAAAACAAAAAAAAAACCGAGGAAAGACAAGTTTAGAGGCGGCTCGCCCGGGTCTTGCCATTGGACTTGCTCTTGGCTTCGCTTGGCGCTGGCCATTGGCCATTGGCTGATTTATTGTCCATATGGGCAGTAGATTGCACTTGACCCCAATGAAGTGCTGCTGCTTCTGCTGTGGCATTTAATTCGAGGCCCGAAAGTTCCAAAAACTTAATTTCCTGCCAGCACACAGAAAGCACACAGAAGTTGGCAAAGTTTGCCGTTGACATTGATTGCATAAAAGGGTAGTAGAGAGAAGAGGAGAGGAGAGAAGCCAGAGGCCCCAGGAGCTGTTTTTAAATCAAATAATGAAACAAGAACAACAAAGTGGCCCGGCATCCGTATCTCTGTGGGTGAAATGAAGTTAAATGCCGCTCAAGGATGCTAAATGTGCCATGTCGAAATGTGTTGTCTGTGCATTTGTATTTGTATGAAACTATTTGGCTGCCGGCATCGTCGTATTGTCCCCATCTACTTCAGTTTGTATGTAGCTATGTACATAACTGTTGCATGCAGAGGAGCAACAGGAGCATTGTCCCTGCTGCCGCTGGCATGTGGCACATTTTCGACATGTTTTGTTGAGCATTTTGGCAGCAGTAGCAGCAGCAGCCATAGCAAAAGCAGCAGAGACACTATCTGGCTGCTCCTCGTTGCCCGTTACAATCTGCAGGAAATGTGAAAATATCGTTACGAAACTTTTTCGTTGCAATATGCGCAACAGGAGGCAGGAGCAGCAAAAGCAGGCAGCAATGGCAGTTACCAATACCCAAGAGCAGAGACCCCCTCTTCACCACCCACCCACATTTTGTTTTTTGCTCTGACTTTGCTTGTTTTTTGGCTGCTGCCATTGGATGGTTGGGAGTGGGAGTTCCGGTGGCTCCTCCTCCTCCCTAAAACTGAAAACCCCTCCCTGGAACTCTGTCTTCGTTTTCATTTTATTTAGTTTCTGCCACCCCCAACCAACCCACTCTCAACTTCTTTTTTTCTGCACTATATATTTGGGTACAACGACTTGTTGCTTTGTCTATGTGTACCATGGGTGTGGCTGCTTGTTTACCAACACCAGCACCTAAACACCCCTCATATAGAGCACACCCCAGCCCACCCTCTATGCGATGTTACGTATACGACCTGTGCCACGTCGAGTGTCATATGTGCTGCTTGTTTTATGATGTCAGTTTCGGGTTTTATTAAAACTGCCTGAGGATATATGCGATGACTTCTTTGGCTGCCCTCGCCACCGTTTCACCTTCGACTTTGGCATCGCCACCTGGCTAACTGACGATGCAAATGCAAATGCACTTTTTTCATAAATATGTGAGCAGGCCAAATGCATCACATTAGCGTTTTTATATACCTAGATATATATATATTAAAGTTGGTCGCCTTACTACCGTTTCTCATATGGCAATTTTTGTATTATCGTTATGGCTTGTAATAATAATGCGAGTGTTCTGGCGATTTTACTTCCTTAATATTTTTCTTCTGGCGATTACTGCTTCCGCAACTTATTTCGTTGCTTTTCTTCGTATTTCTACAGTGACGATTTTTCTTGAATTTTTTTCATGCTTATATTTTTTATATTGCTATATTTATGAATATAATATTTGGATTTTTTTCCTGCTTATATTTTTTATAATGCTATATTTATGACTTTAATATTTATAGTTAGTTTATTCTTACATTGGTTAATAATCCTAAATTATTAATGTTTAGTTAGATAAAAATAGAAATATTTTGAAAAATATTTTGATGTGATTACAAGTAAGTTAGGTTTTTATTTCTTAATTGTTATGCCTATGAATACTTTTTTTCTGAATATAATATTTCTTGTTAGTTTCTTAGTATCCTTTTTGCTGACATTGCATAATAATCCTATCGCTCAGCTTCCGCTGAATCAGCCGCTATTTATGGTACAGACTTTATGGCTATATGACTCTGGCTTCCTTAATTTTTTTCGGTGTGATTACAGTTTTATTGGCTGTCGCTTTTCTCGCCGCTGCATCGCCGTCTCCTCTGCCCTCTTGCCCGCCTTATCAATTGCACAAAAATTCTTTGGGGCCCGATTCGCGACTGCAGCGCCGCTTACGAATTGAGGTCACCTTCAAAATTATCAAATTTCGCCCGAAATGATTAACTCGACAAACACGAAAATGTCCGACCCCTCGGAAAAGCCCTCGTCTCGAATTGTATAAAGAATAAAAGGCGGCAGCAGCAGCAGCACTATATTCGCTCGTTCGCCACAAAAAAAACCTTATCTTTGTTACACAAAAAAAAATGAAAAAGGAAAACAACAAGGCAACGATGTTGTTGATGATGATGAATTTGCCCTGATTTCGACACAAAAACAAACAAAAAAAAAAACGGAAAACTGCAAAATAAAAAAAGAGAGGAAAGGCAATAGAGGCGTTGTAAACTAAAGAAGCAGAAATGGAAACAAAAATTAGATAAGACGAAATTGAGTCGCAAGCCGACAAAGCGGCCAGAAGTTTTCCAAGCAATTCGCAAAAAAAAAGCCGCAAAAATGTGACAAAAAGCGAAACACAAAAAAAAAGAATTATGAACAATGCAGCAAAGTGCAGCGCGTGTGTGGCCTCGCTGGAAATGGGAGGGGATATGGGGGGATGTGGCGGACCGGAGGAATAGGAAAATATTTTTTTCAGCAGTTGTCTAAATAACGAAGCCAGAAAGCAAACGAACTAAATTGCTGAAAAACTACAAAAAAAACAGCGATGGCGGAATGAAAATAAACGAAAACGTAACAAAAATCAATTGTCGCCAAACCAAACGTCAATACAAGTGGCCGTGCGTGTTGCTCTCTCTTTCTGCCCCCCTCGCCCCGTCCCTGTCTAATTGCCAGGGTGTGGGTACTTCGTGTCTGTGTGAGTATCGTCAAAATTCAGCCGCAATTGAAACTATTTGTAAGCAGTAAAGAGGCAGAGTTGAGCGAGTTCTATGAATTTAATTGTTACGTCGACAACGGAAAAATTCAAAAAAACAAACAAACAACAAGAAAGAAATTCAAATAAGTCCATTTTCATATATGCAGCTTTCGATCCAAGGAAATAATTGTATATCTTATTCAAATTGATAAATTTTTTGCAATTTAAAAAGCTGTATATCTATTTTACATTATGTAATATCAATTTTAACTAGATTTGCGGCCCCGAAAAATTTATATGCTCGAAATCAGTATTTTATGTTAAAACGATATGCTTATTGCATAACCAGAAATTTACATGCGCATATCGATTTTACGGCGATTTATTTATTATATTATTTTGTATCATTACTAGATATCGGATTATACGAAAAAAAAATCTATACTTATTTAAGAAAAAATTATTACTTATAAATTTGCATTTGTTTATTGCATTACAAATATTTAACCATTAAGCCATAGCTTTTTTGGGCTATGTACTTGACTTGCTCAGTGCTTTGCATTTTTGTGAATCGTCATATTAATATTAAATAATACTTTTACATTTTATTTCTTTAATCCAACACTCCCAATAAAAATATTAATTGAGATTATAGAACAAAGAAGCAAAATGTAATACAATCAATTCAAATAAAATATCATAAAACTGCAAACTTTTCTATGGAATACCTAAAAAACAGCGGCAAACGTGTTTGTTTTCAGTAAATGATGCCACAAATAATAAAATTAAAAAAACCGGTGGAAAAGATGAAAAAACTGGTATGCAAGTATAAATAAAAAATGCGAAAATATTTGCCCCGCGTTTTTGTTTTTCCATTTTCTATTTTTCGCAAATTTTTTTGTTGGGAGAACAGTTGAATTGATATTTGCCAATGTTGTTGGTGTCGCTGCTGACTAGTTTTTTGTTTGGAATTTTTTTTCGTTGCTGTGAAAAAGGTGATAAGCTCAAGGACAATATGGCAGTTTGGCATTGCCGGCGCTGTTGCTGCACTCGCCTAAAATTGTTTGTTCAATTGTGTTTATGCATATGGAAAATATCGATTTTGTTTTTGGACAACAAAGCGAGGAATGCCAAACGCAATGGCCGTCACACAATTGGCTCTATTAAGGTCGCCGCGCTGTTTAAACTTTGGAGTCGGGAACTTTGGAATGAGGAAGGAATAATTGGCCAACTCCCATTGTCTGCCCCACCTGTTGCCCCTGTTTTTTTATTTTATTTTCCTTTGGATCGCAGCGTAGTGACATGGCCAAAGTTAAATTAAAAACATTTTTTTCCCATCACCACCTCCAACTCTCCTCCGTTCTTTATTTTCCCAATCCGAATCCTCGTTTGGGACACGCCTTCTATGTGGAGCAAAGCCCAATCTCCTCGGCCAGCTAAAAACAACAACTGCCTGTTGCACTTGCTATGTACTTCCAGTGCTTTTCCAGTGGCCCCAGCCCACCGCCCACCACCCACCGAACTATATGAACTATATAGTGGCGCAGGAAGGAGATGGGAGTGGAAAAAAAACTGCGAGAAAGAAGCGAAATACGAAAAGTAAGCACAAAAAATCCAAAGCCTCCCAATTGCGGCAGCCAACCCATCCTTCGTTTTTGCGAGCAGAGCAACAGTTTATTTTTCACAGCATTTTCTCAGCCACACGAGGATTGGGGTAATACCGAGATCCAACTAAGCTCAGTCGGATTTTGTTGTAAGCAATTTTTGTAATAGTTTAGGGGATACTAAAGTTTAAATAATTTTAAAGGTCCAGGGATTTAATTTAGTTCCTAAGCGGGAATCTATTTATTAACTTTGCTTATCCTAAAGCTCTTTAAAAATGATGGCGAAGTAGCTTTTTTTGACATTTCAAAATCAATATCTATTTTGATTTTTTTTTATTTAAACCTAATTTTAATTTTTTTATATTTCTTTTATTTTACGTATCCTAATTTAATTTTGCGAAAAGTATAAAAATATTATAATCCTTCCCGAGTTATTATTAACAGTTTCTTATCTAGGAGGTGGGCATAACTTTAATACCAATTCACTGATTTTGAATTATGCTAATTCCCAGAATTGCAAGCTTTTTAGTTTTCATAAAATGAATCACGCATTTCCCTGGGTGAATCGGTGAATGGCTGTAGACCTAGACCCTTGGCTTTTGGAGTGTGAGTCACTCATTGAGCGATAACTGAACGGCGACTACTGCCCGACTTCCCGGAGTGGCGGCAACTTGTTGCTGTTGCTATTGCAGTTGCTGTTGTTGCAACATCTAATCCAATCCAAGGCGAACAATGGCGAATGCAAATGCAGATGCAACCACTTCCTTTTGTCTGCCGGTGGAGGCGAGCTGAGGAGATGAGGAGGCCGTGTTGCAATTGCCGTTGTGCCGCCGATGTTGCTGTTGCCCATGTTTCTGTTGCTCGTGTTGCTGCTGCTGCTGCCTTGTGTTGATGGTCAAGGTCATGAACCTGTTCCAATAACTCGTTTCTTACGTGCAGCACACACAAACACAGACTAACCAAGGAAGGCAGACTGGTAGTCAGATGACTATGTGTTGCATGTTGCCGCCGGTTGCACCCCACACCAGCGTCCAGAGTCTAATGCTAATCCTGGCCAGCAGCTAGAAGCTAGAAGCTGAAAGCCGGGATGACTAATGGGGATCCGCACAAATCAATTTGAGAACATGAAATTAAATTTCAATCCATCTTCTGTCGCAAATTAAAGCTGAAAAGTTGTCGTCGTCGTCGTCGGAGTGAGTTCCACAATGCGGAAAAGCCTCAAGGACAACGGCGAGTGAAAAGAAAATTGCCACGCGTGGGCGGAACGTCAGTCTGCCCCCCTTTTATGTCCGTCTGATTCATTGTCTTATTTTTTCCCGTCTATGCGGCAGAGACTGTGTCATAAATCGCGGCAAATGAATTATTCGAAATCAAATGCAATTGTGCACAAAGCGATTCACTTGGCAAAAATATCTATATAAAAACAATAATAATAAAAACATCAGCCGCAGCAGTGTTTTCCGTCTGTCAACTTGAAATTAGAAGCGCATTAATTAGAAATTTTTATTATTCTCTCGCATTTAATTCGCTTCCACTTTACTGGTCTTTCTCTATTTTATTTTTTAATTGTTATACATATATATATTTTTTTTTTCATTCAAATTCAATAAATTTCAAGTTGACATTTATATTTGCGCATTAATTGCTTGTTAAGATTTCCGTGAATTCAATTTTTTGTGGCTCATAAAGGAAAAGCCATTCATGCCCATTGTAGGTGACAGAGTGTTTGTGAAAGCAAATATTACGGGGGGCCGAGGGGGGCGATACACCCATGAGAGGCACTTGTTGGGCTTCCGAATGCAATTGTGTTGATTTCTTGGACTGATGGAAAGTTTTTCAGCTTTTCTTACATGTGCGTTTGATTTTTAAGAATTGGTTTTCAATTGTATAACTGTAATATAATAAATTACTTACAAAATTAAATAGGGATTATAAGAATCATTTATAGAAAGATCTATTGTAATTTCTTTGAGCAAAAGGCACGATCAAAATTGAACAAATCAGTGCAATCATTTAAGATGACTCACAGACTTTTGGAGTCATCAATTTATTCAGCAGAACCAATCCCATAATAATTGGAAAATGCATGATCAGGCAAAACTATCAACCTTTTTTCACAAATGAATAAATTTCAGTTATTTATAACAAGTCAACTAGTTTTTAAAAGTATTCCAATCAGGGGATAACCGGATGATATATTAACCGATGATATATTTAAATAATATGGTTATCTTAAGTATAAAGCTTGGAATATATTATAGTTAGCTTTAGCAACAATTAGTTTTAATGAGCCACTGAATTCAGGGAAATCCCAAAAAAAATATAATCGTAATTGATAAGAAAATAGTTATCAACAGTGAGAAAAACTATTTACTGCTTAGGAGAATAATGATAATATAATATATTGATATTGTACGAGGTTTAAACTTATAATAAATATTTTGGATATTAATGAAAAATAAAATAAAACCCAGACATAATTTAATTAAATTATGTTTACAAATGGAGCGTTGAAGTGCTGGCTCATGCATTTTTCCCCCTTCCAATATAAAAAACATAAATATTTAAAAAAAAATGGCATACTCACTTTTCTGGCCAAACTGTCCCAATATTTACGAACGCATTTATGTAAATATTTTAAAAATTTGCGGTGTTTTTTGTAGTTCTATAAAAACTTTGACTTTGTTTATGGGTATTTGTCGGTTTTTGTTTTTCGTATATTAACCTTTTTTTACTATTACTTTTATTTGTGGTTGTCACAGCACTTTTGCATTTTCACCTTTTCGTTTTGTTTTTAGTGGCCTGGCATGTCAACTAAAAAATTTTTGTCATAAGAAAAACGCACGTAAAAGGTTTTTTCTCAGTCAATGTGTTGTTGTTGTTGTTCTTGTTGTTTTGCGGGGAAGAGGAAGCATGTTGAAGGTGTGTGCGTGTGTGTTTGTGTAGAAAATAAATAAAAAATTCGCACACCGCGACCAGCGTCAACAACAAACAAACAAACAACAACAACAATACTGGGCAGACGACGACGTTACTAATACGCAAGAGCGCCGGCAGCGACGCAAGCAGCGCTGCAACGATGGACGCCGCCTTACAACACGCCGATCCGATCCGAACCCAAATCGGGCCTGAGAATCGAGCAGGAGAATCTCGCAGAGAAACCGAGAAGGCGAGATGGCGAGATGGCGAGAATGCGAGAATCGTTGCCGAGAATCCGAATCAGCGGGGCCGGGACCGAAGCGAACCGCTCGAGCCGACGGACAATAAAGCTAAAGCCAGCCTGCCACAGCTGAGCAGACCGCTGCAGTTCCTCAGTTTCGCGAGCGGATGCACTCACTCACACACTGACACAGCGAAGCACCCTCTTTTCCTTTTCACTCGCTCACTCGGTTAAAAAGTGCATTCAAGAGTCACTCAAAGAGAGCGGGCCGGCTTTTGTCGCAGTATGGGTGCCTTCATTCATGGCAGCTAGCCGGTAAAAAAAGGCTAAAAGCGAAATTGGTTAGCAGAGAGCCCAGAATCGTAGCTACAAAGCAGAAAGACAGAACGGGGGGAAAAAAAAGAAAATGGTGGCCCAGAGAGCGCTTGCTTTTCCGCTCAAGTCGCGGGGAAGGCCAAGAGCAAGTACAGTGCAATTTTTAATTGCACACACACACACGTAATAAACGCTCTCTGAGAATTTCACACATTGCAATCCGTTCTTCTTTTTTTTCTGTATTTTTCAACCAGCATTTTGTTCTCGAGTTTGTAAAAATTTGCACGATTCGCTGTGTGTGTGTGTGTGGGTTTGCATTTTGTTTTTTGCAGTTTTAGTTTTGGTGGGTTTCGATTTTAAGTCCGCGACCGAATCGCCAGCGTTCGGCACTGGAGGCGCTCACTCACCGCTCGAAATGCAACTGGCGGCCAGCGACGAAGTGAGCCGATCCGAGCCGGCTATACGTCTATATTCCACATCCACTTCCACGTCGGAGGGTCTCTTGGCGGGGGAGAGGCGGCGGGCGGCCTACCGTTGCACATGCACTTTTTAAGTTTTTATTTTGGTTTCCAGCCTTCATTGTTTTCGCTTTTTTTCGGTGCGAATGTCGAGTGCGAGAGCGTACTGAAATTATAATAATTCCCTGGGGTCTCTCAAAAGACTCGTACGAGGAAGTAAGTAAGGTAAGGGATTGGGCGCTCTAGAGATAGTGACCCCCAAATTGAGTGATCGGCAGATTGAGTACTTGAAAACAAGTTCGCAGATATGCACTGCAGTTTTCCAGGAAATAGAGCAGGTCGCAAAAGTAGGAGTAAAGCTCATTTAAAGTAAACAGTCGTATCCAATATGAATTACTTTTAGTTCTATTTTTGTAATAATAATCCTAATGTAGTTTTTATGTGATCAATAATAACTAATTCGGAAATAATAATTTTAAAATGTTCATTAAAGATTAATTATTATATATTACAATTATACGATATATATGTACATTTATTGAACCAACTATTAAAAAAATTAATTTAATAAAAAAATAAATAGTTGAAATAGGAAATTTTAAGAAATATTCTAGTTTTAAAATGTAAATATGCAAAATAAATATTTTTATAAAATTACATAATATGATGTCAGCACTACAGCTTGCATTTTATTTGGGTTAGAAATATAAGAATTTAAATGAAAGCAATTAAGGCGAGTCAGCGGTGAGATAATCGCCTTTAATAAAGCCTGACTAAACAGTCTGAGAACCCCGAAAAACTCGAGAATTACCAATTTACTGACTGACTGACTGCTTATTAACCAAAAGTCTCAACGAGGAACTGATTGCGCACCTTGCCGACTGACCAACTGAGGGAATGACAGACTGACAAACTGACCAACTGACAAACTGACAAACTGAACTGCTGCTGCAGCCTGCGATTCGACTCGACTTGCAGCGACTCAATTGCATGTCATTGTAGACGAAAATATTTTTAGTTTTATTGTTATTATTTTCTTTTTTTGTGCGATTTTTTTTCGGCTCAGCGTTGGCGTTGACTTGAACAACTTATGGACCGGACCGAGACTGAGACGTGGGCGGTGGCGGGTGGAGGGGGGAAGGGGCTGCTGCTCTGGGGGCTACTCTGGGCCTGGCCCCTGGTCTCCGCCAGAATTTTGAGTCGTGACTGGTTTCAAGGTCCCTCAATTAATGCGAAAATTTCGTTGTAATTTTTGTGCTGCTTTTTTTTCTGTTTGTGTTTGCATGATTGTAAATGAAAGAAACAAAATTCGTGTATAATAAAAATAGTAATTGTTTTGTTTTTTTTTGTCTGTAATTTGTTTTGGTTTTTATGTGCCGTGGCAGAATTGTGTTTTTTTTTTGTTAAGCTTTTCTAATAAGCGAAATATTTGTGCATTTAATTGCGCTCACAATCGACCTTGAAGCTGTTTGCATAGATCTGACATTTGTGGATTTTGAGGGGTGCCAAATAGGGTGGGAAAATGTGGACTTAAGCTAAAATTACATTACAAAATTAATGGCTTATAGCGCACAAATTTTGTATATCTATTTGAATATAATAACTTAATTAGGGAGCTTAAAGAGTATTTTCAAAGTATTTATTAATATATTACAGAAATATCAGCGATTAAAAAAGCTTTTTATTTAAATAAAAAATATGATTTCCTGGAAATAAACGATATTCACCTTCAGCAAAGTGGACCCTCAAGGACTTGAACGCAACCCACTTTAAATTGCATCTTCCGGTAAATCTGAAATCTAAAAAAAGTACCAAAATACGCTCTGGCATAATTATCCTTTGAGCTTGAAGCACTACCCACCCCTGGCCAAAGTTGATGCCCACATCCGCTCCCGAACTCCAGCCGCAACCACTCAACCACTCGGCACAAGTATGCCGAAAAAAAAAACCAATGCAAAAACAAGGAGAGCCGAAAAAAACAGAACTCAAAACATAATGTCGCCATCAAGGAACACATATAATTGCTGTATTTACAAAAGATAAAATCGGCGACAACATGCACACGACCCGAACTTGTCGAAAGCAAAAAAATGCAGCGGAGACCCGGCGAAATATGGAAAAAATGGATGGATGACGACCAAGCAATTAAAATTAAAACCACGTAAGCAAATGCGACAAAAACCCCCGAAAATGTCGTGGGGACAGGGAGGGGGAAGGGGAAGGGGTAGGGAACGGGGTAAGGGAGAGACACTGAAAAATCCACCCCATAGCAATTGCATTCTGTACACAAAAGATGCACGAACCAAAACGTGCAATTTGTGTTGAATGCATTTCGAAAAAAGCAAACAAAAATCGGAAAAAAGTTCCCCAAAAAAAATGGTATGCAATTTTTGCATAATGAAAAATGCAGCAGGCAAAACACACAGACACACTCACACACACATGTGCAGTCTATAATGAAACGCACGGTATGCATGGGCATTGAAAGCTGAGCTGCAAGCCGAGTTGAGTTGCAATCCAGACCCAAAAATATATTCTAAAATTAAAATGCAACGGCCTGACGCAATGCAAACAGCCAAAGGGGTGCAAGCACAGACACTCACACTCACACTTACACTCACACCAAGTGGCATCACGCACACCACTGCAGCCCGAGCACAAAGAATGCATTTTTGTGCATCTTGAAGATACTCTTTCGACGGGTTGGAACAGGAAGAAAAGGGTGGAACGGGCTGACTGCCGGAGGGTTAAAGGGTCCAGACGCCCAGACTCTTTGGCTCGATTAATGAACAATCTTCAAATGCATTTTTCCAACAAAATTATGCATTTCCTTTGCGCTGAAAAATGGGAAGGGATAAGGGAAAATATCATAAAGTCCAGGTATACCCTTTAAAAATACAAAAATGGCATATTTATATTTTAAAAAACTTTTAATTCAATAATTTTATTAATTCCGCTTTAAAAACTTTCATGTTAATTTTGTTTCTTTACTTGTAAGAGCATTACACATAAATAACTAAGAAATTTACATGATCAAGGTATTCCTGAAACTGATAATAATGATGCTTATTTCCTGTACAAATGAAATTGATTTTTTTAATTGGAACAAGAATGATTATAAATCCCTCATCAGTTTCAGGAATCTCTAATTATGAATTTAATAACCATGTGTGTTATTTTTCAATTTAAATTATTTAAAATTTTTTTTTCAAATATTTTTATTTGATTAACAATAATTTTTATTACTTCCTCAAGCTAAACTCCCTTTAAAACCAAGTAACCCTCTAAAAGTGCATCGAAATTGTCATCTTTTAAGTCCCGACTTTGATTGGGCCAAATGAGAAGCGCCCAAGTGCCGCGCAGGAAGCCAATTGCATCCGTTCTAAGTCCGGACAGGCAGCGTTTGGCAACTGGCAACTTTCAACTGGCGGAACTGAGCCAAGTGCCAAGAGCCAAGCGCCAACTGTGGAGCGGAAGTAGCTGAAATGAGCTTGGGAATGAGTTAGTTGAGAGTGGGCAATACCAGGCAATGGATGGACTAAAAAACATTCTCCCCGGCCATCATAAATAATGAGGCGAAATTAAACTCGCAATTAGATGAAAATCAATATAAATCAGTTATAATTGCCAGATGCTTAGGCGGAATTAAGAAAAGTGCCAAAGACATTAGGCGACATGTGGAAATGGTGGAGAATGTGGTCTCGATCCGGTCTTCGGGGCCAATCAAGAGCGTCGATTGAGGTCCCCAAGGATCAAGATCACGCCGTTGCGAGGAGGCCTTCGAGGGGCACCCAAGGGATCAAAATCGGCCGATAGGAAGTTCTCGAAATAATTTCCAAAGCCACAGCGGCGCTGAATCATTTTCCTGTTGATTGCATATTTATTTAAAAATGACCCCTTTATTTGCTCTTTTGTTGCACATATTTTTTTTAATTTTAGCCAGCAGTCGTTTAAACTCTCCTCACAAAGGCAGGCCAGCCAAGGCAAAGATTAAAACAAAAATAAATAAAGTAATTTACATGCAGATTATGGAGTACATTTTTACATTTTGCTGATAAAGCAAACGAGCTTTGCTCCCGTGCCGTAATAACTTCATTAAATATAATTAATTATAGTTTTTTAAGCTGCAATTACTTTTGGGCCGTTCAATCGGCTTTTCAATCTGCTGCAATTGCATCTCCTGCTCGCGAAAGTGTGAGTGTGTTGCATGACCTCATGTGGCATTCGCTGCCGCGTAAGAGTAAACGAAAAAAATCCAAAATAAATAAACCCCCAAACGGAATGAATTCAGCAAATAAGCAAGAGTAAACTGGGAAAAACTGACAGCCGCCCAGCAGCAAGCGAATGACCAAGAATCGGCGACAACAACAATCGGAAAGCTCACAGAGATTGCTGCTGTTGCTGTTGCTGTTGCTGCTGCTGCAGTTGCTGCTGCTGCTGAGGCCAAGGAACTTGGGAGCAATACAAAATTGCTTGGCCTTGGTCAGGCACAGTACACACATATAAATATTTTAAATGTTTCTTTTTCCCTTTGCTTTTCTTTTCGATTTGTTGACGAGGTTCATTGTGCGTTTCAGCCGCTGCTTGTTGCTGTTGTTATTGTCATATTCTGTTGATGATTCGCTTTCATTTCGCTGTGTCAAGCGAGTGAAGTACTCCCCGAGATTAAGAGCCGCGATAAGATAATGCCCAGAGCCAATTGTTGTTTTTTGCCCTGCCCGATAAGGCCAAGAGTCCACCCGTTCAGTCAACTTAAAATAGTGCATTTACCTCTAAGCACAAGAGTTAAAAAAAAATCTATTTTATTCTTCCTTGAAGAACTAAGCTTGGTACAATGTAGCCGTTTACATTTCTGCAAATTTATTTTCTGAGCTACCATAATTAACATGATATCTCATGCTTTGCCCACCAAATTTGCATATAAATAGCTTTCTATGGTGCTTGATTAAATAACCATTATTTGCAGATAGCACTTGGTCCAACAGTTTTTAGGTCTTGTACAAATAATTGCCTTCACGAGTTATTAAAAAGTATTAAATGGTTTTAATTTAGAATTAATTATACATATTACAAGTTACAACTTTTTAATTTTACTTTGTAATTGACCTTTACAACTCCTTCCCTGATACATTTCCAACACTTTGTAGGTCAGTGATGGACTCGCTAATGCTGTCACCCTGAACTTTACCCACTGATACAGATGTTGTGGTCTAAATTTAAAATTAGATTTTCGATTTGCACACATGTCGAGGGGGTTGAGGGGGACGAACGACGAACACACACGCACTAATTGCCATTTGGCCAATGTCAATGTCAACGAGCAACAACAACATCGGCTGCAAATGCCTTTCTAATGGAGGCAGCAGCATCCACGCGGAAACCATTCAAACATTTGGGCTGGCACACTGTTGTTGTTGTTCCTGTTGTTGTGTTAAACACACTGGCAGCACAATACTACAAGCACACACACACAGGCCGTGTGTATAAGGTCAAATCTCTAAATTTTATTTGGCTTCCTGCCAAATGCCGCGCAGATGAGTGCAACATCAACTGCCGAAGCGCCTGCGGCTCGAACAGCCACAGAAACATATATACTCCAAAAGACACACTAGTGTAAAACACACACACACACACACCGACTGAATACACCGACACGTGTTCACACACAATTTGCAGTTGATATTGTTGCTGTTTGTTGCTGTTGCCGCCGTTGATGTTGCTGCTGTTGCTGTTGCTACTGGGCAAACTCTGCCAATTTTAGATGTTTAGTCATTGATATCAATGAAGTCGAAAGCGAAAGTGTTTCCACCAGTCAGCAGGCATATATGCAAACAATTCAATTACAAATTACGCATACGCCATGTGCGCCACTTGAATGTGTGCGAGTGGTCGCTGAACTTGTATGGGCTCCTAAATTGCATGTGTGATGCGCATTGAAATGTGCAAATTTCGTTAGTTCTAAGCATTAATGAGATGGCGATTTAATAGGAATTTTTCTATAGATAAATATGATTTATTTTTAGAAAGTTTATTTATGTGAGCAAATATTTAAAAGTCTCTAAATGCGAGGGTGCCTTTAGAAATAGCTTTACTGAATTTAGGTAGGATTTATTTTGATGTTCATAGGTAGGAATTCCGCAATATCAGTTTTATAACTAATGCAAATCACTATAAATATATCATAAATATTTTTTTAAAGATATAATCAGCTCCTGAACATGCATAGGAAAATATCCAGTACTAGCAGCCACCCCAAAAATAATATGAATACTCTGATTGGTATAGCCCCTTCTCCTGGACAAACCACATTCAACCCCATTGTTTAGTCTCTGTCAAAAAATCAAAACAACAAAAATCCACGCATATGAGCAAATACCAGCAATTTCCACCGACAATTACTGCTTCGCTCTCAATGGCTGGCTAACCCAATAAAACCGGCAACATTACTACAACAATTACGAGCAGGACCCACCCACCGATTCAGCCCACTTCTGAGCTGAACTCATTTTGGTCTTTGCCTTGTCAATCGAAACATTTGACCAAAAGTGCAGAAAACGGGGGAGTTAGCAGTGAAATACTGATTACGGGTTTGGGTCCCCGACCACACGAAAGGGCAGCCAGCGGGTTCAAAAACCTCATTACTCGATGGCAAAACGCCAGAGGAAGAAATTTTTGTGGCTTGTGATTCTCGATCCGAGAAATCATTCGTATGTATTGCTATGTACGTATATCTCCCGCTCCCTATTTGATATTATGAGTATTTCTTTATCGCGACACATGATTCACAAATGTGAAATGGCGTCCATGACCAACACAACAGACAATTGCGAGCGGTCAGTCCGCCCCTTGCCCTTCTGATTTCCCCCTGCCCTTTCCGCGCGGCCCACCAGTTCCGCTCTTGTTCTCCATCTGGACTCCATGGAACTCCAGAACCGAACAAACCGATTTTTATTATTATTTTGAATACGCTTTTTGTGGCTCTCATTGTTGTTTTTGTCTCGCTTATTTCGCTTCTTTTTTGTGTATTTTGTTTTGTATGTTTTTCGTCACACTTGGCAGCGGCAAGAGCGGTCAGGTACAGTGATACCTTTCTTCTTCGGAAGATAAGCTTTGTTATAGAAAAGTTAAAATAATACATAATTTTTACATAATAATTAGGGGTTCACTTCAAAGTTAAATGGAATAATACAAATTTAAATAAATAATTTTTTTTGTGACATTTGAATTAATAATTTAAAAAAGACCTTGCAAATTAGCTAATAATTTACAATGGCATTTTTAAGAGGTATTTTTAAGCCAAGTACATAAATTAAATAAAAGGAATTTTAAAATAACATAAACAGAAAATAAATTTGACAAAATATCAGATTGATATGTGCTGGTCAATTTTATATTTTTTAAAGATCAAGTTATTCATATCATTTTGATAAGTTACATTATTTGTTCATAAAATACAAAATTTGGTATTTTATTGCATATGAGAAAATATCATGTTGATATGCTGGCTTCTTTATTGATATAAAATAAAGTAAAATTGACCCTACTTCATATCGATTTTTTTCTTTGTAAATGTATTTAATTTAAGACATGTCCTTTTTTATTTATTTTTTCCAAGGCAAGTCCATTTGTCGATTTTTCACTGTATTTGCACAGCGTCAACGTTGACGTTGTCGCTGCTGCTGCTTCTGGTGTTTTTGTTTTTGTTGCTGCTGCTGCCCCTCCTTGTCCGAGCCTTATATTCAGTATATTCAGTCGGTCGGTCGGTGGGTCGGTCATACCATACCCAAACTCAAACCCATACTTATGCCCATACCCATACCGTCCGTCCCTAACCTACGACAACCGAATTCGCACTGGGCCAGGTTCAATGAACTTTTTGGCTGAGTTTGCTTCTGTCTCCGCTTCTGCTGCTTTTGCTTTTGACGTTGTTGTCATTGCCGCTGCTGCATAAAGCGTGCATTGAGGGCGCTGGCTAACTGACGGAATGACGGAATGACTGGGTGACGGAGTGACTAAATGAGGGAACGAACAACCAACCAACCGACCGTCATTTCATGCGTGTGTACATTGTGCACTGTTTACTCGCCCGCCGAACGAGTGTGCGTGCATGAATGGAGCTTCTTTCTTTTAATTTTGTCAAGTTCGTTTTGAATTTCAATTTTGAGTCATGCATACACGAGCATACGAGTAAACTGTGAGATACCGAATACCAGATACAGCCGCTCCAGGGACTTTGAACCGCCCCGAACTGATGGCAACAGCTGTGCCCGGCTTTTGATAAGCCAGCCATCCAGCCAGTCCAAGTCCAATCCCCAATCCCAATCCAATGCCCAAACCCATCTTCCCATATACCCCGCCCCACTGCAGGCTGCGAAAACGATTTAAAAAAGAAATTAACCACAAAAACCCCGATGAGCCCTAGACGTTTCTTCGGCTGTGCGAAAAATTTACTAGAAATCGGAAACTTTTCAGAAAATCAAATTACACCAACACACACACAGACAGTCGGAGGGCAAAGTCAGCGACAGAAAAAAATAAGATTCCCAACGAAAGAGGGGCTAAGTCCAGGATGGAATACGCTTACTTCCATTACAAAGGTGGTTTGGAAAAATATATAAAAAATAATAATAATAACACTCTTAGAAAATAATTAACCAAAATAATTTCCTTGGAATACGATTTTCAATATTTCTTAAAAATAACATCCTAAATAATTTTTTTTAATATTTTTTATATGATGAATAAGTAAAGAAAATTATAAAATAAAATGTAATATATTTAAAAGCTATTACCATTCAGTTTTTATTTCAAAAAAATTACATCTTAAATATCTTATATTATGATTATTTTTACTAAATAATTTATTACACCCAAAAGTAGTCCCCATCATACCCAATCAATCAGTAGGGTATGGTAAATATAACCACGTTGGCCCGATGGTTTAGAGATGCTGCTGGGGCTGCCGACATAGCCCTGTTTGACGATAATGATTCTGTTAAAAATAATCAGTTTATGATAGGCCAGGAGACGGCGGATGGCGGAGGCTGGCTGGCTGGCTGGCTGACTGAGATCTGGAGACCTGGAGACCTGAGAATGGCAGTAGTGGCTCTGCTCCGGTTGGCTTGCTCCGGTTGGCCGGGGCTAAATTCGATATGGCCCTGGCAAAAAGAGTCAATCAAATTGTTGGCCGCAGATCTGCATCGGCACCTTCTCATCGACTCATGTCACATTCCCATGTCTGCAGATGTTTGTGTGTGGCGAAAATGAAGGCATGCATTGTGGATTAGTTGCCTGAAATTGAAGGGAAGACGAAAATAAATATGAATTACAGTGGGTTCAAGGTAATTGATTGTATAAAATATATATAATTTTAATAAAAATGTTTGGCTTTCATTAAATATTTTTATAATTATACTAAAAATGTTGCTAATGAACAGTAATTTTTATAAAGACACCCAAGTAGATAATATTAACCCACTGATCACTGTATGAATTACTATAGCTACAGCATCTGTCTGCAGCTGAATCCGAATCAGAGTTTTTCTGTCTGTCATTTCGCATGCTCGTTCTGTGCATTTGGCTGTGATTAATTGCATTGGCTGCCGTTGTTCTTGCTGCAATTGCTGCTTTGCTGCATTGCTGCTGCTGCGGCTCCAAGGAAGCCTTAGAAATGTCAGGGCCAATGGCATGGCCCAATGCAAATTTATGACACGGCAATGCCGCGCCAAAAAAGATTTATCAACTGCCACAGAATTGCAGCGGCAACCAGTTAATGCGCCCGGCAAAACAAAAACCAAAACAAAAACAACAATAAACAACGACGAAGGCAACAAATAAAATCGAAAGCCAAAAGCCGCGCCGCGTCCCGAAAAAAACCGGTTCGTCAATGTTCTAAAAATGAAACTGGTTGCACCGAAAAAACAACAGCAACGAAAGGAGTACTAGACCAAAAATATATATACATATATCTTTTTTGTTGCAATTTTATTTCTCCTTTTTTTTTGGGTTTTGCGAGCCTGGCAGTGTCTGCCGAAATTGCAAGCGGGCATAAATTAACCGCATGGGGTCCAGATACGCTCGCACACAGACGCAAGTGGCCTGCGAAAGATGCAGATACAAATACGGATGCAGATGCAGATCCTACAGATGCAGATACGACGAGCACAGATACATTCGAAGGCGCACACAGACGCGTGCGAAACGAGACAAGCACACCCAAAACCACTTAAAGTCCACAATGATGACGTTGATGTCGGCCCCCTTAACCCCCTGAAGCCCCCAGAAGGCCCCCTTAACCCACCGAAAGACACGCCAGTTGAGTTTTCAAGTGCAGGGCTCGCCCCGCGTCCCGTTTCCTCCTCACTGATGACGCAAAAATACAAAAAAATACTGAAAATTCAAAAAAAGAAATAAGAAGAAACAAATTTAACAACCGGCAACGTCCACGACCTCACCCAAAAACCAACAACAAAGGCGGCACCAGGCTGCGACTGCGACGCCGACTGCGACGCCGGCCGCGGCAGCGACGCATCAGCGAGGAAAAAGGCTCCACCCCAAAGCCAAAAATGCGCAATTTGACTGTACGAAAATAAAAAGTAAATGAAGAACGGCAACAACAACACCGGCAGAACTTAACAGATGAACACAAAAATAATAAAAAAAAACAAACCGACACACACACACACACAAAAAACCAACGAAAACGCAGCAGAAAGAGCAACCAAAAATAAATATCCCAACAAGCAGGGCAAAACCATTACGTTAAATAGGTCGAAGCTATTAATACTCTCAAAAGTCGGCTAAAGAAAGTTCATTATAAAAATGATATTCAAATATTCGAGGGCCTTAATAAAATAAATGAAGAAATAAAAGAATTATAAATGACAATTATGACAATGGTTAATAATAACATAATATAGAAAAATAGAATAATAATTTGGAATTAAATAAAAAGAGCATTAAAAAACGAAATAAATTTTTAGAAGTTCCAAACATTTTATACTAAATCAGACTACTGTAAAGTAATGTCTTGTAAAGTAGTAATATTATATCATTATTATATCATGTTAAGAAATTTTAATCTAAGATTAAAGAATAGGAAAGTATATTTCTAAAAAAAATATGTGTTTCCATTGTAAGAAGTAATGGGTATTAATAAAAGTGGTAAAAGAGTTAGATAGGTACTACAAAAGTATTAACTAATCACTGTCTATCACCCTCGTCGATCAAGTGGTTCTATAATAATCCCCACTCATTCAAGCCACAATCGATGTCGGCCAAAAGATAGTGCCCCACTAGCGGAGAGAGTATGTTAATACGGAATACGAAAAAAGCGAAAGAAATATTTCGTTGGCAGCTCATACAAATTTTACTGGGCTGGCGGTTGTCGGTTACTGACCGTCCTCAAGGTTTTTCGTATTTTGCCCTTTATTTTTGCTGCGTTGACTGCGGCAGCGGCAGCGGCAGCGACTGCAACTGCAGTAGTAGCGTCAACGATCGCAGAACTCAATTCCCTTCATTTAGAGCGCATTTTTTGTGGCTGCTGCTGTTGCTGTTGATGCAGTTCGTTGTTGCATTTTTGAACGTTTTTCGTAGCGCAAATTACAGCAAACACGCCATCATCATCATCATCTGCGGCAGTCATCATTATCGCGTTGCATTCGGAGCCGCACTGTAATAGCAACAGCAACAACGGGAGCTGCAGCATAATCAAGATGGCAGCCACTTGCAGTGCAGCAGCAGCAGCTACAAAAAAATTGACGAATATGCGATGCAGCAGCAGCGGCAGAAGCAGCAAAAAACAAGAACAATTTTAAACCCGAATTCAATGCAAAACAAGCCAAGCGATAAAGCAGGAATACACTGAGCGAAAAAGGGGTTGGTGCAGTAATTTATTTGGAAATATCAAAATGTAAATAAATGTTAGAATATTGAATAGTGATTATTATTATTAAACTTTAAGTAATATCTATTTAATTGGTTATATATTATGAGTTCTCAAAATAAAAGGGTGCCAAGAAGATTAATAATCTTAATCTATTTTAATAAAACTAATGACTATTCCAATTCCTGAAATTGTTAAAACATTTTAATATTATTTTTTTCCCAGTGTCCTAAAAAAAAGCGTTGACTTTGACATAAAATATGAGATCGGCCGGCGAGTGAAAAATAGAGTGAGCCTGCTAGAGCCGGCGATAAAAACTTTGTATGGTCCTACGAGCCCTCCGCCTGCCCTCTCTTTCTGCCCAAATGACCCCCTCTCTTTCTGGCTTTCTGTCCGAATGATCGCCGTCCCTCTCCCCCTTTTTTGGCCTTATGTTCTAGGCGGACCAGTGAAGCATAGGTTTTAATTTATGTAGCACGCACATTTTCTGTTGTTAAGCATTTTTCTCACAATTTGTTTTGGCACTGAGCTGCACCGGAATGGGGTGGCAAGTGGGAGCGACAGAGATGATGCTATTAAGTGGAAAAGAGAGGGGATATAATATATATATATATATATGGAGAATAGGGAATGCAATGCTATGCAATTAAACGAGCTGGCCAAATCGGGTGGGGTGCTGGTGGCAGCAGCAGCCGAAAGAGAAAAAGAGTCCGGCAGCTAAAAAAGCCAAACTGAATGGCAACAAAAACTCTTGCTAATGAGAAGTGGAACACTGCGAAGAAAGAACCAGGGTAAGGGGGAAAAAAGAAAACCCACCGAATAGCAGAAGAGTTGCGAAGCCTAAAAAATAGTTGGTTCTTGAGGGGAGAGAAAATTATGAGACCAGGTAGATGAACGCATAATGGCCAAGGAACGGAAGATGGGGGGCTTAGGATGGTTAATTCGCTGGGAAAGTGAGCCAAAAAGTACCTGACAGTATTTCTGCAGGAATTCTGGGAGTATAGTGTCAATTAACCTATTGTCTTTCTAGAGTTTATTAAGAAGGGTAATTAAGAATTAATTAAGAATTTTCTATCCCTCTTATATCATATATGATGTTAGGTCTATAAGCTTTTTAATCATTGAAGCCATTAATTTGATTTGGACAATGTGTTTAGCCTGTTGCCACTAACCAAAGACCACACGACGTATACGCAATGAATAAATCATCAGCTAACAAAATCTCCATGCCACACTGCACACTAACATCCTTTTGCACCTGCCCAATTGGCCAGACCAAAAGCCAAATGCACACAATTGACCCTGAACTGAATTCAGGAAAAACACTCAATTAAATCGCTCTGTTTTGTGGGTGTGCAATGTGCAGGGCCTACGGATGATGCTGCTGAAAATTTGAATGCAAGTGCCTGGTGGATGGTGGCTCTCTAATCCAGTTGGCCCAAACACCACCAACAGGTGGGTGGTGGCACGTCAGTTGTTGTTCTGGCTGTAGTTGCAGTCCAACAACCAGTTAGCCGGCAAATTATTGTGTGAGTGAGTGGGCTTGTGTGTACTTGTGTGCGGCTGTGAAACCGAAAGTGCTGTGCAATTTTCGATTTAGATGGCATAATCACTTTGACTGCTGCTGATGTTGTTGCCTGCGGTGTGTGTGAAATGAAATTAGTCTGCAGTGGGCAACAGGTGCCCCCGATGCTCCCTGCTCCCTGTTCCCTGTGTGGCGCCTAAGCTTTTGTGTTTGCATATGCTGCACGGCACTTGACTCTTGCCACTGCTGCAGCCCCGAGCTGCCACAAAATTCTGCCAAAAAGTTTGGAGTTTCCACAGAAACCACAGAGCCAGTCGCACACTTCTGCACTGGGAGAAAAGGACTCTGTGGCTGACAATTTAACAAAATATTTTTTTAACAACAAATAAAAAAATTCAAATATCAAGTTGATTTTAATTAACAATTATTTAATATTTTTCATAATATTTTTGTTATTTTGCTGGCATAACATAATAGTATAATAGTATTAAATATCCGGACTTTAAAGATATTTTTCTGAGATTAAGAATATTGAATATTATCCCAAAAACTAACAAATCCTTTAAACGCTTGAACATGCCTTCTTAAAAAATAAAGTTTTCAAAAATTAGATACTTCTAAGTTATTTTTGTTTTTAACCATAGTAATTCTAAATAATTTTTGCGACTCAAAAATTAAAATTATTTTTCGCAGTGCTTGTGTCTCATGTGAGAGCCAAGTTGTGTAGACCGCAGAATGATCTTCTCCCTGAGGACACTTAACTTAACATCAATTTGTGTGCGTGAGTGTCTGGGCATTGTTTTGTGGCCAAAAATGGCTGTTAACGGGTCCGGGCCCCAGGATATTTAAGTGTTGGATCCATGTCAGGTTGCTAGGCGCCAGAATTGAGGTATTTCCGTACATTCTGACGCCGAATGAAAAGAGCGCAGAAATATGTAAGGTAAATGCTTGAGCTGTAAAAAGCGTTTCTGTTAATTGCCTTGAATTGAATTAAATTTTGTCTTAGTCGACGGTTAAAACGAAATATAAAAATTACATTTTTGTTTTCGTTTTTTCATTTTTCATTTAGCAAGATATTTTCCTACTCGGCTTACACTTTTTTCTGCAGCTTTATTTATCTAGATTATTTCGCATTTTTTCTCCCATTTCATCATTTCAATTAGTGCAAATTCTGTTAGCGAATGCAAAAGTATTTTTCTCCATCGTCTCTCTAATTTTGTTTGGCTGCGTCCCTTTGGAATGCCGAGTTAATTGAAATGGCTAATGGAATAAGTCCAGGTCGCTGTGATTTAATGCGTATTTTCGTGGATTATGCAATGCTGAAATTCGAGAAGGAAAAGCCCCCAGCCAGAGTGCAAAGCCCAAGCTGAGGCGAACAATACAAAACAGTTCATTGTCGTCTTTAGTTGTGGAACTTGCACTTCCTCGGACATCTCTCTCTAGCAAACTGCACAAAAAAAAAAGAAAACAAAACAAAAAAAAAAAGAACAGAGGAATGAAGAGGAAGGAGGATCTTGCTGCAATACAATGCAAAAGTTCTCAAGAAAATTCAGCAAAACAATTTGACAAAAAAGCGAAACGACAACAAATTCTGCCATCTTCGGCGATCCTCGTTGATGGACGTTGGCATTTTTAAATGAGTTGCGCGTTTTTTGTGCCGCTGCTGCTGCTTCTTCTTCTTCTTCTGCTGCTGCAGTTGCAGTTGCAGCTGCACTTAACCACACACAGAAGTCGGCCTCTATTTGTATTGGTGGGCCCGAGTGCCCTGCAACTTGAAACGCAATGCAAGAATTAAAAGCAAGTAAGCGCGAATCCCCCCGAATCCCCCGCGAAAAGGCCTTCCATGATAGACAGCCGCAGCGGCAACGTCAACGACAACGACAACAACAACAACCGACAAAAAAACGTAAAAAAGTAAAAAAAGAAAAGCGCGTTTTGATGCATTTGAGGCACAGGGACAGAAACAGAAACAGCAAAAGCAACAGCGACTGAGACGCGGTGGCACTGACCTTTCCTAATGCATCTCGAGTTGCACGCAGCAAAAGCTGCAGAGGCAGCAGAAATATCAGAGCTCAGAGGCTCCGAGCTCCGAGCTCCCCGAGATCGTCGTCCGATCGCAGGGAATGTTGCAATGATGATAACAAAAAAATTGGGAATTTTCAGTGCGTGCTATTATTGAGTTGAGAAAGTCATGGAAACTTATCAGCGCTTTAAATTGCCCCATAATTGAATGGACTCCAATACTAAAAGATGTCATCATCATCATAGCAACTCACTAATAGAATGAACTGGCGAAATGAAATAAATACATATCGTTGATTGTAGGCACAAAGCGTTTGTATTACCAATAAAAATAACATCTTATTCAGGTTTTAAGACAATTCTAAAATTCCTAATTACTCATTAAAAGTATATCATAGAAAATAAAAATGTGAAAAAATAAATATAAAAATAAACAAAATAATAAAATGAATAAAATAAAATTAAGTTTAAATTACCCATTAAAAGTATATCATACAAAATAATTATGATGATATTAATTTAGTTTTTTTGAAGACACCATTTTTTAGATATATTGGGTTCTTGTTCCCTTATAAATGTTTTAGTCAAGTAATAAACTTCTTAAAAGATAGTCAAACTCGCCTGTATTCAAATTTGAATAGCTTTTCAAAGCAACCACTTTTACGGTTTATGTTCTCACATTCGCAATTTGCGAAAATATTGTAATTAAATTAGAAAAATCTTAGCCAAGGTAAGCGGACGAAAAAGGTGGCAGACAGCGGGGGACGGACAAAGTCAGGCAATCAACGATATAAACAATAACGAAAAAAAAAATAAAACGCTAAACTGAAAAACAAAACCACTGGCTAAATAGGAGAACCAGTTATTGTAACTGTTGACCGTTGTTGTTACCCGTATTTTTGTAGTTGTTGCGCGGTCATTTGGCTATTTTGATTGGGACAACTTCCAGTTGGTAGTGCGCAAAATAGCCCAGAGGCCCAGAGAGACCCGGCTAACCATATACCGCCATATAGTTACCAAGCCAATACTTAGATCTACTGATTTCAGATTTCAGATCTCTCTGGGCGCAAGTGAGTGCTGTGCGGCTTGCACTTTGGCATTTAACTAATTGCCGGAGCTTTGGCAATTCTGGATACTTGAGGGCCCGAGCAGGGCAATTATTAAAATGCAAATGGAAAAGTGGAATATGGGAAATGGAAAATTTTCAGCTCGAAAGCTGAAAGCACACGAACCGAAATTAGAGCTCTTTCGGTGTTTCGGTGTGTGCAACAAGTGGAGTCACGAAAAATGAACGAGTCGAGTGCCCCTCCAGTGGCACTCGAGTTGAGCAACGATAAATTCACGTTTCCTGCCACATGTCCGTGCCACAGGAGCCACGACTGGTTGCTCCCCCTCCTCCTCCTCCTGTGGTCGGTAGTCGGTGGTCGGTGGTCCCCCTCTTCATGGGTGTGAAATCTAACGGAAGTGGCCGCCCCATTTCCGGTCCAAAAATTGAGCAACAGGAGCAACACTTGGCAGCTGCTTCTGCTGTTAAAGTCGCCCGATTTGATAAGGCCATATCAATTGCTCTGGCATTAGGGTCAAGAGCAATAAGGTGGCCATAACACAGGCACTCTAACGATTCGGACATTTATCAAGCCGAAAAACAAGTTAGCAACTAGCCGGGCCAGACAACTCAAAGCCAGGGGCAAGTGCAATGGCTAAACGGCTATGGCTAAAACTGAAAAAAAAAATCAAATGGTAAAAACAGTAAAACTCAAATAAACTTGTCTTGGACCCTGGCTCGCTTAGAAGCGACCTTAGCGCGCCGCACAAATGGAAATGGAAATCACGGCCTGTGGCAGCAAATGGCAAATGTGTGTTACTGTAACTGCAACGCCGCGTGGCTTCCTTCCTGTTGCCGCGGGCAAAGTGGCTGCATCTGTTGCTCCCACCAAACGCCATTGGCCTAAATAGATGGGCTTTAATATTTGGGAACGCTTAAGAGCAAGGAACATTGAGAACGAGATGGTAGATGTCAAGAATAGAATAATTCAATAAAATCCAATCTTCAGTACACAGAGCGTGGGAAATGTGAAGCACTTTTAAATCTTTTAATGGGTTTATATACCTAGTTAATAAAAATCCCTATAAATTATCTTAAAGCCCCCCTTTTTTATTTTTATTTTTCGATCATTTTCGACTTGAATATTTTGGTCAATATGTTTTAAAAAATATAATACATTACGAGTTTTTTTAGAAATTCAACAAAAATGTTCATAAAATATTTTCTGTTTAAGAAATGTTGTTTTCATATTCAACAAAAATGTTCATAAGATAGTTTCTGTTTGGGAAATATTTTTAAAAATTCAACAAAAATGTTAATAAAATATTTTCTGTTTAAGTAATCGAATTAATAGTCCACAAATTATTCACACAATAGAAAACCAGAACAGACCGGTTAGTCATATTGTTCGTCTGTGGATTTGATTCATATTCGACATGCATCATTCCGAACTTTGTAAGGGAATCCGCAGCCATATTCCAAACGGCACCTTGGTCACCCAAGCCTACGCGCCAAAAGCAAATGCGAACAGATACACCGAAATAAATAAAGAACGACACGTAGCTAGGCTGTAATAAAAAAGAGCGAAAAAACAAACAAAATGTTATGCTCTCATAAACATTGCAAACAAATCTAAAGTTCGAGGTTGATGCGACGAACAAACAGAGACGAGGAGAAACAAAAAAAAGAGCGTGCAAAAAATGAAAGAAAAATACCGAAAACAAAACGCAGTACAATAAATTTTAGGCACAAAGCGACGCACAGTGGAAAGTTTTAATCTTCTTAGTTAATAACATAAAAACTAACTTACAATTATGCTTCAAATTTAATTCATATAATTTTCATAATAATGATAATTTAAAATAAGGTACAAGGATTTTTAAAAAACTTTATGAAAGAAAATTACAAATATTTTTTAAACCTACAAATGTTTTTTTTAGCTTCTTCAGTATATTATATGCAGTAAGAGTTGGCATGTTTATAAACCTAATTTAAATAGTTAGAGTAATCACTAGAAGTCAATCGTTTTTAATAAGTTTTAAAACAAATTTTCAAAATACAACAAATTTTAAAGTTAAATTGCTAAAATGTTCCACTGTGCGGCGGCGGCTCAGATGGCAAATAGCAAATGGCAAAATTGGAAACCGATGGAAACCTCGACTTGCGTTATGAATGCATGCCGAAATGGAGGCCAAGCGCAGCCAAAACTAAATAGAAATAGCAATGCAATGGCAATAGAAAAGCAATAGCGATAGAGGCAACAACAACATTTTGCGTATGCAGCCAAGCGTTGCATTTTCGGCTTTTTCGGGGGAGGGGCAGCCCAGGGGGCGGGCCAGCGTTGCCAGACTGCGCCCGAAAAAACAAACGAAATTACGTATACGTAATGCGCGGGTTTTTTGATGTCAAGGTTGCCGTTTTTGTTCATAGCTAGCGCCAAAGCAAATTGCATACACAAAAACTTAAATATTTCTCTTTACTCATAAATTTATGTGTGCCTGTGCGAGGCGTCAAACCATTTCCGCATTTTACTTTAGCTAATTTCTGTGAAGTAATTAATAAAACATTTAAAAAGCGGTAAGCTCTACCCTGAGAAGCTGAAAGGTATATTCAAAACCATAATTCCTTTATTTATTACTTCTATATTATTTTCTGTTAATATCCCCTTTTGAATTACTCTCTTAAATTAGTATTATAAATGTTTTTAGCTGCCCTGATTTGATATAAATTAAATAATTTCAATAAAATATAGATTAAAAACTCTCAAGACCCCCAGGAAGAGTAAAATCATTACAGAAATAGCCATAACAATAAAAACAAGGGACAACAACAAATCACACCAAAGTGAGTACAACAATTTAATTGAATTTATCAGCGCACAAATTAATTTCTTCCCCTTCTTCGCCCCGCTGCACTCCCCCCGGCATATAAATAAATGCAAATTGGGTATTTAAAATAAAACAACAAAAACTGGGCACAATTGATGACGTTGTTGTACCTCAATAAATATAGAAAATGCATAAATAAAATATTAGGCAGTGGGACGATGGGGTAGTTGGGGGATATGGTATCGATATATACACAACATGCAAAATCTTTTGCAGCTGCACTGCAAAAACAACAAGAATACGGCAAAAACGAACGACCGAACGAACGAAAAAATTGCAAACTTAACAACGGATAGAAAACAAGATTTCAAGGTAAAGAACGCAATCGAACTTGACGTACTTGAACAAAATTTATAACAACAACGCTGAGAGGTAACAGCAACAATGCTGTGCAAATGCAACAACGTTCAGAAGAATTGGCAACGTTTTGGGCCAAAACATTGAACAGCAAAGTGCCGCAATTGAATTTTTCGTTTCTTTTTTACTTTTCGATACTTTGGAGTTTTCAGCACTCTGGCAGTTGTCGATTCGAATGAATGTTCAATAAGGACAGGAGATGTTTGCGGGTTGGATTTTAGGGGGGGTAATTGAAGGGGAAATCGATTGTGGTCAGTCAATCTAGGAAATCGAAAAAAGGGGGAGGAAAGTGTGGCTTATAACAGTCTCTTGAATGTTAAATGGTACTCTAAATATGTAGCTAAAGAATTATTGTATTTAATTCGGGGAAATTATAACCCCCCATAATAAACCCATAAAAAAGTTCAAGATGCAATTAAAACTGGACATAATTTCCCCAGAAGATCGCTGATCATTTCCCGTCACAAAACTGAGGAAATCTTTAGCAAATTGCCCAGAGACTGACACCTTTCATCAAAACACTTTGTTTGTGCCCCTGTTGACACTTGATTTCTCAATTTGCAATTTGTTGTGAGCACTGCTGGAGAACCGTTTAGCAGGCAGCAGACAAAAGATTTAATCAATCAGGCCTAGCCGCCGCATTTAGAGGCCCCAGACTAACTGTGCGGTGGCAATCTGTCAACGGCTCAAATCAAAGTCAATCAAAACAGCAACAATAACTGTCACAAATTAACAGGCCAAGTCAGCACGGAAAAGACCAGGCCACTGGTTGCACTGATTGGGGCCAACAAACAGGCGGACATTTGTATTTGTTCTGTTTGTGCGGCATTTATGCAAAACATTTGCGCTGAGCAGCCCGTTGGCAGGAACCGAGGAACCGAACAACTAAGTGGCCAACAACGGGGCAAACAAATTTAATTGAAAATCAGAGCAAAATCATTTCGAGAACAAAAGCCACTGCCATGGGAATCCGATGGATGGACGAAGTTTGCGAGATGATGAAGAGCTGAGACAATGATTAACACCAAAGCCAAGGCGAACTAAAGGCCCAAGTCAATGAACAGCCGACTGAAAAAGCGAGTAGCAAAGGGTGATGAATACACGGTGAAAAATTAGGTCTTACAAAAATGTTCCTCTTTTCTAAATGTTGTATCAACTTTTTACACCAAATTTCTTAAACTTACAGATCAAACTATTTACTCTACAATTAAATAAAATTCTTTAAAAATTTTTTAATTTTTTTAGTGATTTTAAAAATTAAATAATTTATTGATAACAATACTTTTAATAAAATACTTTGAAAATATTTTTAAACTCATATTATTGCCATATTATTCGAAATATGTGCTAATTAAATTTTTGCTTTATTTAAAAATGTATAATACATACTTATTTAATATTTTAATTTATTAATTAAATTTAAATTTTATATAGGGATTACAAAAAAATCGTATAGCAATATACATTTATTATTTGGATAGCATCTAATAATTATTATTTTCTCATTTCCAGTTTTACTACATTCTTTAAAGAGGACAAAATTAAAATATTTTCTTCCAAGACACTATAAATTTGTTAAATACTTTTTCCTGAGTGCAATCCGTAGGTTGCTGCTGCCACGTTGAGATGAAGCCAGAAACGGAAGGCCAACTATTATCATTCTGAAAAGATATGAGCCATGGCGAGCGCTGAAAAACTTTGGATTGGGGCAGGGCAGCATTTCGCTGCTGCAGGGGATTTCATGTTGCAAGTGCAGCGGCAGTGGCAGCAGCAAAACACCGAGTGTTGCACACCTGTTGCCAGCATTTTGCATGCAACTGGTTGGGTCGCTCCCCCCATTTGCCCCGTCCCTGGTTCGCAGATGCTGATGATGGGCAGCAATGGCAATTTGGCTTATGCACATTTTCATGGGGTTAAAGTTGCTGCTCTGGGAATGATGAACCGATTTGCCACACACACATACTAACACCAAACCAAACCAGAATCAAAGCCAAGGTGCTAGGCCTGATTTACTGCTGTGTGAGTAACTCAATTAAATTGCCATTAGGGCTTACAGCTCAATCAGAATCGAACACGAGAAAACAACCACTCAATCCGCCAGAGAGTCGCCCCTTTTTTCGTTTGAGTCACAGTCAAGAATCACTCGTTGCCGAACTCACTCAAGAAGTTCCTGAGAAACTCACCACAGCAAAGTCATATTGCCCCTCCTTGTAAGCAGCAAAAACCGAGCGAGTTTTGTAACTATCCCTTCGGAACCAAAACCCCTTAGGCTATTCCTTCCTTCTTCTTTTTTTTTTTTGGAATTTTCTCAAAGTTGCTGCATGAATTTATAAGCAGCGCCATAACGAAAACATTGCAAAAAACAACAATAAAAAACAAGTTCGCAGCGGATCGACAATGGAACAAGGGCAACAACAGCGAGGGAAAACTCCTTTATAATCAGATGACACCTATTTGGCATTGAAGCATTTGATTGCCATATTTATGCAAGATAAAAAAGGCAACGGCGACAAGATTAACCACAGTCTTCTAACAGCAACAAACGCCGCAACCGGTTTCGAATCAAAGGCAAACCCGAATTCCAGCCCAATTCCAACCCTTTCCGATCCCCAAAAAAAATACAAAAAAATAACTCAAAAAACTGCAGCTAAAAAAGGCTTCAACGATGCAAAAAGACCAGGCTGTAGATGCAACGGCAAGGGTAAATGCAAAAACAAAAAGCCAGCGACTGCGAAATTCGAGCAGTAGGCTGCATCTTGAAGATGCATTTTTTGCATCGGATGCAGTGGGCAGGGGAGGGGATTGGGGAGAGGAAAAGGGACTCAAGGCCTGCCTGGGTAGGCGATTTTTGGTGCCCTGACATTTGATATGGCATGCAAGCATCGACACAAAGAAAGCCTTAACATCCTCCTGATGCAATTTTATACACTTTATACCAGCAAGCTTATTAAATAGATAGTGGATAAAAGCAAATTAAAAAAAAATATTTTTAGCATTTAAAAATGTTTTTTAAAAATTTAGGGAGTAATTTCTTATTTCTTTTTAGCATTAACACGAGTTTACTAAACTATAACTTATTTTAATTAATATTTTTTTACTCATATTAGCCAAAATTCAAAATCTCGAATTATAATTCATTATTACATATTTGTTATTATTTATTATGTCAGAAATAACAAGACTTGATTATTGACTTTTTTAAATATGTAGATACAATCGGTTTAATTAAAAATAAACAACAGCTCAACTGGTATTAGATGATTAATACCCATTAATTTATTTAGAGGATACTATCGACTTCTCTGCACTTTTCTAGCCCGACCTCCCCAGCCATCTCCCTGGATCACTTCCGTTCTCAGAGCCAGCGAAATTTACGGTTCTGATCTAATTCGCAGCAGACAAGAAGTCGACGGACGGCGGCCAGTTGCTGTTGGCCAAGGAAGTAAACTGATTTGAAACGCGGCGAGGAACCGAAAACAGGAAACTGTTGTTAAATTGTAGCTGGCTCATTAAAGCAGCTGCCTTCTGCCTCGTAGCTACGCAGCCTCAGATACAAGAACAGATACAGCTACAGATACAAATACGTTCTAGATGACTTTTGGCGGATGTGCGCATTCAGGCTGAATATTATTATGACGATTTCGAAATTAAATGTCACTGAGCTGTGCTTTATTGTACGACCGGGCTATAGACATAGACGCGTAGCGTATGTGTGGATACAGCCTAACCCCGACAGTTGTCATCGGCTTAAAAAATACAAAAACCAGAACAAAAAGGAAAGGCGGAGAAAGGGGGTGAAATTATGTGCGCGAAATTACTTTTGTATTATACGGTATGTGCGTGCCAAGAGCCCGCGGCCAAGGCAGCATCCACCGAGGATCTGAGGAGCCTGCCCCCTCGGTGGACCTATTTTAACCCCGACAACGGCAACAAATCACAAAAGCCCCACACAACAAATAATTCGCGATTCTGGCTGCGAGAGTGTCGGTCGGTGTCATGTTGTTAAACAAAGTGCGTAGCCTATGCCCGCGGGCGGGGAATTTTTTATTAAAAAATAATCACACATTTATGCGCCGGCAAACCGCAATTCAGCGATATATTAATTGTCCACATAAAGGGACTCGAGAATGCCCTACTTTGCCACGCTAAAAAATGATGTTTAAATATTATAATATGTAAATCTATGTGAATTTTACTATTTAACTTAAATAAAAAAATTAATTACCGACTATGCTATACTAAATAATGATTTTTAAAGAGAAAATAACTACATTTACCATAGTTTAAATATTATATTTTCGAAATAAATGTGATTTTTACCCTTAAACTTATATAAGAAAACTAAAAATAGAAAAAAAAAATTATTAAATTTCTTTTGCAGGATAAAAATAATAATTTTAATTAAAAGAAAATTATTTATTTTGAGAAAACATTTTTTAATCCTATTTAAATAGGTCTAAGGTTAGGAGAGAGTAATAAAAGTGAATAGAAGAAGAACTATAGGCATTTTATGTGCCACAACTCACCACGAAACATTTTAAACAATACCCATTCCTATTCGCTCATTATAAAAATATACGCGATATTGTAATTCCAATTTTCTAAACTCGAGCTGTTAATTCCTATGGATTCTATAGCCTACTTGGTGGCGCCCAATAAGCAGACTAAATTGCGATTATCTCAACATTGTGTGATTTGTTCTCGTATTAATATCAAAATATTAGACATGGCATTTGTCATTGAATGAAAACTTCGAGATGGTAAGGGCTATATATAGATCCTTTTGTGGTCTCATTAGGGCGTTGAGCTTGGTATACCATCTCCACCACCCTACCCTTTTATTTGTGGGGTTTTATAATTTGAAACTCCCCTGCGGAAATGCCACCATAAAAAAGAACTTGCACAACAAGAACCCAACCCAATTTCGTCCAACTTATTCCTAACCTATCCCATAAAAACCAAACTCAAACCCGGAGTTAAGCCCAAACCGAATGCGTGTCCAGGTCCCAAGTTGGAATACCCCATTCTCCCGGCGTTTCGTTCGTTGCATTTTGTTTTGTTTTGCGTTAGATAACCGAAAGGGGAAAGTCTATGGCCTGACCCTAATGGGGTTGTTTAATAATAATAATAATACGGAGAATGCGAAGAAGATGCGAGGGGGCAGATCAATAAGCCCGTTGCGGGAACAGGGCCAATGGAAAAGGCCGTGTTGTTAACCCCTTAAGCTTTCAAATTAGTGAATGCAAAAAGTGCGTAAGAAGCGGGACACATAGTTATATATATATATGTATATACCGACTGGTCATTGGCCTCAAAAAACCCGCAGAAGAAGAAGAAGAGGAAGAAGGAGAAGTGGAGAAATCGGAAGTAGGGAGAATATGGGAAGTTGGGGGTGTAGAATGAATCCAGCCAAACAACTTGTGAGTTCAGTACGTGTGTATGTGTGTGTGGGATTTTTTTCGAATGAAATTTTCAAAACGAAATTAAAATTTTACGCATTTGCAGCACTCACGCACACACACACACATACTAGCCCACCCGCAGGATACAGTCATGCGAATATGGAGTACTCCTTTGGTCATAACTCAACTGGCACACACATTTACGTAATTAAGGCCTACCCAAAAGCACTTCAGACTTTGCCCAACCCCAATCCCAAGTCCCAATTCCGAATCCAATCCAAGTCTAGCGTTCTCCGGTTGTTAAACTACGGGACTTTTGCCTCCTCCACCCCCTATATTATATTGGCAACACCAATCCCCATCCCAGAAAACCATTTCCCCCCGGCCGACCTGCCAATCAAATTGTGCCTCCATACAAATTGTTTACTGCATTTTTGATTCCATTTTTTGCCACGCCATCATCGCCATCGACCCGGCCAAATAACTTTCGATGCATTTTTTATTTACGCATAGCCGCCGTGCGTGTTTCTGGAGCTTCTCCTCGAGCCTTATGCTCAATTAGAGCTCTTCATATCGAGCGGTCAGCAATTAAACCATTTTCCAAGTCATTTAAACCTATCCCGAATCGAATTGTAATTGAATGTCCCTCTTTCCCCCGTTTTCCTCTTGGCCAAAACAGATTTCCTGTGGCAGGTGTACCTATGTTCACTTTCCAGGCAGACAGGTACTTGCAACTTGACCTAGACCAAAGCCGCTTACGTTGACGCGTCAAGTTTTGTCAGGGCTAATACCAAACTAACGATGGCTTTTTGACATTTCCTTTTCCTATTTTTTTACTATTTTCGCAGTAGTTGCTGTTGTTTTTCCTTGTTCTTTTTTTTTGTCACCAGAAATTGTGCGGCTTCGTTGGATTGCCTTTTGGCCATCTGGACTGGGGATCGGGTTTGCAGCCAGAAATTGAGTTGGATTTATGCATGTAAAGCCGGAACGGAGGAGTCGGACAAGTGGCCAGGGCTATAAAAAAGATGTTAGGGGGATGTTAGCAAATGTAATCGGTCAGGAGAGTTAAAGTTGGACGTAATAGGTTTTTCTAGAAAAATAGCTATTTTATTGGTAGATTTTCATAGATTCTACTGTCAAAACTAAGCAATAAAATAATAGATCTTACTATTACAAGATTCAAAAATTAAATGGTAGGTATACAAATAGGTATTTCGCATGCGAAAAACTAAAAAAATATAGTCCTTACGATCCCCATGCAAATACCTTGCTTAAAAGACCTTTCTTAACCCTAATGCTCCTGTGATTTATCAAAAAACCTCAAAAACACACAGAGTCACGGTCAAGGCCTTTGATCCAGCGCCATGAAGAGAGTCATCAGAGCTGGAAAAAAAAACATCAACCACAACTGCAGAGAATAATGTGCCATAAGAAATCCCGATAGATGGAGCCGAGTCCAGGGGCCGATGGGGGGGTTAAATCAAGGGGCCAGAGAACCTCAAAGGCGACGCTTTAAAATGACGCCTGTCCCTGTTTCGTTTCTTTACTTTTTTTCCTTTGCTTTGGGTAACATAATCGGTCACTGACTTGGCATTTGGCGTGGTAATTCGAGAACTCTTTGCGCCTCGACAATTGCGGGTGGTCAGGGCTGCCGAGGGAGGTACATAATGGACAGCCAAGGAGGAGCGGCCAGAACGGCAGCGAATCTCGATTCTCGAACCAGAACAGATCCGATCAGATGCGATCCGTGCAAGTCCGGTACAGTCGTCCTACCGCAATCAAATTGAAATTGCGCCGAAAACCAAAAGTCCGGGCCATGAACAACAATTTATCACTTTTTTTTGAAGGACCCAAGTGTTACGAATTTTGAATACTCTATTTTTGAGAAATATTTATTTTCTGGATTTATTTCCTTAATAAAATGTATTATTATTATTCTATTCTATTATTATGTTCTATTCATTTGTAATATCACCCATTTTCGATTACTTATCCATTATTAGCCATTTACATCAAAACGCTACATGCAATATTTCCCCTAACTGTGTTTAATTATAACCGAATCACCTATAAAAATCTATGATTATATGGTCGTAAAAAATTTTACCATATCTCTTCTATCCTTCCACCTAGTTGTACAATTTAAAATAATTCACCATGTCAGTATTAACATAAAAATCATGCTGTGTTGCCCGACGACTTGCAGGGTAGGATTTCCAGAACAAGAATCCGAACAAGAGGAAGCACATTTTCGGTTTCATTTGGTGATTTCGGGACGTTGGCCAAAGCAGAGCCAGAAAAGATGAAAAGAGACAGGTATCGAACGGCAGAAAGAGAGGGGCACAAAAAAAGCGACCGGCTGCAAGCAGACTTCACTTTCGTGCTAAATTATATCATCGTCGTCTCCAAATTGCACACACACAGAATTCGAGAGGGGTGGTCGGGGGGATTTCGGGGGCTAAATGCGATATAGGGGAGCCGACTTGAAACTGCAACAAGTTTGCCACAGGCCCATGCCGCCTTTCCCCCTACCCACACGGAAAACAATTTCGAATTTATCTGATGGTCGATTCCCCAAAGTTTGATTGCCAAAATATTAAAAATATTTTGTTATTATTATTATAAAATTCTACAATATTTTGTTGTAGTTTGATTTGACTGTTTTTATTTATTGCTTGTGTTTATTGGATTTTAAAATGTTATTTATAAGATTTTTAATAAATTATAATTCTAATAATAATTATTTAACAAACAAATATACCCAGAACGAAAAAGGTTTTAAAAATAAAAATCTAAAAAAAGTATTTCTTTCCAAAATCTGACAACTAAAACCATCATAATATCAAATTTTACGATAATAATATGAAGTATTTTCTAAAATTGTTTTCCGGTAAACTGGGATACTTTTGACCACAAAATGATATCATTCAAATATGTTTGATATTAAAATTTGGAAATTTTTTTAAAATAAATCTCTTTGTTTCTCCGTGTGACTCGAGCGTCGTTTTTGGGCGCACTCACATTATGTCGCTGCCTTCTTCTGTAGCTCTTGTTTTTCCCTCCCCCCCAGCGATCCCTCTTGCGATCCCCCCTCCCCCCGCTCCACACGTCGCCTGGCATATTCGTCAATTTTTGTGCGCATGCAATTTACGCAGCACAGCGAAAGGAACTGCAAAAACCAAACTGAACCGCAGAATACGAAAAACCTTGAGTACGGTCAGCGACCAGAAAAAATGCATAAACATTTTTGTTCTCTTCCCTTTCTTCTTTGGGCAGAAGTCGGTGGCGGGATCGTCGGGATCGGAGGCATACGTATTCGGGGGGCAGAAGCAGAGTCCACCGGCAGCGTCTTCGTAGTCGCTGCTGCAGCCAGTCAATTGCAAATTTTCGGAAATTTTACGAAGACTGGCGGAGGGGCGGAAGAAGCCAGTGAGGCACGTACGATCGGACGGATGGGCTCCCCATTCCCATTCCCAATCCCTTCCACCGAATATGCATACCCAGCAGTTGGAGATTTCGGGAGTATATTGTACTCGCATTATGATTAAAAGTAATGTAGAATTTTTTAAGACAAGAAAATATTAAAATTTTGACAAATACAGTCAAAAAAAAAAAATGGATATGAAACGTAGAACGATTTTACATTATGTAATGTCAATTTTAACTCGATATGCGGCCAGGTAAATTTTATATGCTCAAAAAAATATATTATGTAAAAACGATATGCGTATTGCATAACAAAAAATTTACATGCGCATATCGATTTTACGGCGAGATGCTTTTTTTGTGTATTAAATATTCATTATATATGATGTGAAAAACATATATAAATATACTTTCAGAACAGTGGCGGATCCAGGATTTTGTTGTGGGGGGTGATATCAGAACAATTTTTTTGTTGCATACTTTTTAAACACCAAAATTCCTTTCATTTTTCACCCGAGTGCGGGGTGATATATCACCCATATCACCCCCCGTGGATCCGCGCATGTTTCGGAATATAAAATAAATTTTAAAAAAGAATTTAATGTTCTTAAATTATTCCGATTAAAAACCTTTTTTTTAGTATAAAACAAAATAAAATAATATAAAATTTTATCGTGACTATTTCAATACAATACAAATAAACTTCTTTTAAATACACCCGTATTAACATAATTTATCCTGCTAATTTTGGTACGAATAAATGTTGTTTTTAATATCTCAACATTCTGGTTTAGTCATCGTATTTATTACCTTAAGTCTGAGTATCGGCCAGTCTCTATCGGGCCGACCTCTTCTTTTCGGCTGGCGTGGGCCCGTCTGGAGGGGCTGCCTCTTAATGGCCGGCGTATTTTTGGCAGACGGTACGCACACACATTTGGTGGCTATATGGCACTACTATATATTCGTGTGTGCCGTTGGTTGTTTGTGCATTCCTGGCAGCGCGGCCCCAGCCGGTTTGGCTCAGCACTTTGATGTGGTGCAGTGGTGCAGCGATCGGGGGGCATCGGCGGTGCAGGGGCGAGAGAGAGACAGCAATAAGTCTGTCGATCCACTGCCATAATTTTTGTTTATTTTTTGTTTTGCTCCGCAATTTTTTCGGGCTCCCCCTTTTTTGTTCGTTTTGTTGTAATTCTGCAGGCCGTTCGGCTCTGCTGTTTTCAATTATCAAGGACAAATGTGCGTTGAACTTGATCTCGCTTTTCATTGCCGCGACTCCTGCCTCGCCTGCTCTTGATCCCATTTCGCAGCCGATTCTTGCAGATGCAGATACTTTTGCCCTTGCAGTTCGACTTTTGTTTACACCAGACCAATTTTAAATTTAGATCTCGGTCTCTGTTCGCTGGCCCCCCCGAAAAAAGGAGTCGTAAAATTCGTTGCTTTAGCGCTCTGCAAACGCTGATTAGGATCCAGATAGGAGTTCAGCCAGCAATTAAGAACTCTAATTTATCTCTCGTGCCAAGCAAATTCTGTCTCAGGCCATAAGAAATGGAACAAATGGGCAGGCGAATTTGATTCCGCCGCCAATTCAGCCATTTCAGCCATGATTTGAGCAGCTTGTCCGAAAAACTGCCCGCCATTTGGCGGGGCACTCATAAAAATGCAACGGCCAGCTAGCTCCCAGTTAGCAATATTCAGTTTGTAGATCCCATTTCCCATATCCCACAGCCCATATTCCGTATTCCATATCCCAGGTGTGTTCGATTCACAGACAGAACGTCTGACAGAACCTGCAGAGGAGCCCAAGCCAGCCCAAACCAACACAGTGCATTGCATGGTAAGCCAGTCGAGTCGAACCTGCAAGGTGGATTAAGTTGTTATGTTGGGCATTAGCAAAGGTGTTGCTGATGCAGGCAGCTGTTTGGGCTACCCTAAGATTGAGGGTACATGGACTAGCTTTAAAGGATTGCCTTAGAATCGTATGAACAATAGGGGAATGGTTTTGACAAAATGCACTTGATTTGCACAAAATTAAAAAAATATATGTAAAACCTGCGAAATAATATAAAATATAATATCCACCTTTCAGTTTCTAGTAAAAAATTATATTTCTTTAGAAATAATAATATTCTTCATATTACAAATTTAAATTCATCTCAATCAAAAAGCAACGAAGGGAAATTCACCCCCTAAAATATTTAAGGTGATTACTAGGCTTAAGACAGAAAAAACAATTAAATATTGTGGATTTTAGCTCTTAAATATTTGTAAATATTTTTTAAAGGGCACTTTATAAGTTGGCTTTTTCCGAACACCCAAGATTTTGGCCTGTCTTGAACTCAAAGTTTGTTGGCACTTTGTTGCCGAAGAGATTGCGGCATGCCACAGGTGAGTGCTAGATGGCAAATTGTTTTGATAGCCAGAAAATCAAGGAGAAAGAAAACTTTGGCTGAAAAAGCAAGAGTTCCTAACCTCGCCGAATACGAATCCGAATCCGAAACCAACTAATGGTGTGTCCTAAGTCATTAGGGATAGCATGAGCGGTTTCTTCTCGTTCTGGCCATGCGGCAGCAACATTAATGGGCACAATAGAATGCCTGGCATTCATCAACCCTATAAGCCAACTCATCAGCAACAATTTTTGTAGCATTTTTAAGTTAATTTACCCAACAGGAAAAACATTCGAGATTCCTGTCGCCATCTCAGTCTCCATTGCCATCGCCAAGCCATCTTCATCTCCATCTCCGTTTCCATCTTCATCAGCGTTTCTAGTGTCTAACTAAAAATCTTCCTCTGCATTCGATCATTTATGGCATTTTATTTGGCGCGTCAGCAAATGTTGCTAAGCAATTTATTTATGACATTTTTTTTGTTGCCACTGCTGTTTAAATGCTGCGCGCCACATTTGCCAACTGGGGATCGTGCGGCAATGTGTGGCACAACGAAACCAAAAAAAAAAACAGAAAGAAAGAAACTGGCCGCATGACGCGTCCAAATCGCGCGACAACTCAAATCTTGTAATAGCCGCAGCCACAACATGACAAGCGACTCAAGTTCCATATTCATTAGTTACGATAAAAGAAAGAAAAAAAAAGAACGGAGGATAGAGGATGGAGGAACGAGGAACAACTACAGTAAGAGCCATGATCATCAGGCAACTAAATGTGGCTAATGACTGCCAAGGTGTCTTGGCTAAAATACCCTTGATACCCCGGCCTTCGCCTTCAAATTGGCCCCAACTAATCAGGCTGCGTAAAAATCACAAGCAATTCAGGCCTTTCCTTCGCAAATTGAATCTGTTTTCTATCATTTTTTATGATCTTTAAATTTAAAATACCCTTGCGAAAAGAAAAAAGAATGGGAACAGGAAAATGGAGGGGCGCAAGAAACATCGAAATCAGAGAGGGGAGTGGGGGGTGCGAGGGGAAAATAGTAGCGAAAATCAAGCTGGTTCAACATTGAGCCGGACAAGTGAAGGAAAAACCTGATTTTTCCTTTCGGCCCAGCACAAACATCGCTGCCAGGGGGGCCGGATATGGCCAAATTGCTAGGGTTCCCGGCCGCCGGTAATTGGCATTGCCAATGCCAGCCAGCAACAACAAAAGGCGACAGCAATAGCCACAAAAACAAATGCAAGGAAAACGACAATTTTTTCTGTAGCTTTTAGCAAAAATAAATATGAAACCATCGCTCTGGACCTCAAGCTGGTCTAAGGTCTCTCTCTCTCACTCACTCTTTTGGCCCTTTTGTAGTAAGTTTTTATGGTATTCATACTCTCTCTAAAGGTCTATTTACATTTTTTTGGGAATAAAAGCAGGCCGAGAATAAAAAACTGTTTAATAAATTAGAATTCCAATAAAAAAAAAAAATTTTAGAGCAATTATGTATATTCTTTTTCTTTATTCTTCTATTTGTTTCTATTGTTTCATTTATTTTGTGAGTTTAAGTACATAAAAGTTTATAAAAGTGTACAAAATAATAACTAATAAATATTTATAAATATATTTTAAAATCGAGAAAAATGTAGATAAATGCACAACAAGTTTTTAGTAACTCCAAATAATAATAATAATAATAAATATTCAGTTATAAATTTAAAAATCGAGAATAAAATCTATATAAAATCCTAACTAGTTTTTAATAACCCCGAATATTTAGGTTTCTAAGAAGGGTATTAAAACTTCTGTTGTATAAGTCGGCATCAATTTTTTCAGAACTTTTTTAGGCAGCGACAAACGCCAGGGAAGACAGATGTGCGACATTGCAATTTGTTACAGTTGCAGTTGCATTAACGTTGCACCAGTGGTGGCTACGAGCGGGGAGGCTGCGTTTTAGCCAGGGTCTCGGTTTTTTAGACCCCTTTTCAGACCCTGGAACTGGAACTCAGTGGCTGGGAGACTGAGTTCGAGGCTTGGGAAGAGCTGGGCTGAGCAGCGGCAATAGCAACCTAAATATTTTAATGCCCCGGCCACATTGATGGTTTGCTTTTTGCTGATGATGTTGCTTTTGCTGCTGCTGCTGCTGTTGCTTCTGTGGCAATTAACATTTTTTGCGTGCACAAATATTTTTCGACTTGGGAGAAAGAAGGCAGTTGCAGCGGAAGATGCACGTGAAATTCACAACAGAAGCTGCTGCTGCTGCTGCATCGGCAGCAGTTGCATGAAACTCAAACAAATTAAACCTAAGGTGAGTACAACAAAAACAAGGCATAGAAAAATGAAAAATACATGCCAGCCAACTGAAAAAACAGCAACAATTGACTCTGGCCGGGCTGAAAACGTAACGAAATATGTTAAAATGCAACCAAGTGAGTAAATTGTGCGCAACAACTGGGAGAAAGGGGGGTGCGGTGTTTTGCCGGGGGGTTTTGGGGGTTTGGGAGAACTGTTTATGTAGCCCATGCAGCTCACCCACTTAGACACACACACACACACTCACACACTCGGGCACTTCATAAACTAAGCAAATTATTATTTAAAAGCCCACCAAGGGGGAGGGTCTGAGCCTTGGGTTCGGCTTTGGGCTGCACTTGTACAAAAATTATGCACAAATTGTTTTAATTACGCGCTGCCGCAATTTGCGGCCCACCGAGGGGAAAGGGGGTGTGTGTGGGTTAGGGGTATGGTAGGTGTTGCCTTATGGAGCATCATGTGTGTTGTGGCAAAAAACTTTGGGAAAATTGTTACCAAATTGCATTCGGTTTGACGATTTTTTGTTGGACCTTTTTTCGTTAGCCAGATTAGCTCCTCTTGTCGAAAGTATGCTAAATAGGGCTGCCAAAACATTTAATATAAGTGAGCCTGGAGATTATGGGTATCTAGGTTTGATAGAATTTAAGAGAATATTAAAAAAACGGATAATACATTCCTAATAAAGTTCGTGTCCTCGCAAACACCTCTATTGATAACTTCTTTTTATTTTTTTGGAGCTTGTAAAACATTATTTTGGGTGCCCAAAAGCAGGCAATCAAATTTTGTTTTCCGCTTTCAATGTTTTCTGATTGGTCCCAGAAGATTTAAGAGGAAATCTAATGAGGAAGTAAAAAACAAAATATTTGAGATTATAATAATAATAATATTAAATATCTCATAATCCAAACGAATATTTATGACCAATAATAAATATTCGTTTGGATTATGAGATATTTAATATTATTATACCCGTTACTCGTAGAGTAAAAGGGTATATTGTATTCGTGCAAAAGTATGTAACAGGGAGAAGGAAGCTTTTCTGACCCTATAAAGTATATATATTCTTGATCAGGATCACTAGCCGAGTCGAACTAGCCATGTCCGTCTGTCCGTCTGTCCGTCCGTATGAACGCTGAGATCTCGGAAACTATAAAAGCTAGAGGATTGGCATTTTGCATGCATATTATTGGAGTTCCTACGCAGCGCAAGTTTATTTCAAAATGGTGCCACGCCCCCTCTAACGCCCTCAATCGCCCTACACCATTTTTTAAAGGTGTCTGGTGCCCACACCATTAAAGATTTTGGAAAACTAAAAATGCAGTTTTATTGTGACTATCAATACCTATCGAAATGTAGAAGAAATTTTTCAAATCGGACCATTCGTTAAAAAGTTATGCCCGATCAAAGATTTTATATATCTATCTCCCTCGCACTCCTTTAGCTGAGTAACGGGTATCTGATAGTCGGGACACCCGACTATAGCGTTCTCTCTTGTTTTTAATATTATTTTAATACATCGTTTACTATTAAATTTCCCATTTTTCTGTGATCCAAATCAGCCTTCAAAAACTTACTATAAAATCCTAAAATAAATGTTCTATAATAACCCTTTATAGGGTACCAGTGGATCATCTCTCCAGCCTCACTCAATCTTCCCTGAAGCCCTGGTTTGTGTGCCTGCTGTTGTTATTTTTTTCTGTTCAGTTCTGTTCTATTCATATTATTTTTAATTATATGTAGCTACATAGAAAAATGCTCAAGTTCGGCATAGAACATGGAGTGGGGGGGAGCTCGGCAGCCAACGGCAAAATGGGACCCACCCATTTGATGGTACCGCTCCCCGTCCCACCTGCACGGTCCTATAAGTGCCTTAAAAATATTTTCACTTTACATTTTTTGCGTGCGAATTGTGAGGGGAAAGGGGGGGGGGGAGGTTGGCAGCGGGTGGGGGTTGGGGTGGCTAGCGAACGGTAGCGCCAAGATACACAGACAATGTTGCTTGCCGCTAAGGCCTGATAATTACCAGGTTGTTGTTGCAATGCCCCCCTTTACCACCGCCCTCCCCCTTCATGCCACTAAATTTATGCTGCCTTCGCATGCACACTCAGATGTATGAGTGTGTGTGTTGGTGGTATGGAAGGTATGGAAGGTATAGAAGTCAAGTCAATCTTTAGACTGTTTTTACATAATTATAACAACGAGCTGCCTCCACTGATGATGCTTCTTCAGCTGGCATTTTATTGTTTTCGCTTCTCGTAACCCTTTTTTTTCCATCATTTTATTTTCTTCTGCCGCTACTGTTGCGGCAATTTAAATGCCTAAACAATAATTTGTGCATAATTCTGGCCGGGGTTATTGTTTTTGGTTAATGCATGTGCCCAGCCCAGTCATGCCAAGTCGCGATCTCTGCCAGCTGGCAATTACGTTATGCAAATCTTTTCGGGGCCAATTAGAGCACTTCCTCTGGTCTGGCCAAGGATCTATAGATAGCTCCAAACTCCCCTTTCGAAGACAAAAAGCCACAATATCCGTTTTCCATTAGGGGGCCGCCATACATTTTGTCCATATTTTACGCACTTTACGCAGCGATTCGGGCCCTAAACAGAAAGATGGATGGAATGGCAGTGCTATTCGTTCAAATGGGCGCTGGTTTCCGGTTTCCGGTGCCCAAGATATGGTCGAAAATTTACGGCCTACCTTGCGAAAGGCCTCGAGAACTATTCGCGGAACCTTCAATTTCCTGGGGGCACGCACAAAAATCAAAAGCAATGGCAAAGCAAAGTACAGTTGTGCTCGGTCCGGGCATTAAATGTTTTTTGCCACTCACCCCTAAATGGCTTTTTCACCCATCGATGGGTGAGTGCAAAAATATCGATAAACTGCACTCGGCCCCGCCCACAAATCCCAAACTGCGTGCATTTTATTTATTTATGTATATTATAAATTTTACATACACATCATTACGTAGGACTATGGAGCGACTGACTGCGTTAACTCTTTTTATGCGGTAGGGATTGGGATTGGGGATTGGGGGATTTGGGGTTGTTGTTTGCGGGGTGCCAATTTACGCACAATGAAGAAAGTTTTGTGGGCGTTCCGCCAATGGACTGGGGCTCCATGGGCAATGGATATATGTAGATGGTATAAGGGGTTAGGGGCTATCTGGTAATTTTTAGCTTCCGCCTGCTGTTGCTTATTTGGGCATGACTAAACCTCCGCGAATAAGTCAGTCCGTTTGTCAGGTGGCCTCCCCTCAGGTGTGCATGCGTGAAAATTTTTCCACCACATCGATTACTTTACGCAAATTAGTGCGTAGATATTTTGCAAAAATGTTCTATAAATAATTCATGTACAGTTCAGTTTGATGTGCGGGCGTAATCGGCGTAATACGAGTGCCGTTGCCTTTGCCTTTGCCGTTGAGGTTGCCCTGAGCCCAGGTCAGTTGACTTGCTTGGCCCCTGGCAGTACCTAAATGGTCCTTGTGGGTGGGTGGGCGAACGCACGTACACACATTCTCGCTTCATTTAATCTAAACGCTTAATTTAGCAAATTTATATGCAATTTTCATGTCCTTATATGAGACAATATTGAGGGAAAGAGAGAGATTCAAGAGGTTATATTCTCTAATCCGTTTGATTCTTAATCATTTTTGTTTTTAATAGGTATTTATAGGTACTCCCACAAATAAATCACAAAAGCTTAAACGAATTCATTTAGAAATGTAATGACAGCACTGGCAAATGATTGTCCACTGGCACTCTTCGGATACAGTTTAATGGCCCTGCGTGACCGTAGGATAATGGCCAGTTTATGATCCTTTCTCAGGAATCTGAGACCGAAATTCTCAAAGAAAGTGGCATTGTCCACGATGCGCACCATGATTTTATCCCTTTTCAGCAGGGCCAGCACTGTATCCCGGCCCACAGTCGATCCCTTTTCGGATTGATCGGCCAGAACGATGCTGGTGATGCACTTGCAGGCCGTCTTCCTCCAGAGCGATGCTACAGTATCCGTGCCGAGAATGGGCTCGAAATTCGGAGCGCCAGGGGTCTTCAGTTTAACCGAAACCAGAGCTTTCAAAACAGAACTCCGCATCTTGCGCGAAGATTCCTTTTGGATTTCGATACCTTTGAAAATTGGTTTATTGTTGTTCCTCTCATCAATGCGCTTGAACTTGCTGGGATAGAAACGAAGTCCGGGCTTCTTAAAGTCATAGTTTTCACAGTCTTTCTTGTTTACCGGCCTCTTGCAGTTGAGCAGGAAAACGTCCAAGAGACGGGGGAAATCAGTTAGGGAATTGAGCACATCGGCGATCAAAGCGACGCCATTCTCCTCATCTATCAACTTGGACTGGCTGAAGTAGACAACGGCAGAGACGGGATTATGGCTTAACAGCTCGTCCAAACTCTTGTTGATCCACGAAAATTTTCCTTTGGGCAGAACTCGAAGGATTTGAGAGCCGTCGGCCTGGGCAATCCTGCATTCAGGAAGCAGTATTACGATGGCCATAAAAATTACTATCAGCATTTTCCACGGGCTCTTGGCTTATAAAGACTACTAACTTAAGAAACTAAAGAGTTAAAAATAACATTATTTATCCCATTACCTTAAATTACGATTACCTTAAATAATTAAATTGCACCGCATCAAATCGATTTATTTATATTTTTAGTTTAAATCAACTGTTTTATATCGAGCTACCCCTAATAAAATTTATTACGGACTTTGCATACTCTCTTCCAGCAGCGTATCTGGCGTTCACCTGAAAAATCCTTCGTGACCTGGGGATAATGACCAGCATTTTATCCTTCGCCTTGAAATGAATGCGAAAGTTTCGAAAGATTGTGGGATTATCCACGATGCGCACCATTACTTGTTTCCATTTTAAAAGGTTCAAAATAGTATTACGCCCCAGTAACGATTCCTTCTTGGGCAGACCAACCAGAACTATGTGGGTTATATCCTTGCTGGCCGCTTGTCTAAAGAGCGATGCTATGGTATCCGTTTGGAGAATGGGCCTAAAGTTGGGTTGGCCGGGCAACTTCGGTTCAACTCGCGTGAGGGCATCTAGCACAGCTTCGCGCATTTCATAAATTGATTTCTTTGGGATTTCCAAACCTTTCACCTTATCACCCTGCATTTCCGTGCGTTTGAACCCGTTGGCGAAGAATCGAAGTCCCGGCGTCTTAAAGCCATAGTTTGAACAGTCCTTTTTGTTGACCGACCTGTTGCAGTTGATGTGGAAAATGTCCAAGAGACGTGGTAAATCGGTAAGGGCCATCCCTCTTGTCCTGCACATCGGCTTGGGTAAAATAGACAACGGAGGAAATCGAGTTTTTGGCCAAGAGCTCGTCCAAAGAATTGCTGCGTAAATAGAGCTGCACCTTGGTAGTCAGTTGAAAGATGCGAGAGCCGTTGGCAGGATAAAGGAAAAACAGAACTATAGGGAATATCACCGAGTGTATTGTTCCCATTGTCCTAGCTTATAAAATCTACTAAATAAAATAACGAAAAAACTGACTTTCGAGTGTTGTACATTGATCAATTTTCTACATTGTTCCATAAAATTATTAATTAGATCATTATGAAGTCCGTGACAAAACCGACGGCCCTTGCAGCGCATAATAGAATTAATAAGAAACTTTGACTTTAAGAAAATTGCGAAAATTCGAATCAGTTGATGAAATACTGAATTTTTGAATTACGGGGATCTGTCGATTTATATCATGGCCTTATGGTCTTGACCGCAGCAATTATAAACGGATTTTAATTTGTCTCACTTTCGTTTTGCAACCCTTTTGAATTGGGGGAAATTGCAATTGTACAGCCTGAAAATATCGTATTAATACAAATTGACATCGTTAGATACGAACCATGCAGTTAAAAGTTATGAGGTTATAGAGAAGTCTAATTGGAGTTTCTTAGACTACAGATAGGGCAAAGGGAAGAACTTGCCCCATTATTATTTCCGTTTATGTAAGAGAAAACACGTTAAAATATTGTCTTTACAATCGCTTGCTTAGAATAAATACTTTATTACCCCCAGGTGCTCTCATTGATGCGGATATCATCCCTATAGATGCGTTTTAAATATTTCAGCACTTCGTTTGTCTGCCAGCTGGAGTCGTTGTTCCTACAGCTGGGACACTCATCCGCACCGGGAAACTGAATCTTGGGGAACTGGGGATCTCCGGGTTGATTAGCAGTGATCCTATTGAACTCGTTGTGGGTTTTCCACAGCCAGAGAATCGCCTCATTATGGGGCATCTCCAAATCTAAGGGCCTGCGCTCAATTATCCTTTCGTAATTGTCAACGCATTCCGGGCAATTATAAAAATACTTGATGAAATCACGAAAAATCATTAGTAAGCCGCCAGGGCTGCTCCTAGTTTCCGCTGGACCACCCGTATTTTGAAATAGTATATAGTGAAGCAGTGTCCACAAGGCGCATGGGTAGCCCCGCTGATTTGGCTTAGAGGATGCACAGCCAACGTAGTGCTTCCTTCCGTTACGGTTTAGTAGGCCAGTCCTTCGTACGACACGGAGAAATAGTTCTAGCGCTTGATTTCTTTCTCCGGTCATAAGTGGCACATTTGGTACCACCTCGTGAAGAATCGTATCGATAGCCTTGACCATGTCGGCTGTGTAGACACGCAGTGGCGGCTTTTTAGCTTGAGTTGGAGTCACAGCTTTTGTGGTGGGTGGACCTTTCTCTTTAAGCCTAAAGCTTCCACCGATGTTGATCTGATTAACATTGGCATTCGATTGGGACATCACTCCGGAGGAGAAATGAAGGACACAAGCCAGAAGCAACCAAAACTTTGGTGACGTGGTCATAGTTGGTGACTTGAGGGCTAGATCCATTCTAGGTCCTTTGAAGTCCACTATCAGTCTAGTACTAGTATGCACTCGTAACGAACACTAGGTACTTATAAACGTATTTTAATTGGATTTGCCTCACTTTCAAATCACCGGTTCAAATCGGTGGAATAAGAAAATCAAGTAAATGTTACACTCTTTTGTTTTATTTCCTTTAAGGATCGTTTATAAAATCCTTTATATCATAGTTTTTGAGATTATACAAATGAATAGTTATTTATTTATTATCAATCGTAACCCTGCGAGGTGGGTAGTCCGTAAAAGCTAAGGTTTTTCCTATCGTAGATGTTCTTCAAATACTTCAGAACTTCATCTCTTCGCCACTCCGAGTTATTGTACCGACAGCTGGGGCAATTCTCTGGGCTGGGAAACTGTATCTTCGGGAACTTGGGATCCTCGGTGGAGTCACCAGCAATACGTTGGTTGACTTCGTTGTGGGCCTCCCAGAGCCAGAGGATCTCCTCGTCATGGGTCTTCACCGAACTCATGTTGCGTCGTATGGCCATTTGCTGAAAGTGCTCCGAGCAATCCGTGCAGCCGAAGAAGTACTTGGCGAACCCATGAATGGTTATCAGAATTGAGCCCGGGGCGAAGTAGTTCGGTGGCTTGGCTGCCTGCACGGTCAGGTGGTGAAACAGGGTCCACATGGAGCAGGTGAAGCTCCGCAGAAAGGGACGTGATCCCAGGCAGCCAATGTATCGCCTTGCCTTAAAGATCTTTCGATTCTTCTCTAGCGAATCAACCATATCCGCGAACTCAGCCCCTTCGATGCTCGGCAAAGAGATGAGCGAATCGCGGAGATCTTTCATCAGCAGTTTACCATCCTTGTTCAGAGGATTGAGGTAGGTCAGAATCGTAATTATGTTCTTTAGGGCGTTCAGACCATTACCCTCCAAAAGAACCCATTTGCGAAGTTCGATATGCAGGAGTTTGTCGATCGCCTGTTCCAAATCAGCTCGATAGACCTTCAGTGGCGGTTTGAGAACCTCGGCAAGGATCGCTTGATTCTGCTGGTCTAGGAACTCGGTAATGTTCGAGGCTACAGCAATGGGTAGTGGTGGATCAGGCTTATAGTTTAGTTTCCGAAGGTAATCGCTCACAGTGGCTGCATAGGCTTCACTGGTCTCCAATGAAGGAGCCAGATACTGGGCATTTCCACTGCGATCAACGATGGCCAATTTCTGATTAGATGGTTGAAGTCCAAAGCTGGCAAAGACCAGCGAATCCTCAATGATCCTCACGGCGACTTCTTTGAAAGGCAGCAATTCTAGCAGTGTGTCCCTGCCAATCTTAGAATCCGGTGGTTGGAGCACGAGAACAATGAATTTGGCGGGACCTTCTTCAAGATTCTGTAACTGGATATTTGGATCCTCAGTTGGTCTTAGGGGGCGAAATATTGGCTCATTCTGGGATACCAATTCGGCCAGCAGCGACTTGATCGACTTGGGGTCCTGCCCCGGGACGACAGCGCCCAGAACTTGATGGTTCCGCTGAGTGTCGGGACTGAAGAAGCGCAGCGAGGGCGTCTGTCGGATATTGAATTCCCTGCATAGCTCCGCATTTCTCTCCTGGGCGCAATCCACGGCATAGATCCGGAGCAACCGTCGCCACTTGTACAGGTCACGGGAAAGGCTCTTGAAGATCGGGGCAAAGCGCTGACAGTCGCCGCAGAAGCTGTTGAGAAACTGCACCAGCTTGCTGTTGTTCATATTGAGAGCCGGCCTCAGCGATCCGATATCCACCGTAATCACATTGTCCGCATCGCTATAGAGACTCGCCTCGTTCGCTGACTTTCGGGCATTAATCCGGGCAGACACAGACACCTCGGCGGAGAGCAGGTGGAGCAGGGGGAGCAGCAGCAGCGGGCCGAACAGAAGCGTCTTGAGTAGCCGAATCATTTCCTTCACACTGTGTGCTTACAAGTCAAATGAGCTACTTCAACTGATTCAATCGCAAGGGCTCTTTGGTAATTATAGCCGCATTTGAATTCGCCCTGCTCCGGTTGTTAAGACCACCGCCCTCCCCTCTAACACCCATCCCCAAACTCTCTTTCTCTCAAAACAGGTTTTCTTAATTTCGGTGACTCGCTATTCTATCCAGGCACACCCAAAAGAATTCACGAATTTCATATTTATTTGTATGTAGATACAGAATGATGAGATCAAAAATAATAGTTCAACAAAAAGTTGTTATTCTATTTATAATCTTCTCATTTTTTAAATTCTAAGAACGGTTAAAGACGGGCAATCCGTAAAAGCTTACGTTTTTAAGATCGTAAATGCGTTTCAGGTATTTCAGTACTGCGGCCAAGTTCCATCTCTTCGATTTATAGCAGGCTGCACAGTGTTTACGTAGAGGAAACTGCACCTTTAGGAACTTGGGATCCTCTGTGGGATCGCCAGACAATCGCTTGTTCACTTCGTTATGGGCCTCCCACAGCCAAAGGATCTCCTGGTTGTGGCTCTTGACAGATTCTATTTTCCGACGCTTGGCCATCTTCTGGAAGTGCTGCGAACAATCCGTACAGCCGAAAAAGTATTTGGCAAACCCAAGAAGCCCTCTTAACACAGAGCCTGGCCAAAAACTGCCCGGATTCTTCGCTGACATGACGGTTAGGTAATGGAACAGTGTCCAAAAAGAGCAGGTAATGCTTCGCGTAAAGGGCTTGGAGCCAATACAGCCGACGTATCGCTTGCCCTTGAAGACTTTCCCCACCATTTTTTCAATATTGTCCACGGCAACCGCGAACTGCTCTCCTGTGATGTGTCTAACTGTCAACAGATGATTCACAAGATGGTTCAAAAGTTTTCCTCCCTCTGTGTTTAGGGGACTAAAGCGGCGAAACAACCTTATAAGGTGAAGAAGAGCCCTAAACTTATCGCCAGATATAAGTGGCGATTTGGGTATCTCAATGTGCAGCAGTTGATCCAGAGCCTGCTCCAAGTCCGCCTGATAGACAGTCGGTGGTGAGATCAGCACATTCTGCATTATAACAGCATCCAATCCCATCGGCAGGACCTCCAATGGAGCTACTGTTGTTGGCAATCTGGGCACACTTGTATGTCCTTTTTTCTTGAGAAACTCAGCCACACTGGCCACATAATCAGAGCTACTTTCGTGGGCAGGCGTAAGTGATTGCACTTTTCCCTCTCTATCGAGAAGGGCTATTTTTTGACCATCCGCCTGAAGTCCGAAATTGGTGAATAGCTGGGCATCATTTAGGATCCGCACAGCCACATCCGGAAAGGGCAGCAGATCGAGCAGAGTGTTTACTCCAATCTGAGAGTTCTTCGGCTGAAGGACAAGCAAAATATATGGCAGATCGTGGCCAAATCGATCGAAGATACTTGTCACATTCTCGCCCGACTCGATGGGCTCAAAGATGGGCTTCAGTTCCTCAGTGCCACTGTAGTCGTTGTTGGCCAGAAACGAGGTTAGTATGTGGACGATTTTCTTAGGATCATTAGTATTGATATCCGTACCGAGTCCCGAACGCGACCTTAGAAAGTTGGAAGCATAAAAGCGCAGCGTGGGCGTCGATTTAATGTCAAAATCACGACATATCTTAACGTTCACCTCTTGGGCACAGTCCACGGTATAAATTTCGAGAACTCGCTTCCACTTTTGGAGCTCTAAGGACATTTTCTTGAAGGTGGGCGCGAATCGTCGGCAGTGTCCGCAGAAAATGTTCATGAACTGCACCAACTTGCCGAGGGCAGGGTCGGTTAGAGATCCCTGCAAAGTATTGCCGGTTATCATATGAACATTATCCAGACTTGAGTACAGAGATTCGAATCCTTCGACTCTGGCCAAAAGTATTCCCTGTATAATCAGGGCAAGGAGGAGGCTCTTAGAGCACGATAATCCAAAGAGCGGAACCATATTCTATTGAGACTCTTGTCAATATGCATTTGCAACCCTGCTTATTGTAAACGATATACTATTAACTCATTAGCTTCGCTATTTATATTGTCTTGCAAGCCATTCTCAAATATTAGTTCAGCACAGTAAATTCTTATCATTTTAATCATTTTGCGGGTATCAACCGTATATAACCTACAGTTTTCCAAAAGCTTCTTCATATATTAATTTGAGTTTTTAATTTTTTGACGGACATTTTACTTTTTGACGTGTTTTAAAGGATCTCAAGAGCTCGCTATCATTCCGCAAAGTGTTAAATTTAATTATGGTCCTCGACTCGGCTTCCTGACCATTAAGTCGAAAGGGGCTCAGATTCTTTTTTTGGTAAATGTGCTTCAAGTACCTTAGTATAACATCTTTTCGCCATCTGTTTTTTTTAGTCAGACACTTATTACAATTCTTTTTTCGGGGAAAGGCAATTTTCTTAAAAAGCGGATCTTGGCCAGTACCGGCCAATTTTCTGCTAAAGGCATTGTGAAACTCCCACAGCCACATGATTTCGTCGTCATGGTACTTGAACCATTTGTATTTCTTCTCATTGGCCATGTCCACAAAGAACTCACAGCAATCAGGGCAACGGGTGTAGAAATTCTTGACGAAATTCATTATCAGCTTTACCATATCGCCAGCTTCGTAATCGGGCCTGAAGTACCCCTCACCCAGGTCGGATCCCTGGACGGTCATGAAGTGAAAGAGCTGCCACAGGGTGCAGGTGTAGCCCCGTAACTCCGGCTTTGAGCCATGGCATCCCACGTAGTCCGTGGCAGTAAAGACCTTGCCCTTCTCCTCCTCGTAAGCGACGATCCATTCGTGTATCTCGTATCCAAAAAATCGAACACCACAGTGCAGGAATTGTTTAAAGTCTACGAGAAACTGTTGTTTGTCTGGCGTGCTTAGGGGTTTCAAGGTGCACAGGCTGTCCAGGAACTTCCTCATAATTCGTAGAGGCTCTCCTCCGACGATATCTTCCTCCTTTATCTCATAGGCCAACAACACACCAAGTGCCAGCTCCAAGTCAGCGGAATATATCTTTAGCTTTGAGAACGTTAAATAGCCTATGAGAGCTTTGTCCTCCTGATTTAGTTCCGATTCATACACATTGGTCCTTGATCCGATTACCGGTGCTTTGCCTAAATTTGTTAGATTTCTATCGTCGATTACTTGGATTTCCTGGGCAAATGATTTCATGCCAAAGCTGGCCAAAAGCAAAAGTTTCAGATACAAAGTGGCCATGAACACTGGAGTCGTCATGTATCGCGAGCTATCAAGAAACTGATACTAAAATCGTACATAAACTGGGAAAAGTTCTAATGTGGCAATTACAATTAATTCGATTTGGTTATTAAAATAGTTCATTCTTTCTTTGGGGAGAAGAAAAAGATTTTATATATGTATACTAGAATTTAATTTCTGTAAATACTTTTTTATCTTAAGAAGAAGTTTTATAAACTGATTTTTTTATAAATATTTTATTAGATTATATAACTTACAAGATAAAAATACAACAAAAATACAGTTTTTCCTGAATTACCCCCATACTAATAGATGTAAACGACTCTAAACGACCCCAATGGGTTTTCAGTTATCAAAACACATTCAAATGCTTAAATACCAGCAGGATGGTGGCCAAAAACAAGCACAGGGACATGAGCCGAATAACGAGCTCGGGATTTCGCACACAAGCTCTCGTTTCAGCCACTCCCATACAAAGCACATGCAACAAGTTTGGTAATAGTTTGCACCCAAAATATCAGATGCAAAATATGCCAAACTTTGCGGCTTGCCTGTCTCATTTACATGGAGAATCCTGCTAACCGCAGTTGACGTCACGGATTATGGCCATGAGAAGATGAGACAAGACAAGCGCCACTCGAAACTTTTCTCCCCGAACTTGTTCGGGTGTGAAAACAAGCCTCAAATGCAGCTTAAAACTTTTTGGCAACAATTTATGCCGAGCAAAGGGGCTTCATCTGTATCCCCCTTTCCCGCAGAATCCTTACCATTGCCACAAGCTGGCCAACTTTCAGCTGGCTAATTTAATTTGGCCCAGAGTCCTAGAGGCTGTTGTTTCTGGCATATTTTATGGCAGATTAACTGCGAGAAGGCGTTGCAGCGGAAATTGTTGCATTGTTAAAAAGTTGATAATTAAAACATACCAGTTAAAGATGTGATAAATGATAGAAAATCACGTCTTCTCTTAGGAAGAAGCCTTTGGACTTCTCAATAATAACAAGGCAGAACGCTATAGTGGAGTGCCTCGACTATCAGTTACCCGTTACTCAGCTAAAAAAAGTGCGAGGGAGATGGAGGTATGCATGCAGCAAAGCGACTGCTTGCACTGCTTGAATTCCATTATTTGGTCATAACTTTTTAATAAATGGTGAGATTCGAAAAATTTCTTCTACATTTCGAAAGGTATTAATAAACACGACAAAATTGCATTTATAGTTTTCCAAAAAATATTATACCCAATTTAGAGTTTAATCCTTAGCTAAATAAAATGATATAGATAAGATATTATATTAGATAAAATAATTAAAAAAAAAAGGTTATAAGTATTGCATCATTCATGTAAATATTAGTATCCCATAAATCTGTAAATGATTGAAATATTAATACTTATAATCCCTCCCCACTGGAAATAATTTCTTCCACACCATTTATGCCTACCATGCATTTTGTTTAATTAGACTCTGGGCCATTTCCTATTACCGCAACAATTGTCGCACAAACTTTCAATCAGCAAAAAATGAAAAGAAAAACGAAACACAATGAATAGCTGGGCAAACATGGGGCTCAGCCAAACCGAACCCAATCCCCAAACCAATGGCTTGATCAAATCCAGCCCATTGCCACCCAGCCAGGCACTGATAATCAACAATGCGCTGACTGACATGAACAATGTAGCAAATCGGTTTGCAAATCAGGCAGCAGAAAACGGAGCCAACTCAGTCACTCAGACATGATGGCAGTCGTCAGTAAAAATTGCGTAAAATACAAATATTGTGCCAGACTCATTCCACACTTTTTCCCCCATTTTTCTCGATCCTATTTTTTCTGTTTTTTTTTTTTTTGTTTTTGATGCTGTTTTGTTCTTGTGCCAGGATGCACTGCGTGAGCTTGATATGGGGATATGGAGTAGGGAAGTCGAAGGGGCGGGGAGAAGTCCATCAAAACGATTTGAATGCGTCGCTGACGTTGATGAGTTTGAGTGAAAAGCGGCAGCGTATGGCAGGACAACGTGGAGGAGGAGTGGGAGGAGGAGGGGCAGGGGGCGGCTACAGGAAGAGGCACAAACAACGAGCCAAGTTCGTCAATCAAAAGCTAAACCGAAATCTCTTCATGCGTGGAACAGAGCAGGCAAAGCAGGGCATAACGGCCAAAGGATGATGCAGGATTCAGAACTACACTGAACGATTTTTAAGGTAAGCTTAAACATTTCTTTTAAACATTCACCTTTTCAATAAAATTTTAAGTTAATTGCTGAAGCATGATGAGGTTTACAGGAATTAAAATATTAACTTTTTATGAATCCTTTTTGTATTAATTTAAAATTAAAGAATTTAGAAAAATCTACAATTTAAAAATTCAAAAATATTTTAAGTTCTGTCAATAAGTCACAAAAAACTCTAAAAATTTTTGGGATTTTAGATGGAGATTGTTATAAAATTAAACCTTTATCACCAAAAATTCTGAAAAATACTATCTTTAATTCTAAAATTTTTTAAATATTTTTTAATACCCATAACTCTAAAGTGATATTAAATTATTTTCCATGTGCATGAAGGGCTGATGACGCTGAGGATGCGTTTGCTGTTTGTTTTGTTTTAATTTTCTCGATTCGTTTTTTTTCGCCTGACTTTTTCCCTTTTCCGCCTGCCACTCCCCCACTTTCCAGCGTTCTTGTACATTTTTTTTTTTCGTTATTTGAAAAACTCTTCAGCTGGTGAATTGTAGCCATGTTTTTATTGTCGTTGAGTTTGGTTTAGTTTGTGCCGCTCTAAGCGGTGGCAGCCAGCAGTTAGCAGGCATTACCAGTAGCCAGTATCTGTTTACACTCGCCCACTTGGCCGAGTGGAGCGGGAAACGCATTTGACATTTCATCTGATGACTGTCTGAAATCGCCGCTGATGATTTGATGCGTTTGCTGTGTGTGCGTGTCGAGAGGAGGGGGGATGGTTGGCTGTGTTTTGGATTGGGAAATTGAGGGGGCTGCAACAATGGCCTGAAATTTGCATTGTTAGCAAAACACTACACAGCGAAATGAACGGGCCAAAGTGCCCGGCAAACGCACCCACACGCACACTTGACAAGTCGCCAAACCAAACCAAAACAAACCCAACCTAACCGAACCGAACTGAAACCAATCCTAAACCAGAGAATCCCCCGCAACGGGCATGCCCCCCAGCTTTTACTTCCGCTTTTAATTAAAAATAAAAAATATGTACACTCGGGCATAGAAAAAAGAAAGAGGATTTGCAACCAAACCAAACAATAACCTGCCGCAGCAGGCCAACAAAAATGGATGAGGGAAAAAAATTCACAATTATTTGCGTACAAAAAGGCTTAAAAAAAAGGCCAGAGAGAAATTGAAAAACCACATTGCATCGGGGTGGTCCTGCAGGCAGCTATTTGCATATGCGTATCTCACAGATACGCACTTTGGACGGGGAGGACATGTGAAGGGTCCTGGGCAGGACAGCAGCAGCAGCAGCAGAGGCTCTTAATTTGTCTGCAAATGCAGCAAACTAATGAAAATTACGCAATTTGAAAAAATGGAAAAAGTTTTTGAACAGTTCGCAGGGAAGAGGGGGTCGAAATGGGTATGGGTTTAAAGAGAAGGTAGAGCAGGTGAACGAGTGGGCAAGGAGCATATGGAATATTCGGCTCGAGGGATCACTAGATGCACTTCCATGTCGTTTCAAAATATTTGCCAAACTTAATATATATATATTTGTGATATATAAGCTATGTTTTCTATACAAAATTTAATTCTTAAAAGATTGGAATATTTAAAATACATTTTACACATCATTTTGGGTTTTACATATCATGTTAAGATCTAAAAATTTTCAAAAATGTTATACTTAAATCCAGAAAATACCCCAAATGCTTGTCCCTTAAAAATTTAATTTGTAAACTTAATTTACCCGTCATTTAATTAACACTTAAGAACTTTATTTTAGTAAACAATTTAATAAATATTTATCAGGCCTTTCTAAAAAATTTAAATGTTTTTCTATTAGACTAATATGGCCGGCGAATGAACTTATAGTTTCCCCGAGTAAACCAAACTAGGACTCTCCATTTGCGTGCATTAGCAAACAGGACGATGCAAACACATCCTTCCTGAGCGCCGGCTGACTCAAATCGAATTAAAACAAACACTTTTAGTTGATTTTTTTCACATCAATTTCATGGAGGCGGCAACCGCAATAGACAGCCCGAAGCCACAGGAGCGGAGACTAATCTAAATAAGCTAAATAATTACCTGAATAAAAAAGTAAAAAAAATAACAAACAGAGGGAAACTGAATCGCAATGAATCGCAAATCGCAGCCGCATAGTTCCCAGCCAACATACATAGTTGGCAGCCCATTTAAAATGCGTTTGTGTAATTGATGATGTACAAAAGTCGCATCGGCGGCCGGCGATGATGCCTCATTAAAATGCACTTAATTAAAATGCAATGGCAAAATCAACAGCAACTGCAACTGCAACTGGAGAAGCATTTAAGACGAAATCCAGTTTGCTTTTCGATAGAAAAAGTTGGAGACGAAAAACCCGAAGACAAGCCAAAGAATCGAGCAACAAGACGGCAAAAACACCAAGAATGAAGAGTGTCGCATCTGATGAATATGGAACTTGCCACTGACTTTGACTTTGACTTTGGCTGCTGTGCCTTTGCAGCTATTTCGATGCGTTGCAGAAATTGCTGCACGAATCCATCAATCCACATCGACGTCCAGCTAACCGAACCGAACCAACCCAAGCTGGCCAGCAAAAAATGTCATAAATAAATTGCTTAGCAACATTCACTGACGCGCCAAATAAAATCCCATAAATGATCGAATGCGATTTTTAGTCTATGCAGCAACGGCGGTGGCGACAAAATGAAAAACAGAAGGAACAACAGCAACTTTAGATCAAACTAAACAAACAAACTACTTAAAAGATTGGCGTAACCAAGACTTGGGATACTCTTTCAATTGGAAAAAATTATATGAGCTACCGAAAATTACTTTTTGAAAGTGAAAACATTTTAGTAAAATATATTTTTATTTTTTTGAATTATTATTTTAAATTAAATATTTTTCTTGAACCCTTGATTTTTCATTTTTATATATTTGATTTATAGATTTATTTAATCTTACTTGCATAATTCAATCAGTAATATTTTGTTTTAATAAATCGATCATATTAGAATATATTTTATATTTTACATATGGTATGTTTTAGTAAATCGCTACTAAGAGGATTAATAAAATTGAACCTAATAAATGTGATTTTAGAGCTTAGCTGTTATAGCCAACTCTACTCAATAGTGTAAGCCAGATAGGCGTTGTGTAGACAACGCAGTGATGTGACTTTTTCCAGCCGCCAAGCGAGCAGCCAACTTCTTGTAGCGACTTTTTTAAGAATTTCAAATGTTTTTCCTGGTAAATTAACTAAAAATGCGCTGAAAACGCTGGCAACACAGCAGCAGCGAGCTCGACTTTGGCTCGGAGGCAACCGTTTTTGTGTCGCTATCGGCAGATGCGGACGAAAAAAAAAAAGCAGCAGCCAAACAGAAAAAAAAAAAGGAAAACAGATAGACCAGAATCTGGAGAGCAGCCGAACGCAGAAATTTCCTATTTTACCAAAGTGGTCGCAGTGCCAGCAGCCAGTCCGCGTCATTAATGTGGCTTTTAAATGCGTTTTTCATCGCACGAGGGGGAAAATCGGTGGAAATTGGAGACGGCGACAGAGGACAGAGCCAAGACAAGTGTGCACCTTAATTATGTGCGGCTCTTGAGAGTATTGGCTGATTTTGTAATTAGGTTTTCATTAGAACTAGCCCACAACTATGGGCAGTGCATCTCGTTTTGTGTGCTCACCAGATACCAGATACATGGCATTCCGCTAGCCGAGTTCATAACTCCCCGGCTAATTTGTTGCAGGTCACCTGACCCACACACATGACTCCTCCTCTGGCTGATTGAGTTATACCCATTCCCCTGCCCGTTCCCGTTCACGTACATATGTAAACAACCAGTAGCCAAGTGTTTGGCCAACACGGGCAATAAGACAAGGCTAACGACTGCCGGCACCACAGCACCACCCATCGAAGAGCCCCACGAGCCCCACACGAGCCACGGTCGCAGTGGAAGTCAGACTCCCAGCCACAATCAAAGTGAAAGATACGGCTAAAGAGCCGGCGTCTGCATTTGTCTTGGCCACGAGGATGGGGATGAGGATGAGGATCAGCCGGTGTACAGCTATAGCTCTTTAGCCGAGCCGACTTGAGCTTCCATTGAGCCAGAGAACTGCTAAGCCATACACTGTGGAAATTGTTTTGAAATCGGAATGGTTTCTCCGTCAAAAACATATTAGGATTCCCTCTATAGATATTTTTGGTATTTTCATTCATATTTTCTACACATTTATTTTAATGTACTCTAGGTATATTTATACAATTTTCCAAAAATATGTAATTTTTGATAATACTGTATATTTATTAAATTTTCTATAAGTATACAGATAGTTTTTATGGGAATAGTATTAAACTTCAAATTTATTCCCATAAAAAGTATTTGTATATTAATGGAAAATTGAATATAAATATAAGTATTCCTTTAAGTTCATTAATAAAATATAGAATACCATTCCATTCTAATACTGATGCATCTAAAATTGACTTGCTTCATAAGATATAATAACATTTAAAAAGTATTTTTAAAATGTTTTTAAATTTGTCTTTATAAATAAAGGATTTATTATAAATTATTTCGATTTTGAAAATAGTTTACAAAATCATTCCAGAAATAAATTTAAGAGTCCCTTTCCTCAGTGTAATTCCCATGTGCGGCACTTTCTTTGGCCGTGGATTATGCAGACAGAATCCGAGAAGAGGATGGAGTATGGAGCATGGAGTTTGGAGCATCTAGCATGGAGTATGAATGATGGTGCTGCCAGTGGAGTCGTGGATAGAAGGCGGCTCTGCTCACGTCTCGCAAGTGCATTTTGATTTATCCACGCGCTGCTTCTGCCGTTGCTGCCTTTGTTGCTGTTGTAGCTGGCGGCGCTTCGCCGACTGCTCGTGATTAGCGTGGCGTTTCAGAAGGTGTGTCCCAAACACAGGCAGCAATACAGCCACTGGGCCGCCATTGAGCCACCGAGGAGCCACCATTGAACCACCGGGCACGAGCACCTGAAGTAGCCAAGTGCTGAGGCAAAGGATTCGCCGGCAGCCAGCATGAATGAATGGGATGTGGATGTGGAGCCAACGCCACTTGGCGATTGCATCAATGAAATCGAATGGCGGGGATCGGAATGTGTGCCAGCCAAGATCAAATGCACTTTCGATGGCCGATCCCACGGGCAGGTAATTAGCACAGACCACACAGCCAGGAATCTGCATATTAGATTAGCCTTTTAGCTGGCAAGAAGGATTAAGGATCTAGCAGAAATATATTAAATACCATGATGAAGTATTGTAACAAAAAATGGGTATTGTATCTCAAGAATAAAATAGTTTAGAATATCAGCAAGAATCCAAATAAAATCAATGACTTAAGTAAACCATTAACAGCTTAATACCATAAACAACCATTAAAAACCACTCTGGTCTAAATATTTGTATTGGAATAACCTTGAATGCGGTTAAGGCACTCAAGAAAAACTGCGCACACCCTAGAAAGAGTTCAATAAAATAAGTGTAACTATAGTTAGAAAAAATCCGAATAAATAGTATAGTGTGTCTTAAAATATTAAACACATCTAACACAAAATTTATGAAAAGCACTAAACAAATCGATGAATAAAGTAGTCAATTAAATAACCTTATAAAAATATTTCTATACATAATCTTAACTTTCTTAATAAGTAATAATATTTTAATATTAATATTAAAATAATTTTAATAATAATATTACAGGGTATAATATTTTCTCTCCTTCCTTTAACAGATATAATTCCCGAGGCCTCTTCTTTGGATACTTTTTGTAAAAATGTTCTATAAAAATGGAAAAATTATGAAAATTATCTGGCTGTTTTTGTCTCTTTCGGACCTCCTGCCATCCCTCTTTCTCGGCCCGACTGTTTGCATTTCGTGGTAACTGGTTTTTGTGTGCTGTATTTTAGCTATTTTTGGCGCATTTCGTTTTGATTCCTGTTCTGTCCTCCGCTGTGGGACGCGTCAATGAACCTTTAAGCCGAATGCATTCGAGAATAACTACCGCATTTCAGGGAGTTGAGTTGAGTTTCGTTTCGTTGTCCGGCCGCGACACATGTCTATGAATTCTAATTATTCGCCGAGACAGCGGCAAAAATATGCAAATTCTCATTTTGTCTAATACCTTAAGCGGCCGATCATAAAAGCCAATCAAATTCCCTGACATTTCCTGAGTGTCAATCACTGGCTGTAGGTATTCACTGGAAACAGCCGAGAATGCTCTTTTCGTTTCGTTTGAAGCCTGTGAGCCCGTGAGGAATATTTCCTCCCAAGTTCGAAAAACCACAAATCTCGAATGTACCAAAGGTAATCACTCCTCTGTGATGATGATGATGATGATGGGGACAGGGACAGGGACAGGGACAGGGACTGGGATGATGAAGAGCCGCTTTTTGCTCAGCTTTGGGCCCAACAACTCGTTCCGATCGATTCACTGACCACGGCCAAGGAGCTGCCAGTTGGCCACTGGCAGTGGGCAATCAAAAAATGTGTGGCAAAATCAGCGCTGAAATACTTTTTTAATGAACCTCTTCCTTTGCAGCGGCCACTCAACAATTTGGCGACACGAAATCAAAGTCATTGCATCAGCGACTGGGATGGGATGGGATGTGCTTAGTTGGGTTGGGCCACAAAATGGGTTGGAACCGATCCTCCAGACGGTGAGCGATGAAACGCGCTTTATAATTGCACACGCACTTTTTTCACTTTGGCAAAAATTAGAAGCAACGGCAGCGCCACAAGCACAAGACACTCCTGAAAAATTTTCATATTATTTTGGAAGAAAATATATTAAAAGAAATCAAGAAGGTTTTTCAAGATCTAAATATATTGATATTTGTAATAAAATTAAGATCATCTTGTTATATAAGTTATAGGTGCAACTTAAGTCCAGTAGGGCATTTAGTACTTTATAACTATCCTGAATTTCAAATAAATCACTAGAGCTTTGAATACTCTATAATTATACCTGAAAGTATGCAGCAAAATATTAAAAAGTTTGAATGGTAAATATTTTTTTCTTGCATACTTTTAGACACCTTTATTAAGTGATTTTTATGCTCATATATTCTTACCACATTTTTAAAATAAGTTGTCCAACTTTTAATGATTTTTTTTTAACAGTTTTAGTTAAATTTTTGCTGGATTAAATTTTTTCTAGTGCAGCTAGTACCTAGAACTGAATGAACATTAAAGCTCAAATCGCGCATCATGTTGCCATGTCAGCGGACGAAGGCAGGCGGCCAAGTTAATGACATTGCTGCAACTGGCCAGCTGAACAACAAAAAAAGAGCCTGGCGACAACTTTGGCCAAAGACCAAGTCAGAAAGCCAGAAAGGCAGCATTAACAACGGCAACAAGAACAACAACAGGCAACCGGCGTTGATGAGCAAAAAGAGGACATTTTGATTTTAGAAAAATATATAGAGAACCACTTTTTTGTGTTTGCGGTTTTGGTTTTATTTCATTTGTTGTCGCACATCCACATCCACACACTCACATTCATGTCGATTGCCTCCATCTGAGTGGCTTCATAGTTCTTGTTGGCCAATGGGAGCAGCAGCTGTCGCCTGTTGCCCGTTGGCCGATACATCTATGTACTGAAAAAGTTGGCTAAAATATGTCCAACTCGCCTGGCTAAAAGAACTTTGTCAGCCTGCCCGTTTTTTGTGCAGCAAGCGATAGCCAAAAATTTACGAGTGCCAAGTGCAACTCACAAAAAATTTGAAACACATAAGTCGTTGCGGATCTGAGTTATGGATGTGCAGTTAAGGTTAGGAACGACTTGCGATCAGCAACCAGAAAAATTATTTGAACATTATTATTTGAAGAGAATCAAAGGAAACTAAAAAACTATAATTGTATTTGTTGCGATAAAATATAAAATAATTTAATATATTTAAAATTATACATTTTAATATAAAAAGGTTTTAATTGCGATCTACCAGAATAAAGATTCAATCTGTATTTTTTTTAGAAAAACACAGGAAATGTATAATAGTTACACCCAAAAAAAAACTATATGAAAGGTATATCGATTTAACATTATGTAATATCAATTTTAACTTGATATGCGCAAGGCACGGTAAATTGTATATGCTCGAAATTAGTATTTCATGTAAAAATTTACATGCTCATATCGATATTACGGCGACATGCTTTTTTCCTAATATACCTAAAACAGTTTTCCTTTTCAAAACTTTAGCTTTATGGATATCTTCCCTATAGAAAAAAAATTAGTAAACTCACAAAGCCTGACCCATTCTTTGGTATATTTAGCATTTAACCTAATTACAAATTTAAGCCCAGATGCATACAAAAAATGGCTAAATATCGCTGTTGTGTGTTTTAAACGCTTCGCGTGTCAGCGGACAACTGGCGATGTCATGCAAAGCCTGGCCATTAACAAATCGGGGGATGTCCATATATCTCCCTGGTGGCCTGGTGGGCCGGCATATGAATATTCCGAAAAGCCAAATGCAATTGGCAGTCATCAGCATAAAGCGATGAGCGGGAGAAGGACTGAGACAAGCGCCTAATTAAAAATGCAATTGAATGTTTCCTTTTGGCGCTCCTGCGCTGCTGACGGTTTTTAAAACGGATGAAAAGAAGTTGAGTCTCGGTTTGTATTCGAAATGCAGCCTTAATTAAATATAATTTACAATTCGCCGGCGGTCATAACTTTCCAACAAAAGGCCGTGACAGCAAAGGCAGTTTTGTTGGGTGGCAGGGGGGCGGTGGGCGATGCAGGATGTGAACAAGGAGGGGGCGTGGCGCCTACAGGCCATGAAAATGTTTCGACCAAAACAACAAAAGAGCATGTTTCGAGGCAATAATGGACGATGTACTAATGTCATTCTATGGTCTCGGCCAACGACGGCAACATCAGCGGAATTTTTTCGTACGAAATTATCATAAATTTGTCGTTGGCCGTTTCGATGTTGTGGCTGCATAGAAAAGGTTAACATTGTTTTTCGTATATTTTTTGTTGTAATTTTTTGTTTTTTTTTTCATTTAACCGCAGCTTAGCTTAGCTCGGCTTGGACTGGCTTAGCTGTTGTCAAATATGCGCGACCACCAAAAGAAGGGCCAACACGAAAAGAGCTGAAATTTACGGCTAAAAAGCCAAGCGGAGAATTCCAGAATTCGTCGCACGCTAAAATTTCAAACGGTCAACAATGTTTTGGTAAAAAGAAAAGAATAAAGGAAAGACTCATGAAATAATCTATCGTAGGATCTGTATAATTTCAATACAATTTGTAAAATATTTTATTGTTTATATAAGCTAAAAAGGTTTTCTATGGTGGTACCACATTTTTCAAATTACTTTTAAATGTCAAGATAGGTGTCTAAAAGTATGCAACATTATATTTTTAATCCAAAAGTGATATAATTTCATACCGCAAGACGACTATCCATTATTCACTGCATACTTTTAGACACATGTTTTGAAATTTAAAAGTAATTAAAAAAACCTTGCTATAATCTTCCATATACACTTAATTTCCAACCTTTGATAGCGATTTGGATAAGTGATTTAACTGCAAAAAAGTTGGTTGTTCCTTTGACTAAGTTATCTCCCGCTGAAAATCTTCATATCTGCCTCAGGGATCTCAAAGCCATTCAATTCTGCTGCCGTCCCTTATTTTTTGCTTAATTATAAATGCAAAGTTCTCTGTCTTTTTTCGAGCTTCATTTTTTCGCTTCGCATTTTTCGGTTTGTTTTGGGCCAGAAACATTTTTCGTTTGGCCCTGAGTGACAGGGCTTTGTGCCGAGCTGGGGAAATGAATTTTACTTTTCGGCCGGCAGGAAGTGCCCCAAGGCGAGTAGCTCATAAAAAAAAGAAGCAGAAGGACTTCTTGGGAGTGGAAATGGGATTGGGAATGGGGTTCGGAATGGAAATGGGAATCTTTTAAATGCAATTTAAGGCTGAGCACGGTGCAGCAGTGCGGCAGAACGAGTCGCTAGAGTTTATATGCATTGTGCGGCAATGGGAATGGAAAATATGATTATAATTATAAATATTGCATAAGCAGCACAAACTCACGCACTCGGGAGAAGAATACCGGGAGCGGGAAAACCTCACGCAGGACGTGTGACGCATGCGAGCACAAAAACAAAAACGCACAACGAAAAGTGCGTAAGTTGTGCCGCAGAATTGCATATAATGGCCGAAGACTATATATACAAAAACCCCTCGAAACACATTATATACCTACCTATACCTCTATACCCCGTATGCATTCTGTTGAACTGAAAGGGGGAAAAATTATACAGAAATGCGAACGCAATTTTCGAGGCCTGCAGCACTCTCGCTGTCTTAGCCAACTCCTTCTCACTGCGAAAAAAAAAGTTTTGCGGCTGATGGCATGGCCCACAACCTACTACCGCCCCCTTGGAAAAAAAACCCCCGGCTGATGCATAGCGGTCGCTTTGTTGGCTGGGGGCAGATCAATATCCTTTTATGCGTTTACACATGCATTATGCATGCAGACTTCAACCAACCCACCCAAACCCAAAGCCGAACACGAACCCAATCCAACCCAAACCCTCTGCTGCTTAGAAAAATTACAAAAACAGCAGCAGCAGCAGCAGGGCTAAAAAGAAATGGCCAAACAGAACATCATGCGTAAGTGGCGGCGAACCGGGGGCGTATACGCAATATTTGCTTTCAATTGCAGCTGGTTGGCCAATGGCAAAAAAGAGGAGCTCAACACAAAATAAAAACCGTGGAAAAACCCATTGCAAATGGGCATCAAATTAGCCGTCATCGATATAAGCAGGGGGATGGAGAGATGGGGTGTTGGCAGTCGAACAGATATTTATTTTAGAATATATATTCATCGGCATATCGAGCACTGCATCGAGTGCCTTCCGCCTGAGTTTCAGCTCGAGTTCTATTTGATTTAGTTTTCCATTTGGCCCGATTGGTCGGTTAGTTGTGAAAACTTATTCGTGCGTTCATTTGTGGGCAAAAGACCATTGAAGGACCTCAATCGGTTTGGTATTTCAAAATGGCCAGGGGTTATTATCCACTTACGAGTGGCAGGCTTATGGAATTTGAAGCATGTATAATGAGTTATTTTAATATCAACGGATTTTTTTAAGCCTTTTTAGCACCATTAAGCTGGTCAGTAGTCAACCGTTTGTTTAACTTATTATAAAGAAACTCTGGGTATTTTTTAAAAAAAAATTTTTCAAATTATTATTTTATTCTATTTGATGTAATTTACGTATGTGCACTATAATGTCTTAGTAATTCAGAAATTAAATTAAATTAAGTTAATTTGTAAATTAAAACGCTGAAATCACCATTCTAGCTTTAACAGACCATATGTTTTATTTTTGATACTCCTAGAAAAATAAATTATAAAGTTATAAATTACACAGTGACTGAAACTCCACTGACAGATGCTTTTTCAAAAATAGGAGACCATCTGCAAAACACTTATCCCCACATATTCTACATAATTAGCACCCTTGCAACGCTCGAAAAAAAAAACAATTCAAGCTCTAATTGTGCAAGCCATTTACACGCCGAAAGTTAATTTCGCATAAGCTGAAATGGCTCACCATACCACATCCCACACCCCGCTGGCCCTCGCATTTGACTCACATTTTGCGACCTACAACAACAGAAAGCTTGTTAACAATGAAAACAACTTGGCCAGCACACTCGCACACTCTCCAGCAGGGCGAAATACTGTATGGCTTCCTGTGGCAGGCTGTCAGGCATTGAGGCAGGCTACGGCAACCAGTCCGTGGCAGCAGCAAACAGCAGCAGCAGCAGCAACTGCAGCAGCAACATCGGCAACAACAAAAGCAACCACCGCACACAGAGAGAAATTGTATCTGCAGATCAGGGATTAATGGGAATCTGCAAGAATATATTCGTTAAATTGTATATAAATATATAATTCATTTATTTTATTTCTTTTATTAAATTGTAGCCAAAACAGAAAAAAAATTGACAAAAGATCAGATTGATATGTGCTGGTCAATTTTATACTTTTTAAAGATCAAGTTATTTATGTTTATCTTAATTTACATTATTTGTTTAAAAAATAGTAAAATTTTTATATAATGTGTTGATATGTTTGAAATATGAATTTGACAATAATCATATCGGCTTTTTATTGATATGAAATAAGGTAGAATTGAGCTTTTTTTTTATTGCCCTAATATAAGGGGGACATAATCTACAATACTTTTACAATAGTCATAACTTATTTGATAAATACAAAGTATAAAATAATTATTAAAAAAATCTTATAAAAACCTTTTAAAGTTAAATTTCAGACTTCTTTTATGATTGGATAGTACGATTTTTGAAATATAGACACAAAATAGATTCGAATTTTAAATAAATTTTTATTGTATTTTAAATTAAACATTAGTCCTTTTAAGAGCATTTCAGCATTACATTAATTTAAAAACTCACATTTAATTTAATTTTATTTTTAATTTTATTTTGTGATAAATTCCATTAGTTTTAATATTTAACCCAAATGAATACGTAATATCTACTTAATGAGGACTAAAAAAAAAGATTCTTTAAAGCTTTGTTTTAAAAAAATAAATAATAATTAAAACCCGAAAATTTTCTCGCTGTGCAGCAACAGCAATACCTTTGACGCAATGTCAAACACCTGCTGCCAATGTTAACGCCAAACACGAAAAAAACACTCACACATACAGACGCACACAAGGAAACTAAAAAGCCAAAGAGTAGGAGACCAACAACAATAAAGGCAATAAAAACAAAAACAATAACAATAGCAGCAGCAACAACAACAACACAAATTGTCCGCCTGTGCGTTTGTTCTTCGGCTGGTTAGGCAACAAATTCTGCGCAAAAAGTGCAATGAACTTTGGCCAAAGCGATGAATTGGGGGAATCCCGGGGGAAAGGGTTAAGGGTGGGGCCAGGGGGGAGGAGTAGCGGAAAAGTCACAGGCTTAGCCAATGTGTAAATAAATGCCTGCATGTGTGCCTGGAAAAGGGAGTGAGTGACAGTGAGAGTGTCAGTTGAAGAACAAATTCATTGAGTCCAGCCACAAAAGATATCGAATGCCCAAAAAGTCAGCAGAAAAAGGATCTCAAGACACAGGCATAGCTCATAAAGTGAAGGTATGAGGATACAAAAAAAAAGTCAGACTGAGATTAATATATTTATTATTTACTCACAATAGAAATTAAAATTAAATTTAAATTAATTTGGAACAAAAAAAATTATAATATTATAAATATTTGGTTTTATTTCTTTTCTTTATCATAATTGTAGCTAGGTCCTCTTTGTATGCCTTACATCAAGTTAAATGGACTGTAAACTCTAGATGGTATAGAACATACTTCGCTCAAGAGTCATTCTGAACTTTTTTTCGCATACTAAAAAAAAAACAATGTCCAAAGGAATTAATTCCCAATTCATCAAGTTTCGGAGCCAAAGGAACTTACAAAAAAACCAGGCTAAAAAGAAATGCAAATAAAGAGAGTGCAAAGTAAAAATGCAAACCAAGAGGCCCAGAGACCGAGGGAACTAAAAAAGACCCAAAGACGGACATCGGCCGAGTAGACGCTGAAAATAAAGTCAACTTGAAATGCGCCGCCAGTTGACGTTGTTGTTGTTGGCGTCTCCTACCCTTGGAAGCGCCTACTCCAAAACCTAAGCCTAAGCCACTCCACACCATGCGATGCCACACCACTCCACACCATACCATACCATACCACACCATACCACTTGGATCTGCTCGACTCAACTCCATGGTCGCTGTCAGTTTTCGTCGGCGGAGCCAAGTAACCAGCCGAAAGCAGATGATGAAGCCCTCAAAGTCAGTTACAATAGCAGCAACAACTCGACTACGAACTACCAACAACCAGCAACAAGGCGACATCGGTTTAGGCCTTTGAAAGCACTACACCATGGACATGGCCGCCGAGATATGTGCCCACAGTCGGGATTGGCTAAGTTGCACTGGGATAAACAGTATATTTATTTAGCTTATTGTTGAAAATGATCTAAAAAATATTTATTTCTTATATTATAATATATTATTTATATCTTAGATCCTAACAACAGAATAGGTCAAATCTTGTAGTACATTAATTAATTTGATTGGTTTTTATTAGAATGATGAAATGATTTTCAGATTTAGAAAATTCAATATTTTTATTGTATTACTGATAGTACTTATTATTATATTTAAAATATGAACTTAAAGTTTCTTGTTAAAAATATTTGAAATATGAGTTAACGAAGAGCGACTGTCGATATCCAGGCCAAAGCAGGCGACACATGTGCACATATTTTTCTTACTGGATCTTTCGTTTTTTTTTTTTTGCCGGCTGCACTCTTTCTTTTATTTTTGTTTTTCCCATGCAGTTAAAGCGCAAATGTTCTCAAATTACCCATATGCAAAATGAGCGAAGGTGGGGGGTATGTGGAAGTAGGGAGCAGAAGCAGAAGATTGGTCTACTGGTTCCGACCCGGCTTCGTTTGCCATTTCGGTTGCGCCTCATATTTCGTCTATGAAAGCTTTGGGCCTCCGTCGCTCGGGTCTTCTGGCTGCAGCCAACAACTGACTTTGCCTCAAGACGCCACCAATCCGAACCAGGCCTCCTGCCTCTGCCCCTTTCGCCGCAGATTTTGTGGTAAGTTGGCGTTGGCTTGTGGATCTTCGTCGGTGACAATTGAAAGGCAGCGGAATCAAAGCAAAGCAGAAGCCATCAAGGCGTACGATTTCATGGAACAGAAAAAAGGGCTTATTTGGCAACCAGATCTAGCTGGAAATATTTTTGGATAGAAGGAATGTCTGTAGCTAGGATTGCAAAAAGAGCATGGAAAGAAAAAATCATAATATTAAATCATTTAAAAATCTTATAAATTTAAGATAAATTTGTTCAAATTTTGGGATTTATTTTAAAGTATAAACCTAAGTTTAAAAATCTTCAAACTGTTTTTTTTACAATACGAATCATATCAAAGTTCCTTGTTTAACTATTTTCTTTTTATAAAGTAAATAAGTACTCGATTGATATGAGGTCCAGATTTGAAATGTCTATAGTACTTGAGAACGAATAGGTTCATTGGTCTTTTATCGATATCTTGGAAAACTGCAGAACTGAGCCGCTGTTTGCTGTTTTATTTGCTTTACGATCGGTGTTTATTTTGTGCCCTACGCGGGCTGTCCGGCCCCCAAAACCCCCGATTGACCCCCCTTAACCCCCCAGCGCTTAACCCACACTTGCCAAACATGCGACACATGGAGCAGGCTGCCCAAACGTCGTTTCCTCAGTGCCATAAAGTGCTCACTTATTGCTTTTTATGCGCTTTTGATATGTGCATTTGTATGTGTGAGTGCGAATGCATTTGCCAATGCACTTTTCGTCACAGTTTTCGTCAGTCAGTCAAGTCAGTTTGTCAACCAGCCATTCATTCATTCCGTTCGTCTTTTGTGCGTTCTCATAAATGCCAAATACTCCGCGTGCGAAAGAGACAGCAGCAGGCGGCGAAGAAAGAGAAGGACATAGGGGCGGAGAAAGAGAGGGAGTGAGGGTGCTTAACTCGCCGCAACTTCATTTCGTGAATGCACAATGGGCGACTGACTGCCACTGCCTAACTAACCTACGACAACCGAATATTCGCCATTCCATTTGGCCAAGTTCAATGAACCGAACCTTTGGTTGAATAAACTTCCCACACATACATTTACACAAAAACACTCACTGACACGCATACACACGCACTGTGAATCGGTGACGCGTCGAAGCGCACAAAAAGAATAAGCAACAAAAAAACAACAACAGAAACAAAAGCCAAAAACAACCAAAAGAGTGGAGATAGAATGTCTTTTAGTAGGGATGGTCAGGGTATATTTCGATCCATTATTTTATATCCGAGAGACTTTTAAACTGTTCTAAAGATAAATATTCCTGGTATTGAAACAAAAAAAAGGAAATTAAAAATAAGGTGTCTAAAAGTATGCTAGCGGTATTACAAAATACCATGTTTATTTTTCATTGCATAAGTTTAGGCACCTTTGTAAGAGATTTCAAAGCCCTTTTTCTCCCAAAATAGTTATAACGTTTTAACGATTGTTTAAATATTACCTATTAAAATCTATGATTAGCAATAAATATTAACACATAGAAACTTGATCTATAAAAAACTAAATACTATATCATAATATTTTAAATCTTATAAAAATAATACTATACTATACATCAGCACGAAATGGATGAGTATGATTAGGACTTCTTAAGTACTTTTCAAGATTAGTTTTGTTGTTCCCAAGTGTGTTTCCAAAGTGTTTTTTTACAATCAATAGTAAGCCAATAATTTCCATCATAAACATAATTTTAGGTGCACAATAAATGGCAAATGGAATATCCCTACTGCCATCACATTTGGGGGCGCGATGTTTGCTACTTAAATGATATGCCATCGCAGTATTGGTGTGTGCAAATTGATTGTGCAGCTGTATTGGTCTGGCTCGCCAACTTCTTCGCACTCAACGCAGACAGACAGACACATATAACACACAACACATTCTGGTGTTTATGGAATGAATGATTTCCCCTTCCCCACTCACATTATTTTTATATTTTTTGCCTTTTTGACTCTTCCAATTTATCTAATTTTCAATGACGTCGCCATCGTCATCGACGCTCCGTCGATGCAATGAAGTAAAAACAAATTAGTTGAACTCCGAAAGCTGATGGGAATATGGAATATAGATGTGTACACATGTACATGGGATGCAGAGATAGAGAAGATACTCAGAGATCCGGATACATATGCTATGCTGCAAGTGATATGCGGCAGCCAGCGAGCAAATCGAATTTACCAGCTGCTGGCGAAATAATTCAATAATTCGCGATGGCTAAGCCCCGGATCCCCAGATCCAGATCCCCAACCATCCACAGCCAGATGCAAAACCCAGAACCGCAATGCTCTCTTACCATCCTCTTCCGCACACATAACATATATGTATTCTCCTCACTAAGCTGTGAAGACACAAATGAAATTTAATTTCAGCATGCAGTTTGATGGGGCAAATGGAGCAAGAACCCAACTAACCCGTAGCCAACCAACGAAAATAACTGCAAGATATATTAATAAAGCAAAAATTCATATATGAAATTTTAATATGCAAACGAGCAAAAAGCAGAGGGCAAAGAAAAAAATAAAATAGGGAAGACCAGCAGAAAAATACCCATACGCCGGGGCGAGATGAAGTTGCTAGTTGGAGACGGAGTCGGAGAATCGCAAAGTATCGAGGCATGTAAATCGAATGGTTGGCTTGGGTTCGGTTCTGTTCGGTTTGGGGAAGTAAGCCGAAAGACAGACGGAAAAACGAAAAAAAAACATAGACAAGACAGCCATGTGGACGGTTTTTGGCCAGACATTGGGAAAAAATTGTGCATATTATCGTAAGGAGAGTGAGATTAAAAATGGGAATGGATTCGCATACGAGGGCGAAAGACAACTTCAAGCGGAAAGTTGTGGAGTGGATGATTTGAAGTGCCCAAGTCGCAAGTTCTAAGGATATTCAGTATGAATTGAAGAACTCTACGAAACTTTTCAACGCGACATCGAGGATCCAACTTAAACATAATGCCGTAATCTCCATTCATGCTCTTTCAACGGAATCATTGGGGGTTTGGGCTCACGCGAAAATAGACCACTCGCACATTACGTATACGCAGTGTGGCATTCGAATGGCATGGCGGCATGCAACAAGCCAAAAATACAACCGTTGCGAAGTGTGCCTGCCTGGTGCCACACTTTCGCCGCCAATGTCAATGGCACCACCGCACCACCAGCATCACCACCGCCGCCACCACTCCATCGCCGCCGCCAGAGGATGCAGTGCCACACAAATCCGAGTCCAACTCCAGTGCCCGGCATCGCCCCAATGCCACAGATATAAGTGCACTGGGAGAAAAGGTTTGGTTGAATATTTTTTGGAACCTTTAAGAAGTATTTTAAATAGTTTAGTTACTGAAAAAATAATTTAAACCTATAATTTACATTGAAAAATGAAGAAACGTTCAACAACTAAGTGCAGTCCTTAATTTAAATGTTCAACATTAAAAACTAATTAAGTTATCTTAAATACGTTTTTTTTTAAAAATGTGTTCTCATTTAAATAGTTTCCATATTATCCTGTACAAACTTTGCACAGCTTTTGTTTAGGTAGAAAGATTTCTCAACAAGGACTTCCAATACCTTTAAAAAAATAAATATGAAAAATTTCCGATTTCTTTCTTTTAATACAAAATATTTATTTAGTGCACAACACAATTTGTATTAAAAATATTACAATTTGTTTTGACCAATGAAGCTTAGATTTAAATGGCCAAATTTATGCTGGAACTTACACTACATGAAATACTCTTTTCGAGCATATCAAACATAATGTAAAATCGATCTACGTTTCATATCGATTTTTTTTTTTACCTAAATGTACCTAAATGTTTTCCCAGTGCATCGCCAACAGGCAACAGGCAGCTGGTGGCACGCGGCCAGAGCCGGGAAATGCAGTCTGGCAGGCGGCACGTTTCGTTTCGTTACCATGCTGATGCTGCTGATGCCAAAAATAACAACCGAGAGGCATGAGAGCCGGGCCAAGGCAGTATGGTCATGGCCATGGCCACGAATGGACGTCGTTTTGGGCGTTTTGTTTGGCCAAAAGTGCAGTGGGGAGTTGAGTATGGGGCTTTCCCCCCCTCCCCCCGTGAAGGTCGAAGAGTGGCAACACAGAATTTCATTAGACCGACAGACGGAGTGCAATGCAAATGGCCAACAAGCAACCAGCCACCAGCCAGAGGATGCGCTAGGCCAGAAAACAAGCATAGAAAGCGAAAGCCGCATGGATTTTGACCGGGACTCTGTGGGTCCAGGGTCCCAGTCGAGTGCCAGTGTAATCATGTAATCGGGTCTATCATTGCTGGTTATGTAAGTGGCTCTAACTGCAATTAGGGAGTGGCTGGCATGAACGGGACAATCAACTTGTCAACGCAAATTACGGCGACAAATTAGACAGCTGTCATGGAATTTTCACGAAGAGTGGGTGCCAAAACATGGAGTTTTGTTCCTCGGGCGGCGGGTCAAGGGTTGAAAGTTAAATGCCATTAATTGCAGTGACTATCTGGGAAGTTTTTGTCGGGTTTTTATTCTGGAATTACATTCGCTTGCAGTTCTGCGTAATGGAATTAAACTAATAATCGTGAAAAGTTTTCGCGATAAGACTTCTGACTTTGCCTTTGTTCATACGAAAATTCAGAAATCAGAAATCATTATGTTTTGCTTTCCAAGAACTAGCTAAAATGTAAGGAATGAAATGAAAGACGATTATTTCAAGAAAATTAATGGAAACCATTAAAAAGATTTGGAGCAATCATAATCAGGTCAATGTGTTTAATAAATCTATGTTCAATGATTTTATTGCCTCACATAGCAAATCTAAAAAAATAAAAGCTTCCAAAATATATTGGGATTAATATAAAATATTTATAGCTTTAAATAAACGGAACATTAATTTAAATTATTTCATTCGTTTCAATCTTCCAGAGATTTTTATTAGAAATATTCATGCATAGTTCCCAAAACTTTAGAAACTTCCATTTCAAGTTAATACAAGCCCTTTTCTTAGAACCTAAGCCCTTAGAAGTCTTAAGAACAATCAAACCACCTATTTCGAAAAACGCAGACGTCAACTTTTGGATCTGGCATCTGCAGCTACTTATTCGACCGAGTCAGAGGCTACTTAACCCTACGAGCACAACTGTACCCCAAAAAGAACAAAGCCAGCTAAATGAAGGGCATAGAAAAATGAAGCAAGGTACACACAAAAAAATGGCAAAAATGGAGAAAAATGTGAGAAAAAAAAATAATGGTGAAAAACGAAACATACACATTCGTACGCTAAAAAGTTTGCCCACTCGACGACAGACGTCAGTGGCGAAAGAGACGGGGATAGAGGGTGTGAAAGAGAGCGAGAATGCAACTTGGGCACACGTAGTAGACATTTGTGGAAAGGTTTCGGAGGAGCTCCGTGGAGGTACGACTAAAAAAAAAGCAGAGAGGCCAAGGGATCCGATGTGATGTGATGTACATGGGAGCATAGAGCATGTAGACAACTGGCAACAATAACGGCATTTTCGATGCACAGAGGCGACGTTGACGAAAAGGACGCCCAGGAAAAGTGGGTGGGTTTCGGGTATGGCTTTTTCCTTTTTTCCGACGAGGGTTTGGGAAGTTTTGCCCGTCGACGACGAGTTGCCAACAGCCACTTGACACTTCCGTCGTCACATGAATGGAGCCGTAAAAATGCGACGCTTCTGCATTCGTTTCATTTTTGTTCGCCCTTTTTTTAGGTTTTTACTTTTTTTTCGGGCGGAGCGGCACTTTTATATTTGGCTAGAAAGTAAAAAAAAAAAAGAGTAGAAATGAAGCAAATACATTCATGCATAATTTTTATGGCACTTTGAGTGATAGGGGAGGAGCCGGCCGCCCCGTCATCCATTTGGGATGCCAAAACGTTTTGGGAACACGCTCTCCAACACGACTTCCTTTTCCCTATATGTTTTTCTCGTTTCTTTATATTTTTTTTTTTGGTGCATTCACTTAAATGGGAAGCTCCAAAGGGAGTTGGCGCAGGCAAATCCAAGGCGAGTCATTAACGCAGCAACAAAGTGATGATTAGTTGGGGGTGGCGCCGAGCTCTGAGTTCTGGCCTCTTGCGGTTCAATGTACGCCCAAAAGCAAATAGGCGGTGGGCAAACAGATAGTGCAGCCGGGCGCACGAACATGTGTTGGCCAGGCCAAGAAAGCCAAGGTAGGTCAGGAAATGGGAGTGCGAGTGGGAAAGGGAAAAGGAATAGGAATGAAAATGGGACAAGCGATGAGGTTTTCGCGCGCACAACTCACAAAAAAGGCCTAGCAAGTACAGTAAAAATTGTAATGTAGACAAAAAATTACGTGGACTCAAGAATCTGCATGGTTAATACCAACCTTCTAGCTTTTATAGTTTCCGAGATCTCAGCGTTCATACGGACAGACAAACGGACAGACGGACGGACAGACAGACGGACGGACAGACGGACGGACGGACATGGCTAGATCGACTCATCTAGTGATCCTGATCAAGAATGTATATACTTGATATCAATATTCCCAAAGATTCAAATTTTACAAGTTTTGCACTTTATTTTACAATATTAATTTCTAATGCAAGTTCTACTCTTATGTTTAATGCCGTATTTTCAAGTTAAATTAATTTTCTCCAAAGGATCAAGAAGTCGATCAATTTATTTTACACCTCTGAAAAGTAATTTACTTCCGAGGGCTCCCTGTACTTTTATCGAGGCGGGTGTTGATGGTTCGGCTTCTGGACATGGACATGGATCTGACTCCGAATCGGCTACTGGTGGCCACTTGCTCAGCGTTGCATGCGGAGTGGCACGCACTTGGAGGGATCTCCCCTCGGACAGAGGGCAAACACAAACACTCCCCAAACCGAAGGTGCAGACAACTCCCAGGCCAAAGAGGAGTGTTCTTGGGCACTTTTTTCGAATTTTTCTTCTTTTTTTGGTTATGATTGACTGAGTTCTGTTGAAACTTTGGCGTCTGCTGGCACGCATGAATTATAATTTTCGAGTAACGAAAAGACGAACCCCTCGAACTGGGGGGCTTACAATTAGCACTTTTTCGTACTCGCTGCTTCGAGTGGTTCCAGTTGCCCTGATAAGCTGCAGACAGCAATTGCCTTGAGCGAGGCGCTTGAACTCCCCGGCGATCTCGCCCTCTCTTTCTGGACACATCTGGCCCTCTCTTTCTCTTAGTCACCGTGCAGTGGCAATTTCTAGCTGCAAATAGTTTCACGACCTAAAATTGACAAGGCCCCTCCCACCGCCCCCTCGCTGCCATTTCTGGACAGAGTATTCCGCCGGGAGTTTCTTTTTTTGACGATAACAAAGTTTGCCAACTCGACAAAAAAAAAACGGTCATAAAATGAAAAAGTAAAGCCCAAAAGCAAAGCCTATTTACGCACCATGTGTGCGAGTCGCCAGAACTCCACTGAACTGCCACCCAGTGCATTATAAGATAAACATTTGTTTTTTACTTTTTCATTTGGCAAATAACATAAAAGCGTTGAACTCGCTTGCAGACTATAAAGCGGAAAATTCGCTTATAGGATCGTGAAAACAGATATACGCATTAATAAGTGGTGGGTGGTGCTACGAGAAAATATCTTAAATTGTTTTCTAAAAATTATAAAAATTCAGATAATCAATATATTTTGGAGACACAGTTATTATATTAAGAAGGTTTTTTTATTTGTAACGATTTTCAAAGGAACTTCGAATCGCAAGAAAAAATGTATTAACATTAAACATTACGTTACATTTCATAATCAGCATTCGTTGAAACATACAAATTTCTGAAAAATTCCACTTTAAGAGAGCTTACGCAATCAAAAGGAGCATTTCCCAGTCGAATCAATTGAACTGTTATCAGAACGAATATAGCCCATAAGCCACGCATGAAACTCCTATCGAAACCTTCGCATGGAACGCACTTCCACGAAATCGAAATAATCAAGAGTTCTCGCCGAGTTAAAGTTAAAACAAAGAAAAAATCCCAACGTCAGTCGTTTGTTCGGTCAATCAGTCGGTCAGTCAATCAGTCAATCAGTCATTCAGTCAGTCGAACGAACGGCTCAAGTGCTGAAAAGTTTATTGCCCTGCGAGCGTCTGACTTTTGCTAAGGCAAATATTGTTTAATAACATTTTTAAAAATACAATTTACTGATTAAATGGGCAGCGACGACGAACAACGTCGACGAACGTTGGCACAATGGCGGTCCTACCCCAAGACGAAATTATTTGAGCTCTGTTGTTTTGCTGGGGCAATATAAACCGATGAAGGAGAGAATAAACAGGGACAGAGTTCAGACCCGAGACTAAAGTCTAATGACCCTGACCCTCGGTATGGGAATATTAACGAATGCGTCCAATGTGTTCATCATCTCTATCAATATCACGAGCATGAGCGTGGTCCGGAAGGAGTCCCTCATCAGCATTTTCACCTGGACCTCCATGCGATCCCCTTTGCTCCAAATCATTTGCTCGTTGTTCAACGCTTCCTGTAGCGAACAGCCCATGTATCCGTCCGGGTAGAGAATTTGCACTGTCAGGCGCCAAATTAGGATGCAGAATACGCTGGGGCTGGGAATGGAAAGGATTCGGAATTGCCTTTAGGGAATCAGATCCTGCCGCGATCCAAACTTACGCCATGCTCGAGAATGTTTCGTAGATCCTGGCTGTCCTTGGTTTCAGTAATTTTGTTCAACTGGAGTGAAGGGAGAAAAAATTAGTTCGTCGCCTACTTGTCAAAGAAAAGTCAATCCTGATCTGTCAAAAAATATCTACATGGACTTAATTTTACTTGACTTAACAATACTGAAGTAAGTACAAGTATTGCCACAGAAATCTTCCAAAATTTATTTTGGTCTGAAAGTAACTCAAGAAAAAAGTTTTTCCAAGTATTACTTGGCGAGGCTGATGCTAACTGTCAAACAATTTTTACAATTTTTTTTTAGAGCAATAAATTTGTTAATTTAACCCATTTCAATTTATACATAAGGAATTTATATGGACAAAACAACCATATTCTTTAAAAAAAGTCGCAAATTCTTCAGAGCAAGAGGAACCAATAATAGCCTGTAAAATAATTATATTAATGAAAATAAAACTAAAAAAAGAGGAAATAATATTTCAATTAGTTTACCCTAAATATGTTTGTTATTGAACGAAGAGTTCCTAACAAAATTCAGTTTAAAAACTTTAAGATTATGTTATGTTATGTCGACAAAGTTAACTGATTACAAAACTGACCATGGCATCGTCAACATTGTTACATTTAACCTTTACTTCCGTACAGGTCTCTACTTTACACACTGAAAAGTGTGCAGTAAAATGGTGGGTGTCTTTGCTGTGTTAGCAATTGAACAGCTTTTACAAATTGCAAAGCTTTTTAAGTCGTCAACGCCTCAGTTTAATTTATTTATAACAATTAGCCTTTTTAAATAATTTATTTAATTTTAAAAAATCAATGTAGAATAGTAGATAGATAGATATAACTTTTTTTTTGGTTTTAAAAGTAAACTCACCCTCTTAACTCTTATATTTATATTGTTTCCTCTTTAACGGGAAAGGTGTTCTCAATTTCTTGATTCCTTCAAATGAAGCAGCGTTGACCAAGGACCGCAAAAGATATCATCAGAAGTAGTGTTCATCATGATGCCATCCAGGGCCTGGAATGCGTCTACGTAAGACAGGTTTTGGAGCTGCTTGCCCATCTGACCGTGCTTGCACCAACCACTGGCCCATGGCCGCCCGCACCGGCGGATCAGTAGAGTGTGACGAGACCCAGCGAACACCCTCAGCGGTGCACAGTCATCGCTATTCTCTGTCTCTTTGGAGCAATCACATTCGGGCAGATCTTGCAACTGGGGCAGCGGATATACAGTGGGCTCTTTTAGGAAGCCGCCGGGTTTCATCACACGCATCCCCAGCTGACCGCTGCAGTTGAGGCCCCAGGTGTAGAGGTCTCCGAAGGCGGATATAGCCGCACTGTGCCAACCACCGGCAGCAATTTGAGTTATCTGAAAGACACTTGAATGTATGACAGTCAAGATAAGTGGACAAGGCAAATATATACCTTGATACCCGCCAGCGCATCCAGCAATTGCGGCGTCTCCTCCACTTTTAGCACGGCCTGACCCAACTGTCCGCGCCTGTTAATTATAACACGAATGTGCAGAAATTTAAAGAAATTAGAATACGAAACACGTTAGATTTGGACTTTTAAACTTTGAATACCCTCACCGGAAGTCTTGTATGTACTTTTACTTGCAAATAAGAGGGTTCCCCGAATAACATGGAGTGGTAAAGATAAAATGGGTATTCTTTAAATAAATTTTGAAACCAGAAAGCAAATAAAATATGAAATGTTCACATTTTTCCGAGGAAAATTTCCACTTTTTATACAAGCTTCCGTTAAAAGTAACAGACCCCTTAGCAAAGGTATATTTTGCAAAACCAGGTGCATTTAGGGTCTTCACTTACAGTCCGTTTCCCCAGGTAAACACGTCACCGTTGACATTGAGGAGTACGGCGTGCTCATGGCCACATTGGAGCTGCTTTACTCGAAACTGACGCTCGGAAAACTGGTGCAGGCAGCTGGGAATGCTGTACACGGAGTTTTCCGCGCTAATCGCTACGTTTATGTGCGAACCGCAGGCAATGTGCTCTATGATCGGCGATGAAGGCGCCTTGGGTGACCCAAAGATAGAGCGCTTTGTTCCCGAATTGGATCGGGGAGGAGCTTCTAGTCTAAGAGCCAATAGTTCCGCTTGCAGTTTTGGTTGCACTCTATAGAGTTGTCCGCTATGCAGTAGCACTAGGCAGTGGGAATCGCCAGCGGCCAGGGCTTTAATGTCCCCCGTTGCCTCAAGGGTCACGCACTCGTTTGGGCCATCATCCAAGAGCCCACGCAGCCACAACTTCCGGCCAAGAGCGAGGGCCGCATACCGCCAGCCGATCGAAATCGTGCACTGGTTCTGGGTCGAGACTGGCGCATTTAATTCTGTAATAAAGGCAGGACTGAATTAGTAAGCGTACGGTAAAAAGTCTGTATAAATTTCTCTTTCTACTTTTCTACACCTTTTTAAGGAACATTTTTGTATTTTGCTCTCAATTATATTTCCTTCTACGTAAGCATTAAAATTGGGATTAGCTAGTTGTTTAATTTAACAATGTTTATGGCACTGTTTTAATTAATTAAAATTATCTTGAATTTGATTAAAAAATTTATCAGTACCAATTAAAATACAGAATGTCTTCTAAGCACGACCCAAAACTTTTCAGTTATTAGATTTGTATTGAAGTTTAAACTATTAAAGAACTAAAATTCGTTATAAAATGAACTTTAAAATATAAACTATTGAGGAAAAAAAATCTTTGACTCTAAAATATATAAATGTTGTACGTTAGGTTTAATTCTAACTAAGCTAAATATAAAATTTGTAATGGATTCTTTAATTTGTATGTATATGTATGTACATTTTGCAGAAGATAATTGAATTTTAATCAGATATTTTATAGATATCAAATATTATTCAGTCAAGTTATAAGGGATTACAAAATTGTAAATTTTTTGGAAAGGTCGAAGACTTTCTAGAGGGAGCTTAAAGTGGGTTGTCCCAGAATTCAGACGAATGCTCCATGTTGTATAGAAACCATGTTTAATTTAGCGAGTGCCCACTGTGGTAACTAAGTGATCGTCGGCTTTTGTTGCCGGTTACAAACCGCTGAAGCCGGCTGCGCAGTCGACGTCGCCGCTTACACATTCATGCTGGCCAAATGCGTTGAAGCCCGTAAATAGCAGGGGCATCTTCTTCCCGTTCCCGTTCCAATTCCGAATCCGCTACCGCCTCAGCCCCTCTCTTTCGCTCCTTTGCAGCGGTTGCCTCGGCGACGTACTGTTGTTGCTGCCGGAATTTGTTGGAGCGTTGAGCGAATTTGTTTTTAGTTGTTGTGCAGCGCTGAACCTGTGATGTTGTGTTTGGTGGTTGAAGTCGATCCAATTCCCGAACTCTCCTGATTCCACCACCAGAAGACACCGTCGAAGGGCAGTCAGCGGATTATCGGATCCCGGGAACCAAAACCAAAGATATAGTGACGCCGGAGATCGACCCGCCTGCTGGCCACCGTTCCCGCGTAGATTATAGGATGGTAGGTTATCGCCCGGTTCCGTAACAGCCAATTAAGTGCCTTGTTATTCCGTAATTGCACGATTTGTTTTCCTTTTGCGATCGTCTCCATGGAAACCCGCCTCCAAAACTCTCCAACACTTTTTCGATATGTTGAGCAGAACTTTTTTCAGCACTACACTTAACGTTTTGGCGCGCACTAATCGGTATTCAAATAAATTTAAAAAAAAATCGGAAAAAAGGCTTGTTGTTTTTGTAATATCAATAAATCACTATCAATTATAATTGCTTGCTATTTTTTTTTGCCCGACCTTATCTGAAATCAAACAATATTTTGCAATTAGTGACCAAATTGATAAGATGTTTCCCATCTATTACTAAGGGGACTTTGTTTTTCAAGGTTTTTTGTTATTTCTAACAAAAAACATTTTTAAATAGTATATATACAAGGCGCTGATGGTAAATAAATACCATTACGTGTTTCAATGAATTCTTGTTAGATTTTTTTTTCAATTTAATTGTGTGAAATGTATATATTTTTTGATATTAACATATTTATTCTAAAACCAACTTCCACATTTAGATGGAGAAGTAATTAACTAGAAGTCGGGATCCGGAGTTTTTCCAAATACTGCATACAATAAAATAGTTTATAATATTTAAAATATTTTAGGGTCTGCTATCGCTGTTGCGTAAACTGAGACCCAATCCGGAGAAGGAGGCTCGCATCCTGCTCCTGGGCCTGGATAATGCGGGCAAGACCACGATACTGAAGCAAATGGCCTCGGAGGACATAACCACGGTGCGTATAAAAGCGGCGAACTTCTTCCGTTTTCCCCATAAAATACGGAGTGAAATCCCGCAGGTAACGCCCACGGCCGGATTTAACATCAAGTCGGTGGCAGCCGATGGTTTTAAGCTCAATGTTTGGGATATCGGGGGCCAATGGAAGATACGGCCATATTGGAAGAACTACTTTGCTAATACCGATGTGCTGGTGAGTCTACGATTGATTTCAGTTCTTTTCAGTTAGTTGTACAATATGTCTATTTTAGATCTATGTTATTGACTGTACGGATCGGGCCCGATTGCCGGAAGCGGGTAGCGAACTGTTCGAGATGCTGATGGACAACCGTCTAAAGCAGGTTCCCGTGCTGATCTTCGCCAACAAACAGGACATGCCGGATGCCATGAGTGCCTCCGAGGTGGCTGAGAAGATGAGTTTGGTGCAACTGCAGGGACGAACCTGGGAGATCAAGGCCTGCACCGCTGTGGATGGCACTGGCCTCAAGGAGGGAATGGACTGGGTCTGCAAGAACATGAAGAAGTAATCGTAATTATCGCAAACGTCGCTTGTTAAGTTGTCTCTAAGATCTAAATATACGTACCTACTTTTACTTTCACCTAATATAAACAAGATTTTAATCTTTAATTTAAAATAATATATCTCAAATCTTCACGATTTGGCTTTTTTTGATATTTGAGAAAGAATTGAAAACTTTTTGAGCTTACATTAAGTCTGCGGATGAAATTTAAAGTGCGATGCTTTCAAAGTCTTAAAAAAAATTAAAATAAATGTAATAAACAAAATATCGATTGACGAAAATCCAAAAACCAAGAAGGTAGTGCTTTGTAAATCATTTCTTTCTACCTGAGAACTTAAAATCATTCGAATATTTTGCATAGACACGTTAAATTCCGATCTCCATGTGCTTTAACGGACCCGTTTCGCTCATCAAAAAGATCCTGCCCACGGGCTCACATAAATCCTGTCTGCTCATCATAGGATTGGATAATGCTGGAAAATCCACCTTGACAGCGCGCCTTGCAGAGGTTTTTGATGGCAATGTAAGACTTCATAACTGACAGGTCCTTTTCCTTCCGCCAAATGTTGCCCAAAATATTTACAGTCCAAAGAAACTAACAAGCAAGCCAATGAGTGGAGCTTCACAATCAAAAACACCAAAGTTCAGTTATGGGATATTAACGGTGAACTGAAGAACAGGCAAATCTGGCCAAACTATTACAAAAAAGCAAAGGTTTTGGTGAGAAGAGTATTTCAAAACAAATAGATTTTTCTTTAATCTCAGAGCCGTAGATTTTCGTACTGGACAGCAAGGATGCAGTGCGACTAAGCGAGGCTCGTTGTGTACTATGCGATGTTCTGATGCACGAGGAGCTCAACAAAGCTCCTCTGCTGATCGTGTCCAATAAAAAGGACATTTCGGGATCTCTGTCAATATCCACTGTGACCGATTTGATGGGTCTGGATCGGTTAGATGGTCGGGATTGGACTATTAAAGAATGTTCAATGCAGACAGGCTCTGGTGTTCAGGTGGGTGGTGTTCCATATTCTATCGAACATTTATTTAATCATTTACTGTTCTGCGTCAGGACATTGTGGGCTGGATAACCAATGAGATCAATAGGAAGAAATAGTGATGTATAATATTTTACATTTTTTGATAGTTGTAAATAATAAAGTAAATGTAATTAAATGAATTTTATTTTGTAAATAATGATTCATTCAGTTTCCCGATGCTACTAAACAGTATGTCTGTGGTTTAGTGTGTCGTTATTTTAATTAATATATTAATACAAACGTCTGCTAATCAGTGGCTTGACATTGACCCTGTCAATAATTGAGATGCTCGTGCCCGACTAGCAACATTGTGAGGACAAAGCCCTTTTTCCCACAATAATTCCATTCGACTAGCAGATAGCAGCAGGTGTCTAGTTGTTGTGTTGGGCCTATAAAAAGGTTTCTTTAGAGAATGAATTTCCACAGTTTGCCAACAGTCGTTGAAATGACTACTACCCTGGCGATTTTACTCATCTCTGCCCTGGCTTTGGTCCAGGCCAGTACTTTTCCCTGGTCGGATGAGGATTACTCGGCCTGGCCGGCTGCAACATCAGTCCAGAGCCCTCATCCGCACTCCTCCAATTGGCCCTGCGATGTGGGTCATTTCCCCGAGGCATACGCTCTGATGCACAAGGTGGATAAGCGATTGGAGCGTATTGACAACGAGGACACCAAGAAGCGGATTGAGGACTTCGCTGTGGATCAGTTGAGGCGCTGCACCTCGAATGGACAGATGGACGAGCATTGCGTCAAGCGTTCGATCGGATTCACCATGTCATTTATTCACCACCAGAAAACGATGGCGAATCGGTTGTAAAAAAAATCTGTTATTGTGGGCAATAACTGAAAATAAATATCATCGAATTCAAAAGTGAAATAAAGCTTTAATTTTTTTAACATGTTTTTAAAATATTTTTGGTTTTTACATAATTTTGTGCCAACAAATTATATTCCTTAAATATGTTTTTTCGAAAATTTCTAGTTTCTCTCAATCCAATTTAATTTCCGTAATAAGTTTCTCTACAACATGAACTTTTTATAAAATTATCAAAAATAAATAATGAACGAAAACGAAGAATAGAAAATATTACTTTGAAATCATCTCTTAGGACAAGTCTGACTTTTAGAACTAGGAATACTGGCATCCGCTTCGCTCGACGTTTGGGACCTAAGTTTCTGGTACTTTTCCTGTTCGGCCAACAGTCGATCCTTCTCCATTTTGGCGAACTTGCTGCCCGTGTAGAGCAGCTCCTTGAACCGATTCTTTCGCCGCTCGTCCATACTATATCGCCGCAACATATCCCGCCTGTCCACTATGGACATGCAGATATCCTGGCAATCGCGCGACGGCTGACAGAAGCTCCAGGAGCCAAAAATGGTGTCCACACAGCCGCAGGTGCGACAGTAGCCAATAAAGTGGCCGATCAGGTTAGAATTGGCCTTGCGGAAGGAGAGCGAAAGTGGTCCGCCGAGCACCATTAGGGCGTGGCCGGAAAAGTGCCAGTCGGTGAGATTGTCCAGAAGTTCGTGCGCTCTCGGCGGCACTGTTTCCTGTACACTAATGTTCAGCGAGACGCCTTGAAAGTTGGGCGCTTTTGCCTCGGCTATATCCTTTAACTGGGTCTTGTTCATCTTGACGCACTGACGCACAAATCTACGATAATGGGCACGATTACCTTTGTGTTGACTACACGAGGGCCTCGCCTTTTCCTCCCCATCTGCAGTCATGGGAGGAGATTTGATATTTATGCGAACACCCAGGACGAGGGACTCCCAGGAGCCGTTTAGGTCGCAAGGGGAACCTAAAATTAAGAAGAGTTATTATATATCTCAGCTAAAAGTGGGGAGATTACCATCAGCTGGATCCACAAAGCAGCAAGGCAGGTTCTTCTCCTCCTCCTCTTCCGCGGACTTGTTGCATTTGGTAGCCTGAATATTTTCCAAACGCTGCAGGATCTTGTCTAAAACCGGGGAAATCCCCGTCTGCTCCTCCTGTTGTTGTTGCTGTGGCTGCTGAGGCTGTGACGGTTGACCCATCGATTGACACGGGACTTGGCACAAGACCTCAGGTCCTCTTTTGAAGCTACTTCCGATCTGACTTGCTTTTAAAACGAGTTTCATAACTCATAAAAATGATATATCCATAGCTTTACTAACTTACGTGTTTGTAGCTGATTCTGCACCAGTTTAGCTCGTCCCTCTCCTGAATTTACTGCAAAATTTTGACCACCTCCCACAATTCTTTGGGCCAGCTCCACAGGTGACAGGTTCATTTGGGTGGCCATGTTATCGATTACATTATTACCACCACCCATTAGTTGTGGAGCCTGATTGACCAGGACCTCGGGAAAAGGCGCTGGCAGTGGAGATCCCGAAGGGGAATTACCCATGAGTATATTCCGTTTCGCAGGTGACCCGAGTGGAGTTTTGCCTCTCTCCAGGACCTCCTTCCACCAACTCTGCTTGGTTTTCAACGCCTGATTAAGGTTATCGATCTGCTTCTGATACTCATCCACCAAGTTAAAAAAGGAAGATTGCTTGATGGCCTTCAAGCCGCTTATGATTTGTTTGGGATCCATTCCAGAGAAAACTTCTTGCCAAGGGTTTATAGACTGCGCTTTAGTCTCGATCTTGGGAACACAGCCTATGAATTTAGTTTCCAGCTTTGGATCAGGTTTAGAGGTAGCTGCTTTATTGGGTTCCTTTTCAGGCACCACATTCTCTTGGATGGGATTGCTAGAGGGTTTATATTTCGGCTTACTCTCCGAAGTTTTCTTCGGTGCTTCGCTAAGGCCTGGCTTTATTAGGGGAATGTCATTCCAAATTAACTGACGATTTTTGGAATTCGGCAAGTAATATGGCTTTAGGCCGCCGATTTTGTTACTCTCCTTGTTCAACTTGATAAAGGTTTCCAGAGCCCTCAGATAATTATTATTGTTGTTTGTGCTTGGAGTTACCACCGGAACACAGATCTTTGTTGGGGTTCTTATTTCTGGTTCGCTACTTTTCAAAGAAGTTGCTTTAGTTTTATCACTCTGACTGGGCAAGTGGTCCTCCCCATTCATCCTGCGACTAGATTCGCTGTCTAAAGGATAATCCGTTTCGCTGGTAATTAGCGATTGCCTAGGGAATTTATGATCACTGAAAAGCTGACAAAAACCCTTCTTGTACTCATCATAAAGTCCACCAGCCTTAATGGTCGATCTTCTGGAGTTTATATCATCTAGCAAACTTTTAAAAGCTTTCGAAGCGCTTCCAGGTTCCTCGTTTTCAAAGATCCCCGAAAGATCGTTTTTCTTAATGGCTCTCAACGAGGCTCTACTTTCTGTCACCAGAAGAGCATCCTGCTTGATTTGATTCTGCAGATTGGGTTCCATTTCCTCGCTTATCTTCTCGGCCAATTCTTTAACCAAATCGCTTTTTTGTAGACGCTCGATTACATCCATTAAGTCGGACAAGGCACTCAATCTTACCGATCCCGAAGAGCTCATTGGTTTGGTTGGATTTTCCGTCTTGGAGGTTAAACTTGGCTGTGGCTGTTGCCAGGCCTTCAAAAAATCCTTGTATATGCGATTCAGTTCGAAAATTCTTCGCTCTCCAGGATCCTGCGCGTTTTCCGGTGTTTTGACTCGTAGCACATTTTCGGGCACATCCAGTTTCAGCAAAATCATACTACTTACCAGGGGGGTCTTACCCTCTACTTTTGCCTTAACACTTTGATTTTCTCTAGTACGATATGGAAGACGGGCCAGGCATTTTGCCGAAGGCATGGGTCGATCATCGGTTGCATCGTATTTGATAATGGGTAGTTCTGTAGAATCATTCTCTATAGCCAAGGGTTGTCTTAATTTCTTAGTTAATGCGATTACATCTCTTTGGAGTGGTGCATCTTTCGAATCGAATTTTTCCTCTTCCTCGGAATCATCTCCTCCCTCTCCCTTTAATCGCTCCCGATAGGCGTCATACAGTCTATTATAATGCGTCGGTCCCATGTCGTTCTGGTTTTTGGATCCAGATGAGGCCTCCTTAGGACTCACACTGAGTTCTTGATTCTCTGCCTCTGTAGAACTGAGTGGAACCAGATGGGGTATTACAAGAATGCACGAAATAATAAGTAGATATCTACACATTTCATGTTTTTCTAACAAATCTGCGGTTTTTATTTGAGTGGGCTATATTTATCTAGTGTAATTATACAAAATACTTGACTTTATACGAAAAGGTATTTAGATGGTCTGACACATTCGAGAAAATCGAAGTTAGATTTATAAGGAAAAGGCCTCACCCTTTAGTCAGTTTAAGAAACAAAAAGTAATTTTCTTTTTACTTGTTTTATTGCACAGAAATTTGTTTATGAATGGCTGTAATTGGATGTTATATCACACGATTGTCCTCTTTATTAGGATCCTCAAAGGAGCTTTTATCCTCGGAGACCACCTCGTTTTGCTCGCTCCTTATATGAACGACACCTTGCTGCATCTCGCTGACTTCCATATACGGGTAATAGATGTTTATATGTGGCTTGTAGGACTCCTTGATCACCTGCGGCGAGGTCCATCGCAGCAGGGAGTGGGGACTGCCCAACTTATCGCTGGTGCCAGTCATGTGACCCGCTCCGAAGGGCTGCTGGCCCACCATCGAACCGGTGGACTTGTCATTCACATTGAGGTTGCCCACATTGAATCTGAAGGCCTCGTAGGCCTCCTCGATGAAGTTCTGATCCCTGGCAAACACCGATCCTATTAGGCCATGATTGATCTCGGCCACCTTGGCCATGGTCTGCTTGAGCTCGTCATCCGGATAAACGAAGACACCGAGTATGGGCGCCAACAGCTCCTCCCGACATATAATATTATCCAGATCTCTGACCTGCACAACAGTAGGATCCACATAGTAACCAACTCGCTTGTCACAGGATCCTCCGATCAAGATTTTACAACTGGGACTCTGGGCGATGTATCTTAGCCACATGTAGATGCGATCGTAGGCCCGTCGATTGATAACCGCCGAGCAGAAACTGTCGCAGTTGGTGGCATGTCCGGTTACCAGAGATCCGGTGACCCTCAGAAGGGGCTCTCGTATGTGGTTCTCCCACAGCGATTGCGGGACATACAGCATCGAGCAGGAGGAGCACTTCTGGCCGGAGTACTCAAAGGCCGCTCTGATAGTGCAGGCCACCGCAGTTTCCGGTTCCGCCGACGGATGCACGAAGTGGAAGTTCTTGCCGCCACCCTCGCCCACCAAACGGGGATAGTTCTCGTAATAGTGGATATTCTGGGCCACCAGTTGCCAGAGCACCTTCAGAACCGTTGAGGTGCCAGTGAAATTAATTCCAGCCAGCTTGGGATGCTGCGTCACTGCCGATGCGAAGGTCGTCTCCTCGGCGGGCACAAAGTTCACCACCCCCTTCGGCACACCCGCCTCCCGCATGGCCTTGAAGACGAAGTAGTTGGAGAGGATGGCCGAATCGGAGGGCTTCCAAAGCACCGAGTTGCCCATCAGGGCGGGTGTGTAGGCCAGATTGCCGGCAATACCCGTAAAGTTGAACGGACTAATAGCGGCCACAAATCCTGCAGATTTCAAATTATTTATTAAATCTATCGAACGGAAAGATACATATTGTACTACCTGACAGTCCTCTCAGCCTCATGGAATTCCTGCACTCCCGTAAAGAGTCGTTGACGGGTTCGTAGTTGGCCAATTCGCGCAGGAAGACCGGGTTAATGCGCATAAAGTCCACCAACTCGGCGACATCCATCTCCGCCTGGCGCAGTGTTTTTCCCTGGCCCAACATCGTGGCCGCAATGATGTTGTAGCGGTATCTTCCGGCTATCAGATCCGCGGCCCGCTCCCAAATGTCGATCCGTTCGCTGAGTCTCGTCTTGTCCCACTGCACCTGAGCCTCCAGACTCTTATCGATGGCCATTTGGATGAGAACGCGGTGCGCGTGACCGTAGTGGGCTATGGGCCGCTGGATATCGTAGGGCAACACCTGTTGCAGTTCCTCGTTGGCCTGAAACTCCTGGCCGTTAATAACGATCGGTACGCGTTCTACTTTATTCAGGACGCCCAGCAAGGCGGTCTCGAGTTCCAAGCGTTCCTTTGAGCCCTCCTCATACTGAAGCAGCTCCTCGTTGGCCACCTTGTCGTCCAGCGTAAAGTGCTCCGTCAGATCGGTGCTCTTGCTGGTACTTCTAACCGCCAGGAGGCTGAAAGTGGGGTTAAATTTTATGAGGTAGGGTTGAATCTTGCACTTTTAAATCATCAAATTTAAAAAAAAATTTACTGTTTAATATGTTTAGAACGCACTGTAAAAATTTCAAATCGGACTTATACTTTGAAAAATATGACCTGTAATTTGTTTTTAACTTTAAATATTTCTTTTATAGCAAAAAGACAAATTTTTTAGCTCAAAACCGCATTTTTGACTTTGGAAGATCGTAAAAACTCTCTTTTATTTTAATTTTAGGCGAAATGTAAAAACCAAATGGAAATCTGACTGGGGATCGCGTATCTAATGCTTATGTATGAAATGTCAAAAGTTTATTAAGGTTTTGAAGAACAAATATTTTCATTTTGACGCGAAGTGTCGATTAAGCAAATCAACAGTTTAGGGAATCCCCTAATGTATATCTAGCTTTTTTTTTAGCTATTTTCAGCGCAGTTCCGATACACATATTTACCTCTTCCCTGATACTATCGATAGCCAAACAGCTGATTGTTCGATAGGAGCACAAAAATAATAACAAAATCGCTGCTCCCGCTCCCCGAAGCAATTGTTATTATTCTGTGATGCAATAAGGTCGAAATTCGTTTACAAAATGCAGCTCACCCGCCTTTTACTGAAGCCTCGAGCCTCGGAAGTATTGACCGCATATTTGAAACAATGCCATGAGCCACCCTGGACATCATATTTTGTGAAGGTAAGAGCCGCCTGTCTCCGCCGGAGGAATACTGCCGAGTCTAACGAGGATTGCTGTCCAATTCCAGTTCCGGGATGTGGCCAACGATCAGAGGGGAATGTCCCACTTCAACTGGACTCTGGAGAGTGGAACCAACTACCACATTCTGCGCACCGCCTGTTATCCGTATATGAAGTATCACTGTAGCAGGAGGGAGGTGCAGGATCTTTGGCTGGAGGACAAGTTCTTTCGCTTCCTAAAGGTGATTAATTTGGGTAAGTATCTTACAAGGAAATACAACAAATTCATGTATTATAAACCATTTGGTATTATTGGTTACAACTGAATTTATCTCTGCATTCCAGGCTTACCTATGCTCTTCTACGGACTGGCTGCCATCCGTCTAATTAGCCACACAGAGATCGTTCATGTCAGCGAGAAGGTGAAAGTTCCCATATATTTTCTGTATGCTGAGGACAAAGGTGCCAGCTTTTAGGTTCGGACTCAGCCAAATAGTGAAATGTGAGGAAATGCCTTCTTGTCGAATTATTGTACATATTTTTCAAACCTTAAAAAAATAAGAAGCTTAAAAAAAAAGAATTTTAAATATAATTACAATGGAACATTGGAAAATGTTATCCAATTTATTTGTCTTTTTGAGATAATCATTTAAATCCCTTTTCCAGTTCATTTTACATCTGCACTTTATATGTTAAGTTGACTTATTATTCTGTTAAAGCTATTTAATATGATCATTTATTTTATACTTAGTAACCCAAAAGTTAACATTTCTTTGAAATGTCCTGAGCAACACACTTTCAACAAAACAGAAACGAAAACAAGCAAAAAAAAACTCAGTTTTTGCAGTCAGTCGGATGATTTTCGCAGGTCTCATCATAGTTATCCAGGAGTAGGGCCTTCACAGAGGCCTCGAACTGGGTCAGCGAGCAGGGTACATCGCAATTGGGAATGGTCAGCTCCTTGGGGAATTTGTCTTCGCTGTTGTAGTAGTAAACCAACTGCAGATAATATAAGCCAGGTATTTAAAACCTTCGAATTATTAGTTTTACAATCACGAACCTTCACTTCGAAATCGCCATCACTGAAAGACTTGCTATGATGAAGCTCAAATGCTAGTGCCGATGCATACTCCGGAAGCTTAGTGGTCTGATCCAGTATCCCCAAGGAGTTCATCACATTAACCAATGTCACATCATGTCCTGAATACAGGAATATTTTCCTATCCGGATTCAGGTTCCTCTTCCGCTTATTCTGCATTTTGTTAAGTATTTCCGTGAGGAAGGCTCCACCCTTAATCCGCTTCATCAGATTGGTTTCGGTGAAAAGCGTATAGCTACGTTCAGCCAGTGGTCTGATCTCTTCGGGATATATGTTCTCAGTCCAATCGGGCAACACCAGGCCAGCCTCCTCTTCGGTTTTAAGTGTGCCATAAAGTAGTTCCACATCCAATACATTTGAAATGTTCTAAGGGATAATATGAATACAGTTTGCAATATATAAAAAAAAATGAGAACATATGATAAAAATCGAATTAAGGACCAATTTAACTCTCTCCCACCTTGCCTGTATTTTTTGTCAACAGTTTGTACAATTCCAAGTTATCCTCGTTCAGTTTCTGAAGTTCAGCAGGCGGAGACTTGTAGAGCTTTTGCAGGATGTGGTCGTATTTCAAGCATGGTTTCTTTTGGGCCAATAACTAAAAGAGATATCGTACTGTTAGCTTAATGACTTGCACTTGGTTTATGGATATACGATTGCACTCACGATATCATCATTTCGCGATAGCGTATTCACGGCCACCGGCTGCCACGGAATGGGCAGCACATTGTTGTTCTCCAGCGGCGGCATCATGCCGGCCAAGACGCTCTGGGCGCTCATCTAAAAGATAACACACGGCCAACTGATTAGGGCACCCCCATCTCGGACAGATAGTTAATAGTTATAGAGGGTTTCTTATCGGAACGATTGACGCACCACACAGCGTTCCGCCGCCGAACTGAGGACATGCACCTGCTGCTGGGTGTAGAGGCTGTTCGAGGGCAGCAGCCGGTAGTAGCGCATGCGCATATTCTTCCCCAGGTTGTAAGCCTGCAGTGTGCCTTTCTAAAATATAGGGTAAAAAACAGGGAACCAAATGAAAAATATTAAAAGCATTCTTACAAATATTAAAGGTTTAAGGAGTGCTTACCTAAAAGATCCAGACCTTAAGAGACATACCAAAAAATTACCAAATAGCTCGCCAAAATAAAAAAAAAGGTATATCTTAAACTTTTATATTCAAGTCACTTATAAAATAAATTTTTTCATTAGACGATCTACTAAACATTAAAAAATCATATTAAGATCTTTGCTAAAATCTTATTGGATTATTGGTAATTATAGGACTTGGGTAGATTTTTAATGATTTTAATTTTGTAGATTAAATACCAAAGTGAAGTAGGAACCAATTGAAAAATATAATTTGGCATTCATGATCTTGATAAATATTTCAAATATTTTCTTTTAAGTGGTCAGTGGATCACTGATTAGGTAGATACTATAGACAAAGGCTACACTATGTTTATTACCAACCGGTGTAAGAGCTCCCATGCCGCCCTGCCAATCGTGGGCTGCATGCGGATCCAGCGGATAGAAGCCACTCGGATTCTTGGCCCCGTGTCGAAACAGCTGGTGGGGATTGATAAACACAGTACTCAGTTCGCGTTGTTCATGGCAATATGTTAGTCGCAGCTCCAGCTTACTATGGATATCATGCGTAGATTCCGCAAGCCCTGTTCGTCGTTGCTGTCGCCGAACACAAAGTATGCCATCATAACGAAACAGAGGGCACTGCCCAGGGCGATCACCGATATTTTGGTGCCGCGACGCGATTTGCAGTCCATTATTATGGGTTCTATGCTCCTGCTGCAGTTGATCGAGAAAATATATTTCAGATTTGCAGCCTAAAAATAGTTTTTTGTTTATTTTATAGCGAGTGTTTTCGTTTTCGCTGGCCCGTCGTCTACGAAAAGAATATTAAATAAATACAAGTCACGTCCGATGGCAACAAAAGCCGTACAACAACTGAGCGGCTGACGATGGAAGGCAGTCCCGTCCCACAACTAGAAAGAGAGGGGGCGATATGTAGAGATAAAGAGGGCTATACAAAAAAGAAAGAGAGAGCAGAGAGACTGGGAGACCACTTTTCATGTGATTTCAGCGATGTGATGTGAGAAACAGAGAGCAAAGTCGATGGACATGTGCGAATAATCAAATTAGTCGCTGAATGGGAGTGCAAATTAGGTCTCGACTAGGTGCTACTGTGCACTATATGAGGGTTGATCAATTAACACTTACGTGGGGAATATTTGAAAACAAAAGATTTGAGTAATCGTAAAATTTTGCAGGTTTTTTTTCTTTGAACTTTTAACAAGTCTTTGAATTTAGTTTACGACAAGGCATCATGCTAATTATTTACACTTCCTAGTTTATTGTCTCTAAAGATCACAAAAACACCCCTTCTTAAAAACAATATATTTTTGTCGAAATAAAACATACTACTTGATTTTGCAAATTTTTATAAAATATATATATTTAGCTGACTATCAAATTGCAACGATAAATCAAATTTGAACAGCTTCTACAATTCTACACAAGTAGTTCGTATGCTATATGTACATCTGATTACGGATCTGGAAATCGGTCTGCTCGAACTTGAACGCTGTGCAATGAACGAAGAGGGATCTATGTCCTGGATATGTGTGGCAGTTCGACGGTATCATCTTCAGATTGTTCGCTGGTGGGTTCCTCGACCAGGTAACCCTGCTCGGCTTCATAGATGCGCTTGGGCGAGAGCTTCTTTCGCTTCTTGGGCACCTCCTCTTCCTTGATTGGTTCAGGTTCCCCTGATCCCGACTCCTCGCTGATCTCCACCGACGAGTAACTCTTCGATGAGTGCTGGGAATGACCAGACTGATCTACTTCCTCCTGCTCCCCTCCATCGGATTCGGAAATAAGATGGTCTAGGCAGAGATCAAGCTGGGGAATCTCATAGCCGTAGCCCTCATCATCCGCCAAATCGTTCTCCATTTGGGCATAGTGATGGATATAGGTGTCCGACGACATGGAGCTGATGGTGGTGTAGATTAGACCAGTTTGCAGGTTTTCACTGGTGGGCAGAGCCAAGTGCGTTTGCACATCCGATAGATAGTTGATCACGCCCAATGGTCCGGCCACATACACGGCGTTCGTATCGGGAATCGACCAAGGGGATAAGTCGCTGTCTAGTACTGGATCAAGCTGATAGGCACTGATTGTAGCAGCGGCACTATGGGTCACGCGATAATCATAAACTCCAGGCATGATGTATTCGTAGAATCCCAAAAGGCTGCGGCTTAATATTGATCCAGACATTACGTTGTCTAGTTACTTGTCGCCCCGACGTTCTGTACGGTGATTTTCTTGTAGATCTTCCGTAGGTTACGAATAGTGTCCCGTAGAGGACTCCTCGATGGGTGCCAACTGATTGACCACGTTCAGGCTAAACCTTAGAAAGTATACGCGAACATCAAACTGTTGCACCAAACGGAGTTGCAGACAAATCTCAAGGATCATCAGTTCTGGGGAAACAGGCGCAGTTTTCTTGAGGATCGGTGAGTGCTAAACTAAGCTTCGATGTTGGCGATGACAACGGTGCCCAAATGAGGACTGTGTCTGCCAGGAACGGATGACGAAACAAATTTGGAATTTCATACGACGGAAATTTTGAACTTTGCTTAACTAGCTTGCCTTAACATTCGAACACAACCATCACATTCAATCAAATGGACTGAAACTATACGTCTTTCAGGAATTCAAATGGGATTATAAGTGAGGTAAGTTGCTCAGTCGACTTGTTGGCTAATCTTTAATCTTTGTATTTATTTTAAATCGTAGGTACAACTTCCTTAACTCTACGAACAGTCTTTATTCACAATCTTAATAAGCGTAATGCAGCTTCCTTCGGTATTGGCACCATATATTAATTCCCTCCGAGGACACACCTTTCTGTGTCCAGCTCCTCATCCGAATCCATCCGCTGGCAATCGCCGTGACTCTCGGAGCAGCGTTTGTACAGCACGTAACTGAACCACACGGTTAAAGGGAGCATTGCCAGTCCCAGTGGCATCAGGAAGAGCAGCAGGAACTCCCGGGGATCGCTGGTTGGAACTCCCTCCTCACCACCACTATCGTAGTCCGACCAGTACTCCTTCTCCTGATCCGGATCATCCTCAACGGGCAGCACTTCGAGGAATGCCTCCCGGATCTTGTGACCCCGATAGCTAATGGCCACGCAGGCGTAGTGACCTGCATCTCTCAGCCGGACTCCATCCAGGATTAACTTGCTGAGATATATCTGTGGTGCCATCAACTTTTCGGGGTCCGTGGATAGCAGCTCATAGGTCCGGCCATTGTACCGGACAATGTGTGTGCTGAAATTGGAGGCCGTCGATGCCGAGGAGGATGTCTCTCCAGCCGACTGGGTGCCCACGTAGGTGTGCCGACGGAACCACTTGATTGTGGGATGTTCCTCGCTGTGCACGCGGCATTGGAACACCACCCTACTGCCCACCAATGCCGTCTTGTTGTTGGGATACGAGTCCACGAACTCGGGAGCAGCCAAGGAGGTGTCTAGTAATGGGAAGAATATGATAATTGATTTTATATTTCATTATCATTAAATGGAAGTACTTACTCTTGACATCCAGCTGATAGGTGCGTACCAGTTGAACATCCACCGCCTGAGATTTATCCCAAATGTGAGGATTAATGCTGCACTTGTAGAGTCCCGAATACCGCTCTGTCACATTCCGGAGCCACAGTTCCGGACGGCAAAGACTTGGCTCGCAGGGCAAAGCAGTCCATTCGTCCACAGACTCCAGATGATGACAATTATTCTCACTACATTGCTGAAAGGAGTTAGTGTTCGGTATTCAAATACAGTGACTTTATTGAAATGTAAAAAACTAGAAATACCTTGAAGTACCAATGTATCTTGATGTCATCCAACATTCGCTCGTCCACCAGACCTTTGAGATTGCACTGCAGCTTGACATCAAACCCGGCTCTCTGTTGAATTAGCTCCGTGTTCTCTGCACCAGCGAAAAATACAGAAACAAAAATTCCGAACCATTCAATCAAGGCAATGCCAATTGTTTACTTTTTTCTGTGTCAATGATAGCCAAATAGACAGTATCTTATCAAGCGCGGTGCTACCCGAAATTGCGATTAACCTTCTGAACATTTTGACGAATGAATGCGGAAACGAGGGCTTGTGAAAAACAGCTACCCAAATTGAATGGAACATTTTCCCTTTTTAATCCCTAAGGCTGTGTATAGCGTAACCTAATTTTGAATAATTAAAGGTAACCCCAACTCACCTGTATAGTCCACAAAAAAACCGCTGGATTGTTGGAAGCCGCAGAAACAAATGAGACTCAATAGCCAGATGTGGCGAGACCACAGATCACAAATCATGGGATCCATTTCCATTTAGCATATCCGCGACATTGTCTTCCACTTGTTATCGCTAAAGGAACCTGTCGAACACTTTGATTAGTTACTTTGGGGCACACACAATGGTCTGGCATTTATTTATTTGAATTCCGCTGGCTGGCCATTCGTTTATTTCACAAATGATCGATTTTCATTTAATTTCTTAGCAAACATTCGAGGCTCTCCAAGTTTGTATTTATTTATTTATTTATTTGGTCTACGCGGTTGCATTTCCACTTGCTCTAGCACATTTTTCACACATTTTATTGTGCGCTGTCGGTGATGAGTGTAAAAATCCACTTTTGTTTATTTACTTGGCCATTTGAAGCGAACGGGTGCTCTACATTGGCTCACAAACACAAGCACTGGGGCACAAATCCTTGGTGAACACTGTTCACATACATATAAATTATCAGAATTTCGCCTCTCATTTATTAATAAATAGTGAGTGCCATTTATGCAACAATAAATCATTGCCGCAGCGATAATGCCCGTTTATCAATTGAATGGCGGCTACCAAAGAACTTTCGGTGGCACTCGATAGATTGAGAAGCGCGTAGAAGGGCTGTGAACGTATAAAACGTTTTCAAAAATTAATGTTCCATTTTGAACGGACTGTTGTTGAAGAATATTTATGATCTCCATTGGGGATATAAAATATTGAAAATACACTTTTAAATACAACTTGATTGGAAGTGTAACAGAATGAAATGATATTTGAATTCATTTAGCCTTCATTTTGATTGTTGGCGATACATGTAGCTTTTGTCTTTGCCATTTAAATATTCTGTATGCATTCTAATATAATAAATAGATTTATTTGAGTAGAATGTCACGAACAAATCATTTCTCGATCACTCTGCCCGACCACGAAACACAAAACTCATAAAACACTTTTGATGCGAGGGACGTTTGTTTATGCATTTCGTTTGCCTTCCAAGATCTGCGATCTCTGCCCATTGTGATGGAGATTTATCTGTGTTGCCCCACTTGATTGGCATCGACTCAATTGATTTATACGATATCATTTATTAGGTGAAAAGTTGATTGTTTAATAGACAATTTGTTTACCGAGCTGGCCGAGCGAGCAGTGGAATCAAAATAGGCGCAAACACACTCACTGTGGCTAAGAGCGGATGGACAACTGACACGATGATGATGGCTTCATAATCGCCTGGGCTCTGCTGATAGGGGGTTTTTTTTATTTTTTTGTATTTCAGTTAGAACTCCGGGTCTGATTCTCCGGTTACTAAATGCCACACACAATTCGCTCTTCGCCCCACAGGAATTTGCGATTTTTGCAATATGTTTGCTTTTCTCCGTCGGGAGCTCCAATTGCTTTTGCTTTTGTTTTCCTCCCGGCAATTGGCTATTGTGGTCCGTAAATATTGTAGCCACATCGATCTCGCGATCGTTTTCTTCCGTACGCGTTCCGTTCGCGGGGCTGGCTATCAACAAACTACTGTAATACACGATTCGAACAAGTGTTACCCCTCGGAGGCGACGGCAGCGGCCATCGTGGGCAGTGCACTGGAAATAAGTATGTGAAAGTAATTAAATTGAAAAAATATTTTAAATTAATAATTGCAATTTAATCTACGATGTATATCAATTGATTTTCTAGAATTTAAGATCTTTCTTTATAGAACTAAATTTATTTTTAAAGTTCCCCCTTTGACTTGAATTTCTCCAAGTGTTCTATTGCCATAGGTGCTGGCATTGCTGGGAACAACAAAATAAATGTGTTTTATAAGCAGTTTTGCTTATCGCATATCAATATCGGTGCGTAAATATACAGTAGTCGATGGAGTGGACCGATATGGGGCCTAGGCAGACACCTATGTACATACTGTATCCAGTGAAGGCACCCGCTATTCACCGCTATTCGTACTTCCACTTCCCCCCCCCCACGGAAGATTAGACTGCATTGCGGCTATAGCTGGTTGCTAAGCTTTATCGGGGCGATCCGAAAATTTGTCTAACCCCGGGGACGGAAGATACGAGTGGAGTATTCTACTGAAGGAGGAGGAGGTGGAGGTCATGTAAATTCATAGCTCTGTTTATACAGCTCTTGTGCGGCTCATCGGTGGTTCCTGAAGCGGTTTTATCACGGCATTCGAACCGTTCGATCGGGTTTGGTTTGGGTTTATCGGGCGGTGTTGGGCTTATCAAGCGGCCTATAAACGAAGCGGGAGCCACCGGCAGCTCGACGACGACGGAACGCGGCGATACCATTGATGGCGTCTATAGATTGCTGCCAATGGCGACAACAATGCCACCAATTTGACCAGCTCCAATGCTCGCGCAACAAATCCAAATTAATGCCCAATGGGCTGGTCAACAAAAGCCCCCCAGCCAGACCTCTTGATAACTCCCCCGATGGGCATGTGAAACTGATTAATGTGGCATTATAAATAGATCTCAAGTATGTGGTTGGGACTTAATCGAAATTAGGTAACTTTGGGTCAAACTATATTTATGGTATTTACGATAAATAAACAAATGCGCTTGCAATTCGATTTGATTTCTCTTGAGTCTAATGGGTGACTTTTATAAATTTATAAAAGTTTACTGGGGTGATATTACATTGTACTTAAAATAAAAAAATATTTTAGTGTTTCATGTTACCGTTATTTCATTTAGATTAGACCTTTAAGGATTTTTTTTTGAAAATTGAGTAATTGTAATTATAATTATTTTCCTGAACAAAAATAGATTTAGTTTGTTAACCGAATCAAGTTATCTTTGAATTTTTATTGCACATGTCACATCGGGAAACTTCATGAAAACTCATTGCTTATTTGGCTCTTACTCGAAGTTGATCTAGAAATTTTCCAAAATAATTCGTCTGATTTCTGAAAAAGTAGTAATAATGGATCCTAATCAAGAAGACTTGGACGATTTGGGAATGGGTGCAATGAAAGCACTTATTAAAAAGGCAAAAAAAACCGCCGCTTTAAAAAGTAACCAATTCAAAAGGGAAATGAAGCAGAGTGAAGATGAACTTATTGCAATGCAAGATCCGGTAAGATACCTTTTTAAGTTAGTCATTCCTGCTGGTAACTAATAATCCGGGCTAGATGCATCAAGAAATAATGAAAAATGTTTTCGAGCTTCAAAGAAGTATCGTGGATGATGATTTCGAAGCTCATAAAAGGAAGAAGCAACTTGAGTACCCAGGAAATCACTATGATGATGATTCAAACTCCGATATGGAGGAATGTCAAGCTGAAATGTGAGACGCTAAATTTTATTTCTTCAACAGTGTTTAAAAAAAGTGTTTTTTTTTTACAGACCAAAACATGACCTAAAGAATAAATATGAGAATGCTCTTAAGGACGACGAGAAATTACAGGCCGAGGTGGAACACTCTGTGAATGGACCTAGTCCCGATACGCAGGAACATCTTGCTGATCTGTGAGACCTATAATGATTATAAAGTGGAATATCCAATCAACGCTTTTGACTTTTACAGAAAGCAGCGCCACAAGGATCAAGCTGAAGTTTATAAAAAGGTGCAAGAAAAATTGATCTCCAGTTTCAAGAAGGATATGGACAAGCTCATGTGCAAGTTTGATGCGGCGTACTCCCGGCTCCGGAAGGACCATTTCGAGTTTATGGCAGAAACTAAAGAGGAACACGAAAGGGATTGCGCCAATGCCGCTAGCACTCATCAGCCTTAGAATAAGAGCAGTTATACACATTACCATAGACGTACAATGGAAAGCAAGGATGGGTCGAAGAAGAGTACTCCTACACGAGTTTATTTTGTTTTAAATTAAATTGTTTTAAATTGCATTCCAAAAATGTAAAAAAATTATTAAATTCAAATCTAATGATTAACAATTGTGATTATTTTTTTATAAAAATTCCCTTTTGTTTTTGTCTATAAATTTATTTCCCCTTTTTATTATTTATTAATATAAAATATTCTTATTACTTCTCCTTCGGCTTTAGTTCACCAAGTTCCGTGGCATGTTCGGCCAGCAGATCCAGCATAACCTCGATCTTTAGGTTGCACATATTGTTCTCCTCCTCGAGGGCCCGGAACTTCTTGTTTAGCCTGAGCATGTCGTCCACGTCGCCCTTTCGGGACGAATGCATCCAGATGCCGTCCGCAAAGCGCAGCTCCTTGTTGCCCAGCGTGAGGGAGATCTGACGGAAGTCGTCCAGGTCCTCGGTGGCCACCGGGTGTCCAATATTGCACCGACCCTGACGCACCGGAATGGGCTTCGATTCGAACTTCTTGTTGAAGAGCGGCATGGCGAGCGACTGAAACGGTAAGTTGACCATATTCCGATTATTGGACTATTTGTTGTGACTGCCCCGTTGCCCAGGACAACGGACACTTGTCGGGGGTCAGCGCCCGTGGCAGGACTCGTGCCTGGGTTTTTACTACAAGTAATACCTGCTTAAAGGGTGGCAGGCTGTCACAGATTGACAACGGACAGCAAAAGTCTGCCAGTGGCATAGAACCGGTGGCATAAAATGGGCTCCTAACCGCACGACGGTACAAGTAAATTCGTAAAAAAATATTTTAAAGTTCCTCAAAAATGTCTGAAAACAACTTGCTACAAAGCTTGCTTGGTTAAAGGAACATTTCTTATTACTTCTGAGTAAATACTAAACAAAATCATTAATATTATAATGGAAAACTGATTATTAAGTACAAATGTAAACCAACTTAAGTATTTTAAAAATATTTCCTTTACCCAATGTTATTCTAGTACCACAATAAAATCATAAATCGTAAAATAAAAAATTTGTATAAATGTCTATCTAACTCCAGAAAGTTTGGAAATACATATGTGATCCGGGACAAAAATAATTATGACACATCAGGAAAACAAGCATGCGTTTCCCGGGTATCTAGCAAAAATACATTTGTGTAATGAAGCCATTAATTAACCCCATCTCCCATTAAACAGCGGTGTGCGGGAAGTGGCCGAAGGAGTGGAGCGCCTGGTGCGGGACACCAACCAGGATCTGCGCAACTTCCGGCAGGAGCAGGCCCATCTGCGAGTCCACGTCAACGGAGTGGTGGAAGAGAATCGAAGGCTAAACAACGAGTTGGCCAAGTGCCGGAACACCCTGGCCAGTGGTGATTACCAGGACCTCAAGAAGCGCCTTCTGCTGACCAACAATGCCCTGGACGCGGCCAAAAAGCAGGTGGAAGAGCTCCTCAAGGAGCGAAAGAGCTTGCATGCCATGCAGGACTTCTCCAAAAAGACCATCGAGAACATGGAGCTGGAGCTAAGGAGCTATCAAGTGCAGATGCAGCAGTCTGGCGATGATCAGGTATTAAAATCTTTAATTTTAACACTCAAATATCAAATTAGTCAAAGATATAGGTAGATTCTTAAAGTATCTTTTTATCAACACTGTAGAAAATATACCTTTTATAACACCCATAGCCGAGTGGCCCATGTTAAATATGTCAGTTGTCAACTGGTTATATTAAGAGACTTTCGGAATTCCATTCAGTTTTAGTTTGGAGGCCAACAGCAACACTTACTTTTTCCAAGTCTTAAATACTACTTTTCATATATTTTTAAAAGCCAAAAGTAAAGATAATTTTTGTGTATAAATTGATAACATTTTAAAAACATGAGTGGAGCGAAGGTAAAGGGAAGCCCGCCGAAAAGGCAGCACGAGAAGGAGGAAACCGATGAGGAGGAGGAGGAGAATGTGAAGAAGCTTCATCGTAAACGGATTTTGGGACAACTATCCCGGGCTCCTGGAAAATGTCCTTTGGGCAATTGCGAGCAGGTGGTATTTCCCTCGGGTCTTTTGGCCCACGTTCTTCATAGGCACGGCCACGATGCCAAGACAAAGGTGTCGATCATCTACGATAATCAGCCATTCCGTATGACCTTCAAGCCGGATTCCTTTGAGAAGGGAGTACCGCGGGCCTTGGCCATTTTGCTTTATGCTGGCACTGAGGGTAGACCCCAAACTCGACCAGCTCGTCGTTACTTAAGTTTCTCCAATTGCGGACTTTTGAACGACTTGCATCGTTACGATAATCACTTAACTTTGATCCTCATGTTTTGCAAGACCACGTGGAGCTCTATACTGCCCGATAGGGCACTGGCCGCCGAGCTGGAGGAGATTAACGGACCGGAGAACGACATTTATCTCATGTGGTTGGTCGCTCCAGTGACCGCCAGTCGAATGTTTTATACGCTAACCGCCTATGATCGCTTCTATATACAATCGCGTAGCGTCATCCGGAAAGCCAGAAACTACGCTGTCTCGCAGAATCCAAAGGACTTCCTGTGCGGTGAATGGGATTACCTGATGCTCCGTCATGAAGAGGCAATGGACTTGTTGAGTAATGTAGCGGATCCCAATAGAGATGGCCTAACACCGGGCATTCATCTGGAGCTGTTCGTTCAGGAAGATCTTTCTTGGTGCTCCACGGAAAATGGGACCTCTACAGCTGTTTTGGATAGCTTCATGGGTCCTGGCACTAAAATGCCGCGTAATAAGATGAATCTTTATCGAGATGCCCAGGGAAAACTGTCTCTAAACCGAAAGCCCCTCTCGATTCCAATGATCTCCAGTCCAAAGGTGTCATATTCGGAAATGGATAGTCAACGGCAAGAGGAGGTAAAAAAGAATGTGAAACTTTTCCGAAATGGTTCCAAGGAAATAACAAAAGCAAGGAGGAAGGGTGAATATATACAGGCTGGCCAGGACGAAGCAATAAGTTACTCCTCTGACAGTCAAGAAACATCCTTTGATAGTTATCTAATAAATTCGATAATAGAAGGTCAAGAAAGGCTTCTTAAAAAAGGTCTTAAAACCAGACAAAAAGTAATTTCTAAAGAAACAAAAAATTATCATAAAAAGGTCCATGACAAATGCAACAAAAACGTTCAAACTAAATTGTCTAAATATTTGATTCCATCGGAGCGAAGAAAGGCCAAAGCAAGAAAGCTATTAAAGCGAATAAATAATTATCTAGAAACTTGTCCAGAAGAAAGCTCTTCTGCAACCGATTGCGAAGAATCGCGCAAAGAAGTTACTGAAAAAAGGACGAAGAAGAGAGGTTTAGGAGGCGAGGACTTTGACCAGCAACCAACTACTAAAAACTCGAAACAAAGAACATCAGAGTCCCTAGAAAACCCTACAAGATCCTGCGTGAAAGCAAGATCAAGTCAGGGAGTAACCAACGAGTCTTTGCATGAATCGATACTAAATTTGCAAATTCCGATCGCCAAAGAAGTACTTGAAACAATGAAAGAGGCGGTCATAAATTCGGTCAAGGAGGCGGTTAGAAAGGTTGCCGAACAGACGGTAATCACTAAAATAGGTCTGTCGCCAGAATTCATACTAGAAACGGAACCGCTAGCGGAACCTGAAAATAGTCCTGAAACCAAATCTGAAAGCAAACCAGAAAACGAACCGGAAACGAAAGACAAAGCTAAAGCTGATTTGGAAAGGGAAACAGAAACGCCACCAAGAAACCTGTCAAAAATCCCCGGAGTTACTATCGGCATTGAAGCAGTTCTAGGATCCGACTGCGATACATATTCAGAAACTTGGTCCCAATGATGCCCTACGAATATCTGTAAAAGATATTTGACATCCATCGACATCATCTTGCCCAACTCTTATCCTACAAATTTTAGTCCATATTGTGCAATAAATGACCCAAATTCGGGTAGCATATCAATAAGATTTTATGGGAGCCCTTCGTTGTTTTTATTGGCATTATAGAAATTGTATAATTCTGTGAAATAAGTAGGGTTTTTAGCCAAGTGAGGCAACATAAATATGTAGATTTGAATTAAGAGAGAGTTTACTTATATACAAATCTTATAAACAAATTTTTGTTGCCCACTTTACAATCTTGACTATAACCGAATATTATATATTATTGCTCAATAACTTTCGAAAGCTAATTTTCACAAATAATTGTTTTAATTATGTCTTAGTTTTGATAAGTATTAATAGAGAATATCTCAAGATAAGGATGTGCCACAGAAATCGCTCAGTGCTAAATTCGCGCTGAATCCTTATGTACATTAATATAAATTATTCCCGATTTCGACGCTAAGCGATTTTTGTGGCAAACCCTTATAATTCTGAGGATATAATTCTCTATATTATACTTTTTCAGTAAGCTTTGACATTATAGTTTATCTTAGGGACTAGAGACCAACCAAAAAAGAAATCCTAAAACACACCTACAAATTTTCGGATTATACTTTTAGATTATCCAGCGGTACTCAAACGCCATAAAAATGCTGGAGGCCAAGGTGGTTGCCCAGCAGGAGGAGCTGCGTACGCAAGCGGAGACGATTAGAACGCTGCACGAGCACAAGCGGAGCGCTGGAGAGCAACTGCAGCAGTTGCAATCCCAATTGAGGGATCTGGACCAGGACCAGGCCAAGGTCTCCAGCCTGCAAAAGCAGCTGAAACAGTACGAGCTCTCGCTGAGCCACACCCACAATTTGCTAATGGAGAGCACGAGGCGGGAAGCTACGGCCATGCGAAAGGTCGAGGAGGCCATCACACTCAGCGAAGAGGCGAACAGGGAGAAAATGGAGGCGAAAAAGCTGGCCGAGGCCTACAAGGAAGAGGTCACCCAGCTGGCCACCAATATTGGCACCATCATGGAGGAGGCTTCCACACGCGTGGACACCGAAGTGGCCCAGCTGAAGAACAGGCTCAAAGAGAAGGACAATTTGATTGCCTCCATCAAGGAGAAGGTGGGATATAAATGATTTAAATATTTCTCAGTTAAGTGTCCTATTATTTCAGCTAAAAAAGGAGTCTGCCGAACACAAATCGGTGGTCCATCTGCTGGAGACGCGGAACAATCGCCTGGAGCACAAATACAAGGAGGTGCTAAAGCAGAACGATAAGCTGGAGGCCGAGGTGGAGGTCACCTGCAGGCGACTCACCGAGCTGGAGCGATCCCTCAATGAAGTGCACTGTGAAGATGATCAAGATAGCAAGATGTGAGTAACAAAATTAAACAGTTGGTTATTTTTTAAAATAAAATACAATTTAGGAAGCTTTAATATACAAATAAAAGTATGTTGACTGATAATATGTACAGCTCTAAGGTAAATACCGATGAAAACCGTTTAAAAACATTTTTTACACCTGCAGGAAACAGCACTACGAGTCTCAAATGGAGCGCTACCTACTGGCCCACAAGCAGATGAAGTCCAGCTACCGGGTAGCAATGGATGACATCACGCAGCGCTTCGAATCTGTTATTTACCAGCTGAGAAAGGAGAACTCCGAACTGCTGGCGGACAACGAATTGCTGAAGAGCGGTGCCGCCGGTGACGGTACCAGGCAGCCTTTGTAGACCCTAACTCTGATTTTACAGTTGTACAAAGATATATTTTATGATTACTATTGAATTACTATTATATTACTTTTATGAGATCACTACGAGCCGACTGTAGTCTGTGCGTTGCGACCGGGAAACAAACTGGGGAACCAATAGGCTGGCTCATCCTCCGTCTGCTTGTCAATCCAGCAGAGACCCTCGCCGAGCACCTTGTCCAGTGACTGCTGAGCACGGAACTCGGTCCAACTAGTGAGAAAAATGTAAGAAATCAGTTTAATATTAAATTGGATTTATAAGTCAAGAAGAAATACCCCAAATCCTTTATCAGCTGACTTTGCGTAACACATCCTTGTTCCGTGTTGGATGCTGCATTCAGTATGTTGGTCTCCTCCATGCTCAGCTCTCCGGGAATAGACTGAACTATGTACTTGCCCTTGCCCAGTTTGTGCACCACAAAGCTAGAAGTTAAGTTTGGAAACTATATTATTTGTTAAATAAAAAAGATATTAAACCAAAAATAATAATCCAGGGATCGTAAATAACAGTTATTGAAGACTTTTGGAAATGTGAAAAACCTCTTACCCATTGCCAAAGATGGTCAGTTTCTTGGCGGCCATGAGGATGTCCTCCTTGGTGATCTCCTGGTGCACGGAACTCTGGCCCCTGGCGGCGATCAGTCGTCGTCGCAGTTCGTCCAGTTCCATGAGGCCACCGGTCTTGTGATTGGCCGCCAGGCAAACCTCCACCACCTGGACGCCCAGTTCGTAGTAGAAGTCACCCATGCCCAGCACGCTCCAGAATCCCTTGCCGGTGGCCAGAGGATCGACGCCAATGGCGGCGCACATTTCCTGAAATTGTTTGCGAAACTGCGCGTTCTTGCGGATGTCCTCCTTGTGCTTCATGGCGAACTCCTCGAGTTTCACGCGGAAAACCTCCATTTGCTTGGTCATTTGCTCGAGTTGGTTCTCCTGCAGGTCGGTGCCCTTGTCCTTGTACTTCTCGGCGGCCAGTTTCTGCTGCTGAATGGCTCCCAGGCCCACGCGTCGTCGCATTTTGTTTCCTTTTAGTAGATATGTATAAACAAAAATCGGAATTTCTTAAAAGAAAATTAATCACAACAATGGCAAACAGCTGTTTTACTTTACGTAGCATTGTGTTGTTACGTTACGTACTGTTACGAAAATGTGCTGTTAAGTTAGCCGAGTGCTGTTGTGCGCAATGTTAACTGTTTGAATTTCATGGAGGGATGAAATTAAATGAAACAAGAAATTAAGAAATAAAAAGAGTAGAAATGATACAATTTATTATTGGAATGCACCCTAATACTAAATAAGAACTGAAAATTGTATAACTACCACCTATGCATTAATCAAAACGTATATGTTAAAGTAATTTTGTAAAACTTTCTGTAAAATTATTAATTTTAGTGCGTTATATTCAATAAATAATATATATATATTAAATATGTATATATTTATAACCTTTTTAAAAAAGTTCCTTTAGTTATATTAATGCTATTCTTAAGTCTTTAAGCCTAAAATGTTAATTCTTTCAAAAAAGAAGTATATTGAGTAACTTACTTTTAAAGGTTCTTTCCCGTGACTGCTTTTGAATTGTTAAATCTTATAAACTGCAAAATAAATTAATTTAAATTAATTACATATCAATATTTCTACATCCGCGTGAAACACCATCTGTTGGCATGCTTTTAGCACTAATATAAAGTGCATTTGTCACAAGGTCCGCTCAATTGAGGTTTAATGGACCAACCGCCCCCATACATAGATCAATCAACGAGCACATCGAATTCGGGGGTAAAAAATACACTCGCAATATGACGAAAAACACTGACAAGAGGGTTTCCATCGAGAGGCCCGCATGATTGGGAAATCGTCATCGGATCAGCTGCTAATTTATGCCAGGAAAGTCGTTTATGTTTATTATGCCAGCGGAAATCGAACCCGCTGATCAATTTCTCATCTGCGACGACTTTTACCCCCAACCCATATGTGAATCATTCAAATGCAGATTCGGCGGATTTCGTCAGTTATCTGTGCTGATTAATTATGCGAGAGGAGGCGAAGAGCTGGAAACCGGCTCATCATTAAGCCCTCGATTTGTTTTGGACTCCGTTTTCGTTGTGGTGGCACTTAGCACCACTTAACGGTAGGCGAATCGGTCGATTAGCGCGGGACGTATTCGGAACCCAGACCCAAAGACAGACCCCCAGAGGCACTCGACACCATTACGCCCAGTAGTCCGGGATACATTCGATAATATGTTTGCCCAACAGCAGCACACGTTCCAGAGATCATCGAGTGTTTTTACACAGAAAGTATAGGATCAAAGATCAAAGCGATATGTTCAGAATTTTGCTTTTAAATACAAGATATCAATAATGATTTGAATGTATTGTTTACATACCTGTCAATATAAAAATACCTTATAATAATCAAATTATTAAAAAAAAAACTATAATTTTTATTTTCTGTGTACATTTATCTCCACACAAATTGATATTCACATTTATTCATATGCGTGGCCATATGTCCAGTAACTAGGGCAAACATCGAACTCAATGGATTGCATAATGGCTTCGTTAATTGAAAAATCTTTGCATATCTATTAATAATCCACAAGGCAATTTGTGGCGAATTTGTAAGTACATATGGGAATGTAACAAGATATTATTATTATGGGGATTTTCTAATGTATTTATGTGTACAATGTACATACTTTTCTCATGGCAACTACAAGGGCCTTTCCATTTAACAACTAACTATCGTCTAAAATATTATATAAATAAATAAATTTCATAAGAAACCCTATTTCTCCAATGTATATAAAAACACATTCCAAGTTAATAATGGAGACGTAAGTATATAAACCCATTGTGATTTGAAACCTTGATAAATAAACATGTCTATAAATAATTTCATGTTTGTGTGTAAACAAAATTCAAGGGGCAGACTACAAAAAAATGAATATTTTTAGTTAAAACTTTCCGTTGTTGTAATAAATTTCTTTCACATATTTTTTAGACTTTTGTTTACTATTAAAATACCCATTTAATTTTTATTATTATTTTTTCTATGATGATTTTTAAATAAAATGCCTAGATGACAAAGTGCAATATTCGTACACCTCTTCTTGGGGTACTTTATTTTTGGATTTTATCGCCCTGCGTGCATTTCCTTTTCCATCTGCTGGCATTTGCTGGATGCGCAATTATTTAGACAGGAAGCCAGCCGTGATCGCTGCCAGAGATGAGATAAATGTACGGCTACAGATACGGGTACGGGTGTGGTAAATATTTATTTATGTTTCACCGTAGTCGTCGCCTGGCTGACTTGCAAATGCAAACCAAAACCAAACCAAATAAAACGCGCAGCCGCGCACAAAAATTAATGGAAATGCAAGAGGAAAACCGAACTGAAATAGCACCAGATAAAAATAAACAAAAAATGCCGCTGACAGACAAAAGGGCCAAGATACCAGGCACGAGCGAACGAGGGAGTCTAACTTCGATGACACACAAAGAAAATATAATTACTTTAAATTATGCACAAAGAAAAATATTTCAAAGGGGTTTAAAAATATTAAAAAAAATGTAATAGTCTAAAGAAGTACTTAACTTAATTTTAAAACATTCATCAACATCCATACTATTATGTAAATAAATTAATGCACATAAAGTATTTTAAATTTAGAGCTGGATTAGAAACTTTAGTCTAACATGATAAGATTATTAATGATGTTATATTAAAAAAAAGTTATACTAAAAAAAACTAAGCCAAAAACCAAAATTCATAAGGCAAATCCAAAAAATATTGTTATATCATTTAAAGATCCAGTATCCTGATAATAATTAAAAATTCAAAAACTTGAAAAAACAATTTTTTTTCTTTAGTTTACAAAAAGTAGATCCTTTTTGTAATGAAATATAACATTTTTTTTGCTGTGCAGTAGTGGGTGATGCAATGCGGGGTGTTTGACAGACGAGGGCGAAATATTTGGGCAGCTGACAAACACCCCCGTCCACAAAAGTGGACCATCGCATGTAATCAGCCGAATTAAACGCGAACTGCAATGTGCCAGAAATAGTTTGCCCCCGCCAGTTTGACCAGATGCTGTCAGCTTAGTGCTCGGCGATATATACAAAATTACAACAAACAAAAAAAAGATACAGATGCAGAGGGTCTAGAGTCTACAGTCTAGAGATGCAAAGATACAAAGATACATCAACATCATTCGCCGCGACAGGCGGAGCAAAACGGCTGCCTCTCACACTGACCAGCTCATTTGATTTTCCATGCGCCGCAGATCGCATTACACATTAATAGAGTCCATTCACATCGAAATGCATATGAAATGAAGCCGCAGAGGAACCCAGCCGAACCGACCACCAACCACCGGGGCAAGGAGAACAAGAATAAGCCGGTCGGGGTCACCACTCCCTGGTCTCATAATTCATCCAAAAACTCGGGGGGGGGGGAAATGGAAAACTTTCAGCTCTGGAAAACTCTTTTGTTCGCGGCGAGTGGAAAGTAATAATAAAAAATTCAAAACGAAATGGGTGGAAATCTTAGACAATGCCAGACGACGAGGGCAATAAAAACTGGATAAAACTGGTGGGAAATTAAGGAAAATCTTTGATAGAGTACACTCGACTAGGAAAATAAAACCAGTTGGAAAGTTGCTCGCCGCAGCGATCAATTATTATGCTGGCGGGTCTCAGTTGGTTGCTATTGTTCAAGTATTTTCCAAGTGAGTGCACAGTGAAAATAAAGTTTTCTCGGATCATTTTAATAACATAATAATAGGGGTATCTACCTATTTGTTGTAATATAAAAGAACGGCTTTTTTTTATTAGGTTTTTGATAATAAAAAATATAAAGAAGGCTAAAGAAATCTCAGATTATATCAGATTCAGCTGTAAAATAATTTCTAAAATATTTAGTAATATAAAATCTACAGATAAAGCCATTTTTCGATCATTATACTGTAATAAACTCTTCTGCAATCTTACAAACTTTCGTCTACACACAAAAAAAAGCATGTCGACGTAAAATCGATATGCGCATGTAAATTTCTGGCTATGCAATACGCATTTCGTTTTAACATGAACAATAAGTAGCGAGCATATCGAATTTACGGGGCCGCTTATGAAGTTAAAATTGATATTACATAATGTAAAATCGATCTACGTTTCATATCCATTTTTTTTGGGTGTACAATATAAATATATGATATTTCTTCTTGTGTAACCCCCCGTTCCCAGTTTTTAATGGCAGCGTCAATTGTCGCTAGTTTTCGCATTACCAACCAGTTTGGGTGTGAAAAGTAACGGACCGAGATCGCGAACACACCCAGGCAAATAAGATTCCGCCAAGTGGGTCAGCTGGGAACTTACAAATCGCGACTTGCAACTTACAACTTACAACTTACAATTGGCGTGCTGCATGCAACAAACGAGGAACAACCCAACGAGGCATAGCCAAAGTGACCCACCGATTTGATTTATGCCCACGACCCACTTCAAAAGCGAATTTACACATGCGATTTGTCTTAGGTTTCCCTTCAGCTGAATTATGATCTCGGTCAGTTGGCTGGTGGTCAAGCCATTAGCTTTCCCGTTCGCCCAGTCACACGATCGCCGACAGCTGAACGAGAAAGCGAAGGAAAACCTCTCCAACAAAGCCAAAAACCCGAGATTTGTGTAGCCTCTATTACGGGGTTATCTATTCTGGCCAGCGCTTAGAACTGGACACTCCTTTGCAATCGGAGGCCCGTGAGATTTATGGGGCAGCGGACAGACGCGCAGAATAAAATAAAACTAAAAAAAAAGAACGGGAGAGAAAGAGTGGAAACCCAGAACCCAGAGCCAGAACTCGAACCATCCAGTCTGCTGGGTGCAATTAAGCGCCCAAGAGTCACGTAGAGTAATTGTAGTGCATATTGGGATCAGAAGACCGGGGAGGAGGGAGGAGTGAGGAGGGAGGAGGGGTAGAAGGGCCAGTTGTCCGTCCGAAACCAGGAAAGATAAATGAAGCAAATTAGCACTCGGCGACCCCGGTCGACAAAAACCAGGAGTGTGGGTTTAGGGCAAAAGGCAATCAATCCACAAGGGGAATTTCATAAGCTGGGAATCTGAATCACAAAGGCTGAGTGGTCGGAAATGTCCCTTGAAAAGATATATCACAACAGTCTATATGTAATAAATGAAGATGATTCAACGTTCTAAAATTTAAATAAAATTTAATAATTCTCTAGAACTTATATGAAAAGATATTATATTAAAACTAAAATGGGAAATAAATATTTAAAATCTTAAGATCAGCTTTCTTTAGTAAAACTCTTTTCGTAGTGGTATAATTTTTTTTCCTAGATTTCTATTGTAAGACTTTTTATGAAGTCTTTAAAATCTTAGGATCGGCTTTCTTTAGTAAAACTCTTTTCGTAGTGTTATAATCTTTTTTCCTAGATTTCTATTGTAAGACTTTTTCATCAAGTCTTTAATAAGACTACTAAAATGCAGTGTAAATTTCACATCAGAACAAAAAACTGTCTTTCCGAAAAACTTTCTTTTCATATTCAATCTGAATTGAGGAAATCACAATCAAGAACAATGAGAGCAATCAGGGCCAGGCCCTAATTACAAACCTCTGTAAACGGAGCGAAATGGGAACGTGTAATTCTATCTCTCGAGTGTCCAATTGATACGCATTTATCGCCCCTCAGAAAGTGCCTGATTTGATCCCAAAGACCCCTGCATAAAACCGCATACCTCAACCCTTTTCCCCGCTTTATTTCATTTTATGTTTTGTTTTGGGCAAGGCCATAATAAAAGCCAAAAAAAACCTTTTAAAAAAAAAAACAGAAACCCAAAGCGGACAACGACAATTCCTGGGCTGTCTATGCTTTTTGGGGAGCAGATGTTACTTTTGGCGGCTCAAAACGAGAATTCTTTGAGCCGGGCTCCGTCTTCGTCTTCGTCTCCGATTCTCCGGCTGCTGCTCAAAAAAACAAAACCAGAAAAAGGAAAATAAGACGATGGACGGGGGGCGGGAGAAAGGAAAAAGCAAAGCACTTGTTCCAGCTTGAGCAGCTCAACGAGATATTCGAACGCGTGTGAGGATGTTGAGGTGCACTGAAAGAAATTGGGATCGAAACTGTTAAAAACTTTTTCTCATATGAAAGAGGATCTTATTGCAAAGACCTGATAAAAAAAGGATTTTTTTATATAAATTTTAGGAAACATATCATAGAGACTTTATAAAACTACGATCCATTTTACACATAACAACTCTATCTCATTCCAGCCTTGTAAGTAGGTACCTAAAATGCTTTTATCAAGACTTAAATAGTTTATTACTGATGTGATTTAATTATAGAAATATGTGACCATTATTTTATGCAACAAAGTTATTGGTTTTGAGTATTTTTAAAGAAGTTATGAGCTTATAATATGTTTTCCTAGTACAAAATTGTTAATAATATAATACAAATATATTCTGGCTCTTTAAAAAAGAAAGTTAAAAGCATATATTACCAGACAAAATGTAATAATTAAAATCTTAAGTATTAACAGCTAGATTTCAGTGTAAATGGGGATGTATTTCAAGTGCGGAAACGGGAAGAGAGATACGGCGATATGGAGCGGGCGGTGCAGAGGAAGAGAGAGGGCGATTGCACCGGGCTGTGTCAGATTCAGGTTTTGGTTTTGGCGCAAAAAATTTGTGCTCAAAATTACCAGCAGCAGGTATTCGCACTCGTATTCGTCGTCGTATCCGTGTGGCTCCGATGATGAGGGCAGCCGCATCCACATAGCCACATCCACATCCATATAGCCACATCAACAGCAGCAGCAGCCGCAGAAATTGGCGCAAAATTTACAGATGCCTCAAAAAATAAAAACGCAAAATGGAAAGCAACTGCAGCGGCACAGGTTGTGTATGTATGAGTGCGGCGCCGATTTTGTGAGGCAATTCAAAGACCCCAGACCCCAAAACCCCACTTCCCATTTGAGTCCCTATATCATTTGCATATGTGCATATATACCACCCCCTTAAAACGCATCAGCACATTAAAAATAGCTGACATTCGACTATACAGGGGAGAAAAATATACGATTTTCTTCTTTATATCAAGAGCTTCAACACTGCACTCATATTTTATTTATTAACTTCCATTTTTTGCTTTAATGCTGTTTTAAAGATTTAGTTTCTTAGTTAAGAGAAAACTCATCGTCAATAAATAAATATTATTTATTTTTGTGTTTACAAATGGAAAATCAATGTGAAATGCAGTACTTCAGGTAATTGTAAAAACTTTTCAAACAATTACTCAAGCAGATACAAGAACTCCCCCACTTATTCATTTAATTATGAGTCACGAATCATGACGCACTGATTTCAGCATAATCGGGACATTCAAGTTCTTAAAACTTAAAAAAAATTTGAAAAAATCAGTTAATTTTTGGAATTTAAGAACTTAATAAAAATTTAGATACTTTAAAAAGATTTATAAGAATTAGATACAATAAGGTTTTCGAAGAATATATTTAATTGGTATTCTTTATTTTTAAACGAAAACCCATCTTATTTAAAAGTTCAACTCATATTCTAAGTTTTTTATAATAGAAACAGGTAAAAAAAACATTTTTTCCACTGCAAAATATCTGGTAGATATGGTAGATGGTACCCAACCATATCTGTAGATATTGTTGTTGCCACGCGCAACCAAAATCCATATTGCACATTGCACACAAGAAAAAAGAAAAACCAGCTGACGGGGGGAGGAGAAAAGAGGGGACCTTCTCTTTAATGAGCTCATTTATTAATTAGACGAACGTGACGTCAGTCGAGACAGAAGACTGAGTATCTCGTACTCGTACTCCCTCCAGTAACTGGGCACTAAAACAGCAGTTAACCTCATGGACAGCGCGTGCGACAGTTCCATTGATCGGTTCCGTTGGGTTCATTCTTTCATTATTCTCCGGTCTTCGGTCTCTGGTCTCTGGCCTTTAGGTTACATGGTACGTGGGCCATAAACTAATTTCTGCCAGCCAGGGAAAAACAGCTTGAGTTTTCCGCAGACAAGCTGCGTTCGGCGGAAGTGACGGCGGAAAAGTAGCCCATCAGTAGACCCAGACACGTACCCAGAAATCATCTAAAAGATAAAAATATACATGCACACACTTTTCTACTCCCTGACATGCATTCAAATAATGCCCAGTGAAAAATCAGCGCAGCAACGAAATCAAAATAACTAAAGCTGAAACGCATTTCGGTGGAAATGACGCAGCAACTGGGTCTCGGGAAAAGTGGGGTGGGAGATTTGAGGAAAAAATCGGAATAGAATCGGAAAAGAGGGGACTTTCACACATTTGCAACTGCATTGTTCCCCCTTCGAGTGCCGGGGTTTTATTGTCGATTTTTTGGCGCGAGGGTTGGTTTTTGCATAGAGTTATTCTCAGGCACCACTCCGACCTGTGCCACCGATCCTCCACCCGATCCGATTCCATCCCATCCTCAATCGCAACCCTCAACCCCTGTTCACCTCTTAAGCAGGTAGTTGCCAATCCGAATTTGGACATCGCGCCAAAAAAAAATTAAGAACGAAGGAAAACAATCACCTTTTTACAGTGATCACTGGAACTCATAGATTTTTTTATGATTAAGAAAAGAATTGGAATTTTTGAAAGCTTAAAGAAAATAAAAAATACCATCTAATCATTCAGTTTTTAGTAGAAACAATGACATTCAATTTATGTTTATGTTGATTACTTTTTAAAACTGTTGTATGTATGTAAATAAAACATTTTAGTTAAATAAATAAAGTGTTGTTTTAAATTATTGAGGGTTCATAATCATTTATCACTTACACCATATTATTATGGATAATTATTTATTATTTTTTTTAAGGATACTGTAAAAGTAAAAAAATACAATTATTAGTTTTCTTGTAAATTATTATCTTTAAATTATTTTTCATTAAAAGTAATGGAAAATTAATGGGAAACCTTAACAAAATAAAATCATTAGTTATTTTTAATGATAATGTTACATTAATTTTAATATCAAAGGACAATATTGCAGTATTCCAAATATAGAATTTCGAAGATAAGATATAGACGAGTTTTCCATGTAAATCTTTTTGAAACCCTAAGTGTTTTTCCTTATTTTCTGTCGTCCTTTTCGCGAGGCACCACTGTACGCCTCAAAACAATAATAAATCGCAATCCTTTGGGCGCGGCCTTTGTGCGGACCACTCTTTAAAATGACTAATCGGTCCGGCGGTCAAAGAGCCAGACGAAATGGGCCTGAAGATCTCCGACTCCGAGCCAAAGGCTAAGTAATGCCAGCTGCTCCAAGCTGTCGAAAAACCCAGTTCCCGGTTCTGGGCTGACTCAGCAATATTGAAATTGAAATGACTTGTGGCCCACATTGATACCGCGAGTGAGTGAGTGAGTGTTACCAACAACTTCTACCTCTATTTCTATGCGGTTTTTCAACTCTTTTCACTTTCGTTTGTTCGAGCTACGCTTCAATGCCGCCGCGATCGCGAAAGTTTTTTTTTTTTATTTTTGCTTTAGTATTTTTGCATATTTTTCCTCTCTTTTATACAGATTGTTCCCCTGAATATTTCCTTTCCCGTCGCAAGTAATTTGTTCTAGGCACGTCTGCCCAATTAGGCCGTTTAATGCCGCATGAAGCCCGCGTTTTGACCTTGAGCTAGGGCCCAAAAAGCGCTAACACATCCAGTTAGCCAGCATTTAGCCAGGTATTTGTGTGAGCCAAACAAAAACAAGCCCGGGAGTCTAGCATAACTAATTGTATTTACACAGCCTATAATTGGCACACAGAAAAACAGATTCACTTTCCATAATTGTTACATGTAAATAATCAATATCGTAGGTCCGAGTTCGAGTCCGACTCGTATTTACCATAGAAGGGGAAATACATTATTCAGAATTGTAGACCTGGGAATCTCTCTTCGGAACAGGTACTCTTTGTAATTAGTATGCTCTCTTAGCGTAAAGTAGAAACTTTTGCAATTTTTTAACAGAGTCTATGATGTCACGTTTAATGAACTACTTAAAATTCATCATATCACTTTTATTAAACTAAGTTGTATGAATAATTTTGCTTAAAAAGTGTTGATGCAAAAAATTTAATCTAAAAACACAGACGATGATTAAGAGAAACATATTTTTAGTTTAAGAAAAATAATATTTGCTTATATTGAATTTAGCTTGATTTTTTATAAAAGAGTTTCCCTGTTCGGGAATAATAAAATATTTAAATTTATCTAAACTTTACTCTTATTTTCAAGTTTCACTAAAACTGTGTTTAAGTTGTATGGTATTGTGCAAACTTTTCTATTTTATTAAAACATTTTTTCTCTATTTAAAATAATACTTTAATGAAAATTTAAAAAAATATCTTGTTTTTATATTTATAAGAAAATATTCAAAGAAAACGAATTTTTTGGTGGTAAAGTTTTCGAACGACTTATGTCTGCCAAAACCGAGAATAACATGTTTTAGGCCTTTTTAATTAGTCTAGTCTTTTTTTTTTGTTTCAAACATTAGGGAAGTAAATGCAATCCATGACGTCACCCGTTCTCCCTCTCTCCTTTGTTACTTGCGCCACCTTTCTCTCGTTCTGCGCATGCTGTTAACGCCGCAAGAGAGCAATGCCAAAGAGAATAGACTGTAAAACGACTGAGCACAGCTCATTTTGAGCAAATGAGTATGTTAATGCCAATGTTAACTAACAGCATGTTAAGTTTGAATTTCCCTGCTGATTCCGCTTTGGGATTCATTCGTATCTTTTCGTCGCTCGCGTGAAGTCGTTAGGTTCAGCTCTTCGCTGCTAGTTAAAAAAAAAAATACGCAAAAGTTTACCAGCGTAGAAAACCAATTGAAACTGCAAAGTGAAAAAAAATACACAAAAGTTTGCCAGCGCTAGAAAACCAATGAAACTGCAATTGCAATGCCTAAAATGCGTACGTGAATTTCGCGCAGTGCCTGTGTGAAAGTTCAAGTGAAAGCTGAAAGCAGAAACAAAGCGAGAATACTTGCAAACAAGCGAAAAAGCAAAGAAAAAAGTTTAAATAAAGTTCAAAAAAAGAAAAGCACAATCATGGCCATTTTGTGTCCGCCGATGGGTTTGACCCTTCAACACGCCCCCCCTGCGCCACGCCCACCGCCCAGCGCCCTGGAAACGAAACGCATTCGTCGCAATCTCTTTGGTTCGGTTCCCAGGGACACGGAAATCGATCAGCTGTTGGCCCAGGAGCAGTGCTCGAAGAGATTGTACGTGAAGGAGCGCTACGGTGTGGATATCCTGCTGGAGGATCGACGAGGACAGACTGCGGATGCGGACGCGGATGTGGATGCGGATAGCCTTGCCCCCCGGGGAATGCGATACCCAATCATGCGGTCGATACCAAGCAAAGATGCGGATGAGTACAATCCGAAGTCAGTCAGTCGTCAAGTGCCCGGGGGCGTGGCCCTAACCGCCCCCCAGATCTCCGCCAGCGCCCAGCTGATCCTCCAGAAACGCACACTCAACACAAGCGACAGCAGTGCGGATTTGGCCAACAGCACGAGACATGGCCAAAAGCCATATGCTTCGCAGCCACAAGGCCTCAAAGGTAGGTTTTTTTCCCATGATTTGTATGGCTGTTTTCCCATGAAACACCTTGAAGACCTGCACAAAAATATCCGAGGAATACTTTACAAATAGATCGAAAAAAAGAATAGTTAGAGAGGGTCAGAAAAGATCGAAATAGGAATCTTGAAAATACAATTATGAGTATTCTTTTAGCCAGGTTTATTTAAAATATTATGTACTAGTGATACAATCCTGGAATTATCTTTGTCTTCTTGTTAAATATTGAAAATAATACAAAGTCTGGGAAATTTACTGTATTTCAAAAAAAGTATACATATAGTTTTTTTAATCCAATAAGCAGGCACCTGATTTTCGTTTCTTTTTCCGTTATTCCTTCCTCTTGCAGTCCTTGTTTTGTGCTCGTCCTTTACCGTCAGTGAAACTTCACCCTTATAAAATGCTATCCGTTTGTCGGAAAAAAAACCCACCCTTGTGTTCAGATTTCCCTAATTTCGTTTTTCCTTTCGACGTTGATTCTTATTGTCACTTCCTTTGTCCTATTTACTCTCTCCTTTCAGTGTGTAGTTTTTTCAGATTTTATGTTGGGTTGATTCAAGTGCGTATCCTAAAGATTTGTATTATAGGTAGAAAAAAGGTTAAAAACTAAATATAAAATATATGGAGTATATATAGAAAATTTAAAGAATATTGATAGGCATTTATTTAAAATTATTACTTTTATCTCCTGCCAAATTTTCAAGAAGAAACATTCCAATTTTGAGAAGGAAATATGGGGATTCTAATCGCCCAGTCGGTACTGTATGTATTCTTTGGCCCTTGTTTGGATATTTAACTGCGCTAAGGGCTCCGATCAATATTTGCAACAACTGTGCACACATAGTGCACTCGGTTGTGTGTTGTTGGAGTGGCTTAAGTGCCGTTAATGCCCCTTTTTTATCGGTTTATTTGGCATGGCTCCCCCAAGTCGTCCCCCCGTTCACACTTTCAAATTCATTTCACGTTTTCCTTTTTTCGTACGAACTCGAAATCTTTTCTCTGCATCGAAAGATTGTTTTTCGGTTTTTGTTTTGATAGAAGTTTGTTATTTTGCGTCGTTCCACTTTGACCGTCTGTTTCCTAACCACTTTACGATTGAAAACCGATACGAACTTTATTCACACTTCGCTTTCATTGTGGAGCTCCGACTTCTTAATCAATTCCGCATGTCAAGGGCCCCCGATTGTTGTATTGACTCTGGAGAGAAACCGCAAAGCCATTGATACAGTTAAACTTGAATAAGCCGAATTCGAAATTCCTATTTCGTAAATATTGTAAATCAACTGGAAAGTTTTGAAAAATAGTTTTTTAACCATAGTATTTATAGGGTTTTAACGATAAATATCACCTTTATGACATGTTTATTAAGTTTACCCAAAAAAAAAAAGATTTATTTTTGAATTAGATTTACCTACTTTTTTGAGTTTTGAAAACCACTTTTTTAAAGTTTAACTGTACTTTCGCTTAAAAGTTTTTCCATTTATATCCGGTAGTTTGAGATTTAAACATTTTAGAGAGTGGCAACACTTTTGAAAATTTAACAACAATTTAGGGAAGTTCGACTGTACCTTTAATTTTGGGCTTATTGTTATTTATGACTGCTTTACTTTGCGCTGATATTCCGCTGATATCGTGGCAGGCGGAGAGAGAGAGAGAGGCAGAGCGGAGGCGGAGGAGAAAGAGAAAGAGAGAGCTCGTCGTCGCCAGTTTGTCTTTGGTCTGGCAGTGTGTCAAAGCGAAAAAAGCTAAACAACAAACTGTACGCCAAAATAAAAACTGTTGAATAACAATCGCGCGCCAAAAATCTTTCTTTTCTACGCAGAAAGAGATTGCAGCTGAAAATACGAAAATAAGAAGCGTAAAATGCAAAGGCCATTAATTGAGAGGCCTCAATTAAATTTAAATCAGCGCCAACGCCTTCTGGTTTTCATTTACTTGTTTTTGTTGCTAGCTGCAGTTTTGCAAGGGGGGAAAACAACAAACAAACAAAAAAAAACCAACAAAAAAAACAAGAAATCAACTACTTGGCACACGCCTGCGACTGTACATGGGATCCCTCATAGCTGTGTTAGTGGGCTCCCCACTTTTTGTTGTTGTAAAAGCCGCACCCACAACGACAAACGCAATCTCGACCAGAGGAGAACAACAACAATCGCGTCACTCTTATACGACGACGTCAGCCCACTCGCACACATATGGCCAAACATACATGAGAGAGAAGAGAGCCTGTTTTTCTGGCTCTCTCTCTCTCTCTCTCTGTTTGTCTGCCCCTGCTGATGATGTTTTTTTGCGTTTTGGCGCGAATTTCTTATTTTCGTGTTTATTTTTAGTCGTCTTCGCTGATAAGCTTTCCGCGTGTGTGTGTTATTATGCGTAGTAGTACTACGCACGCACGTTGTTGATGTTTTTCAAAACTCGTCGTGAAGGTCACGCACACAAAGAAGCGCCAATCGCGTAAGTACAGCAGCGCCAAATGTTGTGTTTTGTTGTGTTGTGTACTTTTGTGGCAGGTCCGAAAAACGGGTCCACAAAACGAAAAAAAAACACAAATCAATTAGACAAAAGTTCTGTTATCTCGCCCTCTCTTGCTCGCGATTTTTTCCCCATGTTTTGATCACCACTGTACTTTTACTTAACAGTTGGCGCTTGAAAATATATTTTTCTACGATACGTTTAATTTAGAAGTTTGTTTTTTAAAATCTTTACTTGACACTAAGTTGTAATTAAATTTATAACCGTTCCTATTAATATAAAATAATATAATTTTGAAAATAATTAATTTTCCGTATTTTAAAAAACCCCTTTTTAAAGTTTTATAATTTTTCGAAGCTTCGAACTATTTTTAATAGAAAATCCATTTACCTCTTTCTTTTTTTCATACTTTTTTAACATTTTGAAATAGATTTTATTTGCTCTATTTGGTTTTCGAGATTTTGTTTTGATTGGCCTTCCTTGCCACGCCCCAAAAAGCAAGTTATGTGTGTGATTTCCCCTCTAAATTTATGTTTCTTAATTATGCATGCAGAAACTCTCTCGTGGGCTCCCACATAAATATTTATAATGTGAATTCTTTGTTGCCGTTCCTGTTTTCATCGCCGCCTCTCTCTCCACACACATTTCGTAAACAAAACGCGTTTTGTTGTTGTGCAAGAAAAGAGAGAGCGAGATGGAGAGAGAGAGAGCTAGTTGGAGCTGCGTGCTCATAATGATAACGGTAAACGCACTCCCCCACCCTCTCTCTCTTCCTCTTCCTCACCACCCGCTTTTTACAATGGGCGATCGTTTTAGCCGTTTTTCCCTCCGTTTTGCTTGACGTTCTGTGTCGCTGGCTTATAATTTTCTATAACTGTACATTTGATTATATCGCCGGCAGCGCGTCTCTTAGGCTGCCAGCGATTTCCCTTCTCTTTCTCGGGGGCTTTCAAGTTTTAACCACTAGTTTGTAACGCCCCAAAGAAAGGTTTTCCCATTTGTTAACTCTTTCGTTAAACTTTTGCAAATATATTTTGCACAAGATTCCAATATTATTTGGGGGTAAGTCATTACTTAAAATAAATATAATGGTTTTTACAGATTGTTTAAAAATTATTTTCTAATTTCTTAAGTTCTATAAGAATAGGCTTTATTATTTTCCACAGCTGTTTTTAGAAAATACAGTCAGATTACTAAGACATCTTTGTCATACTAAATGTGTTCGCAGATGATTCAAATGGCAAGTGTGCTTAACTATTCGGTTTTCTAAGCTAGCCTTGGGGCTTTATTGTTTTTGTATTCCCCGTCTTTTGTTGCTGTTGTTCAGCTTTTCAGCTTTTAGGTCACTGCGCAGTGTCTGCGGTTTGGTGAGCGTCTTTGTACGATCGTCTAAGCTCTAGCGGTTTACGTGATGAGGCAACCGCAGCTGCCAGCGATCGAGGCTTGATAGAAGTACAGTCGAACATCTCCTACTCGAAACTGAAAATGTATTTTTTGAAATTAGTCTTAAAAGATATATGTATATGTTGTCTAAAATGGATTTGAAATAAAATATTTAAATCGAAAACTCAATAATAAAGTCTCGGTAACGCCACGAATCTTCAGAGATTTAAAGCAGGCGTATTTCATAATCTGTTGAAAACTGGGGCTCTCAGAGTTTTTGAGAGATTTCATTAAGAGTATTTGGAAGGGTTTTTAAATATATAGTTTCTTACATAAGCGAATATGTAAAAACATATACTGTTTCGCATATGTTTGATCTTAAGTTTTACTGTTTCTATCTTTAAATCACAAAATACTATGACTGCAAGTGAATCAGAAAGACTGTACCTTGTAGCAAATTCAAAATTCATAATTTACGAGGTTGATGAGCCATTTGACTATATATTTGAATGCGAATACTCGCTTTTATAGATTACCCAAGTCTGTGCCTTTGTACCCCTCTGGAATCCAGAGTCTAGACCCCACCACAGCTGCAGTTTTTCGATTGCAGCTATCGCTGTGGCCATGACATTTATAATATCGGCCAGCCGATGACCAGGTATAGGTTTACGCTCTAAAATAAATAGGTATACTCTCGTAGCTTGCACAAGTGTGCATAATTCCAGCGCGATAAGAAAGCTGTCCATGAGCAAAACACTCCCACTGACACGTATGCAGTACTATAGTATACCTAAGGTACCCCAAGCTAATTAGACTCGCTGCACTTTGCACAGCTTTCCCTTTTGCCTTCTGAAGGTCAAAAATGACGCTGGCACTTTTATTTTTGTTTTCCCATTTCCATTTTGCACTGTGATGATTAGTCACAGTACTTTATTTCACTACCTTTACAATGCCAAATACTCAACTTGTACCCCCTTTTTCCTTATCTTTGCAGGCATTTACCGGGTTCGCAAGGCCAACAAGGGGATTCCAAAAGCCAACATCAAGAATGGTTACAGCAACAACAACAATAATGTGGATAATGGTACTAGCGAATTGGGAGATAAGGAGCAGTAACTTTCAAAGGAGGATGACGACGATGACGATGACGATGACGAATGGTTCCTGGTGGAGCAACAATTGCAATATATGATATTTATTGTAAAAGTAATTTTAATTTCTAAAATAATTTGTTTATTTTTTTGTGTACCCCCGCCATACGCAAAAAACTTATGTGTATGGATGATTGTACGTTTGTTTTAAACCTAGACTTGAAGGTCCCAATATGTTGTTGCCTGAAAAGCGATGAAGCGAAAAGCCAACCAGAAACAACAACAAAAATGAAAAACAGAAAAGATCGGCGCGCGTGCATGGCCAAAAACAGGCAAAAAATAATAATAATAATAATATGTATATCCGGATGCATGGCGAAATCGAAATCGATATAATTATGGAAATTATTAAGTTATAGATATGTCTATGTTAAATATTTATGTGTAAAAAGGAAATTAATTGTACATTGGCAATACGTAAATTGTAGCAAAAATGCGAAAGACTTACATAAACTGTTAGCCGCAGAATCATCATCTGATTTACGGAGTAGATTAAATTGTAATTAGGCAATGCTAATTTTAGACAAGCGATCGGCGGCGCCATGCATCCATTATATAGACTCTTACCCCCAATCCAAACAAATTCAAGCGTTCTCAGCGTGTTTTCGGGTCCTGATGCACGCGTGTGCCAAAAGTATTTACAATTTACTTTGTGTCATGATCTCAATCATTAAAAACAATTTTATTATTTTGTTTATCTAAATGTAATTATAATTGAAATTATTTAAAAATTCTTCTTAGCCCACAAACAAACTCACACACTCACTCACACTCATTCACACCCCCCACACACACACCCACACACACACACTCTGTACTCATATTTATTGTATGTACATTATCGATGTGACATTTTAAATTGTATGTACTGTCTATGTATAATATTTCGTATCTATGGCAAAATTATTTCCCCTCCTTTAAGACCCCTTTTGAAAATCTATTTTGAACAACCAAACTGTGTATATTGTATGGAGTGGTACCAAACTCCAAGCAGCTAAATGAGAAAAACCAGAAAAAACAACAACAAATACTGTGTATATTTCCTTAAAAACTTTGTAAAACTTCTGCAAACAAGCTGAAAAAAAAAACTTTTTTACTGTACCCCTTAAGCGAAGAGGGCAGCAGAAAAAAAAACAAAAACTAAAAAAAAACTCTTAAAAATACAAATGTAAAACAAAAAACATTTAAAAGCTTTTTATTTTGTATTTGCCTACATTGGCTGGTTTGTTGGCGGGGACCCTTTTGGGCCGAGATGGCGTGATTATTCTCAAGCGTAAAGAAAAGTTGGGGCACACAAGTGGAGAAAGATAGAAATCTAAAATAGACGGAATGACTCAGCTTTGGGCCTCGAGCTGCGGATGCAACAGTTTCTCCATTAGAAAAGGGCCGCTCAAATGCTTCCCCCACAGTGAACTCTCTATTGTAATGGTATCTTAACCATTTGAGAATGTCAGAAGTGGCGCCTATATGGTGACTCGATTAAATCTACAGTCGTTTATTCAGTATTATTTTCTTATTTTATAATTTCCTGAAAAGAAAAATTTTTTTTTTCAAAATTAGTTTGATTTTTTGAGTTTCCACTGTTTTAATTACATTCGATGCAGAGGTTTTGGGTATGCAATCAAAAAGTGAAGTGGAAAGGAAGTCGAACATCTTCCAATTAGTGTATTTTCTTCTGCTCACTTTCATCGCTAATCACCCGTAGCAATTTGAGAGGCTTCACTGTGGGCACTCGGGGGCCTTTCAATGGGCACACATATCGCCCGCGGACATTTCGGAAAATGCTTTCTAGTCGTAATTTGTGTGCTATGCGTATATGTGTGTTATATCTATTCGTTTGGTGGAGTGGAGTGGGCACTTAACATTAGATTGGCTGCGACTTCCGGCGAACAAACGATCGTTGGGCGTTTGATGATGATTGATGCTGGCCACGTCCTCATTTACCCCTCTTCCATCCGCTAAATCAAACGGATGCGGATTCCAGACTTACAGAAACATTTGGTAATGTTTTAGAGACTGAAAGATTTGTGAATAATCTTCTATTGCAAGATTGCTATACTTAACACTAGTGTTTTATGATTTCTATAACATCAATTTGTTTGGGATATGAGTAGAAAAGACTAGTGGTTTTCAAGGAATTATTGTATTGTAGACTTGTGAAAGCCACTCAAAGGTGCATAAACCCTCCAGAAATTCTTTTTACTTCATTTTATTTCACCTCTAGACATTAGACTTGGTTTTTCAGGTATTTGGCATTGCTCTCTTGAGCGAATCAAGAATGCAATATGCTTTAATAATGGCACTGCTGGCAGAATGGCAAATTACATGCTCTGCATTTAGTAACAAGCATGTACAACATATTTGCCCACTTAACTAGCGGGTACGGTTATTAGCATGCAATTTCAAGATTTTAATGGCTCTGCACTCGATTCGCAATCACACACACTCACACATACATACATACGCATTCACGTAACGCAACAGAGCTCAGACGTAAGTATGAACAATTCTGGATGAAATAATAGCACTCAAGGTGATATCAATAAGGTTCTCAAGACTTCGTTTGTACCTATCAAAGTATCTAAATAAGCAAAGTATCTAAACAATATAAAATGCCACACCATAAATAAAACAGTTCAAGATTTTTTAATGAATTTAATAGTTTATTTGTATTGTAGTACAAAATTCATGCATTTTTCAAATGATTCGAATAAACAATATAAAAGTTTGTAGTAGAATGATATTAAAATAAAAGATTAGTATTATGAAATTGTATAGGATACTTCCCCGACTTTAAGGTTACTTGTGATATTTATTGTATTTAATTCACATTTAGTGAAAGAATTATTTGATGGATGGATTGGGGTTGGACATTAAAGTACTAATATTTTCAAAAATATTTTAATAAACTAATGGAAATAACTTACTAAGTATTACTATTTTTATTTTGATTTATTAAAATAATATTTTAAGTATATGCATTATAAATTGATTAAGTGCTATTTATGTGACCGTCAGTGTAGGCTCAGCCTGTGCGGTGGAGAGGGGGAGGTGGAGGGGCTGAGAGCTTGCCAGAGGTGTTTGTACTCTCGGCAAAGTCGCGTTGGCCGCAATTCGCAATTCGCGTTTTTTTTCGCATTCGCCACGCAATAAATTCAAAGCTGCAAAGTAAAATTTATGACGTCGATCATTTGCCCCCCTCTTTCTGAAATAACGGTACTACTAAGACATTAAAAGAAAAAAACGGAAAGCAGGGTGTCACTTTTTGTAAGTATTGTTACTCTATCTCCTCCTCGATTTTACATTTTATTTGACTTTTTGTACGCTGAGAAATCAAAATAATTTATGGCACGGCCAAATGGCGGAATTTAATTGCATTCCGTTTTCGCATTAATCACCATTAATGTCAGCGGCTGCAGTCGAGTGGGGTGCAATGTCTGGAAAAGCGTGAAAAGCGAGCCAAGGCCATCTGACAGCAGTAAGTAAGTGTGTGTGTGTGTGTGTGTGTAGCAGAAATTGAAATCAATCAGCCCTGAAGTGAGTGCCCCTACTCCCTATATGCATCTCGCTCTGTAATCACCCATCTCGTTCCCTCCTTCGGCCATACCGCATGACGTGAGGTCAAGAAAGGGGAGAAAATGAGGAGTACAGTGGAGCTGCTCTAATCTCCTGACCAACTTGTGGCTTCGCATCGTTTCCTTGGCCCCACTCGACTCGGATCATTGGCCATAGTATACACTATACCCTTTCAAGATAGGGTTTATTGGTTTATACTAGGGGACTATCATAGTAGAGCATGCTTTAACTCTGTAGATCACAATATCACATGATCATTATACCGAAAATCAGTAACGATCATTTATGCGAATATTCAAGTACATTTCTACATAAGTAAAAATAAAAAAATAAATTAAAAAAAATAAATTTAAAACAAGAGAGAACGCTATATCAGATACCCGTTACTCAGCTAAGGGAGTGCGAGGGAGATGGTTATATTAAATCTTTGATCGGTCATTTTTTAACTTTTTAACGAATGGTCCGATTTAAAAAATTTCTTCTACATTTCGATAGGTTTTGATAATCACAATAAAACTGCATTTTTAATGAGGGGGCGGTTAGAGGGGGCGTGGCACCTTTTTTAAATAAACTTGCGCTGCGTGGGAACTCCAAGAATATGCATGCAAAATGTCAATCCTCTAGCTTTTATAGTTTCCGAGATCTCAGCGTTCATACGGACGGACAGACAGACGGACAGACGGACATGGCTAGTTCGACTCGGCTAGTGGTCCTGATCAAGAATATATATACTTTATAGGGTCGGAAAAGCTTCCTTCTCCCTGTTACATACTTTTGCACGAATACAATATACCCTTTTACTCTACGAGTAACGGGTATAAAAACTTACAAGAAAGGTTCTATCCTAATATGAAATAATATAATTCTATAAATGCATGCAAATCAAATGAAACAGTTACCCTTACTTTAATAAGATTTTTATCTACATTTTTCACTGCAATTTAGGTAAATCTCCATAAAATCTGACTCAGAGACTTGAGGTATTCGAGTCTTCGTCGCGATAAGATAGTCTTATTTTCCAACTGCTGTTGATGCTGCCCCTGTTGCCATAGCAATTTCAGTTGGCCAAGTCCGAGCAATTTGCAGGGCAAATCAACGACATGCAAAGCACTTTTGTTTATTTCGTTGATTGTTCCCACAATTTTCGTACAATGCCGGAAAATGTACGTGCCCAAGCGTTGTTACTGTAATTGCCCTCAAAAAAAAAAAAAACAACAGAAATGAAGAAAAAACGAAACCAAAGCGTACAGAAAATAAAGAAGATGAGGGAAAAAAATAAATCATACAACGTGAAAATTCTTTTCAAATGTCAGACAAAGGCGAAATCCCAGAGGGGAAGCGTGGGTGGGGGGCAGCTCGAGGGGGGATTCCCTGCTTGACAGACTCGAAAGATCTCTCAGATGCGGACGCAAATCGCTGTTCGCTGTAATCGTTTCCCAGTTTTCGGATAGGACAGTGAAGATGTTGCGCAGAAGATATTGTATGGGAAGATCACGTACAGCATGAAATGGGGGCGTCATTTACATTGCCTTTTAGAGGAGAGCGAGCTTAGAGCCAGGATCTCATCCCATCGCCTCGGATCGTGAGCGTGTGAATCAAAAGCAAAAGTAAGAGATGAGCAGGCCAACTTGGAGTAAGGGTCTTCGAAGGGGGCAGCCTAAAAAATACGTACTCGTAGATCTCAGAAACGTGATCTTAAAATGAGAACGTGTTGCCTTGTTATTGAGATGTCGAGAATCTGTCTGGCATAAGAGACCACAACAAATTTCCAAGTCTGGGAAATGAAAGGAAAATTGTAACTCATAAATACCACTAATATTTGTATACAAAATTTAATTAAAACGGGGAAATCCGATTGTCTTACCCAGTGGTGAATCCAGGATTTGGTTTTACGGGGATTTCTAAGCCACATTTTTGTTGCATACTTTTTTAATACCATATTTCGTTTAATTTTTCAACCGAGCTGGATCCGCTCATGGTTTAACCCAAGGGGTTTGCTTTACAAAATATGTTTATGTCAGCCAATCACTGATTATTTCCACCCTCACTTGTCACTGACAAAGATCGTTTCAAAAGTTAAGTTGCCTATAACTGAATTCATTGCAAATCCATTTTAATTGAAATTTAAAGCCAAGCCGTTAGGTTCTTCCTATATTGGAGAACATGAGTGTACCCAAAATAACAGCCACTATTTTACGTGGATCGTTTTTTGTCGCCAGATGCTTGGGATTGGTTTTCTTTCGACTTAAGAACTCGAAAGATAATGTTGTCGCCTTCGAGGAAAGCGGCTGGAATCGTTTATGGTGGAAGTGGTTGTCAGTAATACTGCGACTTGTGCCTCTTTGTGTTGCCATCTATACGTACACCAGGTGGATAGAAAAGGAAGACGAATTGAAGCAAATTCTGAAGTTTTCACAACTGGCATCAACGACACTGAGCTACTTAGCTATGGTCCACCTTCATATTTTCCATGGCCCCGAGGTGATTAAGTTGGTAAACCAATATATTTGCCGATTTCGTCAAATTAGATCCTTGACCGTCAGTGAAAGTACTGGATTTGGAACCGGTCGAGAGTTACTGCTGATCATCTTACTTTTTGGTTGCCTGTCTCAGGAATTCTTTGAAGTCTTTAATATTGTACCTTGGACCCAACAAGTTGGAGAAATCGTATCCTGGGCATGCTTTTCTTATGCAGCTTTCGCAAGTAATATGCTAATACGCATCATTTTTATTTGGTACTCAAGCTTGGGTGTTCTGCACACAGAGGTGCAAAAATGCATGAGTTTTGAGATAGAATATCAAAAACAACGACCAAAACATTATCATCGACGATTAGAAAGCATTATGGGTATTTTTAGCGAGATATGTAACGTGGTCTCATCTTTGCAGGGCACTACAAATATTTACCTATTTTTGAGCCTGATCCACAAATTATATTTTATAACCGTGATCTCCGACAAAATGATTGTAACTTTGAATTTCTGGAAGTTTTATCATTGGTTCCGTTTAATAAAAATGATTACGGAAATCCTTCTACTAGTTTTGACTATTCAAGAATCTATTAATCAGTTTAGATACATTCGGGAGCTTTCTCTAGACCTTTTCTTCGTCGCCGAGCAGAACGATTGGAACAAAACGGCAAGGAAACATATTACCGTAATACGTTAGCCACTAACAACACTTCTTTGTTCTATCCATAGGTGGAAATATTTGTTACGGATCTAAACCTAAACCAGTTTAGGGTTCGTCCTTTGAACCTTTTTGATATTTCCAACAAGTTTTTCCTTGTAACTTTATCTGGAATACTTAATTATTACGTTTTTATTGTACAATTTGTAATGCAAAAACGAATGGAGCAGTTATAGAATTTTATTGAAGCTATAAAAATATTAAAAATTTTGAATCTAAGAAAAAAAGGATATTTATCTGCTATAATTGCACTTTACTACTTAGTTATTTTAAGTTTGTGGCAAATATAAATAAATTTTACAATGTTATATCTGTTATTTTTGGTCTAAAATTTAAATTCTTTTATTAGGATATATTATCTTCTATAGAAACATTAAATTGATTGTTTCTAGGAGTTTTTACTTATATTTATTGCAGATCATACTATCTGTTTGACAGGTGATGTATGACGCCAGTTTCATTAGCTCACTGCATTTCATTTGAGTACTTCTCTATTTCAATTGAAGTTGAAAGGAAACAAGTCGAGTGCTATTTTCGGGATGAGAGTACCCAAAGTATCCGCTGGAATTCTGCGTGGCATGTTTTTCATTGCCAAATGGACAGGATTGGTCTTTTTTCGTTTTAAGACTTCAAAAGATAATTATCTGATCATCGAGGATATCTGCATCAATCGTTTGTGGTGGAAGTGGTTCACAATAATCCTGCGTCTTGTGCCACTTTGTGTCAATGTTTTTACGCACTGTGTATGGTTTATGATATCGGAGCCCATGATTGTAATACTGCACTCCTCTCGTCTTTTAATAACAATATTCTGCTATTTATCGTTGCTTCACCTTCAGATATTTCACGGCGAAGAGTTGATTAGCTTAGTCAATCAATATATTTACCTATTTCGGCGAGTGATCAGAAAACCCACAGGATTTGGGGGCCGATGGGAATTTTTTATCATTCTCATTTCATTGGGCTGTTTGATTGAAGAAATTTGGTTTCTGTTGGGCCTACTTAATTGGTCCCTTAGTTCCGATAAAATCCTTTATAATCTAATGACCTGGGCTGCCTTTACGTATGTCAATTTGGCCAGTAATATTATAATACGAACCAGCCTCTTTTGGTACCTTAGCTTGAATGTTCTCTATAGAAATGTAGCGAAAAAACTCAGCTTTGAACTAAAAGTGCGAAAAATAAACAATAACCAACGATTGAAGAGAACAATATCTTTAGTCAAGGAGATTTCTTATGTAGTAACTTCATTGCAGAATATTTGTAATATTTACCTATTATTGAGCGTGGTCCATACACTTTTGCACATAGTAGTATTCTCTTACAATATGATTGTTGATTTAGATTTTTTCGACTTTAGTTTGACGTCTGTTATAATTAGAATTTTAATCGATGTCTTTACATTATGTTTGGTTGTTCATGAAACAGTCAAGCAGTTTAGATGCATTCGGCAACTCACTCTAGACATGTTCTTTATAGACGAGCATAAGGATTGGAACGTAACTGTGAGTAGATACCTTTTAAAATTGTACTAAAAATGATAGAACTTTCTTGCCCTTAGATTGAAATATTTGTCACCCATCTAATCTTAAACGAGTTTAAGGTCAGACCGTTGGGCCTTTTCAATATCTCTAACGAACTATTCCTCGTTATTTTTTCGGGTATAAATAGTTATCTGATTTTAATTATTCAATCTGTAATACAATTAAGGCAAAAATAGTATGTATTTATTAATATTATATTTAGCTTCTGTAATGACTATTGTATGAAACATTTTAAGTTATAAAACATCATACTGAATTAACATCCTCAAACTTTAATAAACCCAAGTATAATCCTAAACTAGTTCTGATCATTTAGCATTTAATTTTGATTTATTTATATAGTTTATCATTTTTTCGATACTCTACTGGTTTATTTTTATAGTTTTATCAACATGTCACAGACATTTCCACCCCCGCTTGTCAATCCAAAAAGAGATATTATCGAAAGCCAAGTAGTTATTAAGGTAATTCACTTAGAGCAGCATTCGGCACGCACATACCATTACATTTTGTTTTATATTTGTGTGGGTAATTTGCACGGGGCAGCTCATCGATGTGTGTGTGCGGACCGTTGTGCTACAGTGTACGTGAGCGGCAGCGGATGGGCAGAACGATTCCCAATGCTGACCGCTGACTTAGAGGGACCTAAATGTGACCGAATATTTTTCAGTTCCGATCGGGGTTCAACGCAAACAAGTCCAGCTAGATTTATTGGAGATGAAAGCTTCAATGTTATCGTGCGGAATTCTTCGGGGCATGTTTTTTTACGCCAGATGCCTGGGCTTGGTCTCCTTCCGGTTCAGTAAGACGTCGGATAATGTTATGGTCATGGAGGAAACCTGGAGTATTCGTCGTTCGTGGTGGAATTGGTTCATGGTCATCTTGCGAATGGTGCCTCTCTGCATATATGTTTATACATATGGTGCGTGGATTTGCCACAATGAAATTCCAATTGATAAAGTACTGAACTCAATTCGCCTTGTGCTTTCGATTCCCTGCTATATGTCAATGAATTACGTGAAGATTTTTCATGGAAAAGAAGTGACTAAGTTGGTCAACCGATATCTTGAAATCACCCGAGAGGAAGAAATCCAGAACTTTGGAAAGAATAGAAGCTTTGGCGGCAAACGAGAGTTATTCCTAATCATTCTCTCCTTAGTTTGTCAAGTCCAAGAAATGGTGTTTTTGATGGGCATATTCAAATGGGTAATCAATGTGAAAATTTTCATGGGATGGGCCAGTTACACATATGTAGTCATTGTTAGTAACACAATCTTGCGATTGAGTTTTATTTGGTACCTTAGCTTGGGTGTACTCTATAGCAACTTAAATGAAAATGTCCATTTTGAGTCAAAAGCCCAAATGTATAAACTTAGTTTTCAGATAAATAGGACCAGGAGATTAAAAAAAAACTTGACGCTTTTCAGGGAGATTTCTTATGTTGTTTTTCCTCTGCAGTATATTTTCAATGTTCATATATTTTTGAACGCAGTCCAGACACTTTTGTATATAGTCGTAATTTCTTATAAAATGATTGTTGATAGGAAGTTCTCTGAAATCTGGCTATGGATCTTATTTGGTTATTCAAGAAGCGAGTAATCAATTTAGATACACTCGGGAGCTCGTACTACAAATTTTCTTTGTCGGCAAGTCTAAGGATTGGATCAAATCGGTAAGTAAATGTATTAATTAATTATTCTTTGGTGCTTATAAAAGATTTATTTTTGTATAAGGTGGAAATGTTTGTCACCCATCTGCACCTAAATGAGTTTAGAGTTCGTCTTTTGGGACTTTTTGATGTTTCCAATCACCTATTCCTTGTTATTGCATCTGGAATAGTTTCTTATCTGGTTTTTATCGTGCAATGCGTAATCCAGATTCGCGGAAAATAAATAGATTAGTTATTAAAAGAATCAGATTAAGAGATATGTTAATATTGTCATTTAATAAAAAATAAACTAGGTACCTATTTTAACTAAAATATTTGATTACATTTAAATATTGACTGAATATATTAATATTCTAAAAATAATCACCAGATTATTAGTATAATATTTAATCATATTACCGTAATCGATTTAAGGAAAATCACAACATGTATAGTAGACACATAAGAAAATAAACAGAAAAGGCCCACAAGGAAAATAGGTAAAGTAAATAAATCACTGAGCCATGTAGACTGGTCTTCCGAAGGGACAGTTTTCAGTCATGTTCGAACGTCTAAGGAAGGTGAGCCTGCCAGCTCTCTCGGCGGTTATCCTGTTCTGCGGTTACCACTATGCCCGGGTCCTGGGAGTGATTTGCTTTGACATTGGACAAAGGACCTCTGACAAGTCATTGGTGGCTCGCAATCAGCATCGATTTAAGTGGTTCTGCCTGAGTTTGCGACTCATTAGCGCCACAGCAGTTTGCTGTTTCTGTGCTCCTTACGTTGCGGAAATCAAGGATCCTTACGAGTGGATTCTACAATGCCTTCGTCTTTCGTCCAGCTTCATTTGTGCCGCCTGCATTGTGGTGGTTCAGATTGGCTATGAGAAGGAGCTGCTCCGGTTGGTCAACAGTTTCCTGCGGCTATTTCAACGTGTTCGTCGTTTGTCGTCCCTTAAACGGATTGGATTCGGCGGCAAACGGGAATTCTTTTTGCTCACTTTCAAATTCACCTGCTTGGTCTACGAACTGTACTGTGAATTGGGCCAGCTGTGGAATCAGCCAGAATGGTTGAGTTTGTTCACAATTATGTGTGAAATAATCCTGGAAATTGGCTCCCTGATGATTATACATATTGGCTTCTTCGGGTACCTCTGTGTAGCCGCTCTTTATTCCGAGGTAAATAGATTTGTGCGTGCCGAGCTAAGACGACAGCTAAGGTCTCTGGAGCGTCCTGGCGGAGGTCCTGTAAGTCGACGGCAACTTAGGATCGTCGAAAACCGCCTGGATGAGTGTATTGCAGTCTATGACGAAATCGAACGCGTGGGCCGCTCATTGCATCGCCTCTTGGAACTGCCCGTTCTCTTAATTCTTATTGGAAAGATATTCGCCACCACCGTTTTGTCCTACGAGGTGATCATTCGAGCCGAGTTGTATCCCGGAAAGGCCGGTATGTGGGGCCTGGTAGTGAAAAGTTTCGCAGACGTCATACTTCTCACCTTGGCGGTTCACGAGGCGGTCAGCAGCTCCCGAGTGGTTCGTCGTTTGAGTTTGGAAAACTGTCCCATTAGCGATCACAAAGAGTGGCATGTCAAGGTGAATAACTCATGCCTATTATGGTAGAGCTTGAAAAATATCGATATTTTCACTAAATCGTTTCGATAATATCGATGTTTTCGAGAAAAAAAAGGAAAATCTAAAAAAAAATATTATAATAAATCGACACAACATCATTAAAAATGATCGAAAATATCGATATATTTCCAGCTCTATATTATGATGATTAAAATAATCCTTATTATTGCCCCTCTTTCAGTGGGAAATGTTCTTGAGTCGCCTGAACTTCTTCGAGTTTCGCGTAAGGCCCTTGGGATTGTTTGAGGTCTCCAACGAAGTGATCTTGCTCTTCTTGTCCAGCATGATCACCTATTTTACTTACGTCGTGCAGTACGGCATCCAAACAAATCTATTGTGAATTGTGTTTATTGATATTAACAAATAACTAAAATAGATTTTATCCTTCATCATTTATCCATAATACGCACTGTTAAGCAATTATATAGTCTAACTGTGTAGTCATTAGCTAAATTGAAAACCAAATCCAGATATAGGGGTAACAAGGGACTGGCTGCTCAGCCAATCGGCAAACTAATTACTTAATGGGTGAATACTGGTCGGCTCTACCATTTGAGGTCTGTTAGTCATGATGCGAATACTGCGCTGTCTAAACGTTTCCAGGATATCTGGACTGTTGCTTCGCGGTTGCTTTTTCTACGCCACTATTTTCGGAGTGATTACCTTTCGAATCGAGAGAAAAAGGGACTCGGACTCCCGTCTGGTGGCTATCAAGCGCAGGGGTTACCTATGGTTTTGCCTGGCTATCCGATTTTTGACCAGTGCTTTTTATGGCTATACCTACCATACATGGGCCAAACAATATACCGATTCGGGCCTTCTTCGCCCTCCGGTTGCTGGGATGTCTGCTCTGCAGTGCCATTGTCCTGGTGCTGCAGTTCTGGTTCGGCGAGGAGCTGCTCATCCTGGTCAATCGGTTTCTAGAGCTCTTTTGGCGACTGCGAAAGCTGACGAATTCCCATAAGACTGGATTCGGTGACAAAAATGAGTTCGCCTTGATGTCCCTGAAAGTTGTCTCCTTACTTTTCGTGTTCATGGCGCTTCTGTTAATGCTTTCACCCCGGTTTCTGCTCACTTTATTTTGCGATTTTTACATCTCAATCGGTACTGCAATGACAATGCATGTATGTTTTGTTGGCTACCTCAGCATTGGTGTCCTTTACAAGGACTTGAACAATTATGTGGACTGTCAGTTGAGGGCACAACTGAGTTCTCTGAATGAAAACGAAATTGGGCTAAATTCACAGCCCAAACGCGAAGCCATCTCGAATTTGGAGAAATGCTTAAAGATTTATGAGGGAATTCATCGGGTGTCACACAGATTCCAGCGGCTCTTTAATCTGCCACTTTTCCTCACCTTGGTGCAAAGTCTTTTGGCCATGGTAATGGTTTCCTATCACGCCATTATGGGCAGGATATACGTCTTCAACCTCTGGGGTTTTGTCATCAAATTACTCATAGATGTGGTGCTGCTGACCATGTCCGTGCATTCGGCTGTTAGTGGTTCTCGATTGGTGAAGCGTCTAAGTCTGGAGAATTTCTATGTGACTGAAAGCAAGAGTCTCCACCAAAAGGTATTTATATATATATTATTTTGGATTAGTTGTTAAATTACTTAAAAATTTAAGACAAATTTTAATTTATGTATACTTATTTCAAAATAAATAAAATATTATTAATTTTAATAAAAAAAAAAAAAATTTTATTTAAACTTGCTTGTGTGTTAATGAACATCTTAAACCCAAATAAAAATATTTTGTAAATTACAAAATCATTTCATCATTTTGTTAGTATTTAGATAAGCTTTTAAAATCCACAATAAAAGATTCTTTTTAAAAATAATCAATACTACTGAACAACAAATAAAAAAAAAAAAATATAATGATTTTAATTTGATTTTTATACATTTTTTCATATTTTTTATTAATTTTATCCTTTCAGTTGGAGCTCTTTCTGGGCCGCCTTCACCACCAGGAGTTGAAAGTGTGCCCTCTGGGCCTTTTCGAGGTCTCCAACGAGCTGACCCTGTTCTTTCTCTCGGCAATGGTCACCTATCTGACCTTTCTGGTACAGTACGACATGCAGTCGCAGCAAATTTGATTCAGCGTCACGCATTGGTTGCGGTACTGCACCCTCCCAACAACCTCGCGATACGATATAGTACACCTGTCCACAACCTTTCCATACGATCCAAGCGGCCCACCTGTCCTGCGGTTGCACGCAAATAAAACAATGAATAAAGAACGGAATTTAACTCAAAAAAAACCCCTGCTCAAATCGGCAGTTGCAGGACCCAATTCCCAATTTCCGCCTAACCGTTTGTTCCGCTGCAACTTTTCCCATGAAAGTTGGTCGCGGCATTAATTAAACATTCATGCTGACGTCAAGCAGAAAATTTATGCACCACCCCGGAGATGGAGGGTCTGAGGGGGCAGTATCAGCGGACAGTTCACGCTAAGAGGCGCATAAAAACAAGGCCGAGGCCGTCGCTCTAATTAGCATAGGTTAGGGTACAAAGCCGGTCCTTAAAACTGAGAGACCCATAAAGGTGCACTTGCCACTGCACTTGTTCTTTGGCCGGTCAGGTTCACTAAAAAACAGGGACAAAAGCGCCGGCGAACGGCGGCGATAATAAAAAATCAAATTGCCCCGAGAGCAGAGACCCAAGATGGGATGAACACTATTATCTTGGCAGGGAAGCTGGGCCCGGAATAATGACCCGATCGGTTCTGCTCCTGCTCCTGCTGAGATTGTGCTCTTTTTTACTGTAACTCTGGGGTGCCCCTATATATACCCTATATTTCACAGAGTTTGCTGGATATCTAAAGATATTTAAGTGCGAAATATATCATTGTATTTAATTAAAATCGGTAAGAAACTATTAAGAAGTAGTTTGCTTGAAAATTATTTGGTAGTTAAGTAGCTCTAATTGTGTGTACATTTACACAAAAAAAAATCGATATGAAACATCGATCAATTTTAGATTTTTTAAGATAAATTTGAGGTGGTCGAAAAGAGTTCTTCATGTAAAAACGACCTGAAATTTACATGGTCATATCCCTTTTACGGTAACATGTTTTTTTGTGTGTACTCTAAAATCTATTGATGTAATATTTTTAAATTCTTTAGATTATGTTTAGTCAAATAAGCCTATCGGTTACTATTCAAAACTAACTATTATCTTGGTTAGTTCAAGTACCTTTCCTCCAAATGAATATCTTGCTTATGACATTAAAAAGTTATATGGGTATCTCCCAGTCGAAAAACGGTGACCAAAAATATGGCTTGACTTGAGTTCCCCATCTTCATTGTTTTTTGTGCGTGTTGTGTAAACGGCAAGATAATCATAAAACATAGCATTGCTCAAATAATTGTACTTCATAAGAGACACAGACGAGGGACAGAGAAAAGGGGGGGCTGTGGAGGTGGAGACGGGGTGGTGGTATGAGACCGAGCCAAGTTACAGTCAGTTTTCCCATGATTGTTCTGCTGCCTGGGTAATTATGGGTCACTTTTTTTCACTGAATCTTTCTCTCTCTCTCCTTTCATTCCGCAATTATCATACTTACCTGCAACTATGTGCCAGGCAAAGCTAAAGGCATAAAGTCGGAATCAAGAGAGACGAAAAAAAATTAATGATGCTTTCAACATTTCACTAGACAAAAGAACCAGCCTGTTCCCGAACTTGGGAGCTTCAGTGCCTGAGTGCAGGTAGCGGTGCTTGCTTTTGGCCAACAACCCAACCAAACCCATTCTGGCCAAAAAGTACAGCTACGAGAACGGATGGATGTGGATGTGGAGGAAATCTCATCATCATTACGATGATTATGCCGATGAAAGCCTCGATTTCAATCAAGATTTAAAGAATCGGAGCGGCAACCGGTAGCAACTTGGAAGTCGGCAGGGAACGAAGACCCATTAGCCCTAAAAGCTTTTGCTTTTGGGCCCCGGAAACCCATCGAGAATTGCTAAAATGTAACTGCTGGCCAGTTGATTGCTATAATTCTGCCCAAATTGAGTGGCGAAACCCGAAAAACTCCCACTAACAACAAAAACTAACTAAAACCCTTTTTACCGATCGACAATGGGCGTAATTAGTTCTAATTTATTTATTGCTTAATTAGGCAAAGGGCTTCGAGTTGGCAGCTCGATGATATAAGCCTTTTTTCGCTCGATGATATAACAGCTTGAGGTCGCTGGCAGGTTTGTTATCTAATCTGATCTACATGAAGGTACATCTGGTCATGAATTTTTCAATGGAAGAACAGTCATGGCAGGCAGAAAAAAGAAGATTTTGAATTTTGGGTCCCAGAAAGTGGAAAAAATACGCGTGCAAAGAACAGTTATGCAATCATACATTGGGATTTCTTGTTGGTTTTTTTTCTGGTTAAAATTATATAAGAGTTTTTTAGTAGGTAAGTTTTAAGAAAGATATAATTTTTCTATTTTGCCTCGATAGAAAAAATACTATTATATTCAGAACAACTTTTTGATATCCATTATTGTAAACCTGAGATCTTTCCTTGATATAACAAGTTTATCAGTGCTTTTTGGAATTTATCACACCAATTTGTTGTTGATTTTCCTAATTGCCCCGACTAAGCTGCTAGGAAGCCAATTACTGTGCCTCAACATCGATCGATTTAGGTCATATTCAATCAAGGTGCCGTCACGAAATGCATTGGAATTTTCCATCTGCGGAATGCACAGATAAAATTGACTTTATTGCGTTTCGAACTGGAAAAGCACGTAGATCGCTGCTCGCCCCCTTATCCATCGCTCTTTTCAGGTCCCAGTGGGTTGTCAATTTTATTCATGGAGCTAATTAAAAATGGCACATTAATGCAATTGCTGCCCAACCTTTTCTAGACGCGCTGCCATCTAAGTACACACACACAACTTTTTTATATACTTATTAAGGTGGATCATTTGCGACGAGAAATGAAATGAAACTGGTCATTTAATAATCCAATTAATAGAATTTATCTATCACCTTTAAGTTTTGACTAATAGATATTAAAAAAAACTAAGATTAAATTTGTGTTTTATATCTCAAATATTTTTGAAATTATTTTCATATTTACCATTCGTTTTTCCTTTTCAAACTTGGTAAAATAGATCCCCATTTACTAGGAAAATAGTTCCTGCAATTATGCACAAGTTTTTGCACTATATCGAGCCACCCTATTGTACCCAAGTATATAACTTGTTTATTTGTATGTGAATATTCGTATTTATATGCAGAAACCAAGTGAAGACAAAACGATTCGCGACTGTAAAAGTTCGAGGCCCCAAAGAAATTGGCACGAGCTGAGCACACGTCTCGAGTTGGGAGTTGGAGTTGGGAATGGAGTCGGAGATTGGGTCTTGGGATGGAGATGGCAATGGGGATGGGGGCATAGCCCGAGATCTGGTTGGGTTGGCGTACAGTTTCTGGCTCAGCATTTTACGAGCACACATATGGCGAATGCGAATCCGAATCCGCTGCCGAGAATCGCGAATCGCGAACTGGGAACTGCGAAGGGGAACCCGTTTTGTGGGCTGTTTTAGGGGGCGCGTAGGCGCTCGACACACGCCCAGTTAAGAAGTTGGATGCTGAGAGAGCGCGTGTGCAACGTGCCAACATCTGGAGACGGATCCAGTTTGCAGCCATATCGACAGATCAAGAACCCAGAGCTCAGAGCCCAGAACCCAGGCTGAATCTATAGCTAAAGCTCTGCACAGTAGCCACGGGCCAGGTTGGTTCGGGATCGGCATCGGGATCGGGATCGGGATCGGACCTGGGCGCAAGATAATCGATGTATACTAATTATTTGCTTTGGCTGCAACTGTTTGTCATGCTCCGCTCAGTGGCTGTACATCTGGGCATCAGTGCCACAGTGCCGCATTGCCGGTACAGCAAAAACAAAAAGCCCCATCTGCAAAGGCCCCACAACCTCGGACGATCCGTCCGACGGTAGCCAACACCCCAAAGAAAACAGCGAGAGCGGACCCGATGGACCCATGGATCTGCACTGCAAGAAATCAAATATATATAGTTAGATAGTTAGTTAGTAAAAATATATATAGATAGGTATACTTTAAAAGGTGGCCCCTTTTAATTGCAAAAAATGGAACCATGTTAGTTTAATTTACTTTATATTCATTATCCCTTTAAGCGCTCAACTGACAAGTGATTTGCATTTAAAAAATGACAATTAGCCTTGTTCTCGATTTTTAATCTCATAAAATACATATGTCTTGGAAAGTGTTATTGCACGATGCGAATAAATCGTTTGAAGGGGAATTGAGAACAAGGTTGTATATGCTTTAAGCTTGTTAAACCGGTGAATGTTGTCCTACAATGTATTATTCAAAACATTAAAAACTTGAATAAGTTTATAGGACGTTCATACTTATAAGAGGTAGGTTCATCTGATATAATTGGTTATTATTTTATATATTTATAGATAGCATCATGGAAATGTTCAGACTATTTAAACAGTGAAATGAAGTTGACAAAAATGATGTACGATTTTTAATGAAATATTTCTCAGTGTAACTATGTATCGGTTAAAATTTTTTTTTAAAAATAATAATAGAATCTCTGTTTTTAAATGTTATAGTGAAAAATATGTTAAAAGGACCAAAAATCTGCACTAAAAATCAATAAATCTTACTAAATCACAGTTAGTTGTATTCCGAAAGAAATTTCTTGGAGTGCACGAACTCGGACAGACGCACAGATGCGAGTTCCCCAGTGCCACTGCCCCTGTGCGAGCTGAAGCTGAGCAAATATATCGCCGTCAGCTAAAATAATGGTCATCGACAGCAGCAACAGCAACAGCAACAGCAACAGGAGTTGTTGTCTTGGGCAAGGTTGCGGATGATTTTGAGTTTTGGAATGGGAATGGTTCTGGCTTTCGGTATGGATATAGGGTATAGGTATAGCTACAGGTGTGCGGAGATGGGAGGACTGGGGACGGACAACTCTGCACGGTAGTCAAGTTTAGACACCTTAAGTACACAGGAAAGCGTCATTTATGCGCTCGTTTTCAAAAACGACAAGCACTAGGCGTGGCAAAAAAGGGGGGAGAAGCTCTTAGGGAAAGGGGGGGAGGGGGTTTCCCGGGGGCCTAGGATGCTGCAACATGTTGGCTGCGCGATTAATTACACGGCCAGCAGATCAGTTTAAAACCCAGCCAAATTATAGATATCCGCAGCTGCAACAGATTGCTGCCGTTGCACTGCAACAAGGTCAAATCAGAGTGGCTGACTAGCTGGCTTGGCTGAGTGACTAATGCTGTTGCACATTGCATATTGCATGTTGCATGTTGCTCTGCCACAGATCGATTTCAATCAACACTCCCCCCTTCAGGCAGCAGCGACTTTTGCCTCTCAATACACAAACAACAAAAAAGTACAGTCCACAAAGATCAACAACAACAGCTACAGCAGCAACAGCAACAGCAACAGCAACATCGGCACAGCAGCAACATCATCGCGGCAGAGCGAGAGGGGGCGATGTACGTCAAGTTTTCGTTTGGCTTTGGCCAGCTTTTTGATTTGGCCGAGACGTGTGGCAAGCCCAGGTCTCAAAACTGGTTTGTGATTTCAGATTTGGGAGCTGCAAAAAAAATGAAAAAAGTTCAACAACTGCCTGGCGAGCAGCGCTGCTGCAGATGTTGTTGATCTCGTGCTGTTGTTGCTGCTGCTGCTGCTGCCGTGTTGTTGTTGCTGCTGTGTTGTTGCTCTCGACTCAATGCAAAGACAAGTAGCCGAGAGACAACGACAAACGAGCGAACGTTGCGTAAATTACACGAAAGAATAAGAGAAACACGAAGCTTGAAAAAACACTAAACAACGACAACAAATGGGAAAGCACACTGAGAAAAAAAACAGACAATTTAGAAGAAAATTTGTAATTTTTCCAAATTAATTTTCAAAACCCAGTAATAATCTAATTCAAAACAATTAAATAAAGCCAATGTAAATTAAAAATGTTGCAATTGGAATTCTATTTTATCTCGATCTTAATCAATTAGAACTTCACATTCAAAAATGGTATTTATAATAGTATTTTACATTTTACAAGATTTAATTACTATTTTTAAAGTGAAAAATGATCGAAAGCTAAAAAACGATTTCTTTTAAGAAGTAACTTATTATGTTTAGACTTTTTCTCTCTGCAGGAGCAAAAAAATAGCACTAAATTACAGCAGCAAAAAATAAAAATAAAATACTGTAACGAGCGAAACCCACAAATCAATATTCTTTTACGATCGACTGTAGTCGACCTCAATTATTAAATGGCCAAGTTGGTCGACTGTTCGCTCACTCACCGTCTCTCTCTAAATTGCTCTCCCCTTCTCTTTCGCCCCCTATGCTATGCTCTTTCTAACACTCTTGTGTGGATTCCATTCGCCATAAAGTGCGTAAATTTTGTGGGAAAGTGGGTCAGACACACACCGAATTTCGAATTTCGGTTCATCGAACACACAAATAACGCGATGTCAGAGTGTGTTCGTGTTGGAATCGCCCCTCGATCACCACCCCCTTCCTTCGTTTTCCTTTTTTTTCAACCATCACAAATGACGCAGTGTATCGTATATATTTTTTTCGGATACGCCACCGATCGAGTGTAGGGTATTACGGATTTTGGGTACTCCTACTCAAGGGAAATTTATTTGAACTGCGGTCAATGCAACCGATAGATAAGATAGCGAAACTTCGATGTCCCAGCGGGTTCTTGACCTCATTCAATAATCCCTTTTTGTAATATTCAAATTGTCTGTAAGCCGTAATGATGATGTAGTAATAAAGATAAATACTTGAGTGGGGACTTGATAAAGAACTAATGCTTTCAGCCCTTAGATTACATGAAATAAAAAAGGGAACGAATTTTTTGAGAACAATTTTGTATCTATTTATGAAGTACAATTTCAATGGATAAATATTTCGTTTTAATCTCTAGACTAGTATATATTTTAATATATTTCTTTAAAATTTTATATATATTTTTACGTAACAATATAGACTTGTAAATCATCAGAATAACCAGAATTATGTTATGCAATTCAACGAGAGTTGACCTAATTTAGAAACTTTTCTGGTGACAATTATGGGACTATAAATCTTTTACATGAGCCCTTTACCTTAAATGTTTGTTTTTCTACCAAAAACCCAGCTTAGTCTCTGCGCAGGGCATTCACGAATTCGTGGAACTTTATTCTCGGCGGTTGAGCAACTTGTTGTTTGTTGGCTTTGTAGGTTTTTAGGCCAAAAACGGGTATTTGGAATTTGCTGTTTTTGGTTTGTGTACGTACGATCTGAGAAGCGTAGTACGGGGCCAGTCGGGTCACTCCCCCGCAACTCGGTCCCGATATCTCTATCTCCGAGATACAAACACAACCTACAGATGTTTTTCTTTCGCGATCGTATTCTTTGGGTATCGCATTGTTGTGCCTGTTCGCGTATCTGTCGCCCACTTAATTTACTATGCATTCTGATCGTATGTAGTCTCTCGAGCGCAGTAACAACAGTCCCACAATCAGGGAATTTATCGTTCCCGTTCTGGGTTGAAAAGTTGAAGAGTAACTTGCTCCACAAACGAAGTTCAAACAACATTTGGGCACGCTTGTTTGCCGATCTCCCCATTTAACACCAAAGCCCCCCTCCCACTTCTGAAGACCCTACCCCCTTCAATTCCTAGTCTTATGACAAATGAAGTTGTTATTTTGTTTATGTCACGTTTATGGACACACGATCTCTTTCTATTGCCCCCCCACTCACGATCACGTTTCGTGTTGATTGCGATTGTGGTTTCTATTTTGTTTCTGCCGATTCGTAAGTGAAAGTATGTGGAACATGACGTAGCCGGTGCTCTCCGCATGTTTGGCTTCTGCGGCGGCTTCTGTGGATTCTACAAAGGTCAAAGTGTTTGCCGCCGTATTTGCTCAACAGCCCACTTGATAAGACCCCCAAAGGCAACCCACTGTCTCTTGTTCAATAGAACGCTAGATGCTACATCCATTTTGATACCCCTTACTTTTTTTGGTAGCATTTTATTTAATGTAATCCAAAATGTGTATGTAAACTAGCTATCATTTAAAAATTAAACTCAGACTTTATACAATCTATTTTTAGATTTTTTGAGAATCCTTTTTAAATCTCAGTTGCTAAATTTTCGACTGACTGGATTTTATTTTAAAGGTCACGGCAATAAAAAATGAATTTATACATAAATTCATAAAATGTTGCATAATGCTTAAATCGAAAGCTATAAAATTTGGAAAAAACTTCGGAATATCTTGAAAGTGAATGGAAAATTTAGCCAAAACAATGGAGTAAAGTAGCACAATCTAATGGGTAACTGTTAGTTGTTACTTGATCTATGTGCCAGAGAGCAATGTGAGTTGACTGCGTCGCTAGTTACATGTGTACAAATACTCAAAGACATAAACTGGGTCGAGGGGGAATTGGGTGGTACATGCAACCCGCGACTCTTTGGCGGCGGCATCTTTCAACTGGCGGCGGCATCCCGACAATGCAGCAGCAGCTCCAGCTCCCAGCTGGGTCTCCAAAGTGCCGGGCCAGATCCCCATTCCCATAACCATTCTCGACTCAATCGCAGTGCCGGTGCTGGAACTTCCGAACTAATTACATTGCAAAATACCTGAAATGTTGCGAACGGCAGGAAATCAGCGAAACGGGAACGTTGCTCAGTTTTCTGGAATGGTTCTGTACTGAGTACTGGCTTCCTGAGTGGGTTTCGCTGGATCCGGTGATCTGATCAGAGCTCCCGTCTGGCCGGAAATATGCATGGCTTGGCCAGAGCTTTTGGCCAGCTCTCTGCGGCTCCAAATGGGCGCAAAAAACAAGCGAAAAATTTGAATTTGCTCTCGTCAGTGTCAGGAATTGGAAGATCCCCACCTCCAAGCTGGAATAAGCCCCTACCCCCCAAAAAAAAAACGTGTGCAGCGGAGCAGAGAGCTCGGAAATTAATTCAGTTGCAGGCCAAGGCGCGTATTTCTGCCGTTGTGTTTGCTTTGTTTCCATTTCGCCACCGTCGCACTCACGGGTCAGTTGGGATCGAATCCCGGGTTCAGATGCCTCTCCTATAACCCCTCCGCTTGGAACTGTCGACTCTACATATATAATAGGCGTGACAAGCGCGTTACGCTCCGCTGACTCCCAAAATAATCAAAGACTTGAGTCGAGACGATAGCGATGACGATCCAGTGATGGGGGTGGAGATGGGCGTACACTGATGGCCTTAAAAAATCCATTAAAAATCATTTTTTAAATAATAAATAAAAAAAAATTGACCTTTGAACTAAGAACTCGATTAGCAAACCTATCTTTTATTATTTGATACTATCTTAATAGGATATGATTTTTTGGAAACAGTTAACAGTTTGGCAGTTAGATCATTAAAACTTACACGGTCCATTGAAAACGCAATCAGTAATGGTATATTCAAGCTTACGAAAAAATGTAGGTATAATATACTTTTGGACTCATTAATTTGAAACGTTTTCTACTTTTTTTCAGTGTAGTGGGAGTAATGAAGATGGGATTTGAGTAGCGGGTGTACAGGAGATGGAGGAGCTATGATAATTACACCGTGTCAGACGTGAAATTTCTGTTTTTTGTTGCTCATTCCCATTTCTTTAATTTTTTGTTGGTCGCTTAACGAGCTCATCTCAGAGGCACTCCGAAAATTGTAGCAGAATGTCTTGTGGAATGAGATATAATGAACGATAATGAACTCAGGGCGGTTCAGGTGAACAGTTCGGCAGTAGAGGTTAACTAAAATAATAAGATGAGAGAACGAGGGTGTTGAGAAAATGTAGAATACTTTAAATATTTATTTTTTTAAGGTCAAGACAAAGAACATTAAACCAAATGAGAATTACAATTTCTATTTGTTTTAATCGAACTGATTTTTGATATCATCGGATGCCTCGAAGCCACCTGTAATGCCAAACTGCAGGAGTATAAAGAGGTACGATATAATGGCAGAAAGGATGAGAAGGATGAACTCGTTGTTCAGATGAAAAAAACCCAGTACTTTGATCTCCAGTCTCTGTGTTTGCAGCTGAGCCAGAAAAGTTTCAACCTAGAAAAGTTAATGGTTCTTATAATTAGAAATAGATTTCCTAAAGGACAAGTACTTACACTCTTATCCCAACGCTCATCTATATCACTGCACACGATTTCCAGAGGCAATCTCTTGGGTTTCTGCGACTCCCGCACCGTATAATCTGCACACATTATGAGCAAAACGAGATTAGCAAACTTAACAAAAGCTATGACCAGGGAAACCAGAGCCACTTCATCGTCATTGAGATAGTGCAGAATGTATTGGTATAGCATTAGGCAAATATTGATAAAGTTGTAGTACACATAGAAGAGGATCTGCCATTGCAACATCCGGCGAAAGCAGACAGTGACTTGGTAGAGTTCACTGTAGATGGCGGCACATTCGTCCAACTCATCCGAAAAATCGCACAGCAGTCGCATCCTGCGATAGTTGCTCATCCGACTTCCTTCCTCCTGCGACTCTATGGGTTCCATTCGCTTCAGCATGGCCATGATATTCGCAGCCATATGCTCGTACAGGATTCCCGAGACCAAAAATCCCAGGAAGCAGGCATCCAGGACCAAAAGCGTTCCAAGCCACATGTAGATGCCGAAGAATACAGCCACCATTCGGCCGATTTCCTCGAAGTGTTCGGCTTTTAGCAGCGGAATTAGTTCGTGGAAACAACCGCATAGGGTGAAGAACGACTTTAGCAGAAAGAAAACCACAAATTTCGGCGGAAACAGTTGCTGCAACCGGGTGGTCGAGCATATCCTTTGGTAAAGGGTTAGGTATCTATTTAACACCTCCCGGAATTCGCTCTCTCCCTTCGCCTGGATGATGAACGATATGACGGCCAAAATGGACACCGAAAGGGACTGAGCCAGGGCAAAGAGATCCGCATAGCTCTCCAGTCGCTTGCCAATAACGGATGCGCTTAGCAAGGGCCATACTCCTGCATAGGTGATAACCACCAGACAGCGCCACAGGATACTGAGGATGCGATTGCTGCTGCCTCGTTTCGGGGGCTTCAGCTGCAGCCTCTCCCTATCGAAGTTCGAGGCGAGCAGCGAAAGACCGCGGGCAAAACGATATAGCCACACGAGCAGGAATCGCGACCAGCTCTCCACTCTTTTCCCGGCCATAGCCGAGGACCAACTGAACCGAACCGTAGCCTGGCTAATGACATGTCCAGGTCCTTTCGTCCAGCCGATTGCGATAAGGTTTCCTCGCCTCCGCTGCTGTTGATTTTATTAATTGAATGTGTGGATATCGGCAATGGCCATTCACGCTCCACTGAGTGCCTCGCTGACTGATTGGCCCCAAGACCAACAATCGGGACTCGGAACTCAGAACTCAGAGCTTGGGCCTATCGATGATGATGGACAGGCCAGCCCCGGTACCCAAAGGCAGTCCCAGATCCACTTGGGCACTTCGACAGGCCCTGCTCTTGCCCTACAGGCACACTGGCCCGCAACAGATGGTGCTCGAGAAATAAAACCATCATCGGCACAAAAGAAATGGGCGTAAATTGATATTTATGCCCGTGTCAATAAAGTTGTTTTCGATGATGGACAGCCGAATATCTCTTTGGAATTTCGTAATGAGGTGAATGGACGAAAAGTTCGGAAAATGTACTTCTAGGAAATAATCAAAAAAATAATTTAAAAAAATAAGTTATAAAAAAATATTTTAAAGAACAAAATAACCTAACTGACTTAATTTGTAATTAATTCAATGGCTTACCTAAAGTTGAACTCTTATTAATATATGATATTTAATTTTATAAATGAATGTTTGTCTTTATACTTTTTATTCATTAAATGCTGTTTTACTGATTGTTTAGATTTATCAACCAAAAAAAAGTTGAAAATCTCTTTTTGGATATTTCTTGTTTGGTATATTATTAAGAGCTATTAGTTACGTTAATTCTACTCATTATCTAGATTCTCCTAATTCGACTGCTAACACCTGATTATTCGAATGCACGCTTGAAAGCCAACAATTAATTATTCATTAACCTACATAAATTACAACAAAATCTGCCAAACAAGACTATTAGGCAAAACTGTAATTAAGTGGTTTTGCATGTTTGTAAATTAAATTGGTCTATAAGTAGAATATATTTATTTTTCAATTAAATTGTAAGTAATAACGGAGTAATCACAAAAAAAGATAAAATTATGAGGTAAAACTAATTAAGTATTTGAGGAAGATTTTTAAATGTAAATATGTACAAATTGTAAATACATTTTTATAGTTGAATTGTAAGAAATAACACGAATCCAAAAAGAAGTTATTTCACAATCGCCTCTCGAGTAAATATTACGAAATCTCTTACGAGTTCGAGTAAAGTAAGCAAGGGATCCCCATTAAATATGTCATATTTCGTTATCAAGAGAACCCAGTTTACTGGCGGTCTGAAAACCTCGACCCGTTTTCCTCGTTCGTTTCCATTCAAATCGCTTTAGTTTGCGGCACATCGGCTTCAATGTGCAATTCATTTGATTTTCCCTTAACGCTTCAATGCGAACTTCATTTCAATTTCAATTCACTCGTGGGCAATTAGTAAGGCGATGACTTCTCGGGTAGAGTGTTTATTTTTTGTTGCTGTGGAAATGGAAATCGTAGGAGTGGGAGCTGGAGTCGGAGTAGGAGTAGGAGTACGAGTATGTGGAGCTCTGTACCCACTCCCATTTTCCATTTTCTCCCACTCGCAATCGGATTGCAAGTTGCCAAACACGTTTGCCGGGCATTAGAATAGCTCCACTCGGAGTCAACGAACTCGCAGCTGTACGAGTTGCGTTTTACAATATCCCATCCCATCTAGAAGAACCAAGAAGGAAGTCGTGAGCCTCGAGAGCCTCTGAACTGCTGAACAACTGGCAATAGAAAAACAACGGAGTCAACAGCCTTCGGCAAATCCAGTTGGGAGCCGCGAGTTGCGAGTGGCGAGTTGCTAGCTGCTAGTTGCAAGTTGCAGACAGCAACATCGGCGATCAGCAACCAACAACCAGCAACAGGTCTAGTCCTGCTCCGATCAACAGCAACTATAGCCACTTTAACTTTAACAACCGATGTGGATGAGGAGCTGCTCCTCCTCTTGGCTCGAAATGGGCGTGCAACAAGCCTGGGCCCCCAATAACTGGTTTTCCTAGATAGATATAGACAGATAACACCGGCTAGAAAGTCGCTGCCCGGCTCCAGGTCTCCCAGTTTCCAAGTTTCCACGTTTCCAAGTCGCAACTGCAACAGCATCCTGCAACCAGTTTACGTACAGTTCGCGTCCGTGTTATTACAGTCCCAAGTACATGGAGTAATTGCATGGACCATGGAGCAGGCCTGACCCCAGTCTTAGTCTTCAGTCCCCAGTCCCCGTGATGACCAAGCTGATGATGGGGATCGCTGTTGGGATGGGGCTGCACCGGAACAAATTAAAATTGATTTACTTGTTTTTAAACAAAAAGCTAAACTAATGGTAATGGAATAACTCCTATAGAAATACCATTATTAAGATTACCTTTTCCTAAGACAACATAAAATGTATCCTATAAAGAAAGGATTTAGTTCAAGAAGCTTTGTTTTATTCTAAGTATTTTTATTAAAACATAGTATTTTGGATATATTATTTTAATGAGTCTTTTTTCATTTCAATCCTACAATATTCGTTACATTACTTTTAAAGTTTATAAAATATAAGTGTATTTTTATAGAAATACTTCTAATATTTAATAGAAGTTCAATTGATTACTTTTTAATTCAAAAAATATACAATTTTAATTATCTTTTTAGATTTTCAATACCAAATTACGTATGTATGTATGATCTTCTTTTCTCTCCGTGAGGTTTTATAGTATGATGCTAGAGCTGCTGCATCTGCGCATCGGGCAATGAACTGCTGGAAAGACAATAGGAGCAGGTCCATAACAGGCCAAGCCCTGATCTCGGACAGGGTCCCAATCTATAGCTTTGGCTGCTTATGCTCGATGCTGCTGCTGTTGTGTTGTTTTGCTAAATTGGAAATAATTGCCCCGAGGCAGCGGGCAGAATTGCACGTGTGCACTTGTCAGGGGCGATGGGCCAACATAGTTTTTAGGGGGGCTATGTACCATATTACAATTTTTGGAAAAGTTTTTTTCAATTTCTTTTCGAATGTTTAGCGAGTTACAAATCTCAACATTTTGCAATCAAACTAATAAAATCGATATCCATACGATTTCTTGTCGATATATGTATGATTTTTGTCAACGTTTTAAGGGAAGTTTTTTCTAAGCTTTAAAGTTTGAGAACGATAAATGGACAAGTTCAAAGGTTCAATGTAGAAATTCGATCTTAAAATCAAAAACATGCAGAGATTTTTCAATAGAGAGGAATGAATGTTGTCTCATTCTTTTTCAATTTAGGTTTTTTTAATTTTTATAAGAGGTCTGTTCTAACCTTTAAGATTGAAAGTATTGGTTTTACTTCTAAGAGATACATTTTTTAAGTGGGTTCTGGAAATTCTGGTTCTAGTTTATCTAACATGAGTTTGTGATTACAAATCTTAAAGTATCTTGTAGAGTTCATGTTCTATTTAGGCGAAAAAGTTCAATGTTCAATGTTTGTGGTCAATTAAAATATGGAACGGAAGTGTTTAGAGCCCCCGTTACCCTCTTTTGACACCCGCCCTTGTCAGTTGTTGTTGATGCTTTTGCTGCTGCTGTTATCATTGTCATCGGTAATTCTTGTTGTTGTTGTTGTCCGCTATGACATAAAGTAATTCAAGAGAGTGAGTGGAGCAAGGAGAGCGGATCTGAGCGGATGATCCGCGTGCGGAGCAAAACAGGCGAGCGAATCTGCAAAAGCAAACACAATGAGCAACAAAAAAAAACGCGGAGAGTCGCGGAAAATAATAATAACAATAAAGTCGTACGGCACAATAAAAAAAAGTACAGGAAAGGTTCAACGACATTAGGAGATTAGAGAGCATTCACATGCGCCAGAAACAGCAAAAACAACACGTAGGAGAGAGTGGATACCATATGCACATTTAAATATGTAAGTGACGGAGAGAGCAGGAGAGAGGAGAACGAAAAAAGAAACAACAACGACAACGACAAACGCATAGAGCACGAAAACAACAAAAACGAACAGGCAAAACAAAAAAGTCATCGACATCACATGGATTTTTATGTTGATGTTCGATGGGCGGCGAACGGGGGTTAAGTGGGGGGCGGGGGTAGCCAGGACAGAGGCGGGGAGCAGGGGGCAAAGGGGGTAAGGGGCGAGCCAGGGACAGGAACATCAACAACGGCAACAACAACAAGGGACTCCGAAACAGAGACAGCGACAGGAAAATGTTTTTCATTGTCTATGCCCGTTGGAGAAAAACTAAAAGCAGCCAGATGGAGCCAAAGTTGTATTGCCGGTGCACTGTAAAAATTATTGGGTACCCAGCTTTATATACTATATAATATGATATAAGGATAGATCGTAAAATATTTCAAATAATATTAAGATGGATCAATAGAAAAAAATAAAATAAAATAATATTTGTAAGTGGCAACACCAAATTATTTATTATAGGTAAACCAAAATATATGGAAAATTAAAATCTTTCAAAAAATTGATAATGTCAATGTCTTCCCATAAATTTTTTTTTTAAATTGTTTTATATTATTAAGTAACCAGCTCTATATACCATCTGATAGAGATACATAGATCGTAAAATATTTGAAATGATAACAAGTTGGATCAATAGAATATAATAAAATAAAATAATATATATAAATGGCAACACTAATTTCAAAATGAAAAAAATTTAAAATCTTTCAAAAAGTTGATAATGGGAATATCTTCCCATAAAAATGTCATTTAAATTGTCTTACATTTGTTTTGGTTTTATATTCATTTGTTTGTATTGGCTAAAATATAACTAAGATCTTGTCATACTAAATTTCGTTAACGAAAGATTTTTATGTTTATTGATTATTCCTTTATACTTTTGTTTTCATTTTGCTTGTTTGTTCATTTGAATTATGTAAGGCCCTATAAAAAGTCTGAAAAATTGCTTAATTCTTTAAAGATCATTGAACTGCGCCGCGAAAGGTTAATGGGAAATATAAATAAAACTGGATCATTAATTTCAGTGCAGGAGTTGGAGTCATTACAGTTGCGGGAGACATGCCCCATGCGTTTGCATAAGCAGCAGCAACAAAAAAAGACAGAAATAGGAAAGAGCAGAAAGTAGGGGAGTGGGAGTGGAGTGAGGGGGGCAACCCATGCAAATGCAGTGCCACCTCGCCCCCCCTTCGTAACTCTGCTGCACCCCCTACTGCCACCACCCCCCCTTCGACTGCTGCTTCCCATTTTGGCGTGTGTTGCACAAAATGCCTCACTTGGATGCGTCGCTATTTTGAGCCTCAAACAGATACAGCTCCACATAAAGATCTCGATCTCGATCCCGATCCAGATCCAACCCCTGCATAGCTGGCAGGGCTAGAAGTCGCCGACATTTGCTTACACTCAATTTGGATATTTAATTACGAGTGCGGATGGGAAATCTTCGGCCCCATCAGTCGCCTGGTGGTCGTCAATAAAAAAAAGTTTGAAGTAGAAAGGGTAAAACTCGTAGTGCCGACCTATGAATACCTTTTTACAGAAAGAATTTTTGGGGTAGCTCAAAAATAAAAAAAAATCACAGAATTACATAGAACTAGAAATAAAAGATCTTTTAAAATAAATAGATTTATCAATAAAGTAATATTGTATATTCCTTTTTCTATAGAACTATAGAAATTTTACATGGATTGGTTTCAATTGTAAAAAAAATCTGTTTAAATATTTCATCGAATTATAACATTTCTCATAAATGTCTCTCTCAAACTAATATTGTATATTCCTTTTTCTATAGAACTATAGAAATTTTACATGGATTAATTTTAAATGTTAAATGAAATCTGTTTAAATATTCCATCGCATATAACATGTCTCTCTCATTTAAACCGCCTACCCAATATACCCACAACCAAAACCAGAAAAGGGTTAGATCCCAAGAGGCTGTTCGATTTGATTAGGTTTTCAAAAATCGATTCTCCAAAAGGCAACGGAATTTATTTGTTTTGCCGCCTGAGTGAGAAAATAAACATGAAGCATCCCAGTATCAGACGAGAGTCTTGGCCATAAACTCGATGCATAGTGGCGATAAGGGGGTGAGTAAAGGCCTCGGAGTGCGGAACCTGATCCCTGGGACTTTCTTTCTTTCCAACCATCCAAGCGTCTGTCTCGCCTTTGTTTGTTATCACTTGAAGTTTCAGCAGTTTTACGAATTGATTAAGGCGGCATTTGTTTACGAGCAACAGGTAAACAGTGAGAGAAATGAGGAGGACAAAGGGAGAATCGGCTGGGAAAGGGGAAAAAGGGGTCCCCGAGAGTATCCGAGAGGGGGAGAAGTTTCGGGAAGCCGACAAACTTTCCGTTTAAATGCTTTTACAGTTGAATTGCAAGCATGTTCTGAACGGCTGTTTTACCAGGTACCTGGTACTTGAAGGCTTCAATAGGTATATTGGATATCAGTAGATTGACAAATGATGTGTATTTATTAAAAACTTTTTAAACATTATAAAATGATCATAGAAACTAAACTATTTGTATATTAACTCTAAACTATAGAGTTTCAAAAATATTTTAGTAAACTGAGTACTAAGTAATACTTTCGGAAGTGTTAGAATTAAACTTTCGGTATGGAATTTAAGTTGCAAAATATAAACTTTATAATATTTAGTTTAGAGGTAATACTACTCTTAAACTTAACCTATTGTATTAGTAATACAACGAGTTCTAAGAGTTAAACTATGTTTTATTTTTTTATTGTAAACTATAATAATCTTTAAACTATATATCTATAAAATAAATAAAGATATTAGATTTTACATATTTTTTCAAAATTCTTTATTTTAGTAATATCTGAATATTGATCCTATGTAAGGGGTATCTCTTGATACAAAAATGGTTTCTTTAGGATTTTTGGGATTGTTTCTTCTTTGGGTAATATTCTGTATTTTATTTGAAGACTTCGTAATCGTCTACGTCCCCGCTTTAGTTGGACTCGGATCGGTTCTGTGCTGATTAACCAAAGCATGACGGCTAACTGACGCGGCCAGCCCAGAACACCTGACAATTTGTTAATGAGAGCAACATCAGCAGGGCTCAAAGGCGGCAGGAAGCCAAGCGATAAAGCCAAACCAAACCAAACCGAACCGAACCGAAAAAAAGCGAGAATGATCCAAAAAACGAGGAGGCAAGCAAAGGAACCAAAGCAAGCGCAACGGATGACGGATGTCCTGCAGCGGGGAGTAATGGCCCAAACGAGTCAGAACAAAACGGAACGGAGAACGTAACTAACTGCAGTAAAAATGTAAATAATGCAAAACATTTTCTCACCGCGTTTCGCTGCGCCGCACTTTTCAGGCTTCCCCACAATTCGCAATATATCTTTTTTTTTTTTGTTATTTCTTGTTTGTTTTTTTTTACCTCGATAGACCCCTCTCTTTCCGCCGGAAGGGAACTTGTTTCATGGGAAATTAAATGCAAGTGCTATTGGCAGAAACGAAAAGAACAAATCATGTGAGAGATCAGCGGAGCTTTCTAATTGCGATGACAGTCAAAACAAGCAGCAGCTGTGAGATACAAGATACCAGATACACGATACCAGATACAAAATGGATAGATGGATGGATGGATAGCTGTCCAGGCTCAGGACACAACATATGGACGCAGAAACTGAGATGACCTTTTTTCCAATAATAAATGGATATGCATATATATCCCTGTAGCGTCTGCTGGTGTGTGCACTTCCCCCTGCCCAACCCATTTGTAGTGAAATTTAATCAAGCGTTTAATGCCAAGGTGGAACGTCCAGGGAACATAATACACAGGCCATGAGGAGTGATCATAGGGGAGGGGAGGCTGCACTCGGAGAAAAGACAGTTTTCTTATGCTGCTTTTTCAAATAAATACAGTCGAACTTTCCTAATTTGAGCATGTTTTCTTGGCTAAAAGAGGTATAAAATGTATTTCGTAGCTTGAAGTCTCTATATTTCGAACTGTATTAGTGGTTCGAGCTATGGAAGTTCGACTGTACATACTTAAAAACTTATTTGAATTCACCATCGAAAAATAAAAATCATTTTTATCGGAGTTTAACATCTCCAAGGAATTAAACATTTCATTACCCATTTTACAATCTGCAAATTACCTTATAAGCTTCTTTTATTTTCTTGATAAATTAAAATATGTTAATATTTTCTTTTTCTCTTTAGTTAGAATCAACAAACTATGAATGTAAACATTTAGTAAAAAAATTAACCAGCTGACGTGTGTAATTTAGATACATGCACAATACCCCTTTTGCTAATAAAGCGTTAACAACTTGGTAAAATATGTGTAGAGATATTTGATGGTTTATAATAAGTGATGATCTTCTCACTGCATTTTATTATAGCCGTGCATTTCGGAATTTATTATTAGCCATTTAATTTCAGTTACTTGAAGGCTAAGATATAATATTGAACAACTAAGATATGCGTCAGATTGTTAATAAACATTTGGTACAGAATGATATATTAAGATTTTTACATGGCCTATAATATATTAAGGACTATATTTAAGATTACATAAAACATTTTCGCCAGTGCATTGAGGGTGGATGAGGGGCTTGGCCCGAGCGAGGGCGTTTTTAGTGATGCTGAACCGGGTTCTACTGGGTTGGGTCGGTTTGGTTTGGTCGGGTTTTCTGACTGCTTGATGTGCCTGTCATATGTCAGTCTGTCTCTTCTTCTTGTCCTCTCACCTACGACGCTGGTTAATGACATTTTGCAGTTAATTGCTGCCGCTGCTGCTGTTGCTGCTCCTGCCATATGGGCCATGGTCACGGCTTGGGCCGAGTTTGGGATCGAATCCGAGATCGGGGGCCTGGAGTTTAGGAGTATGGTAAACGAATATGCGTCTGTATGCTGCGAGATGCATTTCCAGGCAATGTAATTTGACTACATTAACTGAATATGCCATAACATGATCAGGCGAAAAGAGAAAGGCCCAAAGGGGCTGGGGAGACGCAGGGAGTGAGGGAGGGTCTCGACCTCTAATGATGCTGTGTCAGTGCCTAATCCATCCATCAGACTCAATGCCAAGTACAGTTTCGGAGGACTGACAAACGGAGTGTTTAAACACAGAATCTTTTAGTTTTTTGTAACTTATACGAGGAAACAAGAAAATTGTATTGGAATCTTAGATTGGAAATTGGTTATATTATGCTAACAATAATCTTTACGATAATCTTTACAGTACTCAATTCTGTCTTCAATATGAACTTACTTTGATTCCTCTATAAGAATCAGCTATCTTTTAATTGCCTTACAATGTCAACTGACATTATCGGATCAGTTTTACTTCATGCTACTATTGTAGAGAATTCTCTGACTGTCTTTATCTTTTTGGTAATATCAGTATGCTAACAACTCAAGACATAACTCAGTTAATGGGTAAACCTTTCACTCGTTCTATAAATATAGAACTAACTTAGACATGAATATGTTATTGTTAGATCGTTGTGGTTTTTTTTTTTTTAATAGGTGATAAAATTTATAATCATCCTCACTGTATTTGCCCATTTAACATGCTTAAATCTGACATTTTGGATTGCCGCACAATATTAGCTGTCATTATCGGATCATTTGGTTGGCAGGCTACTATTGTTGAGGATCCCCCAGTCTTTTCTTATCTTTTTGGCGCGCACTTTTCCCCGGTCCGGGCAGCAGGTAATATCCTAGAGACAACAACAAACAGGAATCAGATCCAAGTAGGCAGGTACACGCAGAAGGAGGAGGGGGGAGAGTTCTGGGCGAGGGACGTAGGCGTAGGACGTCGGTCGTAGGACGTAGGACGCAGCGTAACCGGCAATATATATTGGCAGCAAACCAGTTTTTATAATGTCAATTCGAATCCTACACGTTCATGTCCATCCACACGCATTAAGCGCGACAGTCGCAAGTCCAAATGATGACGATCACCGGCGACAGAGAACGAGGATCGGCGACGGGAGAGAGACGGGGCTATCGAGAGAGAAAGAGACGGGGCTGCAGGGTTACAGGGGATAAGGCATACAAGGAACTGGGAACGAAAGGTACGGGGACCATCGTTGGCGTTGAATTTGATTTTGATTTCACCTGAGTGGCTGAGCCTTTTTCCCTGCCCTTTTCTTGTTCCTCTTTTGTCGAGTTTATTTTTGTTTTTTACTTCTGCTCCGCTTGCCGTGTTCCCTTTTGTATTTTTTTTATTGTCAACCAACGCAGCAAACAAATGCAAAGCAACGACCTACGACTTCTTAACGTGAGTTGTGTATTGTCCCTTATTTTTGTCCTTTTTTGTTTAGGTACAGTGGTTATTGGATAATGATTTGAAAATTTTAAATATTTTTATACCCGTTACTCGTAGAGTAGAAGGGTATATTGTATTCGTGCAAAAGTATGTTACAGGGAGAAGGAAGCGTTTCCGACCCTATAAAGTATATATATTCTTGATCAGGATCACAAGCCGAGTCGATATAGCCATGTCCGTCTGTCTGTCTGTCCGTCCGTATGAACGCTGAGATCTCGGAAACTATAAAACCTAGAAATTTGGGATTAACAACACAAATTCTTGGGCTTCCTACGCAGCGCAAGTTTATTTCAGACGAGCGCCACGCCCCATCTAACGCCCACAATCGCCTTAAACGATTTTATGTGTGTGTGTGGCTGTGTCTGGCGCGCAAACCTTTAAAGATTTTGGAAAGTAAGTAAGCAGTTTTATTGTGTTTATCAATACCTATCGAAATGTAGAAGAAATTTTTCAAATCGGACCAATCGTTAAAAAGTTATGCCCGATCCAAGTTTTATATATCTATCTTCCTCGCACTTTATTTAGCTGAGTAACGGGTATCTGATAGTCGGGGCACCCGACTATACCATTCTCTCTAGTTTAAAATATATTTATAGGATTTAACTCTATAGTCTATTAAATTTTTGTAAATTATACTAAAGTTCTTTACATAAACAGTTTCTTTAAAGTAAAAATCCGAAGATGAAAAATAACTTCGTTTGTGGTAAGAACATTATTTTAACAAAAAGGATTGGGGGCATTATAAGTTTTTTATTTCTAAATACAATATTATTTTACAAACCAATTTTCAATTTTTGTTGAAATCTTTTTACTGATTTATGATTATTTTTAATAGTTTTCGATGGTACAAAGAAATAGGTAAAACTTTCCAAGTGACCACTGTTGCTATTGCTGCTCATTAACACTTGTTGTTTTCTTTTTTTGCTGCTCATCTCGAAATGGTTGTTGTTGCTCATCCTTTTCCAGTGGGTTTGTAGTAATATTGCCATATTGAGTTCATTTTCATCAGCTCTTTCTTCATCTGGCTGATGTTTTTGTGTTTGCTGGCCTGTTGTTTCTGTTGTACCTTATCTTTATGTTGTTGCAGTTCGTTCTGCGGTGGTTGTTGCTGTTCGAGGTTTTGTAATTGATGATGTTTATGTTTGAGTATTGGCCCCTGTCCCCACCCCCACCTCCTGCCCCGCCCCGCATCCCCTTTTCGGAGCTGATTTAAAGATTACGCACCTACGGGTTTCTTCTTTATTTTCTCTCCTTCAGCTCAGGGAGTGTGTGTGTGGGTTTTCCTTGACTTCGGTTGAGGGACTCCTGTGTGTGCCCGGCATATTAATGCCAAGATCTTAATTTATTCTAATGGGTTTATCAAATGCTATGGGGTAATAATAATAATAATAGATAAAGTTGAATGGCGCGCAAAGAGAAGTAATGGGAATAATATGGTAATATTCAATGGGCTACGAACGAGCATAGCGATAAAGCAAGTTGATAAAGGTTCCGTAGTGGAAATCCCTTCCACAGCACTCGAATGGTTTACTTCTGATAAGCAAATCATGTATGGCTCAGAAAGAAAAGGTTTACAGACAAGTTGGTGAATGGTTAGAGATATCACATAACTTGTACAACTGGAAAATGTTCGAATTTCGTATGTGCAATGTCCCACAATAACGTTATGCACTTGCGTACCGCGTAAATATTTACGTACTTCACTCAAGCGGAAACAATTCGGTGTGCAATGAATTATCTTACTTTCAGGCAAATTTATCAACCATGCAGTAGGTATTTATCAAAGGAAAACAAGTGCTCTTTGCAGATAAGTCAAACAAATAAAAACCTATACAAAACATTCCCAAAGAGAAAGGAGAGGTAAACTTTGTGGTTAATTACAAATTATTATTTTTCTCCCAAAAACGCAAACAAAAAAAATTATTATTGATAAAATTACGATATATATATGAGTCCTCTTACTTTTAATGTAAAGATTCTCTATTCTATTAGAAGTCCAAAGTTTTTAAAATAACACTTACCCATAAATTCACGCAATTTATTAAACAATTCAAAAAAACCATTTAACATCAGAGGCTATAAAATGTATACGAGGTTTTTAATCAATATTTACATTTAATCATTTGCATTTAATCAATATTTACACATTTTTTTACATTTATCCACTTTAAATGATTTTTCAAATATTGGCGCGTCACTTAAACAGACCGAATTTTATATCTTGATAAATGACAAACAAGTTTGAAAGCCGATTAATTTCGGTATTTTTTCTGCTGAAACCAGTAGATTAATTCAAATAAACTTTGTTGAATAAAAACTTGACTCAAAACAGGTAGTTTTGAATATGGGTTTTAATGAAAAGCAGGGACCGAAAATAACTGTTATTGTAAACTTTTTTTACAATAAAAAACACTCACATAGAAGAGTCCAAAAAAATTTGTAAATTTTTGTTAGTTATTTACTTATCCGCATAATTTTTATATTTTTAATAAAACTTGAAAAAAAAACCGTTATTTGTTGAGCTTTATAATACTTGTTAAGAAACAAAAAAATAAAAAAAATAAAATACAGGGAATTAAACCAGAACCCGAACCGCTAACCAAAATAAACCGATTCCTAATAGAGAACCGGAACCGGTACCCAAACCAAAATAAAAATTTAACTTTGAACCGTATTGCTGGTACCGCTACTCATTTACTAAATTCGTTAAAAATCCTGAACAAAAAATAATGCTCCAATTGCAAATGTTACAATTGCAAATGCTCCAATTGTAAATGCTCCAATTGCAAATGCTCCAATTAGAAATGCTCCAATTGCAAATGCTCCAATTACAAATGCTCCAATTGCAAATGCTCCAATTGCAAATGCTCCAATTGCAATTGCTCCAATTGCAATTGCTCCAATTGCAAATGCTCCAATTAAAAATGCTCCAATTTCATCTTTAAAGATTTCTGAAAACTATAAATGCGATTTGGTTGTGTTCATTAATTCCTTTTGAAATTAAAAGGAAATTTTTCAAATCGAACCATTCATTAAAAAGTTATGACCAAAGAATGAAACGCAAGCAGTACAATCGCCAAAAATTAACTTTTAGTTTTATTTTTGATCGGAGTGTGATTTTTAAAATATATCTCATAACAGTTACTGTCCCTGATTTAAGGTGTTTTGTGAATAAAATTGGTTCACATAATAAATTTATCTGGTGTGCACAGAACTAGTTCTTAGTTCCGCAACCGTTCATTTCAAAGGCCTTGCAGCCCTGGAACTGTAGTTCCCTGCGAACCGGTTCAGTTGCAACTAGTTCTTCGCCAAACGTAATGTCGTTCATACGTAAGTCATCTAACCTAACGTAATTCCTCACGGGCCGCATGCTATCGAAAGTGCCATCGATGTTTTTGCATCTCTAATTCCAATCAATTCCTCACGGGCCGTGTTTGTTTTAAGTTAAAACTAGTAAATTACCAATGCAATCAACTTGCCAGCCGATTTGGAGTGCGGACCTTGACAATCGTGTGCTAAAGCAATCCGGGAAGATGCCGAAAAGCTGCGGTCGTTGAAAAATCGCTGTGAATCGGTGGGTTTTCGTACATAAAAATATATGCGAAATGTTCGAGTGTGTGCCTGTGTGAGTGTCTGTGTGTGTGTGTGTGTGTTGGTGAGGGGGCGGTGTGTGGCTGATAAGGGGGAGGATGCTGGAACATGATGGAACATGAGCAATGCAAATCCCTTAGACAAAGAATCAATTTGCCAATTGTGGGGCCCTCGAGAGTCTTACAAGTCCTAGTCTTATAGGGTAAATGCATATACCGTGTGTTCTAATGGGAGGGGTTCCGTAGGGGGTGGTGTTTTCTATGGGTGGTAAGGTCGTGTGGAAAGTGTCAAGGCATTTTACAACGGCAGCGCACACACGAGCAAGGTAAAACCCTCGAGCCCGAATACTAAAACCGAGCCAAAAACACCGCGCCCCATGCGCAGCTTTGCATTAAACATGACTCCAAAAGTCCTTCCCGGGAATCCCCCATATGCCCCGTCCCGTCCCGCTCGCACCTTAACCCTCGACTTTTCGTGTGTGCATCGTAAATTGTTGCACATTTAAATATTCATGCAGCCCGGGCAGAAAGCATAGCTTATATTTTTTACGATTACAATTTTGGTACTTTACACGAATTTCGCACTGCGCCTGCGCACTTAAATATTCCACATCTCGTCCTCTCTCTCTCTCTCTCTCTCTCTCTCTCTCGCTTTCTCCTTTCGGATTTTTGGAGTGCCATCAAAGTTTTCGAAAGTGTGTTCAAGTGCTGGACCAAAAGGCATAATAATAGTATGACCAAGACAATGGTAGCCACTGTCTCTGTCGCACCTTCACCGGAACCCCCCGGAACCCTGAACCATCCTTAACACCCCAAAGGGCACATTTTGCAGGCCCTGTTGGCTTGTTTACCTTTTTCGGCTGGCCATCATTTCCGTTGCAAAATTCACTTCGTCCGCAGTGTGGAAACTTCCTTCCTATTAATGGCATTTTCCACACCATTTTGTGCATTTGAGGGGGTGTAGCTGATTGGGGTTTACACCTGATACGAGTGTGATTGACATATCAAAGAAGTCCCCGGCTGGTCACTCTCATTTCCGTTGCGACACTCTGAACACCAATGGTCCCTCGAAAAGTATTATTGATCAGTTTTAACACAACCCCTAAAAGTAACAAAAATTCGATTCCGAAAATGAACCTTATCATTGCTATTATGAATTATATTATGATACCATCAGTACCAGTAATAAACAGTATAGATTGATTTTTCTAAGTTAATCATTTATGAGTATAAATAATGTAATTCAGATAGTGGAATTTGCACAGTATTCTATTTTTTTTAATATTCTGTAATAGCCAAAAAAATTAATGGACTTTTTGTTTATTTTTTATTTGTTAAAATATTAAAAAAATAAAAAAAATAGGTTCTAAAAGGTCTTCTATGAAATAAGTTTACCATAGACGTCTTTAATAACATTTTCGGATTATTTCAAAAAATCCTACACATTGTCTAGAGATCTGTGTGACACCCAGTATTTTCAAAACAAAAACCATCTTGACAGTTTACTAATTAGACGCCAAATAAATCTGATTAGCGGCCGTCGACTAATGGAAAAACTCACCTTTACCATTCCCACTTGATATTTTTCAGCGCAAAATGCATTTCTAACACCAGCAGCACCAATAGCAAAAACAACGCAGTCAACGGCAACAACAACGAAGCAACGACACCAACAACAAAAATAATAATAACAACAAATCATCAGAAGAAACCGACAAAAAACGTTCAACGTTTTGGAGTTGCTCACTGGCCGCTTCGCTTTTTTGTTTATTTTTTATGTTCGTTTTTGGAGGGCAGTAGGCGACGGAAAATAGAGGAAAAAGGAAAAGAGCCGGGGCACGGAAAACGGAAAACGGAAAACGGAAAACAGGACACAACTCATCAATATTCGAAAAAGCAATTGAGTCGAGGCATCAATTCATCAATTATTCAAAATGACCGAAGACGAAATTCTCTTTGACGACGTCTACGAACTGTGCGAGGTCATTGGCAAGTAAGTTTCGCCCCTCCGGCTATATCTTCTCCCGATTCTGCCGCTGACAGCTGGCATCCATGGCCATTATCTCATTATGTATTATGTATCTGCCCCGCACTCCCATCGCCACCCACACGCAGTAAATCATCCAACTATTGGCCGGGGACCGGAGTTCGCTCCCTTCGTCCTCATAAAAAACTTTCCGAACGCCGGGCCAACTTTTGCATTATTCAAAAATGTATGGCCAAACATTTTCTGTGTTAGTTACTTTTCCTGTGATCATCATAGTTTAGCTCCAAGTCCATTCACCAAGTTGTCACCATTTTTAAATGGAACTTTGTTGAGTTTAGTTTCGATGGCAAAGTATTTCCATGATGTTGGAAATGTGCCATTAACAAAATTGTAGAGTTTATTCAGTAAACTGTGAAGCGCATTTTTCCCTTTTTTGATCATACACTTTCATTTTATTATCTACATTTGATGTTTTTCTGTATTAGCTTGGTGACATCATATTAAACACAATTTAATAAAAAGCCAGTCACCCTTAGTTAGTATTAGGAAAAATAAAGTTATTAAAAATGAAATAAGAATGTAGCACATTTTTACATTTAATCTACAGAAAGAAGAGTTAAAATTGTTTTTCTTCATCTCAAGAATATTGTTAGCTTTTAGTTTCCTCGCAGTATAGAAATATTTTGGTTTTGTCGAAGAAAAATAAAATTTTATTCGCCCCCATTTAGACACAATCAACTTCCAATTGAAGTTTAATCCGAATTTACTTTCTTCCCGCCACCCAACATTTTTTTGCAGAGGACCTTTCTCCATTGTGAGGCGATGCATACACAGGGAGTCCAATCAGCAGTTTGCTGTCAAAATCGTTGATGTGGCCAAGTTCACAGCGAGTCCTGGACTGAGCACAGCGGGTGAGACTTTTATATACAAAATATACATATATATATTCCACTTTTATTCTTGACGGCGGAATGAGACGACCTTGTTCGATTTGGCCCCAGGCTACCGACTACCGACTTCCGACTACCGGCTACCGACTCCCGGCTCCAGTGCTGTGTGAATAAATTATAATTAAGCTGCTCAATTATTCAAAATTATGCCGCTGCCACACGTGTAGCACGCCCCCAGGGCTGCTCGTTTGCAGGCCCAAGACGCCAATTAAAAAGAAATTGCTCAAGTGCAAGGGCGCCAGGACCTGAACCTGAACCAGGACATGGACGTGGACGAGGAGCCGCCATCCGGCCATTGACTAAATGATACATGGCAGGCACATAAGTCAGCGCTAAGTCCATTAGTGCCACTGCCAGCTGGTGTAGTGGGTGGCCGGTAGGGTGGTCCCTCCATCTAATGTCAACTAATTGCCGCTGTTTTGCCCGCCCCATCGCAACGTTCAACGCCCCACTCTCATCCCCATGCCAACCTTCTCCCTCTTGCAGATCTGAAGCGCGAGGCCACAATATGTCACATGTTGAAGCATCCGCACATTGTCGAGCTGCTGGAGACCTACAGCTCCGAGGGAATGCTCTACATGGTCTTCGAGTTGTAAGTTGTCAGGTTCTCGGTGGGTCGTGCCCATCCCTAATATCCTTTCGCTTTGCACTCTCTTCCAGCATGGAGGGCTCCGACTTGTGCTTCGAGGTTGTGCGGCGTGCTGTTGCCGGTTTTGTCTACAGCGAGGCGGTTGCCTGGTGAGCATCGGGAGAAATTCCTACAATCAGCGTTTGTTTTGGTCAAAGGGAATAAATTATTAATTATAATTAATTAAAGGAAATGCCCAGCCGGTAATTCCATTTCAACAAACGTAATTATTTCGTCTGTTTGCGAACAGTTCTTTGAGAGATTAACAATCCGAGAGTTGTTTGTAGTTACACGTTGATATTCAGCCAATTAAAAATTAAATATTTTCAAATTCGTTGTGATAAAATATAACAACAAAAATCAAATAAATCTAAATGGAAATTAATTTGTTTTTCCTATTCGCTTATTCCTATTCCTAATCCTAATCTATTCATATGGATTCCATATAGCTGTAGTCCCAATAAAATAGGCGCCAAAATAAACGCTAATTAAATTAATTGAGAACCTAATTTATTTATTATTATTAACCCCTACTCCCTTCCAGTCACTATATGCGCCAGATCCTGGAGGCGCTGCGCTATTGTCACGAGAACGACATCCTGCACAGGGACGTTCGTCCCGCCTGCGCCCTTCTCGCCACCGTCGACAACTCGGCGCCCGTGAAACTTGGCGGCTTCGGATCGGCTATCCAGTTGCCCGGCACCCGGGAAACCATAGAAACACACGGACGCGTCGGATGTCCGCATTACATGGCGCCGGAGGTGGTGACCAGGCGGCTTTACGGCAAGGGATGCGATGTTTGGGGTGCCGGAGTAATGCTGCACGTTCTGCTCTCCGGCCGGTTGCCCTTTCTGGGCTCCGGAGTGCGGTTGCAGCAGTCAATAGCTCGCGGTCGGTTATCGGTGAGTTGATCATAGGAATAAATATATATTTAGAGCACAAATCAGAAAAACCAAACCAAAGCGAACGTATTAAATTAAAATTTAAAAGTTTGTTCAAGTGAACTTTTAATTCAAAGTACCATTTCCTTTTTCCAGTTTGAGGCACCCGAGTGGAAGTCAATCTCGGCGAACGCCAAGGATCTAGTCATGAAAATGCTGGCCGCAAATCCCCATCACAGACTCTCCATCACCGAGGTGCTCGACCATCCGTGGATACGGGATCGGGATAAACTACAGCGCACTCACCTGGCGGACACAGTGGAGGAATTGAAGCGCTACAATGCTCGGCGCAAGCTTAAAGGTGCTGTCCAGGCCATCGCAGGAGGCACCAACATGGATCCGCTCTATGCCACCGATGCGGACAGTCAGTATTTACTTACACATTCTATTAGGCTTACTATAATATCAGATTCAGATATAATTTAATCCTATCAAAATATTCTATACATTTGGAATCATTTCTCAATTTAATTTGAATTGTTGTATAGAATTATTTTTATTTTACAAAATATGGAAGAATAGTGGTAAAACGATTTTTTACTGTGTCGCAATATATAAGGCCTGTCCGGAGATTATTATTTTTATAGAAAACGTACCTCTCTGGGCATCTATGAAATTGTAAAGTAAACTAGTATCAAATAGATTTATAGTTTTCTGTTTCAGTTAAATAGAAAAATATAATTTAATAATTTAATTAATTGTATATCACAAAATATGTATAGAACAACTTGAGAAACTTGCTGTATCTAAAAAAAAAAAAACTTGCTAGGAAACCTTTACATTAATGTTGATAATGTTAATCGAAATCGAAATACTAAGCATTCAAAAACTTAAATATAGTTTTGTATTTTAAGTTTTAAAATAGTCACAACTACTTTTTTATATTACGACATCTTGCTGAATTCATCCAATATGATATTCAATTACGCTAGAGCCCATTCTTATATATGTTCTTGTATTATTGCAGTGCCAATAGCCGGGGCTACGGACGAGTGGGCCGACGAGGAGGCGGGCATCGAGGCGGTGCAGCGCATACTGGACTGCCTGGACGACATCTACTCGCTGCAGGACGCGCACGTTGATGCCGATGTGCTGCGGGACATGCTGCGCGACAGCAGGCTGCACCAGTTTCTGCAGCTGTTCGACCGGATCGCGGCGACAGTGGTGACCAGCAATGGACGGGCACCGGCTGCCGAGGCCGTCGGACGTTGTCGCGATGTCCTGGAGCTGCTCTCATCGACGGCCGGCGGCAACTCACTGGGCGGCAAGTATGCCAAGGACGAGCTGCTGCAGCTCCTGGCCGCCCCCCACATGCAGGTAAGTGAGGCGGGAAGCGCCTTCCTACTGTTTACTCTTACTCTGTTGGGCATTTTGTGGCAAGCTTTATTTCGCAATAATCTGGCAATCACAGGGCTCTTGGGTTCGTTGTCCGCCTCTGTGGTCATATCAATCTGTGGTCCACTCGAGTCGCCCAATTCGCTTTGGCTTAAGCTTAAACAAATTTGAAATGTATTTAGTGCGGGCAAACAAGCTGGCGCAGGAGTAAGAGCCTGGGGTAGAGCCGTCACTCGCAGGACTCGGTCGCAGACAGAGTAACTAATCCTTTGCTTAAACAGAGACTCATACCGGCGCACAATGCTGTACATGCACATAAATACACCGGAAAAAATAAGGATTTTTATTAATTAAATTAGTATATTATATAAAAAAGTCTTATAAGTTAAACCTATAATTAATTTTAAGATCTTATAAATATCATCATTTTGTCTGACAACTTGGACAATCATTTATTGAGCGTAACTGCAAAAATGTTGGGAAAAATAAAGACTATCGGTTTATTTTTTTTTAAGTGAAATCAATGTACCGTCTGTTACTGAATTTTGTTATACAAATCTATAGATTTACTACCCATTGATATCTGTGTAATATGCTCTTCGGGAAAAATAAATTGAAACATGCTTCGAAGCTCAAACAAACCTACATGAATATGAAATGGCAAAACATTTATAATATTTTTCCCAGTGTAAGCACATACAGTAGCTAATGCAACCAAATACAAACAATTTAATCAGAATAAACCAAAATGAATTTCGGACGTAGTCAGGCCACAGCAACAACAGCTCGAGCAACAGAATCAGAAGCGGAATGCGAGTGGGAAAGAGGAGAAAGCAGGATAAAACAGGAGGTGGGGCAACAACATCCGCACCCCGGGCTCCGGGTCTCAGTTCCCATTTTCCCCGCTTTTTGCGCTGAAAAGTATGCTACGAGTACACGGCTCAAGTGCCATCGTTGTTCCGACTACGTCGGCATATGGCCATCCGCCTTCACTCCTTCACTCCTCCACTCGCCCACTTCACTCGGCAGCTGCGAAAGGGGCACAAAAACATTTAACGATAGCGAACAAAAAATAAATAAGCAAAAACGGACTGGGGGGTGGTTAACTTTTTGTTTTCGACGAAACCTTAAATATCCTTACGGTCGCTATAAGACCATAAAAGATTATTCCAAGTTCTGTGGGGACTACTAGTAATATGGCTAATGGATGCTGTAACTTCATACAAACTGGTAACATAAAGAGAGCTTTGGGAAAAGTTTGCAACTGAAGATGTGTTTCACCAAAACATAACATGATATTGAACAGCCATAAAAATAATCTTTCGGGATTCTCTGTGATATTGAAAAACAAGTCATGAATTGGCTTTACTTTGGTGTGCTATTAATTTGTAATAAGGCTGTTAATGGATTACAGTTGCTGTTAAGTAGCGGTTAAAGTTTAACAGGGACATTCCCTTAATCGTCTCTCATTTGAGCCCGTTTTCTTGTCCGCATGTTAAATTTAAAGTAGCCTTTAAACTCTGATTTCTCAGTATTAGTATGCATTTTACCATAGATATTCGCTAAAGCATTTTTTCTTGTCCAACTCCTGATTAAACCGCAAGAATCAATTGAGTAAAATAACAATGGTTAGTTAGACAAACTATTTCCAATTCAAATGCAAGTACTTCCGCAGGGGAAACCCTCTTCAGCTGAGCTGCACTACCCATCGAAGTGGGCTTTAATGTGGCCCAGTCAAAGAACTTGAAAAGGACAACTGTGAGGAGTATTTATGTGCGCAAGGATTCATCCTCCCACGAGTATCCAATTATTTGCCAGACTCGGCCTAAGCTCCTCATTGGGTTTACCCCCGCCATGTTACCCGTGTCTGTTCTAGGGTATAAAGAATACTTCCTCCCCAGAAACGTGGGGACTGGCTGTGTGTGATACGGACGCAATGCTATAACATAACTCTGTGCCATCCACTGTCGTTAATTGCTCCTTGAAGCTGACTACACTTTTTGCGCCGGGGCGTTTGCTGCTGATGCTTTTCCTGATTTTCCTCTTTTATTTATTTTTGCGCCTCTCGTGGCTCGGACTCGCCTATATCTGTCTGTGTGTGTCTGTCTTTTTTGTGTGACGCAAGCCCAGTCTCATTTTCATAAATCCGAGCAATCTGCAAAAAAAAACGAGCCCAAAAGAATGAAAGAAAAGTGGGCAAAAAAAATATGAACAACTGCAGGAAAACGCAGGCCAACGATGAAAGCAATGAACGAATGTGTTAATGCTATATACACAGCTCAGCGGGAAGCGTCGAAGGGGGTGGTGGGTGGTTGGGTGGTCGGTGAGGGGCAAAGCCCAAGGGGGTGGGGGTTGCTGGGATGCTGTCCAGGGCTGCAGTTCCACCAACAATGCCAATGTCCAAGTGAAAGCTGCAAAAGCTGCTGCTCTCTCCCATTTCCTCTCCCTCTCTCTCTCTCTCTTTATCTGCAAATTGCAGCAAACTGCAGTTTGTCCTCTCTTTTTTCTTAAATCTTGCCATCTCTTTCCTTTTGACCCAGTGGGTGGCGACAGTAATGGCAAAGGTACTTTCCTTACTTTTTTATTTGAAACTTGATATGCTTGGGGCTGAAAGTGTGGGTAAGGTAAAAATTGATCCATTTAATAAAAATTTAAGTTCAATCTTATATAAAATATTTTTGGTGTATGGTAATCAATAAAGTTTTGAACTAAATAATTTAGTTTAGCTTTTAATAATTTCCTGCAAATCGTTTTAAAAACTGTAAATTTTCTTTTTAATACAATTGTTTTTTCGGAACTCTAACTTCCCTACATTGAAGTCTCTATAAGTCTAACTAGTTCTAAGGGGAAAACAGTGTATTTATGACTCCCAAATGTATTTTGTTGGGAGATATAATTTTCATGTAGTATATTTTATATTCACCCAAAAAAAACTTGATATGAAACGAGGAGCGATTTTACGTTGTGTGGTATCAATTATGACTTGATTTCATATCAAGTTGATATGAAATGTCAACAAATATGCAACGAATATGTCTTTCTCCCTCCCACTCATGTAACTTTAAGCGCTATCTCGATCTATTTCGAATCTCCAAGAGAATCGGCATTGCTCGGTCAAAACGATATGCCAGATATTTACCATGCGCATATCGATTTAACCGCGAAGTGTTGTTTTTTGTGTGTTGGTACAAGACCGGAAAAACCCAGTACCTAGCCACAGACCTAGTTAAAAATATCCCGGGCTGCTGGCCGGTCATCACTGTTGGCCAAGTTGCAACAACGGAGCACTCGTGATTGACTTAAACAAAAAGCGCGCACCCGAGATTTTAGTTTAGTTTGCGGCGCAGTCGCCGCTGGGGAACGTCGGCGGATTTATTCGCCTCGGATTTATTTGCCACTTGCCCGCTGATGTGTGAAAATGGCGCCTAACGAGGCGCCACTACTCCCCCCACCCCCCCAGCCCTCTTCTTCCCCGGAGAATCGTGGCCAAAAAACCTTCGTCAAGTTGAGTTTGAGTTTGAGTTTTCGGAGTTTTGCGGCGATTGAGTTTGAGTTCTAGTTCGGAGCCGTGAGTCTATTTCTCAAGAGGGTTGCCGTTGCCCCATTCCGCTTGACCCAATTAACAGGACGCTTACCAGGACCCCGAACCCCCGAACCCGGCTAAAAAACCCCGGAGTGGTTGTGTGTGTGTGCCTGAGCTTGTGCGTGCGTGAGTGTGCCAATTACGCGCGCGAGTTTCCGCCGTAACCTCCGTCAGCGGGCGACAGCGGCCCACGTGTTTGGCGGCAAAATCCACATGGGAGCAATTGACAAAATGGCAACCGCCAGCCGGATACGGTTAGGGATTGGGATAGGAATAGGGAACCGGATCCGGAACCGGGAGCTCGGGGACGGGGACTTGGCTGCTCCCTGGCGCTGGGTACGCGCCGTTGCCCTGCTCATAAATTGGCAGCACAAGAAAATACTGCAGCCCCTGTCGGCCAGCCATAACTCAATTTAAATTCAAATGTGCCCATGCCCGAGCAATAACAATAGAGCAAACCACAAACAAAAAAAAGGAAATTTAAATGTCTTGTGAAGGCCCGCACACACAAATAATCAAATTATAAATTGATAAAAGGAGGCCTTTTTCGAATGGAGCAGACCGAGGGGGCGTGCTGCTGTTGCCGCTGCTGTGAAAATCTATCCGCGGCCACCGCGGATCTGTATCCTCTACAGCCGCAGCAGGAGCACCTGGAGATATTCCAGTGGATCGGCCTGGAGACCGCCGAACTGCTGCCCGCATATATAACGCGGTACTACAACAATCTGCACCATCAGGTAAATCAGCTCTATATGTTGGTTGGGTGGAACCGGGCTGCTTCATCTGACCATGTGACCAATCCACACTGGAGTTAGCTTTTCATTTGAGTTGCGGCCAAACTTTGATTAGATTTTGTTTACTGTTTTCGTTCGGTCCGCAAGTGAAAATGCCCGCCAAAAGTGGTTGGGGGAAAACTAGAGCGTTACCCGCATAATGCGAGGAAAAAGCTGATGATAATGGGGGTGATGGGCTGCTGAACCACTTAATTACTTTTCAATTTAAATCAAATTAATGTTATGCGGAAGATAAGTAGTTTGAGCATGGGTATTGCTATTGTTAGTTGACATTATAAGCTAACTTTATTAATATCGTTAGGAATGAATATTATTTCTGATAGAAACCATTTTGTTGTTTATCGAATGATTTTTTACCGTTTTAAATCAGCCTTGAATATTTCGATTTAAATTTATGGAAAATATTTGCATAACTAAACACTAAACTAATTAAATCCGTGTGCATTAATTAAAATCAATGATTTATGTTAGCTATGATAATTACATATTTCGAATTACTTTCGATGTGTGCGAGTTGTGGGGTCAACATTTAAATCAAATATTCGTAATGACTAATGCGAGCAAAATGTAATTTCAAGAAAAAAACTGCTCAGTTATAAATCTAATTAGAGCTTATCATTTACTTTAATTATATGAATTTTATTCAATTTAAAAAAGGAAAAGTGTGATGTGCAGCTAAAAGAAATTATTTATTTTATATTTTCTATGGTTAAAAAGGCAAATAAAAATTCCCTGCAACCTTTATATTATTTTTAGCTATAGCTAATATGACCTCAAGCTATAACCATTCATAAAATTGTTAATCCCATATAAACTTCAACTTCAACTTCAATTCCTTCTGGCAACAGTATTAAACGAAACTCTTTTCCACTTGCCATATTGAATTCCTATTCCCCAATCGAGAAACTCCCATCCTTAAGTAAGACTTCAAGGGACATAAAACGCTTCGTTTTGCCAGCCTTTGTTTATTGTCCTTTCCCCGGTGGACACTCATTGAATATTGGCCAATTGCAATGGCAAAATCAATTTGCCAAATGGCCAACGAATTTGCATTTTTGTGTGCCACAAATGCTCATGTAGGTGGGTAGAACCCACCTATAGCTATTACCTATACCATTTTGTCTCGATTTCTGGGATGCCATCAGCATTATTACAACGGTCGTTTTACCTTTGACTTGCTTCTGATTTGCACGGAATACGGATACGGATATATACGGATGTGATGTGGTGTTTGTGCACGTGTTCATCTTCCCCCAAGTGAGTGTGTTAGCTAGTATGTGTGTGGGTTAGTTGACAACTAAACGTGTCAACGAGGCTAAGCAAGCAAACTGTCAGGAGCAGCAGTAGTAGTAGTTACAGGACCGAGAGCGGGGAGGATGTCCTGCCTCCTTCTCCACTTCACCTGCCCCACTGACACATTAGGGTTACTCTTTTGGCTGCACAACACACATAAATGTCGCCTGCCACGCCCCTCCGACCGTTGAGCCCCCAAATTGCAGCTCTGTAACTGCCATCATCCTTGTTATTGTTATTGCCATTGTTGCTGCTGTGTGTTGCAGCCAAATTTGTTGCCACTTCGATGAGATGACAAATTCGTGCCAAATTGCTTTCACTCTTTTGCTGCACTGGGAGAAAAACACATTGTGTTTTTATGGGAAGTTAATTTTTGTCTTTTAAATATCTTAATCTACGCTATTTATATTTATTTCAAGTAGAATTCGCTCTAAGAACAGAAAATCTTGGTTTAAAAAGTACATTGTTATAAATAGATTGTAATTTTATTATAACAAAATCACAAAATAAAATGGAAATTGTTTGAAATGTAAGTGAATATAATACAAAACGATCCTCACTATAGTTTTACACACAAAAAAAGCATGTCGCCGTTAAATCGATATGTGCATGTAAATTTCGGGTTATGCAAAACCCATATCGTATTTACCTGGCCCCATATCAAGTTAAAATTGATATTACATAATGTAAAATCGACCTACGTTTCATATACATATTTTTTGGGTGTAGTTCCAAGTAACTTTTTATTCTAATTCCTAAAAATTGATTATTTTTTTTAATTTTCAAAATGATATAGACTTTATGCAAGTAACAGTAGGCTATGTTACGCACTTCTCTTCTATGTGACCCCTAACCTTTTCGTATTTTCCAGTGCACCTGTGACCCTTTCGCACCCTTTTAGCCCCTCGTGATTCCATTTTCCATTGGCGTGCTGCAGCGCACAAAACGTTGGCGACAGCAGCAAGTTAATAGTTTATGGCCAGGATGCGATTACACGAGCTCCATTTTCCGAATGGGCCTTGACCTACACTGCCTGCGATGCAACTTGGACCTTGGGCCAAAATGAATTCGGACTGAAAATCACTTGACATAACGCTGGTGGGTGGCAGTTTGGCTTTGCCGAGGAGCCGAGGTGCCGAGTTCCGAGGTGCAAGCTGTCAGATAGTGGGAGGTGCTTTATTTTGCATTAATTAAAAAGCCCGTTATGCAGCGCGTTAAGCTCGTGTGATGGCTGCTGTTCTCCTTGTTTGTCCTTGCGAATCAATCGATTGTCTGAATTGCTTTCTTTGCACATCGAGCCTGAAAAGATGTCGCTGCACTTCTTTAATGCCCTGTGAATATTATAAGATTTTTGTAGCCCAGCTATCGAAATATCTGGCCAAACATGTCACTATAAATATTTGAAAAAAACGTTAAAATTATAGGAAAATTATTCAGACCATGAAATGGTCAATATCCTTAACTTATCTTCGACAAGTTCGATTTTAATGATCCCAATTTGGTGCTTTTTTGAAGACAAACCAATCAAGGCTATCAAATTTCTTATTAAAACATGAATATTTCGTGAAAACTTTTGGTTCGAGCCTCCATGGAAACAATCGTCCTGAAAGGGTATTTCAATTTTCGATCTTGCATCAAAAGGACTGTGCTCTTGTCCTTTCCACATCGTTCCCCCCCCCCCCCCCCTTTCCCAAGCCCACTTTCAGTTGGCCTGCTATTCACAACAAGCGCTCCATAAATATTTGCTGTGCCTCAGCACAGATTCATAACTCATAAAGGGGCTGTCTCTCCGACTGTCTGTCCATTTCCCCCTGTCCTGCGTCCTGCGTCCTGCCTCCTGCCTGCTTTTACCACCCCTCTCTTTCTGTGTTTGCCTGGCCCCAATGGATAGCTGGGGCCTTACCACATGTAATTAGGTTGCGGTTTTCCACCTTCTGCCACTGCTTCGTCTTCCTCTTTTGGCAATGAATCCTTTTGCCACACGCCCGCATCCTCTTTGGCAAGTGTGTGAGTGTCTTGGTGATTGTGTGCCAGGATTTTAGGGTGAGCCGCTATCGAAAGAAAATTAGGAGCCTAGTTTGTTTTGAAAAAGGGGTTATCAAATGCATAATTCTAGCTGAAATAATCTGGGAATTTTTATATATATATTTCTCTACTTTTGGCACCTCTAAGATTTATTTAAAAGCTTGAGTGGGAGAAAAAAATGTAAGTAAAAATCAATTTGGGAGATATATTTTATTTTAAAAATAATATTACCCATACGACACGTAAGCCAGGTCAAATGCTCTTAGTTTCATAAAAAGACGGCATACACTGCGTATGAGTGATAAACCTTAAAAGCATGTATTGTTACGAGTTTTTTATGTCTTATGTCAAAAGGGTTGTTCTTATGACCTTAAATTACAGCCAAAGGCCAGGTCCACCCTGCTGGCCACAATTCACCTATTTTGGCCAAGTTTTTTGGCCACTGCTCAGCAATCTGCAGCTGCAGCTGCAGAGCTCTGATGAAACGTTGATGGTCTCTGATGCTCCTGATGATGATGATGATGATGATGATGGTGATGCAGATTTTGATGATGCTGAGGACGATGATGACGCCAGCGCTGAAGCTGGCAATGATTGGGTTAACGACTACGTGGCGCAGACGTTGTGCCATAAATTACGAATATTTGCACTCTCGCCACGTTACGCGTCGGACAAAAAGGCGGTGGCAGAGCACACTGACCTAGCTGGCCAATTTGTCGGCTCTAAAACCGATGGCTACCGTTTTGTGATCATAACCGGACTTTGATTATGATTTGCAGCGTCTTATGGCTAATCGTGTGTCCACGGTGCGTATGCGTGATATTTGTTTGCGAATCAATTAGAAAAGGATTTTAGAAGTTGTTGGGTAAAGGTGTGCCATTGTTTTTTAAATAATTTAATCTTTATACCTGATGAAACGAATTCCATATAAAAATAACCTATTTTTGTATGGTGATTGGTATTTTTGTTGGCTTTAAAATACCTAAAATTAAAAAATTACAATTTTAATGCAGTCAATTCAAGTTGATCTAATACTCATACTACACTATGCACATTAAATTGCATTAAAAGTGTAATTTAATACTCGTCCAAAATGACTTTGAGCCCACTGTGCAGCAGCGAAATCGTCTGCGATTGCCAATGAGTGAGAAATGTGGCTGCTAGACAGGGACAACTACTGCGCATGTCAGCCGCCGCAGTCGCGGCTGGCGTCGCCGTCGGCTTCGCTGCCAGCATCCTGCATCCCACAACAGATTCAGCAAGCGACGCAGAAGTCAGGCCATCAAGTCAGCGACAACACCAGTTGTCTCGCTCGCGCACAGGAAATTGATTGTGGGCAGCAGGCTGCATTCAGCTGAGTGCCAGAGGGAGAGGGAGAGCAAGGCCAGGCCAGGAGAGAGCAAGGACATGGAGAGAGCGAGGGAGAGCCAGGACTTCAGCTGGATGCTGGCAGGACTCGAGGATTCAGTCTATAATTGTGCACCTTGCTGACTGGTCCTGTGCCAGTTTAACGCGAGCCCTTGCCTGGACAGCACGGGTATACAACAGTAGCAGCAGCAGCATCCGTAGCAGCAGCAGCAAGCAGCGAGCAGCGCCCGCAGCAGCAGCACACACACAAATGCTGCATACGGAAAAAAATACACCATCACACACAGACACACAAACTCCAGTGAGTTGCCATACGGCGCAGCGAAATGCAAAAAGAAGGGAAAAGTCCCCAGAAAAAGTCAAGAAGAGCCGAAGAAAGCAGACAAACTAAAGTTCTGGATAGCCCAAAAAAGAAAACGTAAAAACTTTTTAATTACAAGCAGTGCACACTTTCGTCGAAAGTTGCGCGCAAAAAAGTAGGCAACATAAAAAGTGTAAAAGCGAAAAGCATTGATTTTCACAAGGAAAATTCCCACACACACGTTTACGCAAAGGGGAAAAAGAAGTGTGCGTGGTCGTTTTGGCGACTTTTTTCTCGCAGCCTCTCTGGCTTTCCTTCTCTTCCCTTCTTTTTTTTTTGCATATTGTCCGATCCGGTCAGCTTCTTGGCTTTTTTTTTGTAGCGCTCACCCCGCTCCCTCTCTTGGTGTGTATGTGTGGGAGTTTCGCCCGACACTCTCTTTCAAGAGAGAGCCCTACTCTCGCTGGCTCTCTTGGAGAAGCAACAACCGCAACAAGGATAAGGCAGCGACGCCAGCAGAGAAACCATTTCGACCGCATTGCCAAATCGATTTGCCAAAAACGATTATCAATGATTTCACGAACGCGCCACCAAAATTCGCTCCTCAATTGAATTTAATTAATCGCATTTCGCCTACGTTTATCTGATTGTGTGTCTGTGTGTGTGAGTGATTGTTGCGGTGTGTGTGTGTCGTTGTGTGCGGTGTAAATCAAATTAAATCGGTGCAGAGCAAAAACTAATTTAAACCAATTTATCCCGAAAAACTACAGCCAGTGCAAGCAACAAGAGAAATCCAATAAAACAATAAATAAAGAACTAAAATATGTACTCTTTAATTAATTAAGCCAGACAAGAAAAAAGAGCTAAAAAGAAAAGGAAAAACACAGACAACACAACGAGTTAGACACGCACAAAAACAACATTTCGTTGCAGTAAGTACTGACATAGAAAAAAAAGCATAGAACACCTGAACGAAAATCCACCCAACACCCACCTGCAAACTTTGAATTCCTCAACAAACTGAAGTTCGCTTCACTTCACTTTGCCACTCAGCACAGCTCAGCCCCGCCCCCTCATCCGCCCCCTTTCGACCCCCCTTCACCACCCCCTACGAACGCTGCTTCCTATGCCATTTCCGTTTGCCTTATCAAAAATGTGTATATATACACAAAGACCGAGGAAAGCGGGGAAGAAAGGGGAGAAACCGAAGAGAAGCTGCAAGAGAATTCCAACTACAGTGGTCGCGGGAAAATTAGAATTTTCATACAGCACAGTTGCGTGGGAAAATAATTGATAAAAAGATGTTCAGAAGTCCAAATGCATTTAATTTGATATTTAATGGTTTTTATAAGTTCAAATAGTCATGTAAATAAGAAGAAATTTTTATAATTTTTAACTAAATAAATCATTTTAATTTTTCACTAAAATAAATCATTATAAATTGTAATGTACATAAAAGTGTTAAATAAACTAAACACCTTTAAATAAAGTATTTTAATTTGTATTACTTGAATCCTTAAATTATAACTGTTAAATTCTTTATCATAAATTTCTATTAAAGTTCAAAATGGATTTATGTTTACCAAAAACCAATAAACTTATTGCCAATTAAAGGTCTATAAAGCAGTCTTCTAATTTAACCAAGCGACCACTGTGCATGAGAAATTTGTGAGGTTTTATTTGCCCTGTTTTTCATTGCTTTTCATTTTTCCTTGTTTCTGTACTGGGAAATTCATCAGCACCGCATCTCTGCTCCGGCAAGGAGCAAGTGCAGCTCAGTGGTTTAGACGGGGAGTCCTCAGAGCCCCAGTGGCCCTTCAGGATCCAGATAGACTGCTAAAACTCACTTTACCTCAACTCAGTTTTTCGTTTTCTTGTTTTCTTGCTTTTGGTATATTTTTGTTTTTGGTCTGGCTGCGGTTCTTCGTTCCGCTTTCTTTCATACTGTTTTCGCCATACTTTCTTTGTTGGTTTTTGAATCTTTTATGAATTGAATTTGGATATTTTGAACGCGTATGTTCCGCTGCAAAGTTCCCGCTCCCACGGCAACGTGGCTTCCACGTCCTTGGCTGACTTCCTGCCCCGCAGGATAAAGCCAAGCCGAATCCACATCCTCCACAGCCAGTGGAAAACCGAAGCCAGGACGAGACGAGCACGTTCCCATTCAATTATGGGCGGCATGTGGCACATTAGCATTCAGCGGAAGCTGCGCCAAAAGCAAACATTTCAACGCCTCCCGGTTCGTGGGGTCCCTTTTTATTATGCGAATATTATTTAAGCATTCACAATTCCGTTTTAATTTAATTCGATGGCAGCGGCAGACTTTCGGCAGTCAGTGTGGAATTTGTTGAAAACTATTTAGCATAAATAGTCTCCGCCTGCGGTCCCGATAGTCGCCTGGGAATTGCCTGGCAATGGAGTTGGTCCTTCGGAGGTCCTGTTTATCTCCTGCCTTTTGTCCCTCTGCCCTCCTGCCTTTATTAGCGCATATAATTTCCCGAGTTCCATGTTTTCTTTTTTTGTTGTTTCACAGTCTTGTTTTCCTCCCCTGCCTCGGTTTTTATTTTTATTTTTAAGGCTTTTTCCCCAAACGATTGCCTTTTGGAACCGTTTAGATAAAAAGCTCTGTTCTGCCTTCGCTTTTCAGCCCCAATCCACCAAGTTCTGTTTTCTCTCCCCCCAGGGACAACACAGGTTTTTATACTGTAAATTTTTATTTTTATCTCTGAGGCATATAAAATACACATTTTCAGTTGCCTAGACAGTGAGTTTAATTAAAACGAGGCGCGGAATAGAAAACTGTCTACACAGCAACAATACAAAGTTTTAGGGCTTCAAAACAAAAATTTCCGACTTTTTTATGTACTGAAAACAACTGATTAAATCTTGAAAAGGAGTTAAGGCAAAGATTTACTAATAAAAAATATGTTTAAAGGGTTTCTAATGGCATATTTCTGCATTTTATAGTAATAAAAACTGAAAAGGAAATTTTATTAAAAGTCTTAAAAAAAATTTAAAAGAATTTTTGGTTGGTAAATTTTTTTACAAGTATTTTTGTAGGATTTTATTTGCCTTAATTGATTTCCCCCAGTGTATTTTGCGCTCCATTTGGTTCCCATCTGTTTCGTTGATTGCTTTCGGGGTTGGGGATTTAAAGGAGAGGAGGATGCGAGCTTGCCTACCGTTTCACTAATTTCAATTGTACAGGTGTGTGTCTAAGGGATTAAATATCTAATTTATTTGTATTAAATGCGAAAGCACTTGTTTCGAGAAAGGCTTTTGAGCAGTATTGAAATTCCTTAAACCCGAAATTCCTTTTCCTTTTCCCCGCTGTGCTGAGCTTGTATATAGTTAACACCCCTTAAACCCCATACACACACACACCCACACTCCCCCCAAGTCGAATAAATTTCGTTAAATTTTGAGCTTTTCAACGATTTTCCTTTGCAGAAATCGCATGCTAGAAAATTTGAAAATATAAAAGCTAAAAATAAAACCACAAAACAAAACAAAACCAATTCAAAATTAAATTCTAAAAGTTGCATCAAATTAAAGAACACACACATCTATATAGAGAACTCAGTAATAAAGAAGAATAAAACCAAGCTAAACCCCAAAAACAACAAATTAATTACAATTGTGATGAAGAAGTTAATTGCATCAATTGCAGCACATATAAACTCGAGCATTTAAAATAGCTTAAACCGAACGAAAGTATATGTATAGTTGCTGCCCAGGCAGGCTCAATTAAATTAAAAAAAAGGATACAATAATTTATTGCCACATCAATTCAGCGTCGTGGGAAGCCGGGATTGGAGATAGGAGATATTGGATATATCGGAGATACACACACATGATTTACCAGTGATAGCAACAGAATTTACATAACAATTAAAAAACAAAGACAGCAACAATAATACGCAAAACCGAATAGCCCCGAAAACCAAATTGTTGTAGACTTTTAACTCGCCTCCAGTTTCTTGTTGTTGATTAATCATAATAAAAGTTGTTGTTCATGGGAGGAGCGAAGGAAACGCTGTGATCACAGAGGCAGTCTAAAAAAAAACTAGTAAAATAAAAGTAAAACCCAAAGAAAAGCTGAAGAACGAAAGGCTTTGATGACAAGCTGAAACTAGAAACTAGACATAACTAGCGAGCAATGCTCTTTGGTCCCAGCAACTCTCCTGGCCTAAACCACATATCAAGGGGCTAGAAGGTGCACCATCGCCATAAAAAAGGCGAAGGGCGGAGGAGAAAGCCGCTGGGGAAGGACACAGACACAACATTTACCCGCGCCACTCGTCGCCACCGCCCCCGCATCGCCTGCAATGCTCTGGTAGCCAAGACAGTTTTACGGTGGATCACTACTGCGCCGGCGGCGACCCACAAGGAGCGGCTGGATCTGGAGCGGGCGGACCTGGAGCCGGGCCACCTGGAGCGTCTGGTTCTGGAGCGGGCGGACCATCGCAACAGGCGGCGGGTCAATGGTCCAATGCTATCGGCGGCGTGACCTCCTGCGGCGGCGGCGGCATCCCACCCATTGGCATGTGCCAGCATCATGGGCTGACATCACAGTCGTTGATGTCCGGTGGCTCGCACATGTCCCTGCTGGGCAGCAGCGGGAGCAGCGGCATGAGCGGCAGCGGCGTCGGCAGCAGCGGCCAGAGTGTACCCCAGTGTCCGGCCGCCGTTGTGGATGCCGCCATGCTGGCCTCCACCGCCGGCGGCCATTGCCGCAGCATGAGCGGGCTCAGCTCGATAAGCATACCGCCGCCGCCGGCCCTCTTCAATCCGTGCAGCTCGGCGCTGTCGCTGCAGCAGGCGGCGGCCACCAGGTGGGGACCGCGCACCTCCTGCCCGGTCCACAGTCCGTTCCGCGTGCGCGTGCCCAACGGCTCCATCTGCTCCGGACACCAGGTGAGAACGATGGAGGATGATAGTGATGGGTTCGAGAAGTAAATATATATGTATTCTATTCGAGGCCCGGTTGACCGGCCATAAAACCCCAATCAGTCGCTAAAATCCGTTGACTAATTCTGACTAAGCTTGCCACAAAATGTTTATTGCGCTTTTGAGTTTGCCATATGTATAGAAACTGTATATAATAATTGTATATATTAGCTTGTAAGTAGTTTAGTTCACTCAATCTATGGCATCTTGACTTATAACTATGTTTTTCTTTCTCTTCTCTCTTCCCCTTATGACTTACTCACGCACTTTTTTTTTGTTGGATCGGCAGGTAAGCAACGCTAAGCGGAAGCCCAGCACTTTGGCAGTGCTCCGAAATGTGTCAACGACATGTAAGATTATTTTCATTTGGGCTGGGGCAACCCACACGGCCGGCCAAGCAAACACACAAAGATCAGGAATATACGCATACCGCATAAGCACACTTAGACAAGGACAACGAGGGGGGTTCAATGGGTTTATAGGTTTATTACTAACTTATTTGTTTCTAAGTGACTCTCGAAGGTGAAGAAATGCAGCTTATACGTTGTACAATGGTCAATGGGCAGCTTAGATTTGTTTATTCTTACAATTTCAAATCAACTTAAGCTGCTTTTCCACTTGTCTTCATTTATTTTATTTAAATAACTCACTTAAATCCTTTCCGACTTAGCTATTCTTTGCTTTGCCAGCAGGCCTCCTGCATAAATCCTATTAAACATGTTAATAGTTTGCTTCATTAAACCCAAATTTCTCATGCGTACTGCTCAGAAGTTTAATTGTGATTTAAATCCTAGGAAAATGACAAGAAATTTAATCTCTGTCAGTTTTGTACATTCAATTCATAGAAGACCAAATCAAGTTTTAATTTAAGTTTTAACCGTTAGCATTTTCGTTTGCCATCTTTCAGCAGCAAGCTGCCATCGAATCTCCAGAGCACCCATAGAAACCGGCCACTTAAGAGCTTCTTAGAATGTCATATAACGGGCACCTCATTCTATATTTTCATTCCTCTGAAAAGATAATCCGAACACAAAAGGAACATCCATAGCAACTCTCGCTGGGCCAGCTCACATAGTTTCGCAAATTATAAAGAGCTCGATTCACATGATTGCCCAAGCGGTGACCCGGTTACGTTTTCTTTTTTTTTTTTTTGCTCTGTTATACCTCGGTTTAGGGTCCTTCCTGGGCCTGGGGTCCTTTGGGTCGTGCGCTGGGGTTTTGGTTTTGGCTTCGGCTTTTGGTTTGAGTTTGAGTTTGGGTCGCTTTTCCTAAATCAGCGACAGGCGCAGGTTTTTGCTTGACTGCGCCGGGCACAAAACAGGCAAGGAATAAACTACGATGTGGCCACGGAAAACTAGAACAGCGACAGGGGATCGACTATCAGAAATCCCGGCCCTTTGTGACAATTGCCATTTAACGTTGTTTTCCCTGATTCGCTTTTCGTTTTGGCCTGCCAGCTTTCGCTTTCGCTTTTTCCCCAATTTTCCCCATCCCATCGCCCGGCATCAAATTGAATGTCACTAATGCAATTAGTTCACACAAAATAATTCTCTTCCACTCGATTATAGAGCATAATATGCTCGTTGTCATTTATTATGAGAAGCCAAGCGAAACACACGCACAGGGAGGAAAGTTACGGAGCGAGTCGAGTCCGGAGTCCATATGCAAAGTGGGCTTACGAGGGGCGGGCATTTTCCAAAGGTTCCGAAAGATTGCTGCGACACAGGACCATTACGCCTTTCAATTTTTGCGCTAGGGCAAAATTTACATAAATATTACACAAGAACACAGGGCACTGAATGTTCGTAGGTTGGTTGGCTGGTTTGCCGAGGGCATGAGGCATAGCAAATAGGCTCGTTATGCTGCCGGCACGGTTCTTCTGAAAGATCATCCCGCCAAGGGCAACCAGCAAAAGGTGTGGTCACCAACGCCTCAAATTGAGTTTCAACTTTTTAAAAAGGAATTTTACAACGCACTTACTATAAAAAAAAAGAAAGAAAACTCTGCACTACATAAAGCTTAGGGAGCGACTTAAATTCTGGTAATGGAGTTGCCCAAAAGTTGGCCACTCGGTCTTAAAGACAGAAAGTTTTTTAGGCCCTGTTGAGAAAGTTTTCCAGCGTGGGCGGACTGAAAGGGAATCTTCGATAATTTCGAGCATTTAATATGGGTAGTTCACTTGTCATAGCCCTGACAACCTATCAAAGGTAAATGAGGCTCAAAAATACTCAAACTTTCAAACTTTTTCTTTTTTGTCGGCCAACTTTTGGGCAAATCAAAAGGGATTTCGGCAAAAATGCTGATTTATCAGATTGCCAGGGAAAGCTATACAAACAAAACAGAGCATATATTAGCTACACAGAAAAAAAATTTATAAAGGATCAGATGTATATGTGCTGGTAAATTTTATATTTTTTAAGATCAAATTTTCATATCATTTTGTTATGAATAAAGATTATGTTAATCTTTTTTTTACATTTTTTGTTCAAAAAATATTAAAATTGGTATTTCATATGAAATATAAAATATCATGTTGATATGTTTGAATCATAAATTTGACATAAATCATATCGGCTTTTTATTGATAAGAAATAAGGTAGTAATGACCCTATTTCATATCGAATTTTTGTTCTGTGTATAGCAAATACTTAAAGTTAAGTATCTACTGATTGATAGATAAATATAAAATAATAAAAATAATATTTAATACACAAAACATCGTTACCTATTTTCTCACAACCTTTTTATCAACTAGCTAAAATTTAACAACACATATCTATAGATTCATCTTTCGCATCAGCCGCCAGAAAGCCCTTAAGTCACAACCATTTCATTTGATTATCTCCCCTGAGCTGTGTCCGTAAACATATTGTTGGTGTTTTATCTAAAGTATCCGACAAATGATTCCAAAAATTTCTCTCATCGCGAACATTAGCTGCCTAAGTACCTCGAATTTGATGCCACAATGCATGAGAGAATTTGTAATTTGCGAGGAGGGGGAGATGGTGGAGTTTCGAGACTAACTAACTTACACCTGCCTGATGGTGGCCATCATGGCGTGTGGCACATGCCATATGCCACATGTCGCACATACCCAGCCGCACACATTCACGAAAGTGTTGTCATACATTTAGCATTCCCTCTGGCAGGCATACAAAAACTTTTATCTTGATAGAAGGTCTTGAGCAACGCTTTTTTCGGGGGACCGGGCCAAAAAAGCTGCCAAAGAATAGAGAGCGAAGACAGGGCAAGGAAATGGAAAAGGAAAAGGAAGGGCGAAAACTGCCTAACTGACAAAGTGACTGGTGGACCGAAGGACCAACTGGCTGGCTGACTGACTGAAGCCTTGACACTCTTCATTTGTGAATGCGTTAATTGCGCCCGAGGATGTTTGTGTGAGAGCATTAGAGTGGATCTTAAGGTGCAAATCGAATTTTGAAGCCCCAGTTCTCTAAAATACTTTTTCGTAAAAAAAAATGAAGTCAAAAGGTGGAAAAACGAGGTTCAATGAAATTTTACAAGTAGATTCGTTAAACTCTGGTGATTTTTCGAGCCAAAGGATACAAAAATAGATTAAAATGTTTTTAAAACAAAGACATAGACATAAATGAACATAGCTTAAATATTTCGAAAATTATTTTTAGAAAAACAAAAACATTTACAGATCTCTAAATTTCAATATATCACCAGACTTACGTGTCGTATTAGTAATATTTGCATCTTGGTAAAAATGTTTTTAATCAATATTACGGGTAGGAAATTATCACAGAATTATACAAATTGCAAAAGTTTATTAAATTGCTGTTTTATGTTTTTTGCATATGATTTATTTAAAGACGTTCGAAGAAGTTGTTAACTGGATTACATGGCGTATGAGTAATTTTTGGGAAAGACATTTTTCAAAGCCCACAATTTTAAATTAAATTTGCTCAGAGTATGTTAATTGCCAGTCGAAACCCAAGTTCTTTAAGGTAATGCGAGTTAAATTGTCAAACTTTTCGCATATGGCGGTCCACCCTGGAAATGATGTGTGTGTATGTGTGTGTCAATGATGAGGATGCTGATGATGATGAACAAGCACAATGGCCTGAAACAAGCAGTTAGAGCCTGTAAGAAAACAACAACGGCGATTACAAGCAGCAAGTGTGTACATTATTTTGCAATTTAACCATCCCCACATCCCCCTCCCCCAAAAGGACACTTCCCCCCTTTTTTTCAAGGCAGGCATAAAACAACAACTTGAGAAAAGCAAAATAAAGCAGGGAGAAAAAAGTACAAGGGGTGGGGATAAATAAAGTATGAAAAAAGTGAAGAAATAATTAGTTTACTTGTTACGAAAGTGAGTTATCGCCCTTTGTGCCGCTGCAGCCGTTGCGGCGTTGTTTGCCTAGTTGAAATTGAATAAACAAATTTTACATGCCGCACACACACACACACATATACGCATACGCATAAGCGCATGATGTACAAACACACGCACACATAGGCAATGTGTCGAGTGTGCAAAAATAATAATGTGTGAGCTTACACACACATATGTACATTGTACACACAACGAACAGCTCAGCAAAGAATGAAAGGAAGACAAGGCGGGCTATAAAATTACATTTACATATGCAGATCTGCATGTGAGTGTCCTGTTGCGTGGGTGTGTGTGTGTGAGTGAAGAAAGTGTTGCCTACCTAACGGCGTCATTAGTCACACGAACACAATGAAAGCGAGTGAGAAATGGCACACTTACAGAAATGTATTTCCTCAGCGGCACAAGTAAATGTAGATGTCTAAAATCGGCATAATTTTATGCCCACCACATAATGCATTGTCTGAATTTACCTTAAAGATATTTTCAAAAAACCATTCACAAGATGTTTTTGCTTCCAAGGACAGGTGTCCTTCTGGTTTTATTGCCTGTAATTAAGCTTTTTATTTTCCTAAGAAGTCATTACAATACCATAGAAATGCAATAATATAAATCATAAATTAAACCATTTTACATTTAAAATGTATCACTTTTAAATCGACATTTTCCATTAAAAAAGAAATTAAAGGGCAAATGAACAAGGTTTAAAAAAAACAAACATTTAATTGGAAAGCTACATATTTAAACCATTAACCGGCCGTTGTTGTTTATTTTTAAAAGCGATAAAAACTGTTGCGAGTCACAAGGTTTTCCAATTTTTCAATTCAATACCATTACACGAAGATTTATTTACGTGAAAAAAAACCTTTCTGGAAAATTAAAACAGATTGAGGGAAAAATTGAATGCTGGCCCGGTGAAAAGGTCCACCATGTGTTCAATATTCAGACGGGGGAAAAACCATATTTAATATGCAGAAACCATATTTTTTTGGAGTGTTTGGCAGTGGGAGGCGAGCAGAAATGATGGAGAAAGACAGATGGGGGGGGAAATTGAAAGGTGGCGAGATGAAAGCGATGACAATATGTTTCGCCCACGGGAAAGAGTTTCGTTTCGTTTCGGTTTTTTTTTCTTCTTCCTTTGCACCGCTGATAGATGGCAGCGATAAATGCATAATATGCACGCACACACCGGAAATTTGTGGTTGTTTGCGCGCTGGAAAAACCAAAACACGACACCAAAAACCGAAAGACCGACCTTTTGTTATGAAAATATCAATATATATATATTTGTATGGATTTTTCGGCATGGCGGTAAATTGAATGATGAGTGGGAGGATGTCGCTGCCATTGTTCGGCTGATAAGGGAGCCTGGCAACTATTACCTGGCGCTGAAACGGGAGCCCACCTGTCAATCAATACCACCCCGCCGCATCAACATTGAACCGACATCATCATAATAATCACCATCATCATCGCCATCGCTATCGTCATCGTCAAACATCACCATCGCAGGCTGCTGCGGGGAAAAGGACACTGTCTGTCAATAATAATGCCAGCTAATAGGCAGGAAGTGTTAGCCGCCGCCGACGAACGAAGAAAGGATGCCGCTCAATTACCCCGACATAGTCATACGGTGAATGTTGTGTATTGGAGACCAATGTTAACTGTAAGACTGTGTCTCGGTGGTTGCCAGCCCAGCAACAAAATTACTATCCTATCCTATCGCATCGAACCCAACCGGATGTATAAGTATGTGGAAGTGAAGACGGCCGGACCGCAACAATAAGTTCGCCCAAGTGATAACTCCCCGATAGCAGCTCGATTCGCAAGTTTCATAGGGTTTACTCCAGGGAAAGCTGGGAAACTGCTGCTGCTGCTGTTGCTTATCGCCGAACACGCGACACGAAACAGACATGCCAGCCCACAAATGTTTGGTATACTGAGTTGGAAAGTGGTAACTGGGAACCGGGAGCTCTGAGCTGTGAGCCCTGGATGTGAGATGTGAGCCAGACTTGACAGCTTGACAGGCGCCTGGTGCACACACACATCACCTCAAACTTTAAACAGCTTTTATTTTGAGCGCCCCCATACCCATTACTCCTCAAGTTCAAGGGTGTATTACGCTCGTGTAGAGAAAATAATATCACATTTGATTTTAATATTTTATTCTTAAAACAAACAAAAATTGATTTAAAATTTACTTAATCAATTGATCGTTTAAATTTTGTTTTTTTCATAATCAAACAGAAATTATCACGAACCTTTATTTTCCAATAATGTATTGTCACATTTTAGTATAATTCTGTATTTTATTTTTTATTTTACTTTCAAATAACAATTTGCATAGTTGTGGTGTTATTTGTTTTATTCTCCCAACTATGTGCAGTTATTTTGTTATACAAAATAAGATAGCCCAATTTTATACCAATTTTTGCCATAGTCACCATTTGTTCGAAAAAAAATCAATTTATGGCTTTTATGTATTTTTGAAGTTAAGCTATTTTAATGCAATTTTCTCTAAAGTTATTATTTAATCGAAAAGCCCATTTTGAGCTAAACAAATAAAATGTGGTTTGTTTTATTTATTTTAGTTATTATACCCGTTACTCGTAGAGTAAAAGGGTATATTGTATTCGTGCAAAAGTATGTAACAGGGAGAAGGAAGCTTTTCCGACCCTATAAAGTATATATATTCTTGATCAGGATCACTAGCCGAGTCGAACTAGTCCGAACATGTCCGTCTGTCCGTCTGTCCGTCCGTATGAACGCTGAGATCTCGGAAACTATAAAAGCTAGAGGATTGGCATTTTGCATGCATATTCTTGGAGTTCCTACGCAGCGCAAGTTTATTTCAAAATGGTGCCACGCCCCCTCTAACGCCCTCAATCGCCCATTTTTAGAAAGGTGTCTGGCGCTCACACCATTAAAGATTTTGGAAAACTAAAAATGCACTTTTATTGTGACTATCAATACCTATCGAAATGTAGAAGAAATTTTTCAAATCGGACTATTCGTTAAAAAGTTATGCCCGATCAAAGATTTTATATATCTATCTCCCTCGCACTCCCTTAGCTGAGTAACGGGTATCTGATAGTCGGGGCACCCGACTATAGCGTTCTCTCTTGTTTTTAAACTACAATTGATTTTTTTTTTCTTGAAAACTTACAACTTAAAACAATGAAATTTTCGATTTTTTTTTTAAAAGGTATCTATAATTCGAGAATCGCCTTCTCACCTGTTTTTACGTGAAGAGTTGGCAATGAGCAGGGATTAATTAAGCCGGCGAAGATTCATTTGGCGGTCGGCTCACATATGGGGTGCACTTAATCTGTGCCTCGACCTCGGGCGTCATTGTCGCTGCTCCGGGCCCGATAAGGTCCCAAATGTGGGAACTATCCTAGCCGGCTCCGCCGCAAAATGGGATTAACAACTGAAGCCCGGACGGGAATGGAGCTGAGAGGTGGGTGCCACCGGCGAGTGCCCGTGGTACTAATTAAAATTCGGCATTAATCCAGATGATTCAGCTGTCAACGGCTGCCCTCTCTGTCCTCCTCGTGCTGTCTGTTTTTCCAGCCCACCTCCGAACCCCCGAAAAGCCCCGAAATGGATGCGGAAGCCATTCGCAGTCGCGCGTACGTGTGTAATTGACGTGTGGCCTGGAATATTAAAGAGGGAAAAATCCTAGAGCACTTCCCCCGTCATTCGACCAAAAAACAGGAAAAAAGGAAAAAAAGAAAGAATATCCTTCTTCCTCGCATTCCCCAAAACCATCCTTCCTTCGGTCAGGCTGTGTAATTATTAAAACCAACAAATAACGTTCGTGTGGTCGGTGCTGGGCTCACCCACAGCTGGTGGGGTGGTCAGTGGTTGGTGGACACTCGGTGGTTGGAGGTTGGAGGTCAGCGGTTGCTGGTCCGTTGGTTAGTGGCTTAGCATAAAGCTGGAAAAATGACCAGCTCCCTGGATGGACTGGCCGCCAACAATGGACCTGACTCAGCTGTCGCTGGTGGAAAAATGGCTGGAAAATAGCCAAAAGTTGTAAAGTCCTTAATGAAAGATATATATTATTTAATCACAGTATTTTAAAAGCAAATGTGTCTGGCGCTCACATCTTTAAAGATTTAGGAAAAGTATTAATGCAATTTTATTGTTTATGAGAATCCCATCAAAATGTAGAAGAAATTTTGTAAATCTGACTATATATTAAAAAGTTATGAGCAAAAATTGAAACAGCCGCTAGATGTTTGCATATCTCCATCTCCCTCGCACTCCCTTCACTCCGTATAGGTTTCTCTCTTGTTAAAATAATATTTTCATAACGCCACAAAATTTTCAAGAGAATCACATCTGTTTGTCTCCGGATTTGTATTGCAAAGTTAGCTTGATGTCAAAGCTTTTTCAGAATGGGTATTCTAAAAGTCTGCTTAATTTTCCCATAAAATATTTAGTGCGCAAAGAACTGCCAAAGATTTAACATGTCCTTCTATATCTGGTGCTAGTACTTAATCCTGAGTGTGTTCAACTGCAATTAGTTCCCCGGAGTTACGAGTCAATTCCATAATTTCTTTAAAACTTACTTCAATATTTACTACTCGTACCTTTGAAATTTCTTTTTTAGAGCTCCAGATTTTGTTTGCGAAGTTCTGCCGTATGTCAAAGATTTGTGTAAAGTTTATGGACAACTTTGCTGCTTGAATTATTCAAAAGGCAGTTCTGCACTCAGGTTCCAAGTCGCAAAATAGTGTAAAGTGAGAGTGAAATCCAGTTGTTTGGGACTAATGAAAGTTGTAGTTCCATTTTGGCCATGGATGGGAATTTTTTTCACCAGTTGGTTGTCGTTCCCTGTCCAGTTGTCGGCAGAGTTCAGCTCTGATGTGGCTGCTGCTGGCTCAGCAGCAAACAAATGGAGCTCGGGGCTTCTCTAGGAACGGGCTAGGGTTATACTGATTGTTTAGGACAGGACCTCGGCACACACACAGCAAACAACGGGCATCTGCATATAAAGGGGCCAACTCGGGACCAGGGCAAAACTTTAACAAGCACTTAAGTATTAATCATGGAAATCAGAGGCAGCTGCCACCCACTTTTCTGTGGGGGGCTCTGTGGTTAGTGTGTGCGGGCCAAAAGTTTGCCACGTTGGCTATCAATGTCACAGAAACGGAGCGCCTAATGAGGCATTAAACTTAACTGCTCAACTTTGCGCCTGTCAAGCGCTTATTAAATTTACCGTTTTATTGGTCCAACAACTTGGTGTTAAATATGGACCTCCTCCGCCCCCTCTTCATTGGTCAGTGGGCGTGGCCGGAAGGGAAAGGCGGTTATGGTGGTGGGCTTTAAGTGAAATCAGATTACGTTGTTTATCGTTCAGCGCCGACTTGGTTTTTAGCTAACCAGGCGTGAGTCCTTCGCTGGATTTTCTCCATTTTCCCAGGAAAAATCGCCCATCTGCCGCATTTAAATAGTTGCCAAGTTCAGCAAATTTTATTCGATGTAGTTAATTTTGTTTCTCGGCAAGGGCAAATTGTATTACCCATTTATTTAGTCAAATTCCGCTGCGGCTGCTGAAGCTGCTGATGCCGATGCTTCGGTAGGCGTGGTTGTCTATCGTGGTGTTTCTAACTCGCATTAATGGGTAGTTGGAAGTTCTGTCGTAATTGGATTGCAAACTTCTGCCAAAACGAGCAAATACAATAAATTGCGGATGGACAGAGAGTACGGAATGGAATTCTTTTCTGGTTGGAGTGAGTCTTAAAGGGGTCAGTGAATCGGACTAACAGAATATCATAGTATTTTGCTGGAAAAAGCTAAGAAATAGGCTTTTTATTAGCATATACAATGATTTTATTGATTCTGGGAAACATTTTCTAAGATGAACTCGACCCTTGATGAATTATTAACGAAGAAAGCTTTTAAAGATTTACCTAAATGGTTTTTAGGCCTCTTTTTAAACTATAAACCCTAATTCCTGATTTCGCATTCTTGAAACTTCTCATCATACGACCCATTCAATGAATTCCAAAATCCTTTGGCTCCAAAAAAACATTCTGAGCGAACCCAATCGAATAGGTTTACTTATCCCCCATTCGATACAGTTCGATACAGAAATTGAATGAAATCGGTTCCCATGTTTACTGCGGGATCAAAAGACCATCTCAAGGATGCTCGACAGAGATATTTCCATTTCCCAATCGCAAATCGCAAATCAAGGCGCACTAAATTTGATATCCTACCCCCAAAAATGATTCGTTCGAATCCAACACGTCGAAATTATTGAATTGATGTTTCCCGATAAGCCCAAACTCGATTACCACCTGTCAATCCCCATCACTGGCCCCAAAACCCCCTTCCCCTCCCTTACTGCCCCCGTCAATCCACCCAATCATTCTCATATTCTTGTTTACACAGCTAACTGAGTTTTTCGGGGGATTCCCCTGCTGCACGAAGTGCTCCCAAGTATTATGAAATATTTATGCACACGCCATTGCGGATATTCACTCAAAAGTGGTGAGTGGTGAATCCTGAGTGTGTGGAGTGTGTGACGGAAAGCTCTCGAATAGTGCAGTTTGCTGGAAAAGCGGAAAAACAAGCGAGAGCGAGGGACGCGAGAGAGCGCGATATCCTTCGGAAGAGAGAAGCTGCTGCCGCTGCTCAGTTGAGTTTTGCGGTCGATGTCAGTAGCAATGTCTGTGGCGGAAATGAAACGTGCTGCTGTCTACGTGTGTGTTTTTCTGTGGGTGTGAGGGCTTAGATGTGTGGGTGGGGTGGGGTGGTGTATGGTGTTGGGGTTTAGCTGCGTGCGTGTGTGTGTGTGTGGGTCTGCTACGTGCCCGTGTTTGTGGCATTGAGTAATCATCAGCGTTGAAAATTGCGTTTTTTATGGGGCCAGTGGCAGTGCCAGTGGATTGGGGATGAATGGTGCTAGGGGATGAACCTGATGGGGTAGTTCAGGGGGGGAAGATGGGGTTTAAAGGGGGATACGCAAGGTGTCCGGGGCAGTGGGCAAAAGTGCTGGCGGTGCGCTAGCTGTACTTAGCATATATGTAAATGTACACTCGCATAAAGATGGCAAACATTAACTTGGGCTTTTCTCAAGCTTAGTGTTTAGACATAAATACTCTTCAAACAAAATGAGTTAACCTTCTTAAAGTGTTCAGTCCAGGATTCGTTTTAAACAAGGAATTTAAATTTTTCTCGAAAAAAATTTAAATTATGACTCAAAGAGATTGAATTATTACAGTATTTATTAAATGTTTAAACTAGGTCAATGTAATACAAACGCAATCATTTTGGAATTTTTTTAAAGGGATTTATTTAGAATAGTCTTTCCCACCTAATTATAAAATCATTACAGAGTTTACCGAGTTTTTGTTGAATTTGTATGATTTTTTTTAAGTTTGTGGGTCATAGAGACATTTGTTTATAACTTTTCTGAGCTAAGTTATCTCACACCAATAGCTTTTTTCTTTCTTTCACCAAAAGGACATATTGAAAGGGCCCCAAAGAAATGTTTGCCAAACAAGTTTTCCCAAGAAAAATATTATTATTTTATGTCTAAAATAATTTCAGTATCTCAATAGTTATTTAATGTAATATGCATTCGTCACAAAATACCTATAAAGCACATTTTGAAGTCGTTACATTAATGTTCCTGGTTTTGAGAAAACCAATCTTAAATTGAAATCTGGCAATCTGGATTTAAGCTCTTAATGCTCATATGTATATTCCTTCAAATATGATTCATTCGGCATTTTGAGAGCTCAATCTTGATATTGTTTCGATCAGTGTAAATTTGTATATCGTCCTTTTGCCTGTGCGTGCGTTCCTGCTGTGCGTTTGTGTGCGTGCGAGTGGCACAAGTGTCACGGCATGCCATCGCAGTAAAATCCTTTTTTATGGCCTAGCCCAATGCCTCGGCTTCAGCTTCAGCACCAGCTTCGGGTTCTGGCCTGCTCCTCTCCACTCCTCCTTTTTCTGGCATTCCTTCGCCGGCATATTATTGTGCACCGCCTCCGGGAAAGGACGAAGGGCAAGGGCAGGAAAAATTAATTTCGCAACATATTCAAAGTGTTATTAAACATAATTTATTAAAACCGAAATTGTATAAAGTCAAACGGGGGAGTGAGTTGCCATAAATTGTTGAGATTTTTGTCGTGGCTCGGTTATCCCTGTTTATCCATGGGGTCACAGGGTCATGTGCGTGCCCTCGTTTGTGGCTGTCGCCGCTTTTAACGGCTTTTCGGAAATGGGCGTTTCATCCTCGATGCCATGTGTTTTTTATCCAGCTTTCAGGCTCCAGCTCGTTTTGCCCTTCTTTTTTTCGCCCCAAACTGCGGCTGAGCGAGCAACAAATGTCGCACAGTTAATGTTGTAAACAAGTTGTGCCGTGCGGTCGGCAGTCCCCCGTTTTGGGCGTTATGATGTATGTGGGCAGGCGGGGCAAATCGGAAATTTAATTTCCCAACCAAACGAGCCTGGCCGGAGCTCATAACGGCCAGCTTAATTGCCGGCCATAATTTAGGCTAACCCTAAACCGAAGCCTGCACTTGGAGGAGCGAGAGGGTTTCTAATATCTAGCATGTGTTTAAATCAAAATTATTTCCCTTTCAACCCATTTATTTCCGGGCTCAAAATGAGCGGACATTCCCTAATGCAATTTGCATGCAAAAATAACTTGAATTTCCTCAGCTTTTCTTTATGATCAAATAAATTATGCTGATATGGGGCAGTTCAGCTCAATAGGTTCTTTGAAGTCTTAATAAAAACTAGTGAAAGCCAATTTAAAAGCATTCTTATAATGAATTTTATGATTCTTAATATTTTCCAAAAAATAAATAATAATTATTTCAAACGGTAAACCATCTACCCTAAATAAAGGTCTAAAATGTTAATGCCAATAAATAGATTTTATTTATTTTTTAGAGCAGGACCTTCCTTCCCTCCTTTCCAAGTCCAGTCTAACACCGTTACCTTTGTTTCCTCTTCCAGGCTCTGCTCCATAGCCACGATGTGGTGGCCCGGGATGTCTACGGGGAGGAGGCGCTGCGCGTCACCCCGCCCCCGATGGTGCCCTACCTCAATGGCGACGAGCTGGACAACGTCGAGGGCGGCGAACTGCAGCATGTGACCCGGGTGCGACTGGTGCAGTTCCAGAAGAACACGGACGAGCCCATGGTAAGCTGGATATGCCGCCTGGGGAGAAGCGCCCGACCGACCCACTGACCAACTCTAATCCCTTGCAGGGCATCACGCTGAAGATGACCGAGGACGGGCGGTGCATTGTGGCCAGGATTATGCACGGCGGGATGATTCATCGCCAGGCCACGCTGCACGTGGGCGACGAGATACGAGAGATCAACGGCCAGCCGGTGCAGCACCAGTCGGTTGGCCAATTGCAACGAATGCTGGTGAGCCCGCCAATCTATCTTCCCCTTCCCCACCCACTTCCCTTCTCCCTCAACCCAAATCCTGCCCTGACTTTGTCCACCTGCTAATTGAATGTGTCCGATCTTAATCCCTCCGTTGCAGCGCGAGGCACGCGGTTCTGTTACCTTCAAGATAGTTCCTTCGTACCGCAGCGCTCCGCCCCCCTGCGAGGTAAGTTACGGAACTGGGCCACTGCCCACTTATAGTGTATATATCTAGTGTACTTTAAGGCTGACTAATCATCATACTAATCATACAAGAAACTATAAACTAAACATGATAGTTCCTCCTCATTTCGTAAGGGTTATGTGTGTATATACGAAACTTATTCAAAAAATAACCAAATTGAGTTGGGAAAACTTAAACAAATTTGAAAAATGTTTTATGAATCTAAAATATTTAAATTGAGATTAGGGAAACTTTAAAAAAATTAGAAAAATAATTAAGTTGAGATAAGGGAAACTTAAACAAAATTAGAAAAATATTTTATGAAGCTAAAATATTTCAATTAAGATAGGAGAAATTTAAAAAAATTAAAAAAATATATTTTATAAATCTACTTATATGATTTAAAGAAAATAAGATTTACAAACTTTTCATTTGAGTTTGCTCCGTCAAATACCAAATAAATTTTGACCTAATCACTTATAAAATGCACATAATTAAGTAATTAGCCTGTTAAATTCTTAATACCTTGGCATTTAGTTATTAAGTTCGATGAAGTGGAATGCATATATTGTTTGTCAATTTGCCGAAATCAAAATATCAATAGGGATTAATTAGGTTGTTGTAATGGGCGCCCCGCCCTTCCATAAAGTCAAAAGCAAAACAATGGGGCCTCGAAAACGCAACTTGGGCATTCGAGTGCACCGTGCACATTGTAAGGAAATGGCAAAACAGGGTTTGCAGCCCGCAGCCATGTAGTATTTATGGCCGTGTAATGTTCGTATGAGGTATCCTGAAGAACCCAACCTTTGTAGTTGTAGCTATAATCCATTATGCAATTATTTCGCAGTGCATTAACATAACTCCACACTCTCTCTCTCTCTCTCTGTTCAATCTGTTCCCTCCTTCCGCCCTCTCTTCCCCCCTCACTCATGCCACCACGCAGCTTTTCAGGATCAGACCCGCTCCGGTGCTTGTAAGTATCACGCTCCCCACAATAGACACGTAATCACGCACACAAACCACCCAGAACTCGGAACCCAGAACACAGAACACAACGGCCCACGCACCGCCCACTCGAGATTACTTTTACTCGAAAACACCCATTTACCCACTGAAAAGCCCATACCCACCCACATTCCGGTAGATGTGCATATTCATTAACCCGCAGACAAGTCAAAAGGCACAACTCACACAAGAGCCGCAACTCAACTAGCTAACAAACCACATTTATATATTGTGCTTTGACCATTTTGGTATTTGTATCAAATTTAAAAAGTAAACTATTTGTATTTAAATTGAAAACAATAAAGTTAAACAATTAACAGTTCTTCGAATATATATTCCATCTAAACCATCAAACTAAATGCTTTTCAATTTAACTTTGTCTGTTTAGAGTTCCGGATTTTTGCATATAGTTTTTCCATTACAATTTTCAATTCGCCAGGGCATCTAGCATTTCGAAACCGTCTGCCTGCCAAAGTTGTTTGTGTCTTTGTTGCTACTGATTTTGTTGCTGTGGCTGCTGCTTTTGACATGCAAATGAGTTTTGCATGTAAATCGCAAACCAGCAAACCATTTCGCTGAGGCAGCCGCAACTCAGTTGCAGTCTGAGCAAAAGTAGCTGAAATGGCAGAAAATCGGAAAAACAGAAAACCAGAAACGGAAAAGGAAAACCGAATCATCGACCTGCTAGCGACTATTTGCAAATTTAAACACGACTTGTGCTCATCTGTATTTTTGTATTTTGTGTCTCTCTTTCACTCGCAGATATTCGTGCGCGCCCAATTCGATTATAATCCGCTGGATGATGAGCTTATACCCTGCGCCCAGGCGGGCATATCATTCCAAGTGGGCGACATACTGCAGGTAGGCCAAGGCGTTTCTCTGGATTTTTGGATTCCCAGATCCGATAAGAACCGAGTGTAATTGCAGATCATTAGCAAGGACGATCATCACTGGTGGCAGGCGCGACTGGACACGGTGGGCGGATCGGCCGGACTGATACCGTCGCCGGAGCTGCAGGAGTGGCGGATCGCCTGCCAGACGGTCGACAAGACCAAGCAGGAGCAGGGTGAGTGACCGGGGAGTCCTGGCCAGCGGGGCAGGCCACAAACTCGAAACCAACTATCCGTGTTCTCTATGTGTAATTGGATGCTCGATATAATCAATCAATCGTATGCTATATGAATAATTGTACTTATATTGGAAGTGTATGACGAACTCGTAGTTAATCGAAAGGGAAAGCGCGCTCTCTCGCTCTACGTCTCTATCTCTCTCTCTCTGTCCCTCTCACGAACATGTATCCAAAAACACACACAGATACATATGCCACCCACAAAATACACCCACATCTGTACACTAACACCCACAGAGAGTTGCATGCCCCAAAAAGTAGTCGAAGGAAAACCTTTTCAAATTAACCAACCAAAAAAAAAGGGAAAGCCCCCCCCCCAAAAAAGCGCTGCCAAATTTCAAGCTGAGAAACCAAAGACACCTACATTTGCACACCTGTACAAAACTCTAATACCTAATAGTTGCTAACCATGAATCTCGCATCTCGAACCGAACCAAAGAATTGCTATAAACTATGTATGTATGATAATATAATGCAGGAGAACCGGGTGCTGGATGTTCCGCTCACGCAGATGGGTGTGATGGATCAGCAGGTAGTTACCATATAACCAAAAACCACCAACCACCACACACACCAAACGAACCACAACCAAACCAAACGAATCTCCTCAAGGAGAGCTGCTAAGACTCGTCTTTTAACGTTTCTTCTTGAGTTCTGTTATGCCACAAACAAACAACACAAACCAAAATATCCACCCCGTACTATACAAACGAAATTTCTATCGATAGCAATTTTTGTATAAAGAATTCACCCACACGCACACCCACTCAACCACCCGACTGCCCGAAAGTTGTAGCTTATGTAGACGGCACCACCGAACCAACCAGTTCCAGGAAACGAGTAGAACCGCCCCTCATGATCACGATCGCCATCGAAAAACAGTAGATTTCAGCACCTCAGCCATTATTAATGAACCCACAGTATTGAACCCCACGCTTATAACCCCAAAAGTAATATTCAACCCAACTTCTTTGACGAATTAGTTAGCCCCAAATATACACAAGTTCACACCACTGCACGTTAGGCACCTCATATCTGATTTGAAGGAAATCTAGGTCAGGAATCGAATAAAGTACCAAGGGAAAGAACCTATTTAAAGTCCATTTATCATCTAAAAGGATATCATGAACTCATCTAATATAGGCAAAAATCGTGCTTGCTTCATGCTCGAACTTATCCAATGCCTGCTCTACAGCATGTTTTTCTTGCCTGCTCTATAAGCATGTGGCTCTTTACCTACTCAGCTCTATCCGCCATCTAATAAAACAATTCAATAACATTTGTTCTCCATTATAACCAACAGTTAACTGCTCCATCTTCGGGCGCAAGAAGAAGCAATGCCGGGACAAATATCTGGCCAAGCACAATGCCATCTTCGACACGCTCGATGTGGTCACGTACGAGGAGGTTGTCAAGGTGCCAGGTGGGTTTCATTGAGCTCCCTGCCACAGGTGAACCTTTGTTTATGCTCCTTCAACCATTCCCGTGCTTTCATTTCATTTCAGTTGGGGACCCGAACTTTCAGCGCAAAACGTTGGTGCTCTTGGGCGCTCATGGTGTGGGCAGGCGGCACATCAAGAACACCTTGATATCGAAGTACCCCGACAAGTACGCCTATCCCATACCACGTAAGTTTCCTTATACTGCTACCAGTTTCTTTAAAAAGGACTCCCCTAAATATAGACATTTTTTTTTTGGGATTTACCTATATGTTCATTTTTTTGATTTATACTCACTTTTTATGCTAGAAAAACAGGCATCGCTCAATTGATTGGACTAATGATGCAGAAAGCGTTAAATTCATCTTCTTTCTGTTACATAAAAGTTGAATCATCATCAATTTTCAGCGGTAAACAAAGCTATTATGTCAATATCCGAATTTAAAGCCTCGAAGTGATTTATTTCCCGTTTATGGCCTTAAAATATCGCAGGGTTTTCTTGAACATAATTCAAAATAATGAAGTCACTGTCATACTTACTATTTATTTGGCATTAAATTAATGGGTCGGTAATAATGCAATACACCAGAAATTTGCAGTTATTACTAATTAGTAAATACATTACTTAACATCTCATTGAACTGGTAAATGTAATTTATTTTAGCTGTAACTAATTATTATTTAGTCCACGGATTATGATTAATGTCTGGCAATTTACAGATACAACGAGACCTGCCAAGCCCGAGGAGGAGAACGGACGCAGCTATTACTTTGTCTCGCACGACGAGATGATGGCGGACATCGGTGCGAATGAGTACTTGGAATACGGTACGATAACCCATCCATATACCCTATCCCCAGGCCAAACTCATGTATGTCCCTTGAACCCTTGCAGGCACCCACGAGGATGCCATGTACGGCACCAAGTTGGACACCATCCGGCGCATTCACACCGAGGGCAAGATGGCCATTTTGGATGTGGAGCCGCAGGCACTGAAGATACTCCGCACCGCCGAGTTCACGCCCTACGTGGTGTTCATAGCGGCGCCCTCGCTTCAGAACATAGCAGATGTGAGCTTAACCTAGTGGATAGACCAAAGTCGAACCCTTCTAATTGCTTTTCTTTTTCACCCACGGCAGTACGATGGAAGCCTGGAGCGACTGGCCAAGGAGTCGGAGATGCTGCGCCAGCTATACGGGCACTTCTTCGATCTGACGATTGTGAACAACGACATCAGCGAGACGATTGCCACGCTGGAGACGGCCATCGACCGGGTGCACACCACCCCGCAGTGGGTGCCCGTGTCCTGGCTGTACTGACAAGACAGCGAACTGGAATGCCCCGACTGCCTCGAGGGCTGTGACTGCGAGTGGGACGCCTACACGCAGGCCTCCAACGTAGCGCTCTACTGAGAAGCAGATGCAGATACACGCCACATCACCACACCACACCATTAAAGTATTACCAAGGCACAAGCAACAGCAACTGAGAAAGCAAAAGCAAAACAGCATCCACTACGATTGATGACAGTGAGGATTGGAGGATAGAAGGAGGATAGAAGGCGCCTGGCGCCGAGCTATATAATTTAAGAATAGATGGGTATTATGGGAACTGCGGTCGCAACGCAAAGACAAAAGTGTGTGTTAATTGACAGACAACCATTTGTGTTTGCCTCATTTTTGTTTTCTTTTCTGTTCTAACTATACGTTTAACGTTTATTTTGTATTAATTTTTAACCGATTGTATTTGCCATTCCATGCTCATTGTGTTATATTTTACGATTATTGTTCTGTTGTATTGTTTTTATTCAGCATATAGTCAAACAGCATTAAACGCTTATGTAAATCTTGCACTTGTTAGTGTCTAAGTTAACTGGAGTTAGACAAATCGAAGCCCCCAACAGAAACCGAAGCACTCCAAATTGTTTTTACTCAACGATTATTTTCGGGTAGAGTCTTGTGAGCAGATAGGGCGTTGAACGAGTTAGTAAATTATAGAGAAAACTACGTAATTAAATATAATTAAACATAGACACAAGGAGACACGACAGCAAAACAGAAAAAAACAGCTAAGAACACGAAGAACCGAGAATAATAAACAAATTACGATGTGAGCAATTTCAAGTGTTTCAAGCCAAGTAAGAACTAATTAATTACATACGGAAGATCAAGTCGAGACAGTGGTAAAGTGCACGTTTTAAATGCAATAAACAAAAAGAAAAGGTAACTGAATAAGAAACAAAAAATATAATTAATTCAGATCACAACACTTACACACGGAGGAAAGGGAAAATCATATAATACCACAAAACCAAATTGTTGACGTTTAATTGAATTCAATGAGAAATGAGTAAATCACAAAAAATGCAATCAAACATAATAAAACAAAAAAAAAAAACATAATAATAATTGCAGCCGCGTTTAATTCAAGCCAAAGCAAAGTAAACAAATGGAAAAAACATAGAGTGAGCACAAAAACACACACACTAACTGCAATTACGAATTAAAATAATTAGCGAAAGGATGAGGATGAGGATCAGGAGATTGCAGGTCAACGCAAAACATATAAATATATGAGAAAAACAAGAAGAAAGTAGGAAATCGAGGAAACACATATATATATATTTTTCGAACAACTCAAACTCAGGTTGGATACATTGAAAATCAGTCAAGTTCAATAAGAATAATATAGCGGAGCGCTTCCTTTTAACCCACAGCCAAAAACGAAAACCAAACAAGGTGACCCAAACCGAATCGAATCGAATGAGATCTTAAATCGCTTTGAATTAAATTGAATTGATCGTACACCCACAGGCCCAGTAACCACCCAAGCAGCAGCTTCAAATTTTCGAGATACTTTACAATGACACCGACAAACTGTCTTAGCAATCAAGAAACCTGGCATTTTTTTTAGTGCAACTTCATAATCAGCAACCAGCGCTCAGTAATTTCGCTTTTTCCCTTGATGTAGATCTCCCAACGGAGGTATTCCGATCCGAAAGGAGTATTTTGAACTAGCTTCCCTCACAAAGAGCTTCTGAGATGGACGAAAGCAGATTTTAGACTACAACTACAAAAATTTGGGATAGGAAAATCGAAAATAAATCACACTCGAGATCGAACTTAATATTAAACCGAACACATTTGTAAACACGTGCCGCGCGATTCTCTAGCTGTCCCCCCAAAACAACATAAGCCTGAGCTTAATTCGAGCCCAACCACACGACCCACTTGAATTTCCCAACCGCACACCACACAAGAACAACATACTTATATCCAGAACAATTCTATGGTTTCAAAATGGTTGAACAATTTTGCATAGAGTATTATCGTTAGACGCTGGGCTATAACTTTTCGGTTCTGAGCGTGGAAGGAGATAGCAGTGAGCAGTGAGGCAATGCAAATCATAGAAGTATCCCAAAGATGAACAACCGAACCTACCCGAAAAACTGAAGAACTAACTACCTACCCACAACCACAAACGCAGCCGAGAGGCCAAATTAACTAAGTATTATACCTTAAAGCGAACGAACGAACGGGACGCGACGCGACGATAAGATATAGGAGGAAGGAGGAACCAGGAACCTTATAAGGAACACGGCTGGAGATGTACATTTTGAAGCTCCCCCAACCAAGGCTGGATGTGCTAGAAAACACCAAAAATGATGAAATGATTAGGAAAAGAATGCTCAAATCAAAATCTTATATTTTATGGTATAACAATGATTAGGAACGATTGAACAGAATTGAAATTTGAGGGGAACCGGTATAGAGAGTATCCCGAGATTGAGCTAGGATTTTGAAGGACTCGTTTCGTACTTTTACTTGATCCTTTTTTTCTTAGCCGATGCGAGCAGATTGTAGCTGTACTCTAAGAATAATTTCACACTAAGATTAAGTAAAAATTTATTGTTGATATTACATAAAAAGAAAAACAAAGAAATGAGATGAACATGGTCGCGTAAACCAAATGAATTAGAATTTTTCTCTAATTTCATAAGTCAATGATGATGATATGATACTGAGGGTAATGATGGTGAAGATGAGTTGAAAATGCTTATGATCTCCAATGTCAAAATGTGTAGATTGACGCGATTTGAGCTAATTGAGTGAATTGTTATTAAAATAATAAATGAAATGAAATGAATGGATCGGCAGATCGATCGATCGATTTGGGGCGCAGAAGGCCGCGGAGTTAGTAAATATCATTTAAAGTAAATGATAAAAATGTCATTATATATACATAGTTTAAACATGGGATTAATAATAATAAATTAAAATGAAACGGAAACAGAAAAAGAACCGAAGATGAAAACGAAGACGATGATAACGGGAATGAGAATTAAATAAAAACGAGTAAACACTGAAATACCGAATTTTAAATACATAAGTTTTGAATCATGCATGCAGCAAAGACAAAGCAAAAACCAAAACCCACACAGAAACCGAAACAGAAATAATAAAATGAACTTCTATATATGAAAAGAGAACAAAAATATACGAGAGATACAATTTCAACCTGCTTTTGCAATGATTTTCGGAAGACCAGACCCCCCAAAAAAACCAAAAAAAAAAACCGCCAGTTCCGCAGCAAAGAAAGACTCAAAATCAGAACCTTTCGCGTTCTTAGAAAGACAACGGCGAATTTCGCAGAAGAGCTCAATGGCCAGCGGAAATCAAGAAGTCAAGGCAATCGGACACAGCGGATGCCCTGCAGCCATGGCTCTTTCGACCTCAGATACTTTTGTATCTTGAGCTTCTAATTGAAACATTACACTCGAATTTCAAACATTGTCGCCCGGCACTCTCAAAGCTTGACCCAAATTTGTTAGCATGTTTTCAAGGCGATGCGAATTTGATACTTTCGTTTTTGTTTTTTTTCGGCTTACTTTGGGTCTTATTAATTTTGTTTTTATCTTTTTCCGTTTTTTTTTCTCTTAGCCACAGACAGTACCAAAAGTTTTTGATTACTGGTCAGGCCAGAACTACCATTCTATGGCAGACTTGCGCAAGTCTGGGCCGGCTAACTGCAATCATTTCAATCTGCCGAGCCCTCCGCCCTCCTCCTTGAGCTGCCAAACAAACTGGAAGTTGGCGACGTGCTTGGAAATATTAATAAGCGGAAAAGCTGTCCCCCCAAAGCGGCAGATGTCAACAATAGATATTTGTGCCAGGCCATTAGCATTGGCCATAGCCATTACCGTTGGAGGAGTAGAACTTCTGCTGGCCGCCAGTCATTGAACTGCAACTGCTGCTGCTGTCGCTGCAACATTTACTCAGCACCGCAGCAACATGTTGCTGGCGTGGCGCAACACCTATTGCTGCTGCTGCTGCTGGCTGATCGGATCGGCTTGTTCTCTCCGGCGATCGAGTTTTGGTAGCCAGTTTCAGTTTGGTTTCGAGTCTGCGCCCTGGAAGTTGTGCCTGTGCTCGCGTTTCGAGTGCAAGTGCTGCCGCAAATTCCGGCTTTAAATTGCAATTGAAGGCACGTCGTCGTCGCTCGTCGTCGTTCGGTGTGAGTTGTGAGTTTTGGTCTGGTGTTTTAGTGTTTAGTGTTTACTTATTCAGGGTACTTGACTGCCACTGCCTGTGTGTGAGCTGTGTGTGTTGTGCTGTTGAAATCCGCACAAAAACGTAATACGATCCCGAGATCCCAGCGATCCCAGCGATCTATATATAGATCCTCTTATCACTCGGGGGCGCCAGCAAGCCAGCAACCGACGACCTCTGACCCACAAACCGTAAAACTCGAACGATGCTAAACCCAGACAGCCAGCTAGCCAGCTAGCCAGCTAGCCAGCCTTGTGCAATGGCCCCCGGTATCTTGGCGATAAGGCTAACCAGTGGCGAACCACTCTATCGATAGAGCTGCCATAGAGTCTTAGTCTCAACTCGCATGTAGAATTAGCCCCTTCGTCTAACCCCCCGTGTAAAAGTATCTTTAGGCTTCTGGCCAAAAAGCCGCTTCTGCTTGCTTGGCGGTGGTTACGTCAATTTCAATCCGCATTCGAGTTCGGGTTCTCGTGCAGGTAAATAATACAAAACAACGCAACGAGCAGCAGCACCTCCACCTCGCAGCCAGACAACTTTTGTTTAACACCGCTCAAGGAAACGACGCACACGGAGCAAGCATAAAATTAAGCGCGATATAAACTGCAGACCTTATGCCCCGCGAGTGTGCCCTTCGTCCGGGGGCTACTTTGCCTCTGCTCCAGACCACGACCACAAAAGAGCGCATGAAATGCGCATAAAGAATCTCCAATTGACTGGGCTCCAGACTACCATGGTTTCGGGCACTGAGAGAAATAGGCAGCATTTTTGCGAAATTTTTAATATATCAAGTTATTTACTTTTTTCGATATCAGAAATGCTTATTCAGAATAGACAGAATTAAATTGTAATTGCAAATTATTTACCCAAATCAAAATACAAAAAGATCCTAACGAGATCGTTATATATTTATCAGTTCCTTTCTGTTCAGTTCTTATATCATTAAGTTGTTTGAACTAGGAAAAATATTTGATAATATTTGTCGTATATTTTGTTAGATAAAAATCACACTTCTTATATTATAGATAGTAACCAAGAATATCATTATTCCTATTGTAATTTCTCACTTCTTATCAATTTACCGTTACTTTTTTCTCAGTGCAGAGGGAGTCACAGTTGAACGAGTTGATTTTTAGTTGCCTTTGCTTTAGAGTCCGAGTGCGCGCATTGAATTTTTGATTTAATTCGTCTTCTTCATCTCTCGAACTCCGGTTCGCGGCTTTTTTGTGGGTCTTTTGCACAAGGTTATGCGTCCGCTATTGTAAATACCCCCACCGCCAAAACTAACTATCATTAAGTCACATAACACATGCCTTTCAAGCGGGACTTTGAGTCTTTGGAGCACAATGTGTGGCATTAGTCTTGCGATGGAGAACTAAGCTCATTAGGGCATTAGATGTTTCCTAGAAGTTGATAGCCTTTGAAATCGGATTCTAAGCAAGAACACCAGAAACAATGTTTGAATCTATAGAGAGTTTTCTATCTTGGGGTTCATCTTGGGGGCCAAGTTTGCCAAGTTAATCAGACGTCTACTGATTGTAGCATTTAGCATATGTATATATAAATTTATAAATTGTGCAAATAAGTATTTCCTGGAATTGCCCATCATCATATGTATTGAACATGGTGCTCTTCTCTTTGTTCCATTCAGGGCTAGTTTCATTACGGGTCATTTCCATTCAGTCATTCTTCCTGCTGGTTATTTCGTTTGCTTTTTCGTTTTTGCTGCTACTGGTGGACAAGTTTAGCGACGCCTAGATTTTATGGTTCACGTAAATTGTTAACAATTTGAGTGTCATCATGGCTATTTGTCTGGCGTTGCGCTTGACTGCCTCGCTGCGGGGCGACAGGTGTGACTCACGAACGTGGCTAACACCCGGCTAACCTCTGTGTTTTGTGGCCCCTCGAAAACACGTCGCTCTTTCTGATAACGGCTTGAATTAAAAGTTGCCTCGCCATCGCCATGCTGTTAGAATGTGTGTGGCTCGGTCGCAGGCCAATTACTTTGGCTTCCTTGCCGGCCATAATAATCGCGGTGGACAGAAATATTGGCGAACGGCATAACCGGTCTCTACAAGTAGTGGGCCAACAAGAAAACGGTTACGAGGCATGCAAAATGTTTTTTAGGAAATAATTTGCAAGTCAAACCAATTTTGATGGCTTTACTTTGTAGCCACATTTTACGGCCAGGCCAGAAAGCCTGCGGCTAATTGCATCCACTTAAGCTGATCGGAGCAGAGCTTCGGCTCATCGCCAGCTGGTGGCCTCTACCTCTACGGAACCCAACAACTCGTCTTAACTCAACTCAACTCAACTCGACTCGGTCGGTTCAAGTTCAGCGCCACTGAAGGTTCATGGCCAATTAGAGCGCGCTTGAATTATCGCCCGTTTATAGAGTGGAAAACAAACACGGCGGCACTGCAATTATTGCCATATAGTTAACCCCCCTCTGTGTAGCAACTAAGCAGTAAGCAGTGGCTTTAAAATATAAACAAACAATAGAGGTTGCAGGGTAGGAAACTTACCGGTTTCAGTCAGAATGACTAATGGATCGGTTAGTAAAAATGATTTAAAGATTAAACTGTTAGTAGGGACTTGATTTACCAACTGCAATAAAGAGTTATTTAAGCAGTAATATCAAGAAATTATAATAGAATAGATCTGCCTTCTTGGCATTGCATGAATTTCTTTAGTTTGTATCATAATTAACCAATCTAAGGATCCGCTTAGTTCTTCATCGAAATCTATCGGAAACCAAGAGTAGTACTCCCATTTGACTTATATAATGAATTTTTTACACAAGTTTCATTATAAATATATGAGTACCCCAGACTTATTCCTTATATTACATTAATTATCCCCAATAGTTATTGCCTTGAATGCTGAGCGATGAGGTCGTGGCCTGTCCTTTTCTGGCTGCTGACCCTGGCGATCCTGGCGGATGGAGGTCATCGCGAGTCCCAGCTCCGGATCGGCAAGGCCATCAATATATTCTTGCGCTATGGCTACCTGAGCATCTCTATGCGGGTAATACCGCTCAATGACAACGTGGAGCGGGAACGTTGGGTGTTTAAGGAGCCCACAAGGAACATCTACAGGGTGAGATTACCAGCTCGATTATTAAAATACTTATTCTAAGAATTTACAGAAAACACTCAAAATACTAATATGCATAAGGGGTTAAATAGGTAAAACATAATAGGAAACTTTTATAATTTGTATTAACCTTTGTACACAGTAAGCATTAACTTTTTTGTACATGTAAAGTAGATATAAACATTTTATTGGTTGAGCTAAATTGGTTATTATTTAAAACCATTTTTTTATACTTCCGCTAAATTTGGTAATGGAACGAACCCACTTAAAATTTTATATTTTACAACCTCAATTAAAAATTAAAAAAATTAATTATTTGATAAATAATTATATAATAAGAGAGAGAAATCCAAAATGAAACGTAAAAATCATCCTGCCCCCGAGATAATCCTGTGCTATTTTCATTTTGTAATAAATCTTGCGTCCTTTCAGAACCTGAGTGGCTTGGAGGAGAGTCATGAGGACACCACGCCGGGCATCTTTCACGGGGACTTTCACATGGAGTTCTGCGAGAACCGGAGGCAATTGTTCCAGGCCTATTTCCGGGACTTCTCCATCGAGCATATGGACAAGCCGTGGGAGGCGTTCTCGGGCGGATGGTTTCCGGACAATGCGGCCAAGAAGCTGGGCATCAATACGTCCTTCATCCAGGGCGATTACTCGTATGTCTTGGTGAGGGTGGTGCGATTCAGGGAAACGGGTCGCCTGAAGGCCGAGATCCCGGAGGAGCAGCCCCTAGAGCCGGATGTGAGGTATCGCATGGATCAGGTGGAAATCGGGAATATAACTTCAGCAGTTCGATTTATGGAGGCGGTGGGCACGCACTATGTGAACTCGTACACCACCGGCAATTCGCTGTATCAGGTGTTTGTCTACAGCCGCAAGAACTACAGCATGATCAAGGAGCGAATCAAGAGCAAGGGCCTGAATGGCCTGTCCAAACTGGATCTCTACAACTATTTTGCACCCTGGTTCGCCGCGCATCTCGGCCAGATTAGATCGGCCAGCGCCAATGCCACCGTGGAGCGTTGGGCCAACCGGAAGCTGCAGTACGAGTACTATGTGGTCAAGTACGTGACCCTGCTGAAGCTGCATGGGAACAGTACGCTCCTGCGATCGCTGGACGCACTGCTGGGCAACGATGCCATCCTGCAGCTGGACCTCAGGTCGCTGAAGCCCCTCTTCCGGGGGGAGCCGGAAAAGGAGAGCTGGTACCACGAGGTTCTCGACAACAACATGAAGCTCTGGGAGCTCAACATGCCGCAAAGTCTCTCAAGCCGATAGAAGGATATCCCTCTCAAGTGGGGCATCCCATTTCGATCAAATTCTGTGCGATATTCTGGCAGCCAAGGATCCATAGTTCCTAGATGCATAGTTGTAGTTAGGACCTCTAGTGCGTAGTTAATGTTCTGCCTGTGATAGTTTTAGGTAGTTTAATTGAACCAGAGTACACATCTGACTTGCATTTCAGCTGACTAGCCCCTAAGATCGCCTTATTGATGTACTAGATTTTTATACCATAATAATAATGATCAAAGTCGAAAAGGTGGTGTTTTATTGCTGGGCATTTTAATCCTCCATAAAATTTGTCAATTGCAATTACTGGGTTATCTGCCATTACAAGCTCTCATTTATCATCAACTCTCATAAATCATTCAAACTTAAATTTGAATTTAAATAAAATAACGACACATGACTCCAACCGGTTATACCCGTTTCACCAATGTTTTTAACCGGGCTATCAAAGTTTCCCACCTTTTTGATTTTAGTATTTTCCCTTACCTTTTGGTATATTTAAACGGTCTAGGTACAGTCATACTAAAATACTTTAAGTAGCACGTGCGGTTTTTGTATTTTGGTTTTGACGGATTTATTTATTTTACCATGGATACTTTTACCAATTGCCCGGGATTCTGTCCCTCCTGTGGCTCCATTCTGCCCGAGCTGTAAGTCAAGGGCAACGTGATTTGCTACAACTGCAAGCAGGAGTTTCTGCCAGATGGTAAGACCTGAATTTACACATTTCTCAGAAGGTTTTCATGTATTTTTTTCGATTTTATAACTAGTATACAGCGGTGAGAAGTCGGAGTTTACCATCCATTTCAACACCTACGATCCAAGCAAGGTATTCAACAGGACCAAAAGGAAATCTGAATCCTCGGAGGCCGATGGTCCCGTGGTGGAGAGGAAGTGTCCCAAATGCAACCACGACAAGATGTCCTACGCCACCCTGCAACTTCGATCGGCGAACGAGGGACAGACGGTGTTCTTCAACTGCCTCAAGTGCAAGTAGGTAATCTTATATACCTCTCCTTCCTGAACTAATCATATGTTTTCGCTTTGCAGATTCAAAGAATCGGAAAACTCCTAGATGCTAGCAATACCTGTGTAAATAGTCTTATAACTAGTGAAAGTAATCATGTTCAACGGCCTAAAAAGAAATATAGAATATGCAATTTTTATTACGATAAAGTATTGATCTTCAAAACGGAACCCACCTCGCTGGCCTTAAGTCTGTTTTTGGGATTGTATACCACTAGATTTGACACTAGATTGATTTCCAAAAGTTATGTCTTCTGGTATTAAATCTCAGGTTGGTACTCACCGTATCTTGCTGTAATCCGGCAGGGAGGTGAGTTCCGGCCACTGATTCAAACGTAGACTTCCCAGAGTGCGGATGATAATGGCCAACTGCTCGATGTCGGTGGTTCCTGCAAACAGAGGCACTCCTCGCAGCATCTCCGCTACCACGCAGCCTGTTTTGGAGTAAAAGTATTTAATATTCCATAGTATTCCTATTTAATTAGATTTATTGTTTCTAGTGAGATCCATAGAGAATAAGTATAGTGGTTTTAAGATCTACATACCTGCTGCCCACATATCTACTCCTGTTCCGTACTTCTGGCTGCCCCAGAGAATCTCGGGAGCTCGATACCAGCGCGTGGACACCTGGGGCGAGTAAAGACGCGACTCTTCTTCGGGAAAGTACAGACGGGCCAGTCCGAAGTCGGCGATCTTGAGCATATCCGTCTCGCTAATCAGCAGGTTGGCCGGCTTGATGTCCCGGTGCATCAGCCCTGCGTCATGGAGATAGGCAATGCCCTTGAACATTTGGTGGGCGAACTTTCGCACCTGCTAGCGGCTCAGGAGATTCACCTCGCTCTTGAGTCGGTTGTACAGGGTGTCCGGCTGGTATTCCAGCACCAAGGAGAGACCAGTCAGATCGGAATATATTCACAATTTTTTTCGAAAAAATGTAAACAAGTTAAAATGTCCATGTTTAAATGCAAATCGATAGGGAATTTAATTACGAGCTCAAAAAAGTATGACACTTCATTATTTGAAAGTTATTTCTCGTTTTACACCAAAAATACTAATATTTTTGTGCATAAAACAGTATTTTTATTTTTTGCAATTTTTGTAGGGGGGGTCAAAATTTTTTCGAAAAAATTTAAACAAGTTAAAATGTCCATGTTTAAATGCAAATCGATAGGGAATTTAATCACGAGCTCAAAAAGGTATGACACTTCATTATCTGACAGTTATTTCTCATTTTACTCCAAAAATCCTGATATTTTTGTGCAAAAAACAGGATTTTTATTTTTTGCGATTTTTGTAAGGGGGGGGTCACAAATTTTTCGAAAAAATGTAAACAAGTTAAAATGTCCATGTTTAAATGCAAATCGATAGGGAATTTAATTACGAGCTCAAAAAAGTATGACACTTCATTTTCTGACAGTTATTTCTCATTTTACTCCAAAAATACTGATATTTTTGTGCAAAAAACAGGATTTTTATTTTTTGCGATTTTTGTAAGGGGGGGGTCACAAATTTTTCGAAAAAATGTAAACAAGTTAAAATGTCCATGTTTAAATGCAAATCGATAGGGAATTTAATTACGAGCTCAAAAAAGTATGACACTTTATTATCTGAAAGTTATTTCTCGTTTTACACCAAAAATACTGATATTTTTGTGCAAAAAATAGGATTTTTATTTTTTGCGATTTTTGTAAGGGGGGGGGGGTCACAATTTTTTCGAAAAAATGTAAACAAGTTAAAATGTCCATGTTTAAATGCAAATCGATAGGGAATTTAATTACGAGCTCAAAAAAGTATGACACTTCATTATCTGAAAGTTATTTCTCGTTTTACACCAAAAATACTGATATTTTTGTGCAAAAAACAGGATTTTTATTTTTTGCGATTTTTGTAAGGGGGGGGGGGGGTCACAATTTTTTCGAAAAAATGTAAACAAGTTAAAATGTCCATGTTTAAATGCAAATCGATAGGGAATTTTATTACGAGCTCAAAAAGGTATGACACTTCATTATCTGACAGTTATTTCTCATTTTACTCCAAAAATACTTGATATTTTTGTGCAAAAAACAGGATTTTTATTTTTTGCGATTTTTGTAAGGGGGGGTCACAATTTTTTTTCGAAAAAATGTAAACAAGTTAAAATGTCCATGTTTAAATGCAAATCGATAGGGAATTTTATTACGAGCTCAAAAAGGTATGACACTTCATTATCTGACAGTTATTTCTCATTTTACTCCAAAAATACTGATATTTTTGTGCAAAAAACAGGATTTTTATTTTTTGCGATTTTTGTAAGGGGGGGGTCACAAATTTTTCGAAAAAATGTAAACAAGGTAAAATTACCATGTTTAAATGCAAATCGATAGGGAATTTAATCACGAGCTCAAAAAGGTATGACACTTCATTATCTGACAGTTATTTCTCATTTTACTCCAAAAATACTGATATTTTTGTGCAAAAAACAGGATTTTTATTTTTTGCGATTTTTGTAAGGGGGGGGGGGGTCACAAATTTTTCGAAAAAATGTAAACAAGGTAAAATTACCATGTTTAAATGCAAATCGATAGGGAATTTAATCACGAGCTCAAAAAGGTATGACACTTCATTATCTGACAGTTATTTCTCATTTTACTCCAAAAATCCTGATATTTTTGTGCAAAAAACAGGATTTTTATTTTTTGCGATTTTTTTAAGGGGGGGGGGGGGTCACAAATTTTTCGAAAAAATGTAAACAAGGTAAAATTACCATGTTTAAATGCAAATCGATAGGGAATTTAATCACGAGCTCAAAAAGGTATGACACTTCATTATCTGACAGTTATTTCTCATTTTACTCCAAAAATCCTGATATTTTTGTGCAAAAAACAGGATTTTTATTTTTTGCGATTTTTGTAAGGGGGGGGGGGGTCACAAATTTTTCGAAAAAATGTAAACAAGTGTAAAATTACCATGTTTAAATGCAAATCGATAGGGAATTTAATCACGAGCTCAAAAAGGTATGACACTTCATTATCTGACAGTTATTTCTCATTTTACTCCAAAAATCCTGATATTTTTGTGCAAAAAACAGGATTTTTATTTTTTGCGATTTTTGTAAGGGGGGGGTCACAAATTTTTCGAAAAAATGTAAACAAGTTAAAATTACCATGTTTAAATGCAAATCGATAGGGAATTTAATCACGAGCTCAAAAAGGTATGACACTTCATTATCTGACAGTTATTTCTCATTTTACTCCAAAAATCCTGATATTTTTGTGCAAAAAACAGGATTTTTATTTTTTGCGATTTTTGTAAGGGGGGGGGGGGTCACAAATTTTTCGAAAAAATGTAAACAAGTTAAAATGTCCATGTTTAAATGCAAATCAATAGGGAATTTAATCACGAGCTCAAAAAGGTATGACACTTTATTATCTGACAGTTATTTCTCATTTTACTCCAAAAATCCTGATATTTTTGTGCAAAAAACAGGATTTTTATTTTTTGCGATTTTTGTAAGGGGGGGGGTCACAAATTTTTCGAAAAAATGTAAACAAGTTAAAATGTCCATGTTTAAATGCAAATCGATAGGGAATTTAATCACGAGCTCAAAAAGGTATGACACTTCATTATCTGACAGTTATTTCTAATTTTACTCCAAAAATCTTGATATTTTTGTGCAAAAAACAGGATTTTTATTTTTTGCGATTTTTGTAAGGGGGGGGGGGGTCACAAATTTTTCGAAAAAATGTAAACAAGTTAAAATGTCCATGTTTAAATGCAAATCGATAGGGAATTTAATCACGAGCTCAAAAAGGTATGACACTTCATTATCTGACAGTTATTTCTCATTTTACTCCAAAAATCCTGATATTTTTGTGCAAAAAACAGGATTTTTATTTTTTGCGATTTTTGTAAGGGGGGGGGGGGTCACAAATTTTTCGAAAAAATGTAAACAAGGTAAAATTACCATGTTTAAATGCAAATCGATAGGGAATTTAATCACGAGCTCAAAAAGGTATGACACTTCATTATCTGACAGTTATTTCTCATTTTACTCCAAAAATCCTGATATTTTTGTGCAAAAAACAGGATTTTTATTTTTTGCGATTTTTGTAAGGGGGGGGGTCACAAATTTTTCGAAAAAATGTAAACAAGGTAAAATTACCATGTTTAAATGCAAATCGATAGGGAATTTAATCACGAGCTCAAAAAGGTATGACACTTCATTATCTGACAGTTATTTCTCATTTTACGCCAAAAAAACTGATATTTTTGTGCAAAAAACAGGATTTTTATTTTTTGCGATTTTTGTAAGGGGGGGGTCACAAATTTTTCGAAAAAATGTAAACAAGGTAAAATTACCATGTTTAAATGCAAATCGATAGGGAATTTAATCACGAGCTCAAAAAGGTATGACACTTCATTATCTGACAGTTATTTCTCATTTTACGCCAAAAAAAACTGATATTTTTGTGCAAAAAACAGGATTTTTATTTTTTGCGATTTTTGTAAGGGGGGGGGGGGTCACAAATTTTTCGAAAAAATGTAAACAAGGTAAAATTACCATGTTTAAATGCAAATCGATAGGGAATTTAATCACGAGCTCAAAAAGGTATGACACTTCATTATCTGACAGTTATTTCTCATTTTACTCCAAAAATCCTAATATTTTTGTGCAAAAAACAGGATTTTTATTTTTTGCGATTTTTGTAAGGGGGGGGTCACAAATTTTTCGAAAAAATGTAAACAAGGTAAAATTACCATGTTTAAATGCAAATCGATAGGGAATTTAATCACGAGCTCAAAAAGGTATGACACTTCATTATCTGACAGTTATTTCTCATTTTACGCCAAAAAAACTGATATTTTTGTGCAAAAAACAGGATTTTTATTTTTTGCGATTTTTGTAAGGGGGGGGGTCACAAATTTTTCGAAAAAATGTAAACAAGGTAAAATTACCATGTTTAAATGCAAATCGATAGGGAATTTAATCACGAGCTCAAAAAGGTATGACACTTCATTATCTGACAGTTATTTCTCATTTTACTCCAAAAAAACTGATATTTTTGTGCAAAAAACAGGATTTTTATTTTTTGCGATTTTTGTAAGGGGGGGGTCACAAATTTTTCGAAAAAATGTAAACAAGGTAAAATTACCATGTTTAAATGCAAATCGATAGGGAATTTAATCACGAGCTCAAAAAGGTATGACACTTCATTATCTGACAGTTATTTCTCATTTTACTCCAAAAAAACTGATATTTTTGTGCAAAAAACAGGATTTTTATTTTTTGCGATTTTTGTAAGGGGGGGTCACAAATTTTTCGAAAAAATGTAAACAAGGTAAAAGTACAATGTTTAAATGCAAATCGATAGGGAATTTAATCACGAGCTCAAAAAGGTATGACACTTTATTATCTGACAGTTATTTCTCATTTTACTCCAAAAATCCTGATATTTTTGTGCAAAAAACAGGATTTTTATTTTTTGCGATTTTTGTAAGGGGGGGGGTCACAAATTTTTCGAAAAAATGTAAACAAGGTAAAATTACCATGTTTAAATGCAAATCGATAGGGAATTTAATCACGAGCTCAAAAAGGTATGACACTTCATTATCTGACAGTTATTTCTCATTTTACGCCAAAAAAACTGATATTTTTGTGCAAAAAACAGGATTTTTATTTTTTGCGATTTTTGTAAGGGGGGGTCACAAATTTTTCGAAAAAATGTAAACAAGGTAAAAGTACAATGTTTAAATGCAAATCGATAGGGAATTTAATCACGAGCTCAAAAAGGTATGACACTTCATTATCTGACAGTTATTTCTCATTTTACTCCAAAAATCCTGATATTTTTGTGCAAAAAACAGGATTTTTATTTTTTGCGATTTTTGTAAGGGGGGGGTCACAAATTTTTCGAAAAAATGTAAACAAGGTAAAATTACCATGTTTAAATGCAAATCGATAGGGAATTTATTCACGAGCTCAAAAAGGTATGACACTTCATTATCTGACAGTTATTTCTCATTTTACGCCAAAAAAACTGATATTTTTGTGCAAAAAACAGGATTTTTATTTTTTGCGATTTTTTTAAGGGGGGGGTCACAAATTTTTCGAAAAAATGTAAACAAGGTAAAATTACCATGTTTAAATGCAAATCGATAGGGAATTTAATCACGAGCTCAAAAAGGTATGACACTTCATTATCTGACAGTTATTTCTCATTTTACGCCAAAAAAACTGATATTTTTGTGCAAAAAACAGGATTTTTATTTTTTGCGATTTTTGTAAGGGGGGGGGGGGGGTCACAAATTTTTCGAAAAAATGTAAACAAGGTAAAATTACCATGTTTAAATGCAAATCGATAGGGAATTTAATCACGAGCTCAAAAAGGTATGACACTTCATTATCTGACAGTTATTTCTCATTTTACTCCAAAAATCGTGATATTTTTGTGCAAACAACAGGATTTGTATTTTTTGCGATTTTTGTAAGGGGGGGGTCACAAATTTGTCGAAAAAATGTAAACAAGGTAAAATTACCATGTTTAAATGCAAATCGATAGGGAATTTAATCACGAGCTCAAAAAGGTATGACACTTCATTATCTGACAGTTATTTCTCATTTTACGCCAAAAAAACTGATATTTTTGTGCAAAAAACAGGATTTTTATTTTTTGCGATTTTTGTAAGGGGGGGGGGTCACAAATTTTTCGAAAAAATGTAAACAAGGTAAAATTACCATGTTTAAATGCAAATCGATAGGGAATTTAATCACGAGCTCAAAAAGGTATGACACTTCATTATCTGACAGTTATTTCTCATTTTACGCCAAAAAAACTGATATTTTTGTGCAAAAAACAGGATTTTTATTTTTTGCGATTTTTGTAAGGGGGGGGGTCACAAATTTTTCGAAAAAATGTAAACAAGGTAAAATTACCATGTTTAAATGCAAATCGATAGGGAATTTAATCACGAGCTCAAAAAGGTATGACACTTCATTATCTGACAGTTATTTCTCATTTTACTCCAAAAATCCTAATATTTTTGTGCAAAAAACAGGATTTTTATTTTTTGCGATTTTTGTAAGGGGGGGGTCACAAATTTTTCGAAAAAATGTAAACAAGGTCAAATTACCATGTTTAAATGCAAATCGATAGGGAATTTAATCACGAGCTCAAAAAGGTATGACACTTCATTATCTGACAGTTATTTCTCATTTTACGCCAAAAAAACTGATATTTTTGTGCAAAAAACAGGATTTTTATTTTTTGCGATTTTTGTAAGGGGGGGGGGGGGTCACAAATTTTTCGAAAAAATGTAAACAAGGTAAAATTACCATGTTTAAATGCAAATCGATAGGGAATTTAATCACGAGCTCAAAAAGGTATGACACTTCATTATCTGACAGTTATTTCTCATTTTACGCAAAAAAAAACTGATATTTTTGTGCAAAAAACAGGATTTTTATTTTTTGCGATTTTTGTAAGGGGGGGGGGGTCACAAATTTTTCGAAAAAATGTAAACAAGGTAAAATTACCATGTTTAAACGCAAATCGATAGGGAATTTAATCACGAGCTCAAAAAGGTATGACACTTCATTATCTGACAGTTATTTCTCATTTTACTCCAAAAATCCTGATATTTTTGTGCAAAAAACAGGATTTTTATTTTTTGCGATTTTTGTAAG